>OZ035929.1:2051297-3547083 GCA_964034925.1 Tricholoma hemisulphureum | reverse complement strand
TGGAGAGACATCTTCACTTTGTGTGGTGAAAGTGAACCCTAGCACCAATGTGAGAGCTGAGATGACATGGAAACCCAATACAAGTCCCCATACAGATGTATCACATCTCATGTCTTGCTCAAATGGGGCAATGGTGACCTTGTGCAATGTCCACTGGTTCTGGGGCCCACCTACCCCAGGTGTGCTTAGAAATGATTCTGAAACTGTCCCAGTCATTATCCTGATTGCTATCTGCCTGGTCACAAGACACTTAAGTCTTCCATTCTCAACATAGACCAATTTCAGGTCAATGCAAGCAAAGGTACAGAACAATAAATTCAAAACTTACCTAATTTTGTCCACTGGAGTATTTGTGCAGACTTTAGCAAGGTTTGCATGTAATGTTGTCAGTTGGGCATTCTGGTCATAGGGCTTAATGTCACATAATCGGCTGGTGAAACCCAAGACAAGAAGGAAGTTCACAGCAAGAAAAGAGAACAGCAACTTACAGCAGGTAAGGTAAATCCTAATACATGGGTTTCAACAAAGGATCTTTCAATGCCCTGTTCATCATGGTGTAGCCATCATCTATAGCATCTGGTTCTTCTCTGGTATCTTGCTCATTGTCCACAGTGTACTGATCTGTCATCCTGTCACCATTGACCACAGTTGGAATAGGATCTCCGAAACTCTCTGGAGATGCTCCACTGCCTGGAGAAACACTACTTGTGCACATGTAAAGGTATCTGCTTGAAGAATGAAATGACAGAACATACATTTTCTCTAAATCAGATCATACAGTATCAGAAGTGCCACCTGCTTTGGGTTCAGCCACACCACTGGCCACAGAGCAGATAAACACTGCAGATCAGCATTCAGCTGAAGAAACATGCACCTGTCATAAGAACCTGAAGTAGTCTTCCCTTTGTTTTCATTGTAAAAATCTAGCAACCTTAGTGGCAAATGTGATCTCAATTGAGTGGAGAGGATTTATACACCTACTGTGCAACAGTGGGCAGTTTGTCATCGGACTCTTGAAGCACACCAACATCAGGAGATGGATGAGATCTAATGCAAATGTGATAATGTAAGCGATGATAATGTCTAGATAAAGGTAGACCATCACTCTAGAACTTCGATGTCATCAAAAATATCTTTGACCTTCACAACAGGGGCCACCATGATCTTCTGCTTTTTCTTACCAGAAACACTGTCCAAATTCATAAGTGTTATACCCATCTTGCAAACAGGAAAGAAAAGCGCACCTTATCTTGATTTCAGGGTTATCTGCATTGGTCAGTTTCTTACTCTTGGTAATCATCCTCCTGCACATAGTCAGCCCGGTCAGAAAATAGGCCTCCAAGAAGGTTGTACTTGGGTCAAGGGCTCTCTCCACTACCTGCCCAAAAAAGGTAAGATTTGAAACAACCCAAACACAAAAAGTAATAATTATGTTGCACTTCCAAATGCTGGTCAAGTCTCCTGGTTAATCAGCTCAGCGAGTTGCTCATCTAGTGCTGTGCTACATAACCTTATCAAACCCTATGAAAAAATTGTATAGGGGCTAATGTACATGATAGAAACCGCCGGGAGCTCTTTAAACTGAGCTGACTCTGGTATAGGCTTATTGTCTGTTTGAGACCTTTTGGCTGTTGAAGGTGATACAAATTCACTGGGGCAGTCATTAAAAAAAACTTGCAACAACTTCAACAGAAGAAAATTTACACTTCAGGTGAGACAGACTTCTCTTTATACAGCTTTCTCTTCTTGGAAACCATTGGACTGTAGGGTCCATTAGCTCAGGAGTTGACTGCTCTGATCTAGCGCACAACACTCATGCTGGACTTGGAGTCATCTCCCCGGCAACAAGCCTAGTTCTCTGTTGAGACATGAACAACAAAAGAGCAGATCACAACATACACAGTGAGGTCATTATCCAACCTGCCAAACATTAGATTGTAGTATCATATGGCTTGACACAAAAGCCAAACTTTTCTTGCTGAGATGAGTTTGCAGTAGGGGGCTTTGGTTTCAACTGTACTCTGGCAGAAACAGGTATCAGATTCTGCAGACAACACATTAACAATGATAGGACCTTTTTCTGGTACCAGAAGTTTTAGGCATCTTCAGAGTAGCATGAATGATGAGGAGGGAAAAAAGTATTGCCAACAATTATAACCTTGAATCAGAAGAACATCTAGAACCCGACTGTGTCACTTGTGTTGCCAGAGCAAGCAGGACCTGCAGGACCTGCCCATGCCATGCAATAACCCTACATCTGAGACCAGACAGAAGCCAGGATAATGAACTACAACAATGCTCAGGAGAAAGGAGACAATGAACCATAACTCCGCTGCAGACATAGTATTTTTAGGAAGTGGATCCAGGCATAACTGTATAGGAGGCTTCAACAAACCTCAAACACGTTCTTATGCATGGCAATGGCAAATATATCATATGCTTAAAGAGAACTCCAGACTGAGGTTCCAGTGTATCTGACAAGTGCCTCAGAAGTGGTTCCAATTGGCTACAAACAGTACATGAACACAAAGTTTTTAAAAAAAACTTTGTAAAAGATAGGTGAGCTTCATGATACTCACCTTGAAGAAAAAAGTGGAGGAAATGGCCTATGCTGAATTGTGCCAACTTGAACCGTATGGTTGGTTGAAAGAATGAAAGATCATGTGCAGTGCAAGTTGACAATAAACCTGCAGTTAATTGTGTTACATGTTATCTCAATGTTGTTCACTGTCACTGCCCATACTGGCTGATACTCTAGACCAATTCTGTTCTGTACATCACAGCCCAGGATTACCATGTCTTTCCCACTGCACAATCTGAAGTGATAATTCCTGACCCTGCTGCTTGTAGTCACTCACTGGCACACCTCCATGTTCCAAGTGATGGGCAGCCTCATCAACACTCTCCCTTGTAGCCAATGCCTCCCAAATGTGTCTGTGATGTTGAATCCATGGAATCTGTACACCCTCTGCTCCCAATCCGTGTTCCACAGCCCCCCAATCACATCCATAATATAATTTCCACAGACTCTGCAAGCCCTCTGCTTCCACTCTGCGTTCCACATCCTCCCAATTGAGTCTGTGATATACACTCCACAAACTTTGTGAGTCCTCTGCTTCCCATTCATGTTCCACAACAACATTTTCAATACCAATCAGGCTGTGCAGGAAAGCACAAATAATGAAGTGGAGATGTCTGGCCATTCTATCAGTGTTTGGTGAAACACCACAAACTTGTTCCATAGAATTGAATCGCAATTCAGATGCAGCCATTGGGAAAAACCGTGCAGGCAGGTGTTTATAAACCAGAAGTACAGGATGGTGAGCAGATCTGTTGAAGAAAAGTTCCAGCTGATGTCTCAACTGTTAAACAGGCCCAAAGCATGTGAATTAACATCTTTCAAGACTCTTCCTTATTTTTCCAAAGTCTCAGCAGTCTGAACAGTTCTTCTTTGGAACAAGCAGTATGAAGACCCCTGTACAGAAATAGATTAAGCACAAACTCTAACAGCATGATCCTCATGGTGGATTCGGCAATGGCAAGGGCTGCCTGCCACCAATAGTGTCTCCATCGTCCTCAACAATCCAATCCTCATTGCACAGAAAGCCTTCCTGTGCCACACCCTAACATTTTGAAAAAGGATGAGACACAAGTGCAGTACGACAGACATTGCTTAGGAGTGTGGTACAGTTGACTTTCTCATAATGTATAACGTCGGTTCCCACCATTTTCCGATGCATTAAGAGATTTATTCATTACCATGTTGTGTGACTATTGTGACTGTGTGACATCTGATAAGCTAGAAGAAACGGTCCAACATCGCTTGCTTTGCTTTCTCCGACTGCTCCTTCCTCAGATGGATCCTATACTGCCGGATGTGCTTCACAAGGTCGAGAGAGCCTTCAAATGAGCCATGCTTTATGCAGAGGCTCTCCATCTGTTGACACATCTCCATAACCTGCTTTGTGGTGAGCTCACTTTCTGCTCCTTCCCCATCCTCGTCATCCTCGTCATCAACCTCCATAACATTCCCAGCCTTGACTTCGAACACCTTCTGGACAGCAGCAACAATTTCATCATCCCCACCTTCAAATTGGTAAGGTGAGTCCCCAATTTCTTGTTCTTCTGCTGGATTTAACATTTCCTCCAGTGTTAAGGGAGTGCCGATGATGCACTTTCGTGCCTTGAGTTCATTTACTGTCGCGAGGAGCCCATTTTCAAATTCCTGGAGCTGGGGCAGTGCAGAAGATGGGGAAAGACTGGTGGGCATTGTGGTCACAGGTGTGGCAACTGGGACATTCGTCTGGTGGGTGAGTTTCTCAATTGACTCCAATGCCTTGAGTTCATCATTCTCAGCTTCTAGGATGGCATTCAAGGCAGGGCGCCAGACCTCGTCAGCATATCCTTCACCCAATGCAGCTTTGAGCTTGTCTTCAGCCTGTGGGAGTGTCATGGATGACAACACAGCAAAGTCACAGATGATCTCCCATCCCTTTTCCGTTGCCATTGTATCCTTTTCTGTGATTATTTTTGTGGAGGTCGTAGACCTTGTGGAGCTCGCTTCTGCAGAGGGTAAGATCTTTGTGTGGTTCCAGCAGTGTTTAATGGTTTCCGGGGTGATTGCATTCCAAGCCTCCCTCATCATCAACATGGCCTTGAGAAGGTTGATTTTGTAGATGTCAAGTTCATCTGCTTCATCGAGCTCAAGGGCTCAAAGGCAATAGGCACGTCGATAGTGAGCCTTGACAGTGCGAATGATTCCAGCATTGCAGGGCTGGACAAAAGATGTGAGATTTGGCTTGAAATACTCAAGTCAGATGTTTCGTGGTTCATAGTCAATATAATGACCTGAGAAATTGTCAATGAGCATAATAACATGGCGGTTTGCGTTTCGCATCTGTATATCAAGTCCTTTAATCCACCTGCAAAGAATCTTTTAGCATTTTTTTAAGAAACAAGCACAATCAGGTAAGACAAACTCTTCAAAAAACACTGCTGTCATCCATGCCTTTTTGTTATTTCGATAGTAAAAGCCACGTTTCTCTGGAGAAATCTTTTTAAAGAAATGAGGGTTCTTGGACTTCCCAATATAAAATAAAGGAAGCTTTAAGCTCCCATCTGCATTGCATGCAACTCCTAAAGTAATATGGAATTTATCCTTCTTTTTCCCACTCATACTCTTTGTACAGAGACCTCGATCAGGTGGGGCACTGCAAAAAGAAAAGGTCAGATAGGTTTCAGAAAGGGTTAATTTCAACTCACAAAGCAAACATGCCGGTTTCATCAAAATTAAGGATGTCCACTAGGTTGTATTGATCTAAAATGGCCTGGAGGCGTTGTCGTTCAGCTTCTACAGCAGCCAGATTAACCGAACCAGCCTCGCCATGTCGACGGTGCTCCTTAATTTTGTAGTTCCTACAAAAAGGTGCAATCCAGCTCTCGCCATGAAGCCGTTCCTCGTCTGCAACATTGAAACTCAGTTGTCTTCGAACTTTCCACGTTTGGCAACAAGCATTGGTCCATTGACAGTTTCTCCTTTTTCCTCCATATGCTTGACCCAGAGAAACAAGGCCCTTTCCACATCTGGACATGTGACAATGTGAGGTCGCTTGGAAGACAGCGCATTTGGTGTCTCTGACACACGTTCTTCAAGCTCAGAACGGTTTTTAGGCTTCAGCTTCCGTGACAGTGTTGCCTGTGTGAAGATCAACGCGCCTTCTGGTTGTGTTGCAAAATGCTTTACAATAGCCTGCTGGGACATGGCTGGGTGCTCGTCAACATACTTATAGACAGTCATCCAGTCGTGCAGGGTAAGGTTTTCATGCATAGTTTTTTCGACAGGTTGTGCAGATGTCTTTGGGGCATCCTTTTTTTGCTTCTCAGAGCATTTACGCGGTTTATACGGCGCAGGTTTGTCTCGAGGTTTACGTGTGGGTACGTGAGGCATGTCAACAGTTTTGTGGGAATAGAAATTACAGAAAAGAGGTGTGTGAATGGAAAATATATATTTCCGAGGTGCCCTAGGGAAAGTTCTAGAAGGGAAGATCACGCAACTGTGTATGATTTTTCCTCAAAACATGTTCCATGATAATGTATAAGTACCCTAAAAGGCTATACATTATACATTATACACAGGTCCCCGTGCCCCAACATGGTTCCCACCCAGATCCCATACAATACGAGAATTATACGTTATGATGGTATGCATTATGAGCAAGTCAACTGTAGTACATTGGTTCTAATCTCATCTCAGTGTCTGGTGACAAGATCCTGACAAGCGATCAGAATGGCGAGCTTATAATGTGGGACTTGAACAAGTCAGGGACAAGAAAGTATGGTAAGCATCTTTGTGGTATACAGCTCATATACCAGCTCATTCTCCCAAGAACAAAAATCCAAGGACCACATCTGGGCAATACATTCATTGTCTCTCTATCTCCTGTTGTACACCACTACTGTATAACAGGCTCAGTCAATGGAGACATGTGCATCTGGATAAGCACTCAATCCAGAGCACCCCACTGCTTACTGATGTCACACAGAATCTTCAAGATATGTCAAAATCAGTCATTATTCAACCTCTGTCTGAAGCATCATATTCTCCCCAAGCACATGGCAACCTCTCCATCCTGTAGTTGGACTTGACAATGAAAGTGTATACTGGTGAGCCTGCTCTGTCCACCACCTCTGTGCATCTCCCAACTCACACTCCAACCAAGGTGGGACCTGCCTCGCAGTGGCCCACACAGCTTCCATAACCACATTCAACTGGTGCAACCTATCAACCAGTTGGGTTGGGGTGCAGAGCAAGGCCCATTCACTTTCTGCTCCTCCCATCGGTGGCAATGTGGTGGGGATCTGGTCTGTGAAGGGGGGTGGGTTGTGAGTGGTCCAGCTCGTGAGTTGAGAGTGGTGTCATGGGTTGCATGATCCTTTTTTCTCACCTCTGCTCTGTGCTGACTTGCTTGATTCAGATCTTACTTTCAGTGATTCTGATGTGACATAGGCACAGCATTCCTCTGGGGCATTTTCTCAGATCAACCTACAAGACTGTGTGAAGCCTTTAGATGCTATTCCAAAGGTTCCCAATGAATAGGGCACGGCACGGGTAACCCTCGGGTATATTTCTTCATACCCTTACCCGTACCCGTGAACACCGTACCTGCACAGGTAGGGGTACGGTGTTACTGCGGGTTGTGCGGGTTACCCATGGTTATTCACGGTGTTCAGCATGAATATGTATATTTAGATAATCTAATTACTTTATCAAAAGAGAAACCCCCCCCTCTCGCGTTTGCAGCGAGGGGGGGGGGTGGTGGTGGAGAGGGAGTCGTCGTCGGCATTGCCTAGAGCCAAGAGATAGCCCCCTCCAACTCGTGTTACACACGAAGGAGGGGGAGTCGTTGTTGTTGCCTACAACCACAAGATATCCCCTCCAGCTCGCGTTTGATGCGAGGGAGGGGGTCGTCGTCACTGTTGTCGTTGCACAGAACACAAGAACCCCCCCACTCGCGTTTGATGCGAGGGAGGGGGCCGTCGCCGTTGTTGTTGCACAGAACACAAGAAGAGCACCCCCACTCGCGTTTGATGTGAGGCAGGGGGTTGTCGTCGTCGTCGTTGTTGCCCAGAACACAAGAAAAACCACCCCACTCACGTTTGGAGCGAGGGAGGGAGGTTGTTGTCATCGTCATTGCTCGCGCTTGATGCGAGGGAGGGGTCGTCGCTGTCATTGTTGCCCAGAACAAAAGAAAATCCCCCACCCACTCGCACTTGGAGCAAGGGAGGGGGTCATGGTCATAGTCGTAGTCATCATTGCTGTTGATGTTGGTGTTGTTTGTGATCAACAACATCATATGATCATGCACATGACCGGCTGTCAGTACCCGTAAACCCGTGGGTAAGGGTACGGTGTTGCACGGGTAGGGCAATGCCATACCCGTACCCGTACCCCTGCATACCCATAAGCGGAAACATACGGTGTTACCCATACCCGTGCCGTGCCCTACCAATGAATGGGCAAGGTTGAGGACCAAGGGGATAATGAGCTTTTGGAGAAGTGGATGATCGTCAAATGAAATAGGTGACAAGGAAAGCAAGGCACAAAAAGCAATATGCCACAGGAGGGAAAGATGTCCTGAGGCAAACTCAACACAACCTTGGTTGAAAGTTAACAATCCCACCCATTTCTTGTAAATCCTGAGGATTTGAGAAATAATAGTGCACAAGATAATTTTTTTCAAAACTGTAATTGAAAACTGAAAGACCACAATACAATGACTAATTTAAAAACCATTAAAAATGTCCAAGTATCATGATGGTATCAAGGTCTGACTGCCAATGTAACGATGTTATCTAGTCTAGTCCAACAACCATGTTGCTGTGTTCAGACAGTGCCTCCTGTTTCACAGTTCCATAGCCAGATTTCCTCTTCAATGTAATCTTTTTTGGTATAACATCTAGAGATTCCTGAACTCTGAGTGCCTATATAATCATGTTTAGGGGTGTACAAAATAAATATTAAGCTGTGACTCACACTACTGAATTTAGAATCCAAGAGGACCATCAAGTGCAAAACCAACATTAGTTTGCATTGTTTTCCTTTCACAGGATCTTCTTTCAGTGGGACAACCACAAATGAAAATTGGACTTCCACAATGTCACCTTTCCTAAAAGTCTGTGATCCACATGCATAGTATCTAATGCATCAACTCCAGCAGATGACGTCAAAAAACAGAAAAACAAAACTCACTTTCATTGACCATCAAGCTGTCTAAAACAATGACAATATTCCACTTCATTGTCTTCAGTGTGCACAACATGAGCACTTGCAGTGGCTGCCATCCTCTGGTGAATGCCATGAGGATTGGCGTCTTCTCAAAAAGGAACCCTCTGAGCTCCTGGAATATCTCTAACAGGCATGAAGTAACAATTGCTAGCTTCCAACAAAGGCCCATCTGACTCCATCAAATTCCAACTGGTCAACATGCCCTGATCGAAAGTGCGCTCAAACATCCCAAATATTTCTTGGGCTGCAACAACTCATTTTCAAAAAATGCAGTGCTAAGACCACTAATAGCGACCCCTTGACAAAGGTAATGGTATTTAGTAGCATCCCTTCCTTGAGTGTTAAGTGTCAAATCCAAATGAAGTGTTTTGACTTGACTCACTTAGGAACTCTTTCTGGAGGAAGAAGCTCAAAGTCTGTCAATACTCCCTTCACTGCAAAGACAGCCTCTTGTACATTGTCCATTTTGAATGATTTTCTCTTCAACAATCGCCAAGTCCTAGGGAATGGAAAACCTTCAACAACAAAAGTTTCTTTCCAGCTTGGTTGACTCTATGAAACAAAAAGTCAACAGGGGTGGGAAAAGCAACAGCAACTAACCTGGAGAAGATCCACTAAGGATTCAACACCTTCAATCTTTGCCGATTCAGTGTTCAATTCATTCAAATGTGCACCTGGAGAACATTTAGTCAATCAAAATCCCATTGTAAAATTATTACTTACATGCATTCACAAAGTCATATCAAGGATCCATCAAATGTTCAAAGTGGTACTCTTGTATCATGGACCACAGAAAAGAGATGCACCAACTGCTGATTCAACACAACCCTCACCATAACCTACCATGGATCTCAGCTTGATATTGTGGAACAACAGCATTCCAATCATGAAGACAGACATTCCCAACAATTTTTGAAGAATTGTACTCCCTGAAGATGGCAAAGCCATTTATGTGAAGAAAGACACATTGGAGTGCATTCTTTTCCACATCACTGGTGAAGTCCATGACATTGCAACAATATCACCAAATGTAAGAACCACCCTCATGTAACACCAAACACATTACAACAGCCCATTAGATTACTACAAATCATTCTTCGAGCCCCAAAAAATGGCACAACAGCTGAGAAGATGAATATTGAAAAACAAGTGATGGCAATGAACAAAGTGCATATTTGCGAGGTCTCCACTGACTGCAAAGAAAAGAAGGTATAGTTCAGAACAAAATGCAGTAAATTCTGCTGACTTTTTTTCCCCACAGACTCCGGTCTATGAGAAAATGTGGGGCGAAATGCCTGGAGTCAGCAAAACACTATTCATGATGTACAAAAAGAAAACATCAATGTCACATCCTCTGCCCTTTGCAAAAGGAGAAACCATAGATTGTGTGTTGAAGCTGGCAATTGATCACTACAAGGACAAGAACAAAATCTGCAAGGTGTGTATAGTACCTTCAATTTAGTCTTCCAAACCCATGGCCTACTTACAATGTTATCAGTGGTATGCTCTTTGGGTAGAGTGCATTCACAGGACACCTCCTAAGGAACAGTCCAAGTAAATTATCTGTATAACCATCATATCAATCCCCTCTGCAATTGTTGCAAAGAAAGAGGGCCTGCAGCAACCCAGCCGCAATAAAGTTACATAGTGTTTGTGACAGATGCATAGCGGTTGCCCCTATAACAATTGTAGCTGCACTGGCTCAATATCCAGCACAGTGGCACCAAACTCTGAGTTGTCCCATTGTCTAAAAATAGAGTGGAAGTACTGAAAAAGGAAGTGCTGTGGCAATGATAGATTGCATGAGACATCCACCAATCCCATACCACCAAACCCCGTTCTCATAAATGAGAACTCAGAATGGACCAGGTTTACATAATATATCACATGACTCAAATAGTGAGTCATTTGAGGTATTGGGATTTCAACAAGTGTGCCAGACAAGAGAGGGCCACTGTAAATAAGCTCAGACACTGGCCATTTGCACTCATGTGGTGAGGGACAGCAGGCAGATGTGGATGAGCAGGTGACAGGGAACAGAGGATGGGGGGGGATGGGGGGGGCAAGCATAGGATGGAGGGAACAAGCATGGGACAGGGGATGAGCGCAGGATGGGGGGGGGAACAAGCAAAGGACAGGGAAGATGAGCAAGGGATGGAGGATGGGCAATGGGCAATGGGCAAAGAACTGATGGGGGATAATGAGCATGGGATGGGGGGACAAGCAAGGGATGTGGGGGGACAGGAGATGATGAGCAAGGGACAGGGGGATGAGCAAGGGATGGGGGATTATAAGCAGGGGTCCATGTAGCTGAGATTGGGATATTGACCAGCTCGCAAAATGGCTAAAATTTGAGCCATTTTGTGAGCCAGTCATTATCTCTTCAAAAACCAACTGGATCACTTAGCGTTGGCAGAGGACCTCTCGGCTCTCAGGGGTATCTACCCTGTCAAATATTCTTAGTATTCTAGATATTTTATTTGAGGCTCTATCGCATTTTTAATTATTTGACTGGCTTAGCCATTAGCAACACTACCAACTCCTCATCTTCCTGCCAGTGCACTGTCGTATGCCTTAATTAGGCAGTGGCTGCCCCCACATACACCGAATCCTGTTCTTCAGCTGATACTAGTAGCATTTGTTAGGATTTCAGGATTTATTATCTGCAATTCAGGAGTCATGCAGTGCTATGTGTACAAGTTGGTAGAAGTGGCCAGGAAGCAGCAACAGAGCAAATGCAAGCTAATCTGTAAGTTTTGAATATGTTGTTGGTGACATCATGCTGAATACCAACACCAAGGTCCAGGACACAGTAGAAATAAGAAATACAGGCCAACAGTAGCATCAACACATTCTACCAGTAACTGATCATTGAGAATGATCATTTGTCGAGGGGAAAAACTTTGTACAAACATTGAATTGAAGTCTGACCTTTGAATAGCTTAGTAATCAGTCAAATGGAAGTTCGAGAAAACAACTGTGCCATGGCAGTTAACTGTGTTGGGCTTGACTAAACATCATATTACCTTTTTTGAATTTTTGAATTTTTTTTCATTGGTTCCAGAGATGGCACCTGAGCCTTTTCATGGCCCTCCCTCCCCTCCCCTGTTTTTGGTTGTTTCTTTTCCTGTGTCTTTTTCTTCTTTACATCTTTAGGTACATTTAGTGTGTTTTAAATTGGTTCCTTGTATCTGTAGCTGCCCCACTTATCCTCAATTTATATTGGGTCCCATGTGGGCCTATGTCTGCACTATTCTTTTTTCCTTGAGCTTCACAGCAGTGACAATTCTAGGATATGAAAAGAAAGGTTAGATACAGTGACAAGATCCCCTTTCTACAAGGTGATATGTCCCCAGGACATTACATGGTATATAGGAGGGGGTCCAATCCAAAAAAAAATCTGAGTGGATGTCTGATATTCCCGTTCCACCAACCCCTTGATAACTCTTCTCTCTGACATGACACCACCGAGTTCCAGCACACGCTCGTTGCTCACTGCCCTCCGGATAATATATTTTTCTCTGAGTCACCTCCAGAGAGCTTCGCTGCATAGTGAAATCAATATCCCATGCAATACTAGTAAAACAGGACCCTTACTATGTTTGGACCTCACCTTTACAATGGATGAAGTTAAGAAGTTGAAAGCAGCCCACACTGTTGATAACATTGAAAATGTTGAAACAAAGACTGCCGCGATGGCTTGCAGTATTGGTTTGGCCTTGAACTCTGGAGTAACATAAAACACATCTGGGACATGCACGCTGTACGTTGCATTTGAGAGATCAACATCCCCAACATTTCCACAATCGGCACAAATGGAAGAGACCTGGGAAGCACCACCATCAAGAGTCAAATTGGTGATGCTTGCATTGAATCTAGTGGGTGAATTATGTATTTGGTTTGGGCGGATAACACCAAAGTCGAGCTGGAGTGCATGGTATATTGCCTTCAAGGTGTTATTAAGTGCTGTTGGAAAGTTCAGTTCTCTGCCGAGAGAATTAATATTGTTTAGATTGGCTAGAAACCAAATTCTATTAATATGTTATAGTTCAAAATCCAGGAAACATACCTTCAGCATAGCCGGAAAAACTCAAAACATATAGAATGGATGACTTGAACCTGACCTCCTGATCGTCACATGAAGGATGGTCAAAAAGAAGTGTGAGAGGATTAACTTCTGGCATAGAAATTTTGTACGTCTCTAGTGCATCTAGCCTTTCCAAGTCTGCATTTCCAGCAGTATAGTTTGAATCATTACACATTGTACAGCACTGTTCGAAAGTAATGATGAGGTCACCCGGGTTACTGCTACTGAAGGTGGTTGTGCTGTTTTGACCTTGCACTGCTGGCACAGTGAAGCTTGTTCACGAGTGAGCATTGGATGAGAGGCCTTTTAATAATGGAAGGTAGAACCTTGTGCTATTAGACACAGCATTCACCTAGAGTTAGCATCAGAACTTAGCAACAGCTCAAAAAGTATGGATTGAAACAACTTGCAAGATCGAAGAGTATGCCACCAACTGCGGATTTCACACGCAGAGCATTACCAAATAGGCGATTTCCCTGCACATCATAGCCCCACTCCTGGGCGGCTGAAAGCTCTATATCCAATACGTAAAAGAGCAGGTCCCAGCACGAAAAAGTCCCCTGCACAATTTATCAAACCGTGAGGGAAAATGATAAAGGTTCAGTGTGCTTATCTCATGTACCCATATTGCACCGAGGATCGCAGTGCTGTACTCTGACCGAAAAGTCATCATAATTGAGATTTGCATTACATCGCATGTCTCGAGTTTCTGGTTGGAGTATTGGAAGTTGGAAGTTGTATCATTTGCTTCAGGACAGGTACCACTGCTGCGATTGTATGCAGTACGTATTGTGTATTTGTCGAATAATGAACAATTTGTTTGGAAGCTGTCACCTATGTTGAACGTGTGTGCAACGAATTCCCCAGGCTCCTGTTTGAACAAACTTGGCACAAGGTTGTAATACTGTGGGCCGTAGGGAACAGTATCATTTGGGTTGTTCTTTTGTGTTTGTTGAATTGAGTAGCCAGCGAGCGGGACTGTGGCATCTGTGAGTAAGTACAAAACATGGCTTCCAAGAAGCTCACTGTTGACGAGGGCTAGGAGAACAGCAATAAATGCGAACAGAGCATAAACAAACAATGTTGAGCATCTTCCAGCAGGGTATGCTAGTGAGAAATATTAGCCTGAGAGGTATACTGGCACAACATTGAGTGAGGCTGATGCTTGGTGACATTATAACTCCACTCAGGCAAGTGGTCCATGTGTGTTCGGTGGTGAGTACTAGATGATGAGACTGGGAAGTGCTAAGCACTGAGTGACCAAGCTTGTTGTTTTATAGCACTGGCATATTAGCACAATTGAACCAGACAAAGGCATAGAAGAACCAATGAAAGAAAACAAAAAATCACGGTGCCTATACCAACCAGTGCTTTAGGTCACTGACACTAGCTCATGGAGTTCATGTAGGTCATTGTCACAGCCTGCCATCACTCAATCATCACCATCTTGACCGAGTTCAACTTGTTCACTATCCCCCAAGAGGCCTCATTTATCATTATAGCAGCCATTTATTGTGTCGCCCCATCAAGAGGAGAAGCCTGACACATACTCACCCTCGGAGTCATTGTACAGTATAACTAAAAATATGAGAACTGCGCTGACCACTGGCAAGTCACCACTGAAACAATAAAGGATAAGCACTGGCAGCACTACCAGACAGAACCTTCAGAAGAAGTTGGTGTGGATGACGTTAATTTCAATGTCACACTGGATTTTCAGACCATGCCTTGCTGTGGACCGCCCCTTCCTTCCTCTATACACTTTCATAGTTCATAGGAAGGTTTGGTTTACAACAGGGCAGGGTCAGTGTTCAGTGTTCTAGCCTCTAGGAAAAGTCACCTGTCACTCTTCCACTCGCATTTTTTCAGGGAACGGCAAGAACTGCCACTGTGAAGTGACAGCCTGAAGCCCCTTCAGTTGCTTTGGTGATGACTCAAACAATTGGGATTGCAAATGATGCCTCAATATTGGGCCTTATAAGATCTGTACGACGCAGGTAAGTTATGCCACCTGCAGCTGAATTGAGTCGTACACCCCATTCTGACTCTTATGGCAACCAACTTGAAGTCTCAACTGCACAACACAGGTCTGTAGTCCTTGCTATTGAGTTTATGTTAACCATCCCACCACTGGCAGCTTCCACGGAACATGTTAATATCTCTGTTTTAGAGCCAGAGATGACAGAGCTGCATGTGTTTTTGAAGTCTCATGCTGTCAACGTCCTAGCACTGAAGGACTGCCTCACGTCCTATTACCTGCTGTCCAAGCTAACTAGCACCCCAGTTGACACAGCAACGGCCACCAGCAGCAGTCGGAGCCTGCTCAACAGGTCGGACGGCCAAGCAAGCCAGACTCAAGTTGGCAGCCCGATGATTAATACTCTTGATCTTCATATTCGTGACCTCAAACGTTTCCTTCACTCTCACCTGGATTCTATCCGACGCTTGGAAAAGCCCCCCTCGGACATAGTATCAACGAGTCAGGACCCAGGTGTGTATAATCTCTATACCTCTTGTTCGATGAGTTTTTGTGACATTCTGAACAGAGAAGACATCTGCATCTGGCAAACATCCTCCCACCAGAGTGGATCTGAAGCAGTTCAAGATGTTGTCCACCCAGTTCATGGCAATCATCTTGATTGTAAGTTTTCCATCCCAAAAACAGCATGTCTATTCACAAGACGTGCGGGCAGGCGACATTTTTGGGAAGTGCCCTCATTGCATTCATGGCTCTGATGACCGAGCTCATCTCAAAAGTCCACCTGGAGGTGGTCACAACTGAGTTCTACAACGCTTATAATTTGGGGATGCTCTTCGGTATTTCATCTCTCGGGCTAGAACTCAGTGTTGCCATTCTGGCAGGGGTCAATGCCGCACTGGCGTCATATTATAATGCCGATGCAGAGTCGACAAAAAATTGTGCTGACTTTTATTAGAACCGATACCGAGAACTGAGAGTTGACGGTCAAAGTTAGAAGAACTCTGACCATCGTCTCAGGTCTGTGATATACGTGGATTATGTAATATTCTACATAGAGTTGTCGTGTTGTACTATCTGAACTGCAACACTCCCCCTCAATGAGATAAGTCTAGGTAGTAACAGTTGTAAAAGGGATTAAGGAAGCTGTAGACCGAGTAATGCAAGCATACCCAAAACCTTTGGACGGCTGAGAGCCTTCATGAAGATATCTGCTGGATTGATGTCTGTTGGGATGTGTTCAACTCGAATAATTCCTTTCTCAACTTCATCGCAAAGCCAATAGAATTTCAGATCGAGGTGCTTGACTCTGCCATGATGCTCTGGATTTCTAGCAACTGAGAGAGCGGATTGGTTGTCGACCCATAGGGTTGAAGGTGAATCAAGCTGGAAACCCAGTTCTGTGAAGAGATGATGAAGCCACATGATTTCTTGTCCAGCAGAGACAGCTGTGACATACTCAGCTTCTGTGGTGGATAGTGTGACAAAGGGTTGTAGGCGGCTCATCCAGCTAATTGCGCCAGTGCCCACTTTGATGACGAAATCAGATGTCAAACAACCGTTGTCAGGGTTTCCACCATGGTCGGCATCACAGTACGATGTGAAGAGTTTGTTGGATACCAAATCTGGTGAGTACCATAATGTGACGTCCAGTGTTCTCTTCAGATAGTGGAGAAGTCGTTTGAGAGCAGCCCAGTGATTTTTGCCTGGGTTTTTGCTGGACTGTGAGAGGACGCTGACAGCATATGCAATATCAGGTCGTGTGGCTATGGCGAGATATGCAACTGCACCGAGAATCTTGATATATGGAACGAGTCTCATTTCGCGCCTCTCCTCATCAGTGGATGGTGAATCTAATGCAGATAGGGTAGTGTGAGGATTGAGAGGGGTAGAAACTGGGTTGCAGTCTGACATATTTGCACATTCAAGAATGTTGAAGGTGAACTGGCACTGTGACAGCATGATTGAGCATTCTTCACGAACCCGATTGACTCCTACACCTAGGAGGTATGTTGTTTCCCCCAGATCTCGAAGCTTGAAGTGTGTTTTGAGTTCCTCAATGACTCGCTGAATAGCTTTTTGACCCTTTGCTGCAATAGTCATGTCATCAACAAAAACAGGGACAATGATACGAGTATCATCTGAGTCACGGCCATATACCCAGACACTGTGTTCACACCAAACATGCGAGAATCCCATGCTGACAAGAACAGTGTGGAGCTTCTTATGCCACTCACGCCCTGCTTGCTTGAGTCCATATAGGGATCGACGAAGATGCAAGGCCCAGGAGTGATCAGAAGTTTCAAATCCCTCCGGCTCCTGCATGAACACAATATCATCAAGTTCTCCATTAAGGAATGCAGATGAGATGTTGACACTCCACAGTTCAAGATCATTAAGAGTGGCAACTGCCAGAACAGCTAGGATAGTGGCCCATTTGGGGGTAGGTGAGAATGTTTCTGTAAAGTCAAAGCCTGGACATTGTGAATAGCCCCTGGCTACCAGTCGAGCTTTGTATCACTCAATTGAGCCATCCACATTTCGCTTGATTTTGAAGACCCAATGACTTCCAATTGCCTTACGACCTGGGGGGAGTTTGACCAGTTTAAAGACTCCGTTCTCAAGGAGAGAGTCCATTTCATCTAGAGCTGCCTGATACCATTTAGCTGCCTCTGCCTCAGGTCATGCCAATGCTTCTGCCAATGTACGGGGTTCATTGTCATGTGATGAGGTTGCAAAAGCATGTTCGATGTGACTTCTAAAAGCCACTTTGACTGCTTCAGAGAGGGTGAGGTAACCTAGTTCTGGATCATCCCCACAGTCAACATAGCTCAGTCCTGAGAGAATTTCCTCATTACTAAGGTGGGAGGAGCTGCCTGTATCTAGAGGCAGTGGATCCTGGTCATCTTTGTTAGGTATAGGGGTAGTGTTGCTGGATGGTTCGACTGAAGATTGTTCACCAGTTGTAGGGGTCTCTGGTTGTGGGGGTAGCCATTTACCATGATAGTTCCATGGCCTCAGTCCTGATGGCTTGGAATGCAGATGGTGTCCATGACCTGTGTTAGGTTCTGGGATAATAAGCCCACCTTTTCCAAATTTAGGCTCTTGAGGTGCACATATTGGACTTCTAGCCGAAGTAGGGGATGGTGACCATGAAGAAGGGGTTGAGGAGGTAGGTAGACTTGGAATTGATGATAAAGGTGAACCAAATGGTGTATCAATGGCAGGGAGTTGTGGTGATGAAGGATTATTGGGAGCTGCAGAGTCCGAATCCTGTACTCCCCCTCGACGATGCAGATCTAATGTATCCAATATCTGTTCAGGAGGAGAGGAAGGGGTTGGAGGCACAGGAGGGGTAGACAAATCACTGAAAGGGTTGACCAGGTTTTTGGTGTTTCCTGGGAATACATGTTCATCAAAGGTTGCATGGCTGGAATCAATGAATTTTTGTGTTTGTGGATTGTAAAATGTCCAGGCTTTCTTCTCGGATGCATACCCAATGAAAATGCACTTCATCACATGTGACTGCAGTGCTTTTCTCCTCCCTTTTTTGATTAGGACATATGCCAAGCATCCAAATACACAAAAATGTGAGAGATTGGGTTTTTGACCTGTCCACTGACTAAAAGGTGTGGTATTTGGAAGTGGTCATGTAGGACACTGATTTCGGACATGAATGAAGGCAGCAACTGCTTGCCACCAGAAAGAGGGGGGGAGCTTCAATTCTGCTAGAAGTGTCTCTGCACCCTCAATAATTGTGCAGTTAGTACGTTCTGCAACACCATTCTGGTAGGGTTCATCTGTCTCTGTATGTCGTCGTCAAATACCATGATCAAGACAGAATTGAATAAAGGCTTTTCCAATATATTTGCCACCTTCATCATCTTGAAATTTGATGATGTGAAGACCAGGTAGTGCATTCTCAGCATAGGCCTTGTAGACCTTGAATGCCTCAAATGCCTCACCTTTTGATTTGAGGGGATACACACCCCTAAAACGTGAAGAGTCATCCATGAATGTGATCCAGTATCTGTAACCTTCAGGTGTAGCAACTGGTAGAGGACCCTTTAAGGCTGAGTATATGCGAGCAAGTTTGGTGGGAAGTGGAATATGAGGTCCTTTCGGGATATTATGACAATGGAGTTTGCCTGATATACAGCGTTTGCAGATAGGATCCAGACTTCCCCTACCTATACATTTCACACCTGTCACCAATTTACCCTCAATCATTTGATGGATATTATCAGTGGAGAGGTGCCCACAACATTGATGCCAAAGGCTGAGGTCCATTGGACATGTACTGGTTGAGCTAGAATTCACAATAACCATGGTGGACAAGGCAGAAAAAACCTGAGTTTGTCCTCATAAATATCCTATGTTGTTTGGGGTTACATCAGCCGAGAATCAAATTTTACCTCCGTGAATGAAATCAACAGTAGGCCCTTCAATTTTGACACTATAGCCTTTTTCACGAGTGAGGTGGAATGGGGACAGTAGATTGTTACGAAGAGCTGGTACATGCAGGACATCATGGAATTTGACTGGATCCATCTCCTTCCCATCCTTATCCTTTGGCCAGAAAACAACTAGCCCAATGCCTTCTGAATATATGCAAGAGTTATTGGCGAGATGGATAGGAACAACATGAGGTGTATACATTTTGAACCAGATGTGATGAGGGGTCATGTTATGAGACGTGCCTGTATCAGTGTTCCAGTCAGATGATGCTGGGGATGATGGATCGACACTCGCATGTTTGGCAGATTCCTCCATTGCCTCTGCAGAAGCTCCTTTCTCATCCTTCAATTTGCCACCAGGTTTTGAATTCGACCTTTTTTCTTTTACTGCTGATGCTCAAGTTTGATCGCGTTGTTGTGAATGTTTCTTTGTGTAGCAGTTGTCCTCGCTGTGGCCTGTACAAAGGCACCATGTGGACTGAGAGGCCGAAGAGGGCATGGGCAAAGGTGTGGCTTTCATGGCAATGGCAGGTAAGGTGGTTTCACGGAGCTGTGCATTCTGTTCTTGGTTGTGGAAGGCAGCACAGAGATTCGGCAGTGTGAGTTTGTTGAGTAAGAATAGGGAGGTAGTGAATCCGCTGTATTCCTCTGGTAGGGCACGGATAGCTGCCATGCATTGGAGTTCTTTGTCGAGTTGTTGGAGACTGAAGTGGGCAGGCCGGAGAGATTTTATGTTTGTCATACCTCGTGCAACACACCCAAGGAGGTCAGTTAGGCTTTCATTATCTTCTTTTCGGAGGTTAAAGAAGGCATTGTATGCGTTGAAACATGGTCCTGGTTTGCGTTGCTGATGGAGTTCTTTCAGTCGGTCCCACATCTGTTCATCACCACAGCAGTCATGAATGTGGTCTTTTTGGGACTCATCAATGCACAGGAAGATGGTTCCTGCTGCTGAATCCTTCGTCTCCTGCCACTCTATATGATCTACCCTTTCCTGGCATGTAGGGGCATCAATGTCTGCAACTTCAGGTTCAGGGTATTTCCCAACAACTGGGAGCCATTCCCAACGTGTTTTAAGGTATGATTCCATGTTCTCACTCCAGGACGCATAGTTACTGGGGTTGCTGGTGAGGTCATCAAAGTTCTTCTTTGAAGCATCGAAGCTGCGCATCATTTTTGACATTTGTGAGAGTGGGTGGCTTTTGAGAGCATGAACCTGACACACAAATCAGTTATCAGATTTATTTCAAGCACCTCCAGGGCCCATAACCTATTAGAACCGATACCAAGAACTGAGAGTCAACAGTCAAAGTTAGAAGAGCTAAGTAATGTACGCTACTCACCTGAGAGTCGATGGTCAAAGTTAGAAGAACTCTGACCGTCGTCTCAGGTCTGTGATATACGTGGATTATGTAATATTCTACTTAGAGTTGTTGCGTCATACTATGGTGCACAAGGCCTAGTCACCACTACTTTTGTACAGTGGCCAAATTGGTCGGCCAACAAAAAGAAATTACTGTCTAGTCAAAACCCCGCTCGGGAATCAGCTCGAAATTAGTTTCAAATAACTGTATACAAGCTTCTGAAGCTTGTCAGGGGGCTGTGCCCCCCGAACCCCCTGCTCGCATCCTTTACTCATCCTGTCATCAGAAATCCCCATATACATCTTATTACCACAGTCAGCAACCACAGGCCCCTGTCTGTGTCTGTGTCTGAGCATAGAAGCCATTTCCAGTCCAGTACATAACATACTTCTAAGAACAAAAGCCCAATCAAGGAAATCAATGTACACAGCAGAGCCAGGCTATCTCCCTCAATCCCTCCAATCCCACACAGCCTTTTCTTAGTATTAGCCATTTAATATCCAACACACACATCTTGAAAGTGCCAGAGTCTCATTTATATCATCTATTTCTATACTCACATCACTCACATTGTTCCTACAGCAGTTGTAGTAAATCAGTGAGGTGCTGCACCTGCTAAACCCCCTGCCACTATTTTTACACATCTTGTCAACACAGGCAGGGACCTTCAGCCCCTGCCCATGTATAGGAGTGTTTTGATAGAGCCACCTTCCCCCCCTCCTCCTTCCCATACCACCCCCACTTGCTCACTCTCCCCACTGCCTGGCCCATCCCCCTCATCCTCACACCCCTTTTCCTCACACCCAACCCCCCTTCTTCCAGCCCATTGGTGCAAATCCTTTCTCCCCCCCTCCCCCCCCTCCCCCCCCCTCTCCCCACTCCCCCCTTTTCCCCACTCTCCCACTCCCCCCACTCCCCCCCTTTCCCCACTTCCCCACTCTCTCCTCCCTCACTCTGTCTCACAACCCTACCCCTCCCCCTCACATCCTTCCTCTCCCTCTCACACCCCCTCACCCCCACACCCTGCTTCACTATCAGTCCCTCACCTTCACATCCCCTCCCTCACCCCTCCCCCTTCTCCTCATCCACCCCCTTCCCCCCTTTCTCCAGCCCATTGGTGCAGATCCTTTCACTCCCCATCCTCTCCTCCTCCCCCTCTCCCCCTTCCCATCCCACCCCCACTCTCCTGCTTGACTGCCTGTCCCTCACCTTCACATCCCCTCCCTCACTCCTCACCCTCACCATTCCCCTCATATCATTCTCCTCCTCACACCCCTCCTCATCCCTCACCCCTGCCTTATTTTCTGTATCACTCTCCCCACTGTCTGTCTCACCTCACATCCCTCACATCCACATCCCCCCCCCACACACTTCCCTCACTCCCCTCTCTCACTCTCTCTACTGCCTGCCCCATCCCCCTCACTCTCACACCTCTTTCCCTCACACTCCACCCCCCTTCCTCCAGCCCATTGGTGTAAATCCTCCCTCCCCTCCTCCCCCTCCCCCTCCCCCTCCCCCCCTATCTCTCTCCCTTCTCTCCCTCCCTCCCTCTTCTCCCCTCCTCCCCTCTGCCCTCTGCCCTCTCTCCCTCCCTTCTCCCTCTTCTCCCCCTCCCCATCTCTGCCCCCCCTTCTTCCCCTCTCCCCTCTCCCTCTGACATCCCTCACCCTCACCCTCACTCCTCTCACTCTCACACCCCACCCCCTCCCCTCAACCCCCCCTGACATCCCCTCCCTCATCTTCACCCTCACATCTCTCTCTTTGAGTCTCTCCCCACTTTCTTCTTCTTCTCTCTCCCCTCTCACCATCATCATCATACTCATCCCATCCTTACTCTTCCTGGATACTCACTCAGAACTTCAAAGCCATAAATAAAAAAACATCAACTTACATCTATACTTGGTATTTTTTTTGTAATTTTTCGCACTGTAATGTAGTCTTTTCTAACTGAGTGAACTTATTTTTCACTCACTCATTTGTTACTCAGTGCTTGTTACTTGTTGCTCTGGTTATTGACCTTACTGAATTACTTTATTTCAGACTGACTTATTGGTTGCTTAATTGACCTTACAATTGCTTACTTTGGACTGACTTTGCTTACTCGAACTCAAACTGAACATTATCTACAATTGATGGTAGTCATGTGCTGGGGTCGTGAACAGGTTTTTGCATTTTGTTCAGCCCATGGAGTTGTGGCTGTACACTCTATGTATTAGAGGGTGGTCAGGTGCTGCTTAGTCAAATTAGTCATCATGTCCCATAGGCCAAAAAGATTTGCACAGCTCGAAAAAGTCACACACGGTTGGTAAAGTCACACGACCCCTCCACATGACCACTCTCAAATACTTTATTACAAGCTTCTGAAGCGCGCTGTCAAAGATGAGTCAATTCTCTGAAGGTTCTTGAAACCTTCTCATCCTGTCACAGCCTCTGAGTGAGTGTAAAGGGAAGAGGGAAAGAAAAACGCATCAGAACGCGCTCTAGAAGGAGTGGTAGGGAAGGGTATGCAGTCTTTGAGTAGTCCCGGAGGACAAGGCGTGTCAACAGGAGAGGGGAAATATCAAAGCGTCAAACGGGAGTCGCTGTATGCGACAATCAACGGAGCTCATGGGAATTCCCCTTTTAGGCAACTCGTCGAGAGGGGACGAAAGGGGACGCGTCGAGTGACAGTTACAGAAAACACTGGGGTCTCGAATAAAGGAGACTTGGGGTGCAGAGAACACTCTGGAGAGAGAAGGTCGAGGCTACCAGGCGGAGATGGGTGAAGCGAGGACTTAGCTGAAAAGTTACACTGTTGGGTGTAAGGTAATCGAGTAACTTGAGGCTTGTGAATGGAGAACATGGGAGTTAAGAGTGTGAAGATGATCTGTTTGAGAGGGTCCAGGCCCCCTTTTATACAAGCTAGAGGTACAGGCTATATGCACTTTGATCGCGCACGTGCTCTCACACCGAACAAACCATTGGGGATGACAAACAAAATAATAAAAAGGTTCAAAATAGAAAAATAAAGAGTCCAGGTAAAAATAGAAATCTTGAAGCCTTTGGTCGGTGCACGATTGTTGGTCCAGCTTAGTCAGGCCTGCCTCTTGGGGAGTCAACTGTCAGGTATGGCTCGGGGAGGGGGCTAACATTGAGGCCCTCTATTGACAATATGACACCTGTGCCCCAAGCAGGCACAGAGTACCATCCAACGCGCCCTCTCAACCCTACTCGTCTGACAGATCGGCCCGTTGAGTAAGACTTGACTAGCTGTAGAAGGGGGAATGCGTCGACAAGTTGGTTCTTGAAAGAAATTCGGAAAAATAAAATATAATATGGAAAGAATAAAAATAAAACCCAGTCCATACAAGTCTCCTTCTTCAGAGAGGTCAGTCACATCAAGGAAAGGATGCCTGCCACTAGTGGAAAAAGTGGGTTTACAGGCAAACATGTATAGATCGCGCTGTGGGTGTTGCAGCTTTCTGTGAAAGGTCTGTAAAGACAATGATAAATTGTCAATACCGAAAAGGGGAAGCAAAAGAAAAGGAAAAAGGGTTGTCAGGCAGTAACACAGATAAATTGGGCAATGGGGAGGCTGTCACAGAAGATTCTCAGAAATGGAGAGTCGATGGGTGTGTTGACTCTCCCTTCCACAGTGCCTCTGGCGCTCTTCTCGCTTCACTCCTGCAGCTCGCTTCTTCAGCTTGTCAGGGGGCTGTGCCCCCCAAACCCCCTGCTCGCATCTTTGACTCATCTTGTCAACACAGGGAGGGACCTTCGGCCCCTCCCTGTGTGAAGGAGGTGTTGTTGTAAATCAGTAACTTGAATAGCTCTTTTGACAATCTCAGCATAATGGAGCTGTCATAGTAAATCAATAGACAAAATTAGTAGCTATGTAGTATTTTACTTTGTCCTTTTTTATCTACAGTTAAAACTATTTCTACATCAATATATACATTAATCTAATAGTACTTCATTATAAACAATATTCTTCATTATAGCATTTTCACTTTCACCTCCCCATATCGCCTTGATGTTATGCACAGACCAAACCCGTGATACTGCCACATAAAATTGCCCATGTGTGAACACTGCACTCCTGAAATCTAATTCCTAACCGGATTCAGCCACCACCTCTGCTGATCACCATTGACAATGAAATTGAATATGAGATTGCAGAAATCTTGGACTCCAAACTCAATAAGCAGCGGCAGTGTCCATTGTTATATTTGGTGCGCTGGTCAGGTTATGAGAACACTGACTTGGAACAGTCCTGGCTACTTGCCAAAGAACTCGAGCATGCCCAGGAAGCCATCGTGGACTTCCACGCATGGTATCCCGGCAAACCTGGTCCACAATAACTCCATCATTCTCTACCCTTAAACAAAGAACAAAGTCAATTCAAAACAAAATAAAGCCATTTCATTTTTATATATTCTGTTACTATTACTTACAAAAAACAAAGTCATCAGATACTGTCACCTTATGTACAACAAAACAAACAAAGTCAACATTACCTATCAAACACCATCATTACCTACAAGAAAAACAAAGCCATTTCATTATTATCAAAATACCATCATCTTGCTTACAAGTTTACTTATCAGATCACTCCTTACTTACAAAACAAAAACAAAGCCAAAAACAAAACCATTACAAACTGTCCTATCTACATACAAACCAAGTATCTACATTTTATGGTCCTCCGTGGACCTCCATACATACTATATTACTTTTTTCTTCTACTTACTTTCCTCCTTACTACTACTCCTACTACTCCTCCATCTCCATTCCCTCTCTGTCCCATTCCGACCCCTCATCGGACTCCACTGCCAGTCCCCGTTCTGCTTGCCATGCCTTGAAGGTGGTGTAGTCGTCCTCTTCCTCCTCCAAGCGCTCCAGGTCCTGTTGGACCTCCTCCTCATCACCGTCGAACTCCAACTCCTCCGTCTCTCCCTCATCCGTCCGCTCCATGCCCCACTTGATGTGCTCCGTGAGGTTGCAGATCACCACCGTCATCTCTGTGAACTCCCTGTGGAGCCTTGCCATACCCGCCAACATCTCCTTCATGTATTCCACAAGACCTTTCTCCATTGCCTTGTCCACCATTGTCATCACCGTTGTTGCTTCCTGTCTCGCGCCACCCTCACATTGCTGCTTCATGCAGAAGCAGTGATCGCAGGCAAGGCGGCGGGTCCCGCCGGACCTCACACATGCCATGCCTGCAGTGCGACATCTAAAGAACAAAATCAACTACAAAACAAAAGTGATGATAAACATCACTCACCTGACGATGCAGGCAGACTCCGCCGATGGCCCACATCTTCACCTCCGCCAGAGGTCACCCACGCCACCGCCTTAGCCTTCTTCTTCTTCTTAGGTGGCTCTTCCACCACCTCCTCATCTTCCCCGGCGGCGGGGTCCGTGGCCTTTTGCTTTTCTGCATGGCGTTCTTCGCAACAACATGCTTTTTCCTCCTTGGACAGCCTCTTCTCTTCAGCAGATTTCCTCTCTGCCTCCTCAGCGGCAGCCTTCTTTGCGGCCTCCTCCAGGGCGGCGAGTTCTTTGAGGCATGCCACTAGTTTAGTGCGTTCCTCAGCGGTTGAAGATAAAGGAGCGGGGAGGGAAGTGTTTTGAGAGTTTGACATGGTGGTTGATACTGAAGAACTGCAGACGATCAAATTCCTAAATATGGAATCTGAACACCACATGACCTCAAAGGCTTGGTCCTAACTGGGAAATACTGTCATATACCATGCAAGCCTACGACGGAACTCTGGCAGATCACCGACAGAGCCGCCGCTATTTCAAATAACCATTTCAAATAACCATTTCAAATTCTATTTCATATACTTCTCCTGTTTTGTTTGTATCACATATCATTGATTGATTATCTTACTTACTGCGTACTCAGTACTCTGCAGGCTCCACCATAGTTTACCTCGGTTACTTAGTTACTATAAAACCTAGATACCATCACTTGTAACTTCAGTTTGATTATTGCATTGTTACCTCTCCAACCCTCTCATCTCTAAGTCCCCTTCGACTCTTACTCCCGGAACTCCGCCAGACCTCCGCTCTTATTATCATCTTCTTGTAAATTGGACATCGGGCATAGAGAAGGGCGCAATCTCTTATAGATTGAAGCTAAGTCCATTGTCGCATCAGAACTCCGTCAGACACTGCTGTAACTCTGCCCTATGAGATCAGTTTGTAACACTTGGTCATTCTGTCAGAATATATGTCTAGAATGATGCATTAGACTGGTGTAATATTTTGGGCTGAATTGAACAAGGAGATGTCAAATCATATGTTCTGTATGGTAAATTTTATGATTTAGTGGTTCTATAATATATTAGCCCCCTGACCTCAATAATTGCATGAGGCCTGAGCTGCCTGCCTACCATTGAGTCCATGAGCATATTCAACAGCAGTGTATCATTGACACATACCCTTCTGTGTATCCAGTTGGTAGGCTTGAAAATGCATCAATATCATTGTTTGCAACATCTACAGACATGACTGTTGGTGCTTTAGATGATGTCTGGCTGTTATTAAGTGAAATCTATGATATTGGACATGGTAAGCATTTCAAAGATTTACATTATCTTCTGCCTCTGGCCACAGTGATGGCTTCCATTTTTTTTTCTTTGGGGTGACAGCCTCTCTGCCACTCTCTTAACACTCTGAACAAGGCTCTCTATCTGTGACAACACATAACCCTTCTTCTTGGGCATCTGGTGTTGTGGTGGCAAAACAATGTGTTTGTTGGCATATATGGGCGCATCACAATTTAAAATTGCATCTAGTTTTTTTGTGATCATCTTCATCTAGAAACAACTATCCTAGCTCCCTTTGAATGTACTTTGACATGATTTGACAGTCTTTGATTCACTGTAGACACTGTCTATATTATTTAAATCAATTTTCTATCAATTTTTATCTACTTTGGGACATTGACATGCTTATCATGTGATGTTTGTCAATGATGGATGTCCCCTACCTTATTTGGAAATCACACAAGAGCCCATATCTTGGATGGTTTTCAAGATCAAAAATTAGTGTGCAAACAGCCAAGTGATCAATTTTGGAGGTATGGAGATATGGCTTCAAATGAAACTAGGAAAATTCTGTAAATATTTGAGCATATAGGTCCCCATAAACACTGACTAACAGCAAAAGTTAGATTTTCCAGAGATAATTGACTAGCCATCAAACAGCTCAAAAATTGAACTGTTTTGCAGCTGATCAAATATCACTTCACTGGCTACCCAAATCATTTAGTATTGGCAGAAGTTCCATCAGTGTTCAGGAGGATCTATACACTCAAATAATTACAGAAATTTACCTATTTTATTTGAGGCTATATCCCAATTCTCCCAAAAGTGATTGACCTAGCATCAACACATCAATGCATCAATGTTGCATCAATGATGAACATTAGCAAATTTGCAGCTCCCACAATGAAATTGCTCCTCGCAAAGCTAAACAGTTGTTTTAGTAGTAAAAAATGGCCTACTATCTATTTATGCATATAATCTTACAATTAGCACTAGTTTTTCCCTGATACACAGCACTCTTGTCTGGGGTGGCTTAGCCACTCTGAAGCTGCTCTAGAGCTGAGCTAGTCCATCTTTGGCAGCTCTAATCAGGGAGCTGAGCTAGAGCTAGGCCAAGCTGAGGTTTAGCAACACTAAGTCCAATACACTCTCATAGAACTGTTCAGAGTCCATCAAAGTGCCAGACCTACAGAATTTCAATGAAGATGACAGTGCAAAGCAAAGCTGGCCAAATGTTAAGCAGTAGTTGACAAAGCCTTGACACTAGATGCACTTGTGTAGCTACATAGGCCAAAGAAGCAGTGGTGATACAAGTCATGCCACAGGTACACACATTGCCAGATCTTGTTGCCTTCACCTCCTTCTCTACTGGTAAAGATGTGCTTATAGGCCTGTGCACAACAGAGCTTGGTTGGCAAAAAACAAAACGGGCTGACCCAGACAAGGGAGCTGGCTTCTGAACAGAGGCGGGGGGTCAACCGAGGTCATAAAAAAAAGGTAAGTGGATGTCGGTTTTTCCCGTTCCGGAACCCCTTGATACCACCAAGTATATGCATAATACACAGTAATTATCAGAAACTAGAGTTTGACAATGACCCCGTCCGCTAAAGATTCACGGAGTTGGTTTAAATCCCATGACGACCTGCATGCTCTCGAACGCAGCCTATACAAGACGAACAAACACACATTTCAGGAAAGGATCAGAAATAACAATAATGACGTAGCTGTGAACTCACACGAGGTGAAAATTGTGGTACCCTTGAGTTGCAATTTAGTCAACGACTTGAGGATATCCTAAAAGAGATACATACATATGCCCGCTGAGCTCAATCTCGAAAAAGGTCAAGCCACGCTCGCTGTGGACGGTGCCAAGTGCGCCAACACCGTCCACGAGGAAACTGTCATTCGCTATGGGTGTTTGGAAGCCTTGTTTCCCATTCCCTTGACCACAAACGGAACGTCAGGACTATGTATTGACCAGGTGTATAAAAAAAAAGGAGATCTTACAAGTCATGCTGCGGAACCAAGTGTAAGATAAAACATAGATATCATTCGCATATATGAATCGAACGCTTACTTCTGAATGACAACCCTTGTCCTTCAAAATATAATAGGATATTAGCCAGAGGCATTAACCCGATGTCCCGTGATCGCACTCACCCTTCGGCGATCAGAATAAAATCTGCGAGGCCATGAACAATCACTGTTTTGTTGCTTTTCTCGATCACATTGGGCAGGACGCTCAACGCAGACGGCAGGCTCTTGTCCCCTTTCGGGAAGACATTGCCAGCGGAACATTCGGTCCAGTTCACGGTCGCAGGTGCATGAATGGCTTTCTTCACGTCAGGTCTATCGAAATATAATGGCGAGAGCTGGATCTGTTCGAAAGACCCTCTGTGCAAGATCAATGTTATTGCTTCAGGCCTGAGGTTAAAAGCAAAGGAACCCACGGGAAGCCGAGAACGTCCCAGAGAATAGGATATGTATCAAAGATACGATATATGTTGAAAGCGGGGTTGATGAGCAAGGCGGCGTTAAAGATCATGTCCCACACATCACAGCCAGGATCTGCCTCCGTAGAGTGCCCGGGGAGGGGGAAAAGTCCCCGTGGTGGGAATGTGACGTGCTTGTTGATGTATCCCGCATAATTGCATTTCGCGGCAACAGCGTCGAGGTGTTTCATGAATGTTTGGCTAGGCAACGTTCATGGGTCATATTGAACACACAGACAAGGGACAAAGACGTACTTGAAAGCAAAGACGTTTTCATATTTGTGTACAAAATCCACTGCAGGGATTTGTTGTTGGACAACGTCCCATGAGAGAGATGCTGTTACAAAGGAGGTTGGCATGCGCTGCCTCAGACTGATGGAGACACTTACGATCCGCCATCCAAATGCCCTGGAGATTGAGGTCGAGAATGCCGGGGTGCTCATATATGTAGTTGGCGATATCTATATATAAGTCAGTCACCCCGGATGTGCTCGGAGTTGCACACCACGTACAAGGGATATAAGTTCCAGCATACTGAGCGTACGTCATAATGCGAAGCACATTAAAAGGAAGCATCACGCACACTCTCTCCAGACAAATACAACTTCTTATTCTTTAACTCTGAGAAGATCTCGAGGAACTGTTGCAAGAATCCAACCAATTGTTCAGCAAGATCATCTTCGTTCTGCGATAACGAAATGTCAGCATCATCAGCCACAAAGAACACAAAACCGTTACACACTTTGATATTCGGAGTTCCTTGCGAGAATCCAGTGCCTACCGGCTGTTCCACCCAAAGCACGCTCGATAAATTCGTCCAGCTGAACTCATTTTGTGTCGGCTTTGCTTGTCCATAACTCCATTGGAAGGGCTGAGGGTAGCAGTAGGTGAATACGTTCATCGGCAGGCATATTGCCAAAAACAACACGCACCCCATTCTCCTGTAGGAGGCCTTCGAGAGAGGAGCATCCAGGACCCCCATTTGTCCTGGTTGTCAGGTCAACGGTTGGAAAGGAGCACAAGGAGAGATAGGAGATGCACCAGAATATCAGATCATCAAGGGTTCCTTGTGGCCCGGGAGGGAAAAACCAGAAAAACAGCTGGAGGTTTGATCAGGGTGTATTTACAGATGTGACAATGTTTATTCCGCACCTTCCGTGTCTCGTTCTTTTTCCCACTAATTGGTAATAGTCCCGACCAGCTTGGTCCAACATCAAAATCAACTTCAGGAATGCTTTTGCCGTCGACAAAAAATTCTATTCAACCCAGAACCCAACCTGAATATCAAACTGATGGTAAAAAAAGAAACACACGTACGAGAAGCCTTGGGGTTGGAGAAGGTTATATTCTTCGGCGCCGCGGATGCTATGGTCGAGAAGGTGGGCCTGAATCGCTGAGCAGCGGCAGCCTGTCGAGCATGGATATCCGTCTTGCTGAGCAACCTTGCTTCAGACGTTCCTGCCAGGAGCAGAACAGCGAGGAGTATCTGAGCAAGCCAAAGCAAATCCCAGAACATCATGCTGAGAGTGCGGCGCGACCTGGGATCATATGTGGAGGACCAAGATATTTATACCACCGTGACTTCTGTGGCTAGACAGACCCCATGTGGATGGTGCACGAGGTGCAGCATGAGATTATCGAGGATTCACTGGCGTGCGATGGGAGATGTGTTATCAACCTAACCGGTGCTGCATCCCAGATTCTGAGCCCACACTATGACTCTGAGCCCACATGGTGCCCATCGCCCAAAGCATCCAGTGTACGTAAACGAATAGAAACTGAGTGTCACAATCTTGTTCGGCTGCTTTTAATATTGATGTGATGTATCAATATACTTATCAGCGTCAGGCTCGAGGAGTTTAATCCCCAGTTCAAGATGGAGCGTGGAACGTAAATAGTACGAGGAGCAGTGCCGCGCTGAGCTGAAAAAGAGACTATAATATATAAGTAGTTTGACAAGTAATGAAAAAAAGCAGTGCTGATTGTAACCGCCGAAAGCGGAACCAGTAGAAAGCTCATCACAGCCACATTCAGAAGTTGAATATTATGATTTGTAATCAGAACTGAAAAAATATGCTCAATAATTAAATTATCTATGTATGAAATTGAAAATGGCATAATTAGACTTCGAAGAGCGGCAGCAGTACGATACTTAGTACTTATGTATTGTCAAAAAAAAAACTCAAATTCCACTTATGCTTTTTCACTACTGTTGGCAATCATTAAATGTAACTTGTAATAAGAACGAGCTGAGCTGATCCTGGTCCCTGCTGTCGTTCTGGCCCAGGACGTCTCCGTCATGGTGGTGCTGGCTCCATCAGAGGCGTGCATCACAGTCATCAGGAAAACAAGGATAAAATGAGAAAGGGTTATCTACTGTTATCTCCTGCATAATTAGTGAAATGAATGTCATTCTGATACTACTAGGTAGGGTTGCCGAAGTTCAGTTCTGAACCGACGCAGAGAACCAGAACCGGCAGAACCGAACCGACAGTTCTGTTCGGTTCAGGTTCAGTCCGGCCACTGGACTGAACGGTTCTGGTTCTCGGTTCGGGACTTGGGGGACACAGAGGAACCGGGTTCGGACCGGTTCGAACCGAACTTTCGTGGGGTAGAGGGACGTTGAAAAGAGCGAGTATAATAATAATAATAATAATATGAACGTGATGATGCGCCCTCCGTTGATGCGTACTCACCGAAATTAAGTAAGCCAGATCTTAAAATAGTGGTGGGACCATCGATCAGTTTTTTTTCTCTGCTCCCCGTCATGCCCGACCCTGACGCACCAGCACTGAACGATGACGGCACCCTCAAGGACGCAACGGAGATTGAGTGGATCAACTTTAAGGGTTATGGTGCCAATTGGATCTTATCATCCCTCAATGACAGCCCAGCAGAGGAATTAGTCTCTGATGATCCAAGAAGAGAGCTTTTAGATTATGTCAATAGTCCTCGGGACGTAGCTCAGGATGGAGAGCAGGAACTGGACCCGATCAAGTGGTGGGGGGTAAGTACACAACTTCTTGTGAGACCTACGTTCACTAAACTACTGCTCAGTATCATTCAAATCAGTACCCTACCTTGTCGCGACTCGCACGCGATTATCTGGCCATACAAGGTTCCTCTGTGGCCTCGGAAAGATCCTTTTCGAGCAGTGGCATCACGGATACTCTGCACCGAAACCGTATGGATCCCTTCCTGTTTGGGAGAGTGCAGATCCTCAAACATGCCTATAAATCTCATTTCATTGATGCTCGTGCTGATGCCAATGCTTATGAAGTAGTAGAATCGATTCGGATTTAATAGGTAGATTGCCGTAGATGGAATTTAGAAAAAAAATTGCCGGTTCGACCAGTTCGAACCGAGAACTGAACTGAACTGAATTGTTAGAACCGGTTCTTCCCAGTTCTGTTCAGGAGAAATGCTCAAAGTTCAGTTCGGTGTTCGGCAAAAAGGGCTGAGAACCGGACCGAACTGAACTTCGGCAACCCTATCTGATAGGGGTATTGATAAGGAAGTATATTGTGTGGTGGTGATGACTGAGTTTCATCTACAAAAAAATTCTGATATTCCTATGCTGTCCAAATTTCATGGGAGATAGGACCTTCATGATCTATATGATTCTTATGACCTGGTTGCAGAAAAAAATATATTATTTATATATTGCAACATGGAGATACAATTGACCATTTATAACAATATAACAATATGATTTGAAATATCATGTACAACTCTTCAGACATCATGGGAGATAGGACCTTCATGATCTGTATGTTTCTTATGTCACCTGGTTGCAGAAAAGTCTTATTTATACATTGCACCATGGAGATACAATTGATTTGAAATATCATGTACAACCATTCAGATACTTGTGGTCTATGCCAGAGTTAGGATCTTCATGATCTGTATGTTGCTTATGACCTAGCTGCCTTTAAGCCTGTATAGACACCTCCAGCCAATGTGCCAGTGCAGACCTTCCTCAGCACACCTACATTAAGTTGGAATGATCTTAGCTTTGAGATGAGCGATCAACTTCCCCGGCCATCTGCTGATGGATATCAGTCCTTATGCCTCACATCACAGATATTTATAAACTATAGAAGTCTGGTTCAAGGTCAGGTAGGTGGAATAGATCCTTTGAATTGCAGATATTTTGACTAGACACAGTAGACCATTGCAATCTTCCTGGAATAAAATTTCAGTCAGTTGTTTCGGATGGTTAACAATGACACCTGGATGCTACTTTGAAATAAACAGCTTTGGGATCAGCGAGCAACTCCGTGGCCCAGCCGTAACCGTATAGATATTGTTTAAACAACCCATTATTTGGATAGGACTTAGTTTCAAACAGACAAGCGGTTTAAAACATTGATAAAGACATCAATAGATATATAGCTGGGTGCTACTGCAGGGGATACAAATTGAAACACTAATTACTGAATGGATCGGAACAGTCTTTAAACATGAGTCAAGTGTAATTAGTGATTAGATACAAACTGAATGATGTTTAAAACTCACAAATTGGTAAACAGAATCAATGTTTGAATAGTGTTCGGAGACCATGGTTGAAGCATCTGTTAGGGTTTCGAACCCAACAATTAGTGATTGAAACAACTAACAATACTGTTTGAATTGAACCTTACAATCAATTCTGAAAGGAAGTGCTCATAGGAACTGTACATCGTACTACAAAGGTGGATAAGATAATACTTGAATTGAGCTACAATGGACGAGAAAGTCGTTTGGTCAGCGTAGGGACCACGGCAAGAAGACAAACGCCCCACCGAGCAGAGGTGGCATGGGCCACCGTTACTGAATTCAATGGTGGGGCCTCAGAGTTGCGAGGTCTTATGTGAGGGGTAGAAACGGCCGATACCTGATCAGGTCGTTAGGGCGACGTTGGACGTCTCACCCAGGGAGTGTGGAGGAGAGGAGGCCTCGGCAGAGGGCTTACACGAGAGGCATGGAAGAGAAACGAAACTACCAATGAAACGATTAGTTTCCAAGGGAACATGAGCTATGAAATGATACATACCGTATACAACAATATTCTCCGCTGTGCTGAGGTGGTCGAGGTCGCAAAAGTTTCATGTAACCGTACAGTCGCCGGCGAAGTCGGGTGGTGGAGGGACAGGCGACGGTTCATCCAGCAGATTCCAGCTGAACTGGATCGTTAGCGCCTCGTCACATTAAGGAGTCAATGGTACTTACTTTAGTCGGCATGAGGACGTGATTTTGGTAAGAGGAGGGGTGAGGATGCGGGACTGATTGGGAGGGAATGGACGTCGTCAGAGTGTCAACAAAACTTAAAGTTTAAGTTTTGTTGACAGACATCAACAACTATACAGTTCCTTCCCATGCCCCAAACCTAAACGTGTCAACGCGTCAACCTTCCCAAACGCGTCAAACCGTCGAACTTCCGTCAAACAAGTAAGTTCTTTCGTTTGTTCCTTTCATTACCCCTTCAAACAACCCCGCTTAACGTTGTTTTTTTGGTACGTTTGTTCATTTCTGTTGTTATCTTTTCCGATTTGACACTCGTGTAAGCCGTCGGCCGAGGCCTCCTCTTTCCCCTCCATATCCCTGGGCGAGACGTACAACGTCGTCCTAACGACCTGATCATGCATCGGTTGTTTCTACCCTGCGTGTAAGCCTTGGTAACCTGTTTGGCCACGGACAATGGGCACTCAGTGGCCAGGCCACTCTCTTTCATACATTTACTTTCTGTATGTTTACTTTCTCTTTCGTATTCTACCATTTGCATCATCTTACTGACAACGATGGCGCGCGGTTCTCAGCCTACGAAATTTGTCTTTTCACCCGACCAAGCTCAATATCTCTCCGGTCTTCTTCCTGACTTCGAGGCATATGTTCACGAGGTCAACCCAACGCTGTTGCCATTTAACGAGGACATCAAAAAGTGGAAACAAGATCAATTGGCGAAAATCAAACAACACCCTCTCTTCTCTGGGGAGAACGAGCTACCTACGGGAGACCATACAACGCGCCAGTGGGATGCGGTATGCATGCTCGATTTAGAACATCAGGACTGCCACTCACGATCTTTGGTCGTAGGCGATCGTGCGGATTTTCACGAATCACTTTAACAACAAGATGAAACCTCGGGAAATGAAGGGAATACCTGCGACTGCCGCTGATAAGAAGGTTGAAAGTTCTGTCGACAAGCTTCTACGAGCCCAGGTCGTGTTCAATGGTGATCTTCCTGCACGGGAGCTTTTCGCCAGCGAGAATGAAGCAGTGCTCCTCGTATGCGCAAAGGAAGTTCAGAGTAGACGTGCTGGTCTCAACGCCGGTGCCGCACGGAATATTGCACTCAAAGAGCTTTGGAGCGAGGCTGATCAGGAAGTTTGGGAAAAGCAAGCCGAAAGCCTTGCTGGTGACATCCACATGTATGCGTTTCTTCTCGTCTACGATTGGCGTGTCGCTGACAGTGCTCAAGTAACCAAGAACAATTCCCTTTGCTAATGGCGAAGACCCTCAACAATATCTGCTCAGGTGGTCGCTTGGGCTCTGCGATATTTATGCTCTCATATGCTTTTCGTGATGCCCATGATGGTGTTGACTACGGAAGGTAGGCGTACCTGCTCATCTATTGGCTGTCCTACTCACCTGTGAATCTTAGTATCTACTCAGGATTTGACACCTATTCCAAGTCCAATATCAAGCACAAGCTTGATGATAGCGAAGAGTTTTCAAACAAATGGATGTGCCATGCTGATGGTTTGCTTCCCCGTACGTAACCTGCCTCTGTTAAGGGCTCTGTTCTGATATGGTTCATCAGGCAAACCAGCCGTTTCCGCCATTAGGATCCCTTTCAACGAGGATGGGCATCCAATCTTCCCCACTATCGACCTGATGTCAGAAGCTAGCAGTCCACGACAACTGTTGGGAATTATTGTTTAGTTTCTTTTATTAGTAAACACACTTTCAATTACTGTTTTGTTACAATTATTGTTTAGTTTCTTTTATTAGTAAACCCTATTTCAATTACTGTTTTGTGAATATTGTTTAAACCAAGTTTCAGTCAGAGCATGCTGGATATATGTGGTTTTTGGCTACCATTGGTGCTTAAATGATGTTTGGAACATCTGAACTGTTTGAATCAGTGTGGTATCCAGATAGGCCAGTGTTTAATTAGAAACCATCCTGATTCTTGGCCCAGACTATCTGATGACGAACATTAACTTATGGCTCATACCCCAGATATCTATTAGGTGAAATGGATCCTTCAAATCAAGGATTTTTTTCAAGTTCGAACCCAGTTACTAGATGCAGCAGCTCATCGGGGCCTTCCTGACTCTTCAGGATAGTCTTTAGCATATAGGAACCCAACAACCTTTGAAGTGGTGGTGTTCAGCATCTGGTACCATCAATGCATTGATTAACTGTGCTTTGTCGCTCGATATGTATAGCATACAACAGCTAAAGATAATGGGTGGTATAAGGTGTTACCCACTCAAAACTGCAGCAGATCTTGATCGTTCCTCCTTTTTGGCACGTTTTTGCCTGATTCGGTCTAAAGCGCTTCCTTCGACAGGGGCAGCGACAGATTCTGGAGAAGAGTACGGAAATATTTTTCTATAAAGCATGGCCGGTGGGCCGATTATATAGCTGGAATAGCTGTTCGTCTCACCTGTTCCACCAAGCAATGAGGAGTTCGACCTCGCATGCTTCTTGTTCGTCTTGAAGCATATCCAGAAGACTAGCGTAGAATCTTTCGGAATCCGTCACAGTATCGGTTCTAGAAAAAGTGCTGGCCGATGTAAGCGCAAAACGAACCTGAAAGCGTCGAGACGGAGTTCAATGAAACATCCACCAAGAGACCAAAGTATTCACCTGAGTGGCGATATATGCTAATGATGCAGGCGTAACAGATGTCATATTGTGAATGTGGGCATTTCCTGATCTTGTTGCCTTGGGCTCTTCATCATCCACAGAGCTTGGAGATGTAAAGACGTGCTTGTAAGCCTGAAAACATAAGCCTAGGACTGCCTGTTCGTAAATGCTCACTTACGGATACGAGCAGTTGGTTTCTCAGCAATCCATTCCACGGATCATCTGGATCATAAGCAAGTTCTGCATAGAGGAAGTATGGCCACTGATCTCCTTGAACGTGCATCTCGCCTGTTTGGAGTTTTTCTCTGATGCTGCGAAAACACTGAGTCATAACAAGACAGCAAGAGCACTCAGCAATCACCTGGGAACATTCCAATCAACACCTGTGGGGCACAACAATGCGCCAGTGCGCTCATGCCTAAATCCACGCTCGCTTTTATATTTACGACTGAGGGGAGGTTCGAGGTTCTGGCCGTCGGGGGTTATCCAGTCAATGATGGCACCCCTCATGCCTTTTGTGTCATCTGCACGAGAGCCACTGGCCCCCTTCTGAATCTGTGAAGACGAAAGTCAAATGAATCAGCGCGCCATGCATGAGGCTGCTGATGTTTACAAGGTCAGCGATGTGTTCTACGTCTTCAGGAGATGCACTCAGAAGTCGCTCTTCGAGGCCGTAGCACAGCTTTAGTAACGCTTGGAAAACTTTATCTTCCTGTTGTTCCCTGGAGGAGTTATAAACGCGAGTAAATAAAAAAGATGTAGCGGATGTACGGACTTCACGGACAGCGGGTCGGTGCTTGGGCTGATCATGCGTTCGATGCCGTTGGTGATGAGGGACTTCACATTGCAAAAGGCAAAGATAGCACGTCCGAAATGGCGTCCATGGTGAATGAGAGGATCGGTGGTTACACTGTATTATAATAGGAGGATCAAGACTCTTAGTTCTCGACGAGTAATAATGCAGTGGAACATACTGTTTCTTTCGTGGGCCAGGCTGAAGTGCATCAACCCGAGGTCGTTTACAAAGATTCTGAGTCACAGGAGACATGGCTGAGAGGGGTGCAGAATGTGCTGTAAACTGTCAGTACACGGTCAGTGAGGCGGGATCGACATGAGCATAGAAGCTTGGCGTTCATATCTAAGTTCAATAGCCTGGGAAAACCCATTGAACGGGGATTCAATTAAATCTGATCGAAATTGAATTTGCGCCTGGCATACATTGCTGCCACCACAACCACAGTCTAAGGATGAACGACCATGATGACTTGCCGTTCAATGGCCCTGCCAGAACTGTCATATTGCCGTCCGAGATTTAGATCAACCGTAAGTTGCCGCCCGAGAAAGGGGTGGAACTCCATATATCAGGATCTTCTGAGTAGCAGTCCCCTCTCCCCATCCCATACACGAAATGCGAAAGCACGGCAGCTCAAAGAAAGTCGCGAGAGTGCCGAAGGACCATGGCTCGAACTACAACGCGTTTGGATATGACCCCGATGGTCGAATTGCCTACCTCGTAGCGTTGTTCTATGGTCCGCATTGGAGACCTCCCTGTCCTCCACAGCAGTTCACGCCAGCAGCTCCGCCACGCTTCGGCCCGCCTGCACCTAACCAAGAACGTTGCCTCCCTCCTGATTTCAAGCCCACTATGCACCGCGACTACTATAAGATAGAGGCGGCATTCGTTGCAAACGAAGAACGCAGGATCACAGGGGAGGAGGTAGATTACTTGGAGGGTCCTGACGCATTTGATCCCCACCTATTTGATGCTTTCAAGTTCGGGAGAAAGTTCCTAGAAAGTGAGTTTGTTACATGAGAGACCGGACTCAAGAGCTAACCCGAAACGCCGATGTAGACAAAGAAGAGGAAACCTCGGTCGAAGGGGATGATTCTGGAGGGGAAGATCACCAACACATGCGATGTCAGAACAAAGACCTTGACGGAGCAGGGGAAGAGGAAGTTGAAAGCGCAGGGAAGATGTGCACTGAGGAATAGATGGGAGCCTGGACCGGATAGCGGAGGAAAACATGAGGTTCGCTGTCTTGCTGAAAGCAGAGCTGAGGGCGCATATGTAACGGAGTTGACCTCAAGCTGTTGTCGAGTAGAATTGAACGACTACGACTTGCGAAACCGGGGCGGAGACGCTGGTGGCGCTACAACTAAAGATGATGCAGCCCTCTCAGGCGCTCAGCACGCATTTAGGGCGGTGCAGAGTGCTTGGCTTGGCTTGACACCCACGAGGCAGTTGTGAGGGGTCAAAGAGAGCAGTAGAAATTCGAGGGGACTCGTGGTGCACATATTCAGACGAGTGAGCGAGTAGCTGGTAGCTTGTGCCACAGAACAGAGAGGAGCTGCCATGAAATTGAAGGCGCTGCAACCCAAAATCATGATCACGATGAAGCCATAGCCCAGAGTAGTCCAGCGACAAATCAGCATCCATATTCCATGCGAAAATAAACTAGCTGACTCCATGCGGTTCCAGGTAGTCGGTCGCTCACTCCTAGTAGGCTTGATCGTCCGAGTCCGCTATCAAAAAATTTGAAGATCAGAGCTGCCTCGGCTGCGGTCAACACCCATGTAATGTGGCACAGAATGCTTGGCTTGGCACTGTTACAAACGAGATGGTAATGGAGTATCGAAGAGAACAGGAGAAATTGAAGGGAACGGATGCGCATGATGTTCCGATGAGCGAAAGAATGAATAGCTGTTCCTGAGACGCCGCCATGAAATTGAACGCACTTCAGCCCTGGAGCCTCAACGTACTGATCGCCCGAGTCGGTGATCAAGGGGAAATAGAATTCGTAGAGAAGCTGCCGCTGAGAGGCCATGAGCCGGAATAGTCCAGCCCTGTTAGGGCCAGGAATTGGGGCTGTCGAGAGAAGCCACCATGGAATTGATGGTGTTGCAACCGAAAGTGATCTCGAGGGAGAAAGTGCTAGGAACTAGTATCGTGGAGGGGAGCTGCCATGGATTTGACGGTGCTGCAACCTCGTGATCCAGAAGGAGCGAGTGCTATGAACTGGTGGGAGCTGCCATGGAATTGATGGCGCTGCAACCCAAAGCGATCGAGACAGAACGAGTGCTAGGAACTGGTGTCGTGGAGAGGAGCTGCCATGGATTTGACGACGCTGTAACCTCGCGATCCAGAAGGAGCGAGTGCTATGAACTGGTGGGAGCTGCCATGGAATTGACGGCGCTGCAACCCAAAGCGATCGAGACAGAACGAGTGCTAGGAGCTGGTGTCGTGGAGAGGAGCTGCCATGGAATTGACGGCGCTGCAACCTCGTGATCCAGAAGGAGCGAGTGCTATGAACTGGTAGGAACTGCCGTGGGTTTGACGGTGCTGCAACCCAAAGCGATCGAGACAGAATGAGCGCTAGGAACTGGTGTTGTGGAGAGGAGCTGCCATGGGTTTGACGGCGCTGCAACCTCGTGATCCAGAAGGAGTGAGTGTTATGAGCTGGTGGGAGCTGCCATGGAATTGACGGCGCTGCAACCCAAAGTGATCGAGATGCTAGGAACTGGTGTCGTGAAGAGGAGCTGCCATGGATTTGACGGCGCTGCAACCTCGTGATCCAGAAGGAGCAAGTGCTAAGGACCGGTAGGAGCTGCCATAGAGCTGACGGCACTGCAACACGGTGATCCAGAAGCGAGTGCTATGAGCTGGTGGGAGCTGCCATGGATTTGACGGCGCTGCAACCCAGGGTGATCCAGAAGGAGCAACAGAAGATATAGCCATAGTCTTCGCACGAGCTTGACTTTTGCCAAGGCCGCAAGGTTGGAAGGGGACACACCCTTGATAATTCATGCCGTAGCCATCCCTACGAGATGCTGATGACTTGTATACATATACATGAATTGGAAGTTATGGAAAAAAGTGTGAGGAAGGTGGAGGGGGGCAGGCTGACATGGCCCCCATATCATCAAGCTCAGCAACAAAGAGCATGCGTGGCAATTCAATGGCAGCCAACAGCAAGCCCAGTTTGGTGATGAAAGTTGAACTTGAACTCGTTGGGCTTTGGTCTTGACAGTCACTTTGTCACCGTGACATGCAAAGAAAATAATTTCAAGCTATTTACAAAATTGAGCATAGCAAATTCCTTGAAAGTGAGCGTTTGAGAGTGGACCTCAAATTGAAAATGCGTGCAACAGCCACTATGACCCTCTTTCCTGTCAATCAACCTACTTCAAAATACAATGTTATGATCAAGGCTCCATGTTCGTCGACATACTCAGGCTACTCTGAGTGAAGTCATCAAAAAGCTGGCGAACATGTCAAAACTGATTTTGGGAAAATGGACGGACATCCTCAATGCGATCTAAAATGTCTCAGTCGCCTTATTCATTGTGCTCATTCATCTATCATGATGGTCCATATTAGCATTTTGTTTCGTACATCGTGATTCAATAGCTATAACTCAGCCAGGTACGGACGAAGGTAGTTAAGTTCGCAGCAAGCATAGGGAGGGTTGCGGGCGTTGTGTTGCACTGTTCCGTTACAAGCAGGTGCCGACTTGGGGATCCTACTGTTCTTCTTCAGCAGAGCCCATACCTTTATCCCCATCCCCATTCCGGTTGTTTTTACCAGTTATTCCAGCACGTTTGCATCGCCGCGTTCGTCGCCGTGGGAGACTGGACGCAGAAGTCGATGCTGTGTTCGCCGAATCCTGCAGCCGTGACAGTAGGCTGGGTCGGCTAGACTGACGCTGGGGAACAGTGGTTGCTTCACGTGCATCGCACCGTTGGGGTTGAGGGTCTGGGGAGAGAGGTGACGCCGCTGCTACAGCAGGTGGTACTAGACGGGATCCGGTGCCACCGCATGCTAGACTCGAGAGGGCTGAGTGCCTGGAGTTAGGGGTCGACATGCTCGCCTCTGACGATGGGGCAACTTGAATCGGCTGCCCGAAGATGCTTACCACGGTAAGTTGCGCGGCATAGAAGTCTTGTTCGGTGACAAAGGTACCATGTAACCCACGGCCCTCCACTTGAGAGTCGAGCAAAATTCCTCGGGCGCGAAGTGCGTCGTCCACCGAACGGAACGCGAGCCAGATCCATTGTTGAGCACCATCCTCAGTCGCCATCACGGTTCTAGTCAACGTGCCCCCCAAGCGTGAAAGTGCAAGCTCAAGTCAAGCTGTGATCGTGCTCCATTGAATGGCATTTGGTAAAGGACTTAGCTTGAGATACGGCGTAGGCAGGGGGGGGTAGCGTCGATGTAGAGTCGGGTCGGGGAGCCAATGTTGCTGGTGTGTTGCGAGAGGAGGGACTCAGCTTGAAATATGTGGTGGGCTTCGAGGGTAACGTCGACGTGGAGTCAGTTGGTGTTACCACTGGTGCATTGTGCGGCGTCAATTCTTTTTCAACCCGTCCTTCCATGGCAGCAGGTCTCGATCCTACCGCATCCTGTTTCCTTGTCTCCATGTCCGAAGAATAATCGAGTGATATGACATCGTCGTCGGATAGAGACAGAGAGGATGCAGGGCGAACCACCGAGACTGGGACCGACTTCGTTGATGCTGCTCGGGGCAACACACCAGCAGAGGAGGGAACAGTGGCATCAGTCATGACTGCATCCTTGACCGCAGACACTCGTGACGGGTTTGAGGTAGAATGAAGAGGTCTGGTAACAACTGGGGGGGCCGTAGTGTTGTGAAGTGAAAACATATTAGTAGAAGGGGTGCGCATAGGAGCAGAAGAGGAAGCGGGAGGAGTAGAAGCGGTATAGCGAAAAAGTGGAGGCAGAGAGGAGGAAGTAGGACCAATCGCTTCATGGCGGAAATAGTTTACCGGGGAGGATGCTGCTGGTCGATTCTCATCTGTCGACAGGGGGTCCTCAGGTGCTGGAGTAGACAAGGCCAGAGCTGCTGGAACTGCTGTTGGAGCTAAACTTGCTGCCGAGGTTGGAGTAGGGGTGGCCAGATCCAGATGCCTCAACAGAACTTCGGGAGCCCCTATGGAAGCTGGTCGGCTGAACAGATTCCGACCAGAATGGCTCCCAGGGTGCGGACCTTTCCATCCTTGCACTGCTGGGGATGACAGCACCCTTTCTGTGCTCGTTCGCTGTGGGATATGATTGCGGCTCAAGTCTCTTCTCACCACCTTAACTGCGCGGCTCTGTCGACTGGCGATGATATTGAATGGATTGGACTCCGCTCGAATGAGGGCCGCATCCATCTGAGCTGCAAAGGACAACGATACCGGTGATCTACCTAACTCCTGCCGTTCGTACGAGTTAAGTTCGTGGATTATGAAGACTGGCACACCCAGGTGCAGTAGGAAAAGCACCATTTCTTCATCTACTCCATTCACCCAGGTCCCTAACCGATCATCTCTCCCTGGCATGATTTCTTTTCGCCTTGCCTTGTTCTTTGAGAACAAGGAGCGTTGGGCTCTGAAATCAGCGGCGAATTCTACCCACGCTACCATATCCCTCAGTCCACGCAGCACCTCCATGAAGTGATCTACCATTTCTTCGAACGATAGCGGGGAACGGAACGGCGCCAGGCTATCTACTGTGGGGAATTGCGGACGGTGCAGCCACAGCGAAGGCCGGAGTTCTCGCATCCCGGAGAGGGAGTTCATTTCCGCTGTGATGGTAGTGATGCGCTTTTCGAGGAGGAGAATTGCTAAGGGGTCTACGGTGCCAGATGGGTAGGTGGGCGTGGATGAGTTCCGCCATACACCCAGCGGAGTCAGATACTCCGGTCGGGCTGAGGCAAGTTCAGCTCCCTGCGACGGTCGCAGGATATAACTGCGCCAGGGGCAGAGGGGGTCGAAAACTTGAGGGTGCAGAGTGTAGTCATATGGACCCAAGTGTCCATCATAGCGCCTCCCCGATTTAACTCTCGCCATTTCTACCGGCACTTTCGGATCTTGCACGCCAGGGTAGAACGGGATGACCCCCGAATTGGGCGACCATGCCTCCCAACGTGCGTTAAGTTCGCGGGATACGATGATGCGTCCTGCATAACGATTAAAAGCGGGGAGGAAGAAATGAAAGGCGTCGTCGACGGCAGGGGGATCTGTGTAACCACTATAGCTGGCCATCCGATCTGCGGAGTATTGCCGGGAAAAGTGGGTTAACCCGAAATCGGATGTGTTCATCGATGGGAAACACTGGATGTGGGACAGGATGGTTCTTCGTCGGAGGGAACCTGAGGTGCTGTCAGTAACTGAAGACCACCGTGAGGGACTGGTACCTTGAGCGTGCAACGAGCAGGACAACTAAGTAATAGTATGTACTGGTTGATAGTTTGAAAAGTCAACCGCGTGACAGTAGCTGCCTCGATTACATAACCACATGACTCGTGATCATGACGCCGAGTGCCAGTGGCAAGCCTGGAACTGTGCTGGCAGGAGACTCAGATGCTATCGGAGAAAATGATTTACTGTTTGATACGATTGGGATTACTAAATACCGTGGTAGTCTGAGACGACTCTATTGCCCTGGGCCGTCCAATTGTGAACCTTCATACAAGTGGTTCGATATATGAAGGGGCTGCAACTCGAAAACATGAGAGATGGAGTTGCCATAGAGGCACTAAAACTTCAGCTGCCGGTTCCCCGACGACCAGCCAACGCCTCTCCGCCCTCCGTCAGTTTTACTGCGATCGCTAGAATATATGACAACCTCAGCTTTAGAAGTGTTGAACTCTTGTCTCGTATCGTCGAACCCGGTTGCTTCCTATAAACGAAGCTGTCGCTTCCAATGCGTCAGTCATTCTTCCTGGCACCATTGATCCCTCTGGGACGATACCAGCAAAATGGAATAGCCCTTTGACAGGCTTATGCACTGGAGTGGAAACACATTCAACGCCAGCGGTTTGTCAAGCTACGTAAGTGATGGTGCAGCACTGAGGCACCCCTGCGATGAGATATAGGATTCTTGTCGATGGTGTGTGCCTTCGAATCATTTTCAGTGAGAAGGCCGTGAAGTAACTGATGATAAAGGACCGAATCTGAAGGAGCTCCCATGGGAGGCGTCGCAGCTGCATAATGGTAGCCATGCATAAGTTGAACTCGAAGGAACTGCCATGAGAGGCGCTGCAACTACAAGACCATGGCGGGGGCAGCACAGTACTTGAAGGAACTGCCGTGAGAGGTGCTTCGACATAAAGACCATGGCAGTAGCGATGTCATACATTCAACTGAGCTTGAAGGAGCTGCCATGACAGGCGCCGCGGCTGCTAGACCCTGACAGTAGTGATACCGCATCCAGGAAATAGTCTTAGAAGACAGCTGGAACAAACGCACACGATATTCAAAGAGGTGAAAATCGGCATCCTGAAACAGAGAGGAGCCACCATGAGGTTGAAGGTGCCGCAACACAGAAGAAAGATCAATAGGAGGCGCTGCAACGCGGAATGATGCAGCACTCTTACTTGGCGCTCAACACTCGTGCCATAGGGGGTATCATTCTTGGATGGCCTCAGGCTCGGTCATGCAGTGTCGAATAAAGGAGAAAATGGTTGGATGTGGACGCGCATGATGTATGAGAGAACGAGCGAGTTACTGGTCCTGAGACAGGAACAATGACGAAGTTCAAGTTGAGGTACTTCAACCCCAACTCAGAAACCCCGACGTACTGATCATCCAAGTTGGTCAGAATTCATGGCGGAGCTTGTGGACAATCAACTGGTAGCTTGAACAGAGGGAAATTGAAGGCGCTGCAACGAAACCATAGTCCAGCGACAAATCTGACTCCATGCAGTTTCAGGCAACCAGTCGCTTACTACTGTAGAAGGCTTTCAAGACAAGTGAATGATTGACTGATGGAACAGAGCAAAGCAACAGATTAAACAGAAAACCTATTGTGTGAATGCAATCCACACACGACCATCACCCGGTGTAAGCTCCATCCATTCAACAGCTTCATCATCTGGGTCGAATGATGGTGCAGGAGGAGGTGCAATGTACGTAGTTCCGCACCCATACGCCATTTGGAAAACTACCTGTTCCAGAAATCGAAACGCCTCTGGGTGGGTTTCCCTCTCTGTTCTTACGAGGTTCAGAAGTACTTGATATCGCTCGTCATGCGTGATGTTCATGATTGCCCCTTGAATGAGTTCCTGGTAACGCCCGTGGGATGTCAGAGCAGCTGGGCGGACTCCATGTGGACGAAGTTCTTCGATTGCTGTGATGAATATCTGCTCATGTCAGTAAACTATTAAGTAACATGAAAGCAATGGACTGAACCTACAAGGAATGCGCCATTAGCAAATACTTCATTTGCTAATATTCCACCAAGTCCAGCATCGAATATCGCATCAGAGCGGAAGCCAAAGAAATGCTGTCGTACATCATGAATGGGACTGAAAATCAAGTCCACTAGATTGTCGAGAAAGATGAAGGAACTGAATCGCAAACTACTAGAGCCAGACTATGATATAAAAAAAAGTCAAAAGCCACCCACCAAACGGCCGACGACGACAACATACCATGTTTATCACTGACTGGTAAAGAAGAAATCCATCCATTGTCTGCATGGCTGTCAAAAGCTCTGAAAGGCTGCCGTATCGCCCTTCGCGGATCCTTGTCCTGACTCTCGAACAAAGAAGGCGCACAGCTTCAGCACGCCATCTGTCAGCCCGCCAAAGTAGCTGAATAATAAATAATTTGAGATCTAATTCATATGGTGTCTGGCGATGATGACATACATATCGCACAATCGCCTTGGCAGGTCGTTCTATCCACCCAAAATAGTAGCAAATGTCAGTCCCTTTGACAATAAATTAGCAGGATAAAATGAGATTCAGAAATAGCCCTTACGCGTATCAACAAATGTCGTAGGGGGGCGAAATTCATCATCGTTCCTTGACCTTCGCAGAGCAATACAAGACAAAACCAGATGCATGACGATGTAGAAACATCAAAAATCATGGCCCGAAAACCATGGCGCCCTAAAGTCAAACCGAGCGAGCTGCAAATCCGCATAGTTGATGATGGCCGACCAGACATTGTTAGGAAAGAAGGTGACATAATCCTGAACGACTTCGACAGATGGAATGTGGACGTCATCATGTGGAAGCCAGCTTGGCCATTGCGGTGCGTCTGGTATAGGAATGGGACCCCATAAAGGCTAAAAAAACATAAGGCGGTGGGTCAGATGAATGGCAGGCTGGGTGGGAAGTACGAACCAAGGCTAAAAGAACACCTACAAGTGCAGGAGTGACTGTAAGTATAATTTAATGCACACATGAGGGTTGGTACTTACTAGACGACAAAACACATGTTTGCCATATTTGCACGGCACTCCGAGACAGTTGTCGTGGATACGACAGCCATGCCATTTCAAACCTGACCCGTAGTCGCCATGACGCTGCTTCGATGGCCACTGGTGAAGCACCAAAGCCAGCCGACAAAGTAGCTTGAGTGACTGAGCCAGTGGCATGAGACGCCACAGCATCACCATGATCAGGGGTTGGAATGCCCCCTGCTGAAGCGCCAAAGTTACACCTACTCGCTGGTGTGCCAGGTGCAGTGAATACATCAGCGTCCATCCCTGACACAGCTTGAAAACGTGTCATAGGCAACGCAACTGGGTCACTAGTCCAATTGTCGAGGCCACCTGTTTCCTGGTACAACAGTTCTTGATGTGGCATATCATGACCATACACTGGGTCAGATGTGACTTCATCGAGAACTGGGGAAATAATAGTGAGATTGGTAATACATGCCATGGTAGATACCGAAACACTTACATTGTACCCTTGGATTGGAAATGTCCGGAATCCTTTGATCTATCAACGATGATGTAGCGAGTAGCCCGCCGAAGGTACAATAACCTACATACCTTCCTCAGAAGAAAGGTATGTCGTTCCGATTCCGAGTTGGACATCCTCTTGCCATCCGCGTGCGGCTTCGTGCTCCATCTGATTCACGTTCATCCAACGAGTATACAGTGTATAGGAGAACATGACTGTACCATATTCCGGTAGATGGACACGCCCAAGAGTTCGTCAAGATATTGCACATATGGATCAGAATCTCCCATTGTCAGTTTGCCTTCATAACTGGAACCTGGACCCGATACCCCAGAGAGGGCCTTGCTGGCCGTGGGCAGTGCTAGGTATGCAGATGGATCAAACAATCCAATATGATCGTCTCCCCACAGCTGAACCTCGCCGCTAGGGATGTCGTTGGAATGCATTGCGGAAGTGGATTCGAACTCGGACGTGCTTGAACTCGGAGGTGACTTGGCTCGCTGTTTTTCGGGGTTACGAGGGAAATCGTGGGTATCGGAAAATACAGAGTTCGAAGAGTCAGAGTCAGAGTCAGCATCAAAATTGGGCGTGGCCATCGTCGAACGAATGGGGGGTGAAGCGCCAAGCTAGCTAATAAGTGGCTTTGAAGACAAGGGAAGGGGGTTCTGATGTGAATGAGATCACAAGGGCCGCAATGAAGCCGAGTTCAAAGAAGGCCAACCCTGTCAATCATGACCTTGTCAGAATTAGTGTTTGAGGGTGTGAACCTAGGCTGACGGACTCTGGAGATGGATGGACTTTCAATCGGAGATGTGACAAAGGTGGGATTTATTGGGGCTTTCCGGTACACCTGCATCAAGCGAGGTCCGATCGAACCATATTCAATTTCCGAGTCAAACGCTTGGTGCCGGTGGACATGCTAATGCCAGCCTGCATCGGCTGTGACAACTCATTGTGGAAGCTCCGTATGATGTAAGTCTTCAGGCGCTAGATCGTGGGCCTTTCGTCTTCCAACCAAGGGGACGCCGCAACTTGGGCTGGAGTGCTCTAAAATGGGTGCTCAACGTATACAAGACCGTGAACACTGTAGGAATATGAAGCCTTCGGACTGCGGTAAAAAGGACGATGATCCAACCCGTGCGGGACCGCTTCAACTTAACTTGAAGGAGCTGCCGTGAGATGCGCTTCGACACCATTGAAGGGGCTGCTGCGAGAGGCGCCTCGAGGTAGTTGAAGGGGCTGCCGCGGGAGGCGCTGCGATGATGATAGCGATATCATCTACTTCAAATGAACTTGGAGCTGCCGTGAGAGGCGCTGCGACATGGTGGTAACGATATACTGAACTTCAAGTTGAAGGAGCTGCTGGGGAGGGCGCTTCGAGGTAATTGAAGGAGCTGCCGGGGGAGGCGCTGCGACTGCAAGACCATGACGATAGCGGTGTCGTCTACTTCAACTGAACTTGGAGCTGCCATGAGAGGCGCTGCGACATGGTGGTAACAATATATTGCTTCAACTGAACTTCAAGTTGAAGGAGCTGCCGGGGGAGGCGCTGCGACTGCAAGACCATGACGATAGCGGTGTCGTCTACTTCAACTGAATTTGGAGCTGCCATGAGAGGCACTGCGACATGGTGGTAACAATATATACTTCAACTGAGCTTCAAGTTGAAGGAGCTGCCGGGGAGGGCGCTTCAAGGTAATTGAAGGAGCTGCCGGGGGAGGCGCTGCGACTGCAAGACCATGACGATAGCAATGTCATCTACTTCAACTGAATTTGGAGCTGCCATGAGAGGTGCTGCGACATGGTGGTAACAATATATACTTCAACTGAGCTTCAAGTTGAAGGAGCTGCCGGGGAGGGCGCTTCAAGGTAATTGAAGGAGCTGCCGGGGGAGGCGCTGCGACTGCAAGACCATGACGATAGCAGTGTCGTCTACTTCAACTGAACTTGGAGCTGCCATGAGAGGCACTGCGACATGGTGGTAACAATATATTACTTCAAGTTGAAGGAGCTGCCAGGGAGGGCGCTATATGCTTTCTTGAGACCACAAAAGTTCAGTGTGAAATCGATGCCAGACCGTTATACCAAGTATCATGATCGTTCAAGCAATTTCGAACTCCAGCTTGGAATCATCCTGTGGCCGCCACAACTTTTTACTTACCACATCAACTTACACCACTATCAAGTTCCATGGGCTGCAATGGTCAGCACTCAAGGGCTAGTTGAACAAAGTACATTTTTAGAAGTTCAAAGTAGTACTACATCGGACGAAAAAACGTCAACACACACAAGTACTAGATGACTACTTGAAATGGTAAACTGGCTGTGCTAACTTGAAAGGTCAATAGTCGGATGTTGCAGTGCAACATCCGACTCCGAGTCCAAGGGATTCAACGAAAAAAAAAAGGACCAAACAAATGGTCAGATAGATTCCCGCCAGTCCGACACAAAAAAAGCAGCCTGACGGCTAGCGCTCAGTCTTCCACAGGAAACTGACCGACTGTGACCACGAAGACATACGTGCATATGACGCAGATTGCAGTAGGAAACGTTCAAGTTTGGGGCGGCACTTTGTTCCTCGGGATGAGGTTCTCCGGAAGGGTGTGGATTTGAGGTGGTGTCAAACTGATCTGGAACAGCGACGAAGGAAGCAAGGGTGAAATCGATGTCAATGGCGGTGCTTCCGGAAACCACAATGCCACATCTAAAGGCGATTTGGGGACACGCTCTCGCCATGATTTCATAGCTGCCTCGAGCCGTTCCTTTGATCCGGCTGTCTGGTGTTCAAGGATGGTCACTGTGAGCTTAGCCTGCCAAAGCCTAAGATGCAGCAAGTGGTCCTGCATCATGCGGAGTCGAACAATGACAGCCAGTTTTGGCATAGGTCCTTTAGGAGGAGGGTACAGCGATCCATGCGTTTGAGGCCTTGTCTCCGAGTCCTTATCCGAGGATGCATTTCGCTGAGGCTGGATTAATCCAACTAAGAGATTGCAATATAATGCACAGCAAAGTCCTTACGAGTTGTTCATGAGCATCACCTGAGCTAGATATATAATGAATCGTGTTCAAAAGTTCGATATCGTTGCATTGCGCCTCATCTTCGATGCGCATCAATTGTGCGAGAAGCTTTGTCAACGCGGGTTCTTGATTTTCGGGACTGAGAGTCGCTGTATACTAATGATACCATTCAACAACCCGATTATAGATATGATATTGGAAGAGTTTACCACTGGATAATTAATTTGCTGAGAGGATTTAGGAACACTCCTTGGCCAATTGGTAGGATATGTAATTTCAGAAGGCAAGGCAAGTTCTGGGTGCAGTACTGAGGTTTGTGCAACGTAGGGCCGCTGGGGAGAGAAGGGAGGGGAGGAAGACTGATTCGAGTGTGGGGGCGAAGCTAGCTTGGTGACGCCACGTCGCCCATAGGTATCACGTTTCATGGCGAGTGGCGAAGTTAACATCACGATAAATTCAAGAGGGGGGCGGGGGATGTCAATACTGGGAAGTCAATATTCAATGCTGATGAGTAGATTAAAATATAAATCGATGGGTCGTTATATCATCTACATACCAAGGCTGTTTCTTGAATTGGGGGGTTGTGCCAGCCATAATTGGGATTTGGTACTTACATAAGTAACGAACTGACTCGGAACTCGCTATTTGGGGGTAAGGCCTGCCTAAGGCCGCAAACGACTCCCTTGAAGTCCACGGTAGATTTCCCTTCTTACTAGAACCCGAACGAACGGGGTTTGAATCAATGACCTTGAAATCAAGATTCATCCAACTTCAAAGCTTCAACATCCAACAGCCATTCTCCCACAAGTCAACTTCCAATCGAAGTTATGTAATAACTATCGGTCTGAACCTTCAACTTGTAGCACATTCCAAACGACTGGTCTCGTAGGGATTAAACTGAGTCAGCAACCTGGGTGCTAGTCGGGTTGCTGATTAGTTTACTCCTTCTTCCCGGGCCCACAACGAGGTGTCTTGGAAAGTTGTAATTACTACCGTAAGTTGACACCGTCACCATCATGCATGAGGAAAATACTATTGCTACCGTCAGACAACAAGTTCGTTTTTCCTGAGATATAAAAGGAAATTTTCTATTATCGCAAGACGTTGATTGGCTGACTCTTGTAATCTGAGTAAAGCTCATGCCAGTCACTGGGCTATGTCCGACTTTTCAGCAGCCTTTATAAATAGATAATGACAGATCCTTCATTAGATCTTCTGAGTCAGGCTGGCCGTGCTTGAGGCCTGGGGGCAATCAGATAGTGGACTGGTGCACAGAAGAATTGCAACGTTGTGTCGAAGAAGACTAAGAGGAAGTTGCATGTGACACGGTGACACCACTGCGGCTTCCATCATGATGGCCTCAAGAAAGTCGCACTTGCTTCCTCCGCCGGTTGCTCCTTCAAGTTCAGCTGAAGTATATCGCTACCCTCATCTTGACGGTCTTGTATAGGGTTTTTCACGGGTATACCGCGGGTACAAAATTCTATAACCGTAACCGTACCCGAGAACACCTTAACCTCTACGGGTACGGGTATAAACCCGTACCAAATATATACGGTATCACAAGATAACCACGGTACCATGGGTACCCGCGGTGAAATGTCCAAACAAATCCTCGTACGTGGCTAAGCACTTCCAGTCACTAATCTTCACTCTCAGTTTCCACTCGTCTCCGCTTCTTTTGCCTTAATGCTGATAACAAATCCCCCATCAACAGAAGATCATGTCGGCTCCATGACCCAAGACACATGTAAGCACGAATTGATGATGGCGCGAGTCGGTTGCGTGTGAAATGGAGTAGTTGTCGACCTTGAGAAAACACCCGTTCCACTTCCGTGGATGTTGCTACATGTGATCTTAGCTGCAGTACGAAGCCCGAGTAAAAAGAGACTAACCTGGGATGCTTAAATAATCCAATGCCATACGATAGAGAATAGGATATACGTGGCAGTTGTCGTTCCACCATCTCAACGGATCTGTCACATTTTCATAGACTTGAGGGGGGAGTCAGGATGAAACAGACGGCGAGAGACGCCAGACCTTGAGGTTGGTCACATGTCGGAGTTTCATCAGATGCTGTACTGTCGACAACGAAACTAAAAATAAAAATAAAACTCCAAACTCGGCCATAAATAGAAATACGGGGTGCCTGTAGTAACCTGTGGAATAACCGCAAACCGCGGGTACGGGTCAACGGTACTTCGTGGTGCAGCAGAATCCAACACCATACCCGTAACCGTCACACCCGTGACCAAAACACCGCGGGAATACCCGCACCCGTGAAATACCCTAGTCTTGTAGTCACAGCGCTTCTCACGGCAGCTCCTTCATGGGTTCAATTGGGGTATAGCTACCTTCATGGTCTTCTAGTTGCAGCGCCTCCGAGTCCCACGGCAGCTCCTTCAAGTTCAATTGAAGTACTACATATCGCCACTGTTCACGAGTTGTAATAGTTCCACTGCATATTGCAGATCAATGATAATTAATAATAATTCACAGGTTATGTTGTATGGCTGCACAGTGACGGCGATTGGATGCGTTTCACCCCTGGCCCAGCCACCGGCTTGAAATAGTGTTACTGTGGCATCCATCATAACTTGAATATAGACCGTTGAAGTTCCGCTTCCGAGTTCAACACTCGGCGGTAATGACTACCGTTTGAATTGCAGACTGATATATTCAGATGACAATCCTACATGGAGCAACCGTACTACCTGTACCCCACTTTCGCAGGCGCCGCCTCATAACACCTGACCTGAATCGGCCGGCTCTCTTACTGCCCACATCACAGTTATGATCACCATGGCATACCAGGAGACCTGTTCATGCAAGCGGGTATTCACGACTCCTGGGGCTCTGAAGAACCACCAGAACGTCTGTACTACTCGCAGGAAGCATCTTTCTTCTGTTTTGGCGAATGCGAAAACACTACTTGCAGATAGGAGAGAAAAAAGAGCTCAGGCGCTTGCAACCAGGAACTTGCGAACTGCACCTGACGATGCTGCCCAGCCTGAGCTTCCTAGTCAAATAGCAAATGCATTACCTGTCAGTGAATCGGTAAGTTGATGTTGTTGAAGTTCATGGATGGTAAGCTAATACGTACCAAGAATCCACAAGACATCGACGTCACTCCAAATTTTGCCATAGGGAATTCAACCTCTCAGACGACGATGACTAGTGATGCAGAACCAAGGCCACGTAAACAATGCAGGATAGCCCCTGTCCGGTACCGTGACCTCATCATGTACGACAAAAGACTCCGTGATATTTTACCCCAGGCTGCTCCTGTGCTTCCACCGACCTCGTCGAGCTCGGAGTCACCGGCGAGCACCGTGATACCACCAACTCTCAATCCATCTAGGCACGCCCAAAATTCCAGTCCCCTCAATATTCCAGTGCAGCCCCCAGCTCTCAACAGTGTCTCACCAATTGACATGGCACATAATGCATTTGGAGTTTTCCGTCGATATTGCAGACAGAACCTTCCTGCCTGTGATCCTGAACAGGAAATCAACTTATTGATGCTCTGTAATATTCCGTCAGCTCCTACTGAGATGCCTGGGCCTCCCAAGGATTCAGACTTTTATCCGTACCCCAATTGGAACTCCTTCCTGTTGGGTGACTGGTATTGGAATCATGGCTCCCAAAAGTCACAAGAAAGCTTCAAAAAACTGTTAGATATTGTTGGGAGCGTTGATTTCTCACCACAGGACGTGCACGATGCTAACTGGGGTCGGATCAATCGGCAGTTGGCTCTCAATGATTGGGATGAGGGAGAGTGGCTTGATGAAGATGCAGGCTGGCAGAGATCGGCTATATCCATTCGCGTTCCATTCCATTGTTTCACTGACCATCCAGGTGTTCAAAATTACACCATCCCCAACTTCTATCATCGATCCTTGACATCAGTGATTCGGGAACGGATCAAGAAGGATGCAGATAACAACACGCATTTTCATTTTGAGCCTTTTGAATTACTTTGGAGACCAAATATCAACTCGAATGCTTATGGCCTTGATCTAGGGACTGAATCTCTGGACAATACAGCCATTCATCTTCAGGGAGAACTCTACACCTCTCCGGCTTTTGTTGCTGCACACAGAGAGTTACAAAGCAATGCTAGGGAGCCGAATGATAACCTTCCAAGGATCGTGGTGGCGCTAATGTTTTGGTCCGATGCTACTCTCCTTACGACATATGGAAACGCAAAGCTCTGGCCGCTGTATTTGGCATTTGGCAACAATTCCAAGTATGAACAATGCAAACCATCTTCCAACCTGTATGAACATGTGGCATATTTTGAGCAGGTGCTAGTCTAGTACTTTCGCTCCATAATGTCTCCTGATGTCCATTTCGTAGCTCCCGGATGAGTTCAAGGACTTTGCAGGCAAGTTTGTAGGGAAAAAGAAACTGACGAGGGAGTTCTTGTCTCACTGTCACCGAGAGATAATGCATGAGCAATGGAAGTGCCTCTTGGACGATGATTTTCTTCATGCTTATGAGCATGGCATCATAATGGACTGTAGTGATGGTCAGCAACGTCAATTTTACCCCCGTATATTTACGTATTCTGCAGATTATCCTGAAAAGTGTGTATTGATACTCGAATTCATCACGATGCTGTTACTGACCCTTGCATTCTTAGAGTACTGATGACCAGCATAAGGAACATGGGAGCTTGCCCCTGCCCGCGCTGTAAGATTTCACTGAGTGATACCAGTAAGGTCGGTATGGCATCCGATCATCAAGAAAGACAAAACAACAAGCGGTTTGATGATGTCAAGCGACAAGAAGCAGTCCTCCTAGCCAGAGAAGCTATATTCGAGCGAAACTTTGCTGTGGATAGTGCTTTTGTTGAGAGACAGCTGAAGGATGAATCCCTTGTGCCTTCATTTGTAAGTGACAACTGTTTGATTGCATTGTGCGAATCATGAAACTTTCTTCAGAATGCCTTTTCCGACCGTCTCTCCAGATTCGGGTTTAATTTGTTTGCAATCTTTCCTGTTGATCTGTTGCACAAGATCGAGCTGGGAGTTTTTTTTTTTTTTTTTTTTTTTTTAATTCAACAATTTATAACGCGGTGCACAAACGCAGTCCGCGGGCACGAGGTAATGACACAATCTAGTACGCTACGATTCGACTACGCCCTTGCCCCCGCCAAGATGACGCCCATCCGTCTTTTGGTAGCCGCTAAGGTGAGCAGGTGAGACCATGGATACTGCCCAGTGGGGCGTGAAGGCTCGCCGCGCACGCGTGGCACATGAGCCAGAGAACTCCCCCCCCAGTGCTTCGGCGGTCCCCCCACGCGCTGCCCCAGCCGAAGCCAGAGCCGGTGAGCAGTGTCAATTCACCGTAAACCCCCAGACCACAAGGGCCCGGAGGTTAACCACTTCCCCAATCCGGACAGAGGAATAGTGGCCGCCCCCTCATCGGAGACGGACCGCTGACCCAGCGTCGCCGCTGTTCAACGAAGATGCCTGGCCGTGACCGAAGAACGGCCCAAACGATGCCGGCGGGTGCGAGTGTACAGACAGTGAGCCAGAGCCCCCAGTCCACCCACCCATGACGAGCCCGAGGACAAGTCCCCAGGAGCACCCCATCCGTAGCGACAGGGTGCGTGAAAGGCTCCGCCTCTGACCAGAGAGGAGGGGCGCCTGACGATGGATGGAGGGTGTTACCCCCCCTAGTCTGATGGATGATCCCGAGGGATCAGAGGTGTCATGGTCGCGGACGACGACGACGATGGGGAAGGGGCCCCGTAGGAGGCTCGGTGGAGGTGGCGGCCGTGGGCCCTCCACGCAAGCTGTCAGTAGCCTCGCGGGCGCCGTTGACAACAGCGGCCAGGGAGGATGTGTCCGGAGCAGTCGCAAAGGCCGTGGCCAATGGCGAGTCCGAGAAACGAACGGTGACAGAGACGAAAAGGTCCCATGCCGAGCGCTGTATGCTGTCCCTCACCTCTTGTGAGAGGGGAGATAACGGAACGTACTCCGCCCAATAGGTGGCGTCGTCCAGTAGGTGTTCCAGGGCGTGCGCATCATTAACAATGGATGCACGCTCGCGGCTGGATGGACTATAGCCCTCATCACCCCAGCCTGGTGGCCGGGGAGGTGGGACCGAAGGTGCAGAGCCTGTCTCCGCCATGAAGGTATCGTTCAAAGTGAACGGATCGTACTGAGATGTGGAAGCGCGGAGTTCTTCGCGCTGCCACCGGGTGTCTCGGATGGGCATCATAGAGGCCCGAGTCCTGAGGTTGAGCTCCGGAGAGCAAACAATGTGACGAGGGCAGGGGAGACTCCCCTCCTCATCCTCGGTGACATCAGACCAGGAGGACTCATCCTCCTGATCTGAGAGATCTAGCCTGCCCCGGCCTAGGCGGGGGGCAGAGAGCGGACCCCTCCCCATAGGGAAGAGGAAGTCGTCAGGATCATAGAGATCAGGGTAGTCAGAATCGAACTGCATTGAAAAGGAATGTTGCGCACGCGTAGAAGGTGATGGTATGAGACCAAGACCCTAGTGTGGGAAAAAGACGTCCTGCGCCTAAAAGGCGAGGGGAGGGAGTTGCCCAGGGATTGCTTGTAGAGGGAGCAGAACACCAGGTCTGCTAAGAGGGAGGGGAAAAGAAAATCTTGCTTAGACAGGGAGCGGCCGTGGGGGGCCCCCCCGTCGACGAGGGAGGCGAGGATCGCTGGTGATACCTCAATGCTGGATCACCTGTGGAGGGTGGCCCCGTAGTCAGTGCATGTGCTAAAGTGCCCAGTACACACCTAGAGCCATAGATCCTCTCCAGGGATCCAATAGCCCCGCTGAGTTTCCCCCCCCACCCCAACGTGTTCTCCCCTCAGTCCCAGGGCAGGACCCCCAGCCGAAGCCGGCAGTGTTAATTCACCGTCAAGCCCCCCCACCCCAGAGCCTCAGATCATCGAGTCAGAGCGGAGATGAGAGAGATAAAAATGACCCCTGAGGCGGTCATCCGGGAGACATCCGAGGGGATCGGACAGACGGATCAGCAGGGTGCTCAGGACTGCTCCCAAGCACCCCTCCGGGGTTCCAATAGTCCGGTCTGATCAAAGATCAGGCCTGAGGATGAGACGCTAGGCAACGAGCCAGGCGTTGTGAGGAAAGTTCCCACGGGGCACTGTGGTGGTAACAAGTCAAGAAGCGGTGCGAGCTGGGAGTTTGGAGATCATTGCTGATCCACCTTCTCCGGATGTTGGAATCAGTGCATGAAAACCACTTGCATGAATTTGACAAAAGGTCAGCTTTCTGTCAGTTGGACAGATATGCAGGTTTACCATACCTCGGATAGGTTCTGTCAGGTACCAACTTTTGGACACGATACAATAAGGCGATTTTCTGCAAATTCTTCTGAGCTTAAGCGAATGGCTGCATGGAACTTTGAAGATCTTCTTCAGGTATTCAGTCGTCGCACGTTTTACTTCCTGTTGCTGAACTTACAGCTGAATTGAATCAGTGTGCCATTCCTGTATTTGAAGGTCTTCTACCGGAACCGCACAACTCGGCAGTCCTCCAACTCCTGTTCCATCTGGCCCATTGGCATGGACTTGCAAAACTCCGCATGCATAGCGAACTTACGCTTGCCATTCTTGACAAAGAAACTATAATTCTAGGTCAGTTGCTGGGCTCTTTCAATGCAAACACTTGTCCACAATTCAAAACGAAGGAATTGAGGCGAGAGGCTGAAGCACGACAGAGGTTGAAGTCTAGAGACAACCGAGGTCCCCAATCCACATTTTCGAGCACACGGAAACCAAAGAGTTTCAATCTGAATACCTACAAAATGCATGCCTTTGGAGATTATGTCGAGATGATCAAGACATTGGGAACAACGGACTCTTATTCTACCGAGCCTGTACGCAACTTTGATTCGACTCAAAGCTCATGCTAGATTTTTTGACATCGATTTTTAGGGAGAATTGGAGCATCGCAGTCCTAAGGGACGATATAAGCATACTTCCAAAAAAGGATTCAAGCAACAACTTGCCCAGATTGAAAGAAGACAGGCTCGTATACGACGAATCAAACAAAAATCGAAACAATTTTCTTCACAGTCACATGGGTCTGGTCATATTGATCCGGCTGTTCATCATCATATCGGGGTTGGCGAAAATGAACCACTACATATAGGTGCATTTTATCGAGAGCATGCAGATGATCCTACAGTCACGGTCAGGCATTTCCATTGTGGATACAACTACGCAAATTTTAACAATCGTGCTTATCAGAATTTCCACCTGAAGCTAAGAGAACACCTAGGCCCACGAATTGTTCTTCAAGGATGACAAAGTGTACCAGCATCGTGTTTTAACAGTCAATTTCACAACTTATGATGTGAGACGGGCCCAGGACACAATCAATCCACACACGGAGCACTGCGATATCATGCTTCTTGCTAGCGCTATGCACCACCAGTATTGGTATGCTCACGTCCTGGGGATATACCACGCAAACGTAATATACTCCGGTTGAGATAGAAGGGGGAAAGTAGACTATCATCCTCGACGAATGGAATTCTTGTGGGTCAGGTGGTTTACAACGGAAGGTGACGACACGGTTGAAAGGGGGTGGAAAAAAGGCCGCCTCGATGAAGTAAAGTTCCATCGAATTACCAGCAAGGACGCTTTCAGATTTGTGGACCCTGCAGACGTATTACGTGGTTGTCATCTTATTCCAAGATTTCTGCTTCACCAATCACGAAGTGGGGACGTCCTAAAGCCTCGGTCGGTGTGCGCACAGGACCACAAAGACTGGAAATCTTATTGGATAAACAGGTGCGTTGTGATGATTCTGACATTCATTCATGGACAAGGGGTCGATTTATGTCTACCACAGATTTGCAGACCGCGACATGGTGATGCGCTATCATCGGGGTCTTGGAATCGGACACCTCTACAGCAGAATTCTAGGGGTGACGGAGCCAATCACAGTAGCGGAGCAGCAGATCAATGCTCATACAGGTGATTTGGAGTCAATCCTAGAACCCAATGTTCCCGAGAATGGAGATACAAGTCATCAAGCGTCACCGATAGGACAAAGGCAAGAACTTCCTCAGTCTGGGCGGGTCACAGCGTCGAGGGCCATCAGATCTCAGGCTGGTGTGGGTACAGGAAAATTGCGATATTGTGTCGAAGAAGACTTGATCGCTGCAGGAAACACAGATGTCAACTTAGAGGAAGATACTATGGATGTGGGGCGGGGCGGGGATGAGGACTGGGAGCTGGATGAATACAGGGGAGAATCAGACTGGGACTCTGACTGTTCACAGGATGGCGAACTTCTCAGGGTGGAGGACATGTATGACAGTGACATAGTCGACGGGGAGTGTTTCAGTTATGATTAATTTGATAATGTCCACACGCTCAAGACTCGGCGTCCAACTAAACAGCCTTTTGGAATTGAATACTATAGTACTTAGCACTCCATGCTTCGCCAGCCGCTACGGATCACGACAACTTATCCGGCACTGCATGGAAACGTGCAGCTGTCATGTTGTTACGGTAACAGCAAGTGACAACCTGAAGGTGACTATCAGAGCCCGTTCGGTAACAGGGTGTGTGAGAAAAGTTTGCATAATCTGCTTTGTGATTTGAGATTGCCGACATCAGCCGTCGGGGCTTCAAACATTTGTCATCACCACCCCCAATCATCGATGGATAATCCCCTACATGCACACTGGCAAAGACAACGACGGATTATCCAGTATGTAGCCCTTATTGTTAGCATTATTGTATCTGCTACTGCCAACATACTGCAACCCTTGTATACCAGAGAGGCTTACCACACCTCTGCGCTCTCTGGGGAAGCCTGGGTCCTGGAGCTTCTCTGTGGTCACCCTGACCGAATTCGCACTGAACTTGGTGTGAGCCTTGAGGTTTTCAGTGCTCTCATAGAGGAGCTTCGAGATATGGGCCACCAAAGTTCAAGACATGTATCTCTGGAGGAACAACTTGCAATTTTTCTGTATATGTGTGTGACAGGCTTGACTATCAGGCATGTCGGTGAAAGATTCCAAAGATCAAATGAAACAATATCACGGTGCGTAAAAACCAACTCTTCATGGAATTATTTTAACAGCTATTTAATGGCAGATATTTTCGAAGAATGCTATTTGTTTTCTCCTCTCCACCCTTCTACACAAAGTTTGTGCAGCTACCAAAGGCTTGTTACCAACTCCCTCGTCACATTCGCCGTAACCCCAAACTTTGGCCCTACTTCAAGGATGCACTTGGAGCTATAGATGGCAGCCATATCCACTGTGCACCCCCTTCTATTGATCGACCATTTTATCGGAACCGCAAAGGATTCATCTCTCAGAACTGCCTTTTTGCCTGTTCCTTTGCACTCCATTTTGTATACAGTCTATGTGGTTGGGAGGGCTCTGCATCTGATGCACGAATCTGGGATGATGCATGCTTGAGAGACCTCAAAGTCCCAGAAGGAAGATACTATCTTGCTGATGCTGGTTTTCCATCATGCAAGGAGCTCCTCATTCCTTACAAAGGTATACGCTATCATCTTGCAGAATGGGGCCGTGCAAATGTCAGGTAAAGGTTTTTTTATTCCTTTCTATCAAATCCAGCTCATAATGCAATTCAAGGCCTCAGAACAAAGAAGAGCTATTTAATCTACGCCATTCATCAGCATGCAATGCCATTGAGCGTATTTTTGGTGTTTTGAAGCGTCGATTCCGAATTTTGTTGCTGGCACCAGAATATAGCTTGGAAGTGCAAGCAAGGGTCCCTGCTGCACTGGCTGCCATTCACAATTTCATTTCTATTCACAACCCTCGTGACCAGCCTATCTCAGGTGCTACCCCTGATGGTCATGGTGGGGGGCAGATGTACGACGAGACAGATGAAGATACCACATTGATGGGAGCCAATGATGCGGATCTTCGCAGGGATGTGATTGCTCAGAAAATGTGGGATGATTATGTTGTCATCTGTGCAGAACGGGGCATTGATAGGGATGCTGCATTTGGGGAGGACTTTGAGGATGAGGTTGATGATGATGAGTCTGATGATGAGTCTGAAGATGATGACTGAAGATGGAGACAATCAGGGCAGCAAAGGCAAAGCTGATGACATTGGAATCCAGTAGTGTACAAGTACATATTGTAACAACAGTGAAACGAGAAAGCGACTACATATGACAATTACATACAACTGAATCAGACATGCCCAATCCACTGCTTGATAACAGCCTGTCGAAGCTGATCCTGCTCGAGAGCTATGTACATATCTACCTCCTTGTCATGATCTCCAAAGAACACAATAAGAGCAGCCTTCTCCATGACGGAAAGTCCGTCATCACGTTCTTGTACAAGACAGACTGCTTCCTGGCATCGCACTGCAGCCTTGTCTTCTGCGGAATCGGGAGGCTTGGATGCGATGAGTATTGCTTGAGTCATGTCTTTGATGCTGCCATGTAATTCGACGAGAGCGACAGCGGGAGTAACCTTTTCAACGCGTTGAGAGGTGGAGGGACCTGATGATGAGTGGACCGAGGCATGGGGGGAAGCAGTCTTGGCCTTTCCCTTTCTCTTTTCCGTTGCTGACATCTTAGTCTTTTTCCCGATAGATGGAACAGAGAGCGTTTTCACACTCACTGTATCAGACGGGATGGCAGAGCTAGTGGTATGGACTGTGGAGGTGTTGCCGTCATCAGATAAGCGTTGTCGTTTAGCAGCTGGTTGCAGTGAAATGTCGACAGAGATAGAGGCAGAGGCAGAGGTGGAAGCGGAAGCGAAAGCGGGAACGGAAGCGGAAGGGGCCGCCGAGTCAACATCCATAGGTTCATTAGGAAGGGGAGCCTGTGGCGACGCATGGTCAGATTCTTGATCATTATCAGCAGCTAGAGATGGTGGAACAGCTTCGGTTGCTGCATAGGAGTGTGCACCGGTCGCACCAGCAATGGGGATGATTTTCTCCATGTGCCGAAGCCATCGCCAACCCTTGTTACGAAAGGGTTTCATCGGATGATTTTTCTAAATGAAATGAAAGAGTGGTCAGCTTCTTTTTAGTCTTGAATAACAACCTAGTAATGAGATACCTTCGAATCGATCATCGTCTGCCATACCTTTACTTCAGCATCTGTCGTGATATTTGCCCCTCTCCCAATGTCGTGCTCATTATCTGTGGTGTCCCAGTGCACACCTGAGGTATCCTGATAGCTCTGAATGGCGCGATATATTGCTTTCAACTTCGATCTATCAACAATCTATCTGAAACCATGAAACCGGTCACTCACTGCCTGCCATTTCGTCTTCACCTGCTCTGCCGTCCTGCTCTGACCTGGGATCATTCCGGCAGCAGCCAGATATGTCTTCTTCTTGAAATTACCAGCCTCGCCAATCTCTGACTTCTTCGCGATGAAACAAAGTAGGATCGCCTCTGTTTCGTGATCAGCCCATTGATGGGATGCAGTAGCTGCTCCAGAAGGATTGGCCATGAAGATAGACAAACAGTGGAGATAAAAAGCTGTGACGGCCGCAGCAGCAACACTAACGAGGTGTCGCCGCACCAGCCAGAGATCATGGGCGTTATCGCTCATCGGGGAGTGGCAATACTTCCAGCTCCGACGGCAACCGCCTTGACAAGATTGGAACTCACGGCGTATATTTCACACACATCCGTTTACCGAACAGGCTCTCAAGCCCATCGAGTTCAAGTTCAAGTTGACACTCCTTGGGTTCAACGAAACCGTGTCCAGATGTTCTCATGACGGGGTGAGGCGACGAGCAGGGTTGCAGCGCCGTCAAGTCCATGGCAGCTCCTACTAGTTCGTACTCAGTCCTTCTGGATCACTGGGTTGCAGCGCCGTCAAATCCATGGCAGCTCCTCTCCCCGCAACAGCATTTCCTAGCACTCCCTCTGGATCACTTCAGTTGCAGCGCCGTCAACTGTCTGTGACAGCTCCTCTCCACGACACCAGTTCCTAGTACTGGTTCCGTCTTGATCACTTTGGGTTGCAGCGCCGTCAATTCCATGGCAGCTCCCACCAGTTCATAGCACTCGCTCCTTCTGGATCACGAGGTTGCAGCGCCGTCAACTCTATGGCAGCTCCTACCAGTTCTTAGTACTCGCTCCTTCTGGATCACCCTGGGTTGCAGCGCCATCAAATCCATGGCAGCTCCTCTCAATGACAAAAATTTCTAGTTGTCGCTCCATCTGGATTACTTCTGGTTGCAGTGTCGTCAAGTCTATGGCAGCTCCTCTCCACGGCATCAGTTCCTACTACTCGCTCTGTCTTGATCACTTGGGTTGCAGCGCCGTCAAATCCATGGCAGCTCCTCTCCACGACACCAGTTCCTAGCACTCGTTCTGTCTCGATCGCTTTGGGTTGCGGCGCCATCAACTCCATGGCAGCTCCCACCAGCTCATAGCACTCGCTCCTTCTGGATCACGAGGTTGCAGCGCCGTCAAATCCATGGCAGCTCCTCTCCACGACACCAGTTCCTAGCACTCGTTCTGTCTCGATCGCTTTGGGTTGCAGTGCCGTCAACTCCATGGCAGCTCCCACCAGCTCATAGCACTCGCTCCTTCTGCATCACGAGGTTGCAGCACCGTCAAATCCATGGCAGCTCCCACCAGTTCATAGCACTCGCTCCTTCTGGATCACGAGGTTGCAGCGCTGTCAAATCCATGGCAGCTCCTCTCCACGACACCAGTTCCTAGCACTCGTTCTGTCTCAATCACTTTGGGTTGCAGCGCTGTCAATTCCATGGCAGCTCCCACCAGTTCATAGCACTCGCTCCTTCTGGATCACGAGGTTGCAGCGCCGTCAAATCCATGGCAGCTCCTCTCCACGACACCAGCTCCTAACAATCGTTCTGTCTCGATCACTTTGGTTGCAGCGCCGTCAACTCCATGGCAGCTCCTACCGGTTCCTGGCACTCGCTCCTTCTGGGGTTGTAGCGCCGTCAAATCCACGGCAGCTCCCCTCCATGATACTAGTTCCTAGCACTTTCTGATCACTTTCGGTTGCAACACCGTCAATTCCACGGTAGCTTCTCTCCAGCCCTAATTCCTGACCCTAACAGGGCTGGACTATTCCGGGACTCGGGGCGCGTGAGAGGCTTGTCGCACCATCCCAAATCTAGTCACATGGCGACCCTCTATTACGTAACCACCGCGGCCATGGAAAAGTTATTACGTACCCACTCTTGATATTGAACCACTACTTACTGGCATCCACTTTATATCCGAGTCAGGATGAGCTACATTTGGTAAGTGCCTACAGTCGTCATCTACGGTCTGTGAGCGCTCTCTAAATCATGGGTAGGAATGCTGTGAATCGTTCTGCGCGTCAGTGGTACACGGCTGAACGATTGGCGAGTGATAATGGGTACCTGGACCAGCCTGCTGTGGATGATAGCTTTCTTTTCCTCCTCCCACGATTCCGACGCTATTCTGGTCGCATAGTCGCCACGAAAAATGGCAGATGGGAGATCTGGTCTCCAAATTCAATTCAGTCCCCGTTCTACCCAGGTGCACATAAAGCTAATGAGACTGTGGAGGTAGCAAGTGACAGGGCAGGAAGACAATACGATGGGCATTTGGGCAGGTACGATTTCACCGCACACCCTCAAGTATTCGACCCCCTTCGACCGTGGCGTGGTTATATCTTACGGCCATCGAAAGAGAATGGAACCTTGTCTCCTCGACCTGAATACCTTCTTCTGCTCGATATTTGGCAGGATTTGCCAAGCACAGGTGCAGTGCGTGGAACTCTAGACTCTCATGCCCTTCAAGCACTCAAGGCATGCATCATCGATGTGACCCGCATTATGGAGTCGTTCTCCAACCTCGCAGAAGTCCAATATTCGCTATGGTCGAACCGCCCGTTGCATCCAACCGTGGATGATCTGACCAGGTTCTGCTCCCCTATTATGTTTGAAAACGCCGTTGATTGGTTCTCTGAACTCACGCGTGGATTGCGAGATCGTGTAGCTTGGTGCGATTTCGCGGGGGACTACAACGTGGAGCGCTTCATGTTTTCCATCGATGAAGCTAGGAAGGGGAATATTATGGTTGCCCGCGATAGCTGTTTAGGAGTATGGGTAAATGGTGCTGAGGAGGAGAGTGTGCTGATGATGCTCCACCTCGGCATGCCCTGCTTCATCATCCATGAATTAAACGAATCGGAGAGGATGATTATGAGCCAAGAGTGTTCTGTCTCCTCTTTTGTTGCCAAGACTGATGCTGTTAGTCTTGGGGCGCAGAGCAACGGCTTCGATTCGTTGGCAAGAAGCCAAGGCCTGTGTCCGAGAGCCGTCTGTGAAACAAACGTGAGGCAGCATCTCCCGGTCCGGAGCCCCAAGGAGAGGGCCCTCTCCTCTCCAGTAGCACAAGGCTGGAGGGGAAATCGACCAGGAAGGCACGAAGACTACCGAAGCTACAAACGCCCGCTTTCCATTAATTCCCCGGAAATTATGAGACATGCCCCCGACAAGGTAGCGGCCACCCCGGCGCTGCTAGCTTGGGAGGCCAAGCAAGCTGAAGAAGATGAATATGATTCTGATGATGAGGGTCCACCTCTTGAGGAAGTGAAGGAGGTCGCAATCCCCCCTTCGAATTTTGCTGCTGCCCCGCTGGAGAGAGTGTGCATGAATGAGCAGAAGGTGATGTGGATACGCCCCCCAGCCGTCCAACAGCCTACCCGCGGCAAATGGTCAAAGTGGTTTGAGGTTATGGGGGAAGACGGATACCCAACCATGGAAGCCCGATCTCGCAAAGCCAAGAAACCAAGTCGGTCCTTTGTGTACTTTGATCGAATAAACAGGAGACAGCTTTATTTTGCGCAGAGGTTAGTGCCGCCCCCAGGCTGTGTATCGGACCCAACTACCTTTGGACTTCCCCCGCCACCCCGCATCTACCGAGAGGGCAACCGGCGCGTTAAAGCCACAGCGTGGGTCTATACAAGCCTAGTGCCACAGGGCCGAACTCCACATCTTGAAAGAGCTCGAACTCCACCCCCGGCATGCCTACCGAGCGACCCGAACTTCTCTCGTGTTCTGCTAAATTCTCCTTCACCTCCACCTTTGCAACCAACGACGCCATTACCAACTCGGGGGCCAGATGCTTTAGCAATTTCTTTCTCTATCCGAACCCTGTCCTACCAACCCGCTCCAGAAGATGTAATATATCCTCAAGTGCCTTGGAACACACCAGACCTTTCCCGGTGCACTCACAACCCTCATCACCGATTGCCCCAGACTCACTCCCCGGTGCTCCTGCTCCCAGTCGTCCTTCAACGCCTGATGATGTTTTGTCAGGCTCCCTCTCTCTACCATCAAAGCCGGAACATTCGGACATCCAAGACCTCTCGCAGAAGAACAACTTAGCCCCACCTACCAAACTTCCTGAACCCTCTATATTCCTTTGCACCGGCAAAATACCAACAACAGTTGAATGGGACCGGATATTGGATCGGCTCAACTTAGCTTTTTCCAGAGTAGAACGCATGCAAGCCCATACTATTGTCCGCACCGAGCAGGACAATCACCAGGTAGTTTGGATGGCGTTTCATTCCCAGGACCTTGCTGCTCGAGTGCGCGGGATTCTAATTGATTATGATATTGAAGGCTATGCACTACATGGCACCTTTAGTAACGAACAGGACTTCCATGTAGCGCAACAGGCTGCCAGTAGCATTGTGCAGATCAGCAACATGCTGCAGGGCACTAATAGCGTGACAGGCGCGACAAACACGTCGAGCTGTTCGGGGGACGACGCGCTTCGCACGCGAGGAATTTTGCTCGACTCTCAAGCGGAGGGCCATGGGCTACGTGGTACCTTTGTCACCGAACAAGACATTTCTGCCGTGCAACTTACCGCAGTAAGCATCTTCGGGCAGCCGATTCAAGTTGCCCCATTGTCAGAGGCAAGCATGTCGACCCCTAACTCCAGGCACGCAGCCCTCTCGAGTCTAGCATGCGGTGGCACCGGATCCCGTCTAGTACCACCTGCTGTAGCAGCGGCGTCACCTCTCTCCCCAGACCCTCAACCCCAACGGTGCGATGCACGTGAAGCAACCGCTGTTCCCCAGCGTCAGTCTAGCCGACCCAGCCTACTGTCACGGCTGCAGGATTCGGCGAACACAGCATCGACTTCTGCGTCCAGTCTCCCACGGCGACGAACGCGGCGATGCAAACGTGCTGGAATAACTGGTAAAAACAACCGGAATGGGGATGGGGATAAAGGTATGGGCTCTGCTGAAGAAGAACAGTAGGATCCCCAAGTCGGCACCTGCTTGTAACGGAACAGTGCAACACAACGCCCGCAACCCTCCCTATGCTTGCTGCGAACTTAACTACCTTCGTCCGTACCTGGCTGAGTTATAGCTATTGAATCACGATGTACGAAACAAAATGCTAATATGGACCATCATGATAGATGAATGAGCACAATGAATAAGGCGACTGAGACATTTTAGATCGCATTGAGGATGTCCGTCCATTTTCCCAAAATCAGTTTTGACATGTTCGCCAGCTTTTTGATGACTTCACTCAGAGTAGCCTGAGTATGTCGACGAACATGGAGCCTTGATCATAACATTGTATTTTGAAGTAGGTTGATTGACAGGAAAGAGGGTCATAGTGGCTGTTGCACGCATTTTCAATTTGAGGTCCACTCTCAAACGCTCACTTTCAAGGAATTTGCTATGCTCAATTTTGTAAATAGCTTGAAATTATTTTCTTTGCATGTCACGGTGACAAAGTGACTGTCAAGACCAAAGCCCAACGAGTTCAAGTTCAACTTTCATCACCAAACTGGGCTTGCTGTTGGCTGCCATTGAATTGCCACGCATGCTCTTTGTTGCTGAGCTTGATGATATGGGGGCCATGTCAGCCTGCCCCCCTCCACCTTCCTCACACTTTTTTCCATAACTTCCAATTCATGTATATGTATACAAGTCATCAGCATCTCGTAGGGATGGCTACGGCATGATTTTTTATGAATTATCAAGGGTGTGTCCCCTTCCAACCTTGCGGCCTTGGCAAAAGTCAAGCTCGTGCGAAGACTATGGCTATATCTTCTGTTGCTCCTTCTGGATCACCCTGGGTTGCAGCGCCGTCAAATCCATGGCAGCTCCCACCAGCTCATAGCACTCGCTTCTGGATCACCGTGTTGCAGTGCCGTCAGCTCTATGGCAGCTCCTACCGGTCCTTAGCACTTGCTCCTTCTGGATCATGAGGTTGCAGCGCCGTCAAATCCATGGCAGCTCCTCTTCACGACACCAGTTCCTAGCGTCTCGATCACTTTGGGTTGCAGCGCCATCAATTCCATGGCAGCTCCCACCAGCTCATAACACTCACTCCTTCTGGATCACAAGGTTGCAGCGCCATCAAACCCATGGCAGCTCCTCTCCACGACACCAGTTCCTAGCGCTCATTCTGTCTCGATCGCTTTGGGTTGCAGCGCCGTCAATTCCATGGCAGCTCCTCTCCACGACACCTGTTCCTAGCACTCGTTCTGTCTCAATCGCTTTGGGTTGCAGCGCCGTCAAACCCACGGCAGTTCCTACCAGTTCATAGCACTCGCTCCTTCTGGATCACGAGGTTGCAGCGCCGTCAATTCCATGGCAGCTCCCACCAGTTCATAGCACTCGCCCCTTCTGGATCATGAGGTTGCAGCGCCGTCAAACCCATGGCAGCTCCCCTCCACGATGCTAGTTCCTAGCACTTTCTCCCTCGAGATCACTTTCGGTTGCAACACGTCAATTCCACAGTGGCTTCTCCCCACAGCCCCAATTCCTGACCCTAACACTGCTGGACTATTCCGGCTCATAGCCTCTCAGCGGCAGCTTCTCTACGAATTCTATTTCCCCTTGATCACCGACTCGGGCGATCAGTACGTTGAGGCTCCAGGGCTGAAGTGTGTTCAATTTCATGGCGGCGTCTCAGGAACAGCTATTCGTTCTTTCGCTCATCGGAACATCGTGCGCATCCAGTTCCCTTCAATTTCTCCTGTTCTCTTCGACACCCCATTACCATCTCGTTCGTAACAGTGCCAAGCCAAGCATTCTGTGCCACATTGCATGGGTGTTGACCGCGGCTGAGGCAGCTCTGATCTTCGAATTTTTTGATAATGGACTCGGACAATCAAGCCTACTAACCGATTGCCTGGAACCGCATGGAGTCAACTAGTTCATTTTTGCATGGCATATGGGTGCTGATTTGTCGCTGGACTACTCTGGGCTATGGCTTCATCATGATCATGATTTTGGGTTGCAGCGCCTTCAATTTCAGGGCAGCTCCTCTCTGTTTTGTGGCACCAGCTACCAGCTACTCGTTCACTCATCTGAATATCATGCACGCCTGGTTCCTTCCAATTTCTACTCTTCTCTTCGACGCTTCTTAACCGCCTCGTTCGCAACAGTGCCAACCCAAGCCAAGCATTCTGCGCCATGTCACATGGGTGTTGAGTGCCTGAAGGGGCTGCACCATCCCGAGCTGTAGCGCCACCGAGGCAGCTCCTCCGATATTCAAGTTGTTCAATAAGGGACTTGGACGATTCTCTTGAGAGTCTTCTACTAGCATTGAGCGACCGATTGCCCGGAACCGCATGGAGTCAACTAATTTGTCTTCGCATGGTGTGTGGTGGTGGTTTGTTACTCGGGCTAACGCCTTCAAGTCCTCACGATTCTGGGTTGCAGCGCCTTTCATGGCAGCTCCTTTCTGTTTCATGATAACCAGCTACTTGTTCACCCTTCTTAGTGGTGCACTCACAACCCTCATCACCGATTGCCCCAGACTCACTCCCCGGTGCTCCTGCTCCCAGTCGTCCTTCAGCGCCTGATGATGTTTCGTCAGGCTCCCTCTCTCTACCATCAAAGCCGGAACATTCGGACATCCAAGACCTCTCGCAGAAGAACAACTTAGCCCCACCTACCGAACTTCCTGAACCCTCTATATTCCTTTGCACCGGCAAAACACCAACAACAGCTGAATGGGACCGGATATTGGATCGGCTCAACTTAGCTTTTTCCAGAGTAGAACGCATGCAAGCCCATACTATTGTCCACACCGAGCAGGACAACCACCAGATAGCTTGGATGGTGTTTCATTCCCAGGACCTTGCTGCTCGAGCGCGCGGGATTCTAATTGATTATGATATTGAAGGCTATGCACTACATGGCACCTTTAGTAACGAACAGGACTTCCGTGTAGCGCAACAGGCTGCCAGTAGCATTGTGCAGATCAGCAATATGCTGCAGGGCACTAATAATGCGATAGGGGCGACAAACACGTCGAGCTCCGAGTCTCGCCCTTCGGCTGCATCTCCGCACTGTCAACGAGGTGCTGAATCAGACACACTTTCGCGGACTCTTGACTTGGCCCGTCCCTCCCCGTTCGACCCCATGCATCATCCATCGCAACAAATACAGCTAATTTGATCAACCGTATATCTACCCCAGTTCCCCACACAAGTTACCAGAGTTGGATCCAGAGCCCAGGGGGCAGAATATCAGGGCTCCAACATAGCAGGGAACAACTTGAATGTGACCGTAGGCCCGGGCAGGCCTGTAAGACTAGACGAAGCAAGCACAGTGGGAAGAAATATTACGATCGTGACGAAGGTGAAGATTGAGGATGGAGAGGTTTGGCGATGTATTATCAGTGGGTGCTGCCAGCGACACTTTGTTCATGACTTGCATATCTTGAACAAATTATATATGTACACCATTCGAACTACTTACTAGGCGTGGTATACCAAATCATCTGTCACAGTCGTGACAGATTCCAAGTGAAATCTTCGAAACTTTTTCAATATCTTGAAAACTTGTTCCATAGACTCATGGCCGTTTTCAACATGTGCAGTAAGTATGTCCGAATTCCTCTGGTACTGACTCGGTTTGGCTGCCGGTTGACTTTAGCTTGTTCCAAGATACATTGGGCCGTCTGGCAACAGTGACCGAGCAACAGTATTTTATACAGAGAATGCCATGCAAAGAATTCATTCAGGCCCTCAAACCCAAACAAAAACCTCAAAGGCGTGACTCCTGCTGGTACTAGGCGGCGTGGACTCGGAATTCGGTCGCCACTCACAATCGACTCGGCGGCTTCTTCAAGAAATTTTTGGCTCGTTCCCGAAAGTTTCAAATGTGACGCTATTCTGCAATGTAGTGTATGTCAGAAAAGAAATGGTAACACTGGACAGGATTCAGAAGGGGATGCATGCACCTTTGAAAGTGAGCGATTGTAGTATTGACAATTGTACTGAGGCCATCACTGCAATACAGACATATGGGCTGTTTTGAGGGATGGCTATCTCATTTTTGGTCATGTTGATGCAATTCAGCCCAAATTCCCGCAATATTTGGCCAGCACTCGCACAAGTCGGCTAACAAGAAATACTCGCCTGGCTCTTTTGGTGAGCCTCCTCTACAATTCTCTACTCTCTTTCTCACCATCACTGCAGTGTGGAATCACTTCTGCTCTTATACATGGAACTTGCTCATATGCTGTCCACCTTCACATGTCCAATTAGAAGATTTCCTGTCCTTATTTTCATATGGTGGTGTCGGCAACAGTTCCTTTCCTAATGCAATTTGGAAAGTCAAGGTCCATCTTTTTACATACAGGACAATTTCTCATTTAACACCAGGATTGGCTGCCCACAGCTAATCTGGCTGAATCTCACCCAGACCTATATAAGACTACATCTCCACTTTACCTGCACCAGAATGCACTAGGTGAGATGGCATTTTGAATTTGGCTGCTCATTTCATGAACAATTGTGGTGCCAAACCTGATCTTGGTGTGATCAGTTACAAAATTCTTGCATTATGTAGATCAAACCAATATATTTCTTGCCTACTCCTTGCAAAGCTATATCCATTTTCTGCCAGCCTTGGACATAAATGATCTGTCATCACAATTATTAGATCTAGTGATCAGTTACAAAATTCTTGCATTATGTAGATCAAACCAATATATTTCTTGCCTACTCCTTGCAAAGCTATATCCATTTTCTGCCAGCCTTGGACATAAATGATCTGTCATCACAATTATTAGATCTAGTGATCAGTTACAAAATTCTTGCATTATGTAGATCAAACCATTATATTTCTTGCCTACTCCTTGCAAAGCTATATCTATTTTCTGCCAGCCTTGGACATAAATGATCTGTCATCACAATTATTAGATCTAGTGATCAGTTATATTATGTAGATCAAAGCTATATATTCTGGTATATTTCAATACAAATCAGCGCCAGCCTGCTTACAGCTTACAAACTCCGCCTGGTCATGCCAGCATCCCCCCGATTTCCTGATGAACTGCCCCAGGTACTTAGGCCCGTTGCACCAACCCCCTACGTCGCTCCCCAAGCCAGCTTCACAAGAGCCTAAAGGCACCCTCGTTGGTCGACCACACCCCTGCCCAACTTGCATCTCTTTGCAACCCTCGATTGCTTCTGGACTGGAAACTCAAAAGTCAGTGAAAAGTCACATCGGAGACCAAATTTTCAGCCGTGACTTATCCGAATGTTAGTCGTTCCACCAGGTTTTGGGATAAATACATATCAGTTCCCGTAAAGTATATAATACACTAAATATAGATTTGACAATGACTCGTCAGCTAAAGATTTAAGGGATTGGTCTAAATCCCATGACGACTTGCATGCTCTCGAATGCAGCCTACGCAAAAAACGAGCACACATTTCAGGAAAAGATCAGAAATAATTATGTAGCTTTAAACTCACACGGGGTGAAAATTGTGGTACCCTCAAGCGACAATTCAGTCAACGAGTTAAAATACATCCTAAAGGAGACACATACATATGCCCGCTGAGCTTGACCTCGAAGAAAGTCAAGCCACGCTCGCTGTGGACGGTACCAAGTGCGCCGACACCATCCACAAGGAAACTGTCATTCGCTATGGGCGTTTGGAAACCTTGTTTCCCATTCCCTTGACCACAAATAGAATATCAGGACTATTGACCAGGTTTGTATAAAAACGGAGAGCTTACAAGTCATGCTGCAAAATCAAGTGTAAATACAAGTATCATTCGCATTTATGAATCGAACGCTTACTTCTGAATGACAATCCTTGTCCTTCAAAACATAATAGGGCATTAGCCAGAGCATCAACCCAATGTCCCGTGGACGCACTCACCCTTCGGCGATCAGTCTGAAATCTGCGAGGCCATGAACGATCACTGTATTATTGCTTTTCTCGATCACCTTGGGCAAGATACTCAACGCAGACGGCAGGCTCTTGTCTCCGTGCGGGAAGACATCGACATTGGAGCATTCGGTCCAGTTCACGGTCGCAGGCGCATGAATAACTTTCTTCACGTCAGGTCTATCAAAGTATACCGGCGAGAGCTGGATTTGTTCGAAAGATCCTCTGTGCAAGATCGATATTATTGTTTCAGGCCTGAGGTTAAAAGCAGAGGAACACACGGGAAGCCGAGAACATCCCAGAGAATAGGATATGTATCAAAGATACGATATATATTGAAAGCGGGGTTGATGAGCAAGGAGGCGTTAAAAATCATGCCCCACACATCACAGTCAGGATCTGCCTCCGTGGATTGCCCGGGTAGGGGAAAAGACCCCTGTGGTGGGAATGTGACGTGCTTGTTGATGTATCCCGCATAATTGCATTTCACAGCAACGGTGTCGAGGTGTTTCATGAATGTTTGGCTAGACAACGTTCATGGGTCATATTGAACACAGACAAGGGACAAAGACGTACTTGAAAGCAAAGACGTTTTCATATTTGTGTACAAAATCCACTGCAGGGATTTGTTGTTGGACAACGTCCCATGAGAGAGATGCTGATGCAAAGCAGGTTAGTATGCGCCACCTCGGACAGATATAGACACTTACGATCCGCCATCCAAATGCCTTGAAGATTGAGGTCAAGAATGCCGGGGTGCTCATAAATGTAGTTCGCGATATCTACGTAAAAAAATATTTTGGCACGGATCTAAAAGTTCGGAGTTGCACACCACGTACAAGGGATATAAGTCCCAGCATACTGAGCGCACGTCATAATGCGAAGCATATTAAAAGGAAGCATCACGCACACTCTCTCCAGACAAATACAACTTCTTATTCTTTAACTCTGAGAAGATCTCGAGGAACTGTTGCATGAATCCAACAAGCTGCTCAGCAAGATCGTCTTCGTCCTGCAAAAAGGAATACTGTCAGCATCATCGGCCGCAGAGAATACAAAACCGTTACACACTTTGATATTCGGAGTTCCTTGCGAAAATCCAGTGCCTACCGGCTGTTCCACCCAAAGCACGCTCGATAAATTCGTCCAGCTGAACTCGTTTTGTGTCGGCTTTGCTTGGCTGGCTCTCCATTGGAACGGCTTCACATAGTAGAAGGTCAATATGAAGCCTTAAGGCTAAAAATAATATGCACCCCGTTTTCTTGCAGGAGGCCTTCGAGAGAGGAGCAACCCGGACCTCCATTTGTCCTGGACGTCATGTCAAAAGGGAAGACAGGGAGAGACAGGAGACGCACCAAAATATCAGATCATCAATGGATCCTTGTGGACCGGGAGGAAAAAACCAGAAAAACAGCTGGTAATTTGATCAGGCCGTATTTAAGAATGTGCACCAATGCTTAGCCCGCACCTTCCGTGTCTCGTTCTTTTCCCCACTGATTGGTAAAAGTCCAGACCAGCTTGGTCCAACATCAAAATCAACTTCAGGAATGCTCTTCCCGTCGACAAAAAATTCTGTTTGACCCGGAACCGAATCCAAATATCAAACTGAAAGCGAACATGGAAAGATAAATTAAACACGTACGGGCAGCCTTGGGGTTGGAGAAGGTTATATTCTTCGGCGGCGCGGATGCTATGGTTGAGAGAGTGGGTCTGAATCGTTGAGCAGCGGTAACTTGTCGAGCATGGATGTCCCTCTTGCTGAGGAACCTTGCTTCACTACGCGTTCCTGCTAGGATCACAACAGCGAGGAACACCTGAGCGAGCCAGAGCAAAGCACAGAACATCGTGCTGAGAGTGGGCGCGACTTGGGATCACATCTGGAGAAGGGATATTTATACCGTGGGCAGATAGCCAATGTAGATGATCCATGATGACTACCGTTCCATAGGCGACCTGCGTTGCCTAGGTTCAACCCGGTTTGTATCCCTGACAAAAGGATCATAGGAGAAACTAGGTAGTAACCGTGAGGAGGACCTTGGATGACACCTATCTACCAAAAAATGGCTAGGAACGAATAAATTGTCCCAGGCCTTCCTTGAAATACCCCGGACATGTTTTTCAAGTGTGGCATTTTCGACATCACGCCTTTACCGATGGTGCGGATCCCCAAAAGCCAGCGGAGGCCGCAACGCAAGCCAGATAGGATTCGACAAAAAGTATCCAAACAGAAAACGACTCTTCCAACTTGAAGTCAAGAACTTGGACTTAAACTGGGGGTATTACATAATATCATGTGATTTACATGTAAAAATTCCCTCAAAATGAAAAATTCCGTTAACACCCCAATTCTCCACTCAAACACTATTCTGAAGCACCGAAACATCGCACTACCTGTGTTACAACCAGCTTCAAAGAATAGCTGATTTTGGCCTGATGCCTACCCCAGCGCGACAGATAAAGCAGAACAGAGTCCAATCGAGTTGCCAAATAGCTAATTTGCGTGATTCTGTTCTACGAGGACTGCCATTCTGGGGCAAGCCCCGATCTCTCATGCTTTTGCTAGCGATGATTTGGATGTCTATGATTTCTCCTGTTCCCAAATTTCCATGTGCTAAAAATTCGACCTGAAATGAACGCCCGTTTCGTAGAGATCGTTATGAGGGATTATGCATAGGGGACTGCTCATGGACAGTATTGGTCGTTGAAGTGGAGTGGTAACACCACGATGCTTGACGAGATGCAAAGACTCGGGGGTCGGGTTTGGGGACTTGATTCGCGAGGCTAGGACGGGGCTACTTGCGTGAACGCGTGAACTTCAGTTGTGATGCGTCGACAACTCCTGCGTTATGAAACCTGGGGTTTGTAGTCAGTTGTCCATTGAAATAGGTCAATCGTCTAGTAGCAAGTAGCAGCCGTTGGACCCGGTGTATTCTGCCCTCTGGCAGCAGTCGGCACTTGTTGTAGTGGTAGATCTAGTCTGAGTCATCCTAGTCAATGAAACACAACGTCTATGCATTTTAGCATTGAATATTGAATGTTGAACACCCCACCCGGCTATGTGTCAGGCCAGCCAAGATGGTTCAGAAACTCGAAAGCAACTTGTGATCAGGCGCGCATACTAGCTTCGTAGAATAAACCCATCATTAGCTGATAACTTAAAGTTACTTACCATTTATAGATGTTGGACGCCGCGTTGTGATGCGGCATTCACTGGTATCAGGTGCGCAGAATCACTTGTCCATGTCCATTCTTCTGCCACTGGCACTACAAGACAGGCACTGCCATGGTTATCTTCCTTTTTTCATGTTTCAGATTTTTTTTCGTTCACTGCTTTTTGAAACTATTAAGTACACAATTCCAAATGCGGATTATTTCCTTACCAGTATTACTCTATGTTGTAATACAAAATAAGATAACGAACAGCATAATGCGAACGCAATCAAGAGCAGGTGACAGCAGTGAGAGTTGATAAAACACATTTCTTGATAAAGTAGTCATGGAACCGGTCATCATTTGTCAGTTCTGGATGAAAAGTGGTGAGAAAGTGGAAGCCTTGGCGGAGAGCAACGACAGTTCGTGGATCATTGTCCTCGAGCAGTGGAAGAGAGTGTGGTAGGAGGTCAGGGGGTAAACGAGCGACTACTTCGATAGATGGAACTCCCGGTGACTGGTTCAGTGCGAGTACCACCTTGCATTAAGGGAGATCAGTACATGCCTGACGAGTGAGAAAATAACAAAACTTGCCGGAGCGCGAATAAATACACCCCTGAACGAGTTTCGAGAGTTCGGGAGGTCGCAAACCATAAGATCTGCCTCAAATGACTCGGCCTGGCAGGGAATTTTTTTCATTCGTCACACCTGTTCGTTGCATGAGAGATCAACTTACCTGGGACCCCCAGCCGTTCCTAGCGATAGAGATCGACAATCCACCTAGCAGATCTTGTCCTCCTTTCTTACCGCCTTCCACGGAGTCAGAAAGCAGAATGGCTCCAGCACAAGTTCCCCATACGGGCTTTGTCTTCACAAACATTCGAAGAGGTTCAAGTAATCCCGAAAGACGTGCCAATAGGGCAATGGTCGTTGATTCTTCATAGCGAACCTCACTGAGAGCTCCGCCGGAACATGCAGGGGATAATACATACCTCCACCAGGGATGATCAAGGCATTGCACAATTCCAAATCCTCGGTCGTTCTTACGAGAACAACCACAATCTGCCGTTTGCAAGAAAGCTTTTGGAGCATGGCCTGATGCTCAATAAAGGCACCCTGGAGAGCTGGACAGGCTACTGTTTAAATTCTTGGTCTCCCTGCCAAACATGTTGAGCGACTCACCTAGGATCCCGACAACGACATGGAGGGGGTTCATCCCACCACGAACAGCTTCAAATCTACAGGTAGGGTCAGAACACTCACGATGGTATCGATCAGAAAAACTTTACCTCCACCAGGTTTTTTTTTTTCTCCGTTCCGCAACCTCGGTATTCGGATGTGATTCGTGGAGCGCCGGGACCAAGCTTATGTCAGCTTTGCGGCAGTGCCAGCAAATTTGAACTCCTGCTTCCAACCACCATGTCTGAACTCGATGCTGATCTCTACGGCGGTAAGTGGTTTTCCTATATCGCGTCCTGATGTTTTTTTTTTACTGATGAACCTGTGTACAGACCTCTACGGCAACGATGAAACTGACTTTACCGACCCGGGACATGAAGAGAAAGACAGCCAAGCTCCTTCTGAACCAGAGCCTCAGCCAGCAGCATCCTCATCTCTTGAGCAAGCTCCAACAAATCCAGTCCAAGCGACTCCTACCGAAGTTACAACACCAAAGCCATACACTGCTCCCGCTCAGCAGATTCCTGTAGTAACCGCACCACCATCTTACCAGCCAGCAACACAGCAAATACCGACATACGAGCAGCCGCAGCCGGCAGAGTACAGGGAAATGGCATCCTCAAGGAACGATGGCGGCTACCAGAGCATCCCAGTGAATGAGCGCGCAGTGCGACCGTCAGAGATGAAAGATGAAGGGTAAGCGGTCACGTTGCTAATATTTGCCATCACCTTTTTTTTCAGGGCGCCTACTCTGGGAAGCCTCGCGGGATACGGTTAACTTGGATCTGTAGATGACTCTGGCGTAGTCAGTCGCACCGTCTAAGCTAGCTCTAGCGTATCTGCTGCCGTCTCTATCTAGGCTAGGCTAAACACCCACAGTACCGTCCTTCCATTCTATCCTCCGTTGTCATAACGTTCTATGTTCTAGATACTAATAGCAATTTTTGCTTTTCCATATGCTCCTTCCTTGCCCGTGCCGACAATCTCCCCGATTTTTCATTTCTCAAATCAACGTACACGTATGGCAGCAAAATGTTCATTGGCGGGCTGAACTGGGATACAACAGATGGTATAGCTGTCTATTTAGTATCTTCCGACTTCACTGAACTTGTTTCCCAGAATCTCTCCGTGACTACTTTACACAATTTGGAAAAGTTGACGCATGCACGATCATGCGTGATGCAGCAGGCCGTTCACGGTGCTTCGCGTTTCTTACGTTCGACGACCCTGCTAGTGTGAATGCCGTCATGGTCCGAGAACATTTCTTGGACGGTAAAATTGTGAGTGTCGACTCCGGCCTTCTCCGACCTTTCCTCATGGAGATCACAGATTGACCCCAAGCGGGCCATACCCCGCCAAGAGCACCAGCGCGCAACGAAATTGTTCATTGGTGGACTCGCAGGCAGCGTCACCTCGGAGTCGATGCGCGAGTTCTTTTCCCAGTTCGGGAAAGTGATCGATTCGACTGTTATGTTGGACCGCGAAACAGGCAGAAGCAAAGGCTTCGGGTTTGTCTCGTTCGAAGACACCAATGTACAGCCGTTCCTCGGCTTTGGGAATCTCGAGATCGACGGGAAACTGGTAAACAATGATCTTAAGTTTTTTTTACCCAGGCACCCACCTTCCTTTTTAGATTGATGTGAAGCTCGCCCAACCACGCTACCAGCGAGACAGTTATCCGAACGAAGATGGCGCAACCCAGGGTGGCGGGGGTGACTTCAACCAAGGCAACCGCTTCGGCGGCGGCGGCGGGGCTGGGGGTGTGCAGCAACCCACTTTCAATGCTGCGGGGGCCACGGGGATCCCAGGTGCGGGCAGTACCCCATTCGACCCACAGGCGCTCGCAGCACTCTACACACGCATGTTCCAAATGACGAATGCCGGAAGCATGAATCCTGCGATGATGGGTGGGATGAACCCCATGATGGGTGGGTTTGGTGGAGGGATGAGGCCCGGGATGGGCATGGGTATGGGTATGGGTGGTGGGATGGGCATGGGTGGGGGTATGGGCGGGGGTATGGGTGGTGCTGTCGGGATGGGGAGGGGTGGCCCGCAGGGCATGATGGGCGCTGGTGCAGGAGGTGGAAGTCCTGGGATGAATCCAAATATCCCAAGAGGCCCGAGAGGGGCCAGCGGTGGGCCGCAGGGTCCTGGCGCGCTGAGCGGGCAAAATGTTGGGCCGCAGAGGACTGGGCAGAGGGGACAGCATAACTTCCACCCCTATGCCCGGTGATTTCCTGTAGGTGTGAGGCAGAATTGGTGGGTAGACTAAAACACTTCCTCCTTCGTCTTGTTACATATTTGTTTTTTTTCTGTTACTTATCTACTTCTCACTTCGAATCGTCTATATTTCTTCTCGCATTGTTACATTATTTGTGTATAACCGTACATCATGCATAGTGTACGTATAACCTGTAACCCAGAGAGTTGGTGCCTAAGGACTATGTAGTCCTGGTCCATTGAAAACAAAGAGGCAGTAGTCTGCAGGAGAAGATAAACAGTTTCATCATGTGCATTTATCGCGAATATTTCCAACAACTGCATTGAACGGACCTTGTAATGCCTCCCCCCACTCTGACGTCCGAATTGCAGGGTATCGGTTCAGTTCGGTGAAACTCACAAATTCTATCCATTAAGCAAGGGATTCAAGAGTAAAATGAAGGGACTCCGTCAAGGCATCGTCCCGCTTGCACAAGGAGACATGTCAGGAATAATTCACCTGGAAGCGACTTGACTCTATCTCGAATTTGGACGCTCACAGCCCCAGGAAGGGCAGGCTTCTTGCACGAGAGATACCATGCACTCCAAACAGGCATGTGCAAGCACACGATCATGACGATACTTCGTTGTATCGATTCGGAACAAGCATGCTCCGGGTTGGACGAGAAATCCTGGGATGATGCATGCAAGGGATAAACCAACGTGTCATCCCCCTTCTCTTATGTGGATAATAGCATGGAGCAGACAAAGGAGGGGCCATCAGCTTGTCAAATTTGATGCTGTGGAGGTCGGTAGGTGCACAAGGCCGGGATGAGAGTGCCAATAATGGTCTTAAACAGTTTGCTACTGATGAACGTGCCGTCGGGGGGATGCAGTGCGAAACTCGATATTATCCTGCCGTTCGGAGAGCTGGATATCCAGTAGCCCGGCTCGTCGCTGGTGGGTCGGCGGGTGTCTGGGGTGCTGTCCGAGTCAACGCTCGAAAGGTAGATGATGGGATCTGAAATGTTCCGAAAAGATCGACGAGGTAGCAACTGGTCGGACGAGGAAAGTGTAATTTTATAGACAGAGAAAATCCATCGAGGACTCGGAATGTAGTGAGCACCTTTATGATTTCGTCAGTCAAAACATTGACTTGGGCTATCAAAACCTCACGTGCACCAGGAGAGACAGGGTTTTGTGCCAGTAACTCGAGCTCTGTATAAGTAGAAGAGCAGAAGTTCCTTTCAACGACCAGGACCATCCTGTAGTAAGATCATATGAACAAGAGATACGAAAGGGTGGTTAGAGCCTGTTCGGTAAACGGATGTGTGTGAAATATACGCCGTGAGTTCCAATCTTGTCAAGGCGGTTGCCGTCGGAGCTGGAAGTATTGCCACTCCCCGATGAGCGATAACCCCCATGATCTCTGGCTGGTGCGGCGACACCTCGTTAGTGTTGCTGCTGCGGCCGTCACAGCTTTTTATCTCCACTGTTTGTCTATCTTCATGGCCAATCCTTCTGGAGCAGCTACTGCATCCCATCAATGGGCTGATCACGAAACAGAGGCGATCCTACTTTGTTTCATCGCGAAGAAGTCAGAGATTGGCGAGGCTGGTAATTTCAAGAAGAAGACATATCTGGCTGCTGCCGGAATGATCCCAGGTCAGAGCAGGACGGCAGAGCAGGTGAAGACGAAATGGCAGGCAGTGAGTGACCGGTTTCATGGTTTCAGATAGATTGTTGATAGATCGAAGTTGAAAGCAATATATCGCGCCATTCAGAGCTATCAGGATACCTCAGGTGTGCACTGGGACACCACAGATAATGAGCACGACATTGGGAGAGGGGCAAATATCACGACAGATGCTGAAGTAAAGGTATGGCAGACGATGATCGATTCGAAGGTATCTCATTACTAGGTTGTTATTCAAGACTAAAAAGAAGCTGACCACTCTTTCATTTCATTTAGAAAAATCATCCGATGAAACCCTTTCGTAACAAGGGTTGGCGATGGCTTCGGCACATGGAGAAAATCATCCCCATTGCTGGTGCGACCGGTGCACACTCCTATGCAGCAACCGAAGCTGTTCCACCATCTCTAGCTGCTGATAATGATCAAGAATCTGACCATGCGTCGCCACAGGCTCCCCTTCCTAATGAACCTATGGATGTTGACTCGGCGGCCCCTTCCGCTTCCGTTCCCGCTTTCGCTTCCGCTTCCACCTCTGCCTCTGCCTCTATCTCTGTCGACATTTCACTGCAACCAGCTGCTAAACGACAACGCTTATCTGATGACGGCAACACCTCCACAGTCCATACCACTAGCTCTGCCATCCCGTCTGATACAGTGAGTGTGAAAACGCTCTCTGTTCCATCTATCGGGAAAAAGACTAAGATGTCAGCAACGGAAAAGAGAAAGGGAAAGGCCAAGACTGCTTCCCCCCATGCCTCGGTCCACTCATCATCAGGTCCCTCCACCTCTCAACGCGTTGAAAAGGTTACTCCCGCTGTCGCTCTCGTCGAATTACATGGCAGCATCAAAGACATGACTCAAGCAATACTCATCGCATCCAAGCCTCCCGATTCCGCAGAAGACAAGGCTGCAGTGCGATGCCAGGAAGCAGTCTGTCTTGTACAAGAACGTGATGACGGACTTTCCGTCATGGAGAAGGCTGCTCTTATTGTGTTCTTTGGAGATCATGACAAGGAGGTAGATATGTACATAGCTCTCGAGCAGGATCAGCTTCGACAGGCTGTTATCAAGCAGTGGATTGGGCATGTCTGATTCAGTTGTATGTAATTGTCATATGTAGTCGCTTTCTCGTTTCACTGTTGTTACAATATGTACTTGTACACTACTGGATTCCAATGTCATCAGCTTTGCCTTTGCTGCCCTGATTGTCTCCATCTTCAGTCATCATCTTCAGACTCATCATCAGACTCATCATCATCAACCTCATCCTCAAAGTCCTCCCCAAATGCAGCATCCCTATCAATGCCCCGTTCTGCACAGATGACAACATAATCATCCCACATTTTCTGAGCAATCACATCCCTGCGAAGATCCGCATCATTGGCTCCCATCAATGTGGTATCTTCATCTGTCTCGTCGTACATCTGCCCCCCACCATGACCATCAGGGGTAGCACCTGAGATAGGCTGGTCACGAGGGTTGTGAATAGAAATGAAATTGTGAATGGCAGCCAGTGCAGCAGGGACCCTTGCTTGCACTTCCAAGCTATATTCTGGTGCCAGCAACAAAATTCGGAATCGACGCTTCAAAACACCAAAAATACGCTCAATGGCATTGCATGCTGATGAATGGCGTAGATTAAATAGCTCTTCTTTGTTCTGAGGCCTTGAATTGCATTATGAGCTGGATTTGATAGAAAGGAATAAAAAAACCTTTACCTGACATTTGCACGGCCCCATTCTGCAAGATGATAGCGTATACCTTTGTAAGGAATGAGGAGCTCCTTGCATGATGGAAAACCAGCATCAGCAAGATAGTATCTTCCTTCTGGGACTTTGAGGTCTCTCAAGCATGCATCATCCCAGATTCGTGCATCAGATGCAGAGCCCTCCCAACCACATAGACTGTATACAAAATGGAGTGCAAAGGAACAGGCAAAAAGGCAGTTCTGAGAGATGAATCCTTTGCGGTTCCGATAAAATGGTCGATCAATAGAAGGGGGTGCACAGTGGATATGGCTGCCATCTATAGCTCCAAGTGCTCTTGAACTTTGGTGGCCCATATCTCGAAGCTCCTCTATGAGAGCACTGAAAACCTCAAGGCTCACACCAAGTTCAGTGCGAATTCGGTCAGGGTGACCACAGAGAAGCTCCAGGACCCAGGCTTCCCCAGAGAGCGCAGAGGTGTGGTAAGCCTCTCTGGTATACAAGGGTTGCAGTATGTTGGCAGTAGCAGATACAATAATGCTAACAATAAGGGCTACATACTGGATAATCCGTCGTTGTCTTTGCCAGTGTGCATGTAGGGGATTATCCATCGATGATCGGGGGTGGTGATGACAAATGTTTGAAGCCCCGACGGCTGATGTCGGCAATCTCAAATCACAAAGCAGATTATGCAAACTTTTCTCACACACCCTGTTACCGAACGGGCTCTTAGTGTGCCATGCAGTGAGCTACCGGCGGAATAATACGTAGTGCCAGTCATGCTAGGCACAGAGGGCGGCCGTCTATAGCTAGTACTAAGCGAGATCCAACCGCCGACCACGGCTCACGTGTCAACTTGAAGTGTGATCGATTGATCGCTCCAGATTCCCCGCTTCCTGAGGTGTACATACAACCGCATGCGGCTATTCGTCGGGATTAACACACAGTCTAAGTAGCTGGCTTGGATGGGTGTCAGATAGATAATCAGAGGGGGGCCGTGAGTCTCGTGCCAGACCCTGATCGAACTTGTATTCAATTCAAATCACTGCTTCAAGTTGACAGTGTGTCTGTGTTCGAATGTTGATGCAGGTATCGCTCGGCGGCGTAGCTTAAACTGTGGGCCACGTTCGCATCATCTGTTGCTTCACCTAACGGTTAACTACGATCTTGCAACGATCTCGACCCGGGTATCAACCAAGCTTGGACCAGAAATCGCCAAAGAAGGAGTATGTATATTGAAATGAACTGTATATCGTTCGAGCAGGAGAACCTAGATCCTCGATCACCGGGAGCCGAGGCCCGCCACCTCCTGATTCGGATGACGTTTATATGACCACCCAAATGCAATATAAGCCACTGCAGGCTGCTTGCGTCTGGCACATCCAGCATGCCTACCGTGCTCTTCGTATTCACCTCTGCCAATAAAACATCATCAGGAAAACCCACCGTGAGTCTTATAGTTACCTGACGGAAAAATGATTCATCTTTGAGCACAATATAGGGCTGGTATCTGCCAGAAGCTGCTCATCCATATCATGTTCTAGCACGCCACTTCAAGATAGAATTTGCTTCCCCCGCTGGACCTCACCCACCAGTCGACGAAGGTAGTGTCAGGGTACGCAATTTCCACCGCGGCACCGCCAAACATACTACTAACTTTTCATGGTATAACTAGGCGTTTGAGAAAGACGAGCTCTGCGTCAGGTTTTTGAACGATGCGAACGTCAAGTCGAAGTTTGCTAACGCGAAGCCGTTGGCCACTATAAACGAAAATGAATACTGCGCCGTTTTCTACGTCGGAGGCCATGGTCCGATGATAGATCTTGCATTTGATCCAGCAAATGTACACCTCGCCTCGCGGGTGGGTAACAATATGTGGTCACCCCCTCATTCCCACTAATCCGATCACCCAGTTTTACCAGGCAGGAAAAATCATTGCAGCAGTATCTCATGGGCCTGGGTGGGTAACATGGAGTTTCCACTCTTCAGTAATTAATACTGTGGCTTATGGACTGTGTCGCAGAGCTCTTGTAGGAGCAACCGACGCCGACGGCATGTCAATATTTTCACGGAGGGCGGCCACTGGATTCTCTAACGCCGAAGAAGAACAACTTGGGATGGATAAGGTATGCATTACTCCCGTAGAGCACTGGTGGCACATACCGATTAGCATGTACGTCCGCAGGAAATTCCATTTCTACTTGAAGACAGGATCCGCCTTCTCGGGGGGCGATATGACAAGCATCCAAAGCCGTGGGGGGTGAGTCACGATCTCATTGGATTTCCCTTCGAGGCTGTACTTACTACCAGGCTGCTGTTTAGGCTAGGATTGTCGTCGACGGCACACTCCTCACTGGTCAAAACGCAGCTTCTTCCAGCCCCCTCGCTGATGCTATGCTCAAAGCATTAAATTTCAGGTTATCAACAGGGCAAATCGCTGCCAACGACTCGGGCTGATCGTAGATTAATTATTAATTATTTTTTGTACGTAGGATTTATCTAATATTTATCACGTGTACTGGGTTGCAAAATGACAGGGAGTTGCAAAGTGTATTTTTTTAAAAGAGATCAAAGCACCTTCCATACCTGAATGTGTTGTGAATACAATACCTTAATTTTCGGATTCTAAGTCATGTGAGAATAAAGCCTGTCATTGTCTCATGATTACTTGATCATTAATCAGAACTTTGTAAATTCTGGAATGACTGTCCTCAGGTATAATCTCCAGACCACCTTTTGGCTCAAGCTATTGGAGACATCATTAATACACTATAACAAAAAGTTTCTATGTATGTTGTATAGCCGGAACGAGCTGCAGAAGATGAACACTGGATCTGCATGACATTCTGTGATTTCACATTGATCATATTTCCAAGTCCAACAAAGAGAAACTGTGGTTGGACATGTGCCAAACAAAACAGAGGTGAAACTGACTACATGACAAACTGTGATGAAAGTTTTGCAACTTTCCCTGTTTTTGGGACTTGACCATCTGGCTTCCTGCCAAGATGATTCCATAGCATTCCACTGAGATTCTGACATTATAAACATTTAATTTAGATGCTAGTCTACCAAAATCTCTATTCCAATCAAATAAAGGTGAAATGGCTGTGACATAATCATCTATTTGTGATAGTATACAGTAGTGGATCAGGAAGTGGGCCACCCTGACTAGTGGACCACTTGGCAGTTTCTCCCTGTAGCTCACCGTAATTCCAAAACTTCTGATTGCGAGCTGTAAGTATGCCGTTCGATACACCTTTGGGCAATGCAGGAACCCGTGGTGATGAAGTGGTGATCCGTTGTAGGCACTTTTGTTTGGCCGAACCAGCAAATCGGCTATTTGGCTAAGCTTGGTCACCTGGCCCAATATGGAAATGCAGTGCAGTCAGCACGTTTGTTCTTCAATTCCTTCCAAATGTTGTATACACGTTCCTCACATCCATGCAACTACCATCCACAACCCATTCATCTGCAATGAGTCTGTAAAGGCTATCTGACACAGGTTTTATGGCCCCATCCCTTTATCAGCGGACCTGTACATGGGTAGATTCCTTGGCCACCTGCAGCTGAGGATGGCTCCGTACGCTGCTGGACTATATTAGATCCATATCATGCTGACCTTGTCCTTCCTTTCATCTGACTTTCAGATTTTTATGAAATTTATTCATGTGGGCAGAGGGACCGTTACATCTGGACATGTGTTTTTGGTGTGGTTGCATCAAGAGATTGATGTGTGCTTCTGAGGCAGTCTGAAGGGAAACAGATGACTGCAGTGTGTCATACACCCCCCTTCCTCATGTTTTCCATGCGACTAATTGGCTGCAACATCCAGATTTTGAATGTAACCCTGTTCTCGCACTCTGCTGTTCTGCACAAAAATGTGCACTCATACATGAATCTGCGTCGTGCCCTGTACCTACAAAAATGCAGTATACATGAGGTTTTGAGGTCCTCTGATAGAAAACATGGTATCTGGTGCCCATATAAGCCTGCTGCCTTGCCGTGCTCCATCGCCCCCAGATACAATGCACTTCACCCATTCGTCGCACAATCTCCAGCTTTCTCTAATGTCCACTTCATTCTCACCATATCCTACTGTGGATGTACCTAGTGACATTCTTGACAAATCTCAGGAAGAACGTATGCAGCTTGCTTTGGCTGCAATTCAAGGGTCCAGTACCAAAGCCAACGGTAGGGTATTTCACGGGTGCGGGTATTCCCGCGGTGTTTTGGTCACGGGTGTGACGGTTACGGGTATGGTGTTGGATTCTGCCGCACCGCGAAGTACCGTTGACCCGTACCCGCGGTTTGCGGTTATTCCACGGGTTACTACAGGCACCCCGTATTTCTATTTATGGCCGAGTTTGGAGTTTTATTTTTATTTTTAGTTTCGTTGTCGACAGTACAGCATCTGATGAAACTCCGACATGTGACCAACCTCAAGGTCTGGCGTCTCTCGCCGTCTGTTTCATCCTGACTCCCCCCTCAAGTCTATGAAAATGTGACAGATCCGTTGAGATGGTGGAACGACAACTGCCACGTATATCCTATTCTCTATCGTATGGCATTGGATTATTTAAGCATCCCAGGTTAGTCTCTTTTTACTTGGGCTTCGTACTGCAGCTAAGATCACATGTAGCAACATCCACGGAAGTGGAACGGGTGTTTTCTCAAGGTCGACAACTACTCCATTTCACACGCAACCGACTCGCGCCATCATCAATTCGTGCTTACATGTGTCTTGGGTCATGGAGCCGACATGATCTTCTGTTGATGGGGGATTTGTTATCAGCATTAAGGCAAAAGAAGCGGAGACGAGTGGAAACTGAGAGTGAAGATTAGTGACTGGAAGTGCTTAGCCACGTACGAGGATTCGTTTGGACATTTCACCGCGGGTACCCATGGTACCGCGGTTATCTTGTGATACCGTATATATTTGGTACGGGTTTATACCTGTACCCGTAGAGGTTAAGGTGTTCTCGGGTACGGTTACGGTTATAGAATTTTGTACCCGCAGTATACCCGTGAAAAACCCTAGCCAACGGCGATCCCAACTACTCCGTCCGTCAAGCTGCGAAAGACTTTAACATCCCATGAACCTCCATTTCTCGTCGTTTGAAGGGTACGTTGTTGCATTGTTATGTTTTTGTACTTCTGAGTTTCTGTGAAGGTGGCAAAACTCGTCAGGAAGCACATGTCAATGAGCAGCTTCTAACAGCAGCACAGGAGGAGATTTTGGTCAAGTGGATCAAAGTACAAGGTCGCCGTGGGATTCCGCTCACTTATGCGACGGTTGCATTGTATGCGGGAGAGATTTCTGGTCAGCAGGTGGGGGTATCATGGCCCAAACGGTTCCTCAGGCGTCATCCAGACCTGAAGATAAAGAAAACACAAGGGTTAGAGACAGCATGCGCAAAGGCACTGAATCAGTTTGTGGTGGGCGACTTCTTCAACATGCTTGACAAGCTGATCAAGGAGTACAACATCGCACCTGAGAACCTGTACAATATGGACGAGAAGGGTGTTCAACTCGGCATCGGTGCGAAGGTTGCAGTATTGGTGGATAGTGATCAGAAGACAGCCTATTCTATTGAAGATGGTAACTGAGAGCTCGTTACAGTCATTGAAGCGATCTGTGCTGATGGTTCTACTGTTCACCCTGCCGTCATATTCCAGGCAAAGAGGCAGAATGCTGAGTGGGGTCGTAACAATCTGTTGAATGCTAGGTATGTGATTAACCTATTCCGATACATAGGATCCATGCTCATGTTGTGTTTGCAGCATTTCTCTTTCTCCGAATGGGTGGACCAATCAGGAGCTGGGCTCCGCGTGGCTACAGAACGATTTTGATCCCGCGACCAGACAGAAAGCTGCTGGACGCTATCACCTCTTGATTCTCGACGGTCATAATTCACACTGTACCTTCAAGTTTTGCAAATATGCAGCAGATAATCAAATCATCGTCATTTGCCTTCCTCCCCACACAACACATGCTTTGCAGCCTTGTGACATCGGTGCTTTTGGACCCCTAGCCCAGTCATGGAAGCACATTGTAACACTTGCATCGCAATCCCTCATTGCAATTACAAAGGCAAACTTCTTAGCCTACTACCACACAGCTCGAAGCGAAGCGTTTAAATCAACCACGATCCAGTCTGCCTTCCGTAAAACAGGAATATGGCCACTAGACTGCGACGTAATCCCTCAATCAGCCTTCGAGCCATCAAAGAACACGACTATACAGGCAGCACAGCCCCTTCCTGCATGTCTCCCCTCGATCCTCAGTCCGATTCCAACACCTACCCCAACACCAATTATGTCAGCTGCAACAGCCGACACGCTTGAACAAGATGACACTACACCGACGGAAAGGTCTGGTGGCGAGGGTGTTGATGAAGATGAACCAACACAATGATACCACATTGAGGTGCCCCAGCCGCTTCCAGGCACAGCGTCGCGTCAAGCGCTGCGGGCGGAGAATGCTATGCTTCGTGACATCATTGCACAAGCTGGTGTTGCCTTGGAACAGGACTTTGCACAGATGAAGTTGATGGAACTAGAGAACGAGAGGCTGAGAAAACGTGCATTTGAGAAGAAAGGACAAAAGAGGCAGAATATGCCCACCTCAGGATGCGCACGCCACATGACTGCAGCAGAAAATCTTGACTGGCTTGCTCGACATGATTGGGAGAGCTTGATGAAGGACGTTTTCAAGGAAGCGGCGCCTCGGTTCAAGGTTCTGAAGAAGAATATTGCGGATTACCAGAGAGTGCTTGAAAAGGAGAAGAAGGCTGCGGAACGCGCGGCAAAGACAGCAGCAGCAGCCGAGGCAAAGGCATTGAGGGCTCGAGGTCGTGGAAGAGGTACGAGAGGGGGTGGGAGAGGTCGAGGCAGAGCTGGGCGAGGTCGAGGTGCTGGGGTAGCAGAGGGAGGGGGTGACGACAATCAGAGTTCGAGTTCTGACAATGATGAAGGTACTGGATCATCAGGAAGTAGCTCTGATTCTGGTTCTGAGAGTGAGGCGGAGATACCCATCCTTCGATTGCGCCGACAACGCCCAGTTCGGTTGATTCGAGCCCACCAGGAAGCGGTAGTAGCTGCCAATGATGAAACCCAGCCTAACAAACCTGATTTGCCTCCTCCAGCAGTGGCCACCCAACCTCGCCCCCGTCCGCACATGTTACATCGGCCTGCCAACACCGAGGATGTCAAACGAGATGGAAACATGGCGACAATCAAAAATCAGGCCCTTGAAGTAGAGAGATCCCTTCCGTCGGTTGGAGGACAGCCTTCTGCTCATCCTTGCATGGTTGATCCCCCCGCTGCAAGCAAGGTCAGGCTCGGGGATGGTGAAACCACTGTGCAGGACTCACAGCTCAGCAACGAGGACAAATTACCTGGGATTGATGTTAGCCAGCAAGTTGGATTGGTAGAGACTACTGTTGATATACCGGAGGGAGGGCATGTCCAGCAGGATGTCGTTGGAGTCGACAACGATGGGAATCAGAGGGTTCGGCCTCCAAGGCAAAATCCTAGACGTGGAAAACAATCAGATAGCTGAAAATGTGTATATTCTGGTAGAATGAATACCTCTTGATGCGATCTCAAAGTTTTGAGAGCATCCGTTGCTCCAGTCCTCCAGAACGGCAGTGCGAAGTTGAGGCAGTCAACGATGACACAGGTTCCCATGGGTGGTCCACATCATTGATTTTCCCAATCTGGCAGTCTGTTCGGAAAAATATTCCCAGCGTATCAACGACGGCTCCTAAAATTACCGTTCGTCAACACCCTCTTCCTCATGTCCTGGTCTACCCTTCTGACTCTTTAAATCTATTCTAGGAGGCATTGGAATCGAAGTACATGCCTTTTGGGCTTCAGTGGCCCACTTCACGCCCTCGGACTGTAATGTAAATAATATCAGAAAGTCAAAGAAATCCCTGTATTATATTATATCTATAAATAAGGGATATCAAAATATCACTCAAGGAAAGAGCAGTTTGAATTATCTTGTCCTCACATGGAAATCTCTATAGTGTTTTGGGTGACTTTCTATAAGGATCCAGAAAAAGTTGGTAGGCAATTGGCCAAGTTTCAATACCTTTAGAACCAATCTTTCTAACCTGTGGGCAAACAAAATACCTATCTTATTAGATGTTGATGGAGGTGTGCAAGAAGATAGGATCATGCATACTGTATGTCATGTCTCATCATATGCATGACCAAAACAAGGCACAAAATATAGAGGTCCCATCATGCTGATCTCATTTAGCAAGTAGAAATCAACTGGAATGACAGAAGGGTGAGAGGACCTCTGAAAGGCCCCCCCAAAGGCTGATCTGTGACTAGATGAGAATTGGGTCAAAAATTTGTTGATCCAACAGGCCCACCCAGATGAAAGTCCTGAAAAATCCCTGATGTGAAGTTCTGGATAAAAATTGGGGGTTCACTGAAAGCCTGGTGTATGTCTGGATAAAAACCAACCTAAAAAGTTGGCCCACCTCAAATTCAAACTCCATACACTTTGTGCACATTGCTTAACCTTAGCAGCACTTCTACTGGACTAATTGTCAATGTGTAAATAACATTTGTCATACTACAAGTAGACAAATCATGACTCTTGAGAAACCTCCATCTTTTTGTACCAAATCTGTGATGCCAGACTTGCCATACTCAGACCTTCTGAAGAGCTTCCACCATTCAATTGTGAGCAAAAAATGATAGGTGTCAGGAGTACAATTTTGTTAAGACATTCCTTACTAGTATTTTTATTGTTTGGTCATGATGACACTTTAATGTACACATGGTCAAGGGTAGGTAATAATTAGACACATTGTAGACACATGGCAGGCTGCACACATGAGGGTCAAGCATGCTGCAGCACTCATGCTTTAATCATGGACTATGCATGGTTACCACATGTAGAGTAGTAAATATATCACCCAGAGACACTAGTGTGTTCTCTTGGGTTATCTGCTATACTGTGTGACAGCTTTTGATCATCATAAAAATGGGTTCTAAGGGTGTTTTTGCCATTGACTTCTCACATGATCTAGCTCCTCAAATATTTTCAGAATTTATGTTATTTTATTTCTCAAGTTAGCAAAAACACCCAGCTGAGCTGCAGCAACACCAGTCTTTGGTTTGGCACTAATGTCTTAGCAGAGGCCATATAGAAGTGGGACCCAGCAGTAGGAGGTCAGAAACTGTCTTTCCTTCTTCCATCTCAGTATGTGCTCTGCCCTTATCTTCCTCACCTGCTCTTACAACAACATCAGTTGACCTCTACCTCAGCTTCACTGATTGCTCTTGAGTTTATCTCCTGATAGGTCATCTTCAGTTGTTGTGCATTTCTCTCTCCTGATCATCTCTTGAGAAAGTTGTTAATACATATCCCTCAGGTTCATTGAATGGCATTTGAGCTCTTTCTGATCTGTTGAATCTACAGTAGGCATTTCACAGTTCTTTCTCTTGAGACCCTCATGAAGTGAACAGGCCTCTGTTTGAAGACTCATAGCCTCTTTTTCATGACCCACTGTCCTTTCCCATGATCCTTTTGATAGTTTTTTGCTTGTCATTTGTAACATTATATTAGCTTGTTCACTCCTCACACAAAATCAATTTCAAGACCACCTTGGTGGCCTCATGTTGAGACTACCCCATTTCCCATTGTTGTTGTTTGTTTGTTTGGTAGCTGTTGTTGTGCCTTTTGGTATAGTGTCATCCTTATGATAAGGTATGCCTCATTCAAATACGACCACTTGTGACAGCTGTGACATACCACATGATGGATGTACTTGTCAAACAGGTGTCAAACAGATGTCAAACAGATGTTGAGACTAAAATCATTCTATAGAATGGGCAGTTGTGATGCAGCCTTATCGAGATCCTCTAGTATAGTAATAGGTAGTACTCTGTGCCCATGGTATTTTTTTCCAGCCCATGCAGCTTGTTGCCCATTGAGGCCCTTCTGATAAGCATCCATAAAGCGGAAGGCTCAAGTTGCAAATCTTGGCATCAAGGTTTGGAAAGATCTGTGTGATAATTATGAGAACATACTGCCTCATTGATTCCAGTGGCACAGAATCTAATGCAGCAATTACATTGGACTCTAAATCAGCTTCTGAACTTGAAGGAGGGTTTGGTCGGTATTTCTGCTTTCCATAGCCCCAACACTGTTCAATAAAATTAAGTTCACAATGGAATTTTGGTAAGAAAATGACACCAAAGCTGTGTGATTTGCAGTGAGTCTCCAACAGAGACTCAACCCCAATGAAATCTGGTTCGTTGTATAGCATCCTTCAACAACAGCAGCAATCCACATCCTTCTCACACTTGAATTTTGGGCACTCAGCTCAAATTTTCTGGACTTCCTTATAACCATGCTCCTCCAGAATAATAGCCATCCCCTTGAAGACACCAGCTTTCAGATGATCAGGTGGAAAATATAGTGATTGTGGTGAGCCATCAGCAAAGCGACCATCTACCATCCAAACTTTCTCCTTTTTGAGCTTCCCATCAGGGGTATACACCAGCTTGCCATCTGAACTGATGACATTTCTCAAGACACTAAAGAAAGGACTATCGGCCTTAGTAGGGGCCTTGGACATTTTGCAGGCAGAGAGGGCATCATTGGCTCGCTTAAGGTGTGTTGTTGCATTGTCAAATACAAACTCATGGCACTTATCAGGAAAATGTTTCTTAAGGATATCCATTGCTATGGATGCATGCTTCAAAATGTCTTCATTTGTGAAGTAGCCATCACATGCCTTTCCTGCTTTGAAGAGAATGCGTGCAGCATCATTTCCCGCCACTGATCGGAGCCATCTGTAATCTGCAGATACAAAGTTGGCAACCATCAAAGATGCACCTTCTCCCTTTGGGCACAGGACAGCTTTCTTGTCTTTATGAACCCACCACACAGTGCGTTGATCATTGGCATAGAAAGTTGATTCATCGTGGAACCATAAGACAACAATGCAATGATTGAGTGGAGCACCTGTCATCGCTTCCTCAATTCCATCCTTCCATACTTGTAAATTCCACTCATGTTCTGTAATTGTTGGGAGAAATTTGGACTGTCAGTAAGTTACCACATCATCACGTTCATGCCCATCAACATATTGTCCTGATGGTGTCTTCATCCAACAATAATCCATCATGTGCATCCATCATTGTGCTGTTGCAAGTGAGATTGTTTTTTTGAGTGAATATCGCTCCTTGATATCCGGTGTGTCGAAAAAATGAACTATATCAAGTGCTTTGACCCATTTTTCCTTTTCTTGCAGATGGAGGTATATCTCCCTTGCAAGCTCACCTTTATCAAGAAGTGAAACATTCCAGCTCCCATAGAGATTGATGGGAAGATCTGTACAATTGTTCATGAATGTGTGTGCCCATTTTCTCACTCATTTGGCTGTGTGAGTACCCATCTGAAATGATTGCACAGTTTGCAACGATGCTGCCATCCAAGCTAATGGCTGGACCTTGTTGGTGTAGTTCCATAACAGCATCTTCACCATCTGTAGCCTTTTCCGTAACAGCTCATCACCCTCAAATGGATTATGCCCAAGACCAGATTTTCTCTTCGGGCTCAAGATTGCTGTAACATTGGCAAGTGCGGCTTGCGCTACTGATCTGTCAGGTGTGGGAACAAAAGCATCCCCACTGTTGCCATTGCCAACTAACACATGATCAGAACCCAGCATATCGCACATCTTGTTGCTCCTGTCTGATCCTTGGCCTGATCTATCTGATCCATTTTGGGATTCTGCAGCATCAGCTTCAAGATCATCTGAGTGCTTGAAAAGCTCATGATCTGAGTCTGCAGCCACATTGACAGAGCTTCCTACTGGCTGTGATATTTCAAGAAATGTCTTGGCCATCTGGGTTTGTGCAATTGCAGCAGCAGCACCTGGGGATATCTAAATCCCAGGACAAAGGTCAGGCAACCCCACAACGGTGATAAAATATATTCTCATTCTTGTTGAATAAATATACACACATTCTCATTGTTTATCTCCTTCACCCTTCTCCGCCTTTTTGGTTTTGGAATGTATTCTCCAAGATTTGCAATATGAGACTGGGCTGAGTGCAAATGTTTGGGCATTTTTGACATGATACGGATGAAGTGCACTTAACTCCATTTGGGTGATTTGGGAACTTCAAGTTGACTTTGAGCTCATCTGTAACAAACCACAAATCCTGATAAGAAATCAGGATCCAGAGAGCCATTCACAACACTTCTGGGCAGATGCCTCTGGATCCATATTTTAAAAATCCATGATACTCATTAAAGAGATGCAAGAATACCATCTGACACCAGCCAAAGTGACTGAGGTGTGACAAAATTCATCACATGAGTATAGTCACACTTGAATGAGGCATATCTTAGGCCTGAGGCAGTTTCTGGATAAAATGCACCCTTCTAGAGGGCTGAGAAAATTTCTGGATAAAAACCTGGTCAAAAACATCCAGATGCAATTTGTGGAAAATGGCCAATTTGGACTTAGGCATCTTGGTGGGCTCTCAGTCCTGGAGTGAGTCTCTGTAGACCATGGAATATACAGAGATTGGTTTTCAGAGAAAAAAGAGGAATGATCATTTTTTGGTTCCCTTTTTGCAAAAGCAAGGGTAGGGTTCCATTTTACATTCATTTTTTATTCATTCTCAGTTTCATTTTTGAGAAAAATGGAATCAAAATGAAATGGAAAATGATGACAAAATAAGTCAAAAATGAATGAAAAATCATGAACAACCCTATTGCAGCTGATGAAGTTTAGAGCATCAAAATCTCTCTATGGTGCCATTCAGCTAGATTGTATTAGCAATCTAAAAGAACCTCACAAGACAGATACTTATCTTCAAACTGATGAGGTTATAAATTTTAGAAGACTAGAATTTGCCATTACCAAATAAGGCTTATCTTTGGCATCTATCCATACCATATTTGGCATCTATCTATACCATATTTGGCATATCTAAGTAATCTAATCAAATGCTCGAGCAACTGACTCATATACTCGATAATGTGAGGACTGTCTGTGGCTGCCAAGCTTCTTCCTGCAGGGTGTGATGGGATTGAGGGCTTCATGGTGTTTTGTGAGGTAGATGGGTTTTTAGAGTTTTTGGCAAGAGCAGCTTGGGCTCGAAGATTTAGCTTATATTTTTTGGTATGGGGCATTCTGCACTGAGTAAAAATAAAATTCTCTGTTGGTACAAGGAGAGCTCATATGAGAATGGATTTTGCCAGTGGCACAGCCACTATACAAAAGTAGCTGCCTCTAGCCGAACGGCACCATAGATCCTTGTGGGAAGATTCTCCCCTGCTGATGTCTCCTGTACATGCACAGCTCAGGCACATGCAGTTGAAAGTATGTATTGGCACAGACTTCCGATCAGCCATCGGGATAACTAATGTCAAGTGGCAGGAAAGGGATATTCTCGGGCTCAGCTTGACTTCCGAGTCGCCGCGTAGTACCTGCTCACCTTAATTCACATTTCACATCCACAATTACCGTATTGGTCTCGGGAATGTGATCAAGAATGGTACTTATTGGAAAAGGACGTCAAGGTCGATCCACATCTAGTCGATGGCTGTAAATCGTTGGAGACCCATTGCAACCAAATTGCAGCAAGACATAAGTACCCTGCATGGTATGTAGTAACGAACCAAGAAGGCAAACTGAAAAGTAAGCAATGCTTAGGGCATCCATTTTTTCCTTGCCAAAACGAGGAGCTGAATTCCCATGCAGCATTGATCGCATCTGACCCGGCCACCCTACGCAATCCTCATTCTTTGATTACGCGTCCACCTGCCAGAAACCGATTTTATATAAGGCTCAGCGCTCATGCTTTATCTTAACTGTGATAACTTCCCTCGACCACTCGCATACCTAGTACCATGGATTCCAAACCAAGAATGTCATACGGTGAAGTTGCCTATTGGTTTGTAGATCAGGCCGCTTCCTGACTTGCGTATCACAGTCCGGCTGGGAAACTCTGGCCTTAAAGTCTCAAAAATAATCCTGGGGACCATGCAGTATGGCGACAAGGATTGGCAAGAATGGGTGCTTGATGAAAAAGAAGCAATCAAGCACATCAAGATCGCGTCAGCTTTGATGATCTCGCTTCCGTTTATATCTCAGCTGAGGTTTTCTGTAAGGTATGATGCAGGCATTCAAACGTTTGATACTGCGAATGTAAGTGCTTTGCTTTACTATATTTTTGAATGCTCTTTGAAGATTTCTTAGGTATATTCCAACGGCCTTTCAGAGGTTATATTAGGAAAAGCTATCAAAGAGCATAAGCTTCCTCGACATGAAATTGTAGTCATGACAAAGGTACCCACACCTGCCTTTTCGACTACCACCAACCCATGTGTGTGTAGCTGTTCTTTACAGTTGCCCGCGAGACCGGGTTCAATTTGCTGACTAGTGGAAAAACCCCGGATGAAATCGGATACGTCAACCAGCATGGCCTCAGTCGCAAGGTTTTGTGCCTTCCAATATTTTCGCAACCGCTGTGTTAAAATGTCTCCACTCTCCCCTTCTCCCTAGCACATTTTTGAATCTGTGAAGGCTAGTTTGGAACGCTTACAGCTTGATTACATCGATGTCCTCCAATGTATGAACCCATTCTCGCACCACATAGGCATTCGGGATTGGCTAACCGTCATCCAGGCCATAGGTTCGATCCTGACACCCCCATCGAGGAAACGGTATCCTGGCATGATGTATTGGTTGTGATGGTTATTTGATATTCGGATTCTTGATAGATGCAAGCTCTCCATGATGTCGTCAAGGCTGGTTACGTCCGTTATATCGGAATGAGCTCATGCTGGGCCTGGCAGTGTATGTGAATTTCCATCTTATCGAATTCTTACCTGAACCTCTTATAGTCCACGCGATGCAGAGTATGTGCATAATAAACCTTGGCGGAAATATTACTTACCATGCTGTTACCTCAACGAAGATTACGCCATCGCTAATAAGTTGACACCTTTCATATCGATGCAGAACCATCACAACTTGATCTATCGCGAAGAGGAGCGCGAGATGTTTCCTACATTGAAGGTTTGTCAATTCATTTGCACCAGATTTTGATTGATTGATTCTTATCAGTTGTTTGGCGTCGGGTCTATTCCTTGGTCCCCTCTCGCGCGCGGTCTCCTTACGCGCCCTTTGGTTGACCAAACCAAACGCGGATCTATAGATCTGTCAGTCGTTTCCACCACAACGCCTGCTAATGCACGCTGAACGCGCCATTTTTCCTCAGGCTCATCAAAAGATACTCTGGTGCTGAAGGGACTCCAGAGATCTTGCGACGGTTTGCATTCCTAGTCCACGTTCACGTTCAACCTGATATTCAATAGGTTTTCAGTGTTGAAAGCGTTGCCAAGAAGATGAACACCAGTATGGCTCAAGTTGCGATCGCGTGGAGTCTGTCTAAAGAAGGTAAGACTAGCTATGATATGCGTCTTCCTCCCAGCTTAATCCCTAGGATTATGTCAGGGGTGACGGCTCCCATTGTCGGCACAACAAGCATCCAAAATTTGGAAGACATTATCGGTTAGCTTAGACATAGAATGTCGACGCCAGTTATTAACGCGATTTATAGCTGCCGTACATCTGAAGCTCACAGATGAGGACATCAAATTCCTCGAGGAACCGTACAAACCGCAGGTGGTCATTGGACATACCTGATGCCTCCTCGCATGGTTTTCCTTGGCTTTCTGTCGTCACTCTGGTAGCAGTACTGGTTTTTGTCTTAGCCTTTACTGTACCTGTTAGAGAATTGTAGCAATAATCCATCTCTTTGAAAGTTGCCTAATCGTGTTGTGTAGCATGCATCTCTGAATCGTGAAAGGGCACTTCCTTGGATATATGAGCTGTTATGCATACTTGACTGCTTTCTGTTTTTTCGACTGACGGATAGTCTTGGCCGCACGTATGAGAATTTGAAGTACAGTACGGAAGTCACCTAATCAATGAGCATCCCGCAAAACTCGAAAATGGACGTGGCCTGAGTCCCATGTCTGGGTGGTCGCATCCGAGTCTTTGTCAGGCATGTACTTATCGTCAATGTTAACTAGCTCCATTCCATTGAATCTGCAGGTCAACTTCTTCGTGTCAACCAAACAGTATCTGATTGACCTTCTTTGCAAAGTCAGTATTCGGTATTCCATCGATTTGCTCGAAGCCGAACATGCGACGGGCCTCGAACGTCTTCAAATCATGGATGGTTGCCCGTCCAACGAACCTCGACTCCCCCTCGCCCCCGGGAAAGTCCCTAAGTAGATGTAGTTAGTTTTAGTTCACGAATTGTACATAGACGGGGTACTCACGGCGCAGGAAAGCCGTCAATAAAGTTGGATCGTTGGTCACGCAGATATCGTGCACTAGGAAAGTTTGTCATCACACAGGTCCAATGCCAAAAAAAAAAACAGCTCTTACTTGTGCAATGTCAGTGGGACTGCGGGTATATACAACACTGATGAATCAGATGTGCCGCGATGCTGGGCTTCGACTGCGTGAATAACATCGCAGTGCCCTAAACGAGCAATGGTCACTTGAGAATGAGAATGAAAAAGATAACGAAAATAGTACTTGCAATACACCTGATCGCCCGGTTCTACATCAGGAATCGACACCATCATCTGGTCCAGTCTCAAATGCGGATGCGTCTTCTCGCTGAACTCTTGGGCGCTACCTATCCCAGTGCCGGGGAAAGCTGGGGTTGTATCAACTTCCCAATCATCAAACCTCAATGACGTCGAGTGTGCAGATCGCGGGCGGAAAAAGGGGCGCAGCATCATGTACGTGGACGAGAGGGAAAGGAAGGGCAGGACTCGAAGCGTGCCTTTGTTCGGTCCAGTATTTGACAAGGACGTCCAGCCTTGCCATGGGCGAAATATGGAGCATTGATTCCTTCATATGGTTGTGTGAGTTAGCTAGCTGTGGTTGGGGGTTAACATACGGCGCATTACAAAGGTCTTGCTTGGCGTGTATTCTAGGAGTCACATCAAAGGGATCGTGATTCCTCCAATTTGACCCTCCTTCGAAGATTTTGTTATAACATGTACGGTACTGCGGGTCCTCCCATCTTTCGATGGACCCTCCGTCGACATGAGGACCAAGAGCAAACTTGGAGTCCCCGGGCTGGCGGATGCGAAGGCGATCGAAGTAGGAGATGGGGGTGTGGAGGCTGATTTCAGCAGAAACGTCGGCATGCCAGAGTGACAGCAGGGCATGCTGAGTGGCAACAATTGCTGGATGTGTGCGAGCTTGGGTCTGGGTGAGAGAATTGTACAGCTCGAAGACTTGGATATCGTCGGGAGGGAATCCTAGATTTCAGAATCAGAAAGAGGAAAAGTTGTTAGACTCGATCGAGTCACCTCGTAAATGAGCTTTATTTGCAGCGGCATAGTCTTTGATGGATTGTTTCCATGATAAAGCCTCCTACATGTAGACACGCTCGGGTTCGGTCAGATTGCACGAGGGAACCGATGAATTTTGAAGACCAACCTCCTTCGGCACCGCGCCGGTCACAATGACAGTACCCGCCTTTTTCACTTCAGCTATGTGTTGCTGAGAAAGACCGTCTCGAAGACTTGCATAGGATATCCGGGGAATTATCTAATGCAGCCAAAAGAGATGTTTCGTGTTCCTGTTTTAGCATACTACGACGAACCTCCGACTTGGATTTGGAAATGGCTTCAACACCAGCCTCCAATTCTTGGAGCACCTCCTTCCAACTCTGGACCATCTCGTCCTTCCATATCGCTCTTTTCAGGTCCAGAAGTCGGGCGGGAAATTCGGATGGGGAATCTCCGGTCAATGACGCAAAAAGTGAAGAGATTGAACCTTCTTCTTTCTGAGGTCGAGGATTCGTGGACATTGTGGACATCATGGTCATGGATCTTCTTGCTCTCGTCAGGGAGGAACCATGCATGGAAGTCCATGCACGGAATGGATTTGGGAACACTTGCATGGTAATTATACTAGATTTGAGCACATATAATAGAGCCTGTTTGGGGGGGGGGGGGTTAGGGTTATAGAAAAGAGAATGAGAGGCAGAAAGAGAAGGCGTGGTGGAGGATGTTGATCACGCAGTTATGGTGGCCATGGAACTCAACCCATGATCTTCAAAATAAACTTGAAGCCAACAATTAGTATTCCTCTCTCGATAAATCAACTTCATTGGCAAATCAGTGAGACTTCGTAGTGGCCTTCCCATAGTTGCACCTACTAGGGGTGCCCAATTCTAAAGTTCAGTTCATAGTTCAGTTCATTTCGTCCAGCGTTGTACAAGTCAGGCTGACTCGGGGTCAGAGGGGTCACGTCAGCATGGGTCACGTCAAGTCAACTGACTTAATCAAGGGTCAGATGAGGGTCATACCTATTTTAGGACATCGATCATGATGGACTGATAATCTTTAGATAACAATCGATCGCCTCACACAAACTGCATTGAAGCGTCATGCATTCGCATGCTAAATACTGGACTTGGACATACTTTGTTACCGATGGCCAGCTTTTTCATAACAACAACTCTTACAAGAACATGTGGTGTATTGCCTGCCTCGAGTATCACCTGAAGCAGCTCCGGGAAGCCGACGTCATTAGCGCATCAGTTACCGGCACCAGCAGTGGCCGTGCAGATGCAGAGCGAGAAGCACAAGGTTGTTATTAAAATTCTGCTACCTCTGAAGGTCATCATCACTGGAGGCATTTTCCAGCTCATGTTGTGATGACATGAATTCATCTCATGTCTTTGGCAGATCATCTAGCAATGATGTGCATATCTCCAGTAGACAGCCACATGGCACTGATCTGGCCACAAGGCTTCGAGACAACTGACATAAGCCATTGCCCAAAAAAGGTGTTTTATTGGTCAAAGATTGTTCAACCTTGCGTACAATTTCTGTGCTGGTAATAATAATTTGTAATCATTCAACCGGTCTGGAATATCATCTCATCAGGTGATCTTAGTCACGTCACATCAAGACTCATTTGGTCAGGTCACGACATTTGCTCTTTGTCTTCTTACATCAACATATCTTCCTCACCTTCTGGTCAATAGGTCCTCTTTACTATCCCAGCTATGCTACCATCCCCCCCAGCAAGGTCTTCTGGACACAAGAGACCCCAAGCATCTGAATCAACTGCATCAAAGCGTCTGCAGGCAAAGGGCTTTGTTCCTGTGGAAGGGGAGAGGAGTGTGAAAGAAGATGCTCATCATCTGAAGAAGATAGATATACCTGATGATGCCAGTCAAATTAAAGTGCATGTTTCTTTGACTATTCTGATTTTATCCTGAACTCTGACATGGTACAACCCAGCTTGCCCTTGAGACGCACCTTCATGTCTTAATGGGTGCTGTAACCAACACATCAGTTCCTGAGGCCCCTGATAATCATACCTTAAACACCTTTTCACAATGTTTCACCTCTGCTGGCGAAATAAATGCTTTGCTCAAAGGCAATACCCACAATGCCCAGTTTCAAGCAACAGATAAAGGGGCACTTGATGCAATCAAAGAGCTTTGCAGGCAATGCAATGTGGTGCCAGACTCAAATATTGCCCTCAATATTGCTTGCATCCCGGAGCATGATCTTTGATTGATCTTTTCAAAGGTTCACTCATTTGGTCTACCAGCATGGTGCCCAGATCTTCTTGGTGGCACACACACTTTGTTGTATAATGGAGCCCTTGAGTCAATTGCTATCTCGACTTTTGAGCAGGCTGCTACTACATTTGCTTACCAACATCTTGCTCCAAATCTTGCTTACCTCTAGAATAGACCTGTCCTTGAGAAATTATATTGCAATTTCATGTGGGGTTATATGAAGAAGCTTGCAGTGAAGGAGGCAAAAGAGAAGGGCAGTGTCTGTTGAGGTGTTGAGGAGAACAAAGCATACAAGAACTGCCAATTGATACCGTTATTTTTATCTTTCAGACTTGAATCACTAAATTTTGCTCTAGCTTACTCTCAAGTGCTGCACTTATTTGAAGGACCATGGCTGGAACCAGTGTATCAGGCTTCTAGCTGGTTCATACAAGTGCACATCTGATGATGAGAGGAACCCTGATGGTGGTTTCTTCATTATGAGGAAGCAAGCACGCAATCCCCACATCACCGACTTTCTGCACCACATCGACAATAGCTGCAAAGCAGGGAACCCTCTTTTCTGTGGGAGCAGGAGGCATGAGGAGCCTCGCATCCCACATCCTGAAAATCTCGAGAGCCGAATTTCTGCCCATGTACCTGTGGATTGTCCTTTGGATTGGTTTGATCCTGCCTTTTTCAATGCGATGTTGCTCAGGAATCATGCTCTCTATGCCACAGCCCCAATTGCACTTCCTCTGAAGAGTGATTGTCTTTTGACTGACTCTGATCCTGATTGGAAGGACATGCCCTGACGCGCATTCATGAAGAAGTATGGGAACCATGTTCAGGCTTTGTATAAGCTTCTGATGGCCACGAGGAGGAGGAGGAGGAGGAGGAGGAGGAGGAGAACGAGCAGGGTGAGCAAGAGCAGATGCAAGCTTAAATGGCCTGGGGCCATCATGTCTTGTTGCAACTCACAACTTACATGGTAATAGCCGTGGCATATGTTCTGTAGTAGTTATGATTGCTCTTACTCTATATTAGTATGCCTTTATGAATATGACTATGTTTTATGAACTTTGTAAGTACATCATGGCCTAGGCTGACTAGTCACGTTGATCATGTTTGTGTTGACTGATTGGCCACAACTCTTGTAAGTATTGTTCTTTCATATTCACAGCTTCAGGTAGCCTTCATTTCCATTAGATGGATGTGTTCCTAACACATCATTCGATGTCTTGAGCATTAGAGACAGCACCAGAACTGTCTTCTCTCCATTCTCTTCACCTGGACTCTCCACCACCACCACAAGCAATGTAAGCCACCCAATGGTGCATTCCCTGCCACCAGACAACCCAGAAGATGTTTCTAATATGTTGTTCAAGGTCTTGAGAATTCGAGATAGCCCCAGGACCCTCTCCTCCCCACCCTTCCCTCAGGCTCTTTCACCCTTCACCACCTCCTCATGCGATGTAAGCCACCCAATGTTTACATCATCAACATCCATATTGTCCAAATACTCTGCAAGACCTGAAGTGCTGCTGTGTTGACTTGCACTATCATCTTCAGAGTAATTGGATGAAGTCTCTGCATCTGTGTCATCATCATTAAGTTGAAGGGTTGCCAACAATTTGATTGCAGCCTTAGTTTGACCAATGCCCCACAGAACTTGAAGATGATACTGAAGGATTCCTTCAAGAAGATTGTGCATGAATCCTAGAATGACATATTGAACAGGATCCCAGTAAGGAAGATCATGGAGTGGTGTCCACCATACACCAGTTTCTTTAGTCATAGCTGTTTTAGCCTTGATGGTCACCAGATTGCACCACTCCTGAGCTTGAGTGTGAACTTCAGTTCCATGCCACAGTTCCCAATGATGGTAATCAAGATCCTCAATGTCATTGTGGTGACATTTACAGAAGGAACAGAATAGCCCAGCAGCATGAGAAACAAATCCAGACACTTTCCGAATGGCTTGCAAATCTGCAAGCAGTAGAATGAGTCGTGCTGCTACTGCAGTGCCCTGTGGGTTGTGACCTGTAGGTAAGACCTTTCCTGGGAGGTCTAAGTCTAAAATCATCTTCTTGATAGGCTCCAGAACATGTGGTATTGTCCAAATGGTTGGGGCATGTGGAGAGGGAGTCATTCCAATAGTAAATGTGTTTTCACAAAGGAATCTGATGGAGATGGGCAAGTTCAAACAGTATAGGATGATGGCACCACATGATACTACTTTGCCTAAAGATTTGTTAATTTTCATCTACACTGCAAAATTAACAGACATACCTGCAATTTTATTGGTCAAAGGATTAAACCAGTCAATATATAAAGCAAAAACAAGGTTGTAAGGTGATTGAAGAAAAGGGTGCAATGAACTCCAGGCAGGGCTGTCATATATATCATGCATCCATCCAGGTTTGAACACCCCTTGAGATTTTTCAAAAGTCTGATACAAATGGTCCTCAATTTGAGAATGAGAGAGTAAAAATATGAGCCATGACTCAAATGACTGAGTGATATAGAGGCATTCAGGGATCCTCTACAGGCCACCTGAAGTCTCATGTTGTGTGTATAGATTAGTGTTACAAGGCCTGGACTTTGGAGAGCGATGCCAGTTACATTGTGATGGACCACCATTAGGATATTGCTTAAGCACTTGGGGCAGCAAATGACCCACTCAATTGTAGGATCTAGCTGACATTGGGAATATACAGTCCGTATATCCAGTGGCATCTTGAGTTCTGTGAGTTCTGAGGTCTTGATATCAGCAGCAGCAAGTGCAAGTTTAATGAGCCTCAGAGTAGTGAGGATGATGAACTTGAACAGGCACAATAGAATATTGGCAGTATCTCTACTGATTCCAGACTGAAGGGAGAGCCAAGCAACAATAAGACAGCATAGATCAATGACAGGTGTAACAGCTATAATCCAAAGCCTAAATTGTAATTTAGTAAATGTAAAAACAGTGTTTGCATACCTTGTGTAAGATCTACACATTGAGCAGCCTGAGAGTGTGACTTAGCATCAATGATGGTGGACCTTGCTGGAAGTGGATCATCCTGGGGATCATGTTGATCTTGAGTTTCATGTTTTCTGTGAACTGACAAGGCAGCCAGGGACATTTTGGCCATGGGAGTCCAAATATGCCAAGTGAAAACAGACACTACAAGTGCAGACAACTTTGTGAGGCATGGAGAATTGGTGTTGTGGTCATCACTGGCAACAGGAAATCAATGTAATCAAAACATGTGAACAAGTTCTGGTATTTTCCATGAGTGACTAATATAATCATGAGCAATGGCTTACATCAGTTGTCTAACTTGTCTTGGATCAGTGTCATGTGTCTACTGGAGATATGCACATCATTGCTAGATGGTCTGCCAAAGATATGAGATGAACTCATGTCATCACGACATGAGCTGGAAAATGCCTCCGGTGTATACATGTTATTACATAGTGCACATAAATTCCCCACCAATGTCAGGAAAACCAGGCCAGTCAATGGTCCCACATCTAAGCAAATGTCCATTTGTTGCACCAGATATCAGAACTCATGCATTGGAAGAGATTAACATGAAGAAGAGTCGATGTGAAAATAGGGTCGTTCAAAGTAGCCACTTATTGGCCACTTATTTTCTTACTTATTCATCACTTATTCATGTTTTCCTGCCAAATTGGCAATAAGTGGACCAAATAAGTAGCAAATAAGTGACAAATAAGTGCTACTTTGAACCCCCCCACCCCCTGTGAAATGACAATGATTGGCATTATTTCAGGTCCAGCAAAGCATTCAGCAACACCTACTGAGTCTGAATTGGACTTTGACAGATTTTTGTCATTCCTCATGCAAACACAAGGGAGGCAGCTCAACATAAACATAGGTTGAATGAAAAAAATTAATTTATTAACCTCCCTTGCACAAGACACAAGGGAGGAACTACACAATTACATAGTGACATAAAAAGACAGATAAAAGACAGTGTTGTGTACCTGTTTTTGTGTTCCCTGTCATGTTCACATTGTGCCCACATTGAGATAAAAACCAATACATGAAGTTTATAATTTAAAGCCTCCCTCTCACATTTTGAGTGGGGGAGGGGGCATGTAAACTAATACAGAAGACTAAATAAAGTGCCCTCCCTCAGATGCGAGGGAGGGGCTGCTGTCACATCACATCTGGCGGTAGCATTGCATTGTGTTGGCTTACCTGTGGCATCATCCCCCTCCCATCATCATCCCCTCCTGTCATCATCCCCCCTCTTTGTTGTTGTTGTGAGTGCCTCCCCATGGCCATTAGCACCCACTACCCACCCTGCAAGCAGTTGCTTGCAGCAGCAGGGGCTGGTACTAGGGTCATCACTGGGGTTGTCACATTGTGGGTCATCATGTTGTCATCATCCCTGTTCCAGTCCCTTGGTCATGGTTGCATGGTCCTCTTGCATAGTCGTGGTCACCTGCTACCTGCCTTGTGGGCAGTTGCTCATGGTGCCAGGGTCCTCACCTCATCATCATCCCTCTTCCCATCTCTTGGTCATGGTCACATGGTCCTTGTACCCACCCTGCAAGCAGTTGCTCACAGCAGCAGGGGCTGGTGCTGGGGTCATCACTGGGGTCATCACATTGTAGGTCATCGTGTCATCATTGTCCCTGTTCTCATCCCTTGGTCATGGTTGCATTGTCCTTGCATTTTCATGGTTCCCATTCATGTTCTGTATGTAAATAATTGTTAGTAGAGTAAAAAAAAGTTGAAATAAAAGAGAAACCTACCTTAGAGGCTCATGGCATCAGCTGTGTGTAGGTTAGCACATTAACAAAGAAAAACATACCAGGGGCTCGAGACACAGATGTGTCTTCCCCTGTTGTTGCTAGTGTTGCCTCAGCTTGGAGTCAACTTAAACGTATTTTGCGTTTATTGGACGCAATACGTAGAGATAAGACTCATGCAAGGGACCGAAGATGTAGCCAGCGAGCCGCCGCACATTATTGATTACTTACACAAAGCGATCAGATGCCTTTACCATGTGTTATTTACGTTAAGCCGTTTCAACCCAGTCGACTTGGTTGAAACGGCTTAACGTAAATAACACATGGTAGAGGCATCGGATCGCTTCGTGTAAGTGACCAATAATGTGCGGCGGCTCGCTGGCTACATTTTCGGTTCCTTGCACGAGTCTTATTTCTACGTATTGCGTCCAATAAACGCAAAATACGTTTAAGTTGACTCCTCACTGTTGCCATCACTCTTGTTGTTGCCGTGGGTGGTGGTTGAAGATGTTGATCATTGATGTGACGTGCATGCTCAAAAAGGGAGTTATGGCACATTGTAGTTGGAGGTGCTTGACCTTCAAGCAGAGTTTAGATTTCAGAATAAGTGGCCTGATAAGCAGGGCAATAAATGGGCCAATAAGAATAATGGTCAATCAAGTTCATTATTCTTAAATCCGCCACTTATTGCTCTGCTTATTGTTTTCCTTATCAAATAAGTGGCAAAATAAGTAAACCAATAAGTAACCAATAAGTAGCAAATAAGTAGAACTTTGAAGACCTTAATCCTCCCATGCTAGGCTGTTCAGTCAGCATGGATTGCAACAGGTCCAAATCAGGTCTGTTATCCAACTGCTGGATGGGGCACCTCCACAACACCATCCCCAGCCCCAAGCCCACTCTTATTGGCTGCTCCTTTACTGAATTTAGAATGCCCACTGAAATGCCCACAAGCATCAAGCTTTGTAAGTGCAGAGGGCTCAGGCTCATCAACTCTAGTGGTGGCTGCAAGAGCATGGAATCCACCTCTACACCAAGAGTTTGTAAACTCCTCATCATGACTTGCTCATCATGGAACACTGTGAACAATCCCCAGGTTCGCTTATTTATTGAGAAGTGGATCCCAGGTGCAATAGTTCCTGATCAGTGCACATTATCAGGTCCCATACTTGATCAAGAAGCAGCAAAGGTAGAGGAGAAGTTGAAGCTCAAGCTGAAAGGGCAGAAGGCCACATAATGATGGGTGGAAGAACAAAGCTAAGCAAGCAATTGTTGTGACAATGGTCAGTGTAGACTTTGAGGTAAGCACATGAATTCTGTATTTGCATGGACACCACAAAATGTGAGATACCTAATATAGCCATATCTCATGCAAACTCATGATGTTTTGGCACAACCCAAGACAGGTGAAGCACTCTTGAACCTCATTGTTGAGGACATCAAATGGAGTGAAGACACATATGGCCTTGAAATTATTGCTGCATGCTCTGATGATGGTGGCGATGGATGCCAGATGCATTGCTTACTCCTTGCACTAATGCCATGGCTCATTATCATCCTTTGCTAGGCCCACCAGATCAATCTTATTGTTGGCAATTATCTGTCTCTCAAGCTTCCATTCCAAGATTGTGTCCCAAAGCCTTTGATGGTAATAAAGTGGATGAACAATCACAGTCATGCATTGGGGTTGTTTCATCAGGAACAGCTGACCACATTTCAAAAAGTCTTGGTCCTTATCCTCCTGGTGATTACTTGGCAGACCACACACTATCTTTCACTTTGATGACTTCTCACAGTTGAAAAAGCTCTGAAGGCCTCCTGGCTTAAATGGGGTGACATCATGATTGCAAGCACTGGCTCTAAGAGCAATCATAAGGCAAAGGCTATAGCAGTACAGGACATAGTTGAGGATCCAGAATTCTGGCATCACATCAAGAAGTAAGTAGAGCATTGTCAAATTTGTTATGCTAGAGTTGATGTCAATGCTTATTCTTTAAATAGGACTTGCCACCATCTCAAGCCACTTGTGATTGCTGCTAATATAACTCAAGCATCAAACACACAGCTCTATTATATTCTAACAATGCTTGCAAATCTCTATCACATTTATTCCAATCTTGATTTTGAAGAAGACACAGATGTATGCAAGCAAGTTCTTACAAGCCTTGAGAAGTCTGAAGTGCTGGGCAGCAGCAGATCAAGATCCTTTCATCACTGCTGTAATTCTAATCCTTTCCTCTGTGGCAACTTCCTTGAGTGACACATTGCTTTAACACTGATTGGGCTGTGCAATATGCTCAAACACCTCCTATCTCATGAGTTCAGAGTGGATGTCAATACTGATTTCCAAGCTGTGTTTATGGGCTACTTTAACAAGCAAAATGAATTTTCTCCAGAAGCAATGGCCCTAGCAGACTGGACTGAAATGGCACAGAAGAATGTAAGCTATGTATTTCAAACTATGGTTGCAATCAAATTGACATTGCACAGGGACAAGATGTGAATCCCATTGAAATATGGGAAGGGATTGATACTCACAAAGAAACTGGCTGCAACTGCCTTACAAAATTGGCAATCCATATTGCCAACTCAGCTGGCTGTGAATGCACATTCAGCCACATAGGACTTGTTTACACAGGTATCTGCAGTAAATTGGGGGTCAAGAAAGTTCACAAGACAATGATGGTGGGAATGGATATCAACCAGATGTATCTAGAAGCAGGCTTGCTTCATTCTTGAGGTAAAACAAAACTTCACTTCCCAGCCCACTAGTGCCAATGAACAAGAACTCAGCGACTTGGTGGCTGATCATCTTGATATTGGTAATAGCAATGATCTACTTGATTTTCATCAACTATCTGAGCATCTTATTGTGGGTGCAGCTGCCACAAATGGTGATAAGGACATAGGTGATGGTGATGATGGTAAGCTCCCTCCCACAACACCTGGCATGCCAGCTCCACCCTTGACAATCACAATTCTGCCTTTAAATTTGGCAACTCTCTCAAAACAAGCTACTTGAGTGCAGATAACCTCTATCCCCCTTCAAATCCTTTTCAAATACCCAACTATCATGGATCCACCTTCAGATGGAATGAATTCATTCTGGAAAGGAGGTATTCAGGACTTGGAGAAAGAGATGGAGGCTTATGAGATATTGAGCTCACTCTCAAGCATTGGTGATGGAGATGGGACCAACCTTGAGATTCCAGCTACGCAGGTCAACTCTGGTGTTTTATGACTTTTATTATCTATTACTGGTGCTTTGTGTAGCTTTTGAGGTGTTGGACAACATTTGACACAGCAGTCATTCCTAATATAGAAATTTCTCACAGACCCTTGACTGATCATGACCCTGTCAATCAAAGTCAAGTCACCCAACCATGGGTCAGGGTCTGACCTAGTCAGACTCAGGTCGTAACAATGCTGGGCACTACTGATTTAATGCCTGAAAAGTTTTAATCCAACAAACTGATGAACTCACATTTGAATCTCTGCCTGATTTCTTTGATGATGTGTCCTCAGACTTCAGCAGGTGATGGTAAAGATATTGATAAGATATAAAAATGTCTGTAGCAGTTGTTGATGCTCCCATAAAATGCCAAGAGTGACTGTAAGTGAGACACAGGCAGACCTACTTGAGTTTTCTGAGATTCTCCTTCTTTCTGCTGGCCTTTTGGATGAGACTGAGGGAAAGTTATTGTGAAGATCTCTTGCAACTCACAGATGAAGCACTCTTGGAGGATGTTGGCAATGAACAGATGATAGATAAGATATAGGAGCAGCAATCAAGAGAGAAAAAAGCTGCTTAGTGAACTCTGAAATGAACTGGGGCTCTCAATTCAGGGTTTGTCAGTTCACAACAATTTTACATCAATTGCTGTAAATGAACTGAACTATGAACTGAACTTTAGAATTGGGCACCCCTACTGATTCATCTGTCACATGTCATGCAGGCCCTCGAAATTGACAAAATGTCAGATGACTAATCACTTGCTTAGGTGCTTAGACAGAGTCCAAGCTGAGTTAGGCAACAGTGGTCATGCCCTACATTTAGTGGCATGATCCTTCATGGATTGTGCATGCACCGTCTACATAAATTCAAAGTATGTATGAGGGAGAGTGGGAAGTGCTGAGGGCTATACTACAGAGTGTGAGAACTACAAGAACCAGCAGTGAGAAGACAACATATCTTACTGAGGGGTGCAAGAACTCAGGCAGTGAGAGGTGCCAGAGTTTTGCCCCTCTACAATATATATACTGAGATGTCATAGTGTCTCAGATCATGGTAGTAGCATGAGGATGCACTCCCAAGCCTAGTGATGAGGTGGCCAAGAGAAATGGGATGAGGCACAGCAGTCTCTGGGCAACCAGCCTCTAGTGGCTGTGTGCAGATAGCAACTTCAGAGAGTCATGATCCTAGTGCAGTGATTAGACTCAAGTAAACAACAGTTTAAACTTGATAAAATATGTCACATAGGGTAAAAAGTGAAAATTTAGGTTCTAGCTGAGCTCTAGTCCACTGTAGTTATGTTTGTATTGAAATTGGGTGACTTTCTGTAAGATTTAGAAACCTAGATTACATTCCAAATGTATCTCTGAGCAGTGTCTGAATAATTTAGAACTGGAATTCCAAACCATAACCAAAATTCAGGATGGGCATTATACTGTACTGTGGTTGGTCAGGAAGTGGGTCAGACCAGGTAGTAGGTCAGTGGCCTTAATCTCTAGATACATTGTCTTTCAGGTACTTTCTGTAGTATGGACCAAGAAACTGTACTTGAGGCAACATCTGTGCCAACTTTCAGGTCTCTGATCCTCCTGCAAAAGGAGTTATGACTCATTGATCAATGGAACATGAGGTGCCTAATCCAGCTTAAGGCCTGTTCTCCTGCATCTCTTCTCTATTTGACTTCAAACCTCAACATGATGCAGCTGGCATCATCTTATCTTCATATCCATAGCCACTCCTCCTCACTCTGCCCTGAAACCTTTACATATCTTGTGTCCCTGGGTTGCAGCATTGGAAACCTAGCCCATAGCAGATGAAATCAACCTGCTCCTACACAATGAGGAGGACATGACTGGCTCTAATTTCTCTTGGCATGTCAAACTCCATCACCACCCCTTTCATTCTCTGCCATTGATGTATTTTTACCCATTTTTCCTGTACAGTAATACTGTGCTGATCTTTTATTATGAGAATGTGGAGAGCAAAATTGTTGAATGAAATCTCAGAGACAGGCTTCAAATAGGATGGCAGTTATAGCTAAGGTGCAAAATCCATTGTAATTTCAAACAAATGAAGGTTAATCATGCCTTTCTTGCTGCAGTTTGAGTGCTCTATGTCTGGGGAGATTTCCAGTATTTTGCCTGTAGCCACCCCTTCATTTCAACATCAATACATACATGTCAACATGTAATATCTAGTCTCCTGCCCTTCCAAATGCAGTGCCATACCTTGTGCAGATTAGCATGAACTCATTACCATGTTTAAGCCCTTCAAGAACAAGTTATATATTTTGCTCATTTTGCTTCTACATACCCCACAAAAGATTCCCTCTATGCAAATCTTACCTCCATGCAAATCTTACCTCCTTGCAATGCCCCCACCTCTTGCAGATCCCCCTATGCCTGAATTAGTCCCTGACTTTACTGATCTCACTCAGCTGCAGCAAATGGAGCATGCTCTCACAGCCCTTGTCACATCCGGAACCAAACCTGATGGAATTCTTAAGTTTTTTAATAATTTTAAATTAAATTAAATTCTATTTAAAATTAGATATGTTGCTATATAATTTTTGGAATTATATTTAACAGGAAATTAAAAAGAAGTAAGAATCTGAAGAGCAGCAGAACAGTTCAATGTCTCTTGAACCACTCTTACCAGCTGATGGAATGGTACTCCTACTTGCAAGGATGTCCATCCACATGAACTCCTGCTTACTGCTGCACAGGAGGAGGTTCTCATGGATTGGATCAAAGTGATGGGTTATTGAGGAATCCCTATTGGGATCAGGAAGTTGAGCACAAGATGAGGACGAGGTTTTTGAGGTATTGAGTTTAAGTCAAAGGTAAGTGTATGAGGGAGTCTGCCACAGGGAGGAATGTTATTATCATCTTCTACAAGATGTGCAATATTTATACTACACAGTTAGGAGGTATATTGTAATGTACTCCTATAATATATAAAGGAGCTATACTGCAATGACTTCATAGTGACCTCATTTCCCCTATATAATTCTCCAGATAGACTTGTCTATCATTGTATATTATAGGGGTTCTCTGGATAGCATAGGAGACAGTCTTGGCAGTCTTTGTAGTCTTGGCCAGTCTATTCCTGTATAGGAGACTGCCATTGCTCTAGGGTTAAGGGTAGCAACTGCTAGCCCTAACCCTAAGCTTAGGACTTGTATTCCATCTCCCTAGGCTTGTATCCCAACAATCCCCATGACTGCTACCATCATTACTGATTGTGTTGCTGACATTGTTCGTCATCATGTGGGTGATTCATGGGTCAAATGTTTCAAGGCCTGTCATCCTAAGCTGAAGGTCAAGTGGTCATCACCATTGGAGAAATGCTGAGCCGCTTTGCTGAATCCTACTCTTGTTAATGAGCATTATGGCTTATTGGAGGCCATGATCAAGGACTATAATATTCCCATGGAAAACATTTACAAGATGGATGAGAAAGGCATGCAGCTTGACAGTGGCCAGAAGGTAAAGGCCTTTGTTGATTGAGATCAAAAAGATGTTTACTCTGTTGAAGATGAAAACCACAAGCTTGTCACAATGATAGAATGTATGGGTGCCAATGGTTGGCCCATGCATCCATCAGCTATTTATTGGGGAATTTTCTGGGACCTTGAGTGGGGCTGGAACAATCCCTGTAATGCAAGATAAGCATCATGCCATTCAATCTCTAACCTAAATTGATGTCTCTAATCAATTTTATTAGTATTTCACACTCACCAAAATGCTGGACAGACCAGGAATTGGGTGAAATGTGGATCAGGAAGGATTTTGAACCTGCCACTGCTGCAAGCAATGTGATGGGAGGTTACCATCTATTAATTCTCAATGGCCATAATTCACATTGTACATATTGCTTCTGTAAATTTGCAGCTGATAACAGGATCATCATTATCTGTCTCCCTTCTCATACAACACATGTGCTCCAACCTTGTGATGTGACTTGCTTTGGACCACTGGCTTCTGCTTGGAAATCTGAAGTCAATGCTGCTTCTGCAGACTACATGAAGATCACAAAGCAGAATCTATTAGTCTTCTATGGAAAGGCTAGGGAATGTGCTCTAAAGAAGAGTACAATTATATCAGCATTCACCAAAACTGGAATTTGGCCATTAACCACAACATCTTAGAGCCAAGCACCTTTGAGCCATCAAAAAATACAACAATGGAGCCTGCACAACCATTACCCACCAGGCTTCCAACAATCTTAATCCCCATACAAATCTATCTCAATAATCCCAATCCTGATGTCCCCACCAATGAAAATGAAGTTTGCTACATCATCCCACTGCCCCCTGCATTACCCCATACAGCAGCCCAAGGCAACTTTCATCACAAGAACCAGATGCTTTGGAACACACTCCATCTTGTGGAAGTGCAGCTGGAGAGGGATTTTACTCAGATGAAATTAATGGATTCAGAGAATGGACACTCACAAAAATGGGCTTTGCAAAGGAGAAAAAGAAGTCAGAGGAGAAAGAAACTACACAGGGCCATGCTCAACTCATGACAGGTACAGAAAATCTAGATGCACTTGCAGAGAAGGACTTTAGAAAGCAGTGGTAAAGGAATTTGCACCAATTTTCAAACAGTTCCAGAGTAAGATCAGTGATCATGAGAAGGGGATTGCACAAGTGGCTAAGAATGCTGAAAAGGCTCAGAAGGCACAGGAGAGAGCAACAAAAAAGGCAGCCAAGGCAGCAGAAAAAGCAAAGAAGGCAGAGGAAAGTGGTGGTGGCAGCTAGGAAATGTCATATCCCATGCAAGCACCCCTCGGAACTCTGCCTCGGAACCCCGACGGAACTCCGTAGGAACTCCGAGTATTTCAAATTCCTCATTTCAAATTACCTCTCCTGTTTTACTTACATCACATCTTCCGTAGTTTACTCAAGTCTGTTCTTCATCATAGATATCATCACAAAATTTGTACTCGGAACTCCGCAGAACTCCGCCGCAGCTACACCGAGTACTAGCCTTAGTATAAAACTACTTTACATACTTTGTATTCTTCAGTTCAAATATTAGTTGTTATCAACTTATCATTTGTCAACTTTAAGACCTCGAACTTCTATCTTAATCTTCGGACCTCCGGACCTCTGCTTCATTCCTGTCCCTTACTTCGGACTTCCTAATCGGAACTCCGCTTTTGCACTTTTTCCTTACCTCGGACTTCCGCACGGACTTCCGGACTTTTCAGTTCCTTGCAAATTGGACACCGAGCGTAGAGAAGGGCGCAACCTCTTAAAGGTTGAAGCCAAGTCCTCGTCGTACATCGGAACTCTGCCGGACTCCGCCGATTTCCCGCGCCTTAGGATCAGTTCTTAACAGGAAAGCTACATGTGGCAGAGGCTGTGGTGGGCTTCATGGGCATAGAGGTGTTGGTAGAGGTAGGGGTCAAGGCTGGGGCTGAGGAAGGGGTGCAAATAGTGCTGGCATGGAAGGTGATTCAAAAGAGGACAGTTTTGGTGGTCAACCTTCCAGCACCAAAAGTGATAGTGATGAGGTTTCTGAATCTCCCAATGCAGCTATGAGTGTGGATCAAGATCAGCATGGCAATATATCCAATGATGTAGCAGCTGACAGGCCTCACTTACCAGCACCACCCACTGAGCAGGAGATACATCCAAGACCTCACCCAAGACCAAGATACCAAATCCCAGAGGTTGCAGTTGATGTACCAGATTCAGCAGAGGGTCCTGAGGGCTCCAATAGACCCAATCAGCAAATCAGAGATGTTCCCAGTGAGGGTGAAGCGAGGGGTGATGGTGGGGAGGCAGTAGAAGGTGGAAATGCAGCTGATGGTGGATGTCGATATCCAAAGAGATCAAATCAAACCAACCCCCAGTTTAGACATGGAAATAGATGCATAGTACTCACTTGAATCACTGTACAACATTTTGTGACAATCCACTGCAATTTGAGTGAGTGACAGCAAACTCAAGGAGATGGACCAGAGAACTAGATGTTCCCACAGGTGACCTGGTGTTAAGAACTGATCCTAAGGCGCGGGAAATTGGCGGAGTCCGGCGGAGTTCCGATGTACGACGAGGACTTGGCTTCAACCTTTAAGAGGTTGCGCCCTTCTCTACGCTCGGTGTCCAATTTGCAAGGAACTGAAAAGTCCGGAAGTCCGTGCGGAAGTCCGAGGTAAGGAAAAGGTGCAAAAGCGGAGTTCCGATTAGGAAGTCCGAAGTAAGGGACAGGAACAAAGCAGAGGTCCGGAGGTCCGAAGATTAAGATAGAAGTTTGAGGTCTTAAAGTTGACAAATGATAAGTTGATAACAACTAATATTTGAACTGAAGAATACAAAGTATGTAAAGTAGTTTTATACTAAGGCTAGTACTCGGTGTAGCTGCGGCGGAGTTCTGCGGAGTTCCGAGTACAAATTTCGTGATGATATCTATGATGAAGAACAGACTTGAGTAAACTACGGAAGATGTGATGTAAGTAAAACAGAAGAGGTAATTTGAAATGAGGAATTTTAAATACTCGGAGTTCCTACGGAGTTCCGTCGGAGTTCCGAGGCAGAGTTCCGAGGGGTGCTTGCATGGGATATGACAGTATTTCCCCCTTTGGGCCGAGCCCTCGAGGCCATATACTGCCAGTGATGGGTTGGGAAAGGTATGAAAGGAATGGTGGGGTTGTAGTAAAATGTAAAGGTAAATGGTCATAAGGAGGGTGAATGTAGATCATAAAATGGTGCAGGGTTTTGGTAAGTAAATTATAAGCAAAGGTGACACATACGTAAAAAGGAGTGACGTTGTTTTGTAGGTATTGAAGGACTTTGTTCTTGAATGAAAGTACTGTTTGTGATAGGAAGTCTGAAGGTGAAGTAGGTGATGTAAGTAATGTAAGATGGTGAAGTAGGGGTCGAAATTATCGGTGTCCACAGCGGAGGTCCGTCGGAGGTCCATGCGGATGTCCAGTTAATGCTTCACGAAGTCTAATGGTGGTACGAGGTTAAAGACGGAGGAGGAATTAATGATTTCGGAAGTCCATGGAAAGTCCGTGGCATGTATTGGATATTGATGAGGGCAATAGAAAGGTTATTATCGGAGGTAAGAGCGGGGTTTTGCGGAGGTCCCGTGGGGGTTTGGAAGTGGAACGATAAGTGGTCGATAGGATTGGGGAAGGGATAAGAATGTTGAACACAAAAATATCGGAGGTGCGCGGAAACTCCGGCGCACTTTCCGAGGGTTGACCCGGCTCGAGGGTAAGAGGGTTAGCTCCCAAAAAATGGTATAGCATTACCCAAGGGTGTTAACAGTGCTAGACCTCTATACTCAGAAGTCTGGAAAGTTATTTGACCATAGGGCTAACCAATTGACGGATTGTAATTGCCTAAGCCAAAAAGTCCAAAAGACGGAAGAGCAGGAAGAGTAAAGCCAGGTGACAAAGGTGATGCATTGACTCGCCAGTACCACAATGTTACTTGTTGCATTAAAATGCCGGTAAAAGCGGCGGAGTCCGATCGGAGGTATAGACGAATCTAATAATGAGGAGAGCCGCAGTCAGAAAGGTTGATCATAGACGGATAATAAATAGTCATAAGAGGGATAGGAAGTGTATAAGAATGGCGGGGTTGCGGCGGATCTCCGAAAAATGCACGTTGGTAATAATGCAACCAGTAAGTACGTGCTGGAGGGACTAGTGAGGGGATCAATGTTGTGAGTCTGCGGAGGCCGCCGAAATGTCCGTGGGTTCCCCGGGGTTAATAATAGCTGTAGCACGAGCCTTAGCTTTTGCTGCCTTGCTACAATCCCTAGCTTCATGTCCGGCAATCCCACAGTAAAGGCATAAACCTTCCCTGTAACGGCGGGCTCGTTCATCTCCGGTAAGCTTTCCATCTTTCCCTAGCTTGTTGGGAATGGAAGGTGCTATGTCACCAGAGTTGTCATTGTGAATAGTAGGTTCAGGGGTCGTATTGGAAGCGGCGGAGGCGGCGGAGTTAGCGGAGGTAGCGGATATTCCGTCGGAATAGGACGAGTAATCTGATGCATCAGTGTCTGACTCACTGTCAGTGGTATCTTCGTCCTTTTGCATCCAATAAACTTCATCGGCATCCTGGGCCTTGAGACGGAGGAATTGCAGGGACATTGGCTTGCCTCCTCGGAGGACTTCAGTGCGGAGTCGGAGCGGAAGTCCGCGGAAATACGCTTCACGGAGTGCTGAATCGTTCCAATCGACTCTAGCAGCTAATTTCCAAAATGTGACGTTGTATGTGATGATGTGTGAGGACTCCTTCATCTTGAGAGCAAAAAGGGATTTCTCGGCATCTCCGAGAGGGTCATGTGGGCCAAAATTGGTTTCAAGTTCATTGATGAATGCTTCAAAATTCCACATCCAATGGGAACTATTGCTGATGTCCATAAGACCTGGTTCAAACCAACCAAGGGCAGAGCCTTTGAGGTAAGATAGAATGAATAAGATCTTTTTTTTCATCAGAGGAAAAAAGTGCAGGTTGATCACGGAAATGGAGGTTACATGAAATGAGAAAATCTCGGAGTTTGCAGGGGTCCGATCCATCAAATGTATCAGGTACTCGGACCTTGATTTTCTGATTCTGGGATTGACTTGAAGTCCGGATACTTTCTGCAAGTTTGTAGAGGACATTAAGAAATTGTTGGTTATTGTTAGGCTCGGAGCCCGCGACAGAGTCCGAAAAATGGTCAGGGTTATCGTCTGGATCATTACCATCAGGATCATGGTTACCAGAACGATTGTTCACGGAAATTCCGCGGGGAATGGGCAATGTTGTAGAGGGTGAATTTTCGGAGTTTTGGGTATTGATAAGACTAATTCCTGGGGGCATGCTGGACGATCTAGGAGTGGTAGCAAAGGTTGAAATGGGTTGTTGACCAAAAGATGATGAATGCCTAGATGGACGACGTATCACTTGAAGTCTGCTACGAGTGTGCATGGTCTGGGAGTAGGATAATTAGAATGAGGGTTGTCGTAAGGAGCGTAAGAAGTGTGAGTTCAAATATACTGTTAAGAACTGATCCTAAGGCGCGGGAAATTGGTGGAGTCCGGCAGAGTTCCGATGTACGACGAGGACTTGGCTTCAACCTTTAAGAGGTTGCGCCCTTCTCTACGCTCGGTGTCCAATTTGCAAGGAACTGAAAAGTCCGGAAGTCCGTGCGGAAGTCCGAGGTAAGGAAAAGGTGCAAAAGCGGAGTTCCGATTAGGAAGTCCGAAGTAAGGGACAGGAACAAAGCAGAGGTCCGGAGGTCCGAAGATTAAGATAGAAGTTTGAGGTCTTAAAGTTGACAAATGATAAGTTGATAACAACTAATATTTGAACTGAAGAATACAAAGTATGTAAAGTAGTTTTATACTAAGGCTAGTACTCGGTGTAGCTGCGGCGGAGTTCTGCGGAGTTCCGAGTACAAATTTCGTGATGATATCTATGATGAAGAACAGACTTGAGTAAACTACGGAAGATGTGATGTAAGTAAAACAGAAGAGGTAATTTGAAATGAGGAATTTGAAATACTCGGAGTTCCGTCGGAGTTCCGAGGCAGAGTTCCGAGGGGTGCTTGCATGGGATATGACACCTGGTACCTGAACTTGCCCAATTTGGCAGACCCTGCTGCAAAATATTCATAACACAGCAACAATGTTGCACAAAAATCTTGAAAGTATATCAGATAAGAGATAACTAGTTAGTATCACTGCCTGAAGTCCCTAACTTGCTGTGCAGCTTGTATTGATTGTATATGACATTGTTTTAGCTAACCTGACTAGGGATTGTCAGGGGTTTCAAAACCCCCAGGAGGGTAAGTGAGGGTAAGGGTCAGGGTAGGCATTTCTATACCCTTGCAAACCCCTTACCCTTGGCAAGGGTCAAGGGTATTGGTAAGGACAAAATATTTTCATAGATCACATATTTATATAAAAAATACATGACTCTTCTATCTAAAATCATTGTTTTTAGTTTGTATGAAGGAATATTACACATAATAAGAGTGCTCTTGACACATTTAATTGTTCAAAATATTTAATTCAAATTTTAAAAGTCAATTCTACATGAAATCTGATGAATACCCCTGATAATTAGACAAACCCATGGGTTTTCAGAAACCCTTACCCCAACCCACAAAAACCCTTACCCTCCATCATGGTAAGGGTTTTAAAGGGGTAGGGTCAGGATCCAGCTGAAATACCCCAGGGTTACCCCTGACAATCCCTAAGCCTGACCCATTACTAGTAGTGATTGGACAGCCCAGCTCAGCCCAAAAGCCGTGGCTAAGGCTTGGCTTTTGGGGGCTTAGGCTTTAGAAAACAGAAGCCTGGGCTGCGACGACGGCTTCAGGCCGGCTTAGGCCTGGCTCAGGCTTAAGCCACGGCTTCACAGTGCATAGAGAGTCGAATTTCGGTACGATGCGCTACTTCTCATTCTTGTAGATATCCTCATCGTCTGCAAGCAGCCCATCCCAGGTAAACCCTTCCTCAGCATCATTATTACCCTCGTTTTCACCAGCCAGCTCAAGGTCCATATCCTCAAGCTCTTCTTCCTCTTCAGTAGCGGCTACAACGTCCTGGAAGATGAGGTCATTGTGAAACATACACTTTAAACACTGCAAAGCTTCCACGATATCACCCTTTAGCCGATTGCGTTGTTTACTGATTGTAAGGCCAGCTGATGAGAATGCACGTTCACTTGAGACTGAAGATGCCATGATTGCGAGATAATCACAAGCCAGAGAACTTGCGATTGGATAACGAGGTGCATTTAACTTAACAATAGGTTAGCACATGATTGTTTCAGGACCAATATCCAAGAGTACGCACTCCCCACCACATCACAACAGTCATCCCAGGAGGTATTATATCATTAGTATTCATGTAACGTTCAAACTCGACCATCCACGGGTCACTCGAGAGCTCAGGCGCATCAGCTTCGTCGTCAGAATCGTCGGAATCAGCCTCGCGCAAAAGGCCTTCCGTTTTACTGGAGGCATTGCTGATGTCTTGGATGAAGCAGAATTGGCCGCTTGGAGCTGTTCATAACGATTCTTGAACTTTGCAGATGTGAGCAAGTGTTCCGTGCCAGCAACGTGATGAGGATTAGAACATACCACCTCTCGTCCAAGGGCCACAACATCTTTTTGGAGTCTCCTATCCCAGTGTTTCTCGAAGTAGCCCATCTTTCGCTCAGGATGTAGTACTGCCAGCATTCAACAAATCATCAAGCCAGATGTACACTACGTACACATCGCCAGAATATGGGCATCAGAATCTGCAGTCTTTTGGTAATATTCATTGAGCTTGGCCATTGCTGCATTGAGCACATCCTTAAACGACTTGTACTTGATTTTTTCGGCCCTGCTAGCCCATGCCGCATGCAGGGTCTCAATAGCTGGGATGGCATTAAAGAGAGTAGGAGTTTGCACTGACAAGAATGCTTGTTGGGCCTTGTCAGCATGCTAAGGGTCTGCATGAGCATAGCCAAACAAAACATCAAATGGACTTACGCTGAGGAGAGCGCAGAACAGGCCAACATGGTCCCACTCCTTATCAGAGAGTGTAAGTGCATCAATCTTTTTGCATGCCTCAAGGTTATCTGTGCGAACACCAAGCTCATAGACAAATTCGTCAACAAACTAATAAAACGAATCAATTTAAGAGCTCATATCTCAAAGGATGATGTCCCTAACCTTCTTATTCGAGTCTGAACGATTTAGCATGACATAAGTCGATCCCCACCGCACTTTCATATCAAGTAGCAGCTGTACTGGCCGCTTGACACCATGCCGAGCTTGGATTGACTTGAAGAGATCTTTACGCTGTGCAGAGGAACGCTCCTAGAACATTGGGTGTAGATCACATATTTGAGAAATGCTGCTGCACTTGCCTTGACAGAAATCGCACGGACGAGGCCAAGCTCATCCCGTTCGATAGCATTAACGTCAGGTGTGTGATCATTGATGTTGTGAGGATCATAGTACTTGGCTTTGCTTCGCATCGAGATGAGTGCTTGCATCGCGAGGTTGATAATATGTGCAAGGCATCTATAGTTTTGCCTTCGTAATCATGGATTGGCAAAGAGGGAAGAAGAGCATACCAAATATGTCGCTTTTTGACATCAAAGTCCTGTCCTGTTTTACCTTTGTAGCAGCGGGCAAATTCCATCATCATTGTACCATTGTTGGATGCATTGTCACAAGTGATATGACCAATCTGCAAGGACAGAGAGAGGGTGAGACCCAAGAAGAGAGCCGAGAAGAGAGCCGAGAAGGCTCAACAACAATGATTTACCTTGTGGACGACCCCAAGGCGATTGCAAATCTTGAAGAGAGCCTGGCCTAGTCGGATACTGTTATGTGTGGTATTCATCCATGTGAAGCCAAACAGTGCATGTTCAAGTGTCCAATTCCCAGGAGAACATTCTTCAATCCAGTGACCTGTGACTGCAAAGTAGCCATCTGCGTTTGACGCCTGCCATGCATCACAAGTTAGGCTTATCTTTCCGGAGACATATTGACTCTTAAGTGATTGAGTAAGCATATAGAGCCGATTACGAACCAGCACTCACATTGAGACGTTGCTTGAGTTTGTTCATTTGGGTCTTGAAAAGGGCAATGATCTCATCCCGCGTTTGTTTACTGTTGGGTATCTTGACACCCCGGGTTGCTCGAGAGGCAATGTGTATCATCCACTGAAATGATGGGTGCTCGAACGCAGCAATAGGCTACCGAGAATTGATGAGCATCATATAATGATCAGAAACATTAAAGAAACACTTGATCTGTCTTGACGAGCCATTGAATTGCAGCTTCCTTAAAGATGTCATCTGAGTATGGCTGTGGTTTGTCTTCAGGGTTCACAATGTGGAAATGATTGTCGACTTGGGTTTGCTCCAATGTTCTCTCAAGGGCTTCTCGATGTCTTGCTTTTGCATCATCCGGGAGCATGGATAAGAAGCTCGTAGACTTGCACCAGCGTTTATATAAACCCTAGACGTCCAGATGTTCAACTTAGCCAATGTAAGAAACTTGTTACGCACCTTGTGTAATGAAGCCAGGTGCCGCCGAAGTGTGGAATGCTCATCAACATACGCGCAAGCCTTACACCGGCGTCGCCCTCGTTTATCCCCTTTTACATGTTTCGCAGGCTCGAAGAATTGTTTGATATCGGTGGTGGGATTCTTTTTATTCTTTGGTTGAGGGTCGCTTTGGTCATCAGAGGTGATTTCCATGACATTGACATCTTTGTACATGCCATTTTCGTCTGTTTCGGTAGTTCCTAAATAGTAAAATTGTCAAAGAAGTAGATGTACAGGATGGAATCTCGTACCGGAGTTTTTCTCCCCTTGCTTTTGTTTTTTTCTTTTGGCTGCAGTGTGCAGTGAGTGCTCACTCTCCGAACCAGAATCAGTTGGTGGTCCAACACTATCAGGGTGTGATATGGTGGGTGTGATCAGCTGTGATGACCCTGCTACTGATCCCGAGGGATTGTCATCTCGATTTAGCTGCCCTTGGGCAGAGTTGACTTCAACAATGGACAGAACACCAGGAGGTGGATTAGGTGCTCTTTGAGCATGGGCAAGAGCGATGCTTTCACGATGTGAAGATAACGCGGGGGTTGCAACATTGTTATCGGCAGCAAGACGGCTGGAAGGGCGTCTATTGCGTCGGTTGCTGTTGTCCGTTGACATGTTGATGATACCTAACAATGGCAAACATATTTATGCCATAAACTGTATAGTTTTGCCTCGCGAAAATCCGATTGGAATTTCGAAAATCACCACAAAAAAGCCGCGGCTTGGGCCACGGCTCCAGGCTTTGAAAACCTCAAGCCTGGGCCGTGAGCCCTCCAAAGCCTGCATCACAGCTCAGTGAGGCTCGGCTTCTACAGGCTCGGCCCCGGCCGGCTTACGGCTTTAAGCCGAGCCATGCAAATCACTAATTACTAGGTCCACCACAGTAGTCACTTTAATAGAAACACAACCACTGATTTCTGTGCTTAGGTTCAGTGACAAAAAATGATCATTTAATATATGTTATCAGTTCTATCAGAGCAGAACTTTTATTTATATGCTCTAATAGTAAAATACTGCACCTACATGAGGTGAATTTCACTATTAGAGCATGTAAATAAATATTATGCTCTGATAGAACTGTTAATATATATGGAAGGATCATTTTGTGAATATAAGCATGGAAATCTGTGGTTGTGTTGTTATTAAGGTTACAGTTCAATTTGGCTGAGTTTTTGCAGGGGAGTGGCTGGAATACAGATATTGGGGGCATGTAACGAGAATATATTGATCATACATAATATATACTGCAATTTTAGCTATGTTCTTCACCAGAAAGCCCCCTTCAAGATGTTGTGCAAGTGGTGAGAGCGGCGAGTCAGGAAAATGGCGCTGTTGACACTCACGGAGGTTGGTGCCAAGGGTTGTTGTCGCTTATGTAAAGATTTGTTCGCCTCCTGTCAGTTATCTTATCTAAAATACGACACCGTGACCGCATCTTCGGCTCCCCTCGATGAAATAGTACTAACGTATATAAGTACTAGTGATGCCACGACGAGCAAAATTCTCAGGCTGGGAACTTCAAGTTGAAGCCCTGGCATAATCACTACGCTGCTGAGCCGTTCCGCTCCCAACTTCTCCTTGGGCGGATGAACTTTCTCGGGTGGGTCACGATCTCAGGTTGTTCAGTGTTGCGAGTCTGTGCTGAAATGGCATTTTCATAGCATTTCACTTTTCTCATCATGGTTGAACTTGGCTCTCTTCGTGCTAGAGTTAACCCTCGCGTATGAGTACTTTCGCCATTATAGACATGAAGTCTCTCTGCACTACATGGTCATCCTCATGCTCTCTCTCGACACGGTCGGCACGGTAGCGGCCTGCGCTTCTACATGGCTCGTGCGTTCCTCATGACATCTGTGATCTCATCCTTGTTCTAACGTACGAGTGGCCTCCGCTATAGATCCTGATAACACACGCCCGTACGCATTCCATTCAAGCGTGTTTTCTTCTTACACTGGGTGCCCCACAGATCAGCACGTTACACACAGTAATTGGACCGTGCCTGTATTGATCATCACTACATCTCTCAATGCAATGACTGAGCAGTGCTTCTTGATCTACCGTTCCTTTATCCTGTTAGTGCCTCTACTTTTGATAACATATTCGATGACTTAACCTACTGCCCACTCAAATATCCTTCTCTAGGTCAAGGGCCAAATTTATCAGTAGTTGCATAATGCTACTTGTGCTAGTGCATGTAAGTGCCCATGGGATGTACTTGCCCATCGTTCTTGAATTTCACCAGGTTGCGTTCGCTTTCTGTTCGGCAATATACATTTCCATCCATCCGAAATTTCGACTAAGCATTGGTGCTACCTCTAGAACGTGAGACCGTCAAGTGGCTTCTGAAGAAGATTCTATTCACTCTAGCATGCAGGCTCTCTGTTTGTGTTAAAGCTGCAGTGGATATCCTTATCCCAGCTACCCTCATTTGGCAACTACGCAAGAACCGCTCTCCGTTTCACTCTACCCAAAAGTACGATTAGCCTGTGTATACCATTAGGACGCTGAACGTCCCGCTAGCCTAATGCGGCGAATCTCTATCCAAGCCATAACGTCCGGTTGCTTGACTGCAATTGCAGGGATTATCTTCGTTGCGATGTTTTGGGCTCGTTTTCCTGGTTTGTCGTTCATGACCTCCATGATCATGGCTGACCGACCAACGAATCATGATTAGGATTCGCCCTAGTGTCCTACATTTTTGGTCGGATATACACCCTCACTGTCCTTGTAAATCTCATAACGCGGAAGGCCCTCGGGAAGGTTCGCGATACCAGAGGTGTAATATCTACTGGCATCGATATATCACGTATGTTCGGTGCGTTGTATAGGTGTTATTCCGCTGACAGCATTCCAATTCCAAGGTGGCGACTATACCATTTCTACCGATAAGGCATCCACTGTGGTTGCCGAGAATGTTTGTATTTCTTCTTTGATACACAGGGACACTACTCTTGACACATTGTTGAAGGCGGAGCTCCCAGAATCAAATGTTCAAGGCCATGTAATTGCCATTAAGGAAAACTGGTCGCTTGGTCATCTTCGTCCCAGTGACAACATCCCTGTCGTGGGGTAGCAATTAGTGGGAAAGTTGATGGGCTTGCACTATCGAGATTTTTCTTCCGGACATACATGACCGGTGTCATGATCTGGATGGATGTTCCCATTGGATCTCCTTCGTCTTTCCTGGCGGCATCTCCGCCGAAGTTGTCATAAGTGATATCCCATGTATATAGCCTTGAAATTCTCACAGCCCAACCGTGTTCATGCTCCTGAAAAGTTTTTCTTACTTGAGGTTACTCCTCTAATAGCACCACCTGGACATCTTTGTCTCTCGGCATCATCAAAAGTTCGCCGTCAAACACCACCTAAGTAGGCATTAGGGAATTCTATGCATCCATTTATATCGGCTGATTGTTACCTTCTTCTGGCGCTTTGCGGCTCTGAGTGTGCCATTGAGCGCTTCCACTGCAACAACAAGTAAGAAACGAATTCATGACGACGGAAGCTTTAACTGACATGTATTCACAGTCTTGTCGAACAGAACACCATATGATACGCTCGTTTTCCCGTCGGCATTCACGGACCCGAATTCCTTGATGGTCTCTGCGCTCTGATCAGCAAACGTGGGTACGTGGACAACTAGGTGACTATACCCTGCAAAATTTGGATCTCACTGGATGTCATCGTTGAAAGTCTAGATCTGGCAAAGGTACATCAATTGAGCTTCAAGTTGCAACCAGTGGTAGTGTTGATCGTATTTGCTACTGTTGCAAATATTGGCACGACAACCGACTGCGACGTAACTCCAATGAATAAGGGTTGGTATACATACACCATAAGTTAAGTAAGTAGTCCTACAAAAAGATAGTACCAGATCCCGAAATATACTGCCACGGCGGGGCATGTGCAATGCCCGTGAATCGACAAGCACCAAGTCCTTCCTTGCCATTGAAACTCGTCACAACTTGGTCTTATTCGCTCTTCGTGTACTGACAGCTAGCGCCTGGTACAACGCACAAGCGAGTTTTTCAGGTGCCTCCTGCGGAATCTGGGAGAACGTGGTTATATCTCCGCCAAAAATTGGGCGTGACACGCACAAGGTGACCGACTCCCTTGAGTTTCGCCATTGAAGCATAGCTGCGCCCAGATCGAGGATCAAGCAGAGCGGCATGGACCCTTGCTGGACTACGGCGTAGGTGTCTTTAAACGTTGGCACAGTCCATCAGCATTGAATATGAACATACATAAAATCGTGTACAGTGCCAAGGATCAGATGCACCGGTCGATTGATGCACACCTTGTCCAAATCTTCAACCGGTTTCGTTGGTCCGTCCGCATCTCGATACATGGCCTGCGAAAATCAACTCAGCTTGAAAAGGTCAAATGCCCATGCATAACATACAGCTTCCTGATCGCGAGTGCAGGCAAGGGTAACCCCGTTGTAGGGCGTTTCTGCGTACGCTGAGCCTGGATGTGGTTTGATAGCATATTTCTGCCCATTCTTCAGAACGTATCTGAGCAAGGAAGTAAGGAAGACCTACAACGAACAGATCTAAGATGCGAGGATCCCACTTCTTCGTTCGGTTTCGCTGCTTCAACGCTGCCATGGCTTGTTCAAGATCGGGCCATACGTCTCTTCGTTCATATGCCCCTCTCACAAGCACCGATCGTAAGTTTTTGAGATGTTGCGGCCCAGCCGGGCTGATCATTGGTTCAACGATAACGAGAGAGGAGAATGGAATAACTGGTTCCAGATGCTGTAGAATGAGCCTTGAGTCATTCATTAGGGCCGAGGATCCAAAGGTTGGGGTTGAGCTCACATAGCATTGCCACCCAAGGAATGACCGATTCCAACCAAATTTCGCTGACGGAAGTCGACTTGTGCACCATGACTTGGTCCTGCAGACATGAAGTGATGGACAGCCTGTGCGTACTTCCAGCAAGTAACTGGTTGAGAGGGTCAAGTAACAGAAAGTCTAGAGAGTCATTGGAGAGAAGACATACAGTTGTTGAAAAACTCTGGCCGCATCAGTGCTTTCTCGTTCAATTGGCCCGATGCTCCGTGGTTCGGGCAGTCCAACGCCCAAGCTTCTCGAATCTTAACAACGCTTCCTGGTTGCGAAGAGATATTAAACAACTGTTCAAGCGATGGCTCCCATGTTTCTTTGTGGAAACTAGTCGAGTGCAGGAAGATGAGTGTGAAAGCATTAGGATCGTCGTATGAATCGGCGACGTCTTCAGAAAGCCAATACCGTTTTGCAGTGGTGTGAAGAGGATAGCCTTCGGTTGGCGCTAGTGTGATGGCTTGGTTGTGCATGATTCTCGGCGCCTGCCAGTCTGAGAGATTGCTGCTGGTTCGGCTCGTTAGAACTTAGGCTTGACAGGAGATCGAGAAATGAGGTCCACCGGTGGACAGTTAAATTGAAGACACATAAGGGCCTCGGATATTTAGGATTCTGTCTGATTCTGTCAAGGCTTCCGAGTCGGAACTTTGAACGTAGTAGGCCCAACTTCAAGTTTGCCAATGATGCGATCTTACTAGTACTACATATCTTACTGACATGGCGTTCGCGTCCATTGCAATTGCAACTGTTTGGTAATAACACTAGTACTACTGGAAATACAGAGTTTGACCAGCCTGAGCAACGACACTCGACTTTGCGGCTTCAGCACCAATTAAAGTGCAAGGGTAGGGTGCTTTGCTCAATGTGCCAACAGGGACTGGGCTGACAAGGGGAGCACCGGATGGAGCATCGTAGGAGGCCATCAGATTGCCATTAGCGACGGCAAATCCACCATCAGTTTGATAAAGAGGCTTGGTGACACCTAATGAGCGGAATCAATCGCATCGGAAGACTCATTTCAAGGTAAAAGGTAAAAGAGCATACCAGACCAGAAGTTGTTCTGGACAAGGAGTTGAGCACCTGAGAAAATAATGTCAGCTTACAGATCAAAATGTAATAAATTACAAGTTGGCAAACCATCACGAGAGTTGATGCCGTCACCACAGCCCTCGAATACATTGTTAAAAATGTGGCCGTGGCCGAATCGGAACGACGGCATGCGGGAATTGAGGTTTACCCAGTAATTCAGAGCCATGGTCACAGTGAGTTTCTTGTCCTCCACACCATCTGAATCAGAGTGCCCGATGAGGGATGATTTCCAGTGGTCGTGGAGCTTGGAGTTTGTCACAGTGATACCTGTGCAACCATGCGTGATATCGAGGAGACCATCGTAACTAGTCAAAATGATGAATTTTATGATCAGGGAGACTATAAGGTAAAACCAACAAGTCCTATGGATGGAGAGATTGAGATCTGATTTACCAGTGACCAGAATGTAGAAGAGCGTACTTTATCGTGATCTCTGTCACTGGAGAGGTCGACATGGTCGACCCACACTTGTTTAGACGCCTGGATACCGATGGCATCGCCTGCGGCGAATAATACCTTGGATATTTTGACATTGCGAATGATGACATTCTGCTCGTTTAAAACACGGAGTCCGACGCCGACAAGCGCTGCAGAGGGTTAAGCAGACAACCTTTCTCGCATAGATGATACCCACAGGACCCATGCTCTCCAATTAATGTCGTCTGGGAGCCTATCCTAACGGATGTATTGCCAGTGATGGTTCCTACGGATGGTCAATTACCCGAAGAAGCTCAAAAGACAATGAAATACCAGAGATGATAACAATTTTCTCGGCGCCGCCAGCAACAGCCGAAGTAAGTTCTTCTAGAGTTTTGACTGTAACAGGGGTGGCACCGCACCCCCCGGTGGTGCTGGAACAATGTTAGTATACAATGTTCGAAGAAGAAAAGAAGTATGCCCATACCCGCCATTAAGTGTTGCATAACCGACGGTCGCAACGTCGTCGACATTCGCCGTGTGTTTCACCAAAGGAGCCGACTGGAATGCGACTCATCAGGTAAAGATATAGGCTGCATGCCTGGCGGAGACCCACGAATGCAACCTGAAAGGCAGTGAAACCAAGGAAGGAAAGGAGCCACTTCATACTGGCTGAACGAATGTGGATTAAAAGAGTGAAGGAAACTGAATTCTGGTGACCTCTAGCATTAGCGTTGGCGGGTCCTTTTATACCACTGGACGCGAAGACTCGGAGAACCTTTGAATGGTGTGAAAATAGTCACCATGCCAAAAGTCGACGAGAACTCTCCATGCCAAAGTTCCGTCGCCTAGCACTCCGGAGTCCAAGTAGGGTGACACTTCAAAGTAAATACCCAATGGACAAGGAAGAACGGTCCATTTTTATCGCGGAACTTGAAGGAAAGGAAGGAGCAACTGGAGGCAACTGGCCCGCAACTCGTAGGTCTCATCAGACGACTCATCATCATCCGATCTATTAATATGTGGATGATCGATGATGGTTACATGGGCCCTGGTTCGATAGAAATCTGAAGTTGTCGTCCGTAAATTTTCCGTACTAACTTGGGGTGCTACAGAGCACTCTTTGTACCAAGTCATTACTTGCCTTTTGCACTGTAAAAAGTGAGACGTACTCGGATTTCATGTTTATGGGTTCCGAGTCAACAGGGCCACATCCTACAGTTCCGTATGACCGCCACAGGTACTATTTCAGGATACAGGGCGACGGTCGCCGATTTTGGCAATTTGATAGTCGATGTGGGATATGAAGGGATGCTATAGCTGTGGAGTTCATGATCGATTGATAAGCAACAGAGAAACCAGGAAAAGTTCCTTCAACGTGAATTGCCTTATCATGTATCCGACTTCTCGGATAAAACTAATCAGCAACCCCAGTGTTGATACAGCAACCCTTCCTTCGCTGACAACCTGGGTGTCAAGAGAAGCAATACCGAACGAACCACCGTCGACCGGCCATTCGACCGTTCGTTAGCTTATATAATAATGCAACGACGGATGTATTATTTGAACTGTCTACTGGTTTCGGAGAGGGGCCCCAAGTTGTTCGATTGTGACCAGCTTCCCGGCAAATTCCACACCGCATTACTTGTTTCCTTCCAGCTGCTGCCTGACTGCCTGTTGCTGAGGTGGTCCTGGCGCCGCCACCTCGAGCTCGACCCTCCAAGGCGCCAGTGAGACACTGCGTGAGGGGGGTGGCCTTTACGGCGAATGACGGGAGGGTCGTGGTAGCCATTATGTTGGCTCTGACTATACACATTATCATTATTATGTAAGGATAAAGGTAGAAGACACTCACGCGATAGTATCAACTTGATCTAGGAGGGTATCAAGTTGTTCGTGAGTTTGAATGTGCGTCGTAAGTTGCCGTATGGCAGCTTGTGCCTCATGATGAATTGTTCGTGCGGGTAATACAGCCGATTTCATGTCGATAGACCCCTTCGCGAAACACTCTGTTTAGGCATTGTTTGGTTCTATCTGTGATGGAACCCCATGCCGAGCCCACGCGGCTGCCATGCTTGGAACATGTGCTTGGCAATACTATATAGAAGACTGTACGTCGCGTGATTGTGTGGTAAAACCCCTTTACCATGAGACGACACATATCGGCAGACATAAAGAGGCTGGTCTTGCGACTTGCCGTCGTACGTGGATACAAGTACAAGAAAATTCGCGAGATATCAGGTGTCAGTGAGAGGACAACCAAACGGATTTGTGCTCTTCACCGAAGGATAGGGGATGTGGTAAAGAAAAGGACCGTCGATGGTGGCCCTCGTTTACTCAACAGTTTTCATGTATCAGTAAGTCAAATCCTCTTGCTACAAGTTCTGGCCACGTTCAATGCTGGGGACAGTTCCTTGAGAGCTGTGTCGAACGGCAGCCCGACATGCTGTTGTCAGAGTTGCAAGACCAACTCGAGGGTACTTGCGGAGTACGAGCTTCGCCTGTGACAATACATCGTTCGCTGAGGCGACGTGGGCTCTGGCGCAAGTGGGTCACCCGCCCAGCTATAGAGCGAGATGAAGATGACCATGCAGAGTACCAACTTGTTATCGGGACTTACTATGAACCTGAGCACCTTGTTTTCGTTGATGAAAGCTCCTTCGACAGGCGTGTTTCACACCGTCCATATAGTTGGGCTCCCATTGGAAGTTGGGCAAGAAGACGTGACTTTTTTATCCATAGAAAACGGTGCATAGTCTGTAAAACTGTCTTTCTATGCTCAATGCATCCTTTTGGTGTAGGTACTCAATTCTACCTGCTTTGTCACTCGACAGGATAATTGCACTCGAAGTTTTGGACCGTTCTTTTACTGCTTTGACCTTCAATGAATTTATCAAAGGCTTACTGGATCAGATGAACCCTTGGCCAGAAAAGAATTCAGTCATCATCATGGACAATGCAAGTATTCACAAATCTGAGGAACTACGACAGATGATTGAGGATAGGTGTGTGAATATGTGCGAAAAACGGCAGAGATACTAAAACCATATGGTTTAGAGGGATGCGGCTCGTCTTTCTCCCTGCCTATTCTCCCAACCTCAATCCGATTGAGGAAGCATTTTCCTCTATCAAGGCATGGATTTGAGCCAACCAAGACTACATCCTGGGTGAGATAACAGGAGCTGCACATGGTGACCCTTACAAAATGTTGTGGGAGGCTGTCTTTAGTGTAACACCGGAGAAGGCACTCGGCTGGTTTTGACATAGTGGCTATATTGCGTGATCAACTATTAGGTAGGGTTCCTATGGGCATTTCAATGTAGGGAGTGTGTCATATCCCATGCAAGCACCCCTCGGAACTCTGCCTCGGAACTCCGAGTATTTCAAATTCCTCATTTCAAATTACCTCTCCTGTTTTACTTACATCACATCTTCCGTAGTTTACTCAAGTCTGTTCTTCATCATAGATATCATCACGAAATTTGTACTCGGAACTCCGCAGAACTCTGCCGCAGCTACACCGAGTACTAGCCTTAGTATAAAACTACTTTACATACTTTGTATTCTTTAGTTCAAATATTAGTTGTTATCAACTTATCATTTGTCAACTTTAAGACCTCGAACTTCTATCTTAATCTTCGGACCTCCGGACCTCTGCTTTGTTCCTGTCCCTTACTTCGGACTTCCTAATCGGAACTCCGCTTTTGCACCTTTTCCTTACCTCGGACTTCCGCACGGACTTCCGGACTTTTCAGTTCCTTGCAAATTGGACACCGAGCGTAGAGAAGGGCGCAACCTCTTAAAGGTTGAAGCCAAGTCCTCGTCGTACATCGGAACTCCGCCGATTTCCCGCGCCTTAGGATCAGTTCTTAACAGAGTGGATATGTACGAAAGAAGCAATTAAAGGGAGAATAGATATATCGCAGTGCATGGAAGGTGCCTAGTAGGACTCATGTTCTTTGCCATTGGATTCCTCTTCATAGTTCTCGGTATCTCCACCATTGCTATGGTCAGACTCAGGCCCTGGAGTTGCTTGGTGCTTAACACGATCCAAGGCCTTCCGGCGACGGGCATAGGCACAAAGTTCCACAACGCTGGTCGTTGGTAAGCCAGTCCATGCTACAATTGATGGCACTCCACAGGAAATAAGGTCATCAAGAGTGGACATTCCAGCTTCTAGTAACGGTGCAAGCGTTGATGGTAGAAGAAATGCTTGACAACATAGAAGGAACATCATTAGAAGTTACTTTTGAAGAGCACTCACCAGGTTCTTGAAAGCAATCTATCAGAGGGAGTACATCGAGAGGACCAACTGAGACGTACCACAGAGTGTCGACGACACAGCACCCAACTCTGATGGAGTCGACAGATTACCAAGTACTGATCCACCAAACTGCAGAGTGTTACTGAGCCCCTCGAGATGGACATGGATTTCTGGGCTAGCAGAGGGTGCCAAATTGTTGAGACGTGGGCATTTGGGCTGGTGATCCATCAAGAGTGCATTTGGAGGATTGTACATGTCAGCTACGCCAAGAGCCTAAAGGTTTGTTAGTTTGTTGCTATCATGAAAAAAACTGAATGATACCATTTTTTTAGCCCAGAATGACATCTCTTTATAGTCAAGCCGCTTGTGCTCCGCATTTCGATTGATGTAGCAATGGCCTTTGTGTGCCTCGCACTTGAGATGAGCAATAAGATTCTTGTATTCCTTTGTCAAGGTCCCCTCGGTCATTATCTCTTCAGGAATGTCATCCTCACGCGAGCGCTTCTTAGACTTTGCTCGCGGCGCAGAAGTTACAGGTGTAGGTTTCTTGACAACAGTAGATCAGATGGATAAAAGGATCACGAAAAAGCCATGGCTCACCAAATTGATAATTTCAATGCCATACTCCTTCGTTCGAGTGAGTAAGATCAGCGAACAAATGCACTCCATCACAAGTGCAAAATCAGTCTCGCTAGAAAAGGCAGAAGGCAGGCTCTTTGGACCATCAAACCCAGTAATCTTATACCCCAATTCAGCCGTCACAGAGTCCAAGTCTAAGTTAGCACAGGAACGGGACCGTAAATCAATGTATGGTATATCTGATTCAATTGAAAACTGCTTCTGAACCGTAGAAGTGTTCGTTACTGCAACCATTTGATACACTACAAGCCATTCAATCAGCAGTAACACCATTTACAAAGGAAGAGAAGCACATACCACCAGGACAAACTTCAGCATTAGGGCGTTCGTGTACTGAAGAAACAGGTGAACCAGCCTTCGGAACTGGTGCCTGCTGATGGAGTTGTGGTTGCTGATACTGAGCATGCATTCCAGGAGGTAGAGGCATGGGATATTGCATTGGAGGGATAGGGTATTGAGGTGGGGGATAGTAGGGGTGCGCCCAAGGTCCTTGTTGTCGTTGATACTGCAAAGCGCCTAGATACCCATCATGTGGAAGGTGAGGGACGAAGTTGTTTGGGAGGTGAGGTCGCTGATAATCGGCAGGCGGACCAAATCGTGGTGGTGCAACATTGGGTCCACGAGGGCGGGGAATGGTCTGCTGGTCAGGGCGCCAATCGTTGCCAAACATAAGTCCAGCAATGTTAGCGACCCGACCCCTGGGATCGTAGCCAAAGGCATTGAAGTCTTCAGGTCGCTCTTGCTGTGCCATGACGGGGATGGTGACAATGGTGAAGACCCTGCATCAACGACAGGTTTCTTATAGCCAGCCTTTCTGGAGCACAGACCAGCTAGAATGTTATAAATAAGGGCCAGCTTGCAGCAGTCTAGTTGGTAGCTCACCATCGCTGGCCACCGGATCCCACAGCGAGCACAGAGAGATGACAGGCTTGGCACTAGATCTGGCTCATTGGCGTGAGTTTCCATCACAGATAGAACCAAACAATGCCTAAACAGAGTGTTTCATGAAGGGGTCTGTGACATGAAATCGGCTGTAAGAGGCTGTTCGGCAACACAGATGAGCGATGTTTTGAAATGTGTTCTCAGTTCTGCCGAGGAGCCGGGATGTGACACAAATGTGACAGTGCTATCAGTCAAATCTCAAATGCAAACTCGCAGTTCGTCCAACAGTCCACAAGCCAATGAGACACCACCGCTACCTCCTAATAGGAAGAAATCTAGTCAGGCCACCAAGGCTGATCCACAGGCCAAGGCTAGCAAGAAGGCCACTGAGCCAAAATGCGAGTGGACTCCAGATGAAGATGAGCGCTTGATCTTGTTTCTCCTTTCCGAGATTGCTTCTGCTGCCGATGGTGGAAATTTCAAGAAAGTTACCTGGAATGCTGCAGCCATAGAAATGGCAAAGATCCCAACGAAAGGTCCTAACAAGACAGCAAAAGCATGCTCCTTGAAATATGCTCGGGTATGTACATCTATATGATCTTCTATCAAGATTATTGAACATTGATTAGCTTCGAGCAAACTACAAACAAGTTGGCACTCTTAAGGGCTTATCAGGGCTTGGGGAGTGATATACTAAAGAACTGGGAATGAATATTGGCGTAGGCGAGCAACAGGTCTGGGATGAATATGTAAAGGTGTGTCCTGCTTCTCGATTAATATTCGGGGTCTGATGAAATTTGCTAGCAAAACCCTGGAGCAAAGTTGTATGCACACAAGGGATTCTCACTGTATGATATTATGACACCCCTCATGCCCAGCCTCGCAACAGGCACCAATGTGTATCGTCCATCACAAGGGACTCGCGGAGCAGCTAGTGCAACACTATTGCATGACTTTGAGCCTGGGGAGGTGGCTAAGGGCCATGGGGTGAATAGTGCTAGGGATAGCCCCCCTGCTAGTGATCGTGGCGCTACAAATGATGGACCCAATGGACTGCACCCTCAATCTCCACGATCTTCATCACCACACCCACCTCCATCATCTCAGCTTCCTTCATCACCGACAGTGCCCTCCATGCTTGAGCTTCCTCCACCTACCTCAGATGCACCAGGTGATGATGTACATGCTTCTTGTGCAACTGGTTCTCAAGCATCTGTATCTCGTATGTCTACTACTCATACAACCTCTGCTACATCTGTGTCTACTGCATCCAAACGTAAACAGTCTGCACTCAATGCCTCACAGTCTAATTCTTCGAGCAGCAAGAAACAACATACTACGACAGGTGCCGTTGCCTTAAATGGCATCAAAGAGTCTCTTGATGCCTTTAACAGCACTCTTGGACGTAGCCTTCTCTTGCAACCAGAATGGGCACGTGCAGATACCTCACAAGAGCGCCGTTCAAAGGTCATGGATCTTCTTCAGGAGTTGGAGAGCTACCTCGACAATGATCATATGGTCGCGTTCATCGACTTGTTCAAAGCGGATACAGCTGCTGCAGATGCGTACTTGGCCATCAAACGTGATAGCCTACGAAGGAAGTGGGTTGAGAAGCAATTGATTGATCATCTCGGTTTTCCTCCCATGCCTGCCTCCGATGTTTTTTGATGTTCCGAATGCTGACAATGTTGAAATAGTGTTACATGTACTAGTACATGTAGAATCAGTATGTTGTACATCTTGATATGAGATTATATTTCTTCCCTGGCCCTACTCTTGAGCAATTGCTGATATTGTATCCACATATGTCCAGCAATTTCATCCCTCCTTTTGTCAGCATCTCTCTTCTCAGCTTGCCCAGGTGGACCTTCTGCCAACTGTCCTTCATCTCCAGCTTGGAGATCGAGTTCATCAATCTCTTGATCAGCGAATTCTGATTTGTCAAGAAAGCCATCAAGTTCATCTTGATCATATTCACGAATTATGTTATGAAGTGCTGCAAGTGCTGCGGGAAGGCGTGCTTGTATATCCGGTGTGAGATCAGGGTTATGTTGCAGAATGGCAAACTGATTTTTTAAAATACCAAACATTCTTTCAATAATGTTGCGTGCTGATGCATGATGAAGATTAAATATTTCTTTTGCATTGACTGGGCTAATTAATATATAAGAAGGAGAAAGTGATGAATATAAAATGCAATGCACCGAAGGTTTGCGCGACCCCATTCAGCAAGATGATATCGAACACCTCGATATGGAGTGAGGAGTGATGAAGCAAGAGGAAAGCCTGCATCAGCAAGGTAGTATTTGCCAGGTAGTACTGTTAAATCTGTGATATGAGAGTCGAGGAACATTGTTGAGTCTGAAACAGATCCCTCCCAGCCAGTAGAAAAATATGAAAACTTGTGATCAAAGGTACATCCAGCAAGACAGTTTTGTGTAACAAGGCCTTTGCAATCGCGAGCCAATGCTCGCTCCTCTGCTGTACCAGAGCTGAGAAAGTGAGATCCATCCATTCCACCCATTGCGTCCTTGAAAAATAGATGAAACTTTGTGTTCTCAGTAATATATGGAGAAGGAGGGTCATTGGCTCTGGGCATGCGAACAAAGTCGGTATAGAGGGGGCTGGACGAGAATATGATAAGCATCTTCGTGAAATACCTGTGATATAATCAGTAGAGTAGTGTGCTTTTAAAATAGAGCAACATGCTTTGAAATTGTATCAGTCGAGCATTGAAAGCATTCTGCAACATGACGTATAGATAATCCAGTAACACATCTGTATAAGAAAATAGCAAGCTGTTCTTCCAATAACACACCCTGAGAGTGCTGTACTCCAATTGTTTGAAGATACAAGACTAAGAAGTAAAAAACATGTTTGTGTACACCTAGCTCACACTGAATGCGCTCAGGGTGGCCCTGCAGAAGCTCTATGACCCAAGCAGCCCCAGAAAGAGCCGATGTATGATACGGAGTTTTATTATAAAGATGTGTCGTGAATGATACTACAGCAGCTATGGTGGCATTGAGGATAAGGCCAGCAATTCGCAAGATGAACCCCCGCCTCTGAACACAATCCATGGGCTATGGCAAGAGGAAGGTGATAAGGAAGATAAGGACAATCGACATTTGATTGACATTATTACAGTGATAAGAGTTACTTCCCAATTAGGTGGAGTGACAGTATTTCAAATCCCACACACCTAATTTTGGATGACATTCGTGAGTCAGACATGAATTTTGGTTACCGAACAGCCTCTAATGTATCTGTTGGTCTCGGTAGTAGTTGGGAGACAATCTTCTCGAGAGGGTTTGGAAAGATATGTACACGTGACTGACCGACATCGGCTGGCCAGCGGCGAAGGCTGCAACCCCCATTCTTTCAGCTAGCAGCCCAATTAGGGGATAACCCGGGGTTGCTGATTAGTTTTATCCTGACTTCTCAGGCATCAGGAAAAATGTGTGATTCAGTAGAACTTGAAGTGCAGCTAGTGGTTACGCAACAACCAGCAAGTCAAAATCAGGAATAGCTGACAATGGCTGACAGGTTAGGACTTTTGAAGGCCTAGTACAATCTTGATTAGAGACATGATCACGACCTTGAAGCCGAACTTCATAAACATAATTTGGGCAAAAGTTCTCAGGTGACACAAACAGGAGATATGTATGATTTGACCGCTTGTATACGGAATTGGATAATGTTGGCAAAGAGATGGGATAACGAAGGCAAAATGATAGTGCCACAACTGGGCATTAAATGGTTACACTTTTAGGCAACTGGTTCTGTGTATTTTACCTCTTGCAGGCGAACATGGAGCCTTGATAAGCCCACCTGGCTGGTGGACTCCAGTAAAGTATGCATTCAAACGAAACTTGAATGAATGGGTAGCAACATTCATTCAATGCAAGGCGTGATCCTGCCATCAGAATAGGCGAAAGAAATCGTCTTTAGGACTTGCTTATTGTTTCGGCAGCAAATTTGAACGGTTCTGCCGGGGTTCAAAGTGTAGATATCAACAGTGCCGCGACATCCTGGAACAATGCCCTGTGGGTAAATCAGAGAGGGCTCTTTTTCACCGAAAAGTCCAATGTCGTCGATGTCCAAGTTCGTGTCACAGTCGAAGCGTTTACCATCTGTAGTGGAGACAAAGTCGAGGACATAGAGATCTTGATAATGTGGGAAAGGGGTGATACGTCCTCTAAGAAATGGAGTGCACTCGAACGTGACTGACAAATGAGTATTGGGTGTTTCGAACTGTACTAAGATCAAAGGGAGCACCGTGCTGTGAAACACAACTTGTGACGAACCCGGAAATCAACGAATGGGATCCCAGCTGCATGAAGAGCGGCTTCATTCTTCCTGCCAAACTCCACAATCCAGGCCTCAATTTCTTCCTTAGATTTCATGGGCACTGAAGCCATGGGGGCTGTTGATGAGGAATAGTTGATGTTCTGCACATGTTATTAGGGGTGCCCAATTCCAAAGTTCAATTCATAGTTCAGTTCATTTTGTCCAGGCACCACCAATTTAATGTCCAAAAAGTTTCGATGACACATTTGAATCTCCGCCTGATTTGTTTGATGATGTGTCCTCAGACTTCGGCGGGTGATGGTAAAGATATTGATAAGATATAAAAATGTCTGTAGCTGTTGTTGATCCTCCCATAAAATGCCGAAAGTAACTGTCAGTGACACAGGCAGCTATTTGTACTTGAGTTTTCTGAGCTTCTCCTTCTTTCTGCTGGCCTTCTGGATGAGACCAGAGGGAAGTTACAACTCATTGTGAAGATCTCTCACAACTCACAGATGAAGAGGCACTCTTGGAGGATGTTGGCAATGAACAGTTTGAACTGTAGATTTCAGAGGTTCTTGAAATGGCAGGGGCAGCCTGGCTTGAGGCTGCAAGTGCCCTAATAGGGGATGGCTTACAATGGCCTTACAACCAGTTCCCCAAGTCAGAAGACTTTTTCACAACAACCCTGTGAAATCCAGACTGCCAGTTTAGACACCAATTCAGGTGCAGATCTAGTGACTCACACCCAATTGAACTCCTGATTTGTTGTGTTTAGACTTGGGTAAGACACTTTTGACAAGCTTGTTAGTCTTGTGAAACATTTCAATGATCACCTATTTCTCAATTCTTGCCTATTTTTAGGTCAAAAGGAAGACATCAAATACCAGCCTGGATGCTTCCTTATGGAATATGGTAGTCATGGCTCAGATGTTTTAGGGACTGCCATGAAGATGTCTGTGGGCTATGGCACCATTGTGATCTATTGCCACTGAGTTACATGTCTGACAATTGCCAGAGAGATTTGTTGGATGGCCAACTAGAGAGCAGAAACAAGACATCATGGAGAGGATTGAAGCAAAACCTGGGTTTCCTAACTGTGTTGGAGGTGGAGATGGTTCTCTGTTTCACCTTGAAGAATGGCCAATAGAAGATAGTGAGGCCTAGTTTTTTTTTTTTTTTTGTTCAACAATATTTAACGTGGTGCACAGGCGCAGTCCACGGCTATCTACTACATGAGACGGCGGGCATATGGCGTAAGTTGGAGGGGAAGCTACTGCCCCGATACTGCACAGAGGTGTGGGAAGGCCGGGGTAATAGGCAGCCTCAGCTGTCCCAAACCCTAAGCTGGACTACAGGCTGAGGGCACTCAGGCGCCTCCCCAAACCAGCTCACCAGCACTCCCAACGGCGCATACTAACTTACACAGCCCCCTACCCCCATGTGCCCCCACACGGCCCCTATTAGTCATGTGCACCCACCGACGCACCGGCCAGGAATGAGGATTACAGGCCTTCCCGCAGGTCGACCAACCCGCCAGCCATAAGGCCTGACGGGGTCCGGAGCCCCTTGGTTGCCCGAGTACAGCACCTCCTCGCTTAGCCGCCCCACATATGGGATGGTACCCGCTATACGGCGGGCCCCCCAACCTTGCCAGCAGCAAACCCGAGGTTCGGCATTACCAACAGAGGACACAGCAGGCTCAGAGGTAGAGTGAGCGTTCGGCAGGCCATTAGTTGCACCAGGCCACCAGATGGGGGTCATATGCCCTGCATGTAACCCTCATCCTGGATCCCACCCCTCAGGGGGGGCAAAGGCGAATGCACGTGGGTTTGCCTTGAGAAGTTCGATGAGGTCCACGATCCAATGTGGGCCCTGCCAGTGTTTCTTGCGCTTCATGTGGGGGCACACGTGAAGTAGATGGTCTCGGTCCTGAAAGGGCAGGGGGGGGCATGTGCAGTGAGTGTCCTCACTGGGGTGGAAGCGGTCACGGTAACTCCCAATGGGGGCATGCACCATGATGCACCGACATAGTTGGGCCGTCAACCTGCAATCATGTGCAGTCTCTTTGAGCCAAGGTCCGCAGCCAGAGGCTGTGGACATCGCAGGGGTCTTTCGTTGGGCTCTCAGGTCCAGAAAGCTCCTCCCTCGGTACTTGGGGTCCGCAAAGCGGGCAACCCAGTCCTTCTCCGCTGCTTCCTTAAAGGAGGCGATCAGCCAGTTATGGGTGGCCTTGGGGGAGATCCCCAGGGGCAACTGGAGTGACATTGCGACATCGTGCGCTTGCTTGTGGACTGCCCACTCCGCCTTGGAGGGGACGAACCACAGGTGAATCTGGCGTTCCTGGTCCAACTCAAACCAGGGGCGCAGGAGATGGCACAGCCGGAGGGCGTGCTGTTGGCCCCCCGCTGGGGAGCAGTCCACCCATGCATCTGCGAGTGCAAGGGCATCGGAGAAGACCACCACCTTTTTGCATCCTGCGGCAACGGCCGCAGACACCCCCAGGTGGAGGGCCTTGTGTTCTGCATCGGTCACTGAGGCGCGCCCGATGAAGGCGGTGACCCGGCCGATTTCCTGGTTCCCGTGGAACACCAGGGCGGCCGCCGAGGCCTGGTGAGCAGTCTTGGGTGCTGACCCATCGCAGCTCATGACAAGACAGTCCGGGTCTGCCCTGGCCTCGGCCAGGACACGGTCCAGACGGTCGACGTACTCTTTATGTTCGTCCATCCCTTTGGGGGGCGGGGCGGTGGGGGTTGATCCTGTCCATGAACAGATCTATCAAACGGTTCCCAGGTTGGCTCTCAGGGCCACAGGCCTCAAAGGACTCCCCGGAGAGGGAACAGACAGTAACCACATCCACCACAGGGGACACAATTTTCTGTCGGGCAGCAGGTGGGAGGGCCTGGAGTCCCAGCAGATGCCGGGGGGTGTCTCCCACGAGGTCCCCTTCTAAGACAGCTCAGACGGGGTGGGTGCGCGTCAAAGTAGCCGTCCGGAGACAGCTCTTATCAGCCAGGCGGTGCAAGACCTGCGGCATAGGCAGCAGGGCAGCGAGACATTCCATGGCCCCTACAGGGGTTGTGCGGAAGCATCCTGTGATCCAGCGGGCAGTGGTGTGCTGCATCTGGGACAGGGCCTTGACAATGCCTTTGGTATGGGTACCTCAGCAGAACCAGAGTCGTAGTCCATACGTCGCCACCGGGATGACACATGAGTGGTACAGGAGGCGTTTGTTCGCCGGGGAGAGCCCCCGGGAAGAGTTGCTGAGCATCTGCATGGTGCTCACTGTGGTGAATGCCTTTGTGGTGTAAAACCGGACATGTTCCTTGAAGGACAGCTTCCAGTCAAAGAAGAAGCCCAAGTACCGCCATATCGGCTTGGGTCATAAGGGGGTGGCTCCCGTGAAGGGGGCAACACCGAGGTCGATGGGTGGGTTGGGTGCCACCCATTGATGATACTCAGTCCGAGGAGACACCTGGAAATGACACACCAAATGTACTCCAACTAGACTAGAGGAAGGTTGCGAGGTGGCTTTGGGTTGGTGTTTGTCACAAGGTAGAAGGATGCAAGGTTGAGGGAGAATACGATAAATGAGACTAGAACTGGGGTTGCTGAGATGAGATAATACGATAGGACGAAGCTAGAATTGAGCTCTGTGCTCTAAACGATAGAGGGGAAATGATATATTGTTTTTGTTTTCTATCTACTAGATGTCTTATATAGATATTCTAAGTGGGGCCAGGAAATTGAAGTGGGTGAAGAGGACCCAAGTAAAATGAGAAGGAATCAGATGCCAATGAGAAAAGGGGGGGGAGGGGTAATGGAATAAGGAGTGGGTAATGGAATAAAGAGTGGGTACTAGATCAAGAAATCTACCTGGTGTAAGAAATCTACCTGGTGTAAGAAATCTACCTGGTGTAATAGGACTTGTCTCCTATCCAAAAATGCGTCCAGTGGCTTGTCAAGCAGGTGATAGGGACTGGAGAGGATGATGATGTAATCCTGGGAACTTTGTCATGTGACCAAAATCATAGGACTGTTGATAATACCGTTCCTTGCACTAGAACCTTACACCATGATCTCTAACAACATCTCTCTTGTCCTTTTCTTCTTCATCATCCTCTTGATTATGTGCATCCTGATGGCCTACCAATGGAGATGCACTATTGTGTGGGGATGATTCTCATCAGAGCTCAACACAGAAAATTTGCCTGTTGGAGGAGATGATCCCATTATCTTCTGTGACCCATTACAATGGAGCCTTGACTGGAGTGAGTGAGATATCTTCTTCCTTTGCCAACAATGAGTTGAACAATATCAAGTGCGACCAGAGGACAATGCGGTGGTGACCCAAGCCAGGAAAGAAGAGAGTGAGGTGGATGACGGAGTGGGCCAAGAGGTGGAGGTCGATATAACTGATGTGGGAGCTAAATATGAAGAGTTTTGAGGCTGCATAGTAGCACGAGTATTGGTAGTAATGCGTGTGAGACCCTATGATGATTGTAGAATGTGGCATGAGGAGGTGTCGTTTAAAAATGTGAAAATGGGATGGTTCAGAGCTTTGTACGCTCCTGATACCTATCACCGTGCTCTGGAGAAGTGAAAAACCTCGGATTTGGCGTGTTCCAACACCAGGCCAAGGGCTGTAAATAGTTGGAAGACCTCATTATAGGCCTCCACCAGTTTCGGGAGGTTGTCCTCCACTCGTTTAGACTGTGCAATGAGGGTGCCATCATCGACATAAGATATAAGGTCCACCAGCGGCCGGGGGGTGCGGGCGAAGAATATGCGCATCACAGGCGTGATGTAAAGCGCTGAGCAAACCGGGGACAAGGCTGAGCCCTGTCCCACCCTGACATCAGCAGAGAACCTGCCGGAACTGTCGGTGTTCCATTTGTAGGTCGTGAAGCGGCCTACCAAATACGAGCAAAAGAAGTTCACCACACATGGCGGAAACCCCGATCTCTCGACAATCGCCAGGAGAACCTGATGGTTCAGTGATGGGAAGAACTGAGCTATGTCAAATGTGACAATGCTCATCTGGAGCCCTTTCACCCATCCAGCCTGGATGAGGTGTGTGAGGTAGACCCCAGCATCCTCTGTGGAACGCTGAGCGACGCCCCCAAACTGGTTGGGGTGAAAGACACCGTGTGCGACGCTGTCGAACTGAAGCCGCTGTGACAGCATCTTCTTGACAAGTTTTCCCAGAGTGTTCAGAAGCACAATGGGTCTGAACATTTTGGGGGTGGAGTAATTAGGCTTCCCCAGTTTCAGTATGATCACCAACGTGGATTCCTTGAAATGTGTTGGCCAGTGGCCTGACGTTATGCACACTTTGGCGATGCGGACTAGCAGCCGAGCAATTTCGACATTGCCCGCCCAGCGTTTGAGGAAGGACCAAGTAACATGGTCCGGCCCCAGGGCAGAGCACGATGAGCACGCTTTGAGTGCCTCCCGCAGTTCGAGCAGGGAGAAGGGTATCCACTCCCAGGTGGGGAGGGGTTCGTAATTGTCAAGGACTGAAAGGTCTACTGGGCGGTCATTGGCTGCATTGTAGGTGCCATCCAGTGCCATCCAAAGTGACTCCAACGTGTTGCAAGGCGCCCCCCCCATGGGAGATGGCCTCGCACGATGGGAGGTTCTGTTGTTTGACCCAGGGCATGAGGTCCCAGGGTCGCTGATTAGTGAAGGAGACTTCCTTGATGCACGTGTCGAAGAAGGTCCATTTGGCTTCGTCAGGGCGACAGAGCGAAAGCCCAAGGCAGGTGGTGGCCGCCAGAAGGTGGTCAGCGTGGATGTTAACCTCCGGACCCCGGGGGTCCCAGAGCTTGTGGCGGCAGTTGAAGTCCCCACCTATGAAGTGGAAGCGGTGTGGCCAGGTTTCTGCTCCCTCTGATAGGAGGCAGATCCCTGTGTGATTCCTGTCTGAATAGACATTGGCCAGAAAGATGAGGTCCTCACCTGCACCCAGGGTGAAGACGATGACGTCACAATGATCAATGAGATCCCGGCGGTAGCTGGGTCTCAGGGCTTGCAGGTGCTTGTCGAAATAGACAGCGACCCACGGGAACTCCCCATGATCGTTCCTAGGGAACAGAGCGGCATCGTTAGGCACCAGGGCAGTATCTGTCCCGGCCTGTCGGACCATACAGCCCCAGTTGGGGTGCATAGGGGTGCCAATCACCGCCTCTCCGTCCCTGGTTGCGGACGAAGGCGCATGTCTAATTAGGTTCCAGGGCGGTTCCTGAATGAGCAGAATATGGAACTCATCACTCTGCAACTCAAGTAGCATGTCAAGAAGTCCATAGTTTCTATTTACATTTTGACACATGATCTTTAAATAAGAAATGTCCCACACATGTCTCATTTACGTTCGCCCACCGCGTCCTGCGGGGAAGGGGTCAGATTGAGAGGGGCGGGTGGTGCGGCGCTCACGTACCTCAGCGTAACGCTTCTTGATCCAGTCACCGTCAAAACGGTGCTTCCAGAAATTGCAGCGACGGTCGTCGGCTGCATGTTCCTTGCGGCAATTGGGGCAGCGAGGTGGATGGGGGCACGGAGAGTGCTCTGGTGTAGGGGGGATTGGGGGCGTTGCCTTAGCATTGCCCTTGCAACATCCAGCAAGGGTGCGGTGGTGCTCCTTGCGGTGGGGGCCGCTGCATATGGGGCAGCGGATCTGCGGGGCGTGGCAAGTGTTGGTCGGATGACCCCACTTCCAGCACCATTGGCAAAGGGAGACGCCGGGGTTGGCCCAGGCCTCACGAATAGGGCAGACGTACAGCCCAAACTGGACCGCACGCTTGGAGAGGGCTTTAGCCCAGGCGCCGCTGACTGAGTCAGAGATGTTCATATATACGGTCGCAGTGTCAGACTGCTTTGAGTTTCTGATGATCCGGAGGGGAGCATTAAAAATGACTAAGTCCTTCAGACTGGACTTGGCGATGAAGTTGAGCACCGACTCCACAGTAGTGGGGTGGTGATCTTGGAAGTACGGAACGTTGATGATCTTCATGTATGACATTGAGGAAGGGAGCTCCACAGAGACGCGGAAGTCCCCGACGAACACAGCCATGATTGCCTGGCAGATTATGCGGAGGTCCTCCACGGAGGCCACAGCATTGGTAGCGATGGAGTAACCTCCATATGCCAGTGAGACCAACTCCGCCAGGAGGGTGGAGCAGTGGAGGGACAAGGCCAGGCGGACCCTCTCCAGGACCTCGTGGCTTTTGATCAAAACGACCGGTGGGGGGGGCATACTGCCCTCCCCAGGGATTGTGTGGACAATGGCGATGACCTGACAATGTGACGGGCCATGGACGGTAGCTGAGGCTTTGGGCTTCGACGCAGTAGGTTTGGCCTGCTGGTGCATCGCAGCCAGCCTGGCAGTGGGGAGTTCAGGGAACGCCTTGGCCATACGGACCAGGCCGTCCACTGAGGACATGGGCACATGGCCGCCCTTGAAGCGGGCTGCCTGAGCAAATGTGGGAGCCTGGGCAGGGCCAGGTCTGGCCGGGGGGGCCCTCTGCTGTGGGATAGCAGGGAGCAGACGGCCACCCTTGGGGCGGGAGGCACGGGGGAGGTGGTTGGCCAGCCCACCCTGCCGCGGTGGAGGGGGAGCAGGACAGACTGGAGCCGCTAGGGGCATGGGGACATCCTGGTTGGGAGCAGGGTCACCTCTTGATCAAATGAGTTGACAAACATGTCAAAGGACACAGACCTGATAGGGTCCATGACCAGGGCCATAGTGAGGCCTAGTGATAGGCACAGGTAACCCTGGGGTCAATTTGTGTTGACCTATACCCTTACCCTACCTTAACCCTTATCCTCTACATGGGTTGGGGTGGTTATGGGGTATGGGTAAGGGTTTTACAGGGGTCAGTGGGGTCAGAAACCCTTCAAGGGTGGACATAAGGGTTGATATTTAATGAAGACCACATTTTTAGACTGAATAAAGCATTGCACAGCAATACACAAGAGAAACTTAATCATATGACATGTAATCTCAACCAAACTCAAGCTCATCCTTGTCTCCTAAAACATCTGGAAGAATTTCTGCTGTGTTAATGTCCATGTTTCATACAAGGTTCAACTTGCTCCAGGTGCTGAGGCACATCAATGCACATGTCAATGCAACAGTGAGATGGTTACAGATGTGTGAAAGGACAAGGTGCCCTTTGCTAAAAACATGTTCAATGTCCATGGAGGTGGCTGGCAAGAAAACAGAGCATCATCATAATTTGTAACATAAGTGAATGAGGAAGTGACATACCAGGAATGGACAGATAGTTACATGCCATTTGTGATAAGTGGGGATAGACAGCACACATTTTGACCCACCAGAGAAGTGGGTCTTTGACATTTTTGGGTTTGGTGCTCAGGTATTCTGCAAGCTCACTACAAAGTTCCTTGTTGAGTGGAAGGACACAATTGCATCCACTGCATGCTCAAGGTTATCAGTGGGCTCCCAGGTGTTATTTTCCTTTGTGTACCCTTGCCACTTAACCAGGTACTGCAACTGGTTATGATGCATGCATGAATCCAGTACCTCTTCCATGTGGTACTCCAACTCTCCATCTATCTCTATGGGGGGCGGTGCTTTGGCTTGCTGTCCCTGGACTGCTGGTGCCGGATAAGAGCAGATCTGAGAGACATTGTTAGGAGAGCATTTCAGGAAGCTTAGAGGAGACTTCAGGACAAAGGGGGGGTGACCCTCTGAGTGTCTCAGGGGTCAAGGAATTATTGTCTTGTGTACACAATTACATGTAGTATATATACTACAGAATGTTGAAGTCTCAGTAATTAATATTATTATTATTACTGTCTTGGATATAGCCTTAGGCTTGTTATCCAAATACTCCCCCTCAAGCCTAGGCAGCTGTTAGGGAATAGTTTATAAATTGTTACTCCCCCTGGAATCTAGTTATTATTTCATCCAGGTGCATTAAAACCTCTGTATGATGGAAAACCCAATGGGAAAAAACAACTCACACTCAAGGAAAGCTACTGGGTTATTTCTGGCTGAAACCCCATCTCATCCATATGTCATGTAAATTTAGGCTTTGGCAATGCCTTTGTTAATATGTCTGCAGTTTGCTCTGGATCACGACAGTTTTGTATATTTACTATTTTGTTGGCCATAAGATCCCAGACCCAGTGATAGTGTATAGCGATATGTTTTGACTGCTGATGAAATTGAGGATTATGAGTCAATATTATTGACCCTTCATTGTCCCCTTTAATCAGTGTTGGAAATTCTTGTTTAAATCCGAGTTCTTCATATAAATTTCTTAGCCAAGTGGCTTCTCATCCAGCATCTGATAATGTGACATATTCAGCTTCTGTACAGGATAATGCAATTATGGTTTGTTTCTTTGATTTCCACGTAATTGCTCCCCCTGATGCTAGGAAAGTATAGCCTGTTGTGGATATTAAATCTTCAGTATTAGCAAATGAAGCATCAGCATATCCATGGAAGAGGTTATTGTTTTCAGTCTCATCTTGGAAGTTTTTATAATTTATCCTGAGAGTTTTTGTACCTGCTAAGTATCTGAGTATTTGCTTTATTGCACCATGGTGTTGTAAACCTGGGTTAGTGGTGTAGGCAGCCAGCTTGTTAACTGCAAAGCTGATATTGGGCCTTGTGGAATTTGATAAAAATTGCAAACATCCTAGCAATTTTGTGTATGAATTACTCCTGTTGGGTTTGTTATAATCTGGATTCTCTAATATCTTAATATTAGGATCCATGGGGGTGCCGACAGGCTTTGTGTCAATCATTCCTTCTTGGTGGAGGATATTCTTGATATATTTTTGCTGAGATATTTTGATTCTGTTGTCCAGGCATGTAATTTCCATGCCCACAATTTTACTTGGATCTCCAAGTTTGGTTACCTCCCATTCAGAGTTGAGCATATTTTTCATATGCTCCATTGTTTTATCCAAAGATGCAAAGAGTAAGGTGTCATTGACCCAGACAGTTATTATGCCAATGTCTTTGTTGTCCCTTTGAATATATGCACATGGATCTGCAAATAAGCATCTGTAATCATGAATTTTGAGTTTACCATCAAATTCATTATTCCACTCTCACCCTGCCTGCTTTAATCCATAAAGTGGTTTTATCAACCTACATACTCAGTCTGTTCCATCTTCACACCCTTCAGGTTGTTTCATTTATAATGTTTCTTGGAGTGTGCCATTTAGGTATGCACCCTTTATGACCATCTGTTGTACTTTTAGACCCTTCTTTGATGTGAGTGCTAAAATTGCTCAGAGTGTGTCCATTTGGACTACTGGTGAGAAGGTCTCTGTATAATCATAACCAGGTCATTGTGCACACCCTTTTGCAACTAACTGTGCTCAGTATCTTACTATTTCTCTTGTTTTATTCTGTTTTCTGTTGAAAACCCATTTATTTGCAATTGGTATTGCATTTGGAGGTTTCTGGACAAGTTCCCATGTTCCTCTTTCCTTCAGCTGATCCAATTCAATTTTTATGGTTCTTTCCCAAGTGGACCATTCAGGAGAGTTTTTGGCTTCTTTGAGACTATTTAATTCATCTCCGGCTATTATTGCATAGGCTTGATTTTTATCTTGGAAGGTGTCGACTTTTTCTTCTTCTGTAAAGTGTGATAAGGGCTTATAATTGGTATGAACTCCATGCATTCTATGCAGTTCAGTGTTCTGCATTGCATGCATCATGTGTGGTTTGTTAATATCAGCGTGATCAATGGGATCATTAATTCCGTCTTGTTTCCACTTCCAAGATTGCTTCCCCAGAAGTGTTTTGATCAGTGCTGTTAGGACGTCACCTAATACCCTAAGGCAAAAGACGACGGCTCCCTACAAACAAACACAAACAAGGGAAAAGGGGGGGGAAGTCTAGTAGTCCCAAGCGGTCACACCAGTAGTAGGTGGATATGTAAGACAGAAAAGATGACCAGACTGGGGATTGAACCCAGGACCTCCTGGACATATACCAGTAGCTCTACCACTGAGCTATCAGGTCTTATTGGATTCAACTTGGTTGGTTATTGTTGATGTAACCTAAGACCATATTGACACCTCCTTAGCTGCATATGTGTCTTACACCTCATTGGGATGCACATCTATACAGTGAGGTTATTACAACACTTATGGCCCAGATCATGTGACAGATTACATCATCCAACAGGATAGCCTAAGAGAACACGACTAGTGTCTCTAGGTGTTTTATTCGAATATATATACTACTATACATGAGGTAGCCATGTGTTTACTGTAGGCATGCTTAGACCATGAGTCATCAGCAGGCGTAGCATCCCATGCCTACAGCGTGAGGTGTGCAGCTTACATGTGCCTACCATGAGTCCAATCGTGCCTAGATAAGGCCATGTGTGTGCCATGTGTTGTACCTACCCTTAACCATGAGCTTGATCGTAAGGACCTTGTGCCTAATGCATGTACATAAAAGTGTCATCATCACCAAACAATGAAAATAATAGTATTAAATGTCTTTGGAAAATTGTACTCCTGACAAGTGCTTCCCTTGTGATTGGTGTGATTGGTGCTTCTGTTGTGATCAGCAGGCTTGTGATTGGTGCTTCCTCACTATCCGATATATCCATTGGCGATGCATCTCCATCAGACTCCCTCTTGTGTGTCGAGGGCATTAAGGTGACATCTTTGGAAGGTTCAGAATTTAGACTGCCAGTTATTAGCTTGAAATTCCACGAAGTTAAAACATTGTGTGTTTCTGCATTGTAATATTTAAAAGTGCTGGCGCTGTCATCGTATCCAAGATAAGTGTGGTGCTTTGATTTAGAAAGCATTTTTCTCTCTCTTTTTTGTCCTTGTAATAATATCCAGACTGGTGCACCAAATTCACGCAGGTGTGACATCTGGTTTTCAATTGTACCATCCCTCATAGGAAGTTAATTTCCAAAGGTGCTTTGTATATGATTGGTTTTGGAGATATGCAGTGTGTAATCCCAGAGATACTCTGGCAGTGGGCTTGCAGATAACATTGCACACGATGATTCAAGTAGTGTCCTATTCATCCTTCTGCTATGCCATTTTGTGATGTGGAGTATGGTGCAGTTAATTGGATTTGTATTCCATGTTGTTTAGAATAATTATCAAGTTTTTCATTGATAAATTCTTTTCTGCAATCTATTTGGATCCCCTTTGGCTTTCAGCCTTGAGTTATTAAATAGGCCAAGTAATTTATTACACCCTATGCCGCATCACTTTTTTCTTTCAGACATTCAATGGTGACATACCTTTTGGCATCATCAACAAGCAGTGAATAATAATGTTTTCCATTGATGGATTTGATGGAATACTTCCCCCATAAATCTATATGCATTAATTCCCCAGATTCTTTTTTTCATTTGACCAATTTTGGAAATGGTTTAACGTGTTGTTTCACGGCTATGCATGCTTTGCAATCTGGTTTTGGGGTTTCCAGATCAACATTAAAACCTTTTACCATTTTTCTGTCAAGTAATATTTGCAATCCAGTATACCTGATATGCCCAAAATGTCAATGCCAAGTTTCTCAACTAGGTAACTTTTCATTTCCAATGAAAGTTTTATTATTACCCCCATAGAGATGATTATTGATTTTATTCCCATGCATGATGGATTTACCATCCGTATTGACAAGGGTTATTTCTCCCTTTCCTCCTATATATTTTCCTCCAGCTGCATCCCATCCCCCTAACAAAATTAAATTATTTCATGTACCAGGAACATGTAAAACATTTTGTAGATGCAAAATATATTTTTCTCCATTGCATGTCAAAATTAAATCAACAGTTCCTTGTCCTGCTACATTTGCCTCTTTTCCACCCACACCCATTACAGAAATATTTCCCTTTGGCATGTAGGAAGTAAATGCATCTCTTTGATGCATTACATGTTGCCAAGTTGGCCAACCAATCATAATAGATCAGATGCTCATCTATTATGGCATCATTATTACATGCATCAAAATTATAACTCTCTTCATCTGTTGAGAAAGTTATATGTTCTTCTATAATATTGGATGTGTCCCCATGCTTCTTCTTTTTTGCTTTTTCTTTCCTTTTCTCCCAACAATTTTTAGCTAGATGTCCAAATTTCCCACAGTTATAGCATTTGTTTCCATCAAACTTTCGGCATTTACTGGTCCAGTGCCCAGCATGCTTACAATGATCACAATAAGATTTAATCAAAGATTTCCTTTTGGTGATACAATTTTCCAGGGATTTACTGGGCCCAGTAGCTTTCTGGGTTTTCACCAGATTTATGCTTCTGCCGGTGCCATTATTATTCCCATTTGTATTTCTGTTCAACCAAAGTTTATATTCCTCTCACAATAATCCTATGAACATGTCTGATGACAATTGGTGCTTAGGGTCCATATCATTCAGATCATTAGTGTTGCCATTATATGGTTTGACATATGTTTGCCAGCTCAGTGGTAGGGATGCCGATATGATAGATTTGAATTGGGTATCCAAAATATGAAATTCTGTATTAGGAAATTTATTGATGCGGTCACAGTAAGACTTGAGGATGTCCATATGTTTTAGGAGGTCATCAGTAACATTGGTCTTGGTCTTGTACAATAGGCACTGTATATGATTTACAGTTTGGTGTGCCTTATTTTCATGAGTGACAGATAATGTGGAATACATCGCTTCTGCCATTATTTTTGATCTGATATGATTCATTTGTGAAGAGGTAATGTTATGTATGATAACTTGTTGCACCCAGGTATCATTCTTGTCTCGATTACATGCCCCCTCAGGATCCCTGGATTCACTTGGGTGTTTTATGGCCCCATTAATATATCCAGTTATATCACAATTAATAAATCCCCTTTTATCCTTTCTCTCCATTCATGCCAATTTTCATCAGTGAGGTGATCTTGATCTGAGATCTTGTTGATGTTGGAATATTCCTTGGTATGGATAAGGAGGATCATGGGGTTTTTTTTGTGTAGGGGTAATTTTTGTTTTGGGCACACTGGGCAGAGGTGGCTGTGCTTCCTGGACTATTGCCTTACTAGAGGCAGATGGTGATGGCCCTAATAATTCCACACAATCAGCTAGGTCCTGATCATGTTCCTGGATGTATTCTTGTAGGTCTTTGTCTTTACTGTCAGGAACAAATTCCTCATTGTTGTATAATGCTTCAGACATGTTGTGAAATATGCTTGGATTGTTTTGAATAAAGCCAGGACCCATAACCTGTTAGGAGAACATTTCAGGAAGCTTAGAGGAGACTTCAGGACAAAGAGGGGTGACCCTCTGAGTGTCTCAGAGGTCAAGGAATTATTGTCTCATGTACACAATTACATGTAGTATATATACTACAGAATGTTGAAGTCTCAGTAATTAATATTAATATTATTACTGTCTTGGATATAGCCTTAGGCTTGTTATCCCAATAGACATTGATGACCAGGTAGATCTTGATTGTGTGGGGTAATTTGATGCAGACAGTGTTCTGTGATGTCAAGTTTGTGATGGGGAATGGACCAAGGTGTTTCTCCACCAGATTGTGTGAAGGCCTGTTCAACTGCAAGTCCTCAGCTTCTACTCAGACCTTTTGGCCAACTTGGTATTGTGGTGCTTCTCCTCTGATTTGGTCTGCATAGTGCTTCATATCATCATGCACCTTTGTCAACACAGCCTCCACATCCTCATAAACTCTCTTCATTTGTTCAGCAAAGTCCTCTGTGGCTTCCACCTTTCCTTTTTGTCATGGCTCAAAGCCCATCTGAGGGTTGTAGCCATAATTAGCATAAAATGGCGAAGTCTGGAGTGCTGAGTGGATTCAGTTGTTATGAATTCCCCAAGTGCAATCCATTCTGGCCAGTTGTCTTGTCTATGATTTACAAATAGTGCTCAACATCCTGGTTGACCCACTCAGTTTGGCTGTTATCCCTGTATAACTCAGCCAGTCCTAACACACTTGTCTCCTCTGTTGTGGGATCATGTGCATTTGCTTCTTGGCCCAATCAACTACTATCGGGAGTGCATCATATCCTTGTGCTTCTGGTAGTCCCATGATGAAGTCTGCAGAGATTGCTTTCCATGGTTCCATTGGAGTTTGGATCAGCATGAGCTTGCCCACCAGAGGTTTGGGTATGTTCCTGTACTGCTGGTGTCACACCTGTCAACATATGTAAATATAAACTTGGTCATATTAGGCCACAAATAATTATAAGCTACCAGCTCTAATGTTTTCCACCACCCAGGATGTCCTGCAATGGTGGAGCTGGATGATCTCAGTGCTCACATTGCAGCTGTTCATCCTTTGGCATATAAACCTTCCCTCTAAAGAGCACCAGCTCTTGCTCCTGACTCCATTCCTCCATTCTTGACTGCTTCATCAGTGATCTCTTCAGTTTCTCCATAGCCTTCACCACCAACTCATCCAACTCCTTCACTTTCTGCACTCTGCTCAATAACTTATTTTCCACTCCCTCAATCAACAGGTGCCTGTGCTGTGTCACCTTGCTTGTGAAAAACTCCAGTTTCAGCAATGTGACATCCTTGTTGTCATGCTCCACTCCTGCCTTCCAGTCCAGCCTCCTGGACAGTGCATCCACCTTCCCCATTGTTGTCCCAGGGTTGTTTGCCAGCTTGAAGTCAAACCTTGAGAGAAACAGTGCCCACCTCACCTGTCACCTATGCAGCTTCTTTGACATCATAAAGTATCAGAGATTGGAGTGGTCTGTCCAGATCTTGATCTTATGCATCACACCCTCCAGGTGGTGCCACTATGCCTCCAAGGCTCAGATGGTTCTGAGCATCTCTTGGTTGTGGACACCATAATTTCTTTTGACATTGTTGAGTGACTTTGAGATGAAGGTGCATGGCCTCCACTTTCCATCTTCTGTCTTCATCAACAACACTGCTCCAGTTGCCACTCCTGAAGCATCAGCTTCCACTCTCAGCAGGCAGGTTGGATCCACTGTGGCCAGGATTGCATTCCATGTGAACAGTGCCTTGAGTCTGTCAAACACCCCTTGTTCTTTCTCTGTCCACTGCCACTTCTCATCCTTCCTCAATAACTTATTCATCAGTGCCACCACCTTCACAAAGCCCTTGGCAAAGCATTGGTAGAAGTTTGCAAGCCCTAGGAAGTGTTGGATATCCTTCACTGAGGTTGGCACCAGCCACTCTTCTATCACCTTCATCTTCTCCCAATCCCTCTTAATCCTGTCCCTGCTGATGTGGAGTCCAAGGAATTTGACTTCCTCAACTGTGAAATCACACTTCTCTGGTTTCAGGAACAGATCATTCTCTTCCAACCTCTTCAGCACTTTCTCCACTATCACATTATGTCTGTTTTGATCATTTGTAAATATTAAAATGTCATCTATATATACTACTACTGACCCCTGATTGATGAGGTCCTTTAGCACAATGTTTAAGGATCAGCACGGGTAGGGGTCAACCCGTGGTATTTTGATCACAGGTTGCACAGGTTGGGATACAGTATTACCAAATCGGATACTGCATCAAACCGTACCCATTATGCCGGTGTGACAAATGATCACGGGTTACGGGCTGATGCCGATCCGATGCTGTGCAATCCCTTATCAACAATCAATCAACCTTGTCACACACTAGGTATTGACGAGGCGTCAGTCCTCCTAGCGTTAACCGCAACACGCCACACTGGATGTCCTACTTGGATGACGCTCCGCATTTGTGTTCCTGAGCTATCCTCTTATCGTCTTGTGGATTCTGCTTCACCTCGCCCATTGAGTTAGGCCGAAACTTAGACTATCTGTCAAGGAATGGCCCTTTGTTCTTAGGCTTGCATTGCGTACCATTTTGACACACACCATGTGTTGACGGTGGCGCCGTCTATTCAGTGCGTCTCTCAACTCATAGCTAGCGTTGGAATTAGCTTAAATTGCCTTTGAACTAGGAGATATCGAGACTAGGGCGATATCCTCAATGCCACATAGTCGTGACCCTTCCATCAAGTAAGTGCGCCACGTCTCGACTTTAAACCGCTCGCTAAACGGCCGACTTTGCGCATTCGCTCCAGTAATTCTCATGGGCCGCGAAACTTCTGTTTCCAACCATTCTTCCCCCTCTCTTCATTCTGTCGCCTCGAGTACTACCAAGTCTGCAAAGAAGGCCGTCAACTCTCTCAAACGAGCCGTCAAAAAGGGTGCTTGGGAGGAAGCGAGCTGTTAGTGAGACAAATCCGACAACCAGTGGTAGTGAAGACTCTTGATTTAGTATCTACTTTTGTGTATAAACCACGGGTATCACCCGTGGTTTCTGATACCCATTATGCAATGTACCGCGGTGTCAATGCACCGCGGTTTCTTGACCATACCGTGCTTTGGACCTACCACCATGAATATGGTGTACTGTGCGGGTACGGTGCTATGGCTTGTGGGTATGGTGTATCAAATTTAACCTGCGGTATCACCCATGCGGATCCTTATATGTATTGGAGTTGTTTCTGTGGCATTTTGGCCCAAGGGTGTTTCCACACATTCACCCCCAGGTCAACCTTGAGTGGCTGGAAAACAGTCAAAATCAGCCAAAATCAGCACTTGACCACTCAATATGATGGGGATTTGATGCTTTATGTCAAATGTTTTATGTCCTAGAACATGACTTTATATACTGGAGTGGTTTCTGTGTCATTTTGGCCCAAGGGTGTTTCCATATGTTTACCCAGGTCAGCTTTAGGTAGCTAGAAAGCAGCCAAAATCAGCATTTTTGCCCTATTTCCCCCAATAAATGGCCTGTACCTCAGGATCCCATGGTCCTCTGGGTATTTTGCTTGGCACAGACCTCAAATTGTATGTGTTCTGTTCAGTGTTCATGCACATAACATTACATGTTAGAAAACAACAAGATATAGGACCATGACTGACTACAGGGGGTGACTGACTACCTGAAGGGCCCCAGTATATGGCTATAACTGAGTTTGTAATGAAATGTGTATTATTTTACCATTTTCTTATTATTCATGTCTGACAGCCAAAATATACTGTGTTGGCAGAAAAGTTGTTTTCATTGATGGACAGACCCTAGTAGTTACCTAGCTGGACTAAGTATAGGGGCACTCAATTAAAAAGTTCAGAAAGTCCATTCAAAGATGTCTGTGATATACCTAATCTTGGGTCCAATAATCTCAGCTCCAGATGTTAGGAGAGTCCAATGGAGCTAAAGTCAGAGGCAAAAAAAAGTTGAACAAAACATCTGCAGCCAACTCTCCCTACTATCATTGACCCAGTAGTACAAGAATCTTGCACTTCTGGCCTAACTTTTAATGTGCTTGGATTTTTTCCCACTTCAAGTCTGTCCCATAAACTATACTATCTTGAGATTCTATTGATGATTTTTCCTGATTTTTAGAGTGAAGCCAAGCAGAGTTCTACCAAGACATAAAAAGGGGTTACAAATCCCTGCTGAATTTGGCTGTGTTTGTGAGCTTTCTGATGTGAGGACGAAGTTTTTCTTTGCTCATGCTACTCACACTTAATGTACAGAGTCCTGGGCCTGGAATAAGGTAGATGACAACTATTTCCAGCACCTCATTACATAAGCAAAATATACCCATCCTCATACTTGCTACTACATTTGCAACATTCAATTTTCAGCACTTATACTCTATAGGATCTATAGTTTACATGTATAGCAAGAGTTTCCTATAAACTTTTTCCTCCAATTTATCTCAAGTATTGAAAGAGTAGGCAAATAAAAATTTTCCTGTATATTTCAACTTCTATCTATTTCTACTGAGGTTCTGAGCAAAAAGGATCAACTTTCAAAAAATTCAGTCTTAACATTTGGCCACATCACATGACCAAACACATGATATGTTGGAGCAAGGATGGAAATGACAGCACATACTGTGTTCTAATATGCCTCAAAGATCTAGGGCCCAGCAGGCAAAGGCACAGAATGCTGCTCAAGCACATGAAGGTATTAGGGGGCATCCAAGTATCATTATTGTTTGATGGCTCAGACTACAAACCTTGTGGAAATGGAGAAGATTGTGCTGGCAAGCCTTGATGATGTCCCACTGGTGCAGATCCATCAGTGTGTCACATTTTATCATTCTATCCATACTATTCCCATCAGTTGTTGTAGCTATGCAAACAGGTCAGTGCAATTCTATGCACAGAGCCTTTTGGGAGCACAGGCTGTTTGGGCTAACAAAAAGTACCATGGCCATCATACTTTACCTCCCAATTTCATTGTTGCTGTCACAAAGTCTGTGAAAATGTAGTTTATAACCAACAAGATACATATAATTCTTCATGAAAGCTCAGATGGCCTGCCAGTCACTTGTTTGCACCTATCACAAAAACTTTTGTTTGCTGGGCTCTGGATTTGGCCATGGGAAAGTGCATTACATAAGGTGCTGGAAATAACTGTCACCTACCTTATGTATATTAGAGATGATACCCATATGTGAATAAGGATCCACACGGGTGATACCGCGGGTTAAATTTGATACACCATACCCGCAAGCCATAGCACTGTACCCACACAGTACACCATATTCACGGTGGTAGGTCCAAAGCACGGTATGGTCAAGAAACCGCGGTGCATTGACACCGCAGTACATTGCATAACGGGTATCAGAAACCACGGGTGATACCCATGGTTTATACACAAAAGTAGATACTAAATCAAGAGTCTTCGCTACCACTGGTTGTCGGATTTGTCTCACTAACAGCTTGCTTCCTCCCAAGCACCCTTTTTGACGGCTCGTTTGAGAGAGTTGACGGCCTTCTTTGCAGACTTGGTAGTACTCGAGGCGACAGAATGAAGAGAGGGGGAAGAATGGTTGGAAACGGAAGTTTCGCGGCCCATGAGAATTACTGGAGCGAATGCGCAAAGTCGGCCATTTAGCGAGCGGTTTAAAGTCGAGACGTGGCGCACTTACTTGATGGAAGGGTCACGACTACGTGGCATTGAGGATATCGCCCTAGTCTCGATATCTCCTAGTTCAAAGGCAATTTAAGCTAATTCCAACTCTAGCTATGAGTTGAGAGACGCACTGAATAGACGGCGCCACCGTCAACACATGGTGTGTGTCAAAATGGTACGCAACGCAAGCCTAAGAACAAAGGGCCATTCCTTGACAGATAGTCTAAGTTTCGGCCTAACTCAATGGGCAAGGTGAAGCAGAATCCACAAGACGATAAGAGGATAGCTCAGGAACACAAATGCGGAGCATCGTCCAAGTAGGACATCCAGTGTGGCGTGTTGTGGTTAACGCTAGGAGGACTGACGCCTCGTCGATACCTAGTGTGCGACAAGGTTGATTGATTGTTGATAAGGGATTGCACAGCATCGGATCGGCATCAGCCCGTAACCCGTGATCATTTGTCACACCGGCATAACGGGTACGGTTTGATGCGGTATCCGATTTGGTAATACTGTATCCCAACCTGTGCAACCTGTGATCAAAATACCGCGGGTTGACCCCTACCCGTGCTGATCCTTATATGTGAAAAATTCCATGAAGGGAGAGATCAACATGGAGTCTTTTAAATTTCAAATCTTCCACTACTGGGTGATAGTCATAGCTTGCAAATGTTTTGTTTAACTTCTTTTGCATCCAGCTTCAAACTCAGCTCGGACCGGTTCACCGGTTCACCACGAGTGTCTCCTGCCCTATTTCGTTGGGAACGATATACCGACCCAACGGATCGGCAATGAGCACTGCATGATCCCAACTCAACAAATTCCGTGTGCCTCATTATCTAAATGGATTTTTCCTTGGCGGGGGGGACGCAAGGTACCAATGAATATATATATATATTGTTATTTTGACGACCTCTCAGGGCACTCCCTATAATAGTCTTTACATGTTAGAGTATCTACGGTACTAAGAGAATAGAATATTAAAACAGCCGTGTGGTTCAGATTGTTATATACAAGCATTACAATTTTAAACTGCGGGCGCGGGTTGCACGTGCACTTTTTCTTGGCCAAATATGTTGTACGTCCCGCGAAGTAAGGCTATCTGGGTTGATCCAACAAGTATCTTTGATGGCAGTGCTGAAAGCGTTGCAGCAAGCAATATGAAAAGAAAACTTTTCTTTGACTACTTAGTAGTACGCGTCAGTTACTTTGCAGTTACCTTTTACTTGATATGATTTTGAACACAGCATGAGGGCGGTCACGGTGGCGTGCGAACGACATAAGCTCAGCTCTTCACTGACTGGAAGCAGCGATGGTGAAGTACCCGAGTCCCCCCAAAGCCCCGATTCATGAGCTCCATCTCCAGCCATCCCCACTCACGAGTACCTGGAGTCCAACTTTCTCCGGACCATGTTGCCATCCAGTCAATCTCCGAGTCTATGTTGAAGTTGGAAGACGCCGATGCCGCCGGGACAAGTGCAGTTGTGACTGTATCGAGCATCGTGAAAGAGGTTGCTGAGATGTTGAAAGACGTGCCTTATGTGAAAGGCTTAGCGGGAGTCATTTTACAGATCATCACGATCAAAGAGGTGTGAAACTATCCTTGTTGATCTTGAACGACTAGTAGTGATTTAACGGAACACATTCTTAGGAAATTCGTACGAATAGGGACCGATGCCAGGAACTAATCGACAAGATACTACGCAGGTCGAAGGTCATCTTAGATGCGCTACTCCAAGTTACAGCTTCGTCAAGCCAAGATTTGTTGAAAGACGTCGAGGCCAAGTTGAACGAGTACCAGGAGTGCGCATTGAAGTCTTCCAAATTCGCCACTTGTTCTAATCTCACGCAAAGTTGCTTAGGCTTTTGGTAAGAATCCTTGAAGTATTGAAGAGACACACGTCAAAGTGCATGTTCGATCGAGTTGTTAACCGAGCCTCACGGACAGACGAATTGAGCAAGTACAATCGGCTCATCGATGACTTCAACATGGACTTCATGGTATGCCCTACCTTACCCCACCGCCGTGCAAGCTAATCCAAGCCATAGATGGGGCTTCAAGTTCAAATTCAAGCTAATCTGGTTGACATTTCAAGGAAGTTTGTGCAGCCCCCCACCGCCATCCAGTAAGTCAGATAATCTCGTTGGCGCCATATAGTCATTTACGACACTGTTTTCACTCAGGCCTTTCATATACAAACCTATTTTACCACCAAAACCGCAACTGATGATCGGAAGAGATAAAGAAAAGCTCCACATCGTTGGTACATTGCTAGGTGAAACCCCAGCGCGTGTTGTGATCCTGGGTGGAGGCGGAATGGGAAAGACAACACTTGCTCTCTGTTCTCCATGTCCCTGAAATCATCGATCGTTACGCGCGACGGTACTTCGTTTCTTGTGAGGCGGTATCATCTACTCGCATTCTACTTGGGGAATTGGCCAACGTCTTGCATATTCCACCTGCACAACGTAACGAACATCTATTAGACCAGGTTTTTTCTTCATTTAGTCAGTCTACGGGGATCCTATGTCTTGACAATTTCGAGACAATATAGGACGACGAGTCAAGTCGGTCTGAAGTGGAGGAACTACTGCTGTCCCACCTCAACTCTATCACCGAGTTGGCTGTCGTCATCACGATGCGCGGTACACAACGTCCATCCGGGTTGTCTTGGTCGAAACCTCCGCTCCCGCCTCTAAACCCATTAAGCGAGCTTAATTCGAGTCAGATGCTCGAGAGTTTGTGCGGTCCAATGGACGAATTCACTGAAAAGTTGCTGCGGGTAGTGGATGGAGTTCCCCTGGCAATTAAGCTGATTGGTTCTCTGCTGCAAGAAGGGAACGAGACCTCAATGTCATTGTGGGCTCGATGGCAAAAGACACGTACACATTTGGTAGAAGATGGTGGTAAGGGTCGACTGTCAAATCTCGATACCTCAATACATCTCTCGGTTTATGGCCCAAGAATGCAGGCAGACCCCAATGCTCTTCATATTCTTGCTCTGCTATCTTTGATTCCAGATGGTTTACCTGACGGAGTGATGATTGACCAGTTACAGAACCATCTACCATCTACCATCCAACTCCGTAGATTACTATTAACGCTCAGGCGAGCGTCCCTCATCCACAACGATGAGAGCTGTCGCCCTCATCGGCTCCGGTTGCTTTCGCCTATCCGCCACTTCTGTGAGGCAAAGGTCGTACTTGACGAGAATTTAATTCGTGGCCTAACCTCTTTCTATGTGGAGCTGCTCAATGACAATCGAAACCGGACCGATCCCATCCATCATGCTGTCATTCCTCCGGAACTTCTTAACATCTACTCGGTCTTCAAACAAGCATATCATGCCAAGAGGGTGGACAACATCCTTGTTCATGCATCCATCGAATATACAAGGTGGTCGCTGTACATTGGCGATGTTGTAGAAGACCTGGTGCTGCTAGCGATAGAGAGCATTTCAGGGTTGCCAAGCTTACTTGGATTATGTTTCAACTGCCTATCAGATGTGTACTTCCGACAGTCCAAATTAGACGAAGTGGAAACATCTCTGAAGCATGTTGTCGAGCTTCACCAAAAGGCACAGGATGTTCTTGGTGAGGCAACTGATGTCCAGAGGCTCGGGGCTCTGTATTTGCGACGGGGCAAGCTAGATGAAGCCGAGACATCTTTTAAGCGTGCTATTGAGCTTCACCAACAGGCACAGAATGTCCTTGGTATGGCGAATAGCATACAGAGCCTTGGAGAGCTGTATTTGCGACGGAACAAGCTAGACAAAGCTGAGACATCTTTAAAGCGTGCTGTTGAGCTTCACCGACAGACACAGGATGTTCTTGGTGAGGCTTTTGACATCCAGAAGCTCGGGGAACTTTATTTGCGACGAGACAAGCTGGATGAGGCCGAGACATCCTTGAAGCATGCTGTTGAGCTTCATCGACAGGCACAGGATGTTTTTGGTGAGGCTTATGACATCCAGAAGCTTGGGGAACTGTATTTGCGACAGGACAAGTTAGATGAAGCCGAGACATCCTTGAAGCGTGCTGTAGAATTTCACCAACAGGCACTGGATGTTCTTGGTGAGGCGAATAGCATCCAGAGCCTTGGGAAACTGTATTTGCGACGAGGCAAGCTCGACGAAGCAGAGACATCTTTGAAGCGTGCTGTTGAGCTTCACAAACAGGCGCATTCTGTCCTTGGCGAGGCAAATGGTATTCAGGGCCTCGGGGATCTATGTTTGCGACGAGACCAGCTGGATGAAGCAGAAAACCTTCTGAATCGTGCGCTTGCACTTCATCGACAGTCCCACGCCCCTAAGGGCGAAACAAATGATCTGCGCTTACTTGACAAACTTTATAAATGTAGGAACCGGTCGTCCGTAGTTTTCCATCCAAACGCAGATCTATAGTTGATCCATAGTCTCGTAGTGCATGGCGCTCGGACCTACCCAGGACCCACTGTAAATGATGAAAATTGGTCTCTTGGGTCACAGTGGTACGGTGATATCGCCGACTTTTACAGAGCTACATGGAATTGCGGGTGGGTTCAGTACATTTTCGCATAGACGCCCGATCACCTCGACACCGCCCCAGCACTCCACCCCACTCCTCGGAGTCCTTGACCCAGCTGTGCCCTGGGCAACCGCCCCAGCACTCACGTCCAGAAGCTCTACGGCCTGGTCCGAGCCCATCAACAACATGGAAACTGAGGTCGCGCACCTCCACGCCCAACTCGCGGCCGCCGTCCACGCAAACCGCACAAGCCACAGCACCGCGGAGGGATTGCACAGGCGCCTACTACCTAGGGAAGGTGGCATGCAGGGTGCGCGAGGAAGGCATCGACGGCATGGACACAGAGGCAGTGGAGCTGAGGCACGAGTGGCAGAGGACGAGGGAGGTGCGGGAGGAGAGGGAAGTGGTTGTGTCGGCAAAGCGCAGGCTCGTCGACGCCATGGATAAACTGAGGGCGGTGGATGTTTTGTTGCACTGCGTCGCGTGCTGAATTTCAATTTATTTTAGAGATTGCAGAAGGCGTCTTCCAACATCCAATGCATATGGCTCGTGCTCGTGCTCGTCCCTGCCGCCGTCCCCGCCACCCGAAAAAACACAGCACAAAGAACAACCAGCGCGCAGCCCAGTGGTGAAGGGAGGTCGAAGTGCGTGTACGAGAGGAGCGGGGAGTGTGTACGAGAAGAGTGGGGAGTGTGTACGAGAAGAGTGGGGAGTGTGTACGAGAAGAGTGGGGAGTGTGTACGAGAAGAGCGGGGAGTGCAGGGAGTGCTATGTGACGAGGAGGATACTGGAGAGGGGTTAAGTAGGTTGACAGAGAAAAATGGGGTGGGAGGGCTGGGACGGTCTAGTAGAAGACGGCGTTGAAGGTGAACTTACATCATCGCTCGATATAGAATGTAGAAAGTCAAATATACTTGTACTGCTGCAAGTATCGATCGTCGTATCGCATTCTGCAGAGTATGTGTACTTACACAACAGAATAAACAGCGCCCACGTACTAGGATTCCTGCGCCACAGTGTAGGTGTCGCTAAGCAACAACGAACACCCCGTGCTTTCAGGCCTTAACCTGCCCAAGGAGAGGGGTTACAATATGGTGTTCAATTCAGATGTAAGTAGTCGGGAACACAGCGTCCGCATAATCGACATCGCAGACTAGGCCTTGTCCCTGAATACGGTCCGAGTCAGGGAGTCACCCGCACCCCTGCAAGATGCGTTTGAGATTTTGTGGGGTCATGTGTGTGTCAGTGTGGGATGAACGTTAGACAGCAGTGGTAAAGTTATTAACGGTAGTCGTGCTTAGGGCAACAGCTCCCTGCCCTCTGAGCCATGTGCTTTACACTGAAAGACAATGCTTCCTTCCCCCCGAACTCTCAAGCGACATCTGAACTCACTCACCTGAAAGAAGAGATCAGCCGTCTCAAACAATCCAACCTCCTGCTGCGCGATGAGGTCTTATCTCACAGAGCCGAAGCGCGCTCCTACTGTGAGGAAGTGGCCTCATTGAACTGCCGCCTCCAAACGCTCGAATCCATGGCTGTGCGAGATGCCCCAGTCCTGGTCGTCGGCCGTGAGGTCCGGTTGCGTTACTTGGAGCACCACCGCCAAAAGATGGGTCATGCAATTGGTAAACAGGGATGGGAGCACATCAAGGCTGGGGACAGAGCCGCACACCGCGGACGGCCGATGGCGGATGCGATGCTCTGCCTGACAGGACTGATGTCAGATCATGAGGCCTATAGGGACCTGTATGGGGTCACTCCTAAGGAGATGTGGGAGAAGATGGATGTGCCAGAGATCATAGCGGTGACTAGTTTTCGGGCCACGTTGCAGAGCGAGGAGAAAATGACGGACCAGTTTCAGAGGCTCTTTGAACGATTGCTGGAAGTTGCGAAGAGGTATGGGAATCCTGCAGAATTGAAAAGGGGGTTCACAGAGGACATGATGCTGCAACAGTACCATGATCGGTTGCAGGATTGTTATGATATCATTGCTGCAAACTCATCGGGTTTTCGGCGAGCGGAGTCGTGACTTGGATTGTTTTATCGACTCATTTTTTATATTAGGGTTGTTCACAGTTGCCATTTTTCATTCATTTTTGACTCATTTTGTCATCATTTTCCATTTCATTTTGATTCCATTTTTCTCAAAAATGAAACTGAGAATGAATAAAAAATGAATGTAAAATGGAACCCTACCCTTGCTTTTGCAAAAAGGGAACTGAAAAATGATCATTTTTCATCTTTTTGGCACTGTGCCTGGCAAGCAAAATGCATTTTCACATCATTTTTCTTAATTTCACTTCCCAGGGTGTTCACAGTAACCATTTTTCACATCATTTTTCATTTCATTTTCGGTTCCCTTTTGTGCTTTCCTCTGCCAAATACACGAAAATGGCCCAAAAATGAGCTTGAAAATGAGCCGAAAATGAGCGAAGAATGGCTACCGTGAACAACCCTATTAGGGTCGTTCACAGTAGCCATTTTTGGCTACTTTTCGGCTACTTTTTGATCTCCTTTTTGGCTCCTTTTTGACAGTTTGGCAGAAGATTGATCAAAAAGTGACCGAAAAGGAGATCAAAAAGTAGCCCGAAAATGGCTACTGTGAAACCCCTGGAATGTAAAAAGAACAAAAAGGAAGCCAAAATGCATTTTACCTTGTCGACGGCAGGCCCTGGCAGGCCTCGGCACATTAGGGTTGTTCACAGTAGCCATTCTTTGCTCATTTTTGGCTCATTTTCAAACTCATTTTTGGGCCATTTTCGTGTATTTGGCAGAGGAAAGCACAAAAGGGAACCGAAAATGAAATGAAAAATGATGTGAAAAATGGTTACTGTGAACACCCTGGGAAGTGAAATTAAGAAAAATGATGTGAAAATGCATTTTGCTTGCCAGGCACAGTGCCAAAAAGATGAAAAATGATCATTTTTCGGTTCCCTTTTTGCAAAAGCAAGGGTAGGGTTCCATTTTACATTCATTTTTTATTCATTCTCAGTTTCATTTTTGAGAAAAATGGAATCAAAATGAAATGGAAAATGATGACAAAATGAGTCAAAAATGAATGAAAAATGGCAACTGTGAACAACCCTATTCAAACTCCCCCCAAATGACTTCATGATTTTTTTTTTCACAAGTTCATCCAAAGCAGGTGGCTCATTTCATGTTTTTGAGTCTTTTTACAAGGGGATTCCATTGTTAAATATATATATTCTTTTATACCACTTACAAAATGAACTACGAAATATAAAAGGCTACTTGGGCACCCAGAAAAAAAAATGAGAAAAAAATGGCACAGGGTGGGTGTAGGCAGGCAACGTGTCCCATTAGCACCCAATCCACCCTGTGAGCAAGTGCTCACAGCAGTGGGTGTCGGGTGCTGGGTGCTCACCCCCCTCCCTTGCCCCCTCCCCTGTTTCTGGTGCTGTGGATGTCATGTCTCCCCCTGTCCCCATCGTTGTCCAAGCCTGCGTTGGCGCCGGTATCATGGCCTCCCCCCCCCGCCCAGTCATCATGACAGGCTGCACCCATGATCCACCCTATGAGCAGCTGCTCGTAGGCATGGGGGCAGGTGCCGTGTCATCCATATTGGGTTGGTGTGGCCATAGATGGCAGTGGGGGTGCTGGTTTGCATTTTGTTGTTGTCATGCCCTGGCAGTGAGGTACAATAAGTATAGTAGTATTAGTTATCGTGTTATTTGGTCCGCACTTCTGAACAGTGTTTTCGGCCTCCAATAGCTACATTTTCATTCAAATAACTATCGTGACCATTCAAATAACTTGCTGCCTGCCATGGTCCCACTTACAGGAAGAATTGAATACATGCCTGATGCAAACTAACCATTTTTGTTCCTGCCGGCCGTTTACCGTGGCAGTGAAAAGCAGTGCATTGTCCAACATGTCCGCTGCTTGTTGCCCTCAGCTTCATGCACCCTGTTTCCCCTCATCCTGCCCCCAGGGCTGCTCTGGATCATGACCTGGTTAAGTGTTACAATTTTCTTTTACATCTATTTCCTTCCTCATCGCGGCAGTGCTTACATGACTCCATCTATTCCCTTCCTCGTCGCGGCAGTGCTTACATGACTCGTTCCCTTATCTCTGACTCATCGGGCAGCGCCCATATTCCCTTTTCTATTAGACACCGAGTAGATAGCTGTCCGCTTACATCGTACTCTACAGCTTTGCATCCATAGATAGCTTACTGACTCTTACAATACGTGTAGACACGTATTCGACACGTAGCCAAGTAAACACCTATATAAACTGTAGTAGACAAAGGTCAAGGCTCCTTAGCTTGACCTTAGGCAATATACAGCCTTAGAACTGCTCTCGAACGCGCGACTCAACCTAAGCCAGAAAGCCTCTGACTTAGCGTGATATAACTTAGCGACGAAAGCCTTGTCATTAACGAACTCAATACTTGTACTGAGTAGTTGAGGCTCTCGCCTTAACATTAAGAAACAACTCAAGGGAATATCAGAGGAGAGTCTAAAAGGATACAAAGTCTGGCTAGGTGTGTAATGTACTTACCTGTTCATTTTCCGAGGTGGAATCTGACCATGTTGCAACAATAGGGATGCCACCTGAACTCATTGACAACCACTATCTCAGTCACGACAACATGATGGACTGGATCAATGTGGAGAAGTATGCACTCTATCTGCAGTACTTGAGCAGGCAGTCAGATGAAAACACGTACCAGTGAGTGCTGAGTGGTGGGCTGCTGAAGTTCAAGTTTGTGTTGATACGAGACCATGATAGCACCTCGGCCCAGAAGATGAAGCCTTCTGGCATCGAGCTGGAAGCTGCAAAGGCAGATCAGGTTCGTTTGGTTCATTTTTTGTCATGCTGAATGCAATTACCATTTTTGACAGACCACGTTGCCGGCGACAAAACAACTTGATGTCATTGTTATCTCAGATGACAGCGATACTGAGATTTCGCTGGTCGACGCGAAGGGGACAGCCAAAAAGAGAACAGCAAAACGACCTTGCAACACTCAGCTGGCCAAATGACAAATCTCCAAGTCCAAACTGGAAGTTATCGAGATCCTGGATTCCAGTGAAGATGAAGCCAATCCATGATTCACTAGGAACAACGTCACACTCCACAGTCCCAAAGTGGAAACCAAAGGCCACTCACTGCCCCCGAACATCAAAATTGAGCCCGAGGCTCCAGCTGCGAAGCCCAACTTGAGCACCAATGTGGTTCTGGCTCTCAAAACTTCCTGTCCCATGATGATGAGCCAGAGAGAGATCATGATGGCAGGTTTACTGTCACATGGAAGTTTAAAGTTGATGCTGTTGAACATCTCGATAGTGTTCCTATCCATTGGCCTGTCCCCAAAGTAGAGACAGCGTATGTTCTAGACTTCACTGACAAAGCTGGGTTGCTGGGAAACAAGAAGGGAAGCCCAAAGAGCCTGGCTGCATTCTTGAAGGCAGAGGTACATAGCACTGCCATGTTTAAAGTCCTGTGGATGGCAATTGTTGCAATGATAGAACCAAGATTTGTGGGGAGGGGGATCAAATGGCAGTACTACACAAGACACAAAGGTCAAAGTTCTCGGTGACCTCCTGACTCAACGCTCATCACATCAGTATAACGGAGCTCTCCAATGCAAACGTTTCGATGCGGAAGTGCTTGATGGCTATTGTTAAGATTGTCTCTTAACTACTCAGCAAGTTCGAGACAACAAGGTGCTTCCTTGTGTCGAGTTCGTCGTTAGACTCTGAGGTACTTCCTCAGGTCGAGTTCTCTGTGAGCAGTTTAAAGAGTTTATATCTTTAGGTCAAGCTGAGGCCTTGACCGACTATCTACTACAGCTTATATAGACTATTGGCTACTCTGGTCTATATAACAATTGGCTGTTAAGAATAGCAGTTATCTACTCAGGTCTTTTTAGGAGTCATTTCAGTAAGTAAAGATGCGCCAGCTGTCAAGTGAGCGCATGTGAGAAAGTAAATATAGCATATACGATAGAATCGTAACAGCTATGAGCGTAACAATGGTGATGACTTGGCAAAGATGAGGGAGATCTTCGAGCATGAGCAGGCTCAGAATAAGGCAGATGGAGATACAGTGCTTGCCATGACCGACATGTATGACTTGGCCTCTCAGTAGTTGATATTGTGTATTGACTGAATCAGTTTTTTCCATTTGATGAAGGGGATGAAATGCAAGAAAAAATGTGGTATAAACGCAATCTTAAGGCCATTAAAAGAGGTAAGGATTGATTGATACAACTGAGGGTTACATGTACTGAATGCAATGATCAGCCCTCTACCGATGGGAAAAAAAACTTTGTTGGCTGTAGTGAGTGGAAGAAGGAGGAATGATTTGACCACTTATATGCTCGGATCCCACCTGCTGTCAATGAGACCATTCTATTCCAGTTGATGAATGGGCAGCCAGTTGACTCACCAGATCTTCATCAGTACCAGGCTGCTTATTATGCATTTCTTCATCCTCATCATGGGCAAAAGAAGTATTGTAGTCAGTAACTGATCTTTGACTCACAATAAACATGTGTTGACTTCAAAATTTCATGCAGAGCACACCCATTTCAAGAAGGGTTTACCAGTACTTTGTAAAATGGTGCCCCGTGAATGTCCCGCAAAGAAAATTGTTTATGTATTGAATGATTTGTCAAACCCCAAAGCCGTTGTGATATTTCAAGGCTGCCATTCACACCCACCTTGGCCTGAGGAAAAGCCCACAAAACAGGCAAAGGACAATCTTCAAAAATGCCTTGATGCATACGGAATGTATGGAGTGACAGCTGGTAGGGTTGATAATGGTGAGTGTAAAATCAAACTACATCTGTCAGTGGCGATGTCATTAAGTTCTACACAGCTGCTACAACACTCGCACTTCTTGGATCTTCACTGAGTGAAAAGCACCATGCATTCCGAAGTTGAAGACTTCTGCAAGAAAGAGTTCACGAGCAAAGAGATGCGGCGGTGCCTGCAGGATACCAGTGGCAAGGTATGACCCTTATGTCTCAACTCTCAAGTCTATACTGAAAATGCATTGACTTGAAACCTACACAGGGATTGTTGATCAGTATGAAAAAGACCAGAAACTGCCACTCAATGAACACTATCTGTGGCATCTTTGCATGGAAGGTGACATAAAAGTCGTGGTGACAATGAATGTGGTACTTGCGGCATTGATTCACACCGCATCATATCTTGTTGGTGACTACACCTTTAAATGGGTTCATGGTGAACTAGATGAATGTGAATTTGTCATATGGCATGCGTCAAAAAATGAACATAAGTTGGGTTTGTTGCTGATCAATGGTTTCTCGGTTCATTGAGTTAAACACTAGGTGTGACGATCTCACACATTTACTGCAATTCTTCGACCCATGAGGCCTTCGGCTTTATTTTTGAAGGCCTCTTTACCTCAATTGAGAAAGCCACTCATCGCAAAGTCAAGTTCAAGGTTTTTGATCCAGTTGCTGGCAATCTCCTTGCAGTCCTACTTGATATGGAGGCAGCACAAGTCCAAGGTCTTGGTGATGCCATTCTTTGGCTACAGATGAATGAACCCAGCAAGAGCAGCATCTCTGAAAATGATCCTAACATGCTAGTTCAGTATCTCATCAAACTGTGCACAGTCCATTTTGAGAGGTATGCCGTCCTTGTTATCAATATAGTATCTTGTGAATCTTATCAACCTACCCCAAATAGACGGACCAGTGAGCTTGCAGAAGCGGTTGGCTCTGATGTGGTAGAATACCTCAACAAAATCTGAGCTCTTTCCTCACCAGAGGATATCACTGCATGGCATGGATTTTGCAAAGCTCATCCTAGCAAGAAACTCAGAAGTACAATACACATTTGTATTCTCCACATTAATTGCTGCTAACTGAACTGTTTATCAGATTGGTATGCACACAAGATCACATACCCTTGGTTGTTGCCTGGTTTCAACAAAACTCTTTCTCAGATTCCGCGTGAATTTTGGGACCTCACACCAAACCACACCAATCTCATCGAAACGGCTCATGCTGGGACTAACCGCAACACAGCAATCAACCTCCAGCCATTGGAAGCCATCCAACGGTATGTGTTCTGGAAAATCAAGGCAATGCACTGAACTCATTCGATAATAAGTGCGCAAGCATTGGACAAGTCCACTGCTGCATCAATTGCTGCTGCAAACACCACATGCATCCATCGCAATCCCCATAACTCCAAGGTTGACCATGCCAAACAAGCAGTTACTTGCCAAACTAACAATGCTCGACAACGTGCTGTCCATAATGACTTAGATTCCAACATCGATGATGTACGCGACCAAATATCAGCAGCGGCGCATGCTCAGAAAGAGTTGAAGGCAAAACTGAAAGACTTGAACAAGAGGAAGAAAGGAGCAGGGAGGACACCGAGGCACAACAGATCCAGGTTGCGGTATGATGGCATTGCAATACCAACCATCCGTGGCCTGAATACTGTATCTGTTGAGACCCAAGGTAAGTAATCACCCCAGTCGAGACCAGCAACCTATGATTGACATTCTTCAGGAATCGAGGCTCATCCACAATCCGCATCCTCGATCGGCACTCCACAATCCTCGACCTACCACGATGGCGAGGATGGCAACAATAGCCGTGAATCATCAACTCTCGAAGATATAACATTCGACCTGTGCAGCTATAACTCAGAGCCGGTGGATCAAGTTCAATGTCTCAATCTGAATTCACCTTGTATACCAATTCAAGTTCCTGGCCCAAGCCCTAGCGGCGACATCATTATTTCCCACTCTGGTACTTCCGAACCAGTTCAGATTTGACAACTGCAACTCGAAGTTGGATTTGCTCTGGTGGCGTTTCCCCATGACAATGTCATTCTTGGCTCGCAACTGCAGAACATGACCTTGGCCTTTGCCAACCCCTCCAATACTCCAATCCAGGCCTCATCATTCACTGGTCATGCTCACACTCCTGAGTACGCGATGGCAGTGCCTGATCATCTTGATGCATTGGAAGCTCGGTTGGATGAATTGTATGGACTGAGGATGTTCTCCACTTGATACAAGCACATATTTACTCCCTAGATAACTGCTATCTGCTTGTCGTAGTACAGGACCCTGATTGATAAAGGCTGTGGCTCTAATAGTTGACTGGGTCACCATATTTGACGTTTCAACGTTTCAATGTTGTTCGGAATACATGTACGGAACCTGTTCAAAAGCAGAACAAACATTCCCAATCATGATCTGTCCTCTTTCCCCACTTCAGTTAATAGCTGAATAATGAATGTTACTAAAGGTAATAGTACTCCCTGGCAGTGGAGGCATGGTCAGTGTGACGTGGTGGTGAATGAGAGGTGGTGTGTACCTTGCAGGTGCCCCATTTCATGGGCCTCCCAGCGCCTCCTGCTCCTCCTTGCTGTCATCCGGTCATTGGCCCATTATCCACCCTGCGAGGAATGCCGGGCCGTCTCAATGCTGTGGGGGCCCTCTGGTCATTCCTGGTGCTGCAAGAGTGTTGGGGCATGCAGCAGGGGTTGGGTAGGGAAAATGGGGGGCACAGGGGGTAAATGGGGGGCAGCGAGAGGCCTGGAGGGACTGGGGGCAGTCAGCATCATTGAACGTGACACGGGAGGGGCAGCAGGGGGTGCGGGTCGCAAACAGCATCGATGTCAGCCATCCACAAGGTGAGCAGGGGTCAGGCAGGAAAAAGGGGGTAAAGGGGGCAAGTGCAGGGGCTTGGAGGGGCAGAAGTGGGTCGTCATTGTTGGACGTGACACATGGGGGGTATGTGGGGCTGGGTGCTGAATGGGGGCTTTTGGAGTGAGCTGGGGGCCTGCAGAGGGCAGCCGAGTGGTGAGCAGGGTCAACATTCAACTGGGGGAGGGGTCTGGGGGGTTGACAGTGGTGCACTGGTGGCCGTAGAGGGCTGTTTTGGGGGTGGAGGGGCCAGGCATGCGAGGGGCGCTGTCAGTGACATGGCACAGGTGGTATACAATAGGTAATTAGTAAAAAAGAACACAAAGAATAAACAAAAAACATACCTAGGGCCCAAAAGATGTTTGTCGTCGTTTGGGCTCGCGTTGCATCCAAGATCCTTCATTTGCAGCACTTTGCTGGTGTAGGAGTGGGAGAGGTGGTGGTGGGTGGTGGCAGAGCAGGCAGTGGTGGTAGAAAGAAGGAGGGAAGGAATGAGGCGGCAGTGGGCTCCTTCGTCATTGTTGTGGGTCAGTCAGAGCATCGCAGCAGAGTTTGAAAGATCGACAAAAAGTGAAAATGAAAATGAAGACGAAAAGGAACCTCATTGCAAAATGGGGGGTATAGGCCCATTTTGCAAAAAGGCTCCTTTTTGACTTCATTTTCGAGTCATTTTCACATTTCATTTTTCAAAAAGGAACGAAAAAGTAAGTCAAAAAGTAGCCGAAAAGGAGCCGAAAATGGCTACTGTGAACGACCCTAGTAACCGGGAATTTAATTTTCGGGCCATTTTCGGGCTCATTTTTTATTTCATTTTTCATCTCATTTTTCAAGAATGGGGGGTGGATCAAAAAATAATCATTTGAACCCTTCCCTTGCTACTGCAAAAATGACAATTTTTTTGGAGATACCTTTTTTAATCTCATGAATTGTACGAAATCGTGGTTGAGATGGGAATGATGCGAGCTGAACACAGAGTCAGAGACATTTATACCTAACTTTGGCCATCCAGATGATAGCAGCAGAGGAAGGGAACAGGCACTTATGCCACGAATTGGCCGAACAGCCACGCATGCTGGCATGGACGCGAGTTTTAAAGAACGATCACTATTTTTCGAATCTTAGTTGTTACCCAGTGGAAGCTATTGGCACGCACCACGTGTAGGGTAAATAAGGCCAAAGTAAGCAATTCCGATATCGAGAGTTGAGGTAAACAGTCCCCGGAGAGCTAGGGGTCTACTAAAGAGTATCAACGATGGCATAGTAGCATACATGGTGTTGTATTTAGGTGGTTTTCATTACCGTTCCAGGGTCATGCATTTTACCGCGCACCTGGTAACCTATAGTGTTCCGCGAGCGACGAATAGCTTCGCTATCCAGCTCGTGGCCAAGTGGGTTGTCGACGATGTCCCGTCTTTTCTACAAGAATCTATATTAAATAATTTACAGTACCCAAACAAAGGGAGGTGACATTTCAAGATTTCTTATATATTAAACTAAGCCCCTTGCATAAACGAGGGCGACATATCCTAACTTCCTAACTAATAAAAATTTGGCCCTTCCGATCTCGTGTCGTGAGGAAGGGGCCATGAACTAATCAAATAGATGAAAAAACCCTCGCGCAAGGTGCGTGAGGGGGCTGCCCCGGGTATGGTCGTACACAGTCCCCAGCCACTTGCACCATCTGCCCCCCTCGTCGTCGTCCCCCTCATCGTCGTTTGCCCCCCTCGCCGTCATCCGCCTTCGTTGTCTCCCCCTTCATCTCCTCCCTGTCATCTCCCCTTGTCACCCGCCCCCCTGCCGCTATCCATCTCCGTAGTGGTGATGTGGCTGTTAGCACCCGCTCTGCCCTGCGAGCGAATGCTCGTAGTGGTGGGGGCGGGTGTGTAGGTGCGTACCATGCAGGCATCTCGTTTCTCGCGTCTTTGGCATTCCTCTCCATCGTCCTAACGGCCTCAGATCCCATTTGAACGGGGAGGAGGTGCTGTGGTGTTCGTCGTTAGGACCGTCGTGCTAGTGGTGGCAATCACGCTCCCCCGTCATGCTGGTCCTGGGTGCTGGTGCCCGTGGATGTCGTCGTGAGTTCCGTACACCCGCCATCCACCCTGGAGCAGCGGCTCGCAGGGCTGGAAGCGGGTGCTCGGCTGTTCCTCGTCGTTGTGGGGCCCACGCGCCCGTGTTCTTCGTCGTTAGCGTGTCGTTTCAAGGGCTGTCATGACAGCATGTTTATAACCTATAAAATGAAAACTATTTGTCAGTTGGAAAAAAAGAGGAAGAAATGGATATATATAACTTACCTAGGGCCCGAACGACGATAGACATCGTTTGGGCCCATTTTTGGTGTGATCCGGCTCGTTTCTCCTCAATGGTCATTCTATGGCGTGGTGGCGGGCACGGTGATTCTGGCGAAGCAGACGAGAAACCTTTTCGATCAACAAACACTGAGATTCCGGGAACATCACATGTCGTGCACGTGTTGCGTCACAACCTGCTGGGTCAATTGCATTTACTGTTGTTACCCACACAGGGCACATAATATATGTAGACAGCATGTAGATCAAATTCATTCCTATTACATCCCAAATTTGAAAAATGACAATGATTCTCTTTACTGAAAAACCATGACCTTTATCAGTTGACAACAGAAGAAACGGAAGAAGGGCTTACCTCGACTTCAATTCCACCTGCACCCAGTAATAATATTGTCAGTCCCTACTTCCGAGTCCTCACGCTATTAATAAATGTGAATAATTGCCAAAGTAAACAGAGTGAGAAAACTCCAACCCTCTGCCAACAGTCTCCGCCGAAGGGCATGTCAGTATCTAATTCGCTCCGAACCTGCAAGTAGTTTGGTGAGTACAAAGCGTATTCCCATCATCCACTGATAATGTGGGTGCTGCGAACCTGAAGGGCAGTAGGAGCAGCCTCGACTTGAAGGCAAGCAAGAAGGGCGGTCAACAAAAGTGGGGTAAATTTCATACTGGAGTCGTGTGTAGCCTCAGGTTTGCTTGAAGTGGCAGCATTCGTCACTTGCTACTTATATACCACAGCTGGTACTAGGTTTCGGCGACATTGGCCCATGTTTGGTGCAATCCACATAGACAATTAAGGTCAAGTCACCCTCATGTAAATCATATATCAGCGTTCACCATCAAAGAGTAGCCTGAAAGATTAATACCCTATCAATTTTAACGAGCGCCCCCGCTTTATGCGCGCTATTCGGTTCGGCGAAGTAAAATTCATTGAACCAGAAGACCGTCCTGCCCATGTTTCGTAGTCTAAGTAACGAGGTATTGAGTATCATGGACAATCTAGGAGAATGCGATAGATGAAGAAGACGTAGGAGAAAAGAGCAGTGGAAGGGGATGGGCACAAAGAGGCTCAAACTGAAAGGAGTCTAGCGTCGGTGGAAATCCTGGGATTATGTCGCATCACTGAAGGTTGTCATGACTTGCCCCTGGATCACAACTTGGGGACATTCGTTGAGGATTCCAAACAAAGCCGTTGTGCTTCGTGCATCGAGACAGTCACTCTAGGTGTCTGCTTCTTTGCTTGTCAATGACCGAATCGATAATCCAGGAAGGCTTGATTCAAATTGAATGCGGAAAGGTGAAATACGCCACAATCGATCTAATTGTTTCCCTTGGCGTGAACGTTGGTCCCCATTGTTCTATTGTAATAGGATGTTGTGCGGCCGTGTGCGGGAGATTTGAACTTGAACATGTCTAGGGTCAGATACTTACCACTCCGTATTTAGTGACCAACAGCGGTCGAACCAAAACTTTTGAAACGAGGAAGAATGCATCGACCAAGAAAGAAATAGAAGTTTAACAAAGCGTAATTATGGGCCAGCCCGGGCTTGTACCAAGTAGTCGTCTAATACCTGTCATAATTGTGAAAAACGTGAAGGTGGCGACAGGATGGTGACCATACCTTATCCATCTCTTCTAGTTGCCTGAAAGCACCTGCATAAATATCCCTGACAGTTGGATGCAACGCCTGCATGTCAATAGGTCGGCCAAACAGCAGTTCATCGACCTCAGTTAACGGTGGGAGGGGAGTTTTTGGTTGGGATGCTTTGCACTCGATGAATGCGATCATGTGAGCAACACCAAAGTCATCTTTAGGGACAAAAAGTCGCTTCTGCTGTGACTTCGGGGTTTGAGCGCGAGGATCTGCCTCAGATATGGATATTTGTCCTTGTGGGGTGGCATACCCCGACAAATCAGACATGACAGATGCAATGGAAGGCTGGCGGCGGCTGCCACCGGGTGTTTGTTTACCCGTAGGTGTCGTGGTTCCAGGTCTGGAGGAGTTCTTGTCGAGTGCGCTAGCAGCTGATGCCGCTCGGGGTGGCACGTTCGAAAGTTCGGGTGGTGATCTGGATCGGAGGCGTACCGTTTCCTGGGGGCTCACAGATCGTGCACCGGTGCGTGTTGCATCTACAGCACGGTCGTCGAGGGAATATTCTGACCCAGAAGCAGACCTTCTGGAGGAATCGATGCTGGATGAAGATGAGATTTCTTTTTCTTTCGACTTTCCGTTTTTTATCTTGCTCAATACCCGACCCAACTTCTCCCCCCCGGCATCCTTGCGCCCAATGACACCTTCCAGGAGGTCATTCCGGCTAGCTGTATTGTTCTCCCGAAGCTCCTCCTCGACGATATCACTGATATCGTACGTCTCGCCATCAGTATCGACATACGAATAACGCATCCTGTCGTTTGCATCGTAGCGCGAACTCCGAAGCATCGCGTTTCCGGGCAGCAGTAAGTCCATACCGCGCACAGAATTGCTCTGGGCAGACAGAATAGCACGTTGGTTAGCTCGAGTAGCCTCGCGCTGCCGAGCGATAATCTCTTGTCGAGATGGCTGCTTTTGTTCACCATCGTGCACAGGGCTTGTTCGGCCGGAGCCACTGCTGCTTGATGCCGACTCGCGGTGAAGCTGTTGTAAAGCAATCTCGTCCAACGGAGCAGAAGTCCGATGACGGCTGGTGGTATTGCGATAGGATATGGCACGGCGAAGGATGAAGATAGGGTCGTCCGGACCGACATCATCACCTGTTCCCAAGACCTGCGCGTAATCAATGGAGCGTCGTTTAGTAAGTGAAGCCGGTCGCTCAGGAGCTCTGAAGGTAGGAGGTCTTGGGAAAGCATCAATGATCCTACTTGAGGGTGATAGCTCTTTCTCTGTTGAAGTCATTAACTTTGTCTTGTCATAAGTCGAGAACGCAGTAATTTACCTTGAGAGCCTGTGTTAATAACCAACCCGTATCGTACCCTACTCGTGCTCCGCCTCTTCGTCATCTTATCCTCGATCTCATCCCCACCATCAACCACACCTTCTTCAATCCCGAATCTCTCAAGACTCAACTCAATTACCTCCGCAACCGTCATGTTCTTCGGTAGCACAAATACCTTCTTCCGCATAGCAGGCGACACCATCGGTGGCGCGGTCGCATCCCCATCCCTCAAAGATTCCTTAAACACAATCGCCTCCGTGTAAGGGTGGAAGGACATATCGTCTGGTAAATCGTTCGGATATATCACAACCTGCAACGCGAACCGGATCGAAGGGGATGAGAAGCGATCGGGCGTAATATTGTGAGGCGAGAGGGAGAGAGACGTTGGCCTTGACGGCGAGCGGGCCTCAGAATCAAACGATGAGTCCGCAATAAGTGTCTGATCAGCCTCCTCGTCCGCGTGTCCGAGAGCACTCTCATCAGATTTATTGTCCACTCTCCTGTTGAGATAAAACTTGACTGCAGAATCGTCTGAAAAGTCATTCATTGGAAGCTTCTTGATTGCCGGATGCTGCGAGAGATTGCTCGCCACAGAGCTGATACTCCCAACGCTGCTCCTCTTGACTTTCGGCAGTTCCATCGCCTCTACAACCAGGGTCTCGAACATCACAAGCGGTTTCTCTGTAGGCATCAGCACAGTAGACGCCCCGCCCTCCACCTGCTTCACAGTCAAGTAATAATCGCCCTCCTCGTCGCCGGCAGATAGCCTAAACCGCTGCAGAGCCTGCCGTATAAGCTCCGCAGAGGATGTAGATGAGTTCAGGAGCACCGTCTTGAACGTAGCCTCCGTCTGCAAATGCTTGCCCGCAAAGACACGTATCACACTAAGCTCTGGGACGCCTGGGCCCTGCCCATCCATGATTGATTGCGTGAGGATCAATGAGCCTGGCCGAGGCTTCGTAACAGGAGGACCAAGACTTGAGCCAGGTCCACCAGGCGAAGAGTGGAAAGAGTTGCCTGCCAAGACAGCGGATGCGGACTGTAGACCATACGACGGAGCTTCGGGCGGTGATGAGGGCGACCGATTGAGGTACTGTTGGTACAACGCCTGCTGCTGCTGGTCTCGCTGGCGGAGCTGTGATGCGTGTTGTGAAACCTGTGGCGTGCGCTCAGGTGTTTCGGGCAGTTGCTGCTGTTGTCCGATACGCCTTGCTTCCGGGGGGCTTGAAGGCTGTATAATGAGTGTTTGCTGTTGCTGTTGCTGGAGGGGGGGGATGCTAATGGTAGACTCTGATCCAAGGGGCCGGTGCCCTGATCTGCTGGACTCTTCCGAGCCACGGCCTGTAAGCTCTCCACTCTCCACGGACCCGATAGACGCGTTTCTCTCCCGACCCTTGTCCTTTTTCCGCCCAAAGAGCCCACCGAACATCGACCCCTTTTTCTTCTTGTCCTTCCCCCCGTCGTCCTCCGAGTCCCGATGTTCCTTCTCCTTGCGTAACTTTCCAGCTCCGTTCCCTTTCGCGAGACTGGACGAGCTCACGGGTGGTCCCATCTTTTCCTTCCCTTTGGCCTTCTTCCTGGCCTCCTCCACCTCCTCGTCCCGCATTCGCTTCGAACGCTCCTCGGCCTGTTTTTCAATGACTACGCTGGGAAGCAGAGGGCCTCCGCCTGGGAGACTGTCGTCTGATTCCCGAGCGATGGAGGGCGTTACGGTGAGTTTCCGCGTCTCGGTGACTTGAGCGGGGTCGAGAGGCCGAGACGTGTTAGTTTGCGCGGAGACATCCTGTGTGGTGACGAGTCGTTCTCGTGAACCCGAAGAGCGTAAAGAATGTGCTGGCGAGACCTGGGCTGCTTGCAGATCAGCCAGCACTTTCTGTTGTTGTTGCTGGAGCTGTTGTTGCTGTTGCTGTTGGGCAAGGAGTTCCCGTTGTTGTTGTTGTTGCTGTAGATGGCGTTGTTGTAGCTGCTGCTCCTGGAATTGCTGCTGTTGAAGAAACTGATCCTGGAGTTGTTGCTGATGGGATTCGCCAGCGCGCAGTTGTCGTGCCTGCAACTCATGAACTGCATTTTCATCCCATCCCATCCCATCATCTGGTTCCATTCCTGCAGGCCCCCCTTCCTCCTCCTCCTCCCTTTTCTGATCCATCTGCTCGTTCGCTAATTCCTGGTCCTCGTCCTCGTATCCCTCTTCATCCCACTCCTCATTCGGGTCGTCCTCCTCTTCATCGTTCCAAATTGCTGGGAGGTATCTATGTACGGAAAGTGTTGCGATGAACGTGACGCTTTTGGTTTTTTGTGCGCGTGAAACGTTGCCACGTGGAGTGGGTGAGGGTGTTCTGTTCGAAGCAGGACGCGAATTGAAGTTATGAAGGCGGTCTTGGGTAGCATTCGGGTCCTCGTTAAGCTCTGCTTGTGTGGCCGATGCCAGCTAACACGGATTCAATGATGTTTGATATATGTAAAAGGTGATTTGAACATGAGCTCACATCAACATTCCGATGCTTGTTGAGTCTTGCAAGCCGCTCGAACGGCGTCTCGATATTTTCTGCTGGGATATAGCCAACTTCTTGAGTTTTAAGGACGCGCACAAGCCACCAGTAGCTGTTACTGTCGTCCATCAAAAAAAGACTGTCCCCCTTCACGACGTTGGCCTGCCCCTCCACCGTTGCGGCAAAGCTGTGGAGGGAGTAAACCAAGTCAAAGTCTATAGATTCGTTGGGAATAGAGAGCGAAGAGGAACCGTCGTCGTCATCCTCCATGTAGTCTTCATGCTCTTCACCGTCAGAGTCGTCTTCCAGGACCGAGTGCTCCTCGTCTTCGGATATATACTGAGCAGCAGCAGCAGCATGTGCATGGAGATGCATGTGGTCGTCTGGATGAATTTGGTCCCGCAAGTCAAAGGTGTCTTGCCGCCGTGGTCCTCTGATATTGACCTGCATCGCGGTGAAGATTCAACGTGGCAACCTTTGATGGCAGTTCGTGTGATACACGGTGAAAGAAGGAAAGAAAACGAATGTTGAAACGGGTAATTAGCTGAAAAGAAATAGGAAGATCAACAAAACGTTAACATGTGGTGGTATATGTACAACTTCTCGAGTTGAATGTTGAACGCGAACGACCAACACCCTAATTATTACCATGACAACTACATACTCTTCATCCAAATACTTTTCTGGCTTTGTCGCCACAAGAATGAAAGAACTCATGTAGCGATCGGTGGTGTATATATCCTGTGCAAGCGCTTATATTTATACGCCATGTACAATTGCTGAGGAAGCTCGCAAATTGCTCCCAAGACTGCCAGTTAACATATATATAATAATATATTTAATGAACTTTGAAAAGCGCCGTATTTTGAGGCAATCGAGATCTAAGTACGGAATAATGTCCATCGACTACAGCATATAGAATTTATCGATCTAGTCTTACAGTCTGCGAACGGGTGAGAATGCCTCAACTATGTATACTGTCAGAGAAGTACTTTATTGAGATAAAGTCAGGAGGTACATCGTAATAAATATCTCAAAATAGCCATAAATAGCGATAACTTCCAAGTGCCCAGCGCCACGATTCCCGCCGCTGGACCCGCTCCTACACGAGCACCATAGACTACTCTTATGTGCCATAGGTTCTCCATGTTCATAAAGAGGGAAACACTCACATGTGAGGCCCTGGCCACAGTCACCCATCCCCGCCACATCCCACGCCTTTCTCTGTTAGCCTGGGGTATTGGAGAGAAGCAAAGTTTAGATGAGGAAAAGCTCCAAGTTTCGACAATGGACTCTTGGAGATAAGTAGTGCCTGGACATCCCTGACAGGTGACGCGGTGATGCTCGAGTTTCATTCACGATCGCGAGCACGTTCGTCTCCCGCGGCTCACAAGTATGTAAACCCTTGGGGAGCTGTCAATCTTACCGCAAACGTCCGTCGCGCAAGTCATCAACGCCCTGGATGCAGGTGTAGGTCAGCCGCCGTCCGATTGAATCCTGGGGAACCATCTCACTTTTTCATAGTGGCGATCTTTTTGGTCGTTCGGTGATAGCAAATCACAAAAATAAATCCCCCATCCTTCTCAAAATGTGAGGCACTTTGAAGAAACCTGCGGGGGGACCTGATTTTGCCTTTTGACAGTTCCAGCCTGGACCTAAATATTTCCTGGAGATCAAGCCTCCCCAACCTCTGCTCAGGGGTCGTCCTGAACGGCAGCAATGCCGGAACGCACCTGATCAGGGCGGCAGAATGATTGAGAAAATGTAAGCAAGGAAAGTCACAAGAGTTTTGAACCAGGGTGAGCTGGTAACGCGGAGCTCCGACCCTATGAATGACCAATGTCAACGGATCTAATCTACATTTTGTTAGGGCACCGTGAGTCGACTCACAAACACGCTTGAAAGTTGCCAGTCAAAATCAATTACTGCCTCGATGGCTTTGTTCAAGTTCCTTAATTTTAAGGTTCCATCCGCTGACACATTCTTCAATCCGCGGTTAAAGTATCTTCCGACAGTGGGCGAATATCTGCAACATGATTAAAGCCAAACCCAAGGACAAACTCCCCTCCCCACTGCCGACCTTTTCTGGGCCGCCATCTTCGCCGGTGCCTGCTATGGTATGTAATTTTTTGTTTATTCTTTCTGAACTACAGCAGGTATGACCGTATTGCAGACCTCAGAATCGACGTTGGTTATGCATTTAGACCAAGCGCGCAACGCTCAATCCTCTCATGGAGTAGTTGTGAGCTCCGACCTGAAATACGTTTCTGCGGCCTGTGCTGACTGCCTCCGATGTAAATCAGGCAGAGATGCTTGAGGAGGAGAACATGGCGTGGAATTCTCCGTCTGGGTCTAGGTCCTGAACATGTCCAAGAACGTTTCCAACGTAATTAATATCCTGAACTCGAGAGACACTGATATAATTTCTTAATATCCAGTTGTTTGCCTATCCATGCCACAGCTGCGACTGCCACTACCCACGAACGCGCCGCCAGCCGGCAAGCTAGTGCCACTAAGCATGGATCCTACTCATTTAAGTCTATGACAGAATGTTCGGCTTCTCGGATATTCGCTCTTCAAGTTTCGGCACTCTACACTCCACATTATGTTCGCCAACTCATCGCACCAGCCTGAAGCTGGTAAACGAGGTTTGAGGATCCCGGAATCTTGACCGTGGTACCTCCTTCCTCAGTTCATCAGTTTAGCCGATAGTGTATGCCAGTGTACGTGTTTCCGAATTGAGTAATTTGAAACTTTTCTGCCACTGGAGTCGGTGATATTCTGTGATTATTGAACAGAAACCACACTCAGTGAAGGCACTACAGGGGCTCTATATCCAGTCAATGGACAGAGGAAGGGCCTGCGCCCTAATACAAATTCGGTGGACTTATGCCAGTGGTACATCGGGATCATCCTACCTACTCGCCGATGCGTCATGGCCATAACAGCCAGCGAAAAAGAAAATTTAAAACTTGATAAAGGGCAAGATGAATATTCAAAATGTGTGATCCGGTTGTTCAATCTAGATTATCGCTTGGGAGACGAAGAACCATCCCGTCCGTGGTACCGTGACAGACTCAGACAGAGCTCTTCCGACGGTCAAGCTTTCGAGACTCGGACTCGAACTCACCTGTGAAAAGGTTGACCTGAAAATGAATTGATAAGTGGTTGATTCTAGGTCGTAAACGCACGAGTTTTCCACTAATACCTTGTGTCTCTCAATGGATATGAGATGCATATGAGTTGTGTACATGCTCTGCTGTTGACGAAGAGTGCAAAGAGTCTATTGGACGTCATCAGGATCACCTGATCGCGGCCTCCCGCTCGTTTACCAAGCAGCCTTGCCCATGTACATGGTCTTCGGCCTCGTTCTTCTTCCAAGTTTGGGACCCTGGGGAGCTCAATGAGTTACAAAATCACGCCAGGTGAACGTACGTCGGATGAAGCCACTGGTTTTGCACTTCCAGACATCGCAGAGCACCCCAATTGCAAGGCTTCCTCCAGTTCTCGTGATTATCCAGGTATGACAATGTTGATGTCATGATTTTGACGACGACACCGACACATACCACTATCTCTCACACCTCCGTTTTCAAACATGATTTGTAGGCCGTGACATTGAAGTTCGTAAGTATGTCCTAACTAATTAAAACTCGTTTTCGCTCATTGCCAGACTCGGATTTCAGTTCCATGCAGTACAGTCAAGAATAGCTTCAAGCTAGTGAAAGGTCGGTTGTGCTGCCAGATCAAACCAAGCAAAATATTTCGAGTCAACTGATAATCGACTGTAACCTCGCTGTGTATATTAGTTTATGCTGATTATCGTCGGCATTAATGGGGTAGTGGTAACCTGGGTCGTTGCCATCTGCAGATTCTCGACCCGCCGGGGGTTCGATTCCCTCTTAATGCATTCTTGGTCCTTTAGATCACTTTTTGTATATCCCCCATAAATTTGTTGCACAGGAGTGTATCTCACTAGAGGTTTGTCCTAACCCAAACCTCAGTCATGTCACTTCGTATTCGGATCTGTCTTGTTGTTCGCTTGAAAAATAATCCACTGGCTCTTGCCATCGACATCACTCCTCCACTTATAAGCGCTACTAATACTAGCACCCCGAGTTGGTAGACGACTTCTCGTGTCATATGCCATTTGCGACCTCGCGATCCTTACAAACATCCCGATGTAGGAGGTAGTGTGTTCGTTGTCGCACAACGCAATGGCCACTGATGTGACCTGAGTCGTTGCCAGCACGAGGATATCTTTGAGCTGTCTCGCCATGCCCGGGCCATTCCCAGTCCGCCCCAAGTGTACCTCGTACGATATTCTCCACTGGTGCAAGACACTAAATAAAAAAGAGCAATTCTTGTTTATTTAATGAAACTGGTTTGTTATCATTCAAGTTAACAATACATTCATGTTGGGAACACACAAGTTCCTGTCGCTGACTCTTTATATGACCTGTGAAATCTACGAGGTGGACTATCGTCACCGAACAGCTGAAAGAATGGAAACAGACTCACTCCACCAGTTCGGACATCATAGATCCATCCTGTGACTGGAGTTTCTTTCAACACCAGTGGGTGCTCCTGCAAATACTTGACCTCTTGCTTCACAGAATCTTCCAAATTCTTGAATGTCAAAAAATCAATGCTGTCGACCGTTTCGGCGACAGTGGCATTTCCAGGCTCTGCTTCCTTTACCACCTTGCGCAACTGGTCCGATTCGAAGCTGACCATCCCGCAATCTGTGTGGCGGAGGACTGCTATTTCTCGCGTACCCAGCAGCCGCTGCGAAATGATGACCGAGCGTAAGGCATCTACACTAGAATGGAGTAAGAAGGTTAATCAGGGTCACTACATGGTAGACAACACACGCACGCGGAGCCCCCGGCGTTCCTTATGACATGCGCTTCCCCGAGCCCGATCCCCAGTTGACCTGCAGGCCTGCCAGTGGATGGGTTCTCGAATTCAACGGGTTGAGTGAGGTAGGGTCTTTGCTTACTCGACACGGGCATCCATGCAGGTAACTAAGGGTGGGCGATCACTGTTGGGATCGTCAAACACTCACAAGATTTACGTGAAATACATACTGAGGATGTAACCCCTTGATGGTGGGATTTCCAAATTTCCCTTGTCGAAGCTCTCGAGATATGGCTTATTCTTGGCGACGAACTCCTTATGAGCAGACATGATGGGTATAAAGCTGCGAGATAGATACAGATACGAGAGGAGGGTTCATCAAATATATGGGTCTTAAGACTGTACTTGCGCAATATTGACTACGATTGCGCGATACAGTGTCATGGTGTGAGTGGTATGACGTCAGAGGTATTTTCAAGGGGCTCACCTTATTCTAGCACGACAGTTAGCATAAACCGAGGATGACTGAACTCCAGTCGACCAACCGTTTTGAACCATGGCATGTCCTTCGGCATTAGTCTTCGTCGCTGTCTGGATCCGAGGCATTACTATAATCTATCTCGGCCTCGACGTCTCCTCCAAGCTCTGATTAATCGCGAAAATCCGAGTCTCTCATTTGGGGATTGATAGGTTTGTTTTAATGGTTCACAGTGGTACGAGCGTTTCGTCACGGTGGGTCCTGCCAGCATGCGAGTTGTTTGTTATTGTTCATGAAGGAAGGGTAAACTCATGCAGCCCGAAGCACTCGACGCACACTGTCTTATGCAGCCCGTGCGCAAGCCCAGGAGGGCGCTCGCCGTCCCAAGGTGCTCCATGTTGATTGGCACGACCTGCGAGACGAGGAATAAGAGTGAGACCAGGACGAGGCACTAGAAGCGTGGCGGTTTCTGGACGTGTCGGAGACGAGGGCTAGTAGGGAGTGAGAGCCGCGGCACGGTGGAATTGGGAACTTTTGAGAGCTGACATTGCATTCAGAGTCAGAACTTAATCGATTAATTACTCTCACTGTGGCAGACACGTATTTTTGGATCTTCGGATCCGGATGTATCATTCCAAGTCAAATGGTCATGAAGCAAGAGTCAGCGGATACACTGCCGACGGTAAAATTGAGATTGCATAACCTGAGATTAACATTTTACTTTTGCGTTGATGCTGGTGATACAATACGGTGTCTGTGTATTAATGGGCCACTCCGCTGGCATCGCTCGATAACAATCTGTGTTGGAATGTTACAACTCGATATCTACTATGTGGCGAGCGAGAGGCGCAGCATGAGTAAGCCCGGAGAAGGGCTTCCCACAGCGTATATACTTGACTCGACATCAGATTCACGCTCCAAGTTCAACAAGAAAGGACGCTGGCAGGTCCAAGCAATGCCGCACGGGGGACAGCTGTGCACCGAAGGACCAACTCTCTTTAGGCACATTGTGTATCACCTATAAAATAATAAAATCAAGCACCTTCTACCCTTCGACCGATAACGTCAACGATTTCTGACAAAGTTCGCAGCAGGACCACTACTTCTCATGCTGCCTATATTTGCTAAGTAGAAGAGAATTCAGCGTTAGGCAGAGCAGGCAGGGTTCACATTGCCTACCTGCTTTACGCTCCCACCCTCTCGTCCTGGGGTTGCCGCCATTGAGTGCGAGCGCCCGGTCGACGAATTTAATGACTTTAGCGGAAGGGAGGGTGCCGGCCCCAGAGGGACGTTGGTTCTTCACTAATGTCCGGAACGTTTTCGAGCTGGCAGGAAAGTTTTTCAGCAGAAATAATGTAAACACGAAGGGGAAAAAAAGTAACAGGTGGAGGCGGAGGCAACCGGAATATGGATATTATGCGTACCCGACGATAACATCTTTTGGGGCATCATTTTTTCGTGCGCGTTTCTTGGCTGGGCGTTTTGTGTGGGTTGCAGCTGCCGACGAGTCGAAGTCCGCCTTGCGCTTGTTCGGGGGTGCGGCTGCTAGGGAGGCGAACGCTGCTGTGAAAAGATGGTCGGGGAGGTGATTCGGGTTTGCCGGTACGATAGACTTGGCGTCGTGTCCTCGATTCTCGCCTGCTCTGTCGTCTTCAGCATTCTCTTCCTCCGAGTCTGTTTCATCGTGTGCACCTCCCAAGTCGTCTTCAGCATTATCCTCGGCGCTCGCTTGATCATGGTCATGACTGCCGCCCAGGGGTAAACTTGGGATGTCTTGGAAATCCTCATCCTCACGATCACCGTCCTGCTCCGTCTCTGCTTCCTTCATCGCCCGTTTCATCCTCGATTCGCGGTCGACAGCACCACCATCACTCCCTGTTTCTTTCCGTTTTCTTCGCTTGCTATGTTCCGCTTGTTCTTTGAGTCTCCTATCCCGTTCTCTGTTCCTTACCCGTGTCTTTTCCTTGTCGGCTGCGTGGATTTGGGTTAGGGTGGAGGCGTGCTTCTGGACGCGGCGCTTGGATTCGGCAAGGGAGAGACTCTCAGGTGTTGCTTCGTCGTCGCTCGAAGCTGATTGACTGCGAGGCGAAGACATTTTGTTGGTGTAACAACTGAATGCAGGATGTTGATAATGATTTGATAATGATCTCTGACTCTGAATATGATTTACTGTAATGTCGAAAATTCTCACGGATACCAATGCCCATGATCCCAATCACGGGAAGTTGCAAGTTTTCGGCTTGACTAAAAACTTTGCCAAAATTACATGGAAGTTTTAGGAACTTGTCTGAAATTTTACATTTCAGGTGCCATGAAACTCTTGCCTGAAGAAATCACAAATTTCGACAAAGTTTTTTTTTTAAGTTGCCTGGTGTGTTAATAGTTCTTAGTTGACACTGATCAGTTGCAGTCAGTTGCCGTTCCTTGCATTTGCCTCTCTGCATATTTTCGGTGCTTATTGATCTTCGAATCTCGTTGCCATGATTCGGATTTGCCACGTTCCCGCCACGTTTCGCCACTATCGGGGTTGTATCGCCACAGAACGGACTCGGAGTTGGCTGTTACAGGGCAGAGTGGTGGCAGGAGCAGTTTTTATCCGCCAGCGGCCTTCGGGTCTGGTTCTTGCCCCATTATTGAGCTGCCTTCACCGGAACCGGAGGGGGACAAATGGGGCTCCAGGGTACCATACTTTTTTTCTCACAAGTCTTTGCAATGACCCTCCGAGTCAGCCATCCCAAGAAGTCAGTACCAAGTCAGTACAGTATACCTCGGGATGCGGAGTTCATTTAGTATTGCGGATCCGTCAATCTATTTCAATTTTCGGAGGGAACGACACTGCAACGCCAATCCAGGAGGTTCATGATTATTCATCCGCGCTCGTTTTACTCACTGACTCGATTCAATGATTTCGACCAAACCAGCGTGACCCCGGCCCCCTTTGCTCTAGTGCCTGAACATGACGCAAACGGCTATACCGAAAATGTTCCTGTTATTCCCAGTCATCGATCGATGATCACTGCCGCCTGGGTAAGAATATGGAGTTGTAGTTCTGTATTTGGCAATTCGACCGAGATCTGAGCATTTCAGCGCTGACCGGACCCTGGGAAGCAGTTCCTGCTACGTCGAAAATTGAAATGGATTGGATAGCTCTCTGGCTTGGTCCTCTCGTCACTAGGACCCCACCGCCCTTCGCCTACCCAGCTTCATTCAGTATAGTATTATGACTGCAGTCGTTATTTCAGGCCCAGGGGTGCCAGTGGTCATCGTCGTGATATTACCCTTGGATGAATGACGATCTTCCGATCCGGAGACCCTGGTTATCGATTTCCGGAATTACCGACCGGTTTCACCATGCCCTGTACCGTTTTGACCTTCCAAAAAAGTATCAGCGTTCGCGCTTCTAACTTTACCTGCTGTGTGTCATCACCATTTCATGTTGACCCATTGAAACTTACATTCCGCTATAAAACGCGTAGATGCTGTAGAGAGTATCAGGCTCCTCAACTACCCCTACTTTTCTTACAGGATGTTCGCCAGGGCACTCGTTGACTCCTTGGTAGTATACGCGCTCTTTCGCCTCTTCAAGTTTCTCTTCAGAGCTTTGCTTGCCCAGTCCAAATTTCATGATATCCCCGGCCCTCCCCCAGAATCATGGTTCAAAGGTGCGCCCTTTGTTCTCGAATGAATTACATCGATATTCAATTTCCAATTTTATTTTTCCTAGGGAACCTTGGCCAGCTCTTCAATGCGAAAGGTCTCCCTTTCCACCAGGGCCTCGTAGATAATTTCGGTGGCATGGTCAAAGTTTACGGATTTTTTGGGGTACGTGGGTACCGTTGTTAGCCGAATCCGGTCTAATCGAATTATGTACTACAGGATGAGCAGTTGTACATCTCAGACCCTCGCGCCTTACAAAGCATCGTCGTTAAAGACCAGGATGCATTCGAGGAGACTGCCGTGTTTATCGAGTGCGTATATGATTGCTTTCCACTGTACGCTGGTCATCGCTGACTCCGGTCGACATGTAGAACCAATAAAGCTATTTTTGGGCCCGGCCTAGTTGCGACGGTTGGTAAGAGTGTCCTCAGCTTTTGCTAAGTATAATGATCTGCTAACTGCTCGCCATGTAGGAGACCATCATAAGAGGCAGCGAAAAATTGTGAATCCAGTTTTCTCCGTTACGCAGCTTCGCCAATTGACGCCGATAATTTACGATATCGCAGACAAGGTGCATATATCCGCTCAACTGTTCTTCCTTGACAATATTTTTATCGACGTCTTCCGTTAGCTGTCGGGTGTGCTGGAGAAGGAAGTCGGTCAAGCCCCATCGAAGGAAAATGTATTGGACATGTCAGAATGGATGTCGCGTGTTGCACTGGAAATGGTGGGACAGACAATTCTGGGTTATTCGTTTGATCCCCTCGACTCCCCTTACAACAATCCTTACACATCCGCAGTCAAGGAATTAATGTGCGCGACATCTCCACTGATTCTTCTTTTGAACGAACACTTATTTTTTAAATGTCAAGTCCCACTATCTTTTCATTGTCTCTCGTTCGACAATTCGCCCCGTTTCTATCCAAACTCGGCCCGCCTTCCTTCCGGCGAAAGTTGGTCGAATGGACACCAAATCGCGCAATCCAAAAGGTGAAAAATATGTCGGATACCATGCATGATACCGCCACCGAAATCCTCCGACAAAAACGGAAAGCAATCGCCCATGAGACTGAGGACAGTGGATATGAGTCATCCCATTCTCCAGCCAAAGACGTCATCAGCATATTACGTGAGACCTTCTCTAAGAGTTGTTGTGCACAGCTCGTGACTAATGCTTCTTGGTGGTATTTTTAGTTCGTTCAAACGAGAAAGCGAACGATCACGAAAGGTTGAGTGAGGCGGAGTTAACGGGTCAAATGACGTGCGCGGCCTAGTTTCCACTTTTGTTTTTGTCCATTTTCTCACCCCTACGCAAAATGCAGCGTCTTGATTTTCGGAGCGCAGGATACTACCTCGTCCGCTATGTCCCGTATACTCCATTTGCTGTCTGTGCACCCCGAGGTCCAGACGAAAGTAAGGGATGAGATCAAGCTGGCGGTCAGAACTAAACGGGCCGAAGGGGACCTCTCCGCGCGTTTAGGGTACGATGATATTACGTCGTTACCTTGGCTTGACTCGGTCATCAAGGAAACTCTCCGACTGTAAGTATATTTACCTTTCTCCTTCTAGCGGACCTCGAGGCTTATTGCTGGATAGGTACCCTCCTGTGCCTTTCGTTCGTCGCACGTAAGCTTCGTCTGTCCTTCTGTCTCCTTCTCTTTGTGTTGACTCCTTGGACTCAGTGCCGTAAAAGAGAGGTCAATTCCGTATTACCATTCGCAGACTGACGACGGCCATGACGACAACCAACATCATGATACTGCATCGGTCACCATCCCAGTAGGGACAACGCTGTTCATAGGAATTGCGGGTAGCAACCGACTGGAATCTGTCTGGGGTTCGGATGCAAAGGAGTGGAAACCTGAACGGTGGCTGGACGACAAATTGAATTCTGATTCGAAGGCACGCCCGCGCCTACCTGGTGTGTATTCGGGAATGTAAGCATTCACTATGTTCACTCGTTATTTCGGCGCCTCATCGTCATTCTACGTAGGATGTCTTTTCTCGGAGGGGGAAGGTCGTGCATGTAAGTGTTGGATCAATTCTGTGTAAATATGGCGCTCACAGGAATGGCAGTGGCTACAAATTTGCACAGGTCGAAATGAGTGAGGGGACAGTTTTTGGTTAGCGATACCGCGAAATGCTGACGTTGATGTTACAGAAATTTTACTCGCGACGTTACTCGCGAAATTCGAGTTTGCCGCCACGGACGACAAAATTGTGTGGAATTTGTCGCAGATTATATCTCCTTCTGTGCAGATGTCGAAGACGATTCGCGATGGTGAGGTGGTGGACTCGGAGGAGCGGAAAGGCCTTCCTCTCGTTGTGAGGCTTTGTGGAGCGAATTGACTGGTCACTTCTTTTCTTGGTTACATACAATCAGTCCTTCCCAATGCCATGTAGCGTTATATATTCCATTAGTTTACGTACCAAAGGTTCCTAAATGTATCACTACACAGTATATAATAGATTAATTAATTGTCCATGTCACTCCACTGCTTATCCATTTTGTTCTTTGTATGCCAGATCTACTGCGTTCGAAACGTATATAGAACACTATGTTAAGGACTTCATCCAGAAGTAGAAGTTGGTAAGTCAAAAGATATGGTATACGGACTAACAGCCTGAGCAGACTCAAGTTGAGATATGAATACAACAACGGATTACAACACGCATTTACTCTCAAGTGTGGTGAGCCACATCCTGGTGAACCACCTCCTGCACATTCTTCATTCTGCCAAATATCACTTCGCCAAGACCCAAACCAAGAACAATCGCAATAATGTAGGCAACGTTGAATGTCCTGATGGGGTCCCACCCGTCAGCAGAAATCACACAAAAACGCACCAGTAGAAGTGAACGTACATGACTGCTAACATCAGGAGGTAATTGAGGAGGGATTGACCTGCGTGAAAGAGCCCTCGCGGCACATCATGCATTAGAATGAATGGCGGGACGATGCGCGTGGTATTCATCGAATGAGGGGGGATAGACTGTTTCGTTTGAGCCTGAACCCCTGCTGTGGTATCAAGCGACCCTGATTTCTCCGACACGCTATCGCCCGGCGGAGGAGCAGTCCTCGGTCGTGAAGTTAAAACAAGACTCCTGTCACAACACATCCATGGTCAGAGAGGGGTAAAAAAAAGCTACAGCAGTGGAGTAAATTCAAGATGTACCGCTGCCTCCAATGGGACTCGAGAGCGTTACGGCTTCCTGCGACCCAGCGATCGAGTATAGCAAGCAGTGCCAGACCGATGCAGGCACCAGCGATAGCGCCCGAGGACGTCGGGTGCCATGAATGGAAGAAAAGATGGTCTCCGCCAGTAAAATGAAACCAAGGCACCATCATGGTGTCTGCACTGGTGCCATTAGAGCTGCTCGTGCCCATGTCCATTCTGGCGAATACAGTTTTCTGGTGTCGAGAGTCAGGGTGCGGCTCCCGCCGATACCTTCCGTATTTGTAATCAATTCCTCAAATGCACGTGATGTCCGTCTGGGCTGAAAAGTTAAGGTCTTGAAATAAGCCAATTAAGGGCCAAATATCATTTCGAGGCTCGAGGTACACCATGTAAATAAACTAGTGGTGGGAGAGGTGGGTGCTCAAAAAACAGTACAGGGCAAAGGATGACACTAGGAGAGAGTGAGAGAAGCGGAAAGGTCCTGAGACATAACTCTGGAACTCATCTCCCCTAGGTCTGAGTGTATGACTAAAATAGATAGTCCGATGGGACCTATAGCACGAGCGGTGCAAGAACAGATCAGCGTGAACTGTACAATGCACGCGGTGCTGAGCTGGTTATAATGCATGCGGCTGTCATATCCCATGCAAGCCTGCGACGGATCTCCGGCGGATCACCGACGGAGCCGCCATCATATCAAAAGACTATTTCAAATTGTATTTCAAATTACTCCTGTTTTGTTTATATCACATATCTATCATTGCTGATCATCTTACTTACTGCGTACTCGGTACTCCGTTGATCCTGCCGTAGTTACCCCGGTTACTTACTTACTATAAAACTTAGTATAACGTCACTTGTAACTTCAGTTTGATAATTGTATTGTTATCTCCACAACTCTCTCACATCTAAAGTCCTCGCTCTCTCTTAACTTCCGGAACTCCGCCGGACCTCCGCTCTCATTACCGTCACCTTGTAAATTGGACATTGGGCGTAGAGAAGGGCGCAATCCCTTTTAGATTGAAGCCAAGTCCAGTGCCGCCACGGAACTCCGTCGTAACCCCGCCTACGAGATCAGTTCGTAACAGCGGCAAAGGTCGTTGCGACGACGTGGGTAACCTCTCGCCATTGGACTTGTGTAAACGGGTATTAAACTCGACCAATGTGTGAGGTTACAACAGATGGATTCTCACAGATGGGAGTAAACGTAGGGCAAACTGGAGTAAACGTAGGGTAAACGACACCTTCGGCAACCCTAAGGGTCAGCCAGAAGGGCCAAATATCATTTCGAGGCTCGAGGTACACCTAAGAGCTATTAGATGAAGGGGGTCAGAAGTTTTTTTTTTTTTTTTTTAAATAGATGAAGTGCACGATGTGAGGAGCGAGGTAAGGAAATGAAGAAGCCTAGTGAGAAGCTGGTGATGCATGTAGCATTGCTTGGAGGAGCATGGGGTGCTTGTGAATGTAGATTTGCCACATGGAAGAGGCCCATCGTCCGATGCCCTGGATGATATAGGGAGCCATGCCGTTTTCTGCAAGGGATGTTGCACCCCCTGCTCGCATTGATTGGCCTCCGACATCATTGTTGAAGAATTTTTGGAGTTGTGGCATGAAGAAAGAACGTGTCGGCACAGTGCCATCTGCTTTGACCCAAAGAGGAGATGACAAAGGGAAAAGACGGTCGCGAGAGTGGAGATACTTAGAGAACAGTGAGATAGGATTACTGCGGAAGGGGTTCGATTGCAGGATGACTGTGTTTCCTTCAAAAAATCTTTCGGCCTTGTGGCCAGGCAAGAAAAAACGAAGGGAAGTATCATCACAGATGACGGAGTTACGTCTGATAAGTTTCCGTGGATCACGAAGTTCAGTGTCATCCGGCCAGGTCAGTTCACCAAGACGCAGCAGAGCAAAGAACCCAACGCAGAGTTGTGTGCAGAACAGGAGGTCATCGTGAGAAGGGTGAAGAGAAAAGGCAAGGCAGACAGCATTGAGATCGGAAATGGTAAGGGCTCGTTTTCGAATTGTAGGAGTACCTCGCAATCTCATGCACCCCTGCAAAGTGCGATGAACAAGACGTGACTTTCTGCTGTCACGAACGTGGGGGAAGTAAGGTTCGAGTTGCTGACAAATTCCGGAGAGGTAGGTGTTGACAGAGTCGGGTTTGATGTGGTGGCACATGAAAACTGTGAAGAGACTGAGCGTGTCAGGTGTAGGTTCAACTGGCATGTTGTGTAAGCGGATGAAGGAAAGGTAGGAGTTGAGGGCAGAGCCATAGTTTTTCCAGGTGCTGACATCTATGGCCTGACCAAGAGCGATTGCTCGCTCTCGGACAAGGCGTTCTCGTGACCATGGCTCCCGCGCTGGTTGCCGGGCATGAACATGTGATATGATCATTTTTGGGCTGCCCCCAACGTATCAAATTGTGGGGGTTGAAATGCTGTGATACGGAGTTCGGGCACCAGCGCCAATGCCTTGTCGAACTGATGACGTGAGATTGCATCGGCAACTGCATTCTGATTTCCTGGAATGTGCAGTACCCGTATGTCGTACTTTTGACTGATGATGATGTCCATACAAAATCGTAGCAGGGGGTTGAAGACAGGTCGACAATGGAGGGAATTGGGGATATCGACTGTGTTCATGCTGTCGGTGTAAACGATAATTTTGGAAGTACTGACAGCTGTTGAGCGTAAGTTGTCAACAGCACTTGCTACAGCCAAAGCTTCGAAGTAGAAAATGATGTCATGAGCTGAGTCTTGTGGTGTCGGAGAGTAGTGTCCCTGGCATCGCATTGGGAACCAGAAAGCAAGGCCAGTCATGCATGCGTCGCAGTAAATAAGTTCATCAGCATCTGAGACATCCCATGTAACAGAAGAGAGAATTCTGATTCCGAGTGAGTCACGGAGGTGGGAGAGCCCCCAGATGAGATCCCTGCGGACTGCATTGTTGACCCAAATTTTCATTAGTGGCTGATTTTTCCCAGCGATCTTAGGATAAAGGCTGTTTAGCGCTGGTCGAATGTGTGGGCAGACATTAAAGCTCCAGTTCATCCACCCTGCTAACCTTTGCCAACGACGTAGCATCCACAATGCCCCCTTTTTGGATTTAGACCATGCAGTGAATTCTTCAAGTTCATTTTCTAAGTCATCCAGTGCTTGGCGCGGGAGAGTGAATGTCAGGCTGCTAGTACTGACCTCGATGCCAATGATGGTGAGTTTTTCTCCAAAAAGTTGCTTGTGCGGTTGATGCGGGATACAGAGTTCGTCCCATAAGGACAGAAGTGTAACCTGATTGGCAGGCAAATACTTCTGATAGCGGCGGTACCATACCATGTTCCCACTCTCATCAATTCCGAATGAATCGTCCATATAAGTCCATAAGTCAGGGATTCTCTTCACGTTTCTGGCTATCCATGTCACAAGGCCATCAAACGAGATGAATATTCCTGCAGAGCCTCGACCTCCAAAGCAATTGTTCCGATCAACATCGCGTTCCCCATCGATGGTAATAATTTGCTTGATTTGCCAAAGAGGATGCATTGGCAGTAATCGGTAAGCTTCTGCAACATCTGATTCGAACAGTACAAGAGATTGTCCAGGATTTGATCTATGTCGAGCAAGTAACCCTGCACCTAAATGTGTCATATTGTCTAACGGGAATCCTTTTATGTCTTCATGTTTGATCATTGAATTGGGTGCATATTGACCAGCACTTTGGTTGATAACCATACGCAAATTCTCAGAGTGAGGTTTGGGAACAGCGTGGATGGGAGACGCGTGCATCCCAGGGAGGAGGTCTTGACCAAAGGGTCCCGAGAATCTCCCTTTTGCGCGTTCATGGTCCCGTTGTGCCCGTAAGAATTCACACTCTCTGACATCCTGCGGCATTCCTAGTGACTCATCAACAATGAGTGGATTAGTCTCATGCTGCGTGTTTGCCCATGGCCAGAAGCCCTCACGGAGCCCCCGACAGACTGAGTCAACAAAGGGTCGATTAGGATGGGACTGGAGTAACACTTCAAAGCGATCGACATTGATAGGGGTGACAATTTTGAAGAGATGTCGATTTTTTTCAATCGTCGACAGGGCTTTGACATTGAGTAATTCACAATCTGGTACTGTAGGAAGTGGTCTTGCACGTTTGGTCCAGTCTGCTAGGCATAAAGGGATTGCAGAGATGTTATTTTTTGATCCTGAGTCATCGTTATCATTCCACAAGTTGTATCTCAGATATTTCGGATGCAACCCATAGGCCGCTTCAATTCGGCTGAGTGCAGCTGTCTTGACCGTGTCCTTGTTGTTTACACTTGAAGCAGATATGATGGTAACGGCAGGTATTTGCTGCACTTCGACACCCTCCTGCACTATTGAACCGTCGGCATGTTTCAGACGACCGTTCTCTCGGTTTTTGATCCCCGATTGTGAAACGTCCACTTGTTCCCCCTTGGATGCCATCCGGGAGGAGGTATGCAGAGTAGAGATACGTGAACTGGTCTCGATTGGTAAGCAAGATTGACTGTCCTCCTCCAACCATGGCTCTAACACCCTTGTCAAAAGCGATGAGCTTGTGGTGGGCACTGACATGCTTTGCGGAGAACTCAGAGGCCATGTAGTCTCCCCAATGTCGGAGTTCATCTGCTCAATGCGGGAAAGCAAACATGGTCGCTTTGGAAGTGGCATGCCAAGCGGCGGTCCAGTCGCCGTTCGTTTGTACCTTTCGAGCCGGATCTGTTTTTCCAAGAGAGATCTCTGTTCTTCCGACGCGTCCCACATTCTCTTTAGGAGGGGCAACGTGGTGGAGGTTACTGAAAACGGTGTCGAGACTGACGGCTTCCCCTCGAAAGATGTGTCTCCATTCAGACTCTGGAAATCCTTGTGGAGCCGAAGCTGCACGTCGGACTTCTCGTTCAGCAAATGAGAGATCTTTCTGGAAGACTCCAAGCGACTCTTGAGTTTTCTTTCGGTTTTCATCAAGTTCTTTGGTTTGAGCTTCCACTTCAGTGCTATACCAGGGTAATTGAGATTGATAGATTCGTCTTTTCTTATTCGATTCTCCCTCCCCTCCTGCATCTGATTCTTCATCTGAACTTGAGGAATCGGAGAGACTGTGCCTTCGCCGTCTGTGAACTGAACTCTTTCTGAATCTTCGCGAAAGGAGTTGTGTTTGTCCCGCACTCGGGTCTTCAGTGAGATCTCGGTTGACACTTCTCCTGATGTTTCGCGTTCTACTTGCATCTTCTCCTTCTTGTTCTCCATTCCCTTGTAACCCCCGTCGCTCGGCTCCTCTCTGCTGCGAGACAATGATGTCGACGTAAAGGGAATACTCTTCGAGGGTCGCTTTCTTAACTGATTCTTCAACATTCGCGTCGTGTAACACTTCGAAGATTTGGAACAAAGTTTCTGATTTTGAGATCTTCTCATTCCTGAATTCCCCAATGAGTGTGTCCATCTTTGAGACGAGACTCGCTCTAAAAGGGTCTTCTGTTTCGTTGGGATTCTGCCTTCCCCTTGAGGCTGCTGTTGGATGTTGTTCAGATCTTCCTGCTCCGGCATCATCACATCCCCCAGACGATCGTGAAGGGATGGTTTGACTCGTATCGGCTTGCCCTCCTGAAATATCGGTCGAGGTGATTGTTGATTGCCCGAAATAGAAAGAGTGTTCAACTCCATTGTCCGTCATGTGAAGTATGATGTATAATAAAGATGCTCAAAAAACAGTACAGGGCAAAGGATGACACTAGGAGAGAGTGAGAGAAGCGGAAAGGTCCTGAGACATAACTCTGGAACTCATCTCCCCTAGGTCTGAGTGTATGACTAAAATAGATAGTCCGATGGGACCTATAGCACGAGCGGTGCAAGAACAGATCAGCGTGAACTGTACAACGCACGCGGTGCTGAGCTGGTTATAATGCATGCGGCAAAGGTCGTTGCGACGACGTGGGTAACCTCTCGCCATTGGACTTGTGTAAATGGGTATTAAACTCGACAAATTATTAATAATTTGTTGTCATGTGCTGTCCAATCACTTGTTCGAGGAGAGAAGACGAGCTTACGATTACGTGCCTTTGTCACGGACCTCGCGTTGCTCGGCCATGACTCCGGCACTCCATCTTCGGCTCGTAGGGGGGCAAGCCCCTCAAACCCCCCTGTGTACTTTACACAATGTTTAATCCTACAGCCAGGATCAAGAACTGGACACACAACACTCACATTGCTCATGTTGTGTGTCCAGGGGTCTTTCTCTCTACAACATTCATGTTGCTTGTGTTGTGAGATTAACAGCCTTTCCTACTCTGAACATGCCACATGAGCAACATGAGTGTGGTATGTTCAGTGGCATGTAGTTTTCCTTTTCCAACTCACAGTAGCCTGCCCTCATATAACAAAAAGTATAACAAATTCAGGTGTACATGTCATTAGCTTGCAAAATTTAATTCTAATTAGAACAAATGTTGTATGCATAATTACCTCTAAATTAGAAGTTAGTTCTCATTACAAAATTTTACAAAATCTCTCACATGACTCAAAACATAATTTTGCAATATTTAGAAGAGCATATTCTATATGTCAAAATGGCTCCAATTAGATTTTTAAGCCTCAAAACATTCAAATTTGTGCCTCAAATCAAAACATTCCTGCAGGGCCAATGAGCCGAGGCATCCAGCAATCAGTTGGCACACAGTTAGCATGTTAGCTAATCAAATTGCCACCGTGCACGAAGAGGGCCAACCATTCGATGACCCTCCCCTCCCTCACTGCGCTCGGGGGGTCCCCCAAACTGGGTCATCTCAGGTTGGCACACTAAAGCCTCGTTCGTGCATTGATGACAAGCCAGGCCCCTTTGGGGCCTAGTATTAGGGGTTAGATAGACTGTGGGAACATTTACTATCTTGGGAAATTGCTATTTTTGTTTGATATGGATTGTAGTTAGAATAGTATTTTGCAAAAAGTCTTGTGGTGAGTGGCGCGGTGAACCCATATTTAGTCATTGTAATTTTCAGCATGACAATGACAGGGTAGTTTGCAAACCAAGATCTCTAATAAGAATGATAATTTGCAAACAGTACATCTAATAAGAATACTATTTGCAAAATGGTTTTCTAACTTAGACCGTAGTATGCATACAGTCATGATTCTACTAGATGATTGTTTTGCAATACACTGTTAGCTACTGGTGACAAATTTTATCTTCTCCAAGTTGCAACAACCTGCCCTTAAGTCCAAAAATTAAATACAGTTCAAAACTCAGTCAATTACAAAACACAATCTAATCCAAGTCTATATTTATCTACAAATTCTAACTAAACATTCTTGTTAGCTTTTCTTATCATTATTAAATTTATTCTTACTCACCCTTATTGCACAACACCATTCAACACTTCTTTATATATATTTAATTCATTCAGCTGAAGCTCAGAATTATAAACATTCATCAAAACATATACATCAGTATGTTGAAGCAATAGTAGGGCTGTGCACCATACTGTCTGATGGGTATGGCCATACAATCAATGGTCAAGTAATGGGTACAGTTCAACCATCTACTGTCTGTCAAGTCTGGTCAGCAGATCCCTGATGGCTATGGGATGGGTATGGAGATGGCCGTAGTATGGTAGATGGTATTGTATGGTGTAGAAATCAATTGTTTTAAACACGAATGACCATTTTACATATAGTACATCAACTGTTTAACAACAGAGGGAAGCATTGGCCTTGGCATGGGCCAGATGCAATCATTTCTTGACAAGCATGAGGATACAAATGGTGTCAGCATGGAGACTAGCATGCCAGAGAGAGATGGTGTCCCGACCATCTGAGAAGATCCTCTTGACAGTGACAGCAGAGCCTGGAGATGATCCTGACACTTCAGGAACTGTGAAAACTAACATTCTCAAGTGACTCACCAGGAATGCATAGAATATTGTGAGCCAGCTGAAAGAGGCATGGAAATTGACTTTGTTGACCCACCCACCAGTGAATTGGATTGCAAGTATCAAAATCTTTGGCAGGAAGCTTAAAATACTCTTGAAGTTCATTGTGAGAGCTCTTCTCTTTCCTGCAATATTGAGCTGTGAAGAATTTCTGAGGCGAGCCCTCTACAGGTGGTGTTGCTGGGACAGGTGTAGACAGCACCAACAACATTGGTTTATTTGCATTTGCATAATGTTTGTCGAAGTAGTTGAAGAGGTTTGCTTTTGATAGTTTGAGGTGATCTGAAGGTGCGAGATCATCTGAGTAATCTGCCTTCAAGCCCTCATATGAGATCCATGGATCGAGCACTGATAAAGGTGCCATCAGAGAGTGACTATTTGATGGTAATTCACATACATGTGGCCCATGTGTAGAAAGGAGACACATCATATTGGTAGTAATAGTCACTGAGCTTGCAGTGTGCATCCATGAGACCAAGCTTGATTTGGGGCAATACTGAGTTGGAAAGGTGGCAAAGGATATCTTTGATGTCATCTTGCAAGCCTCAAAAAATCACATGAGTTGTTGACAGCATTGGAATTTTTGTTGCAGATATCTCTGTAGTTGCAGACTGAAAGGATTTGAGCTATGATGCCACTAGTGTAGAGTTTTAAAGTCTGGTCGGGTCCAGTTTTTGACCCATTTTGGGCCCAACCGGACCCCAACTGGTTGGTCATTTACATACAAAGGTCCCAACCGATGACTGAACCGGGTACAACTAGTTGGTGTCAGTTCCTCAGGCAGTTGGGACTGGTTGAGACTGGTCACAACCCAACCTGGTTGCAGTTGGTTGCAGTTGGTTGAGACTGACCACAACCGACAATCTACATAGTGATTTGGTATATTTACTGACTACCAGATTACTTAGTTACTCTAACTTAAACACAATGAAATATACAAAAAATAAATAAAACACCAGCTCGACATGATGGAAGACTGACGAAAGGGTGTTGTGGCAGGGGACAGCTGACAAGAGAGGGCTGTGGGATTGTGGTGCGCCACGGCTGATGAGAAACACTCCAGAGGTACGGCCCCCTCTTGCTCTTGCAGCATAGGACGGTGAATGACAGCATTGACAGGAGGGTGGCTGTGCTCGGACAGCAGGTATTCCCCCATTTGTGGCAAGGGATGGTGGATGAGAGGGGCAGAAGGGTCGGGCTGTCCTCACTCTCGAGGCAAGGATGGGGAACGAGAGGGGCAGGGGGTGGGTGCCGTCGAACTACATGAGCCTACAGATTTGAGGCCTCCCAGGAGGTGAAGAGATCTGCAAGATGGGATTTAGCTGGATACAAGAGCCTGAAAATACTGGGTGATACCAGAAAATCACCGTCAAAAGTGTGAAAGACAGGTGAGGACTTGAAGGTGACGAGCAATGGAGGTAAGAGGTAAGGTGGGTGAGCTGGCACTTCCAAAGTTATGACAAACAAAACCAAACATGCCGAACATTTGGCAACGTTCAATGTTCGAGTGCCTTCTGATAGTACAATACTGCTCAAGACTGTAATATATATAGTAATATGGAAAGCATGTATATTAATCCCAGGTCATGCTAGGTCCTCGTTATCCCACTGTGCCTGCTCCTCATTGACAAGACACATATCCTGAAACTCCACATCATCGTCCAAAACCTCCTCGATCTTGCGAGAATTAAGCTGTGCGAAATTGACGATCTGCATGTGCCATGCTCCTTTCAAAATCTGAAGCTCCTCGAAGCTTTCAGCCTTGAGTCGTGCACGCCGATCTGTGGCCGTGAGTTTGCTGCTCGAGAACACTCATTCACATGGCACAGATGACGCTTGACTTGGGAGGACGTCCAGCATGATGTGAGCCAGTGTAGGATATACATTAGAATGAATCTTAAATTATTTACTCCATTAATACAACAATAAGAATAATTTGAAACAGGGGTAGCATGCACACACTGACCACCAGGCAACAATATCTGTGTCGCGTGTCACGTCCGCAGGCATATCTTGCAGGTATTGTCGTAGCTCCATCCGCCATTCCTCGTTGATTCCTTTCATGAGGAGTGTAAGTCGATGCCTATCGAATTCGGACAAGAATGAATCTGGATGTTTGTGATTCGGATCTGTCGGCGTCGATGGTGGAGTGGCAGTGGGAGAGGTTTGCTGGGGTTGTTGACGTGCTTTCCAGTATGAATCCATCTAAAATTACTTCAATGTCAAAAGTAAATAGATTTTATACCAATATCAAACTAACGGCGGTTTCAATCACTTTCAAAGCTTCCTCTTGCCAGTTCTTGGCATTTCGATTTCCCTTTGCACATTCTGCAGCTTGTTCCTCTGCTCCCCCCCATGCGAGTTTGATGTACTGAAGCTTGAGGTATGGGTGAAGCACTGTAATGTCTCAATATTAATGTGGAATATGGTGCTCCGATGCCCACGTTGATGCAATACATACCAAGTGCAATGATATATCCTGGCTTTTCATCAAACCTGCAATAATACTTTCTTAATTTAGCAAGTCCATTGATAATTGCATTGTGATAGATCTCATATTGTGCATCCTCGAGTTTGGCTTCCCAGGCAGTCTGAAGGTCCTCAAGCGCAGGTAGCACATGATATAGAGTTGGGTATTTTTCAGCTGAAAAATGATGGAGAACATGGTTTGAATCCTAATAGATGTGTGAGCAAGGCAACAGAAAGGAAACATTATAACCCACTGTGAGAATCATCTTCGCATCAAGCACTCGGGCCCAATCACGATCTAACAAAGCAAACACAGTCCAAGGAAGTTTCTTCATGACACAGCCATTACGTCAAAATGTGGTGATGGGACCATAGAGTTGGTCAGCCGAGGAAACAAATAGATTGATAGCCTGGCACCAAGATCTTTGAGAAATGGTGCGACATGAGATGGCATGCAGACGTACCGCACAAAGTTTATATGCATGGTCCAACATACTGAATGCTGATCCCCATCGTGTGTTGCCGTGGAGTGTAATCTTGAGGGGCGTTGTGATGCTACACTCAATCTGGAGCGACTCAAATTTCTGAATTCATTGGCCAGAAGCTTGTATCTATGTGATCAATGAACTTCACCCCAAGATAAATCGGACCTGAACAAACTTTGATTGCTAGCATGCGGATCGTCGCAATCACGTCCAAGCCACCACCAAGCACGCAATTGTCAGGATCTGATGGATCATATTCCCAGATGGTGCTTGTGGTTTCCATAACAGCAAGTTTCGTGATATGGGACATAATATCTACATTTGCTAAGTTGACGACATGTTCGAGACACCTACTATTGGGATCAGGAAGTTGAGCACAAGATGAGGACGAGGTTTTTGAGGTATTGAGTTTAAGTCAAAAGTAAGTGTATGAGGGAGTCTGCCACAGGGAGGAATGTTATTATCATCTCCTACAAGATGTGCAATATTTATACTACACAGTTAGGAGGTATAGTGTAATGCACTCCTTTAATATATAAAGGAGGTATTCTGTAATAGACCCTTGTACCAGTTAATAATGGAATAACTATGTCATATCCCCTATATAATTCTCCAGATAGACTTGTCTATCATTGTATATTATAGGGGGTTCCCTGGATAGCATAGGAGACAGTCTTGGCAGTCTTTGTTCCTACAAGATGTGCAATATTTATACTACACAGTTAGGAGGTATAGTGTAATGCACTCCTTTAATATATAAAGGAGGTATTCTGTAATAGACCCCTGTACCAGTTAATAGTGGAGTAACTTTGTCATATCCCCTATAATAGTGTCAATAATAGTGACATATGATATCATGGCTTGGTAAGTCCTAGACTTCCTGCAGGGTGTGTCATAGACACTCTATCCATAGCTTTGTCTTGGATAGGCTATTATAGACATGCTGCAGTATGAGTAATCCTGTAGCATGTGTTAACTGTGGGTTCCCCTTTATGTCTCTGCATTTGTTAACTGTCCATTCCCTAGAGTTATGGTTAATCTTGATTAGCCCTAACCCTAGTGTTGTCCTAGCTTAACACATGTGTTAATATGACTTAGCATATTCTGGCAATATTCCCCAGGCATGTTAACTGCCTTGGCTTGCCTGTATACTCTTGTATACATAATCCCAACACCCTGTGACCTGGTAAGCCCCCCCTCCCACCCACATGCGTGCCACATCACTGACACCCATGCTGTCCCCCCCAATCCCCGCACCTCCTGCCTGCCCCCCCTCCCTCCCTCCTACACTACCATCCATGGGGGCCTGTGGCCTTCATGTTGGGTATTTTTTTTCTTTATCTATTGTTTTTTAAGCTCAAATCTATTTTTTTAGTTTTCTATATGTAACATCGGATAGCCAACATGCTGCCCCTCCTCCCCACTCAGCTAGGAGTGTGAGGGGCATGGAGGGGGATAGGGAGGTGCCGGGAGGCCCGAGTAGCAGGGTACCCATGAGGTGCTCACAGAATGGCTCACCCTGCCCGCCATGTCACTAACCACCTTAAGAGCTGAGGGGGACACAACACAACATGCCACCAGTAGCAGGGATGCAACAAGAGGGCCTAGCACCCGAGGGGATGCAACAGGAGCCACAGGGGACGCAACAGAAGGCCCCTAGAATGTGGGGGACACCTCTGGGACACAACAGGAGACCCCTAGAACGCAGGAGACACCGCCGGGATGCGTCACCAGCCCCGACCGCTGAGGGTGACGCAACGAGCAAGCCCAGCACCCCAATGGACACCACCCAGCCCAGCCTCACGAGCCACTGCTCGTGGGGTGGAGCGTGGGTGGAGCGACAATGCCGCCAAGCAGGCCACAGCCCCCCATGCCAGCACCCCCAACCACTACTACAAGCCATTGCTCGTGGGGTGGAACGAGGTGCTATGAGAGGGGCAAGTTGCTGCGCCGTGCTGCGCCGTGCCGCGCCTCCCCCCTCCCCCGTCTCGCTCCAAGCGACATGGGGGGGGTTTATTTTATTTCATATTATTTAGTCTTTTATTATATTAGTAAATACATGCCCCCCCCCACCTCTAGTGCGTTGGGGTGTTTTTACATCTCCACTAGTATTGATGTTTCCATAAATAGTAATAAATACATTTAATATTTGACTTACCTCTAGGAATGATGGCTAGGAATGGCCAAAGTCTATGTAGACTATATGTAGACTATATGTAGACTATATGTAGACTATAAACACCCTATAACATCTGTAATGGGTTTTACATTGACTAATAAGCAAACTCCCTGTAAACTCCATGTAAACTCCATGTAGGCTCCATGTAGGCTCCCTATAGTAGCTTTATTTCTTTGGAATTGCTATGTACACTATACATGGAGTCCAGTGTCTATGTATAGTCTACGTATAGTACATGGAGTCCAGTGGGAGTCTACATAGACTTATGGGGAAGTGTAAAGTACACCAATAAACATCTCTCAAAGATTTCGAAGCAGATATTGCTGCAACACTCAATGGCCAGAAGGTCAAACTGCAGCATGATGTTCAACATGTCAAACAGCACTTGAGCACAGCCTATGATGTGATCATGGCACTTGGCCATGAAGACACACTTTTGACAGCTCAAGGAAATTTTCAGAAGTCAATGAAAGCTGCCAGGATGGAGATATTAGAGGAAGGGAACCAAGAAGGGTACAAGAGTGGCCTGAAAGAGGGTGAAGAATGAGGGAAGGAAGCTGCATTATGGCAGCTTGTAGAGATGGAGGGCCTCAGGATTGAAGACCACATGGTTGGGTGTTGCATGCCACACCTCCAGACTGCCACAGCCTCCATCAACACCATTACCCAGACTGCAGGGATGTCCACCAAACCCCCCTGCACTCGTGAGACCAGCATACAGGCCAATGTCAACCCACAACCCTCCAATCCCTTCCCCCCTATGCCCCAGAGCCCTGCCATGTCACTTGTGATGACATTGACACAGCTGCCATCACCATTGTCAATATCATCAACAACAACCACAACCACCCACCTCCCAGCTTCAGAACAAACTCCAGCATCTTGGAAACAGCAGCACACTCTGCCCACCTGACCCACAGCACCCCAGCTTGCTGCACAGGCCGACGTGTGGCCCTACAGCCTAGCTTGAGCCTCCACAGGCTCCCAGATGGCTGCACCCAGCCCACCTCTGATGCCCCCAGGATGATGGCATCCACCAACACTGACCCCCTGCATGCCTCCTGCATGCCCAGCTTGCCCAGCATGCCCCCCAAGGCTGGTGCCACATCACTGACACCACAGATGGCATCCCCATCACCCCCACTGCCTGAGCAGCACCCCACAGCACCCAGTGGTGCCTCAACTGCTCCCAGACCCTGCAGAATGACAATGCATGGCTGTGCCATCCCCCTGCATGCCCCACAGGCCCCCACTCTGTCCCCAGACCCCCACTGCCTGTGTCATGTCACATACAATGCCACTTACATCCCTAGCCCTGCCCCTGCCAACCATGCCCCTGTGGCCTCCACAGCACCCCAGCTGACTCCCCTGTGGCCTTGGATGAGCGCACACCCACCCTCCACCCACAGAATGGCCGAACGGCCATGTGTTTGATGCTGATTTCCCCCTACTGCCCCTGCCACATTGTGTTCAACAACACTGGGCACCCCCAGCCTCTCTAGGCCTCCCACCACTTCCCATTCACCCCCCCTCCACACTCCATTCACCTCCCAACAGCCTGCAGCCCCTGGACCAGTGAGATGACCTGGTGCTCAACACTGCTCACCACCTGAGGCCCCCTCCACATCACATTCATAAGGTGTGACACGGCTATGGGTAACACCATGTGCTTCCAGTCATGGGTATGCATGGGTACAGGTACAGGTATGGGATTGCTGTACCTGTGCAAAACTGCACCCTTACCTGTGGGTTTACAGGTATTCTGGACCTGAGTTTCCAGTCAGGTGAGTGGTCATATGACCCTGTTGATTCACTCATAGCACACTTATCTAACTCACAATCAACTACCACACCCCCAACCACCGCCATGAGCAACTGCTCACGGGGTGGAAATGGGGAGCAACAAGGCACAACAACAACAATGAAAATTACAACAGCAACAACAGCAACAGCAGCAGCAACAACAACAACAACAACAACAACAACAACAACAAGACCAACAACAATGAAAACAATGACAATGATGAGAACGAGAACAACAATAACAAGAACAACAACAATGATGGCCACTACCACCACCACCACCACATGTCATAGCACCCCCAACTGCCACTGTGAGAACTAGGATGGGGACAATGAGAAGGGCACCACACTCAATGATGACATGTTCTGGTAAGGCGAGAGCCTCAACTACTCAGTACAAGTTATTGAGTTCGTTAATGACGAGGCTTTCGTAGTTAAGTATCATGCTAAGTCAGAGGCTTTCTGCTTAGGTCAAGTTGCACATTTGAGAGCAGTTGTAAGGCTGTAAATTGCCTAAGGTCAAGCTGAAGAGCCTTGACCTCTGTCTACTACAGTTTATATAGCTATGCTTGTGGCTACATGTCAAATATGTGTCTACACATATTGTAAGAGTCAGTGAGATATCTATGGCTATGTAAAGCTGTAGAGTACGAGGTAAACAGACAGCTATCTACTCTGTATCTAATATAAAGGGAAATATGGGCGCTGCCTTACGAGTCATAGAGACGAGTCAGAGATAAGGAAATGATCAGGTAAGCACTGCCATGACGAAGGAAGAAATAGACGTGAAAGGAAATTGTAACATGTTCAGTGACTACAGGCAACACCCCCCATCTCTCACTGCAAATGCAAGCAGGGGATTTCTCATCTCATTCTGGGCAGCCACCAATGAAGGGCTCAACAACGATGCATTCAGCAACTATAGGCAACACCCCCCATCCCTCGCTGCAAACATGAGCAGGGGGTTTCTCATCTTATTCTGGGCAACCACCACCACCCCCTCCCTCACTCCAAACACGAGCAGGGGGGTTTCTTGTTCTGTTCTCAGCAACTACCCCCCCTCCCTTGCTCCAAAAACAAGTCAGGGGTTTTTTCTTCATTCTGGTGGGGTGAGATGTCACACATTGCCCCAACAACTCGTTCTCAGCGACTACAGGTACTACCCCCCCTCCCTCCCTCCAAATCCAAGAGGGGGGGGGGTTTCTCAGCTTGTTCTGGGTGACAACAAGCACAACCACCCTCCCTTGCTGCAGGTGTGAGCAGGGGGGGGTCTCTTTATTAATTTAGTGTAATAAATTATAAAAATACATATTATCCTTGAAACCTCTGAATAACTATGGGTAACCCAACGTAACCCACAGTAACACCATACCCCTACCCATGTGGGTGCAGGTACAGTTTTCGCAGGTCCAGGTATGGGTATGAGAAAATATACCCAGGGGTTACGCATGTCACACCCTACACATTCAACGACACTGACCACCCTCAGCCTCCCAGACCACCTGCCATCCCCCATCTTCTCCCTGTGCCCCCCATACTTGCTACCAGGCTCCCACTCACCCATAGACAGGCCGTCTCAACACTGACCACATCCCCTATGTGCCCCTTGTCACTGACAAACCCCTGCTCACTCTCCATGCCCCTGCTCTGTCCCACATCCCCGCATTCTGACCAGGCTGATGATGCCATATCTCTGCCCACAACAGCCCCCTCTGCAAGAGCCTATAGCCTGTGAGACCTCTCTGGCCTTCACTCTGCCAAGCCAGCCCCATTCTGAACACTTTGAAGATGCGTTCATCATCATACAGGTCATCCTTGACCTGGCCCTCGAGGTTGTAGCTCGAACACCCCAAAGTTCAACTGGGATCAGAACCCCTAGTTTGCTGACCTGAGCCAAGTGCTCCAAGCCTTGGGATGGACCCCACCTCATTGAGCCCCCTTCTTTTTCTCTCTTCATTTTTGTTACATATATTATTTGCTATCCTATGATACCCCCCCCTTTCTGTTTTTTCTTGTTTCCTTTTCTTTGGCTACCATCTCAGAGGCAACATGGACATTGCCTTCATGGAGAGGGCCATATGTAGCCTTGTGGCCAGCCTCCCACAGACTGCACTAGACACATGATCATGTGACCATGTGTTCATCCTCACATACATGTAGACACTGTTTGTACATCACATACCACAGCTATAGATGGCTTGCCCTTGCTTTCAGGTGCATCTCCACTGCTTCTGCTAGAGACTGCACATCCCCAGCAGATGGGAGTCAAAGAAGGTATTGATTTGATGAACCAATACCTCTTTAGTGCCATCCTCCAGGAGGGACAGCACACCTGCAATCTCCTGCAAATCTGGCTTGCTCTTTGATGAGAGGGAACCTGCAAAAGGTGTGTCAGGTACACATGCTCGATGCTGTTGCTCTCTGTCATTCTCTTTCTGCTTTTGTTGAGCTGCTACATCCTTCTTCTTCTGTTTCTTCACCTTTTGCTCTGCATCCTTCTCTGCCACTAACTGTTTGCCATCTACCAACATCAAAACCTGTGCCTCCACATTAAGCTCCTGCCACTTGCTTGGTTTGTTGGCCCATTTGTTATTTTTGTGCTTCTCATTTTGTAGCTCAAGCTCAACCATTGTGACATGGTCTTGGAGCACTGCCATATTGGACTCAAGCTGGGAAATCTGAGCAAAATGGACAGGATCATGATAGAATTGGGTTGTGGGAATGGGAGACTTCAGGTAGTGGTTAGTCCATTCCTGATCCATTCCTAGTTCATTCCCAGTCCTGTTAAGAATGCCAGGAATGTTCCTTAGGAATGGTCCCGGGCTCTGAATTTACAAATTGTATCACATCTGAATGTGGGCACTTGATGATACCTATAGAATATTAACAACCCCATGATTCAGGTAGGCATAAATTACCTCTCATTCAGTACCTGGATACCATCTCCCCCACATGCATACAACAGATGCATTAGATGAGTGAACACTGTCTTCCAGACTCCCAATTCAAACTCATGAAGAAGATCAGGAACAAAAAGAGAGTGGAACTCAAAGCCATATGGTCCAAGTTTCTCAGAGAATGCATTCTAAGACATGATTATATTACCTTGTGGCAACAAAATGGAATTTTGACTTACCTGAGTAGGAACCAAAGATCCTGGTCTGAGGACCTGATCAACATGCACACTTGTGATAGCCATTCCATCCTTGTAGATCCATTTTCAAACCTGCAACTGCTCTTCAGCATGCATCACTATCTACTCTCTTGTGAGTTTCACCTCTGTTGATCATACTTGGTTCCTGGTGCAGGAATGTCAACTATGCAAACAAGACATCATGGACAAGGCAAATTGCCAAGATATTTAATACAGGCCAAGAGAATTCTATTCAAAGGGGTGAATATTGGTCCATGAGTGAAGTGAGGCAAGCTGACTTTTCAGGGTAGTCAGCCAAGTAGATAAAAAATTGAGGGAAAAAGCGCCAATGACTTCTGTTGGTGCATTTGATCACAATACCATGTACATATGCATGCATGAACTCTTCATCAAGTAGCAAGGACCAAATTGTGTGCATGAGTTCATGCTTGCAATGGGTGAGCACAGCAGCAGTAGCTGATCTCCCAAATTCCAAGTGATACACATCTTGGATAGTATCAACAAGCTGAAAAAAATCAGGAGCACAAGTTAAAACATATCAGTACAGCTCTGAGTCAAGCTAATGAACTTCTGGGATGTACACAAGATGATGTGTATGTTGGTTTTGCATGAATATATTTTGATAAGTTGCTGAAAAAACATATAGATGGGCCAAAGCAAAGCATTTCCAAAGCTTGTCAAATGTGTCAAATCTGACCAAAGCATAATTGCCACCATGACATTCTCTATCCCATCCTCCTGCAGTAATCCCTTAATCTTCTCCTCTGCTGTGATAAATACATCAGCTGTGTAGAGCTCAGAGTAAATATGTTTGGGTGGTAATTCCTGTTAAGACAAGGGCTTTACACCTGTCAACTAAAGGTCGATCATCATCTACTACTTGAGGTCTTCAAGTAGCTGTCTAGTCTACTAGCTCCAGAGGCTTTCTGGACTAGTTCAGGTTCAGATTGAGCAGAGAGTAAAGCGGTAGATTGCTTAGGTCAAGCTAAGGAGCTTGGACCTTCTACACTACTACTTATATACACAAGGGACAAGGCTATGCTAGCAATATGCAACGTCAAGGAGTCTGATATAAAGGAGAGAAGAATGGTAAGACAAAAGAAAAGAAGTGTTTTACATATGTCAAGAGGAAGGGAAGTGGAGAAGCATTTCAGATATATCAAAGAAGAAGGAAGGAATGGAGATAGTAAGTAAGGAAAGAAAAATTGGTCTGGCACCTGTAAGATGATGGTTGGACAATTGTAACAATTCCTGAGATTGCTTCCAAAACATCTGGTGTGCTGAAAAATGAAAGTTTGCTGCCTCATGCTCTTGAAATGCAGCCTTGAGTACTTCAAGAAGACATTGATAGAATAATCCTGGAACTGAAAATTGAGGAGTGTTGGCCTCATAATGATGCTTGACACCATCTGCTGGCAATGAAATCTTCACTGAAGTTTCAATCCAGCCATCCTGTGCATGTAAATGGGCACCAGGTCCCTATTCATGTTTATTGAGCTGTTCCAATTTGCATGATGCACTAAATCCAATGAAGTCTTTTTGCTGAAAATCATCCAGAAGGATGACTTCATTGACTAGCCCTGTACTTTACACTCCCCCACCTAGTCCGCGCGGACTCCTAGCTGTCTGCACGGATTCCTAGTAAAGTCCGAGTAGTCCGCACGGACAGCTCGGACATCATGCGGACTGAAGAATCAGGCTGAGTCCTAGCATCTTGGAACTGTAAGAAGTCCTAATGATGTCCGAGTTGTCCTAGCTGGCCTGAGTAATGTCCAAGTAAATAAAGGCTTGGTGAATTTTTTTGTGAGAGTAAGATCAAAATATTGATGTACCTGGCAGGGTTTGAACCCAAGCCACTTTGATCAAGATTACACAAACTGGGCACAATTAACCACTGTACCAAATGGGCACAATATTAATTAAAATAGAGTACAAATAAAATAAATATACAAGAAAGAAAATTAAAGGGGAGGGGGGGAGGAGTGGGGCAGGGCATGTCGCCCTCTTGTTGCCCCCCTTCCCTGTCCCCCCCCTTCCCCATGCCCATCCGTCACCCTCGCCTACTGCACCCTGCCTCCGCCCTGCGAGCAGTCACTTGCAGTGGTGACGGGGGTGCTCTGTTGCGCTGGGTGTCGCGTCAGGCACATCCCCCTGTCCCCCGGCATCGCCCCTCCCTCCTATGGCATCCCCCCATCCCCTGGCGCGTCCCCCTCGGTCCTGTCTCCTTTGGTCCTGGCGTGTTCGCTTGTCCCCCGGCGCATCCCATTGTCCCTGGCACGTCCCCTCACTCTGAGGGACCTCCCCCTGTCCCTCCTGGGCCTGGGGGCAGATCGTGTGTCGGTGGGGGTTGTCCCGGGCTGGGGGAGGGTGCTGGATCGGTGGGCGGTGAAGTGGCGGCGGCAGGTGCTGGGTCGGTGGGGCTGGTGGCATGGCGGCCTGTCATTGGCGTCGTGCTCCCCTCATGTCCTCCTCGCATCCAGCACAAAGAGGTGGAGGTGGAGTGGCGGCAGTGGGTGCTGTGTTGGTGGCTGGTGGTGATGTGGTGGCGGTGGGTGCTGTGTCGGTGGCTGGTGGTGACGTGGTGGCCGTTGTTGCCCCCTCTCCCTTCCCTGGCACCCCCCTGGTGCTGACCCTCATCCCATGAAGCCCCCCAGCTCCCAGCTAAGTGGGGAGGAGGGGTGGCATGTCGTTGCATACAGAAAGAAAAACTGAAAGAGAAAAAAACATTTTATTAGCTTTAAATAAGAATGAAATAGATTTTAAAATACTTAACATGGGGGCCTTAGGCCCCCATGTTGCGCTAGAGGGAGGGAGGGGTGGAGAGGAGAGGGAGGCCGTTGTCGTGATGGTGGGTGGCAACACGTGAGTTGGCAGTCACGGGGTGACACTTAGTGACATTGTGACAATGGTGCCCAGGCTCATACAGCCTGGTAGCACAGTCAATATATTACTTACCTGTCACACTCACATGGCCACAAGGTCCTGGGTTCAAACCCTTCCATTACATTACCTTTTAAATAGTGACTTGCTAGGACAGTCTGTGTGGAATCCATGCTAGGAATTCCTAGTCCGAGTTAGTCCGCACGGACAAAACTCGGACTAGGAATGGAGATTTGGCAGTGACCATCAGCTGTGTGATTCTTGAGCACATGGATCTTTTGCAAATTTTGATGAGTCAGAGACTTGTTGTATGGAAAAGAGTTCATCAGGAGTATATGATGGGCAACCATGAGGGTATACATGACGCACACTATAACTGTTTGAGTCTGTCACATAAGCATCCTGAGGTATGTCCAGTAAAGGAGAGTTTTTGGTAGGCTGAGAACCATCAAGATCCAAGATTTCTTGAGGAGAAATTGGAGGAGGTGGAGGTGAAAGTTCATCACAATAATGTTGTAGCAACCACATAGTGTGAAATTGACATCCATTGGGTCAAGTTTCAGGTGGAAGGGTGGGATCTTGCTGTTTGACATCAATCCAGAGTGATTAAAGGGATTTTTCAGACCACTTACCAGTGGTGTATTGTCCCAAACATTTCCATCAGCAGTGGTGTCATCAATCATACTATCTATTTCAACCCATTCTGCTACTGACTGATCCCTTCTCTCATCTCCCAGGTTTTCCATTTCTATTGTTTGTCTAAATTGATGGCATTTTGGTTGTGATCCATCATCAAGTTGGGTACCATGTTGTTCAAGGATTTTCTTTGAGAGCATGGTGATTTTCTATTTGCAATAGCGCTTGTGATTGGATAAACCAGTATGGCTGGAAGAGGTTTGTTTGCATCCAGGACATTTAATCAGTGCCATGATAACAAAAATTAAACTAGAATTCAAGTGATCAGAAAAATGTCATGGTGGTTGGACATTGGAACATTCACACATCTGAGCACTGGACACATCCATGCACAGATCATGTGACTCACTAATCAAATGATTCTTCAGAGTTCCTTCTTGCCACCTCCCACCTGGCTCCCACCATCGTGCCTGCTTGTAAAGACTTGTCCAACCATGCTTGTGCTGTGGCACAATATCTGGAAGTTGGTAGGAACTCCAAGTCCTGGTAAGTCATTGTGTTGGTCACATCAAATCATCATGACTAACAAGATCATTGCCCAGCAATGACCCAATGAGAGTTTACCTAAACTTAGCAAGGTGGATTCCATGTGCAATGCATCCCTTTGTGAGTATCACTACCATGTTTTATACTGGGCTATCCGAAGAACTGGAGCTGGATAAGAAGTAAGCACACTGCATACATGTACCTGAAAACATATTGATGCCCTTTTCAGCAGCACAGATGAAGAACACCTCAATTCAATGGTATAATGTTATGGGCCCCAGCTTTTGACAATCTATTATCAGAATTTGTCCAGGATCCATCATTGTTAGACATGTTCATTTCTAGTGTGAGGATATGCATGCAGCATCTCAAAAAAAATAGTGATCATTTGCACAGATGAATTCAGCTGCAAGTTCAGCATGTCAAGAGGACATGGGCAGCATCAGATATGATGCCCTTGCATATATCCTGTGTAACAATGGCAGCACACTGAACCCTCTGATCACCAAGGAACAAGCCAAGTCCTTCTGTGGCTTGAATCATCCATCCACTGCATGCCTTTTATGTCCAATGAAGCAGTTGAAGGAGTTTGATGCAGATACCATGTAAGTTTCTTTGACAAGTTCCTCATCTGTGTCTCAATTCCCTTGCAGATTATTTATGACTATGGTTAACCATGGCAAGACCAACATCAAGGCATTGAAATGGCCACCATTCATGTACAATGAGGATGAGTATGATGAGAACAGGGTAGAAAAAGGCCTGTTGAAAGGATATTTTCTTGTTTGAGTGCATAACCTTTACTTTCTTGTTTAACTTTAGCAGTAGTTTACACTCCCCCATATATTCTGCACAGATCCACATGGATCCGCGCAGACTGTGTGGATGTCTGTGGACTCCGCATGATTTGCATGCAGATCCATGCCAGTCCATGCAGATGAATACAGACTCCATGCCAGTCTGTGTGGATGAGCACGGACTCCATGCTGGTCCATGCAGATCCACACAGACTCTGCAGTCTTTACATATTTTCTTACATTTATCTACTAATATACAAAAGAAAACCAAGCCCCCCCTCATCTGGGGTGCTTGGCATGTCCCCCCAGTCATCTGGCATGCCTGGCGTGATCTGGCGTGTCCCCCCCTGTCATCTGGCATGCCCCTGTGTCTGGTGCACCCCCCCCCTCATCTGGCATGTTCTGGCTTGCCCCCCCCTCATCAGGGGCAGCCTCCCTGTCGTCTGGTGTGTCCCCCTCCTTGTCTCATTGGCCCCTCCGTCATCCGGTGTGTCCCCCCTCGTCTGGGCATCCCTCCCCCCTGGTCTGGTTGTGTCATAGGGCCGCCCGTCGCGTCCCCCATTGTCTGGCATCATGCATGTCCTCCCATTCTGTGGCATCCCCCACCTGTCCACCCCATTGTCTAGTGTCCCCCCTCGCCTGGGCAGTCATCTGGCTGTGTCCTGTCCTGTCCCGTCCCATCATGTCCCCTGGGCTCTAGGTGTGTCATGGCAGTGGGAGCAGTGGTGGTGATGTGGCAGGTCGTAGGGGGCCATAATAAGTCAAAGATACAGCCCCCCACCCACCCTGTGAGCAGGGGCTCACAGGGCTGTTTGGGGGGCTGTTTGGGAGCTATTAGAGGGATGGGGGGCAACTGTCAGTGATGTGGCAGCAGGGGGGGGGGGGATGAGGCACGTACCTCATGGGTACACTGCTCCACAGGCATCCCAGGGCCTCCCTCAGGCTGTCCTTTCCCCTTTCGAGCCCCTCACATCCCACTTTGGTGGGGAGGAGGGCCGGTATGCAGTAGGGGGGGCGTTGTTGCAATAACAATAAGGCTAGTCAAAAAAAAATTGTTAGCTGAATAAAAAATGATTAAAACAAAGAAAAAACTTAGTATGGGGGCTTCAGGCCCCCATAATGGTGTAGTGGTGGAGGGGGGGGAGCCAGAAGCAGGGGGGCGATGGGGGCGGTCATTGTTGCAGCACTCCACCCCACAAGCAGTAGCTTGCGAGGCTGGGTCAGCAGGTGTTGGCTGTGTCCGGGGCGTCACCTGCATCCCTTGGGCTCCAGGCATGTCCCATGGGTCCTGGGGGGTGTCCTATCACGTCATGTGGGCATCGGTTGCATTGTGTGGCCCAGTCACGTCGTGTGGGTCCCAGTCGGCATCGTGTGGGTGTCCTCCTGTTATCTGGCATCCCCTCGTCACATCACATCCCATCCCCTGGGGCAGGTGGCTGGTCAGCGTCGAGAGCTGCACCCACGTTCCACCCCACGAGCAGTTGCTCGTAGGCATGGAGGTGGGCACTGCATCAGTTGCTGGTCATCGGTCGTCATTTGTCAGCATCGCCGCTGGAGTTGTAGCTGTCTGGAGGGGCACAGGGGGTTAGTGGTGACATGGTGTGTTTAATCGCATCGGGGTGTATACCTAGCGGGTGCCCCGCTTCACAGGCCTCCCGGCACCTCCCTGGGGCCATCCTATCCCCCTTTGGCCCCCCCCCCCTCCCACCTCAGTGGGGAGGAGTGCCGGCGCACTGTTGGGGAGCCGTCGTTGCATGTACAATAGAAGCACTGAAAAAAGATTAGTTAGCTTAATAAAAAATGATTTAAACAAAAAAGAAAACTTAATGTGGGGGCCAAAGGGCCCCCTATTGGTTGAGTGGAGGAGGGAGGGAGGAGGAGGAAGGAGGGTGATGGGGGCGGCTGTCATTTCATGTAAGTAAAAACCACTGAAAAAAAAAAAAAAAAATTAGCCGAATAAAAATAGATTAGAATACAAAAAAAACTTAATGTGGGGGCCACAGGGCCCCCTATTGGTGGAGTGGAGAAGGGAGGGGGGGGAGGGACAAGAAAGGAGGCAGCGTCGTGGGTGGTGGTGGTGAGGAGTGGTGAGCTGGCAGTCACAGGGTGACAGGTAGTGACATGGTGATGATGGCACCCAGTAAATGGGCATCTGTTGCCCAGGATTATACAGCATGGTAGTGCAGTGGTTATATTGCTTACCTGTCACACTCACATGGCCATAGGGTCATGGGTTCGAATCCTTCCCTTACATTATCTTTTAAATAGTTACAATAATAAAAATAGTTACTCACTCAGACATGCTTGGACGTCCGTGCTGTCCGAACCCTGCTCAACTCAGACTAGGACGGAATTATTCCGTGGAATTCGCGCAAAAAGTCAAAATCCATGCGGACTCAAAATCTGGAATTAAGCAGGACCCCAAGCCAAATGAATTTCTCAAAAGTCTGTACAGACTGACTTGGAGTCCGTGAAAATCTGCACAGATCCGTATGGAATATATGGGGGAGTGTAAAGACCTCAACTTTAGGTTACTTATCATTTGCTAGAGGTGTACTGACATATCTTTACTGGGCCATTGTCAGCCAAATCAAAATGCTCTCAAGCTTTGAAACCATCAAAGGGCAACTCTATGGTCTCAACAAAGTCATGGCTCACACAATCATTTACACAGCAGCTCAGGTCTGTACTTTGTCATTCACAAATAGTCTATATACACAATATCATCACTCAGGCCTGGTTTATGCTGTCTCCAATAGAAAAATGGACATGATATGATGGAAATTTTAACCTAGAAGTGTTTTATGACAACATCATTAAGTTGCTCGAGTCAAAGCTGGATCATCCATGGGTGCAGGAGACCTTTGCATGGTGGAATAAGTATTTTTGAATTATCTCCAATTCAATATCTGATCTTTGTCATCCTTTCAGTGAGGTTCCTGGACTCAGACATCATGCAAAGAAACAAAGGAAAGTTGCCAGTGATAGTCATGACCCTGACAGTAGTGATGATGAGGCTGTGAACAAAATTCTCACTCAATGGAGCTCTGGGATGGTACCAGTGCATGAGGGATTCACTATTACTGCAAGACTAATTGATGTATCAAAATGTGGACCATGTTTGAGATATTGCAGATGATATTGCATCTAGCCACACAGCAGGCAAGGATCCCCTTTAATGAAACTCTGTACAACTCTGCCATTATCCCCATTACCAACTTGAAGATGGAGGCTGTGAACAAGATGATTGATGACAAACAGGGCATCATCACCTGCACTATGATGAAGATCTTGGCCTTGATCAACATGAGGTACTATGTGACCATCTTGCTCAAAATACATTACTGGTTCATTGGAAGCATGTTCAACCTCACTGGATTCAATGGCAAAACTCAAGTACTCATCAAATTCAACCCTTGCAACAAGATTCAAGTCCAGACAATCTCACAAAGCAACCCCCTCACTACTGCCAAACAAAGTTGAATTTCAGTCCTTTAGGCCAGCCACTGGATTGATCAAAAGTTACTACCTCAGGCTCTAGCTCCTCAAAGTGTAAAAGACTGTCACATTCTCATCACACCATGAATACTGACTTGGATGAGGATGAAGAGCCTTTACCTTCCTCACCACCCCCAAGAAAGGACCCTGCTCACTCCTTGACGCAGGTCAGGAACAACTCTTGAAATGCATATAGTTTCTTCATTTCATGTCATGGACTCCAGAGTTTTTCATGAATGTTTTCTTGATTGTTGGATCACTCTCTGGTCACTGCTTGCTCTTGTATTTGACTTTCTGGCTGGGTCCCCCTTGTGCTTGTGTTCATTTTAGACTTTTTGCTATTGCTTAGGGCTGTGCACCATAACTGTACCTCACAGCTTGGATGGACCCATACTACGGGTGCTGTACCCATGCTGTTTTAGCTTTGCTCGACCCTCTAGACAGATGGTGGACAGGACAGATGACACCCATCCAATGACCATCATAGTATGGCTGTAAATGGCATTAGATGGTTAGACAGGCATATCTGATCAACTTGAAACTCTAATTTTGTTGGCACCACAGAAAATAAAATCCTAGCCCAGTGCTTTTCATGACTCATGCTGAGGCCGCCATCTGAACTTCGTGATGCAAGTGGTGATGTCCATACTTCCAAATAGATTTGATCTTTCACAGTTCCTCATTAAGCTTAGTTGGATGTATTTTATTCCCAGTCCCCTCACAACCAGGAACCATTTCCTGCATGGACCACACTTGAAGGCGGGGATGGCAGCTATGTTTTGGGCCATGAGAAATGTGCAGAGTATGTTTTATTCCATTTTCAACAGGTAGCCATGATAATTGGAGCCCTTTAATCCAGATTTTCAGGTTGGAGCATGAGGACACCACTCGATGGGCCGCTAACTGCATTGGGAGAGTACATTTCATTCCATTTTTGAGGGGGTAGCCATGCTAATTGGAGCACACTAGTCTGGAATTTTAAGTGGACATGAGGACACCGCTCAATGGGCCACTAATCACACTGGGAAAATCACAGTATCATAGCTATGTCACATGCAATGAAAGTTAAAATCTAAGCAGTCAGGCAGCCAGTACATCCAATATCATGTATCAAGTGATGCTAGGTAGCTAACTAACTGTATACATCCAGAACCCCTCTTAGCTGTCTAGCTAAGAGGCAGAGTCAGATATCTGAAAATACTATATCCAAGGCTAGAGTTGAACCCTAGACCTCTTGGATTTGTATTACATAATCTTTTAAAGAATGCACTCTAACCACCTAAGCCAAGTGGGCTTGTTATTTTTTAAGTGGCAGCTCATATATATAGGGTGTTTTCTCACCACATATAATAATATAAAGCATTATAATAGAGGTGTTTGTTTGTTTGTTTACTGATCAAAAAAGCCAAATTTTCTTCTAAGTCTAAAAGTCACATGATGCTCAAAATAGACTTGAACAACTTTGCAAAGTCCCTGGATCCTATCATTTTGTATTATTCTCCTTAATGGAGAAACTTTTGATGGTACCTGCAGATGTTTTGATGCCAACAGAAATGTGCATTCAACCATGTAATTTTTATCTAAAAAGGAAATGGTCACATGACTTAGTGCCTGTGCCTCTAGACAATCATGTGACTTTTAGACTTGGGAGAAAATTTCGCTTTTTTGATCAGTAAACAAACAAACAAACACCTCTATTATAATGCTTTATATTATTATATGTGGTGAGAAAACTGGAAGGAGGCCAGGAAAGGCCGCCTCACTAAGTTCAGTCAGGCAGACAGGACAATGTTATCCTTTGTTGCACATAGTAAGAGTCAGTAGAATACATGAGTGAGCAATAGTAACTATACCTTTGTTGCACATAGTAAGAGTGAGGCAACAAAGGGGAAAAGATCATATATATATGAGGGGTTTGGACCGTGTTGGAAAGTGTCCGAATCCAGCATCTCAACCATGGCCGCATCAAGCGTAGTTCTCATATTGGGTAAGTGGTCAGGCCACCGGTATCTGTACGCATGTCCAGCTATGGGTATTGGGTTGCCGGTGATGCGACATGCATGGGTGGTGTCAGTAGCGGTGCACCAGTCGGTGGTGTTACCGATTGGTGAAGCCGTCGGTCGGTATGTGTGTCGACAGTGGTACTGACCGGCAGTGGTATGCGGTTGCCTGTGGTTGCCTGTGGTTGTCTGTGGTCGTGCCTGGGGTCACCTGTGGTCGTGGCTGTGCACTTACCGATTGGCAGTGAGCATCGGTATGTGTGTGCATTGGCAGCGGTGTGCCGTTGGTATGCATCAGTTCACTGTTGGTGCACCTGTGTGCATCGGTGTGCACCAGTCAGTGTGTAGCGGTCGCCTGTGGTCATGCCTGCAGTCGCCTGTGGTCGTGGCTGTGCACTTACCGATTGGCAGTGAGCATCGGTATGTGTGTGCATCGGCAGTGGTGTGCCATCGGTATGCATCAGTTCGGCGTCGGTGCGCCTGTGTGCATCGGTGTGCACCAGTCAGTGTGCAGCAGTGTGCATCGGTTCAGCGTCGGTGCGCCTGTATGCATCGGTGTGCATCGGTCAGTGTGCAGCGGTGTGCATGTGTTCAGCGTCGTGAGCCTGGGGCCAGGCTTACACCTCGTGCTTTTTATAGTTGTCAAAGCTCTCGGATTTCTTCTGGTTGAAGTAGATACATTCTTTGAGGGACGAGAGGTCCTGGTATATCTGAAAGTATTTCTTCCCATCAAGTGACTCTACTGGAGCTGGTCCCCAAGTGTCGAAAACAATTTTGTCCCCATATTTGGTGTACTTTGTCTCACTCTGGTTTGGGAAAGGCTTACCATCATTTTCGCTTTTATGCATGCTTCGCAAAAGTCTGGTTTTGAGTTGAAATCGAGGTCAATGACTGTTACCATCCCTTCCTTCACCATTTTTCACAGGTCCTTGTAGTTGACATGCCCCATCTTGCAATGTAGTTCATTTATTGAAATCATTCTTGAGGAAACTGTCACAATGAGTGGGTTGATGGTTTTGGGTGGTGAGTTGACCTGGTATAGACCATGAAAGAGGGGAATTTTCCCGATAATATTGGATTTGGGGCTTCAGATGACACATTTCCCCCCTTTGATTAAGAGAGAATAGCCACCACAATCCATGGTCCCAACAGAGATGAGTGCAAATGCCATATTTGGTGAGTAATACACATTTTTGAGTGTTATCAGCATCGGTTTCAGATTGCCATTTAGTAGCTCAATTTTCATATCCCCTTTTCCTAGAGCACTAAACAATCACCCATCTGCTGCTCAGATCAGTTCAGGTTTGATCTCTTGGTAATTTAGGAGTTTTGCATCCTCAGGGGAGAAATGAGAGCTAGCACCACAGTCAAGTATGGTACCAGTAGATCCAACTGCAATGTGTGCTTCATGTTTATAATTGGAGGTACAAGTGAGAGTGGAAGGGTCTTCGGGGAGACAATAAGCAAGGATTGCATAGTTCTCTGACTTGTCATCCCCTTTCTTATCAGATTTTTCAGCTGTGTTTGCCGATTCTTTGTTCTTCCCCTTCTTTCATCTGAAGGATTTGGGTTGTTGACCCTCTTTGCCGCTGCCTTTCACCCAACAGTCATCTTTTGTGTGACCAGGTTTCTTGCAGTTTGTGCAAAACTTTTTGTCCTTCTTCAACTCATTTTCACCACAGCAGCTACCATGGCCACATTTGACTGATTTATACTCTCCTTGTGTAGTGTGGAATCCACCTCTTCCTGAAGATGCCATGCTAAGTCCACGCTCATGAGTTTCTTTCCAGATACATGCGATGTGGCAGTTAATGTGGTGATTAGGGTCTGATACAACAGAATGAGCAAGACAGAGGTGCAAATGTAAGTCATGAACAATTCGTCTGAGAGTGAACAGTTTATTTTGGTGAGTCTTTCCCTTATTTGATTCATATTCACTAGGTGTTCTCGCATGTCATCACCATCCATAAAACAGATGGTTTGTAGTTGCATAAGGAGGGTTGTCTCATACATAGAACTCTTGTCTGCATGAATCAAGATCATTTTCTTCCATATGGCAGCTGCATCTAGTTTGTTCTTGACTTGAAGGAACGTCGACATATCTATCATTCTGTAAATGACCTCACGGACAGCAGTCTGCTTCATCAGATAGTTGTCCACCTCATCCTTGTGCATTTCTACTTCCTTATCGGTCAACAGGGCAAGCTGGCCAGGCTTGTAAAAACTCCCATTCTGCTTGACAAGATCCACCGGTTTTTGCACAAAGTGTTCTACACCTCCCCCACTCTGACACACTTGATGTTACGGCCTCTGGGCTGTTGGTGTACTGACATCCAAAAAAGGAAGTTTGCTTACAAAGACAAACTTTTCTAACTTCTAAGTTTTTGCTATGCATACTTCAGTATTTGTGTTATTTAAAATCATGTATACAGATGTACTACACTAACCCCATGCAAACGCAAGAGGGTAGGACAAGAAAAATATTAATTAGAACACAAATAATAAGTCCCACCCCCATGAAAAATGCTAGGGAGAGGATTGTGCCATCATCCTGAGTGCATTGGTGTCGTTGTCTCCTCCTCCTTGTCACTGTTTCCCCATCCCTATCATCGTTGTTGTTGTGTCCATTACTTCTCTCCATTGTCCCTGGCCTTCCTGCTCCCTGTTCCCACCCCATGAATAGTTGCTCACAACAGCGGTTGGGGGATGGGTGGTGGGGATGATGGTGGTGGTGGTGGTGGTGGTGGTGATGGTGGTGGTGATGGTGATGGTGATGGTGGTGATGGGCATCCTCATTCTTGCCTTCCCCTGGTCATCATGGTTGTTGTTAGGACAACACAAACCTAAAGGCTCGCGCTGGCTCTCACAGTCGAACAAGGGAAAAGAACAACCAAGAAGTCTTAAGGCAGCTGCACTAGATTGTGGGTAAACCTAAGAGAACTCGATTAGAGTCTCTAGGCGTAATATTAACAACTTAAATACTACAATACATGAGTTAACCATGAGGTAACAGCATGGGCTACATGAGGTGTGATCACCATGCTTGAACCACGCGGTGTGCATGATGTTCGGCCGCCATGTGTTTACCATGTGTCCGCTAACTCTATAATAACTACAACAAATGTAAATAAAGAGAAATGCATAACTAAATAGTTTTAAATGTCCTTGAAAAGATAACAGAAAATTGTACTCTTGACAGTTGTCACACAGTTGGGGGTGCTGGGTTGTTGCCTGCTGTTTGGTTGTTGTCTTCCTCCCCATTGTTGTTGTTGTTGTTGTTGGTGTGCCCGTTTCCTCCTTTGGCCATGCTGCTCCCCATCTCCACCCTGCAAGCAGTTGCTCGCAGTGGAGCAGCAGCAGTGGAGTCATTGTTTCTCCCCCTTGTTCTTGTCATACTCCCCATTTCCACTCATGGCAGCAGTTGGGGGTGCTGTTGTGGTGTCGGCTTGTCCCTGCCCTTCATTGTCCCATTTTGAACATATTGTGGAGGATGGTGGTTGGATGGACCAGGACAGTGGGAGATGTTCATTTGTTGGTTTGGTGTCTGTAGGAAAGTCGGAGCTCAACAGAATACATCAATTACATGGTAGATTGATTTGTAAGATATTCTTTTAAGGAAATGTCAGAGTGGGGGAGGGCTATGTCACTTTTTTGTGTGGTCCCTAGGATGTGCCTCCTTAACCCTTTTGAGATAACATAGTTCATCACACGTTCAGCATAGATTGCCCAATTTGAGCTGTCAGCACATAGCTTGGGAACTGTTACTTTCTCAGTCGATGTTGTTGATGATACATCTTGGTTATTGTCAGGGCCCATAACCTATTACAGTGAGTGGGGAAACCAGCACCACAAGGTGTAAACTAAGAATGAGTGGAACCTCAGTGAGTAAGAGAATCACTGTATTACTCATGCAGTAATGTACCTATGAATGAGTGGACTAATAATAGTCAGTAACAACAGTGATAAGTAAAGCTAGATGAATGGACTTACACCTCAGTGAGTAAGAGAATCACTGAGGTGTTGGGACATGACACACGTTTGTTGATCAACAGATTATGTAAGTATTATCTAAAAATATTGTATGACAGATCTGGCCCCAGATCTTGATGCTGTTGCAGTGGATGGCATGCTTCCTGTGGTCAAAAGAGTAGGTGTTACACATTCTTTCACAAATTGAGCTACAAATAATTTCTATAAGCTTCAGAAGATTGTGAGGACTGTCTGTTCAAGCCCCCAACATCATCAATACTGGGCTTGCAAGATTCAGTTTGTGCAGCTTGGAGGAAGCCAGGCTTCAGGTGGTTGTACTGCCTTGCTCATGCTGATTCTCAATGTAAGAACCTGCTGGGCTTCCACTCATCAAATGCTTCTTAAGTTGTTGTAATCATCATTTGATGTTCCTGGCTCATGGACTGCAGGATGAGTGCTCGACTACTGAGATACAATTGACTCCTTTGTTTCAAGAAACAAGGAGCTCCACACCCTCAAACTCAGTCACACCAATTGGGAGTCCATTACACTAGTGTAGTCTTTGCAGGTCCAGTTGCAGGAACCGAAAAAAACCGGCAACCCAACCCAACTGCAACCGGAAGCAACCGGACTTCGGTTGCAGTTGGGCCCTTGCACAATGTCATGCAGTTGCAGTTGCTCCAAAATCATGCCTCATTGCAACCAGTTGCAACCGACTGCAACCAGTTGCAACCGACTGCAACCGGTTGCAACCGCAGCACATGGCACCTCGAGGAAGCCACCAGGTCATCTAACATCTATGTAGATCCAAATTAATGCAGGCCGCATGTTCTGAGCATTGCAAACCACAAGTCCGCAGCAGTGACATGACACTACAGTACCCAATCCCAATGCAAATGAGCAACATGAGACATCCACACCAGTGGCTGCATGTGTTCGAACACAAGTCGATATAAAACATTCAATTCAGAACAATAGTACTCAAGCTTGTACCCTTACACACTTTCTCCATCCTATACCTATCCTTCAGCCAAGTATGAAGTGAAGAACTGGTTCATCACGTATCATTAAGCCCACTTCAAGACAACAGGCAAAGAAAAGTCTTACCGTCACCAAATCAAAAGGTGGAGCATCACGATCAACTGGAAAGGGAAAGAAGCGTGCCACAGAAGATACTGAAGACAGTTCTGATGGGGGTGTCCAGCATGAAGGCTTTGAGGAGGAGGATTCATCTCAGAAGAGTTGGAAGAAGAGAAAAACTCACACTGCAGATGAAACAGGAAAGAATAAAGGAAAGCAGAGAGCGGCTGTCAAGCAGGTTGACGACAATGAATCAGAGGAGACAGAACCTGAGGTTGTTGAGGAAGAAGTGGAGTCAGACACTGTTGAGGGAGTAGAGGAGAATGTAGTTGTGGTAAGTTTGCAGCCTGATCATAGAAGATGAGCACTGACTCACTGACTGAAAGGATCTCAATGAGTACCATGCCCAAGGGACCCCTGGATTGGAAGTCAAACACAGGAGCAACCGAGACACTGGAGGGTCAATGGTGCTTGCTTTGCAAGTGAGTGCAAACGCCATGTAGAAGGTCATTTTTACTTACCTGGGAACCCAGATCAGTGACAGAACAGACAGTGGATGTGGGTAGACAACTGAAGAGAACACTACAAGGATGCTTCCTACATGGATCAAACTTGACATGTCATGGCCACATTGCTGGCCACCGCTTTGAGGAGTACGAGAAGCAGTGCAATGCAGCAACCCCGAAGATTGAGCTCAACTTCAGATGTATTCCAGATGAGGTAAAGAAGATAAGAGACCATAAGGCAAGAGAATCACAGCAGTCTAGCTTAAATTTTCAGGGGAAGGTGCCCAAAGAGTTCACACGAAGGGCAGTGTTGGAGGCAGTGGCAAAATACATCGCCTGTGATGATCAGGTCAGTTTGGAGTCCGAATCTGATGGAATGTTCTGAGCGGTGTCTTTAGGCCTTGATGCTTGCAAATAAGCCAACGTTCCGGAACTGTCTGTTCATTATGCAGCCAAAGACAAAAGCGGGTGATCTACTGAGCACCCATGACATCAGGGTCTATCTTCGGAATGCATTCGTTGAGCAGCTGAATCAACTGAAGCAGGATATTGAGGTGAGTATATTCAGAATTCACATTAATAGTCCAAGTCAAATACTTACCACTGGCCAGAATGCCCCGGGAAAAATCTCAACCACTGTTGATGGCTGGACTGCTGATACAACGGAACAGGGCTATCTTGGCATGACCGTGCACTGGATTGATGTTGACAAGACTACTAGAAAATGGACCCTTCAAGCCGAGGTTGTCGGCTTCTGTCTAATCCGTGGAACGCATGCCGGACCAAACCTCGGCCGTTATTTTGTTGGACTTTGTGATCGCATTGGTATAATGTTGCGTTCACAGTCAAAGGTGTGCCCTGATGTTCAAAGAATTTCAGCCTTTATCTTACCAATACCGTGATGTAGCTCTATACAGTAACACTGGATAATGCTTCATCAAACAGCACTCTGTGTGATACCGTCGAATCCCAGCACCAATTAAGCCAGCTTCCTGTCTGGTCAGCAGTCGAAAATCAACTTCCATGAGTGTCGTACTGGCATGATCATTGATTGATTCAAGTTGATTCTGATCTATGTAGGTGTTGGGATTATGTATACAAGAGTATACAGACAAGCCAAGGCAGTTAGCAAGCTGAATACAAGTCCTAAGCTTAGGGTTAGGGTTAGCAGCTGCTACCCTTAACCCTAGAGCTATGGCAGTCTCCTATACAGGAATAGACTGGCCAAGACTGATGACAATAACATTCCTCCCTGTGGCAGACTCCCTCATACACTTATTTTGACTTAAACTCAATACCTCAAAAACCTCGTCCTCATCTTGTGCTCAACTTCCTGATCCCAATACAGGGGGTGCTGAGGTCGCCACCCCAGGTCATGGGGGTGATGCCTAGTGGGAGGGGGTGGTCAGTGATGTGGCACATCAGGGAACAGGGGGGGAGGGGGCTGCATACCGTCTGGGGGCGCTGGGGGTCATCGCCGCTGCAACCATGCAGTGTGACCATAGACTATACATAGATAGAGATCACGTGATTGTGTTGATACCCACATGTGTAGACACTGTAGCACAGCATTCCATCCTTGCCTTTCGACGTGTCTGATCGTGTCTGAGCATTCCGTGGTCTCCCCTGTGCACGTTCTGCTAGAGACTGCACGTCTCCACTGCGTGTTGGCCAGCCTGAGGGAGCGAGGGTGGGGGCTGTGGACAGAGATGGCGAAGGGGGTGGTGGTGGTCAAGGCGTGAGGCGGCAGCAGCAGTGGTGGCGGCGAGGTTGGTGGTGGTGGTGGTGGTAGCATGTCATGTGTAACTGATAAACAAACAGTCACACAAGGCCACGTGTTTCAATGAACACATGATGAACATATCACTTAGAGATCAAAGTTTCCATAATATGCAAAGTTGCATAGCTGAATGGTTATGTGTGGCTACTTATGTAATATGTAATCCAGTGGTTGTGGGTTCAAATCTCTAACATGGCAATTTTTTTATAGTTAATAGTATGAGGCTTGTATACATAGAGTCTACATGGAGTCCAGTCTACATAGAGTCTACATAGAGTCTACATGGAGTTTACATGGAGTCTATGTATAGTATTTAGTGGGAGTCCCACTACTCCTTGTAAATACATGGAGTTTACTGGGAGTCTACATGGAGGCTACATAGACTTGCCATCAACATGAATCCCATGTTTGGTGAACCCACACTCCACTTAAAGTCTATGTAGTCTATGTAGACTCCGTGTATACATGTGGGGGAGTGTAAAGCCCTCGTTTATTGTGCTGATGGTGCTGTGGAGTTTGCAGCTGTCTGCTTCTTTCCCATTGGACTACAGTTCAGATGACAGGTTATCAGGTTTATCAGGTTTATCAGAGTTGTCAGAATGTCAGATTTAGCAGACTTATCAGATTTATCAGTGTTGTCAGAGTTGTCAGAATTATCAGAGTTGTCATTGTCAGACTTATCAGAGTTGCCAGAAGGCTGCCAAGCATGAATCTTGCTGTTGTCACCAGATGGGGACATGCAGTCTCTAGCAGAAGCTGTATGCAAGCATGAACACATGGTCACATGATCATGTGTCTAGTGCAGTTAGTGTTACGATTTCCTTTTACTTCTATTTCCTTCTTTGTTGCAGCAGTGCTTACCTTGACTCACTTGTATAACTCATCTCTTATCTCTGACTCGTCAGGCAGCGCCCATACTTCCTTTTCCATTAGACACTGAGTAGATAGCTGTCCGCTTACCTCGCACTCTACAGCTTTACGTCCATAGATAGTTTACTGACTCTTATAATACGTGTAGACACGTATTTGACACGTAGCCAAGTAAATACCTATATAAACTGTAGTAGACAAAGGTCAAGGCTCCTTAGCTTGACCTTAGGCAATATACAGCCTTAGAACTGCTCTCAAACGCGCGACTTGACCTAAGCCAGAAAGCCTCTGACTTAGCGTGATATAACTTAGTGACGAAAGCCTTGTCGTTAACGAACTCGATACTTGTACTGAGTAGTTGAGGCTCTCGCCTTAACAAAAGGTCAAGCTAATCCACGACGTCCTCTTACTCAAGAGCAGACTCCTCCCTCTCCAGACGACCTACCTGACACTCCCCTGATCGACCGCCGCAAGGCGCCACCCCTGAGCCCGACACCCTTTGGTACAGACACAAAGGACGACTAGTACGTTACTCAGAACCCTCTGAATGCTGGTACAGCCAGAGAACAAGCACTGAACCACCCCGATACATCCCTGACAAAGAATTTGAACCACTTGACCCAGATGAAGGAACCGAATCAGAACCCACCAATCAATTCCTTGACACCACCGACACCGACGCTTATGACATGACATCTAAAGAGATCAAGATCTGCGCGCCCACCGACTTCCACGGAGAAAGAATGAAAGCGAGCACATTCCTCTCTCAAGTATCACTCTACCTCCGAGCTAATGAAGACATCTATGACACTGACGACAAGAAGATCATCTTCATGCTCTCATTTATGAATGGGGGCACAGCAGCAGGATGGGCAGAGTCAAAAGCAGGAGAGGCAGCCTTAGGGACGTGGACAGAATTCAAGGCAGCATTCAAAACTGCATTCTCGCCAATTGATGATGCAGGAGATGCACAACAGAAGATGAAAGCGCTCAAGCAGACCGGAGACGTCGAAGATTACATCGCCCAGTTCAGAATCTTGAAAGGAAGGGCCGAGATCAAAGAAGACGTTTCCCTCATTGAGTATTTCATTGACGGATTACATCCCAAGTTGACAGAAAAGATCTACAACATGGAGAAGGTCCCTACCACCCTCGATAACATGATGGAAGCAGCCACAAAGTACGACGGTCAATGGAAGAGACCACGCGCTGGAGACGTGCAGTCTCACAGGACAGGCTGGGAAGCACGCGGAGAAGCCCAAAGCGCAGGGGCAAATGCTGTATAGCAGTCTAGCTAGGAAGCGTACAGGTTGTGTCTATGCTACGCAAACATGAACCCAAGGTCACGTGATCGTGTATGCCTGGGTGGCTGGCCACACGGCTACATGTGGGCCTCTCCTCAAAGGCAACGTCCACGTTGCCTCTGGAACTCTAATTTAGCAAGAAAGAAAAGGAAAAGAAACAAAAGAGGAAGGGTATAGTAGAATAGCAAATGATATATGTAACAAAAAAGAAAAGAAAAGAAATGCTCAACAGGGTGGTGTCCATCCCAGAGCTCGGAGGGCCTGGCTGAGATTAGCCAGAAGGGGGTCACTGTCCCAGTTGAGGTTGCAGGGTGGTCTGCTCTGAGCACCAGGTCCTCGACGTCGAGAACGTCGACATCGGACACGCCTCTGAAGCGTGCCGAAGGGGGCAGGCTGGGCAGAGCGGAGACCCGAGAGGTCTCGTGGGCCGTAGGCTCTCGCGGAGGGAGCCGTCGTAGGCAGAGACTCGGCATCTGCAGCCCAGTCGAAACGCGGGGGTGCAGGGGGGAATGAGGGCCGTAAAACGGCGAGGGCAGGTGGCAGAGGTGGGCACGGGGTGTGAGCGGACGCAGACGGCGTCGTTGGGGATGCAGGCGGGGTGTACCACATGAGCGGTGGCGAAACGGCTCGTCTAGGCGGTCGAGGAGGGAAGACGGGGGGCACAGGGGGTGAGCGGCGTCGAACGGGGGGCCGTTTCGAGACTATGGGGGCTGGGGCCGGCTCTAGGGGGTGTGTGGGTCGTTGAGGGATGTTCCAGGGGGCACTGGGGGCACGAGGGGGCCGTTCTGGGGGCAGTTCGGCTGAGGGCGCGTGGGATGTTGTTGATGACGTGGCGCGGGGGGTTGGGGACGAGGCAGGAGGCGGCGAACCGCGCTGGGGCTGTGACGAGGCTTGCGTTGGCCAACGGGGGTTGCTGGACGCGGTCCGTGGTGCGCTGGGCCATCTGGGGGGCCGCTCAGGTGGTGGGGGAGATGGGGACGCCGTCTGGGCCGTGCGTGACGTGGCGCCGGCCTTGGGGGCGGCGCTGGGAGAGCGGGTGGAGTTAGGAGGGAGCTGGGGCCCGGCGCACGCATGCGCCGTCGTCCTGGGGGCGCTGGGGGCAGTCTGGGGGCGGCTGTCAAATATGGCGGCCGTCTGTGAGCCTGTTGAGGCTCGAGCTGGGTTGTGGGGCCGAACGCCGGCCTGTGCACCGAGCTGGGGGGCTGTAAGTCGGGTAGGCAGCGTGTGCCGCCGTTTTCGAGGTGCTGGGGCTAGTTCTGAAGCTGGGGGGGCGACGGCGGTGGTGGCCGTTGTCGACGATGTTGCCGTCGTTGATGGCGGCTGTGCAGCCGTCGTCACGGGTGACGTGGCGTCGGCTGGGACAGGGGGGCTGATAACGGGCACGGTGGGAGCTGGGGCATCGCCGCAAGCTTGCACGGCGGTCTCGCAGGTGTTAGGAGGTTCTGTGGACGTCCCCGCGTCATTCAGTAGACGCGGCGGCCCGTTGTCGAGTGCAGTTTGCATGACGGCGTCGGCAGTGGTTGTAGCAGTTTGACCAGCTTGTACTGCAGTCCAATACAGCTTGGCTGGGACACAGAGTCCATCTCCGTGACCTGTGCTCAATGATCCCTCTCTATTTCCTTCCTCCCATGCCTCTAATCTCATGTATTCCATAAGTTTTGAGACTTCTGATGCTGTGAAGGTTTTCGAGCTTGCGTTGTCGGCTGCTGTGGTGTCCGTACTTTTGGTAGAAGCAGTAATAGGCTTCGTAGTGGTAGTTTTCTTCTTCTTCGAAGACTTGGTGCCTGGTCCAGGCATCTCAACACAGAGAATGACAGAACAGTATGAAGAACAGTATGAAGAACCCAATGACAGAACCCGATGACAGAACCCGATAACAGAACTCGATGACTGAACAGAACAGAGATGACACGAAGAAGGCAACAGGCAGCTGAGTACGAATCGTACTGTTGTCACCAGATGGAGACGTGCAGTCTCACAGGACAGGCTGGGAAGCACGCGGAGAAGCCCAAAGCGCAGGGGCAAATGCTGTATAGCAGTCTAGCTAGGAAGCGTACAGGTTGTGTCTATGCTACGCAAACATGAACCCAAGGTCACGTGATCGTGTATGCCTGGGTGGCTGGCCACACGGCTACAGCGCCATCGCAGGAAAAACCCGCATAATCTACGAACCCCAATCTACCTCTTTAATCAAGAAAGAAGCCACCGACATCAACCAACTGACCACCGCCGAATGAATGGAGCATATGTGAAAGGGGCTATGCTTTATTTGTCACAAACCCGGACACCACTCCGGAGATCACAAGAAAGACGGGACGATTACAACATCTCCCTCCCCCAAGCCTTGGCAGACAAAGACAGGACAAGGGTTATACAACAACCTCCGCACCATGATGGGAGAATTAGACGAAGAAGAACGAGAGAAAGCTCTCACAATCCATGAAGAGAAGGGTTTGTAAAGAAGCAGACTGGAACAACATCAGACCCTGCTGAGTTAATGGTTTCCTCTGTATTAGTAGCTGATATGAGACAACGCTCCATGAGAGTACCCATTAAGCTAGAAACAGGAACCAAAATCGTCGAAACAGAAGCACTCCTCGACTCAGGAGCTGCCGGAATTTTTATCGATCGAGATTTGCGCAACCGCGGATTCTGAATGACCCCCCTGGCCAAACCGATCAAGATATGGAATGCCAACAGCACCCTAAACAAAGAAGGAACAACTCACTCTACTACGGCCCGACTCACCGTCGGAGAAAGACAAACGGACAAACGATACCTAGTAACTGGCTTAGGAAAAGAGTCGGTGATCCTAGGATTACCTTGGTTCAGAAAAGAAAACCCCGATATCAACTGGAGAAAAGGTACGATCACTTTCCCTGACAAAGAAGAATGATTCGCCTGAATTCGGAGAATTGTTGCTAAATCTATGGAAATGATCAAAGACACGGCATTCAAGCAAGGCACCGAGGAACAGATCAGGAAGATCACCCCCATCAAAGAGGAACACCCGATCGAAGACAACAGCAAAACCCTAGACAATGCCCCACTAACGTCAGACAAAGTCAAAACCGAACCAGCAAACGACCTCGTCATCGCCTACATCAAAGGAGAACCTGTCATCAGAATATTTGACCCTACCACTACTGAACCGCCCCTCACCTTGGAATACGATGCGCCGAAATATTGTTACTCGAAAAGTACAGGAAGAATATCAAGGATAATGTTGTCAAGAACTTCACCACGGTTTTGCCTTGGGCAAGGAATCTGGATCAGAGCTAAAACCTCCATTTTGCAGAAACTTGCTCACGATAACCAAATGGACAACCCAGAGAAAGCAAAGACACTTGACGATATCCTTCCAACACAGTATCAAGAATATCGAAAGGTATTTGAAAAAGCAGCATCGGAACGGTTTCCTGAATCAAAACCCTGGGACCATGCAATTGACCTGAAAGACAATTTCTTACCAAAAGATTGTAAAGTTTATCCTCTGACGCCAGCAGAACAATCAAAAATGGACGACTTTCTCAAAGAAAACTTAAAGAAAGGATACATCCGACCGTCAAAATCACCTATGGCGTCACCCTTCTTTTTCGTCGCAAAGAAAGATTCTGAAGCACTTCGACCCTGCCAAGACTATTGATACCTCAACCACGGAACAATCAAAAACACCTACCCACTTCCACTGGTTAGCGACCTTCTCAACAAACTGAAGGGAGCGCAATGGTTTACGAAACTTGATATACGATGGGGCTACCACACTGTCCGAATCAAAGAAGGCAATCAATGGAAAGTGGCCTTCAAAACAAATAAAGGGCTGTTTGAACCAATGGTAATGTTTTTTGGATTATGCAACTCCCCTGCCATGTTCCAAGGCATGATGAATGACATCTTCAAAGACATGATTGACGAAGGATGGGTTGTCATTTACATGGACGACATCCTCATCTTTTCCAAAGATAAACAAGAACATCAACAACGAACGCAACAGATCCTACAACGACTGCTCGAAAACAATCTTTACCTCAAACTAGAGAAGTGCAAATTCAACGTCCAAGAAGTTGAATTCCTCGGACTGATCGTCAAGCCGGATCAAATTTTGATGGACCCCACAAAATTAGCAGGAATCAAAGACTGGCCGGAACCGACAAACGTCAAAGGAGTACGATCATTTTTAGAGTTCGGAAACTTCTATTGAAGATTCATCGGGAGGTTTGCCAAACTAGCGAGACCATTGAACGATCTAACCCGAAAAGACACTAAATTCAAATGGACAGAAGCATGTCAAACGTCGTTTGATGTGCTAAAAGCTAAATTTGCACAGGCACCAATCCTGTCAATGCCCGATCCAGCAAGACCCTTCACAATCAAATCAGACACTTCAAAATTTGCTACCGGCGCAGTACTCCGACAACAAGGCACCAATGGACAATGGCACCCATGCAGATATATTTCACATTCACTCAACGCAACCCAACAGAACTATGAAATCTACGATCGTGAACTCCTGGGCATCATATGCACCCTAGAAACCTGGCGCCATTACCTCCAAGGAAGCGTGCACCTGGTAACAATCCTATCTGATCACAAGAACCTGACATACTTCCGCACCGCCCAAAAACTGAATAGAAGACAAGCTCGATGGAGCCTGTTTTTATCTGAATTTGAACTAAACCTTCTACATGTGCCAGGATCGCAAATGATACAGTCTGACGCACTATCACAAAGAGAAGATTGGAACCAAGGAACGGAAAATGACAATGAAAACATCACGCTCCTCCCTCCAGAAATCTTCTTAAACATTATTGACACCAACATGCAGACCACCCTAGTTCAAGCAACGATGAAAGACAAACTAGTTGCAGACACAATTAAAGTGCTCAAAACCAACAGAACCCTGCCGATCAAATCCGATCTGACGGATTGGGAAGTAAAAGACGATCTAATCTTTTTTAAGAACAGGTGGTATGTACCACCCAACACCGAACTCAGAAAGAAAATAATCAAATTATGCCACAACTCACTACCATCCGGACACCCTGGACAATTCCAGACAATCGAACTCATCCGTAGAGACTACTGGTGGCCGGGAATGACAGTGCTAATCAAGAACTGGGTATAAGGCTGTGCCAAATGCCAACAAATGAAGGTCATCACACACCTGACGACGCCACCGCTCACGCCAATAAAAAGCAACCCAACACGCCCATTCGCGCTCATAACAACAGATTTCATCACAGACCTACCCCTATCCGACGGGTTCGACTCATTAATGGTCGTGGTAGACCATGGTCTTACTAAGGGGGTAATTTTAATCCCTTGCAACAAAACAATTGATGCAGCTGCGGACATGTACTTAAAAAACGTCTACACCCGGTTTGGACTGCCAGACAAGATTATCTCAGACAGAGACCCCAGATTCGCGTCCAAACTCTACCAAGAACTCGGAAAGCTCCTCAGAATCAAACTCGCAATGAGCACCGCTTTTCACCCACAAACTGATGGAGAAACAGAACGTGTAAACCAAGAAGTCGAAGTCTATCTCCGGATGTTCTGCACAAACAACCCCGAAACATGGAGAAGACTCCTTCCCACTGCGGAATTTGCCCACAACCAGTGCACGCATTTGACAGTGAAACACTCCCCATTTTACCTCATGATGGGATACAAACCCCGAGCGATACCCACGGCTTACCAGAAGAGCGACGTACCTGCAGCAGAGCAACACTTAATTCAACTATTAAAAGCACGAACTGAAGCACTTGCAGCGCACGAGCTGGCTCGACAAATCATGGCAGAACAAATCACAAGGAAGTTTACCCCATTTGAGAAAGGACAGAAGGTGTGGCTTAACTCGAAGAACTTAAAACTGACAGATGTAACAAGGAAACTCTCTCTGAAACGAGAGGGACCCTTTCCCATCAAGCAAGTTCTGTTGCCACTCTCTTATGAGTCGAAACTCCCCCATCAATGGAAGATCCACCCCATATTCCATGCTGCCCTCCTCACACCCTATCGTGAAACCACTGCCCACGGCCCTAATTACCTAAGGCCACCCCCTGACCTGATTGACGGACAGGAAGAACACGAAGTGGAGTCGATCATCGCCCACAAGAAACAAGGTAGAGGACACGTATTCCTGGTGAAGTGGCTAGGCTACCCCACATCTGAAAACACATGGGAACCTACGGATAATTTAAGAAACGCTGCAGACCTCCTTGCTGCATATAAGGAGAAGAAACGCCTTTGAACCAACCCAGCAAACCTATCCGCAACCATCACCACCGAAGTAAACATATCTGACCTCCCCTCCTCTCATGCTCTCAAAACCTTGAACATTCTCCCCCCTCTCGCCGAATATACCAACAACTACCTCCAAGACCCTGGACATTGCACCGAAATCCTCCGCAAAGTTCATGACCAACCCCTCGAAGAAACCCTCCGACAATATGATCTCACCCTCGATACTATTGCAAACCTAGAACGACTCGCCCACAGTATGATGTCTCAGATGGATGTTAGAAAAAGGAATGGCCTCTGTAGTTAGTAATTACGAATTAAAGTATGCAAAGCCCAACACCTCCCCCGCCCCGACACAAACCCAAGCAGAAACACATGAATTGCAAATGCCCCCCTCTGGATCCGCGACCTCCTCCTCCTCCTACCACCTTCGAAAATCCGCACGAGCCACATCCGCCAGTGCCTGGTGGCCTTCTCCCCCGAAACGAAAAGAGCGACCCCCAACTCCATTCTATGTCAGAAGTATGACCCTGACCGCTAATCAACCGTCTTCTGCAGTACCACCCCATATGAAGAACGAGGCCTGTTTCAGATGCAAAGGACTGGGACATTTTGCGTCCTATTGCCACCTCTTCACCTGCGACATCTGCAAAAAGCGAGCGCCAGGACACTACCCCAAAGATTGCCCCCGAAACAAGAAGCGATCAATCACCCCTGATCAGAAGCAAGCTGGAAGTGAAGAAGAAGCGTATACGGCGGCCGAGTACTTCTCAAATTTCGACGACAGCGCTTGGGCTAATTCGACCGGTGAACCCGGACCAGGGTCGTTCCATCCTTATTAAAGGAGAGAAGTTCGTTGATGTTCCCCAGCACTACCAAAAATCCCCACTCCAATCATGACATACATGCAAATAATCACCCTCGCCCTCAGACTCTTTGTCTTCACTTGCTGGATGATTCTCTTATCCCTCTCCTATATTTCCATCCGCGAAACCAAACACTGACATAATATCTATGAACTTAGCGAAATCATGTCTCACATCTCTCCAACCCCATCTTCAAATGCCCTAGCCGACTCAACCCCCATCACCTTGCCCGCGCCTGCCTACATTCCGCCCGTACCGCAAGTACCACCGCCAGCACCGCCCACCTTCTTACCGATCAGCAAAGAATTATGGCTTTATCGACCGCTCAACAAATTCACGGACCGGGTAGAGAAGGGGTTAGAATGAAACAAAGTTGGAAACTTCAAGGATAGGGGGGGGGCAGTGTTACGATTTCCTTTTACTTCTATTTCCTTCTTTGTTGCGGCAGTGCTTACCTTGACTCACTTGTATAACTCATCTCTTATCTCTGACTCGTCGGGCAGCGCCCATACTTCCTTTTCCATTAGACACCAAGTAGATAGCTGTCCGCTTACCTCGCACTCTACAGCTTTACGTCCATAGATAGTTTACTGACTCTTATAATACATGTAGACACGTATTTGACACGTAGCCAAGTAAATACCTATATAAACTGTAGTAGACAAAGGTCAAGGCTCCTTAGCTTGACCTTAGGCAATATACAGCCTTACTGCTCTCGAACGCACGACTCGACCTAAGCCAGAAAGCCTCTGACTTAGCGTGATATAACTTAGCGACGAAAGCCTCGTCATTAGCAAACTCTATACTTGTACTGAGTAGTTGAGGCTCTTGCCTTAACAGTTAGTGCTTGTAGGTCCAGTCATGCAGACCAAAAAATGACTGAGACTGAACAGACCATAACTGATATGACTGAACCTGCAGACTCGGTCCTACTGGTTATGGTACCAGTCCAGTCCTCAGTCCCTGATCTCAACATTTTAAGGAGAACCATTCAAGGCTGGTCAAAACTGGTCTTGAACCGGTCCTATGGTCCTTGGTATTAATATTATGTATTACTTATTTTACTTATATTATTCTACTAAAATACAATAGGGCAGAAGCCCAAGGGAACAAAAGAGTAAAATACAGAGGGTTTATATATTCTTAGTGAGTTTGCACTTGTTTGTCTGATAGGGCTAGTGTTGCTATGGTAATTTTTAGCAGATGATGCCATTTTTTTTTTTTTTTTCTGATCCAACACAAACTTTTGATTGCATATGAGCACCCCACAACAAGTGCCTTTTCTTCCCCCCTCAATGTAGCTTCCCCCACAACAACACCACCATGTCACCCATGGGCCCCAATGACACATCCATCATTGTGGCCCTGTGGTAATTATTTGCTTTCACTTTCTAAATTTATTTTAGCAAGTTTTAACTAATACTTTTGTTTTTGTTATTAGGTTCAATATTTATGCTGATGATCACTGCTGTGAGCCTCTGCTTGCAGGGTGGTTATGTCAGATGGCAGTGCTGACAACAGTGGATGATGGCCGGAGATGACAACAACAATGACACAGCTGGGGACTATGACCATTGACAACAACAACATGGCTGGGGACTATGACAATGACAATGCGGCTGGGGATGATGACCATGGCCATGGATGATGACAATGATGAGAACAACAATGGCTCAAGACAATGATGACAATGATGCCAATGACAATGACAATGATGACAACAACAATGATGGTGATGGCCCAAGATGACAACAGTTACACCAGCACTGCCAACAACCACTGTGCCCCCCCCCACCCAAAACATGAGATGGGGGCCCGTATATAGGCATTAGCACAGGTGCAGGTAACCCGCAAGAATCATGGGTACAGGTATGGGCCACCCATCATGTACCCATTTTTTTTTTTTTTTTTTTTTGTTCAACAATATTTAACGTGGTGCACGGGCGCAGTCCACGGCTATCTACTACAAGAGACAGCGGGTATACGACGTAAGTTGGAGGGGAGACTACAGCCCCAATATTGCACGTGAGCGCGTGAAGGCCTGCGTGCTGCCTGCTCAGGTAACGCCCATGGCCGGACTACAGGCTGAGGGTGCTCGGGCGCCTCCCCGAACCAGCTCGCCGGCACTCCCAATGGCGCGTACTAACCCACCCATTCCCCTACCCCCGCGCGGCCCCTATTACTCGTGCGCGCCCACTGACACGCCGGCCAGGAATGAGGATTACAGGCCTTCCCACAGGTTGACCAACCTGCCAGCCATAAGGCCCGACGGGGTCCGGAGCCCCTCGGTTGCCCAAGTACAGCCCCTCCTTGCTTAGCCGCCCCACGCATGGGACAGTACCCGCCAACTGGCGGGCCCCCCAACCTTGCCAGCGACGAACCCGAGGTTTGGCGTTACCGACAGAGACACTGCGGGCTCAGAGACTCAGCGCGCGTTCGGCGGACCCTCAGGTGCACCAAGCCACCAGACGGGGGTCATACGCCCTGCGCGTGACCCTCATCCCGGGTCCCACCCTTCCAGGGGGGCAAAGGCGAACGCACGTGGGTTCGCCTCGAGAAGTTTGACAAGGTCTGCAATGAATCGCGGGCCCTGCCAGTGTTTTTTGCGCTTCACGTGGGGGCACACGCGGAGCAAGTGATCCCGGTCCTGAAAGGGCCGGGGGGGGCATGTGCAGTGAGTGTCCTCACTGGGAAAGAAGCGGTCGTGGTAGCTCCCAATGGGGGCATGCGCCGTGATGCACCGACACAGTCGGGCCGTCAACCTGCAATCATGTGCAGTTTCTTTGAGCCAAGGCCCGCAGCCAGAGGCGGTGGGCGATGCAGGGGTCTTCCATTGGGCCCTCAGGTCCAGGAAGCTCCTCCCTCAGTACTTGGGGTCCGCAAAGCGGGCCGCCCAGTCTTTCTCTGCTGTCTCCTTGAAGGAGGCGATCAGCCAGTTGCGAGTGGCTTTGGGGGAGATCCCCAGAGGCAAATGGAGTGACGTCGCGATGTCGTGAGCTTGCTTGTGGACCGCCCACTCCGCCTTGGAGGGGACAAACCATAGGTGGATTTCGCAATCCTGACTCAGCTTGAACCAGGGTCGCAAGAGACGGCACAGCCGAAGGGCGTGTTGTTGGCCCCCCGTTGGGGAGCAGTCCACCCACGCATCTGCGAGTGCAAGGGCGTCCAAGAATACCACCACCTTCTTGCACCCAGCAGCCACGGCTGCAGACACTCCAAGGTGGAGGGCACGATGCTCGGCGTCGGTCGCTGAGGCGCGACCGAGGAACGCGGTAGCATGGTGGACCTCTTGGTTCCCGCGGAACACAAGGGCGGCTGCCGCGGCCTGGTGGGCTGTCTTGGGTACGGACCCGTCACAGCCCACAATGAGACAGTCTGGATTGTTTCTGGCCTCAGCCAGGACGCGGTCCAGACGGTCGGAGTATTCTTTGCGCTCGTCCGTCCCTTTGGGGGGCGGGCGGTGGAGGGAGATTCTGTCCGAAAACAGATCTATCAGACGACCTCCGGGTTGGCTCTCAGGGCCATAGGCCTCGAAAGGTTCATCGGAGAGTGTACAGATGGTCATCGCGTCTGCTGCAGGGGACACGATTTTCCGGCGGGCGCCGGGCGGGAGGGCCTGAAGTCCCAGCGCATGCCGGGGGGCGTCTCCCACCAGGTCCCCTTCCAAGATAGCTCGGACGGGGTGGGTGCGCGTCAAAGTAGCCGTCCGAAGACAGCTCTTGTCCGCCAAGCAGCACAACAGGGCTGCGAGGCACTCCATAGCCCCCACGGGGGTCGTGCAGAAACAACCCGTGATCCAGCGTGCAGCGGTGTGCTGCATCTGGGACAGGGCTTTGACCATGCCTTTGGTACGGGTACCTCAGCAGAACCAGAGACGAAGTCCGTACGTCGCCACTGGGATGACGCAGGACCTGTAGAGTAGTCGCTTATTCACCGGGGAGAGTCCCCTGGACGAGTTGCCAAGCATGTGCATGGCGCTCACGGTCATGAACGCCTTCGTCGTGTAGAACTGGATGTGCTCCTTAAAGGACAACTTCTGGTCAAAGAAGAAGCCCAGATACCGCCAAATTGGCTTGGGCCTGAGGGGGGTGGTCCCCATGAAGGGGGAAACACCAAGATCGATGGGGGGGTTTGGCGCCACCCGTGCTCTGGAAAAGTGGAAGACTTCGGACGTGGCGTGTTCCAACACCAGTCCGAGGGCCGTGAAGAGGCGGAACACCTTGTTGTAGGCGTCCACAAGTTTGGGGAGGTTGTCCTCTACCTGTTTAGATTGCGCGATGAGAGTGCCATCGTCGACGTAAGAGATCAGATCCGCCAGCGGCCGGGGGGCGCGGGCGAAAAAGAGGCGCATCACAGGTGCAATGTACAGCGCCAAGCAGACGGGGGACAAAGCCGAGCCTTGCCCCACTCCGACGTCAGCAGAGAATCTGCCCGAACTATCGGTGTTCCATTTGTAGGTCGTGAAACGGCCTACCAGGTACAAGTGGAAGAAGTTTACCACACATGGTGGGAACCCTGACTTCTCAATGATGGTCAGCAGAACCTGGTGGTTCAGCGACGGGAAGAACTGAGCAATGTCGAAGGCGACAACGCTCGTCTGCAGTCCCTTCACCCATCCCGCGCAGATGAGGTGGGTGAGGTATACCCCAGCGTCCTCAGTGGAACGTTGGGCGACGCCCCCAAACTGGTTGGGGTGGAAAACGCCGTGTGCCATGCCATCGAACTGGAGCCGTCTGGACAGCAGCTTTTCAACCAATTTCCTGAGGGTGTTCAGCAACACAATTGGTCTGAATGACTTCGGGGTAGAGTAGTTAGGTTTTCTAGGCTTCGGTATGATGACCGACGTGGATTCCTTAAAATGGGAGGGCCAGTGGCCCAGTGTGACGCATGCTTCTGCAATGCGGACAAAGAGGTCGGCAATCTCAATGTTGCCGGCCCAGCGTTTGAGGAAGGACCACGTGACGTGGTCCGGACCTGGGGCAGAGCGCGACGAGCACGCCTTGAGGGCCTCCCGCAATTCCAGCAGGGAGAATGGAGTCCACTCCTGGGGGGGGAGGGATTCGTAGTCGTCGAGCACCGAGAGGTCTACCGGGCGGTCATTGGCCGCGTTGTAGGTGCCATCGAGTGCCGTCCAAAGTGCCTCCAGTGTGTTGCAAGGGGCACCTCCATAGGAGATGGCCTCACATGACGGGAGGTTGCGTTGTTTGACCCAGGGCATCAAATCCCAGGGTCGCTGATTGGTGAAGGAGACTTCTTTGATGCGCGCATCAAAGAACTCCCGCTTGGCGGCCTTGACAGCCTGCTTAAACATGCGCCAGTCTTCAGGGTCCCGGGACTCCCGGTACTCCTCGAGGGCTGTGTGACATTCGTCCGACCACCACTCCTTGGAGCAGCTGCAGATGTCTTTAGACCGGGCGTGGGTGCGCCACGCCGCTGCAAAAGCTTCTGAGATGGCTTGCACCACCTCGTCCACCTCTGCTGGTGAGTGACCCGTCCAGTTGGACAGGGCCGAAAGCCGGGCGGAGACGTCCTCCAAGTAGGCTGTCTCCTCATCTGAATTGGGGGCAATCCCCTTTGTCCGCAGTGGCACGCGGTAGAAGGGGGTTCTCAGATTGACCAGGAGGGGCGCGTGATCCGAGGATCCGCGGTGCTCCGGGAAGATAGTGTGTTCAGTGACTGCTTTGTCTGCTGAGCTGATAAAAAGGAGGTCAATCACTGTAGGATTGAGCTCGTTGTTATAAGGGTAATGGGTGGGCTTCGCCTCATCAGGATGGCAAAGTGACAGCCCGAGTCGCGTGGTGGCCGCCAGGAGGCGGTCCGCATGGATGTTCGCCGCCGGCCCCTGGGGGTCCCAGAGGCGGTGTCGGCAGTTGAAGTCTCCCCCAATGAGGTGGAAGCAGTGGGGCCATGTTTCCGCTCCCTCAGAGAGGAGGCGGATCCCGGTGTGATTCCTGTCTGAATAGACGTTGGCGAGAAAAATGAGGTTATCGCCTGCACCTAAGGTGAAGACGATGACATCACAATGATCGATGAGGTCCCGGCGGTAGCTGGGCCTCAGGGCTTGCAGGCGCTTGTCGAAATAGACAGCGAAATTCCCCGCGATCATTCCTAGGGAATGGGGTGGCATCATTAGCGGCCGGGGCAGTGTCTGTCCCAGCCTGTTGGACCATGCACCCCCAGTTGGGGTGTATAGGGGCACCTATCACCACTTCCCCATCCCTGGTTACGGATGAGGGAGCGTGTCTTATTAGGTTCCAGGGGGGTTCCTGTATGAGCAGAAGATGGAACTCATCACTCTGCGACTCAAGTAGCGTGTCTAAGAGTCCATAGTTTCTATTGACATTTTGACACATAATTTTTAAATAAGGAATGTCCCAGACATGACTCATTTACGTTCGCCCACCGCGTCCTGCGGGGAAGGGGTCAGACAAGAGGGTGCAGGCGGCGCGGCGCTCACGTACCTCGGCGTAACGCTTCTTGATCCAGTCACCGTCGAAACGGTGCTTCCAAAAGTTGCAGTGACGGTCGTCGGCTGCGTGTTCCTTGCGGCAATTGGGGCAGCGAGGTGGATGGGGGCACGGGGAGTGCTCCGGCTTGGGGGGGATCGGGGGCGTTGCCCTTGCAACAACCCGCTAAGGTGCGATGGTGCTCCTTGCGGTGAGGGCCGCTGCAGATAGGGCAGCGGATTTGGGGGGCATGGCAAGCATTGGTCGGGTGACCCCACTTCCAGTACCATTGGCAGAGGGAGACACCGGGGTTAGCCCAGGCCTCACGGATGGGGCAAATGTATGGTCCAAACTGGACCGCCCGCTTGGAGAGCGCTTTTGCGCGTGCGCCGCTGACCGAGTCAGAAACGTTCATGTACACTGTAGCAGTGTCGGACTGCTTGGAGTTGCGGACAATCCGGAGGGGAGCGTTAAGGATGACCAAGTCCTTGAGGCCGGACTTGGCGATGAAATTGAGCACCGATTCCACGGTAGTGGGGCGGTGGTCTTGGAAATAGGGCACGTCAATGATCTTCAGATATGACGTGGAGGATGGGAGTTCTGCAGTAACGCGGAGGTGGTCCCTGACGAACGCCGCAGCAATCGCCTGTCGGACAATGCGGAGGTCCTCCACAGAGGCCACAGCATCGGTGGCAATGGAGTAGCCTCCATATGCCAGAGAAACCAACTCCACCCGAAGGGTGGACCGGTGGAGGGACAGGGCCAGGCGGACCCGTTTGAGGATCTCATGGCTCTTGATGAGGACTACTGGGGGGGGGCATGCCGCCCTCTCCAGGAATCGCGTGTACGATAGCTATGACCTGTCGGCGCGACGGGCCATGGATGGTGGACGAAGCTTTGGGCTTCGCCGCAGTGGGTTTGGCCTGCTGGTGCATCGCAGCCAGCCTGGCGGTGGGGAGCTCGGGGAACGCCTTGGCCATACGGACCAGGCTGCCCACCGACGAAGAAGGGACATGGCCACCTTTGAAGCGGGCGGCTTGTGCAAATGTAGGAGCCTGGGGGGGACCAGGTCTGGTTTGGGGGGGTCTCTGCTGCGGGATGGCAGGGAGCGGACGCCCACCCTTGGGGCGGGAAGCGCGGGGGAGGCGGTTGGCCAGCCCCCCTCTACGCGGTGGCGGGGGAGCAGGGCGTACTGGAGCCGCGAGGGGCATGGGTACATCCTGGATGGGAGCAGGAGTCGCCTCTCGATCAAACAAGTCGACGAAGGAGTCGAATGACATGGACCGGAGGAGGTCCATGACCGGGGCCAAAGGTACTCCAAAGTTGTCGGCCGCCCGCAGGAGGCCAGACAACGCGGAGACAAGGTCGGGGGTGCTGCCCTGCAGCAACTCCTCAGATGCGCCCCGAGAGGCGAGGGAGCCAAGGGTATTGGCCCCTTGGATGATCGATTCAACCAGGACTCTCACTTCGAGCTCGGTCACTGGTTCAACATTGTACATATCCCCGTCCTCTTCATTGGACGAGGGGGTGGTGCTGGGGGGACCGCCTGTGACGACAGTCGAAGCCCTAGAAGCAGACTGCGAGGCGCTGGACATGCGCAGTGCATGGGGGGTGTCCTGGCTGTGGCTGTATGGCGACGGTGAGGGAGACAAGCGAGGTGTGCGGACTGGGCCGGCCTGCGAGGGAACTGGGGGCCTCCCAGTGGGCCTGGAGGCCACCAGCGAGGAGGTAGAGGAGGGGGGAGCTCTGCTGGGAGTGGGGGGCTCGATGCGCGGGTTGCCCCGGATCGCGCTGCCCGATCCACATGTGGGTTGGGAAGGCGTTGACATGCACTGCTAGCAGTGTGGAGAGAACCAGATCGAAGGGATCAGAGACGGGCAGAAGGCCACAGAACGGATGAGACAATGAGTAGCTGTAGAGGTGTGGCTGTGCACGTCGTGGTAACAGATCAAGAAGCGGTGATCATGTACCCATGACCCACCTAGTACCCATCGCTTACAGGTCTGTTTACAGATTTTGGCACTCAGATGAGTGCTGACAATCTTTTATATGCTTATATACTATGTAATTAACTTAATATACATATTACTTAGGGGGAAAGTGATGCCCCAGAAGAGAGGGGGGCTGGCGGAAGCAGGGTGTTATATATGAAATAATGTTCGTTACTGTTTGGTTCCAGTAAATGAATGCGAACGTGATCTGACATTTACTACATAGATCACATTGTTATTTATTACTATTTGGTTCTAGTAAACGGCCAGAGCTGTTGATGATGCCACCTCTCCCTCACCCACCTACCACCACCTGCTCCTTCAACTCCCATTGCCACTGCTCCCTTGCCCTTCAATACACCAAACACAGCCATGGCCAATGGACAGACAATGGGCCCAAACACCAATGTATGGTGTTTGGGCCCCATGTAAGTTTTTCTTTTCTTTTTTCTTTTTTCTTACTAACTATTTAAATTTCATTTTTAGGTTATGGTTATCTTGTAACAACAGGCCCAACCCCACTATCCTGCCATGCCGCCACTGTGAACTCCTGCTCATAGGGTGACAACCAACTGGCAACAACAGGGACAGACACAGAAAAGTGACAAACACCAATGATGATGGCATAACAGATGACCTAGATACCTACACCAGGACCTGATGATGAGGAACAAGACAACAGGAACCCAACAATGAATGATGACAATGCACAGAATGATGGTAAGGGGGAAACAATGGCAAGGGGAACAATGGCTAGGGGGGAAATTGGTGAGGGGAGGGGAATGATGATGATGAACAACAGGGATGGCAGCCCAAACCCCCTCTCACTTGCAAATGCAAGGTGGGGGTGGTTCTAAGCATAATTAAAATTTTTTATAGAATAATTTATTGACTTAGTGAAACCCATGTGGGAACCCTAACCTGCACATGCTTGCATGTACCCATTGTGTACCAACCCATGGGTTGGCGGGTTGCTACCTGTGCGGGTATGGGTACAGGTAGAGCTCTGGATGCCTGTGGGAGTACCCATGCTATTGCCAAGGCCTGTATACCCCACCACATCCCATGTCCAGCCCTGTGAGCCACTGCTCATGGGTGGACTTCCTTTTTTGTCTCTTATTTTTCAGTATGCATTTTAGTTACATAAATAGTTAGTATACTAGTTGTAAGACTGGTCAAAACTGGTTGAGAACTGCGAACTGAACCACTCAGAACCAGTTCTGAGAGGTTTGGTCATGGTTCTTTAATATTGAATATTATATGACTGGTTTGGTCCTTGGTTCAAGCCCACAAGGGCAAAAAACCAGGACCAGATCAGACTTTTAAGCACTAAGTGTCTGTGGGAGGCTGGTCACAAGGCTACACCACAGCTTTGGGATAGTGATAGGTTTACTGGCCTGTTCAACTGTGCCCCCAGACAGTGGGCTGACATGAACAATGCCAGTGTTTGACAGTCCTCCACCTATTCTGGTTGGACTCCCCAGACTCCAGTTAGTCTGGGTGGATTCTGGTTTGTTCAACTGGATTCTAGTTATTCCAACTGAGATTTGTGGGGTCAAATGGACAAAAACTTTGCAACACCAAGTTGAACTCAAAATAAGATATCTCCAGCCAGGATTGAACCCTCAACCTCTAGATTACAATTTACAGATTTTCCAACAACTTAACAGGTAAGCCATGACACCTTTCATCAGGAAAACCACTTTTGATCCAGGCTTTCCCAGGATAAAGGGCTGATTCCCAGGAGTATTGAAATGTCCTGTGGTCACCTGTGATGCTTTTGTCTTTCTTTACAATCCAGAGTTGCAAAATAATACATATTGTTACACTACACTACACTACACTACCATATAGTTTGATATGCATACATATGTTGCCAGTTATTTGTAATGAAAGATGAGCATTTGTCCAGAATATTTTGAGATCTCCAGTTCACTTCTGCCCTTGAGTCCTTGTATATGGGAATTAGCATGCAGCTCTGATGTATTTCTGACAAAGGTACAACAGCTCCAAGTGGAACTCCCTCTGAGTTCCAGGTTGTTTTTATTGTATACATGCCAGTTTGGCAATCTGCCTCTGATTGTTGTTTTGAATACCATTCAACATATGCCAAAGGTTCCTGTGTTAATAGGATGTATTGCAGTGAAAGAGTAGATGAGAGTACTGTTGTGACATGTTCTCTGAGGAAGGAGAGATTTAGTGTTTCTGGATTATGTGGTGTGTGGATTTTGATGTCTTTGTCTCATTCTTTGTACCAAGATGTGTTGGGAGAGCGTTTCAGGAGGCTTGGGGGGGGCCTTAGGACAAAGGGGGGTGTCCCTCTGGGTGTCTCAGAGGTCAAGGAGTAATTGTCTTAGTTAGACCCATACATGTAGTATATATACTATGGAATGTTAGAGTCTTGGTTATTCCCTGTGGCTGTGCTTGATTATACCAGCGGCAGATCCTAACCCTAGAATGGGTCTTTGGCCTTGGCTTGCCTATATCCCAACAAGATGTCATGGCTGCATGCAAATGACCAATGACTGTTTGTTCTCCATGTACCAAGATCTGGTGGACATGCTGGAGGTGGTCCTCACTATGGTGGCAGCTGGCAAGCTACGTGATTATCTGTGACTCTACAACATATGACTCTATCTACTAGCCATGGTCACGTGACTGCCTGGAGTGGGTGACCACATCACCCTACTCCACTGGTCACTAATATTAGGGGGGGACAGAACTGCAGATGAGAAGGGACATATGACATGCTGGGCCTTGACAGACTTGATGAACTCTGAATTTTAAGAATAATCTATGTGAGCACTGAACAAGATATAGATATACTCAACCAAGATTTTGGGTCGTCTTCTTGGTCCCCTTCATAATCCATGTCTAGTTCAGGGTCAGGGCCCATAACCTGTTGGGAATGGAGTGCTGAACAGTGACAGGAAGAGTTTAAGGACAAGGTTAGAGGATGAAGTTTAATCTCAAAGGCTAGTGAGTGAGGGAGTCTGCCACAGGGAGGAATGTTATTATCATCTCCTACATGATGTGCAATATTTATACTACACAGTTAGGAGGTATAGTGTAATGCGCTCCTTTAATATATAAAGGAGGTATTCTGTAATAGACCCCTGTACCAGTTAATAATGGAATAACTATGTCATATCCCCTATATAATTCTCCAGATAGACTTGTCTATCATTGTATATTATAGGGGGTTCCCTGGATAGCATAGGAGACAGTCTTGGCAGTCTTTGTAGTCTTGGCCAGTCTATTAAGGGTAGCAGCTTGGGAATTAATATTATTCCCTGTGGCTGTGTTGGATTCAACCAGTGGCAGATCCTAACCCTAACCTTAAGCTTAGGACTTGTATTCCATCTCCCTAGGCTTGTTAACTGCCTTGGCTTGCCTGTATACTCTTGTATACATAATCCCAACACTCCCCCTCAAGCCTAGGCAGTGTAGGACAATGAGTGGAATGGTTCTGTGAATGTCATCACTCCCCCTGGAGTGGTTAGCTACTGAGTTATTTTTGACTGAATTCCCATCTCTTCCCTATGCCGTGAAAACTTAGGCTTTGGTAAAGCCTTTGTTAATATGTCCGCTGTTTGTTCCAGATCACGACAGTTTTGAATATCAATAATTTTGTTGGTGACTAAATCTCGGACCCAGTGATGCCGTATAGCGATATGTTTCGACCTCTGATGAAATTGAGGGTTATGGGTTAAAATTACTGACCCTTCATTATCGCCTTGAATAATTGTCAGATTTTCTTGGGTGTATCCAAGTTCACCATACAAATTTCTTAGCCAAGTGGCCTCGCGTCCAGCTTCGGATAATGCGACATATTCCGCTTCCGTTGAGGATAGTGCAATAATTGTTTGTTTCTTTGATTTCCAAGTTATTGCTCCCCCTGCTGTCAGGAAAACATATCCTGTGGTGGACTTGAAGTCCTCAGAATTTGCAAATGATGCATCGGCAAATCCATGGAAAAGGTTATTGTTTTCAGTCTCATCCTGGGATTTTCTGTAAATAATTCCAAGAGTTTTCGTACCTGCTAAGTACCGTAGTATCCGCTTTATTGCACCGTGGTGTTGTAAGCCCGGGTTTGCGGTATATGCTGCCAATTTATTAACAGCGAAGCTAATGTCAGGTCGCGTGGAGTTTGCAATGAATTGTAGACATCCCAGTAATTTGGCGTATGAATTGCTCCGATTCGGCTCATTATAATCTGGGTTTTCAATTAATTTAATATTTGGGTCCATTGGCATTCCAACAGGGTTTGCATCAATCATGCCTTCTTTGCGAAGGACATTCTCGATATATTTTTCTTGAGATATTTTGATGCTATCATTGGCGCACGTAATTTCTATGCCCACGATTTTGCTAGGCTCTCCAAGGTCGGTGACGTCCCATTCTGATGTTAACGCATTTTTCATATGCTTCATCATTTTATCTGCTGATGCAAAAAGCAAGGTGTCGTCTACCCATACTGTTATGATGCCTATATTTTCTTCATCCCGTCGAATATATGCGCAAGGATCTGCCATTAATCATGAATTTTAAGTTTACCATCAAATTCGTTATTCCACTCTCGACCTGCCTGCTTTAATCCATAAAGCGGTTTAAATAGCTTGCATACTCGGCCTGTTCCATCATTACATCCTTCAGGTTGTTCCATGTATATAGTCTCTTGTAGCGTGCCATTGAGGTATGCGCCCTTTACGTCCATCTGTTGTATTTTTAGACCTTTCTCTGATGCGAGTGCTAAAATCGCTCGGAGTGTGTCCATTCGTACAACTGGTGAAAAAGTTTCTGTGAAATCATAACCGGGTCTTTGTGCATACCCTTTTGCAACTAGCCGTGCTCTGTATTGTACAATTTCCCCTTCTTTATTTCGTTTCCGAATAAATACCCATTTATTTTTGATTGGAACGGCATCTGGAGGTTTTTCGACAAGTTCCCAAGTACCCTTTTCTTTGAGCAAGTCTAATTCAATTTGCATTGAATCCTTCCATTCCGTCCATTCCGGGGATTGTCTTGCGTCTTTGAGACTGTTTATTTCGTCTCCGGCTATTATTGCATAGGCCTCTTCTATATTTAGAAAGGTTTCGTCATCTTCCTCTTCCGCAAGGTGGTAAAGATGTTTGTAGTCAGTACGAATTCCACGAGTTTTCCGTGGTTCATTATCACTTGCACGCGTCTTCCGTGGTCTAGTGATATCTATGTTTCCCTCATTTTCATTCCGTTTACGCTTCCGAGGCTGCCTTGCCGGTTCCGTGATCCGTTGATCGGAGTTACCCGTCGGCGGCACATTCGGTGTTTCCCCACCAGACTCCCCCTCCGTCGAGGGTGTAACATCAATGTCTTCGGGAGGCTCAGGTTCATCTGTAGCATCTATAAGTCGGAAGTTCCGAGAGGTGAGAACATTTCTTGTTTCGGCATTGTAGTATTTTATTGCTCCCGCGCCGTCGTCATAGCCGACATATGCACGACGCTTTGATTTAGGTAGCATTTTTCTTTCTTCTTTCTGGCCTTGTAATAATACCCATACTGGGGCTCCGAATTCACGTAAATTTGATACGTCCGGTTTTTTTATTGTGCCAGCCTTCAAAAGGTGTTTCCCGAAGATGTTTGGTAAATGATCGGTTCCGGATATAGGCAGCGTGTAAGACTGCAAATTCCCATAAAAATTCTGGAAGCTGGTTAGCAGCCAGCATTGCTCGGGATAATTCGACCAGGGTTCTATTCATCCTTTCCGCAACTCCATTCTGTGATGGTGAGTATGGTGCGGTAAGTCGATTTTCTATACCTCTTTCTTTGCAATATTTTTCCAGTTTTTCGTTAACAAATTCTTTTCCACAATCAATTTGTATACCCTTCGGCTTCTTGCCTTGTGTTTCCAAATGGGCAAGGTAATTTATTACCCCCTTTTAGCATCATCCACAAATAGGAGATAATAATATTTGCCATTAATAGATTTGATGGCGTATTTTCCCCACAAGTCTATGTGGGTTAATTCTCCTGGTTTCGTGTTTCTTTTTGTCGACTTTGGAAAAGGCTCCTTATGTTGCTTTGCACTGATGCAAGCTTCGCAATCCGGTTTAGGACTATTTTCGTCGACATTGAAACCGATCACCAATTTTCGGCTCAATAATTCTTGAAGTCCAGAATATCCTACATGTCCAAATCGTCGGTGCCAAGTTTCCCAACTAAGTGGTTTTACGTTTCCGACAAATGTTTGATTAACGGCAGGAGTTTTAGACGGCTTGCTTGAATTTTTTAATACCATTTTCATCTTGTATAAATGGTTATTAATTTTCTTTCCTTCTGCAAGTTGTTGTCCGTCTTTTGTTGTGAGGATTAATTTTCCTTGTCCTCCAATATATTTTCCGCCAGCCGCATCCCATCGCCCCAACGAAATTAAATTGTTTCGTGTTCCAGGCACATGTAGGACGTCTTCCAGATGAATATTAAAATTTTGATTATTGCATGTTGAAATTATTTCAACAGTTCCTTTGCCTGCAATTTTAGCTTCCAATCCACCTACCCCAGTTACGGAATTATTTTTCATTGGAGTGTATGTTTTGAAGGCTTCTCTTTGATGCGTGACATGCGATGTTGTTGCTGAGTCAGCCAACCAGTCGTAGTAGATCAAACGCTCGTCCATTACGGCATCGTTATCGTTACAAGCATCATAGGAATCAAAATTATAATGTTCTTCTTGAGCTGAAAATGCAATAAATTCCTCCACAGCGTTGGACTGTTCCACAGGTTTTATTTTCCCTTTTTCCTTATCTTTCTCCTTTTTCTTCCCCCAACAATTTTTTGCCTGATGTCCGATTTTTCCACAATTATGGCATTTATTGCCTTGGAATTTTCGGCATTTACTGGACCAATGTCCAGGGCGCTTGCAATGATCACAATATGGCTTCAGGGATTTTTTACGATCGGTAAGACGGTTTTCAAGGGTTTTCTCCTTTTGGGCGGTCGTCTGGATTTTAGCCAGGTTTACAATTCCGCCGGAGTTATTATTCCCGTTATTCCGGTTAAGCCGTAATTTGTATTCTTCCCTTAATAATCCAATAAATGCGTCCGAAGTTAAGCGACGCTTTGGATCTAAGTCATTTGGATCATTTGCGTTTCCGTTGTAGGGCTCGACATATGTTTGCCAAGAGTTTGGTAAGGATGCTGAAATGATCGATTTAAATCGGGTATCTGAGATATGGAATTCTATATTTGGAAACCTGTTGATCCGGTCTCGGTAAGACTTCAAGACGTCCAAATGCTTTAGGAGGTCGTCGGAATTATCACCCTTTGTCTCATATAATAAACACTGCAGTTGATTAACTGTTTGATGTGCCTTGTTTTCATGAGTGACCGATAATGTGGTATACATAGCTTCTGCGCTTTGTTTTGATCCGACGTGATTTATTTGCAAGGAGGTGACGTTGTGGATAATGACTTGTTGTGCCCAAGTATCATTTTTGTCCCAGTTGTAAGCACTCTCCGGATCTATATTTGGATCCGGTCAGTTTGTCTGCCCAAAAACATATCCCGTTATGTCACAATTAATAAAAACACGCAACATTCTCTCTTTCCATTCATGCCAGTTTTCATCCGTCAAATGATCGCAATCAGCGATCTTGTTTACGTTTGAGTATTCTTTGGTCCGAATTAAGGAAATAGGTATTCTTATAACCGGATCAACCTCTGGTGTATTGATCCGTTGTCTGCGCTTTTCTTGTGCTCTGGAAGTATATACTCTTCCTGATCGTTTAGGGGTTTCTTGTGCTGGGGGTTCCCCAAATAATGATATATGGTCGTCTTCTTGGTCCCCTTCATAATCCATGTCTAGTTCAGGGTCAGGGCCCATAACCTGTTGGGAATGGAGTGCTGAACAGTGACAGGAAGAGTTTAAGGACAAGGTTAGAGGATGAAGTTTAATCTCAAAGGCTAGTGAGTGAGGGAGTCTGCCACAGGGAGGAATGTTATTATCATCTCCTACATGATGTGCAATATTTATACTACACAGTTAGGAGGTATAGTGTAATGCGCTCCTTTAATATATAAAGGAGGTATTCTGTAATAGACCCCTGTACCAGTTAATAATGGAATAACTATGTCATATCCCCTATATAATTCTCCAGATAGACTTGTCTATCATTGTATATTATAGGGGGTTCCCTGGATAGCATAGGAGACAGTCTTGGCAGTCTTTGTAGTCTTGGCCAGTCTATTAAGGGTAGCAGCTTGGGAATTAATATTATTCCCTGTGGCTGTGTTGGATTCTACCAGTGGCAGATCCTAACCCTAACCTTAAGCTTAGGACTTGTATTCCATCTCCCTAGGCTTGTTAACTGCCTTGGCTTGCCTGTATACTCTTGTATACATAATCCCAACACTGTAGATAACTGCCCTAGAGCCACTTGGCACTTACCCTGGCCAGTGTACCTTCAATAGAGTATCCAGTGATGATGAGCCCATGTTACGCATCAGGGGCCAAGAGCTCAAACTAGTGTTTGAAGGTCCAGTCTCAAAGACTGGAAAAGACTGTGGACTGGACCAGACCATAACCGGTCTCACCAAGACCTACGGTCTCAGTTACACAAGGTACAGAGCAGTCCTGGTGATGATACTCAGTCTGAGGAGACACCTGGAAATGACACACCAAATGTACTCCAACTAGACTAGAGGAAGGTTGCGAGGTGGCTTTGGGTTGGTGTTTGTCACAAGGTAGAAGAATGAGAGGTTGAGGGAGAATACAATAAATGAGACTAGAACTGGGGTTGCTGAGACGAGATAATACGATAGGATGAAGCTAGAATTGAGCTCTGTGCTCTAAATGATAGAGGGGAAATGATTTATTGACTTTTTTTTTTGTTTTCTATCTACTAGATGTCTTATATAGATATTCTAAGTGGGGCCAGGAAATTGAAGTGGGTGAAGAGGACCCAAGTAAAATGAGAAGGAATCAGATGCCAATGAGAAAAGGGGGGGGAGGGGTAATGGAATAAGGAGTGGGTAATGGAATAAAGAGTGGGTACTAGATCAAGAAATCTACCTGGTGTAAGAAATCTACCTGGTGTAATAGGACTTGTCTCCTATCCAAAAATGCGTCCAGTGGCTTGTCAGGCAGGTGATAGGGACTGGAGAGGATGATGATGTAATCCTGGGAACTTTGTCATGTGACCAAAATCATAGGACTGTTGATAATACCGTTCCTTGTACTAGAACCTTACACCATGATCTTTAACAACATCTCTCTTGTCCTTATCTTCTTCATCATCCTCTTGATTATGTGCATCCTGATGGCCTACCAATGGAGACGCACTATTGTGTGGGGACAATTCTCATCCAAGCTCAACACAGAAAATTTGCCTGTTGGAGGAGATGATCCCATTATCTTCTGTGACCCATTACGATGGAGCCTTGACTGGAGTGAGTGAGATATCTTCTTTTGCCAACAATGAGTTGAACAATATCAAGTGCGACCAGAGGACAATGCGGTGGTGACCCAAGCCAGGAAAGAAGAGAGTGAGGTGGATGATGGAGTGGGCCAAGAGGTGGAGGTCGATATAACTGATGTGGGAGCTAAATATGAAGAGTTTTGAGGCTGCAAGTAGCACAAGTATTGGTAGTAATGCGTGTGAGATCCTATGATGATTGTAGAATGTGGCATGAGGAGGTGTCGTTAAAAATGTGAAAATGGGATGGTTCAGAGCTTTGGACATTCCTGATACCTATCACCGGTCTCAGTCCAAGGGGATTTCAACCTTACAAAAGACCAGCCTTAACTGGTTAAGACTGGTTAAGGACCGGACCACTGGTCTACTACTATCTAATAATATTTACTATATTATACCAAATTTAATTTCATAATACCTAACTACATTATTACATGGGACAAGCCCAGGGGATCGAAAGAGTGAAATCTTGAGGGTTTATATACCCCTAGTGAGTCTGCACATGTTTATTTGATGGGGCTAGTGTTGCTATGGTGATTTTTTTGATAGATGCCATTTTTTTTTCCTTTTTTTTCTGATCCCACACAAATAATTAACAACACTGCCAACAACACATTGGGAGATGACACTAATCCCCTCATACCACCACCACCACCCCCCCTGGCCCAAACAATGTCCAGTGTTGTTTGGGCCCTGTAAGCTTTTTTTTCCATTGTTTTTTTTATAATTGACTTACTATTTATTTTATAGGATAGAACTCAGTATGAAATACCATGGTGCTACCTGGCCCCAGCCCCATGAGCCCCTGCTTGTGGAGTGGAGTCTTAGCAACACCATAGCACTCTGTGCCGCCTTGTCACTAGTGACCCCCCTGTGCTGCCATGTCACTAGCAACCCCTGTGCTGCCTTGTCACTAGTGGCCCCTCTGTGCCAACTTGTCACTAGCAACCCCCCTGTGCCAACTTGTCACTAGTAGTGCTTCAAGGTCCGGTCCATGAGACCAACAAAGACCAAAGGACTGAACTGAACTGGAACCAATAAAACCGGACCTGCCGTCCCGGTTCTGTGCCTACACCTGCACTATCAGTTCCGGTCCTACTACCAAGACAAGATTTTGAAACTGATGCAGGACCAGTTTGAACTGGTTGAGGACCTGACTTTTGGTCACTGATAAGACTATAAACAAGCTACTCTAGATGTACAAAAGAAACAGAAAAACTTCTGAAAATTTTAGATCGAGATTGCAACAAACATCAAACCAAACAATAGTGGAATGTTTTTGGGAGAGAAAATATACTAGCGAGACACTCTCTTTTCATCTTCAAATGGCCAAACCACAACCAGCTCAAAAGCAACAAGCAAGAACACAGAAATCTAGTAAATCAGGGAAGGCACAGCCCACTACTAGTAACAGGTCTCAAAGAAGCAAGGATCAACCTAAAAATGGGTGTAATACCCGAAAGTGGCAAGCATCTGATGCAAGTAGCAGCCCAAGTTCTGATGAAGAATTGGAGGAACCACACAGACGATCTCATAAGAAGGCCAAGACAAAGAAAGCCATTGAAGAGGACACAATTGATATTGAAGATGGACCTGAGCCTGACGTTGAGATGATTGATGGTAAGAGTGATGGAGATAAAGAGAATGTCGATGTCGAGGAGGGAGTACCTGGGGAAGAGGTATGTGATCAGATTCAGCTCGCTCCATTATGCTAAGACTCACTTACCCTGCTGTAATAGGCTGCAAGTGGTCTCGGGGATTGGGATCGGTCAAACATTCCAGACACATTGCCAGTAAAGAGAGACTTGACAAAAGACATGTTGACAATGTTTTCGGATTGTGTAGAGGTCAGGTTCAAAAGGGAGAGAAGACCAAGGTGGTGAAAGGATGTTGGTGCCTGCAATGCCAGTCAGTTCTCATGCATCACTGTATGTCTGAAATAAAATAGTACATCGTTAAGAGGGAAAACAGATCTTAAAGGTGGTCAGCAAAGTGCATTTTTCACTGGAGGAAATTCTACCTGTAGAGCCCATATCTGTCATCATATCCCCATATACCAGCAACACTGCAACAAAAACAACATCCCGATTAATCACCATGCCATTCCTCATGATATTTGGAAGGAAATGCAGGACAAGAAGACATTGAAGGGGAAAAAGCAGGGGAACCTTGAAGGGGTGTTTCAGAAGGCAACAGGACCAAAGGAGTTCACTTGCAAGGGAGTTCTGCATTCAGTGGCACAGTTTATCGCTTGTGATGACCAGGTAATGAGCTGAATATCTTAACAGAAGGGTGATGCTGATATATATGAAGTTGTTGGCAGTGGCGGGAAAGGCTGCATTCTGTAACTGTCTGATCTCGATGAGACCAAACGCAGGTGGTCAGGATATGCCGAGTACTCACCAGGTGACCACCTATCTCCACAACGAGTTCACGAAGTGGTTAAATGACCTCAAGTCCGACATATTAGTGAGTTTTAAACAAAATATCAAGGATTAATATCTTGCTATTTCACCAACATTCCTTGGGATGACAATTCACTGGATCAATGTGGAGGAGGGGAAATGGACCTTGCGCTCAGAAGTGTCTGGATTCAAGCCAATCTCTGGGGATCATAGTGGTTGGAACCTTGGGCAATATTTCATTGGATTATGTGACCGCTTGGGCATTTGTAACCAAAAAGGGTCGAAGGTATGACTCCGATCGATTCTATGATAAGACAATCAACTGATCACACATGAGCAGCTCTTTGTGGTTACCCTTGACAATACCTCCAACAACAACACCAGTTGTGAAACCATAGAAATGATACATGCCAGAAGATCGCAAGATGCATGGATTGCAAAGGAGAATCAGCTCCCATAAGATTTATTTGAAACACTCCTATTTGAATAATTTGATGCACTGATCATCAACTGATCATAATACTTACAGCTGCTTTGCACATGTCGTCAATCTTGGGAACGTTGCTGTCATGAGTCACATAACCAAGATTGCTGCAATTGAGAGCACAGCTGCGATCTGGGAATATGACCCTATGTTTCCAGGCAACCATGTTCTCAGTGGTTCATTGGACGTTATCGCATCAGTGCACACAATTACTATCAAGGTATGTGCACGTCAACTATCTACCTTCTAATACTGACATCTTTCACTTCTCTTAGATTCAAGCATCTGGACAATGAATCGAATACTTTGAAAAGCTTCAAATGCAGTGCAAGATCACTGATCCACTCAAAATCCCCCTCCACAGCAACATTTGATGGGGATCAGCATATGGCATGCTTGATTGTATGTACAAGCTGTGGCGCGTGAGTCAGGGTTAGTTTACTATATCTCTATGGACATTGACATTGATTGACAGGCAATCAATCTCTTCCTGCAAGCTGCCGATGCTCTCTATGGCCCTATTACGACAATCCATAAAAATGGCAAAATCATTAAGAAAATTTGATGGTCATCTTTCACCCTCATAGATTGCGACTGGGAATGGGTGAGAGATGCAAGGGACATTTTGAAGGTATGTTGTTGTGTTCTCTAACCACTAGTACTTATAAAATGTTACTTAGGATTCAAATGATGTTCAGCAGTATTTCTCATCAGAACGACTTCCTATGCTCTGGTGTGCACTCCCCGCGCTTGAGCAGTCAATGACTGCTTGGGAGGAGAAGTGGGACTCTGAGTGTTTTTCTCTGTACAGAGAAGCCATTGAGGATGGACTGGCAAAGCTTCAAAAATACTATTCTTGTATTGATAGCAAGCCAACCTTCATTCTAGCACTCGGTTCATTTCTCTTTACCCTTGAAGTTTAAACAAGCTGATATATATCTCGTCACAGTATTACATCCTTATTATAAGCTAGGCTACATTGCAATGATGTGAGGTGGTGCTAAAGAACAAGAGAAAGAATGTGTGGCTGGGAATCGACATGCAAAAAACTGGCAGGATGAAGCTCATAAGATTTTAGAGGCCATGGTAAGTACATATGATTTCCTAGTTCCAGATGCAGTGAAATCCTCATCACATGTAGATGGAGAAGTACTATAAGAGCTGACCATGCTGCTCTCCACCCCCAACACAAGTGCCAGCTGACAAGTCTGATGACAATGGCCCAGGGGCATTGAAGTCCAAGGCTCTCACTTTGGAGTTTGACAGATACCACCAAACACATATTGAAATGGACAACAATGAACAATGGGCTTCTGAATTGTGGTGTTACCTGAAAGACAGGCCTGTGGATGTGACAAAGGATACTGACATTGTTGAATGGTGGCAAGTACATTGCTTCTTTTCTGATAAATATCATGTACTCTAATGTTATTAAAAGGATGATGCACAGCTCTACCCCACTCTTGGTTGTATTGCCCTTGACATTCTCCCATGTCAAGCCTCTTCTGTTCCCTGTGAACGCCTCTTCTCTGCTAGTAAGCAGACTGCCAAAAATCGACACACATCACTTGGTGCCGACCAATTCGAAGAGCTACAAACTATGAAGTTTGCGTGGCCCAAGAATATCACTGATCTTGCCACATGGAATTCATCGCAGATTGAGCAGGTTGATTTGGATCAATACCAGGAGATGTTTGATGTGGATGAAACAGCCATTGAATTCAACAAGATGGCAGACACATTCATTTTGGAAGATGATTAATTAATTAGTAAACTACTCTTGCTATACCCATAGACAACTTGGACATGCATATGTAGAAATAATGTTGCACTCGGGCCTCACTGTCCCTTCCCTCATTGACGACACTTGATGCTGACATCCTCTGCCACAAGTGCATACTCAGCTAATCGGAAGCGTGGACATCCCCCATTGATTGTGCAGGTCCTTGAAAAGTCAATGATGTGCTCGAAAAGCTTCATCCATTTGAATCGACAAGGTCACTGCACCCTGAGCTACTTTGCATATGTAAGTCTGTGACCAGACTCACAACGTGAACATAGGTGGCTACACAGCCACCATGTGAACATCGGCAAACATCAGCGAACGTAGGTGGCTGCACAGCCGCCATAAACATCGGCAAACATCGGCAAACTCATATGCTCAATGCAGCCACTTTCCAACATGGTTTCAAATGTAATATATATACCATCTTTTTTTCCTTTGTTGCCCCACTCTTTACCTTGTGCAACAAAGGTATAGTTATTTACCAACCTCCTTATGTACCTTAGACTGACTCTTTACTTTGTGCAACAAAGATAACATGATCCTGTCTTACCATCTGACTTAGTGAGGCTACCTAACCAGGCAGCCTTTCAGCATACTTACTACTATTCTCTCCTGCCAATGTTGCATCCTCATGCATGCATGCTAAATGTTTCAGTTGGAGCTTTGTGTTAAGGTCGTGCAAAGTGGGGGCGGGCAGAATCGGAAAACGCGCGGTAATTCCGAAGGGGAACAAACGGGACTTGGCTTCAACTTGTAAGAAGTTGCGCCCTCCTGTTGATCCGGTTGTCCCTGATTTCAGGAGTGAGTTTTCGGGTACGCGGAAATGCGTCGGGGGTTCCGAGGGAGGAAGAACTAGAGAGTTGAACTGGAATCCAACTAGAGTTAACAAATCAATATTCCAACTGGATAGCTCGACCTAATGTGCGAGCTTATATACTAAGTACAAATGTTTCTACTATAATCTAGCATAGTCTTGAATAGCGGGATTGGTAAGAAGATTACTAAGTAGTTACTAATAAGTCGGGCATCGCGCGGTGTCTCCGAGGTCTGGAATATTCTACACCTTTCTTTATCCTGGTTTCTGAGTCATTCTTGTACTGCCATTGAATACCACTTTTGGAGTGATCATGTGAGTACCACTTCGGGTATCCGTCGGTAAACCCGTCGGGTTTTGCGTAGCCGGCGGAACGGTGCATGACACTTTGATTTTCCAACTGTTTTGTGATGTGGCGCCAATCCTTTCCCAAACGCTTGCCATCACCATCCTCACCTTTGCTTAGTCTCACTCTCAACCATGTCAGTCCTTTTTTCTTACTAGTCCTCTGACTTTTGTTTCTTACTGGTCTGCCTTCAGACATTGTCACCCATTTTTTAAACTCCTCTGGTCAACAAGTAACTTCCACTGCTATGCAGGTCCCAGTTTCGCTAACATCCTCAGAGCTTGATCAGTACCCCCCCTCCATTGTCATGGTGTGGCTCTTGGTCTTCAGATGTTGTCACTGTTTTTCAAACCCCTCTGGCCAGTCAGTATTCTCCACTGCTATGCACCACCCTCCATTGTGACTTGTGACAAAGTTTGTTACTGTGAGTAAGCTTTTTGGCTCCCACAAACATTCACATAATTATGGTTCACCAGATCTATACTGAATACCCTACCTCCTACCCTTTCGTTGCTGGTCTGTCTGGCTATCTCAGTGTTTGGAGTGTTGTTGTACCATGTTTTGAGCAGCAGTAGACTAGTATTGTGATAGTAGTATGTGTGAGCCTGAGACTGATGAAAACCAATCAAGACCAGTCTTACTGGTCCTCATCAGGACTGGTTGGGACCAGTCTGAGGACTGAAACTGAACCGGTGGTAACTGGTCCTATGTGGTTTGGTCCAGTTAAGGATGATGTAAGGAAAACTGAAGACTGGTTATGGTCCTGGTTCTGTGAAATTGTGTCACAGAACCGGGACCAGACCGGACTTTAAAGCACTAGTCACTAGCGACCCCCTGCGCTGCCATGTCACTAATGCAAATTTTTTATTTCATCTGTAGAGCACTCTAAGCCCCCCTGACTTGTGCTGCCCCCCTTGCTTGTAAATGTGAGGGGGGGGTGACTTATTTAATTTATTTAATTGGTTGAATACTTTAATTACAGTAAATTAATGTAGGAAAGACTGGTCAAGACTGGTCCAAGACCGAGACCAAAGTGAAAGAAGGGAGAAGGACATGGCCTCTTCTCCTAATGATTTAATGTATAAGTCCCATAAACTGCATCCCCTTCTTGTTGCAGGTCTTGCTGCTCTGAGCACCATATGTACTTTTGACAATTAGCACATCTGGCCTTATTGTTGGTGATTCTGCTCTCATGAGGTGCCAGTCTTCCTCCTGGGAGTAGTTGCCTGTGCATAAAATTTTGAGGCCAGCAATGTTGATGAAGAACATGCATGTGCTGAGGATGTGGCTTGCGTGGTATGGGGTGAAGGATACACCAGGGCACAGTGATTAGTTGATGGGTGAAGACAGGGATGATGATGCTAGTTGATGGGCAGAGACAGGGATGATAGATGCTAGTGACAGTGCCATGTCCATGCCTGTAAACAGGGCATCAGCCATTGAAGAGTCCTAGATGACAAACAAGTGGTCTGATATCAAGTGCTCCAACACTTCCTGTGGAATGGTTTCTAGTGTTGTTGAGTCAGACATGATCAAAATTTCGAAAATGAGGAGTGGAGACAAAGCAGCATTAATGAGCATTTGTCTCCATTCTTAGTCACTGTCCTTAATAGCCATATTGTCCTGAACATCTGAAAAGCAAGAAAAGTCATCCAAACACCATAACTTCACAGTCTTGTCTAGTGTTTCAAGGTCTGGTCACTAGGACTGGCAAAAGACTGAGACTATAACCAGACTGTAACTGGTGTAACCAGACCATTGGTCTCAGTTACAGTCGGTTACAGTCCAGTTACAGTTATGGTTACAAATTATTTAAGTAAACTATATAACTGCTAAGGACCAGTTAAGACTGGTTAATAACTGGACTTGGGTCTTATATATTTAGCATTAATATTTACTATAATAATTTTACTTTTTTTGACACAAGAGGGGACAAGCCCAGGGAATCAAAAGTCCGAAATCTAGAGGCCTTATATACCCCTAGTGAGTTTGCACCTATCTGCTTGCTAGGGCCATCTTTCCTAGGGTCATTTTTGGCATTTTGATAGATGCCATTTTTTTTTTTTTTTTTGACAGTTGCCATTGTTTTTTGATAATTTATTTTCCCCTGCCAAACACACAACGATGTTGGCAGCTCCAGCCAACAGCTTCAAATCCCCACATCCCTCACACCACCACCACTGCCACCATTGTTAATGATGCTGCTGCCCTCTGAACACCACTGCCCGGCCAACTCTGACAACTGACCCCTGACCTGACAGCCTCCCCCCTCCCACTCTGGCAACCCCCCCTCGACACTGGACCCATCTTTGACCTCATGGCCTCCCCCCTTTTACTCTGGCAACCCCCCCTTGACACTGGACCTGTCTTTGACCTCATGGCCTCCCCCCTTTCACTCTGGCAACCCCCCTCCCTGTTACGATCGTCATAGACATATGGGTATACATTAATTCCTTTTCCTTCTTACCTATTGTCATCATTCCTCTCCTTCTTTTGATACATCTGAAATGTCTTCTTACTTCCTCTTCTTCTGATACATTTGAAACACTTCCTTCCTTTTGTTCTATTGTTCTTCTCCCCTTCAGACTCCTTGACGTTGTGTAGTACTCAGTACAGCCTTGCCTTTTTCATGTATATAAGTAGTAGTACAAAGGTCTAAGCTCTCTAGCTTGACCTAAGCAATCTACTGCTTTATTCCTTGCTCAACTTGAACTTGAACTAGTCCAGAAAGCCTCTGGAGCTAGTAGATCAGACAGCTGCTTGAAAGCCTCAAGTAGTAGACAACAATTGACCTTTAGTTGACAAGAGTAAAGTCCTTGTCTTAACAAAAGGTCAAGCTAAACCCAGAAGGTCCTCCTACCAAGGAGCAGACAAGACGTCTTCCAGACAAGACACCAGACAGACCCCAGAACACCTGCCTAGAGGGGCACAACTGATCCCGCACTCTGTGTGGTACAGACAAGGAGACAGACTAGTATGCTACTCGGCGTCTGCAGAAAGGTAGACTAGCAAAACCACCCCAAATGAACCCGCTTGATATTTGGAGGAAGAAGACTTTGAACCCCCTCCCTCCACCCCACACCCCTTTTCTTTCAACAACAACAGCGAACCAGATGAACCAGACATGGCAACCAAAGAGATAAAACTCAGGACCCCTGCTGATTTTGATGGAAAAAGGACAAGGACAGCAAAATTCTTGCAGGAGGTATCCTTATACCTCTGGATTAACAAAGATGTCTACGATACAGACAAGAAGATGATTGCCTTTGCCCTGTCATTCATGAACTCTGGCAAAGCCGGAGCATGGGCACAAGAATGGGCATCAAAGGCCAATCTAGGAACATGATGACTTCAAAGCAGCCATAGACAAAGCATTCTCCCCCATGGATGATGCAGGAGCTGCTAGAATGGAGATGAAGAACTTGAAGCAAGACAGTGATCTAGAAGATTACCTTGCTCAATTCCAGATCCTGAAAGGAAGATCAGGAATCAAAGAAGATACAGCCCTTATCAACATGTTTATGGACAGACTGAATCCGAAGATTCTAGAGAAAATATTCAACATGGAAAAGGTCCCAGAAAAGTTGGATGACATGATGGAGGCAGCTGCCAAGTACGACGGACAGTGGAAGAGAGCAAAAGCTATCATTGGAAAAACATGAGGAAGCTACTGGCTGGAAAAGAAGACACCCCCCCCATCAAAAAGAACCTGACCTGGAGATTAACAGGCTCACCAACGAAGAAAGAATGATGAAGAAAGGGCTGTGCTTCTTATGCCACAAGCCAGGACATCGCTCTTCAGACCACAAAGGAGGTAATGTCCCCTCCTACACTGCCCCTAAATCATTCCAGAAAAGGAAAGGGGCTGATGTGCATGCATCAATATGGGCCATGATGGCTGAACTAGACGAAGAAGAAAAGGGAAAGGCCCTAAGCCTTTTAGAAGACTCAGGTTTTTAAAGGAGCGGCCTGAGGCAATGCCAGGTACTGCTGAGATTTCCATCTGTTCCACAATGCTAGCCACTATTGGAAACAAATCTATGCACTTATCAATTTCAATAGCAAAAACGGAAGGAAAGAAAGCCGTCAAAACTAAAGCGCTCCTGGACTCAGGAGCAGGAGGAGTATTCATGACTCACAAATTTGCAGAACAACTATGTCTGGAACCCATCCCCTTAAAGAAACAGATTCCAGTTAGGAACACAGATGGAACCCTGAATAAAAGAGGCACCATTACCCACTACGTCAGGGGACAACTCCGGATCAATGGAAAGAAACTCACCACCAATTTCCTCATCACTGGATTAGGAGATGAATCTGTCATCCTGGGACTCCCCTGGCTGCAACAGACAAACACAATCATAGATTGGAAAGAAGGGACACTAGAGTTCAAAGAAGACCTCAGACTTGCCCAAGTCAGAAGGATAGTACAAAAGACAAGGGCTACCTGGGGAAACCTCGGACAAGCCAGGCACCCCCGATCTTCAATCAAAGAAATACCTGACAAAGAACCCAAGATAATGAAACTAGCCAATGAAGAACCTATTGTACCACAAGAGGAAGACCCTACCCCTGTCAAAGAAAACAAAGCCATACAGAACAATGAACTACTCATTGCCTACACCAGAGGAGAACCCATCATAGGAATATTTGAACCTGGAAAAACCCCCCTCACCCAGGAACATACCGACCCAGTATACTCTTACTCTCAGAAAATGGCCACTATATCTTGACTCACAACATCATGGACATCCCCTCAGTACTCCTTCAGTCAAAACATCTGGATCAGGGCCAAAACCTCAGTCTCTCAACAACTCGCCCACAACTTGGAAAGAGGTCAGGGAGAACAGCCAAAGAAGACCATGGGCAAGTCACTGCCAAAAGAATACTGACGGGTCTTTGAAAAACAAGCTTCAGAAGAGTTCCCTGATTTGCACCCCTGGGATCATGCCATCGATCTAAAACCGGACTTCCTCCCAAAAGACTGCAAAGTCTACCCTTTGTCCCCCACTGAACAAAAGAAGCTCGATGAATTCCTCGACAAGAAAGGATATATCAGACCATCAAAGTCCCCCATGGCATCGCCTTTTTTCTTCATTGCAAAGAAAGATACCAATGCCCTCCACCCCTGCCAAGACTACCGGTATCTAAACAATGGAATGATCAAGAACACCTATCCACTGCCATTGGTAGGAGATCTACTTGGCAAACTCAAAGGGGCCAACTGGTTTACAAAGATGGACATCCAGTGGGGATATCACAATGTCAGGATCAAAGACAGTGACCAGTGGAAAGCAGCCTTCAAGACCAACAAAGGACTGTTTGAGCCAACAGTCATGTTTTTTGGCCTCTGCAACTCCCCAGCGACCTTTGAAGCCATGATGAACGAGATATTCAGGGACATGATAGATGAAGGATGGATTGTAATATACATGGACAACATTCTAATCTTTTGAAAGGGAAGACAGAACACCAAGAACAAACAAAATGGGTCCTACAGACTCCAGGAACATGACCTCTATCTGAAGATAGAGAAGTGCAAGTTCAATGTCCAAGAAGTGGAATTCCTAGGACTGGTGATCAAACCAGACAAAATAAGCATGGATCAAACAAAATTAGCAGGGATCAGGGACTGGCCAGCACCTACAAATGTAAAAGTGGTCCATTCCTTTTTAGGCTTCAGCAATTTCTACCGACAATTTATTGGGCACTTTGCAGAGTTGGCACGACCTTTAAATGAACTCACCAAGAAAACCAAAATATTTGAATGGTTGACAGAATGCCAACAAGCATTTGATGCCCTAAAAGCTAAGTTTGCAGAGAGCCCGTGTTAAGGCAAGAGCCTCAACTACTAAGTTCAAGTTATCAAGTTTGTTAACAATGAGGCTTTCATCATTAAGTTATATCACACTAAGGCAGAGGCTTTCTGCTTAGGTTGAGTCACATGTTCTGGAGCAGTTAAGGCTGTTAATTGCCTAAGGTCAAGCTAAAGAGCCTTGACCTCTGTCTACTACAGTTTATATAGCTGTGTTTATGACTATGTGTCTGTATGTGTTGACACGTATTGTAAGAGTCAGTAAAGTATGTAAAGCTGTGGAACACAAGGTAAATGAACAGCTATCTACTCAGTGTCTAATAGAAAAGGGAAATGTGGGCACTGCCCTAAGAGTCATACAAACAAGTCAGAGATAAGGAGACGATCAGGTAAGCACTGCCACAATGAAGGAAGAAATAGACATAATAGGAAATTGTAACATTACCCCCCCCTTATCCTTGAAGTTTCCAACTTCACTTACTCTAACCCTTTCTTCACTTGATCTGTAGACCTATTAAGAGGCCGATAGAGCCATAACTGTTTGTTGATCGGAAGAAGGATGGGCAGTGAAGGTGGTGGCATGCATGGCACAGCTTCCTTGTTATGTCTGTCAGCTTTAGGTTTTTTGGGTTAAGCCACACCTTCTGTCCTTTTTCAAATGGGGTGAACTTTTGTGTGATCCATTCCACCATGATTTGTCAAGCTAGTTCATGTGCTGCGAGTGCCTTGGTTCGTGCTTTTAATAACTGGATTAGGCATTGTTCTGCTGCAGGTACATTGCTTTTCTGATAGGCCGTGGGTATTGCTTGTGGTTCATATCCCATCATGAGGTAGAATGGGGAGTGTTTCACCATGGAGTGCATGCATTGGTTGTGGGCAAATTCCACAGTAGGAAGGAGTTTTCTCCATGTTTCAGGGTTGCTCGTGCAGAATATTTGGAGGTAGACTTTGATTTCTTGATTTATGTGTTCTGTTTCTCTGTCCATCTGTGGATGGAAGGCGGTACTCATTGCAAATTTGATTCCAAGGAGTTTTCCAAGTTCTTGGTAGAGTTTCGATGCGAATCTGGGGTCTCTGTCTGAGATAATCTTGTCTGGTAATCCAAATCAGGTGTAGATGTTTTTTAAATACATGTCCACAGCTCCTAATGCATCAATTGTTTTGTTGCAAGGGATTAAAATTACCCCCTTAGTAAGACCATGGTCTACCACGACCATTAACAAATCGAATCCGTCGGAGAGGGGTAGGTCTGTGATGAAATCGGTTGTCACAAGCGCAAATGGGCGCGTTGCAGTGCTTTTTATTGGCGTGAGCAGTGGCATTGTTGGATGTGTAATAACCTTCATCTGTTGACATTTGGCACAACCTTCTACCCAGTTTTTTTATTAGTATGGCCATTCCTGGCCACCAGTAGTCTCTGCAGATGAGTTCAATCATCTGGAATTGTCCTGGGTGTCCGGATGGTAGCAAATTGTGGTATAGTTTGATTATCTTTTTCCTGAGTTCAGTGTCAGGTGGTATGTAGCACCTGTTCTTAAAAAAGATTAGGCTGTCTTTTACTTCCCAATGTGCTAGATCAGATTTGATCAGTGTGGTTCTGTTTGTTTTGAGTGCTTTGATTGCATCTGCGACTAGTTCATCTTTCATCGTTGCTTGGACCAGGGCTGTCTGCATGTCTGTATCAATGGTGTTTACGAAGATTTCTGGAGGAAGTGTGATGTTTTTGTTATCATTTTCTGTTCCTTGATTCCAATCTTGTCTTTGTGATAGTGCATCAGATTGTATCATTTGTGACCCTGGCACATGCAAAATATTTAGTTCAAATAAAAAACAGGCTCCATCGGGCTTGTCTCCTGTTTAACTTCTGAGCGGTGCAGAAGTATGTCAGATTTGTATGATCAGATAGAATCGTCACTGGGTGTGTGCTTCCTTGAAGATAGTGGCACCAAGTTTCTAGAGCGCATATGATGCCCAGGAGTTCTCGATTGTAGATCTCATAGTTCCATTGGGTTGCATCAAGTGAGTGTGAAATATATCCGCATGGGTGCCATTGTCCATCTGTGCCTTGTTGTCGGAGTACAGCACTGGTAGCGAACTTCGAAGCGTCTGATTCGATCGTGAAGGGTCTTGTCAGATCAGGCATTAATAGAATCAGTGCCTGTGCAAATTTAGCTTTCAACACATCAAACAATGTTTGGCATGCTTCTGTCCATTCAAATTTAATGTCTTTTTGGGTCAGATCATTTAGTGGTCTTGCTAGTTTGGCAAACCTCCTGATGAATCTTTGATAGAAGTTTCTGAATCCTAAAAAAAGATCATACTCCTTTGACATTAGTTGGTTCTGGCCAATCTTTGATTCCTGCTAGTTTCATGGGGTCCATCAGGATTTGATCCAGTTTGACGATTAGTCCAAGGAATTTGACTTCTTGGATGTCGAACTTGCATTTTTCCGGTTTGAGATACAAGTCGTTGTCTTGGAGTCGTTGGAGGATCAGTTTTGTTCGTAGTTGATGTTCTTCAAGGTCATGTGAGAAGATTAGGATGTCGTCCATGTAAATGACGACCCATCCTTCATTGATTATGTCCTTAAAAATGTTGTTCATCATGCCTTGGAATGTAGCGGGGGGAGTTGCATAGCCCAAAGAACATCACTGTTGGTTCAAACAGCCCTTTGTTCCTTTTGAAAGTTGCCTTCCATTGATCTCCTTCTTTGATTCAGATGTTGTGATATCCCCAGCAGATGTCGAGTTTTGTAAACCATTGTGCCCCTTTTAGCTTGTCAAGGAGGTTGCTGACTAAAGGAAGTGGGTAGGTGTTTTTGATCATTCCGTGATTGAGGTACTGATAATCTTGACAGGGTCAAAGGGCTTTGGAGTCCTTTTTTGCGATGAAGAAGAAGGGTGATGCCATGGGCAATTTTGATGGTCTAATATATCCTTTCTTTAGATTTTCAATTGTTCTGTTGGTGTCAGAGGGTAAACTTTACAATCTTTTGGTAGAAAATCATCTTTCAGGTCAATTGCATGATCCCAAGGTTTTGATTCAGGGAACCGTTCTGATGCCACTTTCTCAAATACTTTTTGGTATTCTTGATATTGTATTGGCAGGATATCATCAAGGGTTTTCACCTTTTCTGGGTTGTCAGATTGGTTGTTGTGGGCGAGTTTCTGTGAGATAGAGGTTTTAGCTCTGATCCAGATTCCTTGCCCAAAGCAAAATCATGGCAAAGTTCTTGATGATAAGACCCTTGATATTTTTCCTGTCTTCCTCGAATATTCGTATTTTGGTGCATCATATTCCAGGGTAAGGGGCAATTTGGTGATAGTGGGATCAGATATTCTGATGATGGGTTCTCCTTTGATGTAGGTGATGACGAGGTCTTCTGGCTTGGTCTTGACTTTGTTGGGTGTTAACAGGACGTTGTCTTTCTTTTCTAAGATTTCAACACTTTTGCCTTTGATCAAATGGTCTTCTTCTGTGGGAGTAATTTTTCTGATCCATTCTTCGGTGCCTTGTTTGAACGTTGTGTCTTTTGTCATTTCCCTAGATTTAGCAACAATTCTCTGAATCTGGGCAAATCGTTCTTCTTTGTCAGGGAAAGTGATGGTACCTTTTCTCCAGTTGATTCAGGGTTCTCCTTTCTGAACCAAGGTAATCCTAGGATCACCGACTCTTTTCCCAAGCCGGTTACCAGATATTGTTTGTCCATTTGTCTTTATCCAACAGTGAGTCAGGCCATAGTAGAGTGGGTTGTTCCTTCTTTGTTCAGGGTGCCATCAGCATTCCAAGTTCTGATCAGTTTAGCCAGGGGGGTCATTCGGAATCCGCGGTTGCACGTGAAATCTAGATCAATAAAGGTTCCGGCAGCTCCTGAGTCGAGGAGCACTTTGGTTTTGTCGATTTTGGTTCCTGTTTCTAGCTTAATGGGTACTCTCATAGAGCGTTGTCTCATATCAGCTACTAATACAGAGGAAACCGTTAACTCAGTGGGGTCTGACATTGTTCCAGTCCACTTCTTTAAAAACCCTTCTCTTCAAGGATTGCAAGAGCTTTTTCTCATTCTTCCTCATCTAACTCTCCCATCATGGTGCGGAGGTTGTTGTATAACCCTTGCCCTGTCTTCTTCTGCCAAGGTTTGGGAGAGGGGGATGTCATAATTGTCCCATCTTTCTTGTGATCTCTGGAGTGATGTCTGGACTTGTGACAAATGAAGCATAGCCCCTTTCGCATATGCTCCATCCATTTGGCAGTAGATAGTCAATTGATGTTGGTGGCTTCTTTTTTGACCAAAGAGGTGGATCAGGGTTTGTAGATGGTACACATCTTCCCTGCAATGGCACATGTTTATTTCCACTGTCCATCATACTTTGCGGCTGCTTCCATCATGTTATTGAGGGTAGTGGGGATCTTCTCCATGTTGTAGATCTTTTCTGTCAATTTGGGATGCAATCCATCAATGAAATATTCAATGAGTGAAACGTCTTCTTTAATCTTGGCCCTTCCCTTTAAGATTCTGAATTGGGCGATGTAATCTTCAATGTCTCCGGCCTGTTTGAGTGCTTTCATCTTCTGTCGTGCACCTCCTGCGTCATCAATTGGAGAGAATGTGGTCTTGAATGATGTTTTAAAGTCTGCCCATTTGTCTGGGTTAAGCGGTTCAAATTCTTTGTTGGGGATGTATCGTGGTGGTTCAGTGCTTGTTCTCTGGCTGTACCAGTGTTCTGAGGGTCCTGAGTAATATACTAGTCACCCTTTATGTCTGTACCAAAGGGCATTGGGTTCAGGGGTAGCACCTTGTGGCAGTCAGTCAGGAGATTGTCGGGTGGGTCATCTGGAGAGGGAGGAGTCTGCTCTTGAAAAAGAGGACATTGTGGGTTAGCTTGACCTTTTGTTAAGGCAAGAGCCTCAACTACTAAGTTCAAGTTATCAAGTTTGTTAACAATGAGGCTTTCATCATTAAGTTATATCACACTAAGGCAGAGGCTTTCTGCTTAGGTTGAGTCACATGTTCTGGAGCAGTTAAGGCTGTTAATTGCCTAAGGTCAAGCTAAAGAGCCTTGACCTCTGTCTACTACAGTTTATATAGCTATGTTTACGACTACATGTCTGTACATGTTAACATGTATTGTAAGAGTCAGTAAAGTATGTAAAGCTGTGGAACACAAGGTAAATGAACAGCTATCTACTCAGTGTCTAATAGAAAAGGGAAATGTAGGCACTGCCCTAAGAGTCATACAAACAAGTTCAGAGATAAGGAGACAATCAGGTAAGCACTGCTGCAACGAAGGAAGAAATAGACATAATAGGAAATTGTAACAGCCCGGTTTTGCTGATGCCAGACCCTACAAAACCATTCATAGTAGAAGCTGACACATTGAAACATGCAACAGGGGCCGTCCTCTGGCAAAGGGATGCTAATGGAGATTGGCACCCCTGTGGATACATCTCTCACTCTTTCACCCCAACAGAACAGAACTATGAGATATACAATAGAGAACTTCTGGGCATAGTCTGAGCCCTGGAAACATGGCAGCACTACCTACTGGGATCAGGACACCCCATGACAATTCTTTCTGATCACAAAAATCTGACCTACTTCCAAACTGCGCAAATCCTCAACAGGAGACAGGCCGGATGGAGCTTGTTCCTATCAGAATTTGACCTGCAGCTAATGCATGTCCTGGGATCTCAGATGGTGCAGAGTGATGCCCTTTCACAAAGGGCAGACCACATCCCAGAAGAAGACACAGATAATGAGGACATGACCATGCTCCCTGAAACACTGTTCGTCAACTTCATTGACACTGAAATGCATGACATCTTCGCCGCCAACATCATGAAAGAAGACCTGGTGAAAGACATGATCACAGCCCTCAAAAACAATGGCACACCCCTGATTAAATCCTCCCTCAAGGATTGGAAAATAGAAGATGGGCTGCTGTTTTTGAAAGGCAGATGTTACATCCCTGACAATGCAGACATACAGTGACGAATCATGGAACGATACCACAAATGCCTACCTAATGGACACCCCAGACAATGGCAAACTACTGAATTGATCAGGAGAGACTACTGGTGGCCAGGAATGTTAATCTTTATCAAAACATTCATCACAGGATGTGCCATCTGTCAGCAAATGAAGGTTAATACACACCCAACGATCCCTCCACTCTCCCTGATAAAATCTCACGCCACCTGCCCATTTGCTCTTGTAACCACTGACTTTATCACTGACCTCCCAGTTTGTGACAGATTCGATTTGTTAATGGTCGTGGTAGACCATGGACTTACAAAGGGGGTAATTTTAATCCCTTGTAACAAAACCATAGATGCACTCAGAGCAGCCATGGCCTACCTGGACAATGTCTATAAACAGTTTGGTCTGCCAGACAAGATAATCTCTCACTGAGGCCCCTGCTTCACCTCACAACTATTCCAAGAACCGGGAAGAATGCTGGGAATCAAACTGGCAATGAGTATGGCTTATCACCCACAAACTGATGGAGAAACAGAATGAGTAAACCAAGAGGTGGAAATCTATCTCCGGATATTCTGCTCTAACAACCCAGAAAACTGGAAACACCTCTTGTCTACTGTGGAGTTTGCACACAACCAGAGAACCCACTCTGTCCAGAAGAACTCCCCCTTTTACCTTATGATGGGCTACGAGCTGAAAGCAATCCCCCTCCCTTACCAAAAAACAAATGTCCCTGCAGCAGAGCAAAGAATTATTCTCTTATAGAAAGCCAGAGATGAGGCACTAGCCACCCATGAACTAGCGCATCAAATGGTGGCAGAACAGGTCACCCAGAACTTTAAGCTGTTTGAAAAGGAGAAAAGGTGTGGTTAGAAGCAAAGAACCTGAAAACTGCCTACACCACAAAGATACTTGCCCCAAAACACGAAGGACTGTTTGTCATCAACAAAGTATTAAATCCACTCTCCTATCGCCTCTCCCTCCCAAAACAATGGAGAATCCACCCCATCTTCCACATGGCCCTCTTGACCCCGTTCTGACAAACAGACAAACATGGCCCCTCATTCTCAGAACCACCACCTGACCTGATCAAAGGAGAAAAAGAGTACGAAGTTGAAGCGATCCTTGCCCACAGAAAAAGAGGCCAAGGGTTTCACTACCTAATCAAGTGGATGGGCTACCCCTCATTGGAAATGGTCTTTTTTTTATTCATGAATATTTAGCTTCATTAAAATATTTATTGTATAGTATGTATATGTAAGACCGGCCTCAACCAAGTGGGGGACCGATTACAACCGGTTGGCAACTGTCCACCTTGCGACCAGTTGTGACTGGTTGGTGGACGAAAACCGAACCAGTAGGGACCAGTTATACACAGTCTGGTTATGGTTACCATTCAACTTGAGATTTTTTTAACTGGTTATGGTCTCGGTTATTGCCTGAAAAAGGCAAAAAACTGGACTGGACTGGACTTTGAAACACTAGTCTTGTCACCAATTCCCATTACCAACACCCATTCAGTCCATCCAAACTGCATGGCCCATACTCTGCACTTGTGTCCCTTGTGTCATATTCCATGCAAGCCTATGACGGAGCTCCAGCAAATCACTGATGGAGCTGCCACTATTTCAAATAACCATTTCAAATTCCATTTCAAATTCTATTTCATATTCATCTCCTGTTTTGTTTGTATCATGTATCATTGATTGATTATCTTACTTACTGCAATCTTGGTACTCTGCAGAACCCCACTGTAGTTACCTTGGTTCCTTACATACTATAAAACTTAGATACTGTTACTTGTAACCTCAATTTGATTATTGCATTGATACCTCTTCAACTCTCTCTCACTCTAAGTCCTTTCAACCTCTTACTTCTGGAACTCTGTTGGACCTCTACTCTAATTATCATTACCTTGTAAATTGGACGACGGGCATAGCAAAGGGCACGATCTCTTATAGATTGAAGCCAAGTCCAGTGTTGCATCAGAACTCCATCCACTGCCATAACTTTACCCTATGATCAGTTCATACCACCTTGCAAGTTCCAACTAATTTGATCTTGCTGCACACTGCCTTGCCACTAGTGCCAGCAATACACTCAATCCAGTAGATTTTAGCCATTCAATTTTGGGATCCTGAAACAAGTAATTTGTCATTCAGGGCAACATTGAGTCCATAACCTAGCTGAATAATCCTTACTACTGCTAGCAGGAAGGCGACCATCCAGACCTCTATCAAGTGCCAAAACAATGTCCAATGTGGCCTTCCAGCAAACACACATCAAGTGTATTCATAGAATATATTCAAATGACCAAAGAGTTTGTTGCAAGGCTGAGATGGATGTCTGTGGTGAGGGTGCAAGGGGCAGTAAAAAGGGTGTGTTTGTGGGTGGAGAGGGATGTCTGGTTTGGGGTGGGGGTTAATATGTATGAGTAGGGTAAGAAGGCAGAGATATGCATGTTCAGTGCAGCATGTTGTCATCAGCGGCCAGCCCTCTCCTGCCCTCCCTATTCACTGCATCCAGATCTGTCTCTTTGACCAGCCTGTCTTTGTGGCCCATACCAGTGCACAAAGACTGCATCATGCTGTGCTGGGTGAACTTCCAGTAGCTGGTGGTCACTTCTGGGCACTGGGGAGGGGGCCTGTTTCTTGCAAGCCACTCTTGGACAATGATGAGTTCTGTAAGGAGGGGGGAGGCATTCATGACTGATTGTGCAAGTGTTGGGTGTATGAGGATCTGCCACAAGAGGTGGAGTCATCCTACACACATACCCAAAATAATAATAAAAAGAGTCTGTAGAAAATGTCAGTCAGTACTACTAGTTTGAGCAAAACAAAACATACACAGCCACAGCCTGAACAGATTCCGATGAGAAGTAACCCTGAGAAGGAAAGATTGAAGAGCAAGGCTTCATGCTCTGACTCAGGTTACATTCTGACAAGAGTAGAATATATCCTAACAATTTCCAACAAATTCCTTATACAAATTGAATTCTATTTCTACAAAACAAAGGTGGTCACACCACTTTAACCTATGACATGGCTCTTTGTTTTCAAACATCACTGTGACTATACATCTACATCCCTCTCTTCCAATATGTCTGGAGTTACTACTCAGATAGTGTTGAGATTATTGAGTAAGGATTTGCATATGTGATCTGGCATGGTTGGAATGACAATCACTAATAAATTGCCAACATTTTCATTAATTCTTAAATTATGGCTGCAAATAATTGTTTTAATAATATGAAATCATGGTTGATGAAGATATGAGCAACTTACTCAGGAAACAATGATGTCTGTACTTTAACATAGGCATCACTTCGTTTTTTACCATTGTGTAAATGACTCTGGATCTGTGAAATAATTAACTAAACTATACTGCACTGAAATTTAAAAAAAAACTCACCAGAGTCTGCATTTCTTCTATGTTGGCAGGTACTTTGGGCCTCCTTTCACCTAAGGTAAATTTGAAGTGTTCCTCTCATTGCTCTTTAGAAGGACAGATTAGATCTTGATTTTTGGGAAGAGTTGAACTGAAGTTTGTATTGATGGTAATTTGATTTGTGATTCTGGATCCAACAACCACATTTGAGGGAGCCTTGAGGTCTTTACACTCCCCCACCTTTCCTATCAGACTCCACTCAGACTCTGCTCAGACTACTTGGACTCCACTTGGACTCCAATTGGACTGGCTCAGACTGTTCCATCAGCCAACTCCCTGCCAATGTTTAGTCCCAATCCAAGTGGAGTCCAAACCAGTCCTCAGAATTCCTGGGAGAGTCCAAGTGGAGTGCAGTTGGAGTGCTTGGACTGGCACATGACTGTTATTACTAATATAAAAAAGATTGTCACCAAGAGGAATTGAACCCCAGGCCTTAGATAAGTACATTATATAATCCATAGACAACATACCCACTAGACAATGGCAGCTTAGTTCCTCAGGTCTATATTTGCTGTACATACTATTCCCACAGCTGTATATGACAAAGCACATAGCTGCATCACTGCCAGCTCATCACACTCCCACCACCACCACCACCACTATGATGGCTTCCCTCCCTGCCCCTTCCCTGCCCCCTCCCCCCCTCTAGCATGATAAGTATTTTAAAATCTATTTCATTCTTATTTTAAGCTCAAAATGTTTTTTCAGTTTTTCTTTTTGTATCTGTATGCAATGATGCACTGCCCCTCCTCCCCACTTAGCTGGGAGGTAGGGGGCTTCATGGGGTGAGGGACTGCCCCAGGGGAGTGCCAGAGAAGGGGGAGGGGGACAATGACAGCCACCACCTCACCCTGACCCAGCACTGCTGCTGCCACATTATCATGCACTAATCCACCCCCCTCCCCCCACTAGGGACCACCACCACCAAGACATGACATGCCCCCAGGCCCATGAGGGACAAGGGGATGTCCCTCAGAGCAAGGGGATGTGCTGGGAGGTGGGAGAGCAATGCCAGGGATGATGGGATGTGCTGGGGGACAAGGGAACATGCCAGGACTGAAGGTGATGTGCCAGGACTGAGGGCAATGTGCCAGGACTGAGGGGGACATGCTGGGAGGGAGGGGGACATGCCAGGTGACAGGGAGACATACCAGGAGGGGGGGGATGCACCAGGGGACAGGGAGACACCAGACATGACCCAGCACAACAGATCACCCCCCACCATGGCTGCAAGTAACTGCTTGCAGGGTGGAGGTGGGGTGCAGTAGGCGAGGGTGACAGATGGGCATGGGGAAGGGGGGGGGATAGGGAAGGGGGGCAATGACAAGGGCATGACATGTCCCCTTTCCCCCCCTCCCTTTCATTTCTTTTCATATATATATGTGTGTTATTTAGACTCTATTTTTATTAATATAAATACCACTGTCAGTGCTGCAGGACCCCCAGCATGACAGAGCACCCCCCACCAGGGGGGCATTCTAAAAAATATGTATATATATAATTTTGTATTACATCAATTGACTCTATTTAAATAGAATTATCCTGATTAATGTGACTTGAATGAAAAATACTCACTATTCTATAAAATTTGAGTATAGTCCAAGTGGACTATGTAGTGTAAATGTGAATTTTGTAAAGTGCATATTGTACCCTTAATATGGTAAAAATGTGTCAGGCACTTAGCTCAGTTGGCTAGAGCACCTCAAAAACTGTTTATCTAAGCTGGATATAAAAGGCTGAGGGTTCAATCCTTGAAGATATAAGCCTTTTACATTTTCAGACATGAGTTTGAATTGCAAGTCCTCAGTCCAAGTGGAGTCCAAGCTAGTCTGAGCCTACTAATCCACTTGGACTACTTGGACTCTACTTGGACTGACTTGGACTGACTTGGACTCTGAGCAGTCTGATCAGAGTCCTGTAATTTACACTCCCCCACCTATTCCAATCGGACTCCCCAGAATCCACTGGAATACAGCTAGTGCAATCTAACTTCATTAAGTTGAGCATACAAACTTGTAACACAGAGTCAAAATAACATTTTCAAAGCAAGGATTGAACCCTCAACCTCCAGATCCACAATTATACATTTTTAAGCAACTTAACAGCTGAGCCATAGAGTCATTATATGTAGATTATTATTATTACCTATTACCTCTATGGACTTAATGTATAACAAATAAATTTGAGCCTCCATTAACTAAATATACTATATATATAATATTTATGTATAAGGGGAGGGGGCTGGTCATGTCACATTGGTCACTGTCATTGCCCCTTCCCCCATGCCCATCTGCTCTGTTGTGTCGCGCCGCGTCAGGTGGGTGCTGTTGTCACCCCATTGCCCTCACCTGTAGCACCCCATCTCTGTCCTGCAAGCAGTGGCTCGCAGTGATGGTGGGGGGTGCTGCTGTGGCTTGTGCCCATCACCCTTGGCTCATCATCATTCCATCACCCACCCCTCGCTGCGCCGGTACCACTAGCATAGCACCCCTTTCCACCCCACAAGCAATGGCTCGTGGCAGTGGTCATGGGTGCTGGTGTGTGGCCTGCTCCACATCTGGGCATTTCCCCCCTGTTGTCTGGGTGTCTGGGTGGTCCCCTCCCTCAGCTGGGCAGTCCTCTCAGTCCCCTCCCTTGGCTGGGCATCCCCCTGTTGTCTGCATGTCCCTGGGTGTCCCTGCTCCCCTAGTCGTGTCTCCCATCATCTGCCAGTCATCTGGCATCCCCCCCCATCATCTGGTGTCTCCCCCTGTGCTCCCCTGTGCTCCCCTGGTCGTCGGGACTCCATACAGGTGGTGGTGACAGGGCGCTGAGTGGGGGAGGGGTGCAGTTTGTGACATGGCAGTTGAGGGGGGTTCTGTGTGCCCCTGGCAGGTACATCCTGGGGCATAGGGCTGTACTATCCCCCATTGAGCCCCCCACCTCCCAGCTAAGAGGGGAGGAGGGGCAGCACATTGGGGGCATGTTGTTGAAAGCACAAGAGAACTGACAAAAAATAGTTTATCAGAAGAATAAAATTGTTGATAATTGAAAATCCTTAATGCCATGCATGTGATCAGGGGAGTCACAAGACCGGATGCCAGTTATTCTGGTCAGTTGGTCCTGCCCTGCCAAAAGTGCATCCAGTTATTCTGGTCAGGTGGTCCAATTGGATTCCAGTGATTCTGGTTATAAAGTTAGCCATTAGCCCGACCAGAATTATCCTGTACAGTGTAAAATACATACAAAAAAAATTCACCAGAATTCCAGAAATCCCAATCAGACTGACTGGAATAACCAGATTCCGACTGGAATAGGTGGGGGAGTGTAAAGTCTTGCCCCCAACTGCTACCATGAGCCATCACTCATGGGGTGGAATGGGGTACTATGCAAGGGGTGGGTTACCACAACACAACTGGATGCATCCCACCCCCCCCTTTTCCCCCCCTTTGGTCTTCTATGGAAATAACTATGGAAATATCATGCATTCAAGTAGTAGATAAATAAATAACCCCCTGCCTCATAACAAGATGGGGGCATTTTTTTCTTAGCATTAATAGAATTATAAATAGTAGTAAATAAATTTAATGTCTGAAAAAAATGACAAATTGCAGTGATGAGTCCAAGCTGTCCAAGTGGAGTCTGATCAGACTCTGATTGGACTCTGCTGTAAGCCTGGCCCACCCAGACTCATGACAATATGACAACTCACCCATGGCACAGACACACTTCCCCAGCACTGACACAGTCACCCACATCACTGAGGCAACCACCCACATTGCTGACACAACCGCCAGTGATAGCACAGGCACCCATGGTGCAGAAATAACTCACAAACACCAGACACACCAATGTCTGAGTTATAACAAGTCAACTCACCCATGGTGCCAAAACACTCCCCCGGTGCCGGCACAGCCACAGATATTGCCAAGGTGATCACCCTCACCACCATCACAACTGCTGGTGACAGCGCAGCCACCCACAGTGTGGAAACAATTCCCCAACACCAGACATACCAATATCTGTGTGACAGGGAATTATGGTTGACAAGTATACATTGCAACATCCCCACTGTGGCAACACAGCCACCACTGTTAAGATTGTCTCTTAACTACTCAGTAAGTTTGAGACAACAAGGTGCTTCCTTGTGTCGAGTTCGTCGTTTAGACTCTGAGGTACTTCCTCAGGTCGAGTTCTCTGTGAGCAGTTTAAAGAGTTTATATCTTTAGGTCAAGCTGAGGCCTTGACCGACTATCTACTACAGCTTATATAGACTATTAGTTACTCTGGTCTATATAGTGATTGGCTAGTAAGTATAGTAGCTATCTACTCAGGTCTTTTCAGGAGTGTTTCAATAAGTAAAGATGTGCTGGCTGTCAAGTGAGCGCATATCAGAAAGTAAATATAGGTGACACGATAGAATCGTAACAACCACTGGCAACATTCCAACATGAACATGAAATCACATCAGATGTAGCCATGCCATCCATCAGTAATGAACCATCTACAGTTCAGCAGACAACAGGACAGTAATAAATGGAATGATAATGTGAGTCAGATCCCAATACTGGGGGCATCAGGCAGTATGGGCATGGCAGTGCATGGGAACACCAGGCACCAACTGGGAGGATACTGAATGGTAATTATACCAACTGGCAGTGTGGTGGTTGCTGAACAGTAGCAAGACTGAACATCAGAGAATGACAGTGAATAGGAATGGTAATTTCACTCAAATACAATCTGTGTAGTGCTTATTATGGTAACAAAATACATGAAAATGAATCCTTTGCAGAGATTGCAAATTGCCCCCACATAGCCTGTTGCCTCACCATATACATCACATGCCCAGGGGATGTTCCATCTTCTCTTCTTCTCCTCCACTGCTCTGCATGGTATTGGAAATGTCTAATAGTCCATCCCATTTTGTGCCTCACCAACACTTGCTCTATCAAATGTTGCTTTTGCTTGTAGCCAGTTAATCCTGTGGACTTGTCATTATGGTCAGAATCAATGAAGATTTCATTCATGAGCCTAAACCCACATTCCTTCAAATGACTGGCTGATATGTTATCACCAGCAACATCCAGATATCAAAACCAAGGTAGTTGCACATGTTTGAAACCATCCTGCTGAGGGTCCAGGAGTGTGGTGCTTGTCTTGACCCATAACCCACATGGGTTGCCAAACCTGTGCAATTCCCTACCCATAATGTCTCCAGGATTTCCCCATCAATCACCCCCACTCCCTATAATGAACAGTAGCATTGGCCACGTGAAGCAGTCATTGACATGCCCCTTGACATGGAAATCTCCAATCCCTCCCTCTACATCCATTCCCTCTGGGACTGAAAGGCATGGTGAGTGATCAACCTGGATTCTAAAATTGATAAACCATTGGCAGATGATATCGTGCCATTCAGGGCTTTACAAACCACATAATTGATATTCTTCTGTCTGAAAGAGTATTTAGAATAATTGCACTCAGAGATGAGAAAATAACACACTGTTCTCCTCTCTGAAAGTTGACTGTTGCTTCCAGTTGAAAGAAACCATGCTGAAGGCATGCTACTGCTCCAATCCCTGTTGCATCATACCTGGCCACATCCACCTTCCAGTTTGCCTTGAATTCATTGCATGTAATCAGTGCCAACTTTGACTCTAGAGCCACCTTGAGATGTTCTTTATATGTTACCAGTTCTGTCATAAATAAATGACCATTTGTCAATGGGACATCATCTTCAGGACATTTCTGATGCTGGTGAGATGCCACGAAATTCCCATCGATGGCAAATGATCACATGTATACCCACCTAGGAAATCAGACTTCAATTCATCCAGGTCATCAGGGGATAGAATCAGCTCACTGTTAATTATCATTCCAGTTTTCTGGCAAGTTCATTCCTGGTTGTGAGCATGCTGGACAGAGAATGGCCAGATCTCCAAGACCTGGGCTTCTGGCTTCATGGCTGAACCCATGCTATTTGAGATGCTTCAGGTTCCTGTATTGTCTTGTAAATGTAACAGCTCCCTGTACTGGTCCTATTACATTGATAAGAATAAGCTATAAATGAGAATGATTAAGGGAGACTCATACTGGGACACTGTATGGAAAACAGCTAGATGTGAACTGGCAGAGCTTCTGATAGTAATGCCATGCCAAAGTTTTACATTCCTGATTCTCTGTGAGGAAGGAATCAAGGCCCTAGAAGATAAACAGCATCCACACTTTCTTGAATGATGCTGGAAAGAAGTGGAGATCCCATCTGGTGCATGTCCCAGGCACCTACACCACTGAACAGGAAGGTGATGAAAGCCATTTTGATGAACAATGACCATGACATTAGTCCCACATTTGAGGTTATCCCTCATCCACCTCACCTGGTCATGTGGGTCTAAGAACTCCCCATATTCTAAGTTTTCTCCATCATGATGTCCTTCATCAGCCTCTGCTTCCATAAACCCTGCCAGAATGGTGTTGGCTAACAACTCATCTTCTACACCACTGAGCTTGTCAGGGATGTCTGGAAGTCCAAACTGGATGTCAGGGATTCCAGCCAAAGTCTCTGTCTGGGTATACAAGGGGCATGGCTTCCCCCCTTGTCCAAAGTGAAGTGTAAGCCCTGTCTCAATGAGCCAAGAATCCACCAGTCCATTTTTGAATGAGGTGGAAAGGGATGCAGGCATGGGATGATTTACAGCATGAACTGCAAAAGAGGGGATGGCCCATGGAATTCTTGCACTGCCATTCTGCTGCCAAGCCACATGTGCTACACTGATGTAAAGCTGGGCCAGCCTCTGAAGCAAGTATCCATGAGAGGTAGAACTTTATTTTCACCAGGTATTCCCTAAGGTAATCATTTTGTGACTGGAGGTAGCAAAATAATTACATTTCCCAAGAGACCATGACTGAGATTAACATACCTTGGACTGGGGAAGCTTCAGTGGTTCCACCATAGCAGCATCATAATCAAACCCATTGTGATGTACTTGCTCGTGGCATGGGGTGAGGACATGCATGTTCTTCTGAGCCTTGAAGGGAGAGGCATTCAGGGTGGAGTTGGAGGAAGATGCTTGTGTGCTGACTTTAGTTTTCTGGACCAATCCCCTTGGTGTGTAATAGCTGGTGGAGCTTTGAATGAGGACATTGCCAGTGCCAGAATTGTGAACATTGGCCTTAAAATTTTTAACCGGCATTATTTTACTTTAGAGGGGTGAGGCAGCATATATGCATTGACAGAATTAGAAGGTGGAAGGCCAAATATGGATAGGATGACCAATCATGCCACATGTAACTGTGGAAATGCATTCATAGGACTGGTCAACCTTTGGGGTAGTTGATTAGGAGACAGGGAATGTGTTTGATGAGATAGAGTGAGAGTCATGACTGAGATGGAATGTCCTGCTCTGATATACTATGTAGCCAATGTTACAGTCAATATAAGTGATGTGCTGTCCATAGAAGCTAAACCTAGAATACAATTTCTGTAGATAGTACTTGGCCTCAGCCTTGGCTTGCCTATTCCAACTGCTTGAATCATGATTTACATTCCTTGTTGCCACTTCCAATTTGGTAATATATTCCCAAATTTGTTCCATGCACATCATGAATATTATACCAACCATGATATACAAGGAACTGTTATGATCATTCCTGAAATTAGCAGTTACAAGGGGCTCTGAGGCATTAGGATGAGATATGTAGCTTGATGATATTCTTTGAATACTGAAGTCCATGTGGTGCCATATATCTCAGCAGTATAATGTGACAAATTGGTAAATACTGGAACTAGTCATACAAATGTCTACAATTGACTTGGACCATATGTGAAAAGATCATAATTGGACAATGCACTCATCATATAGTTTTATTAAGGGTTATTTTATTGAGGGTGAGGCCTGTGCATTGATAGCAAGTTGTAGCATGAGGTAATCTCATTATCACAGGAACTCCATCTGGTGGGTGTGAGTTTAAAATTAATAGATGGAAAGCAAGCGGGTGCCAGCTTCAAAAAGTCAGACCTGGGGTTGATTTTCTTTTTAAGGAGAGTTCAGCTGGACTAACTAGCTTACATAATCAAGCACAATGCCTAATACAGTAGTATGACATCATCTACATGTATGCTTTCCTCCTTGCAAAGGAGCAGATGCCTTGCAAGCCTCACAAACCCAGTTTGGAGGGAGCTGTGCTTCTCCAAGGCACCCAATATAATACTAGGTGGTGTAATTTGAATGTGAGTCTTTGCAAATTATCTGCCACATCAAATGTACTTACCCATTGTGTCTCACAGGATGTTCATTTGCACTTGACAATGCCTTCCATTGACAGATCAATAACTGACCCACAAAGACATGAGCTTAGATTCAGCTTATCAATGACATGGCCCCTCACTCACTTCCACATAAACCATCCAGTGGTTTCAGTGTTGATGTCCACATTGTGCTACTTGTGGAAATTGGATCCCCAATGTTGCTGGACTCCATTGTTACCAGTGGCCCCATCACAGAATTTTCAGCACTAGCATGAATGTGCTCTGCTGGTCCATTATGCTCATTCTAGGTAAACTTTATGATACCATCATTCATGTAAGTCTGCAACCAGACTCACAACATGAACTTAGGCAAACATAGGTGGCTATGCAGCCACCATGCCATCTTATTTTTATAAATTTTTACTCTTGTACCAGTCCAAATAGAATTAAGGAAACTATATTATAGAGTACTTTTGCCTATTGATTCATTAATAATTAGAGAAAAAATTATAATAATTTTTTAAACTTTAACTAACCAATTACTTTCAATACAATATAAGGTATAATATTTTATAATTTATAATCAGTGGTAGCCTAGATTATAATTTTCAGTCATTTAATTCTAATCTTTCTTTATTATCATTATAGCTTGGAGGATTATCATTATTACGGACATAGGCAAACATAGGTGGCTACACAGTCACCATGAACATCGGCAAGCATCGGCAAACTCATATGCTCAATGCGGCCACTTTCCAACACAGTTTCAAATGTAATATATATACCATCTTTTTCTCCCTTGTTGCCCCACTCTTTATCTTGTGCAACAAAGGTATAGTTATTTACCAACCTCCTTATGTACCTTAGACTGACTCTTTACCTTGTACAACAAAGATAACATGATCCTGTCTTACCGTCTGACTTAGTGAGGCTACCTAACCAGGCAGCCTTTCACTTTTTTTTAGACACTGACTGTGTTCTTCAATACCTGACAAACTCACACTGTCTCGGCAACCCTCTACCTCAATTCCATTCCTCACCAGGAGTGCGAGAAGACAGTTGCAGGACTCTGGCCAACTTGCCAAACTCCAGACACTAACAGACATGCACTGATGCCCCAAGCCAAACAGCCCAGCACCTCTGCCCCCATCTCCATCCACCAGTACTGACTCATCTAACGAGAAAAGTAAACCTACCACAGTCACCTCCCACTGCATCCACTGAGCAACCTTACCTGCTGCCCGAATTGCCATGTCACCAACTACACAACCCCTTGCTGAAGTCAAGATCATGAAGATGAAGGAATGCCCAATGCTCGCTGCTGGCAGAATTACCCCACTCATCATGCAATAGTGGACCCTTGCATGCAAACAATACAAGAAGCATGGCAGGAAGACCAGTGCTGAAATTGTCAGCTATGTTGCTGAGGGGATGTTTGAGCCACACCTTGTTTCTTGGTATCAGGCTGATCAAACTCAGATTGATGCCCTCACCCTGGATCAGTATCTCACTGAGCTGGCACAACTGGTCCTTGAGAAGAACTGGTCCCATGACATCCTCGAAACCATCTTCTCCTTGACCCAAGGCAACCAGGCATTTATAGATTGGAAAATAGAGGTCAAGAACCTTAATGCAATCCTCACCACCTCAGTGCCAAGCAAAGTGCTCACCAAGGTCCAGTTCAAGGTCCAACTCCCACCCAGACCTGAGGCTCAACCTAAGCCTTGAACCAGTCCTAACCACTGATCTTGCTACCTGGGCCTTTGAGGTTAAGGAGTGGGATGACCGTATGTGGGCTGAAGGTGCCCAGACCCAGAAGATGATTGATGCCTCGGCTGCTGGCCCCACTGCGCACTGAGGCAAAAAGAAAGATCTCCTCTCCCGCCTCACAGATGCGCCATCAACCCCTGGTGCCTCTACCTCCACTGGCCAAACTAAGAAGGCTGAGAGAATTTGCCTCCTGGCCCTCACTGAAGCTGAGAGATTCCTCATCCATGACCACAATGAATGCACCCAGTGCCGGAAACTCAACATTGGCCACACCTTCACCGACTGCCCAATGGTTGCAACTAACTCATGGCCTGACCTGGCGTCTTATGTGACCCTCACAGCACCAGCCCAGAATGTTGCAATGGCAGCTGGACACATCTCAGATGCTGAAACAGACTCGTGCATCACTTCCCCCATCAATGCCCCCCTCACTGTCCCACAATTATACACGAACCTCTTTGCTACTGGTCCCCTCATAGTTTTGCTGCAGCTCAGCTGGGTGTTTTTGCTAACTTGTGAAATAAAATAGCATAAATTCTGAAAATATTAGAGGAGCTAGATCATGTGAGAAGTTGATGGGTCCTCTGCCAAATCTAAGCGATCTGATCATCGGTTCCTGAGTTATTTAACCGACTTGGGGAAATGACTTGATGAGTCATTGTTTGAGTCAGTTAAATAACTCAGGAACCGATGATCAGATCAAGTTGGCAGAGGACCCATCAACTTCTCACATGATCTAGCTCCTCTAATATTTTCAGAATTTATGCTATTTCAATTCCCAAGTTAGCAAAAACACCCAGCTGAGCTGCAGCAAGACTACCTCCTCATCTCTGAATTTCCCATGCCAGTCCAACCACTAATTGATGTTGGATCAGCCTGCACAGTGATTAGCCTGGAGCTTGTTGAAAAACTCAGCCTCTGATGATATCATCTCCCTGCCAAGGAGAACAACATGTCCTCCTTATTGATGCTGCCACATGTCTCTGAGGAGTATGTGAAACTAGATCTCAGCTCTGAATGGGGATTATGGAAGTCAGGGGTACATAAGATGAAAGTAAATAAGGGGCTACCATTCCCCATTATCTTAGGAATGCCATTTCTTTCGTCAGAACAGATCCTGATAGACCCACATGAGCAAACAGCCATTGACAAATGCACTGGCTACAACCTCATGAATCCTCCTCTCACACCTCGGGCCTTAAACATGCCTTGAGAAACTCCCCCCCAACCCTGAAGAAGGTTCAGGTACCCAAACCAACCACTCTTGAACAGACTGGAAAACCAACACCTGCTGCCTACCTCCTTCCTGGCCCTATCATGGCTGCTGTTAGAGACCACATTGAGGGCCTCACATTCCAAGTGGCCCATGAAGAAGCTGACCAAAAAATGAAAGTAAAATTTGCTGACCGCTTCCCACTTTGGCTGCTGGACAGCACTGCCAAAGTCCCTGGTCACATGTTCCACCGCATCTGGCTCAAACTCCACCAAGGTCAATAATGGTAAAGGATATGCAGCACCAAAGAAATATCAAGAATCTTGGAAAAGATTACCTGATAACCACCTGAAGGCTGGTGAAATACAACCATCTTTGTCAGAATATGCCTCACTGGCATTCTGTGTCCCAAAATACAAAAACTTCCCCCTACCTTGTGTTGATGACATACTTGCTGATTGCGGGAAGGGAAAGATCTTTGGGAAGATGGACATGACTAACTCCTTCTTCCAAACCTGGGTACACCCTGATGACATTCACCTCACTGCTGTAAGAACACCATGGGGACTCTATGAATGGACTGTCATGCCACAGGGTGGATGCAATGCCCCGGCCACACACCACCACCAAATGACTGACGCACTCCGAGAACACATTGGTAAAATTTGCCATGTGTACATCAATGACATCATCAACTGGTCACAAACCATGGAGGAACACAAACAAAACTGCAACACAGTTCTTCATGCCCTCCATGAAGCCAGCATCTATTGCAACCAGGTGAAATCCAGCCTGTTTGCCACCAAGTTATGTTTCCTCAGCCACATTGTCTCTGGGGTTGTAATCAAACCTGACCCATGCAAAACTGACCATATTGCAGCCTGGCCCCAACCAACAACTGCCACCAATGTCTGAGGTTTCTTGGGACTAACCAGATACATTGCCGCCTTCCTTCCAGCACTTGCAGAATACACAAGTGTCCTCACCCTCCCTCACTACCAAGGAATGTGACCAATGGTCCCCACATGGACCCCACAATCCTGTTGACATTGTTAAAGTGTTCCCATAAGAATCTCCAAATTTGAGGGTTCTCTTGAATGGTCTCGAACGATCCGTCTTCGAGGATGTATTGCGAAGCTGGACCTTTGACTGGTACATCATCAATATAAGGAATTGTGAGGTTGGGGATTTCTGGTTGTAGGATAAATGTAACATCATCATGAAAGATAGGGACCAAATTAATCCATCCCATGGGCAGGGTAACCAAGCAAAGTGTGCCAAATGGTGTCTGGAAGGTGGTGTAATCACGTGAACTCTCTGCAATGAGTTGTTCATTGTATCCAACATATAGATCCAACATTGCACCACATGCCCTACCAGCAAATTGTTCTTCTAAGTGGTTGGGAATGGGTGGGACTCCAGAGTGTCTGATAGTAATGCAATTGAGCGGTTCTAGACTGTGAACTAGTCTTAGTCCTTTGCCATCTTTCTTCAGAACGCAGAACCATCTCATGCGATAAGATGAATTTGAAGGTTCGTAGATGCCAGCTGTGATCTTTTTGCGAATGATAGCACAGACTTCGTTGTATATTCCTGGTGGTATGGGGATGTTCTTCTCTATGAATGGTACATGGGGGACAGTTGGGATGTCGATTGGGGGAAAGAAATCGGAGCAAAAGCTTCCTCACTCGGAGTCGTCCCATGTGAAGGCTTTGTTCTGTTTACACATGAAGTCATGCATTAAATCTCGCTTGCGAGGCCATAAGAAATCTTTGTGTTTTGCATCTAACGCTTTACGACAATCTTCTGTATAACATCCTGTGGGGATAAATGGAGGTGGATTTGGGTCGATTGTTGGCATATCAGACAATGGATCATTTAATATGTTTCGCACTATGTGATATTGTTCTGGTAGTTCAGCCACAACGGAGGGAACTTTCTGTGCAACTGGCTTGTACTTCTTCTTCATCACAACTCCTTTCTTCTTGGGAATAGCATCTATAAGAGTTGATAGTGGTGAAATTGAGGTCGTTGAGGGTTCATAAGAGGGGTGCAATATTTGCGAAGTGTGGGAGGAATGTATAAGAGAGAATAGTGGATCGAAGCTTGGTTCTATGCTGTTTGGGCGATTGCAAGCTGATAAATAGGATCTGGAAACAATCGGATCTGTGAGAGCTGGTGAAATTGAATGAGGGAGAAGGGCATAAGCATAAATGGAAGCCAAATCTTGAAGCAAATTGAAATCTATAAGGATCGCAGTTTCTCCTTGATCATCAATCAATTCCTCGAAAGTACGTGAAAATTTCCATCTGGGCCTTTCTGTCAAAACCCAATGTGTCTAGGCTTTTCTCTAGGGATTGTAGGGATAGTGCTGACTCGTCCCAAATTCGGATCTATAATAGTGATTGTCTGGTCTTCATTCTTGTAGTTCTGAATTATGCTTTCCGTTAACACATCAAATGGTCATCCAATGAGGATGTTTTAGGCTGGGTTGCGAATAACATGGATCTGAAAGTAGAGAGTGACTTTGCCAAATGTGCATGAAATGTTTCTTGCTAATCCAAGTGAGCGATCTATTTCACCATTTGCAGATTGCATATTGAGTTGTATTGTTGGATTGAAATGTAGACCAAGGTTGTAACAGACAGCCTCCAACATTGTGATGATTTGCAAACCAGGATCGATAATCGCCTCGATATGCTCCTGGTTATCTACTAGCATCATGATTGAGCGAAGGGCATGAGATTCCTTTGCAACCATGATAGTCTTTCATTCTTCACCGGGTTGTAGGTTGCTCAAGTAAGTGTCATATGCATCCTGAACTATGAGTGCATCAGATGGGAGGGGTATTCCGCTGGTGCCATGCAAACTAGTTTCTTTGTCAGGTTCTAGTTGTGGTAACTTGTCTTGGAAGTGGGTGGCAACTGTATCTGAAACCTTCTCTATCTCCATTGGATATACATGTTTGGGGGTGACTGCATCGCACATTTTCTGGCGATATTCTGGCAAAATGGATAGTAATTCCTCTGGTGATAGAGTAACAAACGGTGCTTTCATTGTTCAGGTGTATACCTCATCAGCGGATTTCGAGTTGTAGATGGGTGCAATAGTCCTAAAGGCTGGTTCTCTGGATGGTTTCTCTTTCTCTGGTGTGGTGACAGTTCGCGAAGTTGGTGGGGTATACTGTGCTTCTGGAATGTTTGCAAACGGGTGTACAGGTGTTTTGCTATAGCTGGTACAGGTTGTGCAGCTGTAGTTGATGGTCGAGCATTTGTCTGTGAGGTCTGGGAAGGAGGCTGCAAAGTGGTCAATGGTTTGGCTGATGTTGCAGCATTGTCACTTTCTGTAGTGCAATTCAGGGGTCCTCTGCGAACCCGTGGTATTTCAACTCCATTGAATACGGGTTGTGTGCGAAGTGCAAGGAGTTCACATTCAAGCGCATTGATACGTTCCTCTGTGGAAATGCGTGTAGTAGTTTCTGTAACCACTACTTTGGGTTTGGGCGAAGAGGGGATAAGGTCATAAATCATTGTGGATGTTGCTGGGGATGTGGAGAGTGATGTGACCATTACTTGTCCAGGATTCGACCTGTGATATTTGTCCAGTCTGTCCACTAAGAACTTCCCAATGATCACATGGCGAAGGAATGATCCTGAGGGGAGAACAACCTTGCCTTCTGCATTTTGCTTGCATTTTCCTGATGAAATGTACAATGTCAACTTTGGACACTGCGAAATGAAGTGACCTTGTTCGCCACAGAAGTTGCCATTGCCTGAATTTGGTGGGCGATTGTCCTGTGAAGGCTTTTTATTGTCTGTGCGAGCTTTTCAAAGATACTGTTCAGATCTTCAATCTTTATACCTGTTGCTGGAGGGGGAGTCGACAAAGGATTGTAAGATGTCAAAGATTGTTGCGAAGTTAGATCATGGGCTGGGGAATAACTGCTGTGCGAATTGGGTGATTCTGCAGTTAGAATGTACACCGCTGCATCGTATAACTGCATGAGAGTATAGCCTTGATTTGCCACTTGGTTTTGATGCATAATTAGCTTGATCTATAAGAAACTTCGAAATGGTGTAGAATTGCCTGTAGTAGTCCGTGAGGTCTTCGAGCATTTTGATTCCTAGACGCGATCACTCGCTGACTACTTTGGCTAGGTCTGCTTCTGTCCAACAATTGGTGCTGCTAGTTCCGGGGTACAACTTTAAGATCGCGGTCTTCCAGAGAGCATAAGTCACTGTTGCATTGTATTCTGGTAAAGCTTCCCAGAGTTCTGCAATCTCAATTGCGACATAGCGACATGCATGTAGCTTCTTCTGATCATCAACTGTTATCTGGCATGACCAGAACAACAGTTCCAGTTCTGCGAAATATTGTCTGAGTTTGTGAGGTTTGTCTTGCATAAACTTTGGTGCACTAGAATGTCCTCTAGTGGGCATATTGGGTGTCATTGTAGCCATTGTTGGTAATGTAACTTTGTTCAGTGGTTGCAAAGTGAGTGGCGAATTAATTGGAGATGATTCTTGTGAGTCTGATGTGTTAGGCGTTTGTTCTTCGAAGGTTGCTGGTTGTAGTAGAAATGCCTGGTTGAAGTGGGTTGGTTGGAAATTGGTGGTGGTATGTGGATTCAAAGGTATTGGAAGCCTCCTGTCATCAGAGGCTCACTGGGCATGGTCACACAGTTGACAGGATCATGCTGTATTCTCCAGAGCTGGGAGCACTACATCAGGGCAGGTTACAGGTTACTTACTGTACTAAAAATAAGTAGGGTTCAAACAAATGTTTGGTACTGGTCAGTATCTTTAACTGGAAGACTAACAAAAGGAGTCTGGATTTGGCCTGTGTAAACATGAGTCTGAAAACAATCAGAATAAGTTGAAACAAGATATAACGAGTCCAAGGTGAGTCAGACTGGGTCTGCCAGGCTTACACCCCTCCCCACCCAAAAACTTATCCAGCACTCAGGATTCTCCAGGGTCATCTGTATCCTCCCATAATGTGGGGCCTCAGGGGGCGAGGACATTTACCCAACTAACCAATCAAACAAAACTCAGAAAAAACTCAGCAGGCAAGGAATAAGGCTGTAAAAAGGTCCAAGATACGTTGGGGGGCCAAGCTCACACTCGCTTCCACAAGAAACTTTGTCCAGCACTCCAGGATCTCCAGGGTTGTCTGTTTCCTCTGACAATGTGGGGCTTCAGGGGACAGCGACATTTACCTGTGCCAATCCACGAAACTCAGTGACGAAAACAAGGGCCAAGCGAAGAAACCGTCCCAGCGGCAACTAGAAAACAGACAAAAAGGGGGGTTCGTCAACGGGGGGAGGAGCATGGGGAGGCCAGGGGGGATCCAAGGAGCGGGGCCGAGGATGCCCTTGGTGTCAAACCGGGGTGGGCGGGGACGATGGGTGGTGAGGGGACGTGTCGGCAGCGAGGGGGCGTCGAACGGCGAATGGGGTGAACGGGGGACACAGGGAGCAGGGGGGGGCCAGTGATGACCCAGGGGGCCTGGGGGACGCCTGGGGGACGCACGGGGCAGTGAGGCGGCTCGTCTACCGGCGAGCAGGGATTGAGGAAGGGAGCGGGGGTTCACAGGGGGCCGAACGCGGGGAACGGGGCATGCAGGGGCCGAATGCAGGGGAACGGGGGGGCACAGGAGGTCGGTGGTGACCCAGGGCAGCTGGTGGCAGCCGGCATTGACGTCGGTGACGTCGCAGGGGTGGCAGTGGGCTTGGGTGGTCAGACGGGGTGCTGTGGATGGCAGGGGACAGGTGGGGATGGGAGGGGCGACGTCTGTGACGTGGCGCGTCCGCTGGAGGGCAACGGGGGGCAAGCGGCGTTGTCAGTGACGTGGATGGTGGCACGGCTGATGTGGGGCTCTAGGGGTGGAGTAGGAGATGGGGGAGGTGAGCTGCATGCTGTGGGGCTCTCAGAGCGGTGAACGCGGGGCCATTCGGTCTGTCTGGGGGCTGGGGCTGTGACTGGGAGCGGCAGGGGGCCGTCTTGGTGATGGCGGGTCAAGCATTGCTGGTGGGGCCAGGCAGGGGATGGAGGGGGTTCAGGCCATTGGAGGGGAGGTTTTGGGGGAAGGTGGGAGCACGCCGGGTGCAGTGGAGGTTCGCGTTGGAGTGTCGTGGAGCAACCCTCCAGGCCTCCTGAGCATGCCTATGAGCCTTGTTTGGCTGTGTTTAGCAGTAGCTTTAGAGCTTAGTCAGCATGTAGCTTGTGTAGAGTCAGAGCGAGTTCCAATCATCATTCGGTTTTGCACGCATCCCCAGGCCTTGGGTGTCAGCAAGGGCCACTCCATCTGGTGACAAGAGTGTGATTCAAACTCTAGCAGGCACACTTTGATTTTTACGGGCACATTTCAGAGCCCCCAGCTTTTAAGTTTTTTTTTCGCACCCATTCTATGTGCCGAAAATTTTCCTAGCTCGTTTGAGGACTACTTAGAAGTCTGCAAACCACAGCCCAAAGTCTACGAGCAACCCCCCAGCTTTTCTTCCAGAGCTACCAACCAAATCCCTTTTTCTTCGAAAGCCTACAAGTCTACAAAAGTCTACAAGCCAAAGTCTAAAGTCCACAAGCCAAAGTTTAAAGTCTAAAGTCTAGTATCAGCAGTTACACATGGCCCCAGGCAATGGCCCCAGTCACAAGAGCTCGAAGACGAAGAAAGGTGCTAAGGCAGCACCTGAAACCACGAAGGTCCCCATAAGGGAACCGCCGCCCGTCGAATCACCGACTGGCGCCAATTTTGACCTCGCGGATCCATTCCACACATCAGCTGAGATGTACGCAAGCTCACGTAACCGCGCCGCCGCATTACGCGCACTATGGGATTTGGCCACCGAGATAGGCCGGAAAACAATGTCTACAGAGACGCAAGCTAGAGCTTTTGAAGATGGATTGAAAGAAGGAAAAGAGATAGGATTTGAAGAAGGGAAGCTACTGGGAATGGAGGAAGGGTTGGACCTAGGAAAAGTTCTAGGGAAACGAGAGGCAAAAAGAGGCTTTGCCGAGATGATGAAGACCAAGCGCCAACGAGGGTACAACATCGGATTTGAACAGGGACAAGACACTCAAATCGCAAAGCAAAAGAAAGACGACACATCTAGGATTCCCCCCAAGACTGCCCCTACCCCTACTGTTGATGCTGCTACGCAGACAGCACCCGACGAGCTGCTGCGTCCACTGAGTGACGCGGGGACGTCTACCGAACCCCCCTGCATTTGCGAGACTGGTGTACAGGTCGACGACGAACGTCAACACCCTGCCACACCCCCTCCTGTGTCCCAGAGCCCAGCCACGTCGCCCGTGACAATGGCTGCACAGCCGCCATCAACGACGGCCACCACCACTCACCCCCCAGCCCCAAAACCGGCCCCAGGACCTCGGAGACGATGGCACTCGCTCCCAGGCAGACTCACAACAGCCCAGAAAGCCCCTGAGCCCTGCGTTCGATGCCGCAACGAAGCCCGGACCTCAGTAGACACCCAGGAGGCCGCCGCCACTGACGTCGGCGGCCAGGGCACCTCTACCACCTCCAGGATGATGGCATTCATCACCTCCCTGCACACACCCAGCACCCCTGGCTCGCCCAGCACGTCCCCTAAGGCCGGCGCCACGTCACAGACGCCTGGGACGGCCTCCTCAGCCCAGCCCTTGGCACCCCTGCCGTTGACGGCCCCCTGCGCGCCACAGACGACTCCTAGACGGCCAGCGACGCCCCAGGAGCCTGCTACAGGCCCTAGGACGACGTCCCAGGCCCCCATTTGATGCCGACCGCCCCCCACAGCCTGTGCCACCTCACAGACAACACCGCGCACATCCCCCACCCTGCCGCTGACAGCCCAGCCCATTGTGGCCCGTAGAGCACCACGTCCCACTCCCCAGCCGTCCCCAGCACCCCTGTACCCACCCCCTGCACCTAGAATGGCCGAACGGCCACGCGTTCGACACCCCACGCCCCCTGCTGCCCCTCCCGTGTCGTGCTCGACGATGACGGCTCCCCCCTGCTTCCCCAGACCTCCCACCACCCCCCGTTTGCCCCCTATGCCCCGCGTTTACCCTGCCCGACCCCTGCCTAGCTATAGACGACCAGCGTCGCCACCACTCGCGTTCCACGGCCGCCCTGTGTCATCACCAGCCCCCTGCCCTCTCTCCATACACCCCACTGCTCCCAGCCCCCCCTCCGCCCCTTGCCAACCGAACGCGGCATCCCAGACGCCAGCGCTAACCCCCCTGCCACTGCCCTGCCCCCCACTGTCGTCCAAACGGCCCTCTACGGCCCCTGCTCCCTTGCCCATGCCTCCCGCACGCTTTGACTGGGCCGAGGATGCAAAATCACTACCCATCGGCCCCACGACCTTTGTTCGGGATCTCTCGGGCCTTCGTACTAACTGTGAAAGGCCATTCGGGACTCTACAAAGGTGAGCTCTATGACATTGGACACCACGACGAAGGTACTATCACCCTCAGCCACACCACCAACCCCAACTGTCTCCACCATGCTACCCTCCACATGCCTCCATGCCCCACTACCATGCTCCACTGCCACCTTTTTATCCAATGCTCAATTGGGATCGAGACCCACAACTTCTTGATCTTGGGAGGATACTGAGGAGTCTAGGATGGGTTGGAGGTTGAGGAGAGAGTCTGTGGGATTGCGACGAGGACGTCGCTATGTTGGATGGGGTTGCATGGAGTGTCGTGGAGCGACCCTCCAGGCCTCCTGAGCATGCCTATGAGCCTTGTTTGGCTGTGTTTAGCAGTAGCTTTAGAGCTTAGTCAGAATGTAGCTTGTGTAGAGTCAGAGCAAGTTCCAATCATCATTCGGTTTTGCACGCATCCCCAGGCCTTGGGTGTCAGCAAGGGCCACTCCAGCGTCATCGACTGAGAGGGGAGGGGACGTGCTAAGACGCCGTCGAGGGTGTTGGTGACATGGCAGCAGCGGTAGGGCTGCGCTCGACGTGCTAGGGGTCTCAGGGACGAGCAGGGGGGCTGGTGAGGTGGTGCCGTTGAGTACAAGGCTGGGAGGACATGCTGGGGGGATATATAAGGCGGCCGTCGAGGCAGAACGAGAGAAAAAACTATCTATAGTTGCCAGCAGTAGATTTAACAAAATCAAAATGGCCAGTGTCAAAAAAGTGGAAGCCTCCTGTCATCAGAGGCTCACTGGGCATGGTCACACAGTTGACAGGATCATGCTGTATTCTCCAGAGCTGGGAGCACTACATCAGGGCGGGTTACAGGTTACTTACTGTACTAAAAATAAGTAAGGTTCAAACAAATGTTTGGTACTGGTCAGTATCTTTAACTGGAAGACTAACAAAAGGAGTCTGGATTTGGCCTGTGTAAACATGAGTCTGAAAACAATCAGAATAAGTTGAAACAAGATATAACGAGTCCAACGTGAGTCAGACTGGGTCTGCCAGGCTTACAGGTATGGCGGACTGAATCAAGTGGATCAGATGAAAATCCCTCATTTGTCGAAGGTCGTTCTGACAAAATCTTGAAAGAAAACCCATGCGGTGGGCTCCAAATTTGATGTGCTCCTAGCGTTCCAAGCTGCAAAGAGGCACTGGAAAACTAGAAGGGGGAAGAGTTAGCTTAAAGGGTCCCAGAACCGGCCTTCTTCTACAAGGGTGGAAATCTGCGATGTCTGCTGTTAACAATGTACAGCCTAAATGAAGTGCGAAGAATGCGAAGTTAGTAGAACAAGGTTAGCAAAACGTCACAATAAAGGTAGTTAGTAGTTTGCAGTCTAATGGTGCAGTTTAATGAAAAACACTTTACCAATGAACTAGGATTGTCCCAGTTCCTGGTCGCAACAACACAGTGATGATATTCGATTAAGTCACAAGTTGACTTTGCAGTTGAACACAAAAGGTGACGAAAGTTGAAACCTTAGCACTGAGAAAGGGGGAGACCAGATCTCTTTTTCTAATATTTTACATAGGCTTTTTATACTAGCTAAATCAAAGTGGATACGATACTGTCCATGTCCATTGCTAATGGACTGCCTACACTAACTACATATGGGTAACCCAGGTAAATATGAAGTGGATCAGTTCACAAACTCTGCGAAGTGGCTGCGAGGAGTGTGAAGTCTGTAAAAGTGAAATATAGGTAGGTTTGGTTAACAAAGGGTGTTCACATGTCTTTTGAAAGGGAATGGAGAGAAATGGAAGAAAGAGGAAGATCGCCCCACAACCCTACAATACTGTGAAACACGATTTTGTCGCCCATACCTGGTGGAAGCCTATCATCGTCCCAGACAATCTATATCAGAGCAGTTAGGGCAGCAGTTAAGCCCTCTGATGAGCCCCTTCACAAGGGCGAAACTGCCTAAGTCCTAGCTCCAAGGGTTCAATCCCCATAGACCACCAACACCTCCCAGCTGAGTGGGGAGGAGGGGCAGCATGTTGGAGGCTCCTTGAATGCACACAAAAACTGAAAGAAAAAAAAAGTTCATTAGTGAGGTATAATTAGTGATAATAAAAATGAAAGGGGGACCAAGGGGGGGCCACACGATGTTGTGGCCATTCCCCCTTGTGGCTGTGCTACTCCAGGTGTTCCCAGGGATGTTACTAGTGTTATCTCAGTCACAAAGGGCTCCCTAGCTTTACATCTACACTATGTCATACCAGTCACTATATATTGTGGTCTTGTGTACTCTTGTGTGATAAGCTTTACCAAACCCCACCCCACTACTCTTACAAAAAAATACTTATTGGGGGGCATGGGGCCCCATACTGTTGGACTGGAGAATGGGGGACAGTGGGGGGAATATGGGGAGGGGGGGAGGCAGCATCCTAGAGAAAAAAAAAAAACAAAAAAAAACAAAAAAAAAAAACTTACATGGGCCCCAAAGGCCATGTGATGTGCAATGTGGTGAAGAGCAGTAGTGTCAGCAGCAGAAGTGATGGGTGAGGGAAGGGGGTGGCAGTGGGGGAGGTGGTAGAGGGGTGGTCACATTGGTGGTGGGAATGGTGGCAGTGGTGGTGGTGGCAACAGTGGTGGGGTGGTGGCGGCCTGTGAGTTGTGTAAGGGGGTGGCAGCAGTGGTGTCAGATGGTGAGGGAGGGGGCCCCATCAATGGTGGTCATGGTGGGTGGCCATGAGCCTGTGAGTTGTGAGTAGGCATTGGCATGGGTAATCCTGCTGATACTCTAGCATCAACCTGTACCCTCGCCCACACAGGTTAGATATTCACCCTGATGGATCAATTCCCCATGGGTCTACATGGTTCATGATAGGTCAGGGTTCCTGTGCAAGTATGTATAGTCTATTTACCTTGCATAATTAGGTTTTGGCACTCAGATGAGTGCCACAAACCTTCTAATTACTTATTTACTATGTATCTCTAACTTAATTTACATATTATATATGGGGGAAGCAATGCCCCAAAAGAGAGGGGAGCTTGGGGAGAAGAGTATTTATATACCAAATAATGTTTACTATTGTTTGGTTCTAGTAAACAAACATGAACACTACTGGAACCAAAAAATGGCAAACATTATTTGGTATATAAATACTCTTCTCCCCAAGCTTCCCTCTCTTTTGGGGCATTGCTTCCCCCATATATAATATGTAAATTAAGTTAGAGATACATAGTAAATAAGTAATTAGAAGGTTTGTGGCACTCATCTGAGTGCCAAAACCTGTAAATAGAAAAATGACAATGGGTACAGGTATGGGTTGTGGGTACCCTACTTGTGACCTTCTGTGTCCCATATGGGTTACCCAAACCTGTGCCAATGCCTAGGGTTCATCACGGGTCACACTGCAGGTAAAGTTTCACACACCGCACCTGCACCTGTCAACACTGCACCTGTTCTAACACTGCACTTGGGGTGACAGGTTTTTACCACAGTTTGTTGTGAAGTAAAAAAAAAAGACACCTCTGCTCAAGACAAGCGATGAAGGGATTTATTTATTTAATAATTGTGTACAATACTAAAAAGAGAAAAACCCGGCCCCCCATGCAATATGCGGGGGAGGGGGTTGTGATGCGAGCATCATTGCTCCCTTGTTGTTGTCCCGTCATGTCCTCCCAACCACCCCTGCCACCCCATTGGTCCCGTTGGTCCCACCCTCTCTGCTGTCACGTTGTCATCATCATCATTCCCCTCCCTCTGCTGGGGTGGTCTGGTCCTCCCATCCCTGTGTCCCTGTCCCACCATCTCGATGTCAGCCCATGGTGGTGGTGGTGGCTCCTCGTTGCTGCTGCTGTTGCCACTGCTCCCTGTCGACACTGGTGGTGGCTTGTCCTCCCCATCCATCCTTATCCCATCATTGCTCCCCATTTCCACCCCGTGAGCAATCGCTCATGGCAGCGGTTGGGGGTGCTGTGGTGGTGGTGGTGGTAATGGTGGTGGTGGCGGTTCACCATTTATGTTCTCTCCCTTGTTGTGTGTCATTGTCATTGTCCCTCGTGTCCCCATCTCTGTTTCGTCATGCGTCGTTCCTCATCCCGTTGCAAGTCTGTCGTCACCCAGCGTCATCGTCGTCCCTTCATCCCTTGTGTCCCTGTCTTGTTCCCCAGCAAGTCCCTCATCTTCTGCCTTTCCCCAGCCAATTTTCCCTCATCGTTGGCTGCTAGCAGCCCTCTCCCCCCATTCCACCCCATGAGCAGTTGCTCACAGTGGTGGTTGGGGGTTCTGTGGTGGTGGTGGTGGTGACCATTGTCGTCATCATCATTCCAGGTAGTGGTGTTGTTGTAAGTGAGTTATAACCTGTAAATATGTGAATAAAGTTAGTTGAAGACAAGATATGAACAAAGAAAAACATACATGGGGCCCAAATGACGATAAACGTTGTTTGGGCCCTTTCGTTGCTTCATGTTGCCATTGTAGCAGTCTAGGATCTAAAAAAACCGGTTAGCTATGAAATAAGAAAGTTTAAAAAAACTTACAGACAATGATTTTGTTGTCATTTCTCACGAGGGTGACCATTGATCAATGTCCAGCATCTTCCTCAGCCAGTGACTTAAATACCCGTAAATAACTGTGACACCATCAAAACGGGTATGGTGTGCCACAGGTACGGCATTTTGGCAACCATACCTGTACCTGTTAAACCCATGGGCAGGCATGTGACCAGGTGAGGAATCAAGTTATTCCACCTTTGTTTGAGTCTGTAGATTCCTTGGAATCTGGTGGTAAATTTGATCTCCAGTCTGATCAGAATTATCTATTATAAGACAAAATATATGTAAATGGAATGCTCTAGAATTCCAGAAATTCTGATCAGAATCCAGAGTCTGGCAGTCATAAAGTTTGATGAGCTAGTGGCATTTGGTGCATCTGTGCCAACCAGATGAGCTGTTGAACAATAGGTGGTAATCATCTTGGTGCTGGTTGCATTAGGATTAGCAATGTCGGCATGGGCGCTGGGCTCATTTGCAGCCATGATGGTAGTAGGCTCGGATTCATCTGATGATGATCCCCATACATTGGCACCACCCTGTACACTGACACCATGTGCTGAAGCAGAGGGTTCATCATCAGACAATGCCCATGCACTGGCGGCGTTGTGGGCGCTGACAGGAATTGCTGAACAGGGATCACCAGAGCAAAGTGGATTGGACTCAATTGGTGAGTTGCTTGACAATTCCCATGCATCAGAGGCCTCCTGGGAATTGACCATTGCTAGGATTGAAGGAGTCATCTCAGAATCCCAGTGACTTTCATGCTATGAAAAAGTTTGACAGTTTTGTGAACATCACTGACCTGATGATCAGCACCTTGTTTTTGTCACTGGCCAGACCATCAGCATATCCATCATTGGCAGTTCCTTCATCAGCACTGTCAGATCCCTCATCGGCATGTATCTCACGACTCACTCCCCACCCAAAGTGCTGGTGGCTGAAAATATTCCAGAAGTATGGGGAGTAGATGGCATAAAGGAACCGATGCCTCCTGGTGTTGAGCCTGACAGCAAGGATGACATGTACCCAGAATGCTCATGTGAGGTATCCTGTTTACCTAATTTCAACACCTCTGCTGGGGTCAGTTTGGCACCCCACATCCATTTGGCCACTGGCATAGGGATTGTGGCCAGTGTTTGCAGGGCAGCTAGTGCCTCCTCGCTAACCATATGGGATTTTGCATTACTTGTCTTCTCAGCTGCTGGTGACCTCTTTTCAGTTGGGAGTTCAGAAGAGGAGTGGGGCACAGGGCAGCCATTTCTGTGCTTGGCAGTGCACATGCTGCAGGATCACTCTCTTTCAATATCACTTGTTCATGTAGAAGGAATAGGCCTGATGCCTGGCACCAGTTAGCATCAAGCTGAGGAAACTATGCAACCTCCATACCATCAACAAATTGAAGAATGTCCCAGAGCTCCTTCTTCAACTCATTAATCATAATATCTTGTGATTGGCACTGGCCACAATCATTTTTGGCCACCGGTTTGGCTGAAGGTGTTGGAACTGAAGGTGGAGGATTCTGAGCTTGCATTAGGAGAAGATTGCAATGCATAGTTAAACATTCCATTAGTGTCAAGGAACTCAGTATTTCATGGGGCTGGTGGACCACTGTCCAACCACCAAGGCAATGCTTATCACCCCACCAAACAGTCATAGTTTGCTCCATTGGTTCTGACATCATGGGCTGCCAAGAGATCCAGATGAATGGGCACTGGCAGTTGATGCTCACTAAGGTGGCCAAGGCTATTGGCAAGTGACCTCAGGAGAATTGGGACCTTGATCACTTGACAGACCACATTGGCCAGACCACCATATGACAAGACAAACATCTGGACAAAAATGACTAAAAATATGGGATTAACCAGAAAGAAATACACATGAGTTCAGATTGTAGGGCCACCTGCATCCATTTACCATGCTCTGGATCAGACTCATCCATATGTAACAGGATGTGCCAAAAATGGGACTCTGTATAATACAACACTTCCTGTGTCATCTGATGCACCATCTGGTTTGATCCAGATTGCAGTGCAAAAAGATTGAAAAGTCAAAGCATATGGGTTGACATGTTGGCACAACTTTATGCACAGAGATTGCTGGTATATGATGGTTGAAGATAAGGACCAAGCACATTGATTGTTATCTTTTGGATATGACACCTGGTCACCTGACTGTTTAACTAAGACAAAGGAGAGCTGTAATGCAGACTTGTAGACTTAAAAAGTACAATTGGCAGATATTGCAACAGCATGCCATGTGTCACATTGATGATGAGCATAGGCAGCAGCCTCCTCTGATATTTGGAAACACTGGAAATTATCTGGTGACCTAAGGGAACTGCCATTCCTGGTCACAGAAGTGCCAGTAACTGGCACCACCAATGGCCAAGCAGCACATGGAGTGCTGGTGACAGATACCAAACTGGGAGGCAGATGTTCGGCCCCTGACACCATCGGCCCCTGGGCATTGGTTGACACTGTACCTGATTTCCACTGCTCACTCAGGTGCATGTAACAAACTGTCCATTGCATTTTATACCAGAGGGACATGACCTCTTCCTGCCATCTGGCCTTCTGTGCATGGGACTGTAGCCAGTGAACCCACTGGACTGTTGAGCTTCTGAGAGGAAGGGAAATACATTTTTACAATATGATGTACATTCTAGCTGTGGCCAGTCCACATTGGCCAATACACCAGCCTCTTGTTGAGCTCCTCCCTGATGATTTCCCCAGATCCATGACAAACACAGTGAGGTTGATCCTGGTATATTTGGTGTCAAGATAGTTGTACTGGTGCTGATGTCATTTCTTGTAGGTGGTTTGTAGGCCTCAAGGGTGGTGCTATTGGCACCAAGCACCACAAGAGTGGACCAGCATCAATTATAAGTGTGACTGTGTAGTCCTATCTCTGTATTCAAGCCCAAAATCATTGTGTTAAGGCGAGAGCCTCAACTACTCAGTACAAGTATCGAGTTCGTTAACAACGAGGCTTTCGTTGCTAAGTTAAATCACGCTAAGTCAGAGACTTTCTGACTTAGGTCGAGTCGCGCGTTCGAGAGCAGTATAAGGCTGTTAATTGCCTAGGTCAAGCTAAGGAGCCTTGACCTCTGTCTACTACAGTTTATATAGCTAATTACCTGGCTACGTGTCGAATACGTGTCTACACGTATTATAAGAGTCAGTAAACTATCTATGGGTGCAAAGCTGTAGAGTGCGATGTAAACGGACAGCTATCTACTCGGTGTCTAATGAAAAAGGGAATATGGGCGCTGCCCGACGAGTCAGAGATAAGGAGACGAGTCATGATGAACACTGCCGCGACGGAGAAGGAAACAGAAGAGAGACGAGTCATGGTAAGCACTGCCGCGACGGAGAAGGAAATAGAGTAAAAGGAAATCGGAACACTGCCCCCCCCCTATCCTCGAAGTTTCCAACTTCGTTTCATTCTAACTCTTTCTCCACTTGTTCTGTAGATTTGTTGAGCGGTCGATAGACCCATAACTCTTGATCGATTGGCAAGAAAGTAGGTGGCGTTGGCGGCGGTACACGCGGTGCAGGTGGGATGTAAGCGGGCGTGGGGACGGCGATGGGGGTCGAGTCGAGCAGGGCGTTCGAGGGGGTCGGAGAGATGTGAGAGAGGATTTCACCGAGTTCGTATATGTTGTGTCGGCGTTCAGTTTCGCGAATAGAGATGTAAGAGAGCGATAATAAGATCATCCAGCAAGTAAAGAAGAAAAGCCCGAGGGCGAGGGCGATGATTTGCATGTATGTCATGATTGGAGTGGGGATTTCTGGTGGTGCTGGGGAACGTCAACGAACATCTGTCCTTTAATAGGGGTGGAGCGACCCTGGTCCGGGTTCACCGGTCGAATTCGCCCAAGCACTGTCATCGAAATTGGAGAAGTATTCGGCCGCTGTATATGCCGTTTCTTCTTCGCTCCCACTTCGCTTCTGATCAGGGGTAACCGATCGCTTCTTGTTCCGGGGACAGTCTTTTGGGTAGTGCCCTGGCGCTCGTTTCTTGCAGATGTCGCAGGTGAAGAGGTGACAGTAGGACGCAAAATGTCCCAGCCCTTTGCATCTGAAACAGGCTTCGTTTTTCATGTGGGGCGGAACTGCGGAGGGTGGCTGGTTGGCGGTCAGGGTCATGCTTCGGACGTAGAAAGGGGTCGGAGGTCGTTCTTTTTGTTTCGGGGGAGAAGGCTGCCAGGCATTGGCGGATGCGGCTCGTGCGGATTTTCGAAGGTGGTAGGAGGAGGAGGAGGTCGCGGATCCAGATGGGGGCGTTTGCAACGCGTGTGTTTCTGCTCGGGTTTGTGTCGGGGCGGTGGAGGTGTTGGGCTTTGCGTACTTTAATTCGTAATTACTAACTACAGAGGCCATTCCTTTCTCTAGCATTTGAGACATCATACTGTAGGCGAGTCGTTCTAAGTTTGAGATGGTATCGAGGGTGAGATCGTATTGTCGGAGGGTTTCTTCGAGGGGTCGGTCGTGGACCTCGCAGAGGATTTCGGCGTGATGCCCGGGATCTTGGAGATAGTTGTTTGTATATTCGGCGAGAGGGGGGAGAATGTTCAAGGTTTTGAGAGCGTGAGAAGAGGGGAGGTCAGACATGTTCGTTTGATGGTGATGGTTGCGGATGAGTTCGCTGGGTCAGTTTAGAGATGTTTCTTCTCCTTATATGCAGCAAGGAGGTCCGCAGCGTTTCTTAAATTATCCGTAGGCTCCCATGTGTTTTCAGACGTGGGGTAGCCTAGCCACTTCACCAGGAATACGTGTCCTCTGCCTCGTTTTTTGTGGGCGATGATTGACTCCACTTCGTGTTCTTCCTGTCCGTCAATCAGGTCAGGGGGTGGCCTTAGGTAATTGGGGCCGTGGGCGGCGGTTTTGCGATAAGGTGTGAGGAGGGCGGCGTGGAATACAGGGTGGATCTTCCATTGATGGGGGAGTTTCAGCTCGTAGGAGAGTGGCGACAGAACCTGCTTGATGGGGAAGGGTCCCTCTCGTTTCGGAGAGAGTTTCCTTGTCACATCTGTCAGTTTTAGGTTTTTCGAGTTAAGCCACACCTTCTGTCCTTTTTCGAATGGGGTAAATTTCCTTGTGATTCGTTCCGCCATGATTTGTCGAGCCAGCTCGTGCGCTGCAAGTGCTTCGTTTCGTGCTTTTAATAACTGAATTAGGCGTTGTTCTGCTGCGGGTACGTCGCTTTTCTGATAGGCCGTGGGTATTGCTCAGGGTTCGTATCCCATCATGAGGTAAAACGGGGAATGTTTCACCGTTGAATGCGTGCGTTGGTTGTGGGCGAATTCCGCAGTGGGAAGGAGTCTTCTCCATGTTTCAGGGTTGTTCGTGCAGAACATCCGAAGGTAGACCTCAATTTCCTGATTCACACGTTCCGTTTCTCCATCTGTTTGAGGGTGGAAGGCGGTGCTCATCGCGAGTTTGATTCCGAGGAGTTTTCCGAGTTCTTGGTAAAGTTTCGATGTGAATCTGGGGTCTCTGTCGGAGATTATCTTGTCTGGTAGTCCGAACCGGGTGTAGACATTTTTTAGATATGCGTCCGCAGCTCCTAATGCATCGCGAGTTTGATTCCGAGGAGTTTTCCGAGTTCTTGGTAAAGTTTCGATGTGAATCTGGGGTCTCTGTCGGAGATTATCTTGTCTGGTAGTCCGAACCGGGTGTAGACATTTTTTAGATATGCGTCCGCAGCTCCTAATGCATCAATCGTTTTGTTGCAGGGGATTAAAATTACCCCCTTAGTAAGTCCATGGTCTACCACGACCATTAATGAATCGAACCCATCGGACAGGGGTAGGTCGGTGATGAAATCAGTTGTCACGAGCGCGAATGGGCGCGTTGTATTGCTTTTAATTGGCGTGAGTGGTGGTGTCGTCGGATGTGTAATGACCTTCATTTGTTGGCATTTTGCGCAGCCTTCTACCCAGTTCTTGATTAATACCGTCATTCCCGGCCACCAGTAGTCTCTGCGGATGAGTTCGATTGTCTGGAATTGCCCAGGGTGTCCGGATGGTAGCGAGTTGTGGTATAATTCGATTATTTTCTTTCTGAGTTCGGTGTCGGGTGGTACGTAACACCTATTCTTAAAAAAGATTAGACCGTCTTTTACTTCCCAGTCTGTCAGATCGGATTTGATCGGTGGGGTTCCGTTAGTTTTGAGCGCCTTGATTGCCTCTGCAACTAGTTCGTCTTTCATCGTCGCTTGAACCAGAGCTGTCTGCATGTCTGTGTCGATGACGTTTACGAAGATTTCTGGAGGGAGTAGTGTGATGTTCTCGTTGTCGTTTTCTGTTCCTTGATTCCAGTCTTCTCTTCTCGATAGCGCGTCGGATTGTATCATTTGCGATCCTGGCACATGTAAAAGATTTAGCTCGAATTCGGATAAGAATAAGCTCCATCGAGCTTGTCTTCTATTTAGTTTTTGGGCGGTGCGGAAGTATGTCAAGTTCTTGTGGTCGGATAGGATTGTTACTGGGTGTGCGCTTCCTTGGAGATAATGGCGCCAGGTTTCCAGGGCGCGTATGATGCCTAGGAGTTCCCGATCGTAGATTTCATAATTCCGTTGCGTTGCGTCGAGCGAGTGTGAAATATATCCGCAGGGGTGCCATTGTCCGTCAGTGCCTTGTTGTCTGAGTACCGCACCGGTGGCGAATTTCGAAGCGTCTGATTCGATGGTGAAGGGTCTTGCCGGATCGGGCATTGACAGGATTGGTGCCTGTGCAAATCTAGCTTTTAGCGCATCGAACGACGTTTGACATGCTTCTGTCCATTCGAATTTAGCATCTTTTCGGGTTAGATCATTTAACGGTTTCGCTAGTTCGGCAAACCTCCCAATAAATCTTCGATAGAAGTTTCCAAATCCTAAAAATGATCGTACTCCTTTGACATTTGTCGGTTCCGGCCAGTCTTTGATTCCTGCTAGTTTTGTGGGGTCCATCAATATTTGATCCGGTTTGACGATTAGCCCGAGGAATTCGACTTCTTGGACGTCGAACTTGCATTTCTCTGGTTTGAGGTAGAGGTCGTTTTCGAGTAGTCTTTGTAAGATTCGCTGTGTTCGCCGTTGATGTTCTTGTTTGTCTTTGGAAAAGATGAGGATGTCGTCCATGTAAATGACTACCCATCCCTCGTCAATCATATCTTTGAAGATGTCGTTCATCATGCCTTGGAACGTGGCGGGGGAATTGCATAATCCAAAGAACATTACCGTTGGCTCAAATAACCCTTTATTCGTCTTGAAAGCTGCTTTCCATTGATCACCTTCTTTGATTCGGACGTTGTGATAACCCCATCGTATGTCAAGTTTTGTAAAATATTGCACTCACTTTAGTTTGTCGAGAAGGTCGCTAACCAGTGGGAGTGGGTAGGTGTTCTTGATCGTTCTGTGGTTGAGGTACCGATAATCTTGGCAGGGTCGAAGTGCTTCGGAGTCTTTCTTTGCGACAAAGAAGAAAGGTGATGCCATGGGTGATTTTGACGGTCGGATGTATCCTTTCTTCAGGTTTTCTTCGAGAAAGTCGTCCATTTTCGATTGTTCTGCTGGTGTCAGTGGGTAGACTTTACAATCTTTTGGTAGGAAATCATCTTTCAGATCGATTGCATGATCCCAGGGTTTCGATTCGGGGAACCATTCCGATGCTGCCTTTTCGAATACCTTTCGATATTCTTGATACTGTGCTGGAAGGATATCATCGAGTGTCTTTGTCTTTTCTGGGTTGTCCGTTTGATTGTCGTGAGCAAGTTTCTGCGAAATAGAGGTTTTAGCTCTGATCCAGATCCCTTGTCCAAGGCAAAATCGTGGTGAAGTTCTTGATGACATTATCCTCGATATCCTTTTTGTGTTGTTCGAGTATGAATATTTCGGCGCGTCGTATTCCAAGGTGAGGGGTGGTTCGGTGGTGGTAGGGTTGAATATTCCGATGACGGGTTCTCCTTTGATGTAAGCAATGACGAGGTCGTCTGTTGGTTCAGTTTCGACTTTGTCTGACGTTAATGGGATGTTGTCCAGGGTTCCGTTGCTGTTGTCTTCGATCGGGTGTTCTTCTTTGATAGGGGTGATTTTCCTGATCTGTTCCTCGGTGCTTTGTTTGAATGCCGTGTCTTTGATCATTTCCCTAGATTTAGCAACGATTCTCCGAACTCGGGCGAATCGTTCTTCTTTGTCAGGGAAAGTGATCGTACCTTTTTTCCAGTTGATATCGGGGTTTTCCTTTCTAGGGTGAACCATTGCTCCACCCAATATTGAGGCACTGGTGATGTGGTGGCATGTTTGTCAGTGTGTCATGGTGCATATCAGTTCTACATATCGGTTCTACAATGGTGCACCTGTCAGTAGTGTTACCAGTCAGTAATGTCAAAGCCATTGGTAGTGTGCACATTGGTTGGTGTGTGCAGCGGTGTGCATTGGTTTGGCAATGGAGCACCTGTTGGTAATGTTACCAATTGGCAATGTTGTCAGTAGCATTGCCGGTCGGTAATGCCATCAGTCAGTGCATGCAGCAGTGTGCATCTGTTGGTGCACATCGGCTTGGCAGCAGTGTGCCTGTTGGTAGTGTTACCAAGTGGTAATGTTGTTGGCAGTGTTGCTGATCAGCAAGGTTGTCAGTAGTGTGTGCATTGGTGTGCATCGGTTCAGCAGTGGTGTGCCTGTTGGTAGTGTTACTGTGTCATGAGTCTGGGGCCCAGGCTTACAGTAAGCTCATGAACTATCTTTGACAGCCCTTTAAGTGGGGCTGCCTGCTGCAATTAGGGTGTAGCATGGGTATGGGTAAACCCACGGTAAACGGCCCACAGGTTTTATGGGTGTGGGTACAGTTGCCGAAATGCCAGACCTGTGACAGACCATACCCATTTGGGTGGTGTCACGGGTATTGACAGGTTGCTTGAATTGCCGGATCCAATCATTGCCGGACTCTCAACATCAGTTTTCCAGACTTTTTCCTCTTCTGTTGCCCATCTTAAAGGTAAGTTTTTGTTTCTTTTCAACTAACTAAATATTTCTTTTCTAGATTACAATGTTTCAACTAGACAGTGGCACTGGTAAGTCTCTTGTTTGTTTCAATTATCTAACTATTATTCTTTCTAAATTATGTTGTTTTGTTCTACATTACAACAATGGAGACAGCAGATGAAAACAACAACAGTGAGGACAACGCATGCAGCAGCCATCCCCACCACACCACTCCCAACCACCGCTATGAGCAACTGCTCGTGGGGTGGCAATGGGGAGCAACGAGGAGAGGGGACAGCTATCACATCACCAATGATGAGGACCACAAGGGTGACAAGGGCTGCAGGAATGGTGGTATGACATGCACAACAAGAACGATGAGGGCGACAAAAGCATTGACAGGGAGGGTGATGGCAACGTGGAGGCTAGGGACAATTGCAGGGAGGCCAGGGATGATGATGGGGAGGCCAGGGGCTCTGACGACAATGAGAGGATTGGGATGCCAACAACAACAAACCACCACCACCACCACAGCAGCAGCACTCCCATCCACCACCACGAGCAACTGCTTGTGGGGTGGAATCGGGGAGCAACAGCAAAGGGGAGTGGTCAGAACGAGGGGGTACCAAGATGCTGGGGAGGAACACCATCCATGGGGCGCCACTGGGTGATGAGGGGGACAAGATCAATGGCCAGATGATGATGGTGATGATGATGGGGAGGATTGGGACGATGACAACCAAATACCACCACCACAACTACCACAGCAGCACCCCAATCCACTGCTGTGAGCAACTGCTCATGGGGTGGAAACAGGGAGCAACGGGGAGGGGGGGGGGGTCACTGGTAGCCAACAGTCACCACAACCTGACAAGGATGCGAAGGGAACGAGTGGGTACCATGACATGGGGGAGGACTACCACCATGATAACAGCATGGGGCGATGAGTGGGAAGGCCACCATGGTGACCTCTTGCCCCTTCATCTCGCTCGCAGTGAGATGGCAGGCTTTTTCTTTTTGTAATATTGTATATAATTATTAAGTAAATAAATCCCTCCACCACTCAACAAGTGATGAGGTTCTTCTTGCAAGTTGATGATATAGCATGATTAAATAAAATCCTGATGCTCAACATTATTTGAATTTAAAAAGTATCTGTAGCTTAGGTATTGTGTACAGGGTGTAGTTAAGTTAGTTAAGAGCTTATGCCATACAAACACAGGATGTTTAATGGCATAGAACATGGAATACAAGGCAAAAATCCATGGTGTATATATGTGGTGTCACACCTGCGGTGTTTGGTGACAGACCGTGGTAAAACCTGTCACCACAGTTGCAGTGTTAGAACAGGTGCGGTGTTGGTGGGTGCAGGTGCGGTGTGTGAAAAGTTACCCACGGTGTGACCTGTGATGAACCCTAGCTGCAATTAGTGTCCAATTAGATTTTTTAGACATTCAAATGCCTACAGTTCAGACATACATGGGCAGCACAAAAGTTGATATCATATTGCAAAGGAAAACATCACAAGGAGGTTGGCAAATAGGGAGATGACATATGACTCAGAGATAACATACAACTTGGAGATTTGGACATCACAACTAAGTATTGAAGGGAGGAAGGTGAGGGAGGGTGTCCTCATCATAGTGCTGCGAAGCATCAACTCCCAGCCCTCCAAATGCCACCTGGTTATTAAATTCTGGAAGGCAGAATAACGTTGGTCCTGGCACCACAGCTCCCACAGTACCCTGGTATTGTAAGTGGAGATGAAGCATCTTTAAGTTGTGTTCCTCCTTCTCATGCTCCCTCTGATGCTGGGCAGGCATATGGCAATTGTCAGCTTGTAAGTGTTTTTTATTCACATTGAGAGTCATCCACTGCTTCTTCAAGTTAGTGTTGCCACAGCTGAGTCATGACTCAGGTGAAGTCTTTTTACAAAATGGCTGTTGCCTTTGAAATAAAACTCCTAAAAGTATGAAAATATTTAACAGAATAGCAGAGCTCGCAGGCTAAAGGGAATGTCTTACCATTAAGGAATTGGATAACCCATTCCTGAGTTATTTACATATCTTTGCTGTGACTCCATGACTTGACTCAACTTCCAAGTCATGGCAAAGTTATGTGAATAACTCAGGAATGGGTGATCCAATTCCATGATAGTAAGGCATTCCATTTTGCCTGTGTGCTCTGCCATCCTGTTAAATATTTTCATACTTTTAGGAATTTTATTTCAAAGGTAACAGCCATTTTGTGAATAAACTTCACCTGAGTCATGACTCAGCTGTTGCAACACTACTTCAAGTCCAGTTCAGCCATGTGCTGTGCATGCTCTGCCATCTTCTGTGCATGTTTATCTGCAGTGGGGGATGTGATTCTCTCAGCATCAGCTTTGTTCTCATCTCCAAATGCCTCCTGACATGTCCTTTTTCCTTTCATTTTTTGAGATGCAGAAACAGCAGTCAATGATTTTGACAATGGTGTGGATACAGATGTGGCTTTGGAAGATGGTTTGGAACTAGTGGGACATGAAGTGGTGCTACCAACATGGTGGAGCAGGTTGTGGGGTTGAAGAACCAGAGTGGGCATAGGACTTGACTTGTGGTTATTAAAAAACAGCCCTTCTGGCTGAATCACAAACCATTGGATCGGCCATGATTTGGGTTGCAGTGCGACAACTCACTTTGTCAACAGGGCTCTCACTGCCCCTAATCTCATCATCCCTAATCTCATCACCATCAATGTCAATGGGGCCTACATTATCATTGGGGAGTGCATCACTGTCATCACCAGATGAACCCCTGTGTTGGATAAGGGTGAGGGCCTCAGCTGCAAGATCTTGGCCTGGCTCCAAAGATGCAGTGTATAGGTTGAAATTTGGGAGCATTCTCCAAAAGCCATGGAGTTGCCTCCAGTAAGGGAAGTCTTTCTCAAGTTGTTCTGGTGGAATTGTGGTCAACAATGACAGTCAGTGGAAGGAGGAACATCAAACTATGTACCAACAAGATTGTGTAAAGGGCTTCCCCCATTGATATCTTCATATCTTAGCCTGGTGCCAGTCTGCCCAAGCTTCTTGTTGAATGTGTGATACTTCTTTTGCAGTCTGTTTGAATTTGAGTATAAGATAAAACAAATATGAATTGGGTACTTACCTGGTGATGTAGTTGTCAATGGACTTGGTTTTGTTCCTTTGGCAATGTGTTTTCATCATCCTTCATCCTTTGCATCCTTTGCAGAGTCAGAAAACAGTTTGTCCAGTAGATTCAGCATGTCTTCTTCAAGTTGTTGGCTTGGTCCTCATCATCATCTGTGTTGTCAATGGCATTTACTTCAGTTTGTTGATGGTCTACAGAAACATTTTGGGGGCTGCAGCACCAGCCAGTGATGCTTTTGAACAAGGGGGCATGGTAGTTGAGGGCATCATTCATTGATCAGCAGAGTTTGAATCAGGTCCGTTGATGTTTGAAAAGGGGAGGCCAAAAAGGGAGCAAAAAGGGGCCCTTTTGCAAAATGAGGGGGATGGGCCCATTTTTCAAAAAGGCTCCTTTTTGACTTCATTTTCAAGTCATTTTCACATTTCATTTTTTTAAAAGTAGCTAAAAAGTGGATTGAAAAGGAGTCAAAAGGTAAGCAAAAAGGACTACAGCTTTGAACAACCCTATTGTTGCCCCAGCCAGTTACAACATATTACACCTTGAGCCATATTTGCACAAAGATTACAAATCACAGAAGGCCAACCCGGTTTCAGTGATGTAAGAGCCATAAGAGATTTGTCATTTTCCCAATGGACCCCCCTCCTCCTTACCCCTATTTTTGGATTCCCTTTGGGCCACCATCCTCGGATCATATTTACGACTGGAGCGACTGCACCTGCAATGAATAGTGAAGAATTGTGAGTCAACAACATTCAAGGACTTGTACGAGGCAACATACTTTCCGCAAACAGTATTCTCACCGAATGGCCCATCATGTGATGTGATATCAGGCTTCCCACACTGCTCACAGTGGTCGGGAGTATTGAAATTACGTTCAGTCCTTCCATAGTTTGTCTTGAAACACCCAATTTCAATCAAATTATGACCAATGTCAACAAATTACCCACCCTCTTTTGAGGGGGCCTTGTTTTGGAATCCGGGCCTTGCAATTCCTTAATTTCCTTTTGCTTTAACCTCCAAGAACGGCTCCTATTGACATCATTACACCTGCAATGAATAGTGAAGCATTATGAGTCAACAACTACATTCAAGGACTTGTACAAGGCAACATACCTTGTGCAAACAGTATTCTCACCGAATGGCCCATCATGTGTGGCACCAGCCTGCTCCCCACACTGCTCACAGTAACCAGGAATATTGAAATTACGTTCAGTCCTTTCATGGTTTGTCTTGAAACACCCAATTTCAATCAAATTATGACCAATATCAACATATTACACCCACCCTGTTTCGGCTTCTCGTAGGGGCCATTGTTTTGGAACCCTGGATTTGCGAGGAACCAGAGGCAGAACCCTCAGGATGGACAGTACCATGGACTTGCGAGGGAGCAGAGGCGGAATGGGCCTCTTGCAAGTGACCAGGGACAGAACCATGGGACTGGTATGATTACTAGAAGTTGATCGAAATGTGCAGAATATGACCTACCTGGGGCTGAGAGCAAGGTATTAGCAGTTTGAGGTGTGCATCCAACGTTTACTAACTCACCTGTGATGGTGTTGGATTGACGGGTGTATGCACACCAACAGTGAATATATATATAGCATCATGGATAGAAGATACCAACCTCCGTCCCATTCCCAAGATATCTGTTAAGTTGTGAGATATGCTGTAGGTGGGACATGGATCAGACATCAATGGCTGGTATGTCACCCGCTTACGTTTGGTAAAGGAACGTGGGCCTGGTCGAGGATCCAAATCGGTAAGAGGGAAATGCTAACTCTATATCATGATGGCCCACTCACCGGGATACTAGTGTTTTGAAGCTGGTTAACTTCTTCCCAAGATCGAAAGTTGTTGATGGCAGCCCCATGGATTGTGAGAAGGGCAAGGGGGAGGATTCGAAATTGCATGGTTGAGGGCCAAAGCTTAATAGATGTCTAATCTGTCAAACGATTTCAACGAACTGAGACCAGCTCAGATCGGATCTTCAAGAGGTCGTTATCCCATCGGCCAATGCTGTTAGAAACTTACTTATAGGAATGCGAGAGAAACACTAGATTGATTATATAAATGTATGAACTAGAGAGCTCGAGGTTGTCAAGGACATCCCACTGATCCCAGTCACGGTCCCCTGGCAGCAACTTGGTATTGGCTTCTGCAACACGTTGCATTGTCATCTGGCATCCATGATATCTAGTACCTACAACACAATTGGCATGATGCCAAGGCTTCCATGATAATCATTTGTGCCTGCACTAACCTGGATTCTGGACACCGCCGCATCATCCCTATTGTTGGCAAAAAAGACTGGTCAGTGGTCACATCAGGAAATCGGTAGGTGACTAGATAGATCTGATCAATAGGGTAGTTAGTTCACAGTAGCTGTTTCGAGGCTGATTTCGACCTGATTTCGGCCTGATTTCAGTTCCGATTTCAGTTGAGTGTTGTCAAATCTGTTCGAAACCAGCTTTCCGATTTCATTCCGAGTTCTCAGCATTGAGAACTCGGTCTTTATCCTTGACTCCAGCCAATGATTTCAACGTCCTGATATCTATTATTGCTGCGATCTGCGGTCGGAGTTCGAATGCACACGCCTTTGGTTCGACACAGCCTTTACTTCTATATTTATCCCCGGTGAAAAGTCACTCGACCCACACCCGAAACGACTCTAACTGATGAATATGTCACTCGTCAGGTGTGAATTCATCAGGTAAAGAAAGACGGTTTGTCTTTCATCTGTTACTGAGTCCTTTCCTGATGAAAATCACTGGAAGTTCAGTTGATGGCATCCGTGCGTAACATTGTTTATAGTTTAGGACTTTGGATTTGCAATTTGCAGCCACCACCACCCGTCTCCCTTTGCTCCCTCTGCTCTCCCTTACACCTCTAGTGAAAGTTATGGTGTTGCTTCTCGGCTGCAGTTGGCATCGAAACTCGGTGGATCACCGAAGATTGGATACCTGGTGTTCTGTGAGTATCTCTTTTTTCGTGGAGTGACGTGCGTTGAAACATGCTTTACTTAGGATACATACTACCCCATCACGGCTGAACCCACGCGTCGCCTCCGTATGTAGTTGACAATTGTAGATCCATGCATACTTGCATTTATTCTGTTCTAACGATCACTGTAGGATGATGTGTCAATTGGTACCTATGTGCCATGTTGGTAACATGGTTCATGCAATTTCTTGTGGTCAACCTATGGACAGTAGGAATAGAAGGGGAGCAGGAATGGTGGGCAACTGGTTGTAGTGAATGGGTAGCAGTGGGGTGGAAACGAGTAGTATCAGAACTAGTAAGTCGTGTACTGTTCAGAGTAGTGTATTTAATTTAGAGTGGAAATACAGTGGGGTTTGCAAGTACTAGCATATAGTCAGTGGACAACACTCACTGTTTCTATAAACATTGCTTAGAGCAGAGTTGTTATGCATCAATCTGACCCTTTGTACTAGTAGAACAATAAATTGGACAAAATATGGCGCACATTGATGTACGGTGATAACATCACTCCAAATTTTTCTGTGTTGCTGCTGTGGGAATATAGGCTGCAGTGTTCGACTCAAGTTCATCTCCTGTCAGTAGTTAGTGAATTCATATATTCTTGAAGGTAGGGTGTTGAAGTAGTCTCTATCAGGCCGAGACTGATTCACGTGTGTGAGTATCTCAATGTTAGGGAACTTGAGTGTGAGTTTGCACAGTTCTTGCTTGAAGGAGCACATAGTACAGTTACAGTGTACCGTATGATACGGTCCAGCGAATGGCTACAATGTTGTCATGCACCGTTCCGCCGGCTATGCAAAACCCGACGGGTTTACCGACGGATACCCGAAGTGGTACTCACATGATCACTCCAAAAGTGGTATTCAATTGCAGTACAGGAATGACTCAGAAACAAGGATAAAGAAAGGTGTAGAATATTCCAGACCTCGGAGACACCGCGCGATGCCCGACTTATTAGTAACTACTTAGTAATATTCTTACCAATCCCGTATTTCAAGACTATGCTAGATTATAGTAGAAACATTTGTACTTAGTATATAAGCTCGCACATTAGGTCGAGCTATCCAGTTTGAATATTGATTTGTTAACTCTAGTTGGATTCCAGTTCAACTCTCTAGTTCTTCCTCCCTCGGAACCCCCAACGCATTTCCGTGTACTCAAAAACTCACTCCTGAAATCAGGGACAACCGGATCAACAGGAGGGCGCAACTTCTTACAAGTTGAAGCCAAGTCCCGTTTGTTCCCCTTTGGAATCACCACGCATTTTCCAATTCTGCCCGCCCCCACTTTGCACGACCTTAACAAATGTAGCATATGATATGGGTTCGCTGAATGCCAGCGAATGACTGAGTAATAAGGAAGGACTACACTGTAGCGTATCATACGGTGGCAGCGAATTCGCCAGGCTGTGGTATGCCATGAATGTGCCAGTGCATGTCGAACTGCCGATGCCCATTACAGCGCATAAAATGCTGGGGAGAGTCAGCTGTCCTAAGGTGCCAGTGCCCCTGTTCGATGGTGGAAGTGCCAGTCACCTGTTCTAGGATACCGGTGGAAGTCACCGGTTTGAAGGTGCCAGTGCCCATCATGGTGCCGAAAGCCGGACAGACGTACCAGATCCATGTCCAAGTGCCATGACTGCACCGGTGCTTGGTGAACTGCCAATGCCCATTACAGCGCATAAAGTGCTGGTGCCAGTCACCTGCTTGAGGGTGCCGGTGCCCATCATGGTGCCGACACTACTACTGCCATGACTGTGCCGGTGCATGTAGAAGTGCCGGATAACAATTAAAGAACCAAACTGGCCAGAATTACATTGCAAAGAATGATAATATACAATACTACTAATTGATTTGCATGCCATCAACGTCTCCATCCAACCAGTGCGTTTCAACGTAAGCAAAATCACTTTCCCCATAGGTATGGGGCAAAGTGATATCCTCCATATCTGCACATATAACACCCACATTGTCATCACTTGATTCGTCACTATCACTTGAAGACGACCAAGCTGCCTCAGCCTCATGTGAGGTGATTAAGTCTAATGACTCAGCTGTGACACCGCAGGTGGCCACCCGATGAGTCAGATAGGTGATCAGTGTCGGGGTGGTCACATTGAGAGTATGAACGGAAGGAGTTGATGCATCATCAGATGATGACCATGCATCGGCCGCATCATGAGCACTGGCATGAATGACTGAAGGGGTAGTGTCATCATCAGACAATGTCCATGCATCGGCGGCATCATGAGCATTGGCATCAATTGCCAAATGGGGAGAGGCCAAATGGGCAGACTCGCCTGAAGAATCCCATACATCAGCGGCTTCCTGGGCACTGATCTCAGCTTGAATTGGGTTAATTGAATAAGAGTTCACGGCAACGTTCATTCGACAAAATCATCTAGCAGTTTTGTGCACAGGGACATCAATATCACCGGCACTTTGAAAATGGGAACTTTGCTCGCCGGCCATTCTTTCATTGGCTGTGGCGTCATCATTGCTTTCTTCGTCTGCATTGGCTTCATCATCACTTGCAGCATTGGAACGGCAGTAAGCAGCACTTGTGCGGCCGGCACCATGCAAAGTGGAAGGTGTGCAGCCGGCACTTGGATCAGTGCCACTTCGGCTGGCACTGGTGGAATGAAGCGTGGCATCATGTGCTGCCGAAGTGCTGACGACGGAAAAGATACCCGAACTGGTGGGAAGGGAAGGCATGAAAGAAACAATACCTGTCGTTGAATCTGATGGCATAGACATATTATACCCAGAATGCTCGTCTGAGGTATCCCGTGCACCAATTTTCAACACTTCAGCCATGGTCAGTTCGGCACCCCATGTCCACTTTGCCGATGGGGCAGGAATTCTCGTCAACACTTCCAGTGCCACCTTTGCCTGGTCACTCACCAGACGAGATTTTGCATTTATACGTCTTTTGGGTTGCCGACGGCGGCCGGTGGGTGCAGGAGTCGGAGGAGGAGCAGGGCACAGGCCGGCCATAGCATTGCTTGGAAGTACACATGTGGCAGGATCACTCTCTTTCAATATGACCCATTCGTGGAGTAGAAATAGGCCAGCAGCCCGCCGGCGACTGGCATCAAGCTGAGCGAATGATTAAAACTCCATCCCATCAACAAACTGAAGGATCTCACGGAGCTCCTTCTTCAACTCATAAACGGCAATGTCATTCGACCGGCACTGGCCACAATCATCGTCGCCGGCTCCATGTTTGACTGCAGGAGTCTGAACCGGGGGTGGAGGATTTTGAGCTTCTGTTGGGAGGAGATTGCAATGCATGGTTAAACATCTGATAATTGTTCCAGAACCCAAAATTTCATGGGGTGCCGGCGGGACACTCCCCATCCACCATGGAAACACATATTCATCAACCAAGCGGTCGTAGTTAGCGCCATCTGTGCCAACATCGAGCATTGCCAAGAGATCTGGATGAAACGACACCAGGAGCGTCGGCGAGACCAATATATGACAATACAAACATCTGGAGACAAATCAATGAACATAATTAAAATCACCAAAATGAAATAAATATATACCAGTTCAGACCGTAATGCGACTTGTATCCATTTGCCATCTGCAAGATTACGCTCATCAATGCACAACAGAATATGCCTGAAACAGGACTCTGCATAATATACCACTTCCTGTGTCATCCGATGCCCATGCTGGTTGGATCCCGATTGCAATGTAAAAGGATTGAAAAGTTGAAGCATATGGGTTGACATTTTGGATTGGGAACTATTGGATGTACAGAGGATGCTGTTATCTGAAGCCTTGAAGGTTGAAGATAAGGCGCAAAGCACAATGATTGTTATCTTCAAAAATGTCATTTTGGTCACCTGACTGATTAACTAAGACAAGGGAGACACGTAATGTGAATTTGTAGACTTAAATGTGCAATCGGCCAATGTTGCAACAGCATCCCATGCAGCACATTGGCGATGAGCATAGGCCGAAGCACCCGGGGCAATTACAACCTCTGGTTGGGGAAGGGAAGTGCTGGTGACGGGCGGCAGGCCAGACTCTGATCCCATTGGCCAAGTGCCACCTGAAGTGCCGGCCTGACCTTCAGCAGATGGCACCTCAGAATTGGGTGCCATGATACCTAGTTGCCATCATTCACTCATGTGCATGTAATACTGAATGGTCCATTGCATTTTGTATCCAAGCAGCGTGACTTCTTCCTGCCATCTAGCCTTCTGGGCGCGGGCCCGTAGCCAATGCACCCGCTGGACTTTTGTATGTTTCAGAGGAAAGTTGGACATATTTACAATGGGACATACATTCCAACTGCGGCAATCCAACATTGGCCGAGGGTCTGGCCACTTGTGCTGCACCTTGATGATTTCCCCAGATCCATGACAAAGAGAGTGAGGTTGATCCTGGGATATTTGGGGTTAATATTGCCGTACTGGCACTGAGATCATCTCTTCTCAGTGGTTTGTAGGCCTCAAGAGTGCTGTTACTCACACCAAGCACTACAAGAGCAGACCAGCATCGATTGTAAATCTAGCTGTGTAATGCAATCTCTGTATTCAAGCATTGAATAGTGGTCCGGGCTCGTGATTGAACACTTTTCCTGGGGGCCGACCGCAAAACGTGAGAATAGTGGAAGGACTTGTCAGATATGAGGTCCCAAAGCCGGTCCAGTTCAGATCTGGCCTGCTCCAGCCGCAGCGACAATTCCATTTTGGAACAGTCGGAGATAATATTCCCATGGGACGGCATGAACAAGGTTTCCCGTTCTATAGGTCTCAGTGGTATTGACCCATCAGGCAGTGATGCATCCAGCCTGGAAGGCGGCACCTCGCGCAGTTCATCCAGTGCATCGAATTCCACTTCATTTTTGAAAGAAACAACAGATCCACTATTCTGTGATGTGACCCGTGCACGATCTTGTAGTTCTCTCAACTTCCCCAACAGCGGCTCCAATTGTGCCTGTTGTCTTTCAATTATGGCTGATTCAGCATTCCGGCCATTGTGTGTCAAATTGCAAAGTTGGTCTTGGATTTCAATCCTAATTACCCATGAGAGCAGAGAGGGGCACAACATATGACGCACTTACTGCTTTTCTTCTACTATCAATGCAAATGTAAGCCTGGCCCCAGGCTCACGACGCCGAACACATGCACACCGATGCATACAGGTGCACCGACGTCGAACTGATGCACACCGCTGCACACTGACTGGTGCACACCGATGCACACAAGCGCACCGACGCCGAACTGATGCATACTGATGGCACACCGCTGCCAATGCACACACATACCGATGCTCACTGCCAATCGGTAAGTGCACAGCCACGACCACAGGCGACCACAGGCGACCACAGGCGACCGCTACACACTGACTGGTGCACACCGATGCACACAGGTGCACCGACGGTGAACTGATGCATACCGACGGCACACCGCTGCCAATGCACACACATACCGATGCTCACTGCCAATCGGTAAGTGCACAGCCACAACTGCAGGCACAACCACAGACAACCACAGGCAACCACAGGCGACCACATACCACTGCCGGTCAGTACCACTGTCAACGCACACTGCTGCACACACCGACCGACGGCTTCACCAATCGGTAACACCACCAACTGGTGCACCACTACTGACACCACCCATGCATGTCGCATCACCGGCAACCCAATACCCATAGCTGGACATGCGTACAGATACCGGTGGCCCGACCACTTACCCGATATGAGAACTACGCTTGATGCAGCCATGGTTGAGATGCTGGATTTGGACACTTTCCAACACAGTCCAAACCCCTCATATATATACGATCTTTTCCCCTTTGTTGCCTCACTCTTACTACGTGCAACAAAGGTATAGTTACTATTGCTCACTCATGTATTCTACTGACTCTTACTACGTGCAACAAAGGATAACATTGTCCTGTCTGCCTGACTGAACTTAGTGAGGTGGCCTTTCCTGGCCTCCTTCCAGCAAACCGCAACCACTCTTCAGTGGGGCTCGATATCGTTGGTTGGGCTGGTTGGGCTGGTTGGGTGAGTGGTGAAAGTAGTGCTGGTTGTGCAGCTGGTGCCGGTTGTGAGGGCTGTGGAGTTGGTGCCGGTTGTGGCGCTGATGAATGTTGGGCCGGCACTCTGGCCCCATATATGTCCATTGCCTTTAAATCGGTCCGTCTCAGCACCTCGGCAGTAGCAATTTCGAATTCCCAGACATTGACAATGTCTGAGTTCACAGTGACTGTTACGATTTCCTTTTACTCTATTTCCTTCTTCGTCGCGGCAGTGCTTACCTTGACTCCTCTCTCTTCTTCTGTTTCCTTCTTTGTCGCGGCAGTGTTCATCTTGACTCGTCTGCTTATCTCTGACTCGTCGGGCAGCGCCCATATTCCCTTTTTCATTAGACACCGAGTAGATAGCTGTCCGCTTACATTGCACTCTACAGCTTTGCACCCATAGATAGTTTACTGACTCTTACAATACGTGTAGACACGTATTCGACACGTAGCCAGGTAATTAGCTATATAAACTGTAGTAGACAGAGGTCAAGGCTCCTCAGCTTGACCTTAGGCAATTAACAGCCTTATACTGCTCTCGAACGCGCGACTCGACCTAAGCCAGAAAGCCTCTGACTTAGCATGATTTAACTTAGCAACGAAAGCCTCGTTGTTAACGAACTCGATACTTGTACTGAGTAGTTGAGGCTCTCGCCTTAACAAAAGGTCAAGCTGATCCACGACGTCCTCTTACTCAAGAGCAGACTCCCCTCTCTCCAGACGACCTACCCGACACTCCCCCGATCGACCGCCGCAAGGCGCCACCCCTGAACCCGACACCCTTTGGTACAGACACAAAGGTCGACTAGTACGTTACTCTGAACCCTCTGAACACTGGTACAGCCAGAGAACAAACACTGAACCACCTCGATACATCCCTGACAAAGAATTCGAACCAACCAACCCAGACGAAGAAACCGAACCAGAACCCACAAATCAATTCCTTGACACCACCGACACCGACGCTTACGACATGACATCTAAAGAGATCAAGATCCGCGCGCCCACCGACTTCCACGGAGAAAGAACGAAAGCAAGCACGTTCCTCTCTCAGGTCTCACTCTACCTCCGAGCAAATGAAGATATCTACGACACCGACAATAAGAAGATCATCTTCATGCTCTCGTTTATGAACAGGGGCACGGCAGCAGGATGGGCAGAGTCAAAAGCAGGAGAGACAGCCTTAGGGACGTGGACAGAATTTAAAGAAGCATTCAAAACCGCGTTCTCGCCAATCGATGATGCAGGAGACGCACGACAGAAGATGAAGGCACTCAAACAGACCGGAGACGTCGAAGACTACATTGCCCAGTTCAGAATCTTGAAAGGAAGGGCCAAGATCAACGAAGACGTCTCCCTTATCGAATATTTCATTGACGGATTACACCCCAAGTTAACAGAAAAGATCTACAACATGGAGAAAGTCCCCACCACCCTCAACAACATGATGGAAGCAGCCGCAAAGTACGACGGCCAATGGAAGAGAGCACGCGCCATTGCAGGAAAAACGCGCACGATCTACGAACCCAGATCTACTCCCTCGATCAAAAGAGAAGCCACCGACATCAACCGATTAACTACTGCTGAATGAATGGAGCATATGCAAAAGGGGCTATGCTTTATTTGTCACAAACCCGGACACCGCTCCGGCGATCACAAGAAAGACGGGACGATTGCGACATCTCCCTCCCCCAAGCCTTGGCAGAAGAAGACAGGGCAAGGATTATACAACAACCTCCGCACCATGATGGGAGAGTTAGACGAAGAAGAACGAGAGAAGGCTCTCGCAATCCTTGAAGAGAAGGGTTTTTAAAGAAGCGGACTGGAACGACGTCAGACCCCGCTGAGTTAACGGTTTCATCTGTATTAGTAGCTGATATGAGACAACGCTCCATGAGAGTACCCATTAAGCTAGAAACAGGAACCAAAATCGTCGAAACAGAGGCGCTCCTCGATTCGGGGGCCGCCGGAACTTTTATCGATCGAGATTTCGCACGCGACCGCGGATTTCGAATGACCCCCCTGGCTAAACCAATCAAGACGTGGAACGCCGACGGGACACTGAACAAACAAGGAACAACTCATTCTACAACGGCCCGACTCACCGTCAGAGAAAGACAAACGGACGAACGATACCTGGTAACTGGCTTGGGAAAAGAGTCAGTGATCCTGGGATTACCTTGGTTTAGAAAGGAAAACCCCGATATCAACTGGAAAAAAGGTACAATCACCTTCCCTGACAAAGAAGAATGATTCGCCCGAATTCGGAGAATCATTGCTAAATCTAGGGAAATGATCAATGACACGGCATTCAAACAAAGCACCGAAGAACAGATCAGGAAAATCACCCCTATCAAAGAAGAACACCCGATCGAAGACAACAGCAGCGGAACCCCGGACAACATCCCATTAACGTCAGACAAAGTCGAAACTGAACCAACAAATGACCTCGTCATTGCTTACATCAAAGGAGAACCCGTCATCGGAATATTCAACCCTACCACCACTGAACCACCCCTCACCTTGGAATACGACGCGCCAAAATATTCATACTCGAACAACACGAAAAGGATATCGAGGATAATGTCATCAAGAACTTCGCCACGATTTTGCCTTGGACAAGGGATCTGGATCAGAGCTAAAACCTCTATCTCGCAGAAACTCGCTCACGACAATCAAATGGACAACCCAGAAAAGACAAAGACACTCGATGATATCCTTCCAGTACAGTACCAAGAATATCGAAAGGTATTCGAAAAAACAGCATCGGAACGGTTCCCTGAATCGAAACCCTGGGATCATGCAATCGATCTAAAAGATGATTTCCTACCAAAAGATTGTAAAGTCTACCCACTGACACCAGCAGAACAATCGAAAATGGACGACTTTCTCGAAGAAAACCTGAAGAAAGGATACATCCGACCGTCAAAATCACCTATGGCGTCACCTTTCTTCTTCGTCGCAAAGAAAGACTCCGAAGCACTTCGACCCTGCCAAGACTACCGATATCTCAACCACGGAACGATCAAAAACACTTACCCACTCCCATTGGTTAGCGACCTCCTTGACAAACTGAAGGGAGCGCAATGGTTTACGAAACTCGACATACAATGGGGTTACCACAACATCCAAATCAAAGAAGGTGATCAATGGAAAGCAGCCTTTAAAACGAATAAAGGACTGTTCGAACCAACGGTAATGTTCTTTGGATTATGCAACTCCCCTGCTACGTTCCAAGGTATGATGAACGATATCTTCAAAGACATGATCGATGAAGGATGGGTTGTCATTTACATGGATGACATCCTCATCTTTTCAAAAGACAAACAAGAACACCAACAACGGACGCAACGAATCTTACAACGACTACTCAAGAACGATCTTTACCTCAAACCAGAAAAATGCAAGTTCGATGTCCAAGAAGTCGAATTCCTCGGGCTAATCGTCAAACCAGATCAAATTCTGATGGACCCCACAAAATTAGCAGGAATCAAAGATTGGCCGGAACCGACAAATGTCAAAGGAGTACGATCGTTCTTAGGGTTTGGAAACTTCTATCGAAGATTCATCGGGAGGTTTGCTGAACTAGCCAAACCGCTAAACGATCTGACCCGAAAAGATACTAAATTCGAATGGACAGAAGCATGTCAAACGTCATTTGATGGGTTAAAAGCTAAATTCGCACAGGCACCAATCTTGTCAATGCCAGATCCGGCAAGACCCTTTACAATCGAATCAGACGCTTCGAAATTTGCCACCGGTGCGGTACTCAGACAACAAGGCACCGACGGACAATGGCACCCCTGCGGATATATTTCACATTCGCTCGACGCAACGCAACGAAACTATGAAATCTACGATCGGGAACTTCTGGGCATCATACGTGCCCTAGAGACCTGGCGCCATTATCTCCAAGGAAGCGCACACCCAATAACAATCCTATCCGACCACAAGAACTTGACATACTTCCGCACCGCCCAAAAACTAAACAGGAGACAAGCTCGATGGAGCTTATTCTTATCCGAATTCGAGCTAAATCTTTTACATGTGCCAGGATCGCAAATGATACAATCCGACGCGCTATCGAGAAGAGAAGACTGGAATCAAGGAACAGAAAACGACAACGAGAACATCACACTTCTCCCTCCAGAAATCTTCGTAAACGTCATCGACACAGACATGCAGACAGCTCTGGTTCAAGCGACGATGAAAGACGAACTAGTTGCAGAGGCAATCAAGGCGCTCAAAACTAACGGAACCCCGCCGATCAAATCCGATCTGACAGACTGGGAAGTAAAAGACGGTCTAATCTTTTTTAAGAATAGGTGTTACGTACCACCCGACACCGAACTCAGAAAGAAAATAATCGAATTATACCACAACTCGCTACCATCCGGACACCCTGGACAATTCCAGACAATCGAACTCATCCACAGAGACTACTGGTGGCCGGGAATGACGGTATTAATCAAGAACTGGGTAGAAGGTTGCGCAAAATGCCAACAAATGAAGGTCATTACACATCCGACGACACCACCGCTCATGCCAATTAAAAGCAATACAACGCGCCCATTCGCGCTCGTGACAACTGATTTCATCACCGACCTACCCCTGTCCGACGGGTTCGATTCATTAATGGTCGTGGTAGACCATGGACTTACTAAGGGGGTAATTTTAATCCCCTGCAACAAAACGATTGATGCATTAGGAGCTGCGGACGCATATCTAAAAAATGTCTACACCCGGTTCGGACTACCAGACAAGATAATCTCCGACAGAGACCCCAGATTCACATCGAAACTTTACCAAGAACTCGGAAAACTCCTCGGAATCAAACTCACGATGAGCACCGCCTTCCACCCTCAAACAGATGGAGAAACAGAACGTGTGAATCAGGAAATCGAGGTCTACCTTTGGATGTTCTGCACGAACAACCCTGAAACATGGAGAAGACTCCTTCCCACTGCGGAATTCGCCCACAACCAACGTACGCATTCAACGGTGAAACATTCCCCGTTTTACCTCATGATGGGATACGAACCCCGAGCGATACCCACGGCCTATCAGAAAAGCGACGTACCCGCAGCAGAGCAACGCCTAATTCAGTTATTAAAAGCACGAAACGAAGCACTTGCAGCGCACGAGCTGGCTCGACAAATCATGGCGGAACGAATCACAAGGAAATTTACCCCATTCGAAAAAGGACAGAAGGTGTGGCTTAACTCGAAAAACCTAAAACTGACAGATGTGACAAGGAAACTCTCTCCGAAACGAGAGGGACCCTTCCCCATCAAGCAGGTTCTGTCGCCACTCTCCTACGAGCTGAAACTCCCCCATCAATGGAAGATCCACCCTGTATTCCACGCCGCCCTCCTCACACCTTATCGCAAAACCGCCGCCCACGGCCCCAATTACCTAAGGCCACCCCCTGACCTGATTGACGGACAGGAAGAACACGAAGTGGAGTCAATCATCGCCCACAAAAAACGAGGCAGAGGACACGTATTCCTGGTGAAGTGGCTAGGCTACCCCACGTCTGAAAACACATGGGAGCCTACGGACAATTTAAGAAACGCTGCGGACCTCCTTGCTGCATATAAGGAGAAGAAACATCTCTAAACTGACCCAGCGAACTCATCCGCAACCATCACCATCAAACGAACATGTCTGACCTCCCCTCTTCTCACGCTCTCAAAACCCTGAACATTCTCCCCCCTCTCGCTGAATACATGAACAACTACCTCCAAGACCCCGGACATCGCGCCGAAATCCTCCGCGAGGTCCACGACCAACCCCTCGAAGAAACCCTCCGACAATATGATCTCACCCTCGATACCATCTCAAATTTAGAACGACTCGCCCACAGTATGATGTCCCAAATGTTAGAAAAAGGAATGGCCTCTGTAGTTAGTAATTACGAATTAAAGTACGCAAAGCCCAACACCTCCACCGCCCCGACACAAACCCAAGCAGAAACACACGCGTTGCAAACGCCCCCATCTGGATCCACAACCTCCTCCTCCTCCTACCACCTTCGAAAATCCGCACGAGCCGCATCCGCCAATGCCTGGCAGCCTTCTCCCCCGAAACGAAAAGAGCGACCCCCAACCCCTTTTTACGTCCGAAGCATGACCCTGACCGCTAATCAACCACCCTCCGCAGTTCCGCCCCACATGAAAAACGAAGCCTGTTTCAGATGCAAAGGGCTGGGACATTTTGCGTCCTACTGTCACCTCTTCACCTGCGACATCTGCAAGAAACGAGCGCCAGGGCACTACCCCAAAGACTGCCCCCGGAACAAGAAGCGATCGGTCACCCCTGATCAGAAGCGAAGTGGGAGCGAAGAAGAAACGGCATATACAGCGGCCGAATACTTCTCCAATTTCGATGACAGTGCTTGGGCGAATTCGACCGGTGAACCCGGACCAGGGTCGTTCCACCCCTATTAAAGGACAGATATTCGTTGACGTTCCCCAGCACCACCAGAAATCCCCACTCCAACCATGACATACATGCAAATAATCGCCCTCGCCCTCGGGCTTTTCTTCTTTAGCTGCTGGATGATCTTATTGTTGCTCTCCTATCTCTCTATTCGCGAAACTGAACACCGACACAATTTATATGAACTCGGTGAAATCCTCTCCCACATCTCTCCGACCCCCTCAAACGCCCTACTCGACTCGACCCCCATTGCCGTCCCCGCGCCCGCTTACATCCCACCTGTACCGCGTGTACCGCCACCAACGCCACCTACCTTCCTGCCGATCGCTGAAGAGTTATGGGTTTATCGACCGCTCAACAAGTCTACGGAACGAGTGGAGAAGGGGTTAGAATGAAACGAAGTTGGAAACTTCGAGGATAGGGGGGGGGCAGTGTTACGATTTCCTTTTACTCTATTTCCTTCTTTGTCGCGGCAGTGCTTACCTTGACTCGTCTCTCTTCTTCTGTTTCCTTCTTCGTCGCGGCAGTGTTCATCTTGACTCGTCTGCTTATCTCTGACTCGTCGGGCAGCGCCCATATTCCCTTTTTCATTAGACACCGAGTAGATAGCTGTCCGCTTACATTGCACTCTACAGCTTTGCACCCATAGATAGTTTACTGACTCTTACAATACGTGTAGACACGTATTCGACACGTAGCCAGGTAATTAGCTATATAAACTGTAGTAGACAGAGGTCAAGGTTCCTCAGTTTGACCTTAGGCAATTAACAGCCTTATACTGCTCTCGAACGCGCGACTCGACCTAAGCCAGAAAGCCTCTGACTTAGCGTGATTTAACTTAGCAACGAAAGCCTCGTTGTTAACGAACTTGATACTTGTACTGAGTAGTTGAGGCTCTCGCCTTAACAGTGACAGTCCTCTCATTAAAGTATTTCGTCACTTGCACTGCCATGGCTGATGCATCCAGGTGCCGCTTCTGCAAGTACCTTATCATCCCTAGGCATTTCTTATGATTTGAGTCGCTCGCATGGTCATCAAGCATCTCGGCACAATGTGGCAATGTTGTGGTCCGGGCAGTCGGTGAAATGGAGTTCAGGTTTGATCATAGTGATTTGAGAATTTTGCCAGCAACAACTGCAAATCCTGGGATGAACGACATTGCAAAGCGGAAAAAACACAGATCCTTGTGACAATGAACATGGAAGAGGCCGATCGCAAATTCCAAGCTGAGGCCAGCTGGCAGGTACTGCCCGATGTGTTCCTGCATGTGGACCCACCATTGACAAACAATGTCGTAAATGACCCCCACACCTTGCTCAGGATCGACATTTGTATGTTTCAGGGCCTGGAGAAAGGCAAAGTCTACATTCTTTTGTTGTTCGCCCTTGAACAGGTCAACCAGAGAATTCGGTGCATAGCAGCCATGCCGGGCACAGGCAAAGCCCACGATGCCGGTTATATCACAAGCCTTTGAAGCGAGGAGAGCATTTGTAATGGCCCTGAAGGTGTTCTCACACGGTGCTTTCTGTCATTGAAATCATTCATCCATCAAATCGGCCCACCAGGGAGGTGTACTCACTGTTGATCGCTCGATAGCTGTCTTCAGGAAATCAAAATATTCCTTGCGGTTTCCCATCATTCCAGCTCCATCATTGAGCCAAACATCTGTCTCTGTGGTCTTTTGCTGCACATGATCGGCCTTGAAATTCCCATCGGCCACAAATGTACGCTGGTAGACAAATCTGTATTTTTGTGTGTTCAAGACATCTATTATCATTAAGGTAAACCTCACCTGCAAGGATCACTTTTCCAATCTTGAGGAAGATTGATTCCAGGTTGAGGGCACGCTGGACAGAAGTTTGATAATGAACCTGTCAAGGGAGTTTTTGGGTCCTGATGGTTGTGGCCATAGCCTGCCCATTTAAGCTTCTTCATCCACCGCCACACTCGTGACATCCGCCGAAATTCATGATATACATTAGGAACAGAAGCCGGGGTCAATGGCAATGTAAGCCAGCGGATGAGCTGATAAAATTGATAGGCCGAGGCTTTGAGTTTGAGATTACATAGTCTGAAATAATCCAGTACTTGAGTGGTGAACAGTGTACGAATATGGACAAAGCTGGCCGGCACCAAGCAGGATGACACCAAGTCAAGTGGAACTTGATGCTCACCCTGACATTGGCAGGTAACCATTGCAAGATGGTGGATTCCGTTTATGTGGACCACACGCACGTATGAGTTGTTCAGCGCATCAGTGTGTGGCATCTGCCCCTGAGAGTACGGGTATTGTCTGGCACTGGCATGTTGGCTGAAGCCTGAGTTGGCACTGTCGCTTGGAATGGCGTTTGAACCGGCACTTGAGTTTGCCTGAGAGTCAGCACTTGGCCTTTGACCGGCCCTTGGTCTTGGATTGTCCCCGGTGATAGACCCATCCCATACACTTGAATGGCCCTCCCCGATTATGGGTCCACCAGCGAGCTCCACATTCTGTGATAAGTATCGGGGTACATTTACTTCCCCTTCATCAGCATCTGTGCTATCATCACCATCCACCTCTTCTGGCAGGTCGCCATCCAGATGTGTTTGCAATGACTCCACATGAGCAAAGAAGCGTTCATTGGCCACACTTTCCTCATCCCAATTCATAGGACTTGAACCATCAATGTCGTCACATAGGCTTGTGTTGTCTTGGGGTCTTGATGTGGCCGGCCCAGTCCCCCAAGGTAGACTGGCCTGTTTAGCCGCATCGGCATGACATTGAATATTTTCCAGATGGTGTGTCTGAAACTCTAGTCCGCTGCAAGATGTTGTGGTGACTTGGTGTCGGACCAGAATATAGGTGCCGACTTCCCAAAGCGCTGCCTGACGGAAGAAGGCGCTGGTCCAGCACTCAATTCGATGCAAAGGGCTTTGTCGATGACTGTGGCGCATGCATCTACAGCAGATTGACTTAAGTAGAGTACAATCTATGCACCTCCACACAGCCCAATTGTTCATGGAGCAGTCCAAGCACTTCCGCTGTTCCATGCTCTCACGTGCAAGAAGTGATTGTAGTAAGTCATCAACACGGTCTACAAACTGAAGAATATAGTCTCTTTGAGTCTTGGAGAGAGTATTAATTGTCATGTCAGTTTCATTAGCATTGAGTCTCGCACCTTGTGTGATTTGGTATTATGTACAATCTCTTCAGGCTCATAGCCGCCATTGTGATCGACATCCATTGCCATATCTATTGCATTCAGGCACAGTGGATTCGATGTGGCTTGCATTGGGAATTGCTACGAGAGGGACCTTGATGCGTTTTGTGATATTCCCTGTTTTGGTAGGAAGAACAATGTCTTTATGGGTCACGGCCTCAGCTGCTTTGGTATCACTTTCATGGAGCGAAGCATTCTTCTTGGGTATCCTCTTTCGCTTGTATCCTGCAACAGTGGGGGATTGGTTACTCATGTCTAGAATGTGACTACCTTGATTTCTGCCTGATAAGCTTAAAGCTTACCGAGATAAGTGCCCCTGAAAAAACATGTGGTGGGGGCATGTTTTGTTGCCTCATGGCAATTATCGTATTTGTATTCTTCCTTACACCACACCATCGTTTTCCCCCTGCCAAATGTCATCTGAAGTTCCACCACAAAACAAGAAAAGGCCACAAAGTAACTGCAAGTACAGTGCAAAAGAACGGCAAGTGATTGAAGTCCACAAAGTGGCGTATCGCACGGCAACCACAAAAGAGGAGCGTGTGTTGATTCTTCGAAGGGACATCCTGCTGGCCATATTTGCATACCGGGCCACCGAGAATCAGGAGCCACAGAGTGAAGAAGAAAGTCGTGTCTGTAGCAAAGTAAATTTTGCTATGCCTATTCGTAATGCTGCTGACTATCTCAGCAGGAGGTCATAAATTGGATCACAAACAACTGGCGGCCACAACCAGTGGAGGGGAAAAATGATGTCGGCTTGAGAGTAAAGCAATCGGAGGTGGTGTGGAATCTAAGGAAGCCAGAAGTATTCAGGGAGATTGGCAGGATGCTCGGAGTTGAGAATGCCACTGAGAAGACACCGGGGTGGTTTCCAAAGCAACTGCCAGCAATCGAGCGGATCCTGGATCGCATGAATGAGGGTGAGAGGGCAGCGCTGGATGCAGAGGTGGAGAGAATTAATAGGGTGGGATACCCTGATGATGTTAAGCAAAGGTATGGAATATTTCACATAATGCCAGTTTGGGGTGCCAAAAAGATGCTGGATTGGCCGTGCATGTCAGCGGAGTGGGATAGGTGCCCACTTGCATGGAAGATCTGCAATTGGGAACCTCAGTAAATAACTGGCACATGGCAACCAGCATATAATGACCGGCACATGGCAACCGGCAGCTGGTGACCGGCACTTAACAGCCCGCACATGGTGACCGGCACATAGACCACCACTGATCGTCCACATTAGGATGGCTGAAAAGCTTATGGTCAAACGAGTTGGTGAGAATGATAGGCGTAATTGGTTGGAGATGGGTGTGGTATCCATCACATTCACGGCATACACAGCACCAGACGGCCAGCTTGTCATCGACAGGTTAGTCATGCATTCCATCAGCATATATGATCTCAGTGGAGGAGGGTTGTATAGTCATGATAATATGGGGGATCACATGTCACTCCTCACAAGGCCATTCATTCAGACATATGAGGATGATGTCGAGAACATGAAACATAATCTATTGGCCTACATGAAGACCTTACGTGCATTGGCCAACCCAAATGTGCCGACATTCCCAACTCCGGCAATGAAAAAGGCCGAACAAGTCTCTGTGAAGATGACACCAAATGGGTCACCAATCTTACCAGACCTCTCTGCTATCCAATCATATAACATGGTGACAGACCCTTACTTAAGCAATAGAACGGGCAACTAATGGATGGACATCACATGCCCCATTCAAGCAGTTGGGTGAAGATACATCATCAATGATTAGCAGGGAATACTTGCCTCCTCGTTGCATGATTCAAAATCCACGAAATATGCAGAAGCAGAAGATCATGGAATTTTTTAGCTTTGTTTCAGAACGTCAGGCAAAGCATGGCGCCGATGGAGCTTTCAGGTTTAGCAAAATACTAGAAGGTGGCGAACTGGTGCCGGCCCTCATCAGCACTGAGAATGAGACCAGCAATGAAATGGGTGCCGGGTTGAGGCAAAAAAAGGGAAAAAGGCCACAGATGCCAAAGATGCCGAAGAACACGAACCGGGCACAGGAAACCAATGCAGCACTTCAGACACTTTTGCACGCAGACCTCCTATCGTTTGACATGGATGATCACCAACCTGGGCCATTGGCCAATGATAACAGGCTGACCATCGTGGACCAGGCAACTGTAAATCACATATCAGCTGCAGGCGGGGTGCCAATCCCATCGCCGGTGAATGGACCACAGGACAGACTCCCACAATATGCCATCCCGGCATCCATGCTGGCTCTAGCACAGTGTCCGGCAGATCAAACCATTGTCCCACCAGGACAACCAGCGGGTGGCCCAGCGGCACAACAATCGACTGTCCCACCGGCACATCAATCCACTGACAGACCGGCATAGCACATCACTGACCGAGCGGCACATGGTTGTCGTGTCCGACTGGCAGATCAATTCAATGTCCCACTGGCACATCATTCCACTGTCCAACCGGCACATGAAATGACTGTCCCACCGGCAGACCATTGTACTGTCCCATCGGCACATCATTATACTGTACAACTGGCACATCATTCCACTGTCCCACCAGCACATCATTCCACTGTCCCACCGGCACATCATTCCACTGTCCAACCGGCACATGAAATGACTGTCCCACCGGCAGACCATTGTACTGTCCCATCGGCACATCATTATACTGTACAACCGGCACAGGAAATGACGGTTCCACTGGCACATCATTCCACTGTCCAACCGGCACATCATTCCACTGTCCCATCAACGGCTTGGCAGTCATCACCTCCAATTGACCCTCAACTGTTACAATCAGAGGTTTCATCAGCCTTACTGCCACCGGGGCCAATGCCATCGGCTAGACCACGCCCACGGCCAGTTCGCTGCAGACGGCAGACAGATGATGAACTAGCTGCTGAGGAAGCTCTAAATCTGGGTGACATGGGCACAAGAACCAGAAAGAAACGAGTCCCTCATTAATAAATATTGAGTATATACAAATTAAGTTTATTTATACACAATACTTTATTTGGTTGGTGTGGCAAGTCAGGGTGAGCAATGGACATCAACAACGGGGAGCAGAATTTCAGGAGCCAGCCTGGGGGAATGATGAAGTTCACCGGCTGGAACAGGCGTTCTAGAACGAGAGCGTGAACGGTGGGATGCCGGCAGTGTTATTGGGTTGTCGACCTCCATTGGTGAAGAAGGCCGGTGTTCGGCATTGGTACGATACTGTGCCGGTGCGGCTTCTTGAGATCCTTGAGGCGTTGGTGGAATAAGTCCAAGCATAGGAATGGGGGTGGGCGGGAGTGCTGCCAGTGATGATGGTCGTGGTGGAGTCGGCTGGGCTGGGAGGGGCGGGATAATTGGAGTAACCGGTGCTGGATGTGTCGGCTCTTCTCTAAGAACGGCAGGTGGCATCTGAGACTCGGTTGCCGGTTGCACTGCCAGGGCTGGTTGTCCCTGTGGTCCTGGTTGCATGCCTGCTGCCAGTCCGGCAGGCAGTGCCCCTTTCTCTGGGAGAGCCGTTTTGGGTGTGGGGGTTCCAGCACCAAATGAATCGGGTGGCGGTGGCAGCAGGAAGCTGAACATTGTATTTGCTGCCATTGCCGGTTGCGCCTGGGGCAAAGTGTTGTCGGCTGCGAGCGGGCCCAGCACTGGCAAATCTTCTCGTCTTCTCACGTGGGACACTTGGACGTATGGGAGATCGGTGGGCAGGCAAATCTCATCAAAGGTGCCAGGTGCCACTTCCAGGTAGTTGCAAGCTCGCTGTAGGCTGTGTCGAGATTGCTGTTTTCTTCTGCCAGCTGTTCGATTCGCAATTGTGCCGAGTCCAGTTGGTCCTGGATGAGGGCCATGGCCATCCTGAGCTGACCCAGGTCGTGGGCGAGCTGCCTGTTCTCCACGACGGCACTCTCTGCAACCGCGGCGCTCACCTTGACGTCTTCTCTGAGGGCAGCAAACCGTGACTCTAGCCTACCGCGCGTGTTTTCTTCATGGGAAATATGTTTAGAAGATATGAACCCGGCCAGGTAGTGAGATATTTACCTCGCCATTTGCCTTTCGCTTGCCAGCTGAACCGGCCTGTTGCTTCAGTGGCCGGTGCCGGCTGAACCGGCCTGTTGCTTCAGTGGCCGGTGCCGGCTGAACCGGCCTGTTGCTTCAGTGGCCGGTGCCGGCTGCGTCTGAGCCATCGCCGAAGAGCCAACTGTTGGCTGGGCTGCCGGTGCCGGTGTGGTAGGGTCAGCTGCCCTACACGTCAACTAACCCTTCCCATAGATTTTATTCCAGTCCCACTGCCAGCACCAATTATCAAGAGTTATTGTATACATTTCCCTCTGCCATGCTTTTATCTATATTTTGTGTTGCTAACATCATTTAATTATTTTCTAGTTCATTGATAATCCTTGAGAACACCATGGTAACCACACGACGCATCAATCTCACTGATGCTTGATGGATCGGTACTGGATCTTGAGTTGTGACCCCTTAATTAACCTTTTTTATTTTATTTTTGGTAAAAGCTAGTCAACATCCAGATTGACGGGCCAACCAGCTGGACGGTAGGGTCGAGAGACTTCATTTGGTGGCTCTCCGCACTTGCTGGGGTCACAAGTCGCATTCCGCAAATAGAGACTCCCATCAACAAGCCTTTCCCAGAGTCATTCCCAGCTGTGAAGCTCCAAGACGAGGATTTGGCATGCTTATTTTGGGTTTCATTACAGTTATTTATCAAGACTTCTTTTCTACTTCATCTATCTGGTTGTTTGTTCCCTTCGACGCAAGAGAACGTGCGTGATGGGGTTGTTTGTAGTCTTCTACACCCGCTTGTACTTAAGGTGCTCTCCCACCTGTTGAATGGAGATATAGACTTCACCCCCACTCTTTTCATTCCCTTATTTTTAAGTGTCGTCGCACCCAACTGCTCCATCCTTTCCTCCCTTTTTCCCACTCTCACTTACCCCACTCTTTGCGACGTGATGACCAAGTCCTTGGTTCCCCAATAGGACCATTGACCCTGCCACACCGGTGCCGATGCCAGTGCTGATCCAGCTGCCAGTCCCCCAACTTGTGCTTTTCTTGCCATTCGTTTGCGTGCTGGTGGTCGTTGGTCTTCATCACCGTTATATTCACTCCTGCTTTCACTTTGGCGGTTGATCTGCCTTTTGCTCTTTGCCCATACCCGTTTGACCCCCTCACCATTCCTCTCACACTTCGACTTGTTTTTTCCGCAGCGCCAGCATGCCGGTGAACCACCAGCTTGAACCCAGCATTCGTAATTCAGACGAGCGCAGCGGTCACACGGCACGTCATGCAGAGTGTCCCCACGCTGAGGCTCTCATCGGCGTCGTTTTTTCCCTTTGTCTGTCTGTTTGACATGGTCAGTATCGTGCGCCCATTGGTCTGTCTCGCAGTCGTCTTTGTCTCGTTGACGACGCCGCTTCTGGGGTCGCTTACTTGCCTCCGGCTTGGTGCTGACTGGCACTACTGGTGGTGCCGATTCAAGTGCCACTTGCATTGTAGTCAGCTGGGGATGTACACCCTGACTATGCATGGTGCCGGCTGGTTGTGGCAGTGTGGATTCTATTCCTGCAGGTGCCATGGCCGGTTTACAATGCGGCAGGTTTGCTGGTCGACCCGTTGTCAAGGTGGCGGATGCCGCTTGTGCTGGGCCTGTGGTTCCGTTGGTGCTTGGCCGGCCCCAGTTGCCATTGCATCTACTTCTGAATTTGCCGCTTGAGGTGCCGGTGCCAATGTTTCTGAAGGTTGTGTTCCACCCCATTTGGCCAATGTTCGTCGCTGTTCTGTGAGGAATGTGTCATTGGCCGTGGATCCCGCCTTCTTCCAATGCAGTAGGAACTGCCAAAGAAAACTCTTCATGGCAAATACCTCGGCCACTTCCACTGATGCCTCCTTTTTTGCCCGAAACATGTCCTTCTAACCTTATGCTCAGGTACAGAACAATTTGGTTGTTTAGCCAACTTACCACCTGTGGTTTGAGCATGGCCATCACCTCGTTTATATTGCTGCTTTGAACTGCGGCCCAGATGGATTGCTCCAGGAAACTGATTTTCGCGCGTAAGCTGGTGATAGATGGATGCATTGTGCGTCGGTCGGCAAGTATCAGTAAGTATAGATTGGCAGATGGAGGATTGAAAGCTGCAAGCTTTGTTGATGGCGCCACATAAAATTTCAACCATCACGTGATATACACGTTACATTGTCTTATCTGTTGATGGTGATCAGTACCCACAATCTACCCAAAACTCATTCTTCAATGGATCTGAATCAACCCAGCAGATCGTTCTCAATGCCCATTCCAGATGGCTATGTCACTATTGCTGGCCCTGATGGCCAGCAGTATGTAGTCCCTCGGTTTTTGGTTCCCTCAACACACGAGGCATTCCGTTCTTATCAACAGCACGTTGATTTGAATGCTAATGGTGCGTCAGGAGGGGTAAGTCATTTTCTATTTAATGTTTGTGTGATTGTGCATGGCCATCGCTGTCTATCGCATGTCCGTCCCTTGCCGGTCTGGCAACCGGCACCGGGTCAAACCATATGTGGCCGGTTGGACTTACTTGCCGGTCCAGCCAAGCCCCTACAATGTGTGGCCCATTTGACTCACCTGCCGGTCTGGCAATTTCTATACATTGTGTGGCCTGTTCGGCTGCTCCCCGTCACTTGCCCGTTCGGCAATCGTCACCAGGTCATCCAATCTGTGGCCGGTCAGACTGCTCTCCCTCACTTGCCGGTCCGGCACCTGGCACCCGTTCATTCAATCTATGGCCAGTTTGCCTGCCGGCTGTCATTCAGCATGGGCTGGTTCTTGCATGCATTTTTCTTTCTATTTACTCACTGGTAATACGACAGTCACGGAACACGTTAGACCTGAGCTATCTGCCAATTAGTGCCGAGAACATTGAGTTTCCTCCCGACCCCATAAGATTTATCATCTGCTTGGTTACTGCATTTCCTTATTATGGTTAGCATTTAACTGAAAGGGAATGCCTCGGGCTTCATGCCAATATCAAAGCTTTGCAGGATGCCCTCGGCATTTCTTACAAAGATGCCTGTCATTGTTTGTACATGGCCGAGGTTGAAAAAGTTAAGATGGAAGGCAACACACATGCCGCTTTTGTTTCTTTGAAAGCCCATGTTGGGATTATGTATACAAGAGTATACAGGCAAGCCAAGGCAGTTAACATGCCTAGGGAATATTGCCAGAATATGCTAAGTCATATTAACACATGTTTAACAGAGGTTAACACATGCAGAGACATATAGGGGAATCCACAGTTAACACATGCTACAGGATTAATCATCCTGCAGCATGTCTATCATAGGATAGGCAAGATATAGCCATGTCTATGATAGCCTATCCAAGACAAAGCTATGGATAGAGTGTCTATGACACACCCTGCAGGAAGTCTAGGACTTACCAAGCCATGATATCATATGTCACTATTATTGACACTGTTATAGGGGATATGACATAGTTATTCCATTATTAACTGGTACAGGGGTCTATTACAGAATACCTCCTTTATATATTAAAGGAGTGCATTACACTATACCTCCTAACTGTGTAGTATAAATATTGCACATCTTGTAGGAGATGATAATAACATTCCTCCCTGTGGCAGACCCTCACTCACTAGCCTTTGAGATTAACTTCATCCTCTAACCTTGTCCTTAACTCTTCCTGTCACTGTTCACCACTCCATTCCCAACAGCCTGTATTACAAAGGCTCTCGATCGGGTGGAACAGAGTGAGAGGGATATGCATGAATGATGGATCAAGTGTTATAAACCCAATTTATTATATATAATTCAGTGAAGTGTCTCCACAATGCCTGGGCCAATGTATCAGCATGGCCGATATGTCCCATCAATGAATTCCAGGTGAAGGCAGGCACTGGCACCTTCGGTACTTTGACAGGCATCAGCACCTCTACACACACTGGCACATGCATGGTCAGTGCTGGCTGACAACTTTGACATGGCCAAGGCACCAGAGGTGTCTAGGAGACAGTCTGCACTAGTATATCACCGGCACACTCAGCCAATCAATTGGCACCAACACCTTCGGCACCTTAATTGGGCCCATTCAGTATTTATTTATTTTTCACTGTAAGATTCATTATGTTGTCATTGTTCACTTAATGCTTGGCACACCATCAGGCCAATCAGAATTCAGCATGGTCAATACTGACTAAGCATGCAGCATGGCCGTTGTACGGTTGGCACAGAGCACGGCCAATGTATAGTCGGCAAAGTTGGCAACGCCATTAGATGCCTATCCTGGCGAATTCGCTGCCACCGTATGATATGCTACACTGTAGTCCTTCCTTATTAAGGAGTCATTCGCTGGCATTCAGCGAACCCATATCATGCGCTACACTGTAGCCGTTCGCTGGACCGTATCATATGGTACATTATAACTGCCCTACCTGGAAGTAGTGTACTATGCTCCGTGCAAGTAACAATCTTTGGTTTGGGATGTAACTGCCTTGGCTACTGTCCAATGATGCTCCACTGTCACCCCTGCCATCATCATCCTCTGAGTCATCACTGTCGTCATCACTACTCTCACCACTGTCTGACTGCCCTTGTATCAGTTGCCATTCTGGATACACAAGTGTGACCTGTTCCATGGCAGGCATGTCTATGTGGCTGATGAAATCTGCAACACCGGTCTCAAAGACAAGAAAAAGCTTTTTGATCTTTGGCCATTGCATTTGGGGTAGTTCAGAAGGCAGGGCCTGCAAGCCATGTACAATGATCACTGCCTTTTCTACCTCTGGATATGAAGCAAGGAAGTTTTGATGTGTCCAGCAACTGCCCATGGCCTGTGTCATTGTCGGGCTGCCCAGGGTTGTCAATGAATAGCAGGGTGTTGAAATGAGCAGTTGTTTGATGGTGGATGGAAAGGTGCTTCCATGGAAATTAATGCTGTGCGAATCACTGAGGAGGAAGTGTCCTACTTCCAACTGTGGAGTGTTTATGGTGATGGTTGGTTCTGGCTGTGGAATGTAATGCACCCCGACTGTATGTATGACAACATTGGTGACATTTGGAAGATCAAGTTGGTTGATGCCATGGAGCCAACTGTTCCTGATGGACAGATGGAAATGTGTGAGTTGGTTGTATATGCAGACGAAGCTAGGGAACAGCATGTCATCCTGCATTACTACTTGTCGCAAGGTCGCTCAATTCATTGCATTGTCCACTGGAAGCTCCACAAAGTATCCCACATGCAAGAAGTCTAACACTAGGATTTTTAGATCAGGTGTTTCTGTTACATGAATGGACCAGGCAGTGTTGGTGGTGAGTGTCATATGCTGCAGCTTTGGGGCATGTATTGCAATATACGCATGTGTAACATTTGGGAAGTCAGGGAGATTGATGGGATGAGTGAAACAAGAGGCAAGGGTGATACACAAGGTGTAGATTGATTGGGTGATGCTTTCACTCCTCAGATTATTGAATACAGCATCTAGATGTGCTAACAATATGTTTGTACATTCTGTAAAGGTCATGGTAAGGGAGACATGGAAAGGTGTTGCCATGAGGAGGGCATGGTCATGTTGGATCCTCTTTGCAAACAGTAATGATGTGTTTTTGTAGCTCTTCCTGGTGAAACTGGCATGGATGTTTTGGTATGGGTTGGGGTATGTGCTAAGAACATCCCAGAATTGGGTGCTGGTGTGTCGAATGGCTAACCAGTTTGGATGGAATGGCATATTGTTTTCATCTGGGTTTAGCACAGAGCCTTCAAGGCAAAAAGTTATTATTTTGTGAACTAATTCTGCTGACCATGGCATCGAGGGAGGACAGGGAATTGTAGTTATGTGGAGTTAGCCTCTTGGTCAAATTGTCCAACTGTCTATGTACTGGGCAACCCTTGATGATTCTCCCATCCAGCATTTTCAGCATTTTCAGCATTCCAGCAGTGGTATCTTGGTCTTCTTTTGGAGGTCCATGTTCCACGGGTGTCATTGCTTCCGTTAAATTCATGGACTTCTTCCTGTCTGGCCTTATCTTTGTTCCCTAATGTGCCCTTGACAGCGGTTTGATCTGTTTGATCACTCTACCTCCCATACCCATATGCTTCGCTGAACCTGATATTGCTGCTGTCTTTCTCGATCAGATGAATGGAAACCAAGAAATGTATGGACTCCACTCTGTCCATGTGGTATGTTGCATTGTCTTGAACACATCTTTCAAGTCATTGGAACTGGGCCGGAGTTCCTGTAAATTCTGCTGCCAAAGGTGTCTGGGTTTCTAAAGTGGACTCACAGTGAATTTATAGGGTGGTTGGGTCAGGGTGGGTCTCATATTTCGAGTTGGTCTGTAAAACTGTCAGTCTATATATTTTGGGCTATTAAATTATCACCTGAACGGTTTCCTTTATGTCCTTCTTGATGAATTTTCAGTTTGTTTCCCCCTGTATTTTCTTGTTTCCAGTGTTGACACTGTAGTATTTTGGTAAGGGTCCAGTGTGATAAACAGAAATTGTTTTGCGGCACTTCAGACAATAGCAATCATTCGACAATGGATACCTTTTACGTTGAGCCCTTCTGCATGCCATAAAACAAGATGTTCCGAGTTGGGGTCATCCAGCCAATGTTGTCATTGTTTGGTTGAGATGGATCAGGTGGGCCAGTCCACTACCATGACCATGGGACTTTATTTGATTTCTGCTACAAACCTTGGCACGTAGGGTGGGGCTTGGTGCACTAAGGTTAAAAACTAACTGAAATATGAGTAGATGTGTATAAGATACAATTTAAGAAAGTTCAGAGGTACAGAACAGGCAGAAGATGTGTTCCTTGAGTGCCATGTAATGTCCACGTGATGTTGATACGGTGATTGTGTTCAACACTGCCAGCCTGAGCGCTATGAACGTTCTTGATTTTGGAACAGGCTATTATAAGTACAACACAGCCTTCAACTGCATAGGTCTAACGCATAGGGGTTTTAAACTGTCTTATCATTGACTTCCATCTCACGTCCTCTGTTCAACAAATCCTCCTTGTATCCTACCCTGCGCTTCAATGTTGTTTTTCCATGTTTCTCAGGTTCATTGATTCATTTTTTGATCAGTTCCTTTGATTTCTGGTAAGTTTGTATAGTGTTATTGAGGCAAATACTAACCTGACTGTACGCTTTATTCAACAGCGCAATCAAGCAAAGAACTACCATCATCTTATATTTCCACCCCTTCAGAGGTACTGCAACAAATGAGACCTGTATTTCAATGATATCACTAATGTGGAAGGTATGGGGTTCTGCAGCTTGAAATCTATATTGACACTCATGTGAAATTACATGATTGTTCAAGCTAGTGTTTGAGGGTCCAGTTGCTGCAACCGAAAAAAGACCAGGACCCAACTGGACTGAACCGGTCACGACCGGAATTTTCGGTTGCAGTTGTGACCAGCTGTCGACGGTCGTGGTTGCAGTTGCCCCAAATCTGCTGGGCTTCCAACCGGGTTGCAACCGGTTGCAACCAGTTACAACCATCCTTAGTTAGGGCTTACTATTTCATATCTAATTTAATTTTCGTAAATAATATGGGGCATGCCCAACTAAAAATGAGTGGACAAGCAAGGCTTTATATACCTTTGACTAATTTGCATATGTTTGCACATGTATTGTGCAAGTAAACGGTGACGCATCATGACACGTTTATGTTTGCATGTGCTTACACATCAAAGATCAACATCAATGTTCAACTTTCAACATTCAACATTCGACGTTGTCCCACAACCACAACCACCCCCCCTGTGTGTGCCGTTCCCTGCCCCACCTGCATCCCCCTCTTGCCCTCTTGTTCCCTGCTCTCTGTCTGCATCTGCGTGTTCCCCCTCTCGTCCGCATTCCCCCCCTCTCAGTTGTAGTGCCCCTCTCTTGGTTGTAGTGCCCCCCTGTCGTCTGTGTTCCCCCCCACTTGTCCGCATTCCCCCCCTCTCGGTTGTAGTGCCCCCCTGTTGTCCGCGTTCCCCCCCACTCGTCTACGTTCCCCCCCCTCGTTTCCCTCCCCTCCCTCTCATCCGTGTTCCCCTCCTCTTGGTTGTAGTGCCCCCCTGTTGTCCGCGTTCCCCCCCTCTCGTCTGCATTCCCCCCCTCTCGTCTGCATTCCCCCCCTCTCATCTGCGTTCCCCCCCACTCGTCTACGTTCCCCCCCACTCGTCTACATTCCCCCCCCTCGTTTCCCTCCCCTCCCTCTCGTCCACGTTCCCCCCCACTCCATTGTAGTGTTCCACCTCTCGTTCCCCCCCCCTCTCGTCCGCACTTCCCCCCTCTCGGTTATAGTCCCCCCCTCTTTACGTTCCCCTCCTGTTTGTGTTTTTTTAAGTAATTAAATTAATTGGTAGACTACTTTAGATAAAATTAATAACTACTAGTAGGATGGTTGCAACCGGTTTTGACCGAGGTGCAACTGGTAAGCAACTGGTCCCGACTGGTTGGCCGCAGTTGCGGTTCCGGTCGGGAAGTTTTTGTGAGTGGCACAACCGGTCGCAGTTCCAGTTGCAGCCAAAAAGGGCCGCGACCGCAACTGGACCGGACCTTCAAACTCTAGTTCAAGCAGTTGGCTTGTAGCTCACCTTCTGGTGCCCTCCTGGTTTTTGTATACTTGGTAGTACTCCACTACATTGTCATCTCCATAGACATTTCCCTTCAGCATCTGCTCGAGAAACCCATGGGGGTCAATAGCAAGAGAGGATGGAATGTTGGGATTATGTATACAAGAGTATACAGGCAAGCCAAGGCAGTTAACATGCCTAGGGAATATTGCCAGAATATGCTAAGTCATATTAACACATGTTTAAAAGAGGTTAACACATGCAGAGACATATAGGGGAATCCACAGTTAACACATGCTACAGGATTAATCATCCTGCAGCATGTCTATCATAGGATAGGCAAGATATAGCCATGTCTATCATAGGCTATCAGAGACAGAGCCTTGGATAGAGTGTCTAAGACACACCCTGCAGGAAGTCTAGGACTTACCAAGCCATGATATCATATGTCACTATTATTGACACTGTTATAGGGGATATGACAAAGTTACTCCACTATTAACTGGTACAGGGGTCTATTACAGAATATCTCCTTTATATATTATAGGAGTGCATTACACTATACCTCCTAACTGTGTAGTATAAATATTGCACATCTTGTAGGAGGTGATAATAACATGCTCAACTTCCTGATCCCAATATGGAATATGGATCATTTGTGGTGCATCTTTCTTAGATGTTACATATCTGTTTGACGCGTCGAGGCTACATCCAGCTGTTGACTGGGAAGTTGATGTCATCCAGCTTTCGAGTGTGCCATCCTCAAAGCTCCAGCCAAACAATCCGTAGATTTCCTGCACAGCATCTACTGCTTGTTGAAATGTAGGGGTGCCAAGACCAGTCACTGTAATGCCTTGTCAAAGATATCATATTTGGGATGTTGCACTGTGTGCCGTTATCAGTAGTGTTCTCTTCCTGGGGACATTTCTTACTGTGGTTTGTCTGTTACTGGTGGTAGATTTTTGTTGCTCAAAACCCCTTGTATCATGAAAACTGCTTCCTCTGGGATGCCATCTTCATCATACTTCACTAACCACCATGTCTTTGGACCTTCAAAACACTTGATGTGGAATGCTGAACTCCATTCAGTGTCCTGTTTGTACATGGTGTGTTGCATGAAAGTTAGGGAGTGGCACGGGTAACCCGTGGGTAGATTTGAGTGTACCCATACCCATACCCATGTCTACCCGTACCTGCAACCCATGGGTCAGATGGGTACAGGTAGGCCCGCTGTCTGCTGTTGTGGCAAGCTGCTTGCAGCAGTGTTGTTGTCTTTCTATATACAAGTTATTATGCTGTCATTATAGATTTCGGCACTCAGACAAGTGCTGCAAACCTCCTATTTACTTATAAACTATGTAATAAGCATTTTATCCATCTTACTTAAGGGGGGAGCAATGCCCCAGAGGAAAGGGGAGCTTGTGGAAACCAGGATATATATACCAGTTAATATTTGTTACTGTTTGGTTCCAGTAAACGAACACAAACATGTCGCATCACCACAATGCGACATGTCACATTCATGTTCGTTTAATGGAACCAAATAGTGACAAATATCAACTGGTATATATGTTCTAGCTTCCACAAGCTCCTCTTTCCTCTGGGGCATCACTTCCCCCTTAAGTAAGATGTATAAAATGCTAAATTGGTCTACTATATAGTTTATAAGTAAATAGGAGGTTTGTGGCACTTGTCTGAGTGCCAAAACCTATAATTACCACATAATAACTTGTATATAGAAATTTGGTGATGGGTTGGGTGCGGGTCATGGGTACTCAATGTGTGACCCATACCTGTACCCGTGCCTACCTGTATCCATAACCTGCATGGGTTGGCAAACCTGTGCTATTCCCTAGTGAAAGTATACCTATCATAAATGATGTATGTACCTTCATCAGACTTGACAACCTGCAGTTGTTCATCTTGTTGTTCTGAGATGTGCTTTTCTCCAATGCATTGCCTTGTTGATGTGTAAGTCAGTTCTGCCTTCTTGCAAATGTATATGGTACTTACATGCTGCCATAGCATCATACTTTGAATCCATCACACTTGATAGCTGTGGTCAGTGATGGTGTGTGTGGTTAAGGTTGGCTTGTTATATTTGCAGCTGTCTCATGCGATTTTTCTTGCTCATCCACTGTGCCATGTGGGTGGTATATCTACTGGTTATCGCATTCCTTATTTCCATCAACATTATCTTCCTATTTCAAGGGTTGGACATGCTTATTGTGTCTTATGTCGCGAGCTCCTTTGCACGGTCCAACCTTGACCTCTTAGTTTGGCTTTTAAAACTGCTTTTGGGTGAAATGGCCTTGTGGCATCATGAAGGCTTCATTATTGAACCGGACATAACCCACTGAACTGTTTTCCAATTAGGTATTGGATACCAGAATCCCTGCTTCTCCCTCCGTTTTGTATACACATCGCCTTATTCTCCATAACGACAATTACTTCTTGCAAAGTTGGGGTCTCGTATTGACTGATTTCTTCACCCTTTGAGGATAATCTGACTTGTTTGTGATAGATATGCCATTGGAAAGTTGCCTTGAGGTTGCTGTCAGATTCCTTTGTTCATTCTCTTTTTGATCAAATGACTCTGAGGCCCCTGACTGTCATCATTAAACTGTGGTGTGTGCTATTACTTCTATGTATCTGATCATCATTGACAAGTTGATCAAACTATTGCTCTTGTGATGTGGTGTTACCCTCAAATTTGAATATAATCGGCATCGCAATACAGTTTCTGTCCCTAGTATTATCTCTACACTCTCTGTCACTAGAACAAAACTTCATCTCTGTTGTTCATCGATGTCTCCCAGAAAGGCTGCTGATGTTTGATCAGTAGTCATAGATTTTGTTTTTCATGTTGTGTCGACTTGCAATATTGGTTTCCAGTAAAGCAAAAACTGTCATGTCCAGTGCACCATACATTTTCATTGCATTTCATTCTAGCATTCCACTAACCTTTTGTTGTAGGAATAGTGGTGTCAGTATGACATGAGTAGCTGTTAGTTTATGTTGCTTGTTCCTGATTCTTGTTTATGATGTATAGACTCTTGAAGACCTCCAACATCAGGTTATATGATCATGTTTTTCTTATTTGGTGACCTGAAGTTCTTCAGTAGTGGCAAATGTAAGGAACTGGATGATGATGGTGACTCCGCAATGTGAGGGTTACTGGTGTTCTTTTTTTCTACAGCCTCATTCATGTTTTTCAGTGAGTTTGTTAGCATCACTTTGTCTCCAACAACGAAAAAGAAAATTATCAGTTCACCTCCGACTCTGGGAACTACAGCCTACAAGCTCTTGCCCCCAGTGTTGATGATTTCGTGTGTTCTAGTCCCAGCTTATTTGACCTGTCTGCATTGCCATTCTTATAGTTCCTGTATTTCAGAAAGGTTGTGGAGGCCACTCTCCAGGCTGCCACCAGAGGAGTTGCCTCCTCTTTTGATTGTGATGGGTTTGTTCTGTCGCATTCAGCACACAACTGTTTCTTTGTTCTTATTTATTTATTCAGTGCTCTTGATGCTTCTCCTGAGCCTGAGCCTGCCCCTCCAAACCCCATGGCAGATTTTATGGCCATGATGTATGTCGCGGTGTCTAACTTTTATTTTTTTCTAAATTTGTTTCTGATGTTATCTCCCTCAGAACATCTCAAAGCCCAATTACTTGCTTGGGTACGCACACAGAGTAATGTTTTCCTTGTGGGCCTGCTGTCATGCTTACCCCCACCTCTAGGCACATCAAGGTGAAGACAGAGAAGGCAAAGTATGCCAAAGGCAATTCAACCAAGGAACACCTTGCTGCCTCGTCATATGTTGCCTTCCCTTTCATGCTATCTTAACTTACTCTTTGCCAGACAAAACTCTGTTCCTGCTCAGGCACATTGTATTCAAGTAGTGCAGGCACTTGATTCTGGGGATGCTGATGATGGGTATGTTTCTTCTAGGTTAGCTTTGGTTTGCGTTGATTATTTATGTTGTTACAGGAATGAGTCACCTCCTCCTGTTAAGGCAGGTCAAAAAAGACTTTTCAAGGCCAGCAGCCCCATTCTATCCGATCTAGAATGGCCTGTAATGCCAACAAACACCTGGGTACATTTTCTTTTGTTTCTGCCTTGACTGTAATTTCTTGTTTGCAGGAAAACTGGTTGTAATATCCTAGCATCACCATTTATTGATGTGGAGGCGATTGAAGTGGATGACCCCATTTGCAACTCTGTCAGTACATGGGGAGGCAGTGTGGACGCTACTGATGATGCATTAACTATCTCTTTTCTTGCTAACTGCAACCTTTTGCCCAGTTCTGATCTATAATGGCCACTCTGTCAATGGTGGCTGTGAGTTTACCTACACCAACAACGATTTTGCTTGGCTGAATAGTTGGCCCTTGTATGAATGTGGTTCAAAAGACCTTCCATGTGATTCTTTAGTGTCTGTTGGTTACACACTAAACACATTTGGTGGTGAGGAAGGGCGTGGATCAAAAAGCCTTTCAACCAACATTCACTTTGTCATACTTAATGCTCTTCCAGGCGAGTGAATGTCTTTGATAGTGATGGACAAAATGTGTTTGTAAATATGACTGCTGTATTTACGGAAATCTTATATATAAAATTTTGGTCTCAAAGTGCTTGTTCTGTAATGTTTAATTGTAACAGTTGCTAACGTAGGCAAAATGTAGTGTTACAATTTCCTTACATCTATTTCCTTCTTCATCGCGGCAGTGCTTACTATGACTTGTCTGACTTGTTGGGCAGCGCCCATACTTCCTTTTCTATTAGACACCGAGTAGATAGCTGTCCGTTTACCTCGCGCTCTACAGCTTTGACATATCGACACGTAGCCACAAAACTACCTATATAAATTGTAGTAGACAGAGGTCAAGGCTCTTTAGCTTGACCTTAGGCAATATACAGCCTTACAACTGCTCTCGAACGCACGACTTGACCTAAGTCAGAAAGCCTCTGACTTAGCGTGATATAACTTAGCGACGAAAGCCTTGTCGTTAATGAACTCAATACTTGTACTAAGTAGTTGAGGCTCTTGCCTTAACAAAAGGTCAAGCTAATCCACGACGTCCTCTTACTCAAGAGCAGACTCCTCCCTATCCAGACGACCTACCTGACACTCCCCTGATCGACTGCCGCAAGGCGCCACCCCTGAACCCGATACCCTTTGGTACAGACACAAAGGTCGACTAGTACGTTACTCAGAATGTTAAGGCGAGAGCCTCAACTACTCAGTACAAGTATCGAGTTCGTTAACAACGAGGCTTTCGTTGCTAAGTTAAATCACGCTAAGTCAGAGACTTTCTGACTTAGGTCGAGTCGCGCGTTCGAGAGCAGTATAAGGCTGTTAATTGCCTAGGTCAAGCTAAGGAGCCTTGACCTCTGTCTACTACAGTTTATATAGCTAATTACCTGGCTACGTGTCGAATACGTGTCTACACGTATTATAAGAGTCAGTAAACTATCTATGGGTGCAAAGCTGTAGAGTGCGATGTAAACGGACAGCTATCTACTCGGTGTCTAATGAAAAAGGGAATATGGGCGCTGCCCGACGAGTCAGAGATAAGGAGATGAGTCATGATGAACACTGCCGCGACGGAGAAGGAAACAGAAGAGAGACGAGTCATGGTAAGCACTGCCGCGACGGAGAAGGAAATAGAGTAAAAGGAAATCGTAACACAGAACCCTCAGAATGCTGGTACAGCCAGAGAACGAGCACTGAACCACCTCGATACATTCCTGACGAAGAATTTGAACCGCTCAACCCAGACAAAGAAACCGAATCAGAACCCACCAATAAATTCCTTGACACTACCGACACCGACGCTTATGACATGACGTCCAAAGAGATCAAGATCCGCGCGCCCACCAACTTCCACGGAGAAAAAATCAAAGCGAGCACGTTAAGTATCCCTTTACCTCTGAGCAAATGAAGATATCTACGACACCAACGACAAGAAGATCATCTTCATGCTCTCGTTTATGAATGGGGGCACAGCAGCAGGATGGGCAGAAGCAAAGGCAGGAGAGACGACCTTAGGAACGTGGACAGAATTCAAGGCAGCATTCAAAACTGCATTCTCGCCAATTGATGATGCGGGAGACGCACAACAGAAGATGAAAGCGCTCAAGCAGACCAGAGACGTTGAAGATTACATCGCCCAGTTCAGAATCTTGAAAGGAAGGGCCAAGATCAAAGAAGACGTTTCCCTCATCAAGTACTTCATTGACGGATTACATCCCAAGTTGACAGAGAAGATTTACAACACGGAGAAAGTCCCTACCACCCTCGACAACATGATGGAAGCAGCCGCAAAGTACGATGGCCAATGGTAGAGAGCACGTGCCATCACAGGAAAAACACGCACAATCTATGAACCCAGATCTACTTCCTCGATCAAGAAAGAAGCCACTGACATCAACCAATTGACCACCGCTGAACGAATGGAGCATATGCGAAAGGGGCTATGCTTTATTTGTCACAAACCAGGACATCACTCCAGAGATCACAAGAAAGACGGGACGATTACGACATCTCCCTCCCCCAAGGCTTGGCAGAAGAAAACAGGGCAAGGATTATACAACAACCTCCGCACCATGATGGGAGAGTTAGACAAAGAAGAACTTAGGAGGGCTAGGATGCTCAGTCATATTGGATGAGGGTGGCTCTACTGAGGTCACTGAGTCATCTTTGGAGCTTTGTTGCACTGGCCAAAAGATGTCTGAGGCCGATCTAGATGGGGCGTGGTGAGTAGGAACATGTGCATTCACACAAGAATCTTTGGAAACTTTTGCAGTCGAAACCAACAAGTCAGAGCATGGCAGGATAGGTGGAAGTGGAGCATCTTCTGGCTCTTTTGTGATCTTTTTCATGCCCTAGACTGATGACAAATCTGAACGTGATGGGACAGGTCATTCAGAGGGGGCCACTTCCTCTGATGTACTGTTGTCCCTTTTCTGCAAGGTCCACCAGGGGCCGGCCTTCTGTAACTTGATGGTTTTGGTTTTGGTCATGTCAATCCCCCCTAATTCATGGCGGTGAAAAGCAGTCATTGAAAAAGTGAATGATACCAGCTTCCATATTCTGCATGGCAACCTTGAACTTCTTCCGTGTCCATCGATATTTTCCTCCATGTGCTTGATATATTACGGCCTTGAGCTTGTCAAGTCTGTAACTGAAGTGAGGGTTTCAAGACCTAAGATGAGAAGTTGTACATACCTGGCCTTCACTTTATTCCCCATGAAATGCTGAGCAACCTTATACCAATATTCTTCTGGAATGTTTCTCTCCTTGCAGCCAGCCTTGATCTGGTCCAACCATTCATCAACTGGGGGATCTTTCTTGTGGTTGCCCTTGAAGATCAGACCATCAGTCCAAGTGGCAAATACAGGTTCTAAGTTGTAGGATTTGAGTCAGAGTGCATCAAGCATTGTAGGGGAGCTTGAAAAGTGAGAGTTAGTAAGTCAAAATGTTGCAGGATATGTAAATATTGCAGGCAAAATAAAGATTTATGAGATGAGCCTCATTGCGGCGGTGTGGTGCAAAACATAGTGATGGCTGTGCTATCATGAAACTTTCAATATTGTTGACAACATTGAGTGTGCTACCGGGACATGATGGACAACACGTTGTGGTTGACAGGTACATTAAAAACACGTTTTGAGGTAAGTTTGGACCTCAAGGAGGTAAGCCCCCCCTCTTCTAGGCCCCGATGGAAGAGTTGCTCGAAGGCATGGGGTCGGGAGCAATACCAGTCATCATGGGGGTGCTGAATCCACCCTGTGAGGGAGAGGCTTGCAGTGGTGGATGTGAGGGCTGGGGTCAGGTGTGGCATCTTCCTGCCACTGCGGGATGTGATGTTGGGCCAGGGGAGTTCTTGTGGTCAGTGGGAGTTGTTAGTTAACAGGGAATCACGTACCTCATGGCATTCCCACTGTGCAAGCTTCCTGGTCCCTCCCCGTCATCATCTTACCCCTTCCAACAGGCCTCACATCCCGTTTGGGTGGGGAGAAGGGTTTCAGGCATGTTGCAAAGGAGAGAATCCTAGAAAAGAATAATGTAGTTAGTTTAAAGGAACAATGAACAATACTCAGTATATTTGGTGACCTGTTGTACCTGCAATACTTGGGCAAGGGTTGAGGTATTGCAACGGTTACAACTGGCATGCCTCTACCTATCAAAGCCCTTCGTCAATACCCATGCGGGTTTGTAAAACCTTGCCTTACTATCAATGAGCCTACTTGGAATGTGGCCACACCTGTTGTGGATGTAAATATAAATGCAAATGTAAATGATGAAAGATGTTTACCAAAATCACATGTTTATTTGTTGATTCTTCCAAATTGTCATAGTCGTCTCACAAATCTTGCTATCATGCATATCCGATCAATATACACCACTGTGTCCCTCGTCCTGTATGTTTTGTTTTTGCTGTACCTTTCCTTCATTCATCTATTGCATCTTGCATCTTGGAAAATTCATACTCTGTATGCAAGTTTTTGTATTGTGTGCAATGCAACTAATGATTAACCCTTGTTTCCTCATTTCTTGTTTAGAAATACAATTTGAACATTTCTGGGTTGATACCCTTGATGGATCGTCATGTTGAATGTTCAGCATCAATGGAAAATATGTTCCCTGTATGTGTATGTTCATGTTGCAATGCAACTACTGATTGTCACTTGATTCCTGGTGCATTATTTAGGAGTACAATTTGAACACCTCCAGGTCAACAGCCTTGGTAGTTTGTTATGCTGAATTCTCAGCATTGAGGGAAAATACGTACCCTGTATGTAGACTTTACATTGTGATCCATCTACTGATTGCCCCTTTTTTTTGTTTAGCTGTTCTATTTGAGCAGTTTAATGCTGGCAGTTGAACTTGCTTTTCATGCCAAACACTCAACATTGATGGAAAATAGATACTTCGTGTGTGAATTTTCATAAAGTGTGATGTGGCCGCTGATTGCGCCTTGTGTTACCTAGCAATACTATTGGAGCACCTTTAATTTGATGCTGTTGGTTCATCATGCAGAATGCTCAGCATTGACTGTCTACTATTGTGAATTGCATGTGCAACCACATGAATGTGTTGAAATCTTTTTACTACCTGATCAAATGATTGATTGCACTGCGAAAGAATGTGTGGTGAAGTCAGCATTTGTGACTTATTATTGTTTATTTTGTAGATGGTGTCATTGCAATTGTCCATGGGCTTTTGATAAATCAGTTTGGTCCCTGTATATATTATTAGCGCTCCACCTTCTATGGTTTGCTTATGTACATGTATATTGCTCCTGCTTGACATGTTGCAATGAATTGCCACTTGTTGTTTTTACAACTATCTCGCAATTGTATGTTCCGACATGACTATGTTGCTCGATTACAATTATTGTTTATACTTCAGCCAATTATATCATGCAATGCTGCTCAGCCTGCATTTGTTGCTAATCTTTATTGCCAGGGGAAACTGCTGTCTTGTACACAAATGTACCATGGCTCATTCTTGTCAGAATCATGGTTTCTGCACTTATCATCCTGGTAACAGGTAGGAGTATGTGTCAGGTCACCCACTACCAGTACAAAAACTTGCTGTCTAAACACTTCTCCAGTTTACATCCACAATCACAGTCTGGTCTCTTTGCACATGATCCAGAGAGTTTACCAACAGAGGAAGGTAGACCATATCTATTTCCTTACTCAGCTGTAGCTCCCTATATTATAGGAGACAATGATGAAGTATCTCCTGAAACTCATTTTCGATACATAGACCATGTTGATGATGTTGGATATGCCAAATATCCTGTAAAAAATAACTTTGTACATGCTAACATGCCCTGTATTCCCATGATCCAAAAGAGCAAATGTTACAGGCATTTGAAAATCACAATTGTATAAGTTGCAACATGTATAAATTTGTTTTCATTGGAGTGCTTGAAAATTCAATTAAAAGTCACAGAACAGCTGTAGCAAAGTGTTCTGAAAAGTAAACAAATGAGCAAAGGAACAATTGCAACAAAACACAACAAGACAGACAGAAAAATGAAAGTAATTCTGCCAATGTATTGAGATTGGAAAAAAACAGGATGAGATACCAAGAAGTCAGTCAGGTTGATGCAACAGTATTTCCTCCAACTCCAACTCCATTAACCAAACAGTTGAGCCATGCTATTATTACAGACTGGTGTAACTCCTCAAAGCCATCAAGTTTGGAAGAGGCGGGTTGTGCAGTATGTGGGGAGTTAGTGCCAGTTGTACAACTGAGTCATTTAAAAGGTATAAAGGGCATGCTCATGCTTGGCATTCTAGAAGCACAGGGTGTTACCTGAGTTGGACGCACCTCTTTGACTCAGAAGGTGACTGAATTTAAAGGTCCTGTTCTTGATTATAGATGCAATCAAATATGTGATAAATGCCATCAAAGTATCTGAAAAGGTAAAGTACCCCGACTTGCATTGGAAAACAATTTGTGGCTTGGACAAGTTCCAAAGGTCCTTGAAAAATTGCTGGTTATTTGTAAAAGTTGGATCAAGTGGTCTGAGAAAGATGGTTGCCAATGTCATTGCATTTGAATCACCTGTGCCAAAAGTATGCAATATCTTACCTCCACCAGTTGAAGAACTAGATGATGTACTAGCAATATTGTTTACTGGCCCTACAGAACCTACTGAACAAGATCTTTCATGAACACCACTTCTTGTCAGGCAAAACTATGTAGCTAAGGCACTTGAGTGATTGAAGTTGAATCACATTGACTATAGTGATTTACAAATATCATATGACAATCTTGCAAGGTATCCTGAAGATTCTCCACCTGTATCTGTTGAATATCGTCAGGAAGCTTCAAATAAAGTGCCTAAAGGAATGAGTGTATTTGACAAGAATACTGATGATGGTGTTTCTCAAGGAGATTGTTCTTTTATTGTACATGGATTAACTGGTGCCCAGCTGGATACTAAATCTGTAGATGCTCAAAAGGCAATAGCTTTGTGACACTGGGAAAAGTACTTGCAGTTGGACAGAGTGCTCATTTAGAATCAATTTATCAGAATCCAGGTCTTTATCCTCAGATATTTCCGTGGCTTTTCCCATATGGCCATGGAGGTATCGGCTCAACTGCATTGTCTAATAAAGAACATAAGAGACATTTACTTATGTATCATGACAAGCGTTTTCAAACAGATATAAACTTTCCCTTTGTTGCCTTTAGTCATGAACAAATTAAGGCTTCAACTACAGGTGGATTTCTTCTGGCTGAAACAAAGAAATTTGATGATGTTACTGAATGTTTGCTAAATGTCAATCAAGATGTTCTTGCTAACATTGCAGATAGAATGTCTAAAGGAGATATGGTAAAACCTGCAAACCAAGAAGAAATTGATTGCTTTCAAGTTATTTGTGACCTTGACCATATTGGAGGTAAAGTATCAGGATCAGTAACTGCAAAAAAATACATGCAAAATGAGATATGGAATATTGCAAGGTTTTGGGAGGTCTTTACACTCCCCCATATATTCCTTACAGATCTGTGCGGATTTTCACAGACTCTGAGTCAGTCTGTACATACTTTTGAGAAATTCATTTGGCTTGAGGTCCTGCTTAATTCCAGATTTTGAGTCTGCATGGATCCATACGGATTTTGACTTTTTGCGTGGATTCCACAGAATAATTCCGTCCTAGTCCAAGCTGAGCAGGGTTTGGACAGCACGGACATCCAAGTGAGTAACTAATTTTATTATTGTAACTATTTAAAAGATAATGTAACAGAAGGATTTGAACCCATGACCCTATGGCCACATGAGTGTGACAGGTAAGCAATATAACCACTGCACTACCAGGCTGTATAATCCTGGGCAACAGATTCCCATTTACTGGGTGCCATCGTCACCACATCACTATGCATCACCCCGTGACTGCCAGCTCACCACTCCTCACCACCACCACCCACAATGCTGCCTCCTTTCTCCCTTGTCCCTCCCCCCCCTCCCTTCTACACTCCACCAGTAGGGGGCCCTGTGGCCCCCACATTAAGTTTTTTTGTATTCTAATCTATTTTTATTTGGCTAATTCTTTTTTTTTTTTTCAGTGGTTTTTACTGTACTTACATGAAATGATGGCTGCCCCCATTGCCTTCCTCCCTCCTCCTCCCTCCCTCCTCCACTCAACCAATAGGGGGCCCTTTGGCCCCCACATTAAGTTTTCTTTTTTGTTTAAATCATTTTTTATTAAGCTAACTAACTTTTTTTCAGTGCTTCTATTGTACATGCAACAACGGCTGCCCAACAGTGTGCTGGCCCTCCTCCCCACTGAGCTGGGAGGGGGGGGGGCCTGAAGGGGGATAGGATGGCCCCAGGGAGATGCCAGGAGGCCCATGAAGCAGGGCACCTGCTAGGTATGCACCCCGACATGATTAAACGTGCCACCTCACCACTAACCCCCCACACCCCTCCAGACAGCTACAACCCCAGTGGCAATGCTGATGAACGACGACTGATGACCAATGCAGCCCCCATCTCCATGCCTATGAGCAACTGCTCATGGGGTGGAACGTGGGTGTGGCTCTCAATGCCGACCGGCCACCTGCCCCAGGGGATGGGACATGACAAGGGGATGCCAGATGATGGGGGGACACCCACACAACCAGGGTCTTGCCAGTGGAGGGTGGGATTCACACAACGCCAACTGGGACCCACATGATGCAACTGGGCCCCCACATGATGCAACTGGTGCTCACACGATGCGATAGGACACCCCCTAGGACCCATGGGACGTGCCTGGAGCCCAAGGGATGCAAGGCGACACCCCAGACATGGCCAACACCCACTGACCCAGCCTCGCGAGCTACTGCTTCTGGGGTGGATTGCTGCAACCATGACTGCCCCCATCACCCCCCTGCTTCCAGCTCCCCCCCCTCCACCACTACACCATTATGGGGGCCTGGAGCCCCCATACTAAGTTTTTTCTTTGTTTTAATCATTTTTTTTCTTTGTTCAACAATATTTAACGTGGTGCATGGATGCAGTCCATGGCTATCTACTACATGAGACAGCTGGTATACGACGTAAGTTGGAGGGGAGACTACAGCCCCAATACTGCACAAAGGTGCATGAAGGCCCACGTGTATTGTTACTGCAATGGTGCCCCCCCTACTGCGTGCCAGCCCTCCTCCCCACCAAAGTGTGTTGGGATTATGTATACAAGAGTATACAGGCAAGCCAAGGCAGTTAACATGCCTAGGGAATATTGCCAGAATATGCTAAGTCATATTAACACATGTTTAACAGAGGTTAACACATGCAGAGACATATAGGGGAATCCACAGTTAACACATGCTACAGGATTAATCATCCTGCAGCATGTCTATCATAGGATAGGCAAGATATAGCCATGTCTATCATAGGCTATCAGAGACAGAGCCTTGGATAGAGTGTCTAAGACACACCCTGCAGGAAGTCTAGGACTTACCAAGCCATGACATCATATGTCACTATTATTGACACTATTATAGGGGATATGACAAAGTTACTCCACTATTAACTGGTACAGGGGTCTATTACAGAATACCTCCTTTATATATTATAGGAGTGCATTACACTATACCTCCTAACTGTGTAGTATAAATATTGCACATCTTGTAGGAGATGATAATAACATTCCTCCCTGTGGCAGACTCCCTCATACACTTATCTTTGACTTAAACTCAATACCTCAAAAACCTCGTCCTCATCTTGTGCTCAACTTCCTGATCCCAATAAAGTGGGATGTGAGGGGCTCGAAAGGGGAAAGGACAGCCCAAGGGAGGCCCCAGGATGCCTGTAAAGCAGTGTGCCCATGAGGTATGCACCTCATCCCCCCCCCCCTGCTGCCACGTCACTGACAGTCGCCCCCCATCTCTCTAACAGCTCCCAAACAGCCCCCCAAACAGCCCTGTGAGCCCCTGCTTGCAGGGTGGGTGGGGGGCTGTATCTTCGACTTATTATGGCCCCCTATGACCTGCCACATCACCACCACCACGACACATCTAGAGCCCAGGGGACACGACAGGATGCGATGGGATCAGACACAGCCAGACAACTGCCCAGGTGAGGGGGGATGCTAGACAACAGGGTGGACAGGTGGGGGATGCCACAGAACGGGAGGACACGCCAGACAATGGGGGATGTGATGGGCGGCCCTACGACACAACCAGACCAGGAGGGAGGGATGCCCAGATGAGGTGGGACATGCCAGATGACAGGGGGGCCAACGAGACAAGGATGGGGACACACCAGATGACAGGGAGGCCGCCCCTGACGAGAGGGGGGTGAGCCAGAACATGCCAGATGAGGGGGGGTGCACCAGACACGGGGGCACACCAGATGACAGGGGGGGACATGCCAGATCACACTGGGCATGCCAGACAACTGGGGGGACATGCCAAACACCCCAGATGAGGGGGGGCTTGGTTTTCTTTTGTATATTAGTAGATAATTGTATGAAAATATGTAAAGACTGCAGAGTCCATGCGGATCCACATCAACTGGCATGGAGTCTGTATTCATCCACATCAACTGGCATGGAGTCCGTGCAGAATACATGGGGGAGTGTAAACTACTGGGTTTTGATCCAAAAGAAATCACTGGAGGTGCATCAGGAGCACTATGCCAATCTGATGTATTTCAGTTGTCTAGTAATGTAAATGTCACTTGTTGGAGGATTGAAAACCAAAGCAACATATCCACAAAAAGACCAATTATACCACCTGCCACTATATCTCCATATGTTTCTGCCAAAGGCACAAGGGGTGACTCTTCTATATATATCAAGAAACATAAAATAAGTTCAAATCAAAAACCCCCAGCCCCAAAAAGAAAAAAAACTGAACATAGAAAAAATTCACAGGATCATCCTATCCTTTCTCAGCCACAAGGAACACAATGGCATAATAACAGTTGTGCTTTTGATGCAATTATCTCTATTTTGTATAATGTTTGGCAGAATAATGAGTCTATACAAACAGATCAATTTGAGGCCACTAACCATGTACATTTGGGCAAGCTTGCAAAAAGCTTTGAACAAGCCACTCAACCAAACCCTACATATACCCTTGAGGAGGTTCATGATTTCATTAGACATTACTTTCAAAGGTTAAATCCAGCATTGTTTGCATGGGGAGCATTCACCGGTGTCCAAAATATATTTGACTATATGTTAGCCTCTTCTCAACCTGTTACAACATCATCTATGCATTGCCCCAATGGTCATGATGTGCAATGAGCAGAAATATCTGCTTTCAGCTGCCAGCTTACAATATTAACCCATGTGCCCACCCTCCAAAATTTTGTTGACAATTTATCTGTTGAATCCTCATCCCATTGTCATTCTTGTAATCAGCATTTGATAAGAACACATGTATTTGATGATTTTCCTCTCATGTTAGCATTTGACCTTTCAGGGCACACTACATTACTGACAAAATCATTGAACATAACAAAAAGGAATGGACAATGTACTACATATGAGCTTAGGGGTGTAATATATCACCACACTGACCACTTTACAGCTCGTATCATCACATCTGATGGCATGGTATGGCACCATGATGGAATTGCTACAGGACAACAAACAGAATATGAAGGACACTTTGATCATGTCTCTGACATGTCTACAAACCATTCAAGAAGAGCAACATCAGCATTGTATATTAGAGTCGAGAACTCATACCTGCCATGTGTCTAGCAGCAGCCCACTCAAACCAGTAGTCTGATTTTGCTCAGCAACACTTGTAAGCTCTGCATCCTTGCGGACTTTGAATTCACAGACCTTGGATGCGATGTGATGCACAACAGTGTACTCGCTGTGTCCTTCACTGTCGGATAGCCAATGATAAAGGCACTGTGACCATGTTTGCACCTTACATAAATTATTGAAAATATACTAAAAAAGGAAAGTGAGGGAAGAGAGAAAGAGAGACCTCTGTTATACTATGGCTCATAATTAGCAAAAAATGGATTTCTGAGCCAGTGAGGTGCTCTGCACTTGTGCATTAAAGACCTTGAGATCAATAGTCATTAATATATAAGCCTACACCTCCAGTGATCCCCATCTTAGATGCCTCACAACCCACAGTCTTACATGCATATCTACTCCCCTGCTCATGCACCCCAGCTCAAGCTGGACATCCTCCCAGTGCTTACTGGCATGCACCCTGCACTGGCACCTACTAGTCCTGCCCACACTGCTTGCATGCCCTCAGTTCTGTGCCTCTCATACATCCCCTGGCCACATGCACCCACTGAATTACCTGTCAACCATCTGGAAATTGGCAGGGGTCTGGTATGACTAGACAGATCTGATCAACAATTAGCACTCCACAATGAGTAGATAAGACTTGGCAAGGCCTTACAAGATGCTGAAATAAAGATGACAAGGTATCATATGCTGATGCTTTGACCGGCAGAACTGTGAGGCATGATAATATTTTACCATTACATACAGTTGTTCAAGTGCCAGAAATGACCATATATTAACATCTCCTTTAATATGATTCTTCTGTAGAATTTTCATGCACTGATAAAATATTCAAATTCTTGCAAAAAATATTCAACTGCTGATGCTTTGTCTGACAGAATTGCAAGGCATGATAATATTTTACCATAACATAGAATTTTTTGAGTGACAGAAATGACTGTATACTAGCATCTCCTTTAATATCATTCTTCCCTAGAATTTTCATGCACTGAGAAATTATCATAACATATAGTCTTTTGAGTGAAAGATATTAGCATGCTAGGGACTTAGTATATTTGGAGGGAATAGCTAAGATACAGAACAAGGGCTCAAACTTGTCATTCCAAGTCAATGATCTTCATGAGGATTCATCTACATTCAGATTATAGTACTGCACTGGTTCCAAGGGCAGTCTGAGTCAATCATCACCATCTGCCTTGAAGCCCCCACTTTGACCTCCCAGATGTCCCATCCTCATCTGTTGAACAGACCAAAGAAATATGTCTCAGTAAGCTCAATAGACTCCACCTGTACTCATTCTTCTGACACATTCAAGTTGTACAGGCTCTCAACTACTTCTTGTGTCAACACTGTCAAATGGTGACTAGTTTTTATTTAGTGTTTGAGGTAGTCTTTTGTAATTGCAGACCAGCCAGTGAATGACCTTTCTCATTTACTCCATGTCTTGTGTCATGTCATGATTTTCTCCCATCTCAGACAGCCTACTAGTAGCAGTGCTGTACTCAAAGGATCGCCTTGTTATTCTCCAAGTCAGACATCTATCCATGTTGTGATCATTTTACAGTACAGCAATTATCTGTGTCTGTTGATCAATGATGCCATATTGCTCCCAGCTCAACAGAAGCAAAGCTGCTGTATTGGTCTTGAACTGAATTTCCAAGTCAGCTTATGGTCACAGTGAGGACAACTTGAACAGATTAATTAGTACCAACACTCTTTTCTACTCCAGATACTTACTAACTCATCAGATGACTCATCGGAAGTCATTCTTGCTGCCACTGCTCATTTCCTGTCTCCTCTTCCTCCAGTCATTTGGGGAAGATACCCATGGGGTTTGGGATGGCTTGTATTTCAGTCTGGCATCACACAATCAATGGATCCTTCCCCGGGCTGTACAAAGATCCTGAGGCACCAATTGAGCATTGTGTGAACAACTTGCTGCCATGTATGTCACTTGCCAAAAATATTGCACACTTGTAAGAGGGCCATTTGAATATTTCATTGTTCATCCACTAACACTTATGTCTGTCCTGTGAAATTCCAGGTGGTGTGACCGGTTGGATGTCATTGAATGATCCACTGGATGATACATTAATGTTTAGCCAAACTGGCCTTGTGCATATTTATTTCATTGAGGGCATCTATCTCTCTCTCACCCATACCTTCCAGGAAGAGATAATGCCCCTGAAAGGTGGAAGCATCTGGTGTAGATATCCAGTACCTTATGACAAGTTGATCTTTGAAGTTAATATAGGACAGAGATACCTGATGGAGAACACAACACTCAGAATAGCTGCCCTCATTCAGTCAGAAGGTCTGCTTCCTCACATACAACTGGCACACAGGTAGAGTAATTATCTATTCCACTAGGTCTTTATGGTTTCACAAGTAATGGCATGATATTCCCCTCACCAATTTGTTTGACACACCTCTGATCTCCAAGATATCCAGCATAGTGGCACTGGAGGCTGAGGGTCTTGGCATCAACCACATCTTTGGCCCAGTGCTCAATCTGAGCCATGAGCAGCTGTTGGGGCACATTGGGGGGGAATTTCTCAGGAAGACCACACCGACTGGGTCAATTCTGTCTCATTCTTGCACAATGGGCAGTGGATTGTCTCTGGCTTGGCTGATTGCACAATTCGTGTGTAGAATGCTACAACAGGAGCAATGGAGGGAATCCTGTTCACTAGGCACACTGGTGGCCTCAAAAGGCAACACCATGTCATTACATTCACCATATTCATCTGTCAATTAAACAAGGTTCTCTGGTCTTTGTCAATGAGTCTTAGGCAAAAAAAAAGGAATTACTTACTGGTTATTGCAGTAAATTAAGCGCACTTCATTGTTAGAAACTCCTCTTTAAAACAACAAGGTGAATTTGCTGGCACAGCACAGTCTTAGCTCTAGCTTTACTTGGAATTTGGAATATTAATGATGTATGTGCAATAAAATCACTTTGAAGAGTAATCAACAGGTGCACTTAATCACAGTTTACAGCTATTATGAGCAATTATTATCAGACAACATTTGAAGTTGAGTGAACCCACCAGAAGAAATTGATAATACGAGGAAGAAAACCTCATCCTTGACTCCCTCATTTGAGTTAATATCTTCACTGTTGCCCCTGATTTCTTGTACTCCCAGTGCCCAGGATTCCCAGTCCCACTTGTTGCAATGCAGTAGAGCCACACCTCCTCTTGAACCCTCTAGGTATCATAATGGTGGGATGTCCTGGCAAGATAAGTAGAACCTCAATCTTTAAATCAAAAATACTTACATGAATGCTAAATGGTCCACTCCAGCCCTTTCAAGTTCATTCCAAAATCTCATTGTGGCAGCATGAAGAATTTCTGGCACACACCTGAGTGTGTCAAACAGTGAGGCGCTCTTGTGGCACCATATGCATGGCAGCATGTCAGTGGATGAGAGGAGGTTTGGGGGTACAACAGATTGCAGGCGTGCACCCACTGGAGTCACAGATGTTCAGGAGGTCCTTGTTGTCCAATCCTCTGCCACAAACAAGCTCAAATGTCTTTTGTTTTTTGATACCAGATAAAAAACAATGGATGCAAGAGGGAGCTTCTACAGGTGTCGAGATGGTGGCCCCATCCTACCATCATAAGGTCAGTAGTGCTTCAACTCTGATATGATTCACACCTACATGAACATAACCTCCTCCAGCCCACGCGATCAACTTGAAGGGCCTGAGGTACCCGCATCTTGTCTGACTTCAAGGCATGGACATGGCACTGGCAGAGGCATGGTGGTTGGATGGTCGGCTAGAGAAATAAATAAACTGAAATTGGAGAAAGGAGCTGCAAAATTTCGAAATGAAAAGCAAACTGAATATTGGGATCAGGAAATTTAGCACAAGATGAGGACGAGGTTTTTGAGGTATTGAGTTTAAGTCAAAGGTAAGTGTATGAGGGAGTCTGCCACAGGGAGGAATGTTATTATCATCTCCTACAAGATGTGCAATATTTATACTACACAGTTAGGAGGTATAGTGTAATGGACTCCTATAATATATAAAGGAGGTATTCTTGGACCTGAGGGCCCAACAGAAGACCCCTGCGTTGCCCACTGCCTCTGGCTGCGGGCCTTGGCTCAAAGAAACTGCACATGATTGCAGGTTGACAGCCCGATTATGTCGGTGCATCACGGCGCATGCCCCCATTGGGAGCTATTGCGACCGCTTCTTTCCTAGTGAGGACACTCACTGCACTTGCCCCCCTCGGCCCTTCCAAGACCGAGATCACCTGCTCCGCATATGCCCACACGTGAAGCGCAAGAAGCACCGACAGGGCCCGCGATTTATCGCGGACCTTGTCAAACTCCTCGAGGCGAACCCACGCGCGTTCGCCTTTGCCCCCCCGGAATGGTGGGACCTGGGATGAGGGTCACGTGCAGGGCGTATGACCCCCGTCTGGCGGCCTGGTGCGCCTGATGGCCTGCCGAACGCTCGCTCAGTCTCTGAGCCTGCCGTGTCTCTGTCGGTAACGCCGAACCTCGGGTTTGTCGCTGGCAAGGTTGGGGGGCCAGCTGGCGGGTACCGTCCCATGCGTGGGGCGGCTAAGCGAGGAGGGGCTGTACTCGGGCAACCGAGGGGCTCCGAACCCCGTCAGGCCTTATGGCTGGCGGGTTGGTTGACCTGCGGGAAGGCCTGTAATCCTCATTCCTGGCCGGCGCGTCAGTGGGCGCGCACGAGTAATAGGGGCCGCGCGGGGGTAGGGGATGGGTAGGTTAGTATGCGCCGTTGGGAGTGCCGGCGAGCTGGTTCGGGGAGGCGCCCGAGCGCCCTTAGCCTGTAGTCTGGCCATGTGCGCTGCCTGAGCAGGCAGCACGCGGGCCTTCACGCACTCACGTGCATCATCGGGGCTGTAGTCTCCCCTCCAACTTACGTCGTATACCCGCTGTCTCTTGTAGTAGATAGCCGTGGACTGCGCCCGTGCACCACGTTAAATATTGTTGAACCAAAAAAAAAAAAAAAAGGAGGTATTCTGTAATAGACCCCTGTACCAGTTAATAATGGAGTAACTTTGTCATATCCCCTATAACAGTGTCAATAATAGTGACATATGATATCATGACTTGGTAAGTCCTAGACTTCCTGCAGGGTGTGTCTTAGACACTCTATCCAAGGCTCTGTCTCTGATAGCCTATGATAGACATGGCTATATCTTGCCTATCCTATGATAGACATGCTGCAGGATGATTAATCCTGTAGCATGTGTTAACTGTGGATTCCCCTATATGTCTCTGCATGTGTTGACCTCTCTTAAACATGTGTTGATGTGACTTAGCGTATTCTGGCAATATTCCCTAGGCATGTTAACTGCCTTGGCTTGCCTGTATACTCTTGTATACATAATCCCAACACTCCCCCTCAAGCCTAGGCAGTGTAGGACAATGAGTGGAATGGTTCTGTGAATGTCATCACTCCCCCTGGAGTGGTTAATAATCATCTTCCTCTTCTGCAAGGTGGTAAAGATGTTTGTAGTCGGTACAAATTCCACGAGTTTTCCGTGGTTCATTATCACTTGCACGCGTCTTCCGTGGTCTAGTGATATCTATGTTTCCCTCATTTTCATTCCGTTTACGCTTCCGAGGCTGCCTTGCCGGTTCCGTGATCCGGTGATCGGAGTTACCCGTCGGCGGCACATTCGGTGTTTCCCCACCAGACTCCCTCTCCATCAAGGGTGTAACATCAGTGTCTTCGGGAGGCTCAGGTTCATCTGTAGCGTCTATAAGTCGGAAGTTCCGAGAGGTGAGAACATTTCTTGTTTCGGCATTGTAGTATTTTATTGCTCCCGCGCCGTCATCATAGCCGACATATGCATGGCGCTTTGATTTAGATAGCATTTTTCTTTCTTCTTTCTGGCCTTGTAATAATACCCATACTGGGTCTCCGAATTCACGTAAATTTGATACGTCTGGTTTTTTATTGTGCCAGCCTTCATAAGGTGTTGTTTCCTGAAGATGTTTGGTAAATGATCAGTTCCGGATATAGGCAGCATGTAAGACTGCAAATTCCCATAAAAATTCTGGAAGCTGGTTAGCAGCCAGCATTGCTCGGGATAGCTCGACCAGGGTTCTGTTCATCCTTTCCGCAACTCCATTCTGTGATGGTGAGTATGGTGTGGTAAGCCGATTTTCTATACCTCTTTCTTTGCAATATTTTTCCAGTTTTTTGTTAACAAATTTTTTTCTACAATCAATTTGTATACCCTTTGGCTTCTTGCCTTGTGTTTCCAAATGGGCAAGGTATTTTATTACCCCCTGTGCTGCATCACTTTTCTCTTTGAGACATTCAATTGTGACAAACCTTTTAGCATCATCCACAAATAGGAGATAATAATATTTGCCATTAATAGATTTGATAGTGTATTTTCCCCACAAGTCGATATGGGTTAATTCTCCTGGTTTAGTGTTTCTTTTTGTCGACTTTGGAAAAGGCTCCTTGTGTCGCTTTGCACTGATGCAAGCTTCGCAATCCAGTTTAGGAGTATTTTCGTCGACATTGAAACCGATCACCAATTTTTGGCTCAATAATTCTTGAAGTCCAGAATATCCTACATGTCTAAATCATCTGTGCCAAGTTTCCCAACTAAGTGGTTTAACATTCCCGACGAATGTTTGATTAACGGCAGGAGTTTTAGACGGCTTGCTTGAATTTTTTAATACCATTTTCATCTTGTATAAATGGTTATTAATTTTCTTTCCTTCTGCAAGTTGTTGTCCGTCTTTTGTTGTGAGGATTATTTTTCCTTGTCCTCCAATATATTTTCCGCCGGCCGCATCCCATCGCCCCAACAACATTAAATTGTTTCGTGTTCCAGGCAAATGTAGGACGTCTTCCAGATGAATATTAAAATTTTGATTATTGCATGTTGAAATTATTTCAACAGTTCCTTTGCCTGCAATTTTAGCTTCCAATCCACCTACCCCAGGTACGGAATTATTTTTCATTGGAGTGTATGTTTTGAAGGCTTCTCTTTGATGCGTGACATGCGATGTTGTTGCTGAGTCAGCCAACCAGTCGTAATAGATCAAACGCTCGTCCATTACAGCATCATTACAAGCATCATAGGAATCAAAATTATAATGTTCTTCTTGAGCTGAAATGCAATAAATTCCTCCACAGCATTGGACTGTTCCACAGGTTTTATTTTTCCTTTTTCCTTATCTTTCTCCTTTTTCTTCCCCCAACAATTTTTTGCCTGATGTCTGATTTTTCCACAATTATGGCATTTATTGCCTTGGAATTTTCGGCATTTACTGGACCAATGTCCAGGGCGCTTGCAATGATCACAATATGGCTTCAGGGATTTTTTACGATTGGTAAGACGGTTTTCAAGGGTTTTCTCCTTTTGGGCAGTCGTCTGGGTTTTAGCCAGGTTAACAATTCCGCCAGAGTTATTATTCCCCTTATTCCTATTTTGCCGAAGTTTATATTCTTCCCTTAATAATCCAATAAATGCGTCCAAAGTTAGGCGACGCTTTGGATCTAAGTCATTTGGATCATTTGCGTTTCCATTGTAGGGCTTGACATATGTTTGCCAAGAGTTTGGTAAGGATGCCGAAATGATTGATTTAAATCGGGTATCTGAGATATGGAATTCTATATTTGGAAACCTGTTGATCCGGTCTCGGTAAGACTTCAAGATGTCCAAATGCTTTAGGAGGTTGTCGGAATTATCAGCCTTTGTCTCATATAATAAACACTGCAGTTGATTAACTGTCTGATGCACCTTGTTTTCGTGAGTGATCGATAATGCAGTATACATAGCTTCTGCACTTTGTTTTGATCCGACGTGATTTATTTGCGAAGAGGTGACGTTGTGAATAATCACTTGTTGTGCCCACATGTCATTTTTGTCCCAGTTATAAGCGCTGGCCAAGTCTATGTTTTCTTCTGGTCGCTTTATTTGTCCAAAGACATATCCTAATATGTCACAGTTAATAAAAACTCGTAACATTCTTTCTTTTCATTCGTGCCAATTTTCATCTGTCAAATGATCGCAATCAGCAATCTTGTTTATGTTTGAATATTCTTTGGTACAAATTAGGGGTATTGCCGTAGGTAATTGAATATTCCCTGGTGGGCCGTTATTTTCTTGGCGCCTTTCTTCTGCTCTTTGAAGAATTTCCAGGGGGATATTCACTTGTCTTTGTTTCTGTTTTGCTTTGGAGACATAAACTCTTGTAGGGTTTTGTTCTGTTGCTGAAGGTGCACTGGGCTCTTCAAATAATGTCCATGTCATCACAGTCCCCAACATATTCCAATTCTTGATCCATGTGCCCCTTTTTAATAAGTTAGTTAAAATATTGGCCAGGGCCCATGTAAGCCTGGCCCCAGGCTCAAGACGCCGAACACATGCACACCGCTGCACACTGACCGATGCACACTGATGCATACAGGCACACCGACGCCGAACCGATGCACACCGCTGCACACTGACCGATGCACACTGATGCATACAGGCACACCGACGCCGAACCGATGCACACCGCTGCACACTGACTGGTGCACACCGATGCACACAGGCGCACCGACGCCAAACTGATGCATACCGATGGCCCACTGCTGCCGATGCACACACATACCGATGCTCACTGCCAATCGGTAAGTGCACAGCCATGACCACAGGCGACCGCAGGCATGACCACAGGCGACCGCTACACACTGACTGGTGCACCGACGGTGAACTGATGCATACCGACGGCACACCGCTGCCAATGCACACACATACCGATGCTCACTGCCAATCGGTAAGTGCACAGCCACGACCGCAGGCGACCACAGGTGACCGCATACCACTGCCGGTCAGTACCACTGTCAATGCATGTTAGGACAACACAAACCTAAAGGCTCGCGCTGGCTCTCACAGTCAAACAAGGGGAAAGAAACCAAGGAGTCTTAAGGCAGCCGCACTAGGTAGTGGGTAAACCTAAGAGAACTTGATTAGAGTCTCTAGGCGTAATATTAACGGTTTAAATACTACAATACATGAGTTAACCATGAGGTAACAGCATGGGCTACATGAGGCGTAATGACCATGCTTGAATCATGTGGCATGCATGATGCTCGGACACCATGTGTTTACTGTGTGTCCGCTATCTCTATAATAACTACAACAAGTGTAAATAAAGAGAAATGCGTAACTAAATAGTTTTAAATGTCTTCGGAAAATCGTACTCTTGACATCACCCCCTCTTTAGGGCTCGGATTCCAGACAAGACACAAGGCCCTCCGGAGTCTCTGTGAAGTTTTCGTACGGGTGGAATTGAAAGTGCGCCAACGACCTAAGTCGATGTGGGGTGGCGGGGTGCGTTCTGTGGAGTGCCGCAATAGCATCCGTTGCATGTTTGAGGTTTGCGGCGGGCTCCCAGGTGTTGTTTTCCTCGGTATACCCTTGCCATTTCACCAAGTACTGCAGCTGGTTGCAGCGCAGCCTCGAATCCAGTACCTCTTCCACGTGGTACTCCAACTCTCCTTCTATCTCTACCGGTGGCGGTGCTTCGGCTCATTGTTCCGGGATTGTTGAAGCCGTGTGAGGCCTGACCCTGGATACATTGATCACCGGATGGATCTTGATTGATGTTGGTAATTTGAGTTTCATGGCGTTCTGGGATATGATCTCCGTGATGGGATAGGGGCCCAAGCACTTTTCTGCCAATTTGCGCAAGGGGCGATGATAGGTATCAGGAGCATCCAAAGCTCTGAACCGTCCCATTTTCACATTTTAAACGACACCTCCTCATGCCACATTCTACAATCGTCATAGGATCTCACACGCATTACTACCAATACTCATGCTACTTGCAGCCTCAAAACTCTTCATATTTAGCTCCCACATCAGTTATATCGACCTCCACCTCTTGGCCCACTCCGTCATCCACCTCACTCTCTTCTTTCCTGGCTTGGGTCACCACCGCATTGTCCTCTGGTCGCACTTGATATTGTTCAACTCATTGTTGGCAAAAGAAGATATCTCACTCACTCCAGTCAAGGCTCCATTGTAATGGGTCACAGAAGATAATGGGATCATCTCCTCCAACAGGCAAATTTTCTGTGTTGAGCTCAGATGAGAATCATCCCCACACAATAGTGCGTCTCCATTGGTAGGCCATCAGGATGCACATAATCAAGAGGATGATGAAGAAGATAAGGACAAGAGAGATGTTGTTAGAGATCATGGTGTAAGGTTTTAGTGCAAGGAACGGTATTATCAACAGTCCTATGATTTTGGTCACATGACAAGGTTCCCAGGATTACATCATCAACCTCTCCAGTCCCTATCACCTGCCTGACAAGCCACTGGACGCATTTTTGGATAGGAGACAAGTCCTATTACACCAGGTAGATTTCTTGATCTAGTACCCACTCTTTATTCCATTACCCACTCCTTATTCCATTACCCCTCCCCCCCCCCTTTTCTCATTGGCATCTGATTCCTTCTCATTTTACTTGGGTCCTCTTCACCCACTTCAATTTCCTGGCCCCACTTAGAAAATCTATATAAGACATCTAGTAGATAGAAAACAAAAAACAATAAATCATTTCCCCTCATCATATAGAGCACAGAGCTCAATTCCAGAGTCTTATTATCATATTATCTCGTCTCAAGAAGCACAAGTCGTCGTCCTATTATCGTATTATCCCTTCACTCTCTTATCATCTTGCCTTGTGTCAAGCACCAACCCAAAGCCACCTCGCTCCCTTCCTCTGGTCTAGTAGGACTATCATTTGGTGTGTGTTTCCAGGTGATTCCTCGGACTGAGTATCATCAGCGATTTAACTGTAAGTCCTCAGACTCCAGCCACACCTTGTCACCTACTTTGTACGTCGGAGCTTCTCCCCGTATCTGATCCGCGTACCTCTTCATCTCATCTCGCACTTTTGTTAGCGCGGTGTGCGCCTCCTCATGCACTCTCTTCATTCGCTCTGCGAAGTCATCTGCTGCTTTGACTTTTCCTTCCCTTCTCAGTTCAAAACCCATCCTGGGGTTGTAGCTATAATTAGCATAAAACGGCGATACTTGAATTGCCGAGTGGATGCGGTTGTTGTAGGCGAACTCGCCCAACACAATCCATTCCGGCCAGTCGTCTTGCCGATGATTAACAAAGAGCCTCAGGTACTGCTCAACGTCCTGGTTGACTCGTTCGGTCTGTCCGTCAGTCTGCGGGTGATAAGCCGTAGACGTTTTTGTTTGTATCTTTAATAATTTATTTAATTTGCGCATCAGCGCAGCTGTGAACTGAGGTCCCCTGTCCGATATAATTGAATCGGGGAGTTCATGGTACCGCCACACGTTATCGCGATATAACTTAGCCAGGCCAAGCGCGCTGGTCTCCTCTGTTGTAGGGATTGCATGCATTTGCTTTTTGGCTCGGTCAACTACCACTAAGAGCGCGTCGTATCCTTGCACCTCTGGCAGCCCCGTAATGAAGTCCGCGGAGATTGCTTTCCATGGCTCCGTAGGGGAGTTGATCGGTCTCAGTTTGCCCGCTGGAGGTTTTGGCACATTCTTGTACCGCTGGCATTTGTCGCAGCCATCTACATAATCGAACATGAACTTGGTCATGTTCGGCCAACAGGTGACCGTGCTGCGTTGCCTTGATCGCAAAGAATTCCGGCTTAAGCAGTGTCACGTCTTCGTTGTCGTGCTCCCTGTCTCTCTTGAAATCTGGTCTCCTGGACAGGGCGTCGGCCTTTCCCATTGCCGTGCCAGGTTTGTTGACCAGCTCGAAATCGAATCTTGATAAATAAAGCGCCCACCGCACTTGTCTCCGGTTCAACTTCTTTGACGTCATGAAGTATCGGAGATTGGAATGATCCATCCAAATCTCGATCTTATGCATCGCACCTTCTAAATGGTGCCGCCATGCCTCCAGTGCCCTAATGATGCCAAGCATCTCCCGATCGTGAACGTCATAGTTTCGTTCGACATCGTTCAATGACTTGGAGATGAAGGCGCACGGCCTCCACTTTCCATCCTCCGTCTTCATCGACAACACCACCCCTGTTGCCACTCCAGAAGCGTCCGCTTCGACTCCCAAGGGCTTGGAAGGATCCGCGGTAGCGAGGATCATGTTCCGTGTGAAGAGTGCCTTGAGTCCGTCGAACGACTCCTGTTGTTCCGTCCCCCATTCCCACTTCTGTTCCTTCCTCAATAATTTATTCATGGGCGCGGCTACTTTGGCAAAGCCCTCAGCAAAGCGTCGGTAGAAATTTGCGAGACCCAGAAAGCGTTGGATGTCTTTCACTGATCTCGGAACTGGCCACTCCTCTATTGCCTTCATTTTTTCTCTATCCATCTTGATTCCCGAAGGGGTAATGTGCAGCCCCAGGAATTTGACTTCATTGACTTCGAATTCGCATTTCTCTGGTTTCACGAATAGATCGTTTTCCTCTAATCTTTTCAACACCTCTTCTACAATTTTGTTATGTCCATTTTTGTCCTTTGTAAATATTAAGATGTCGTCTATATATACTACTACTGACCCCTGGTCAATGAGGTCCTTCAGCACACCGTTCATCATGGTCTGGAACATGGCTGGGCTGTTGCAAAGTCCGAAATACATACATAACTAACGGCTCAAACGCGCCCCTGTGGGTCGTGAACGCCGCTTTCCATTCGTCTCCTTCTTTTACTCTGATGTTATTGTATCCCCATCTCAAGTCCAACTTTGTAAATACTCGAGCACTACCTACTCTGTCTATTAAGTCCATCCCAAACAACCCCCTACTCTTCCCTGACCGCGAACTGTCCCGGCCGCTCCCCATCATCACTGAGGATGGCATTGAGGAGTGGTTCATTGACAAAATTGTCAATGCCCGACGCCGCGGACATGGTGTCCAATACCTTGTCCGATATGATGGATATGGACGTGAACATGATGAATGGCGCCTGGGATCTGAGATGCAGGACACCGACACACTTGATGTCTGGGAGACTGAGAATGGCAGAGACGTTTAGGGGACACCAAAAGTTTACAAGTGACCCAAAGCAAAGAAAGGATACCAACTTCGAGAGATTTTACTCACAAGGAGGTGCCCTCAGGCCTAAATTCTTGTGTAGGGGCCTGTCACAATTAGATTTATCAATATTTATTATTTCAGGGCATATATTAAGCTATATACCTTGCACATATGTGCAAGGGAGGCTAAGTAAAGATAAAACGAAATAAGAAAATGTGCCCCCAGCTCGCATTTCATGCTAAGGAGGGGAATGTGGATGGCTCTCCCTCAGTGCTGGGGCTACTAGTCATTGTCAGTGCCCCTGCCAATCATGATGGTGCTTCAAGTTCCTCCTTGTTGCTTGGTGTAGTTGTTGCCCATGGTCATTGGAGGCTCATGCTTGCTGCTGGTGGGGTTTCATCCTGCCAGTGGTGTGCACCCCCTTCACTGGTAGCTCCCTGTTGTCATTGGGGGCTCCTTGCCAGTGGTCACTCACCATCCATTGTTGGGGGCCTGCCTCTCCAGTGGTGGTTCCGCTTTGCTGCTAGTGGTCCCGTGTTTTGTTGGGGGCTCCTCAGTGGTGGTGGGCACAGGTGCAGTCAGTCTCGATTTTGAGGTGAAAACAGGTGGTGGGGATGTAGGTGCTGTCAGACAGTAGTCATCTCTGCATCAGGGGATCTCTTTCCATGCTGTTGGGCCCTCATTGTCATACTGGGACAGGCGAACTATGGGAAAAGACGTACTGAGGACAGAAGTAACAAGGGCCAACTACTAGGCCACCATGACAGTTTTGATTGATGGCAACATGGTTAGGGTTAATCATGGCCATGGTTAGCCATTTTTTTTTTATTCAACAATTTTTAACGTGCTGCATGGGCGCAGTCCATGGCTATCTACTACATGAGAAACAGGTATAAGGTGTAAGTTTGAGGGGAGACTACAGCCCCAATACTGCACAGAGGTGCGTGAAGGCTAGGGTTAGGGGCAGCCATGGCTGACCCCAACCCTAAGCCAAACTACAGGCCGAGGGTGCTCAGGCGCGTCCCCAAACCAGCTCGCCGACACTCCCAACGGCGTGTACTAACCCACCCAGCCCCCTACCCCAACGTGGCCCCCGCACAGCCCCTATTAGTCATGCACGCCCACCGACGCATCAGCCAGGAAAGAGGATTACAGGCCTTCCCGCAGGTCGACCAACCTGCCAGCCATAAGGCCCAATGGGGTCCAGAGCCCCTCGGTTGCCTGAGTACAGCCCCTCCTCGCTTAGCTGCCCCATGTATGGGATGGTACCCGCTATACGGCGGGGCCCCCAACCTTGCCAGCGGCGAACCCGAGGTTCGGCATTACTGACAGAGGTAGAGCAAGCATTCGGCAGGCCATCAGGTGCACCAAGCCACCAGATGGGGATCATATGCCCTGTGCGTAACCCTCATCCTGGATCCCACCCCTCAGGGTGGGCAAAGGCGAACGTGCGTGGGTTCGCCTCGAGAAGTTTGACAAGGTCTGCGATCCAATGCGGGCCTTGCGGGTGCTTCTTGCGCTTCACGTGGGGGCACATGCGGAGCAAATGGTCCCGGTCCTGGAAGGGCTGGGGGGGGGGCACGTGCAGTGAGTGTCCTCACTGGGATGGAAGCGGTCGTGGTAACTCCCAATGGGGGCATGCGCCGTGATGCACTGACAAGGTCGGGCTGTCAACCTGCAATCGTGTGCAGTCTCCTTCAGCCAAGGCCCACAGCTGGAGGCAGTGGGCGTCACGGGGGTCTTTCGTTGGGCCTGAAGGTCCAGGAAGCTCCTCCCTCTGTACTTGGGGTCCGCAAAGCGGGCAGCCCAGTCCTTCTCTGCCGTCTCCTTGAAGGAGGCAATCAGCCAATTGCAAGTGGCCTTGGGGGAAAATCCCTAAGGACAGCCGGAGCGATGTCGCAACGTCATGGGCTTGCTTGTGGACTGCCCACTCCCCCTTGGAGGGGACAAACTGTTGGGATACAAGCCTAGGGAGATGGAATACAAGTCCTAAGCTTAGGGTTAGGGTTAGCAGATGCTACCCTTAACCCTAGAGCAATGGCAGTCTCCTATACAGGAATAGACTGGCCAAGACTACAAAGACTGCCAAGACTGTCTCCTATGCTATCCAGGGAACCCCCTATAATATACAATGATAGACAAGTCTATCTGGAGAATTATATAGGGGAAATGAGGTCACTATGAAGTCATTGCAGTATAGCTCCTTTATATATTATAGGAGTACATTACACTATACCTCCTAACTGTGTAGTATAAATATTGCACACTTTGTAGGAGATGATAATAACATTCCTCCCTGTGGCAGACTCCCTCATACACTTATCTTTGACTTAAACTCAATACCTCAAAAACCTTGTCCTCATCTTGTGCTCAACTTCCTGATCCCAATAGGTTATGGGCCCTGGCCAATATTTTAACTAACTTATTAAAAAGGGGCACATGGATCAAGAATTGGAATATGTTGGGGACTGTGATGACATGGACATTATTTGAAGAGCCCAGTGCACCTTCAGCAACAGAACAAAACCCTACAAGAGTTTATGTCTCCAAAGCAAAACAGAAACAAAGACAAGTGAATATCCCCCTGGAAATTCTTCAAAGAGCAGAAGAAAGGCGCCAAGAAAATAACGGCCCACCAGGGAATATTCAATTACCTACGGCAATACCCCTAATTTGTACCAAAGAATATTCAAACATAAACAAGATTGCTGATTGCGATCATTTGACAGATGAAAATTGGCACGAATGAAAAGAAAGAATGTTACGAGTTTTTATTAACTGTGACATATTAGGATATGTCTTTGGACAAATAAAGCGACCAGAAGAAAACATAGACTTGGCCAGCGCTTATAACTGGGACAAAAATGACATGTGGGCACAACAAGTGATTATTCACAACGTCACCTCTTCGCAAATAAATCACGTCGGATCAAAACAAAGTGCAGAAGCTATGTATACTGCATTATCGATCACTCACGAAAACAAGGTGCATCAGACAGTTAATCAACTGCAGTGTTTATTATATGAGACAAAGGCTGATAATTCCGACAACCTCCTAAAGCATTTGGACATCTTGAAGTCTTACCGAGACCGGATCAACAGGTTTCCAAATATAGAATTCCATATCTCAGATACCCGATTTAAATCAATCATTTCGGCATCCTTACCAAACTCTTGGCAAACATATGTCAAGCCCTACAATGGAAACGCAAATGATCCAAATGACTTAGATCCAAAGCGTCGCCTAACTTTGGACGCATTTATTGGATTATTAAGGGAAGAATATAAACTTCGGCAAAATAGGAATAAGGGGAATAATAACTCTGGCGGAATTGTTAACCTGGCTAAAACCCAGACGACTGCCCAAAAGGAGAAAACCCTTGAAAACCGTCTTACCAATCGTAAAAAATCCCTGAAGCCATATTGTGATCATTGCAAGCGCCCTGGACATTGGTCCAGTAAATGCCGAAAATTCCAAGGCAATAAATGCCATAATTGTGGAAAAATCAGACATCAGGCAAAAAATTGTTGGGGGAAGAAAAAGGAGAAAGATAAGGAAAAAGGAAAAATAAAACCTGTGGAACAGTCCAATGCTGTGGAGGAATTTATTGCATTTCAGCTCAAGAAGAACATTATAATTTTGATTCCTATGATGCTTGTAATGATGCTGTAATGGACGAGCGTTTGATCTATTACGACTGGTTGGCTGACTCAGCAACAACATCGCATGTCACGCATCAAAGAGAAGCCTTCAAAACATACACTCCAATGAAAAATAATTCCGTACCTGGGGTAGGTGGATTGGAAGCTAAAATTGCAGGCAAAGGAACTGTTGAAATAATTTCAACATGCAATAATCAAAATTTTAATATTCATCTGGAAGACGTCCTACATTTGCCTGGAACACGAAACAATTTAATGTTGTTGGGGCGATGGGATGCGGCCGGCGGAAAATATATTGGAGGACAAGGAAAAATAATCCTCACAACAAAAGACGGACAACAACTTGCAGAAGGAAAGAAAATTAATAACCATTTATACAAGATGAAAATGGTATTAAAAAATTCAAGCAAGCCGTCTAAAACTCCTGCCGTTAATCAAACATTCGTCGGGAATGTTAAACCACTTAGTTGGGAAACTTGGCACAGATGATTTAGACATGTAGGATATTCTGGACTTCAAGAATTATTGAGCCAAAAATTGGTGATCGGTTTCAATGTCGACGAAAATACTCCTAAACTGGATTGCGAAGCTTGCATCAGTGCAAAGCGACACAAGGAGCCTTTTCCAAAGTCGACAAAAAGAAACACTAAACCAGGAGAATTAACCCATATCGACTTGTGGGGAAAATACACTATCAAATCTATTAATGGCAAATATTATTATCTCCTATTTGTGGATGATGCTAAAAGGTTTGTCACAATTGAATGTCTCAAAGAGAAAAGTGATGCAGCACAGGGGGTAATAAAATACCTTGCCCATTTGGAAACACAAGGCAAGAAGCCAAAGGGTATACAAATTGATTGTAGAAAAAAATTTGTTAACAAAAAACTGGAAAAATATTGCAAAGAAAGAGGTATAGAAAATCGGCTTACCACACCATACTCACCATCACAGAATGGAGTTGCGGAAAGGATGAACAGAACCCTGGTCGAGCTATCCCGAGCAATGCTGGCTGCTAACCAGCTTCCAGAATTTTTATGGGAATTTGCAGTCTTACATGCTGCCTATATCCGGAACTGATCATTTACCAAACATCTTCAGGAAACAACACCTTATGAAGGCTGGCACAATAAAAAACCAGACGTATCAAATTTACGTGAATTCGGAGACCCAGTATGGGTATTATTACAAGGCCAGAAAGAAGAAAGAAAAATGCTATCTAAATCAAAGCGCCATGCATATGTCGGCTATGATGACGGCGCGGGAGCAATAAAATACTACAATGCCGAAACAAGAAATGTTCTCACCTCTCGGAACTTCCGACTTATAGACGCTACAGATGAACCTGAGCCTCCCGAAGACACTGATGTTACACCCTTGATGGAGAGGGAGTCTGGTGGGGAAACACCGAATGTGCCGCCGACGGGTAACTCCGATCACCGGATCACGGAACCGGCAAGGCAGCCTCGGAAGCGTAAACGGAATGAAAATGAGGGAAACATAGATATCACTAGACCACGGAAGACGCGTGCAAGTGATAATGAACCACGGAAAACTCGTGGAATTTGTACCGACTACAAACATCTTTACCACCTTGCAGAAGAGGAAGATGATTATTAACCACTCCAGGGGGAGTGATGACATTCACAGAACCATTCCACTCATTGTCCTACACTGCCTAGGCTTGAGGGGGAGTGTTGGGATACAAGCCTAGGGAGATGGAATACAAGTCCTAAGCTTAGGGTTAGGGTTAGCAGATGCTACCCTTAACCCTAGAGCAATGGCAGTCTCCTATACAGGAATAGACTGGCCAAGACTACAAAGACTGCCAAGACTGTCTCCTATGCTATCCAGGGAACCCCCTATAATATACAATGATAGACAAGTCTATCTGGAGAATTATATAGGGGAAATGAGGTCACTATGAAGTCATTGCAGTATAGCTCCTTTATATATTATAGGAGTACATTACACTATACCTCCTAACTGTGTAGTATAAATATTGCACACTTTGTAGGAGATGATAATAACATTCCTCCCTGTGGCAGACTCCCTCATACACTTATCTTTGACTTAAACTCAATACCTCAAAAACCTCGTCCTCATCTTGTGCTCAACTTCCTGATCCCAATACAAACCACAGGTGGATTTGGCAATCCTGGCTCAGCTTGAACCAGGGGAGCAAGAGACGGCACAGCCGGAGGGCGTACTGTTGGCCCCCCGACGGGGAGCAGTCCACCCATGCATCCGCAAGCACTAGGGCATCGGAGAAAACCACCACCTTCTTGCATCCAGCAGCCACTGCTGCGGATACCCCAAGATGGAGGGCCTTGTGTTTAGCATCCGTCGCTGAGGTGCGACCGACGAAGGCGGTGACCCGGCGGATCTCCTGGTTCCCACGGAACACCAGAGTGGCCACCGAGGCCTGGTGGGCTGTCCTGGGTACCAACCCATCACAGCCTATGACGAGACAGTCCGGGTCCGCCCTGGCCTTGACCAGGACCTGGTCCAGACGGTCGGCATATTCCTTGTGTTTGTCCGTCCCCTTGGGGGGCGGGTGGTGGGGGAGGAGCCTGTCCACAAACAGGTCGATCAGTCGAGCCCCGGGTTGACTTTCTGGGCCAAAGGCTTTGAAAGGTTCCCCAGAGAGGGAGCATACAGTTACCGTGTCCGCCACAGGGGACACAATCTTCCATTGGGTGGCAGGTGGGAGGGCCTGAAGTCCCTGCGGATGCAGGGGGGTGTCTCCCACCAGGTCCCCTTCCAAGATGGCTCGGACGGGGTGGGTGCACATCAAAGTAGCAGTATGCAGACAGCTCTTATCAGCCAGTCGTCACAGGACCTGTGGCATAGGCAGCAGGGCGGCAAGGCACTCCATAGCCTCCACGGGGGTTGTGCGGAAGCAGCCTGTGATCCAGTGGGCAGCAGTGTCCTGCATCTGGGACAGGGCTTTGACAATGCCCTTGGTACGGGTACCCCGGCAGAACCATAGTCTAAGTCCGTACGTCGCCACGGGGATGACGCAGGACCTGTAAAGGAGACGCTTATTTGCTGGGGAGAGCCCCTGGGAAGAGTTGCCGAGCATTCGCATGGCGCTCACCGTGGTGAATGCCTTTGTGGTGTAGAACCGGACATGTTCCTTAAAGGACAACTTCCGATCGAAGAAGAAGCCCAAATATTGCCAGATCGGCTTGGGCTTGAGAGGGGTGGCCCCGGTGAAGGGGGCAACACCAAGGTCAATGGGAGGATTGGGCGCCACCCGTGCTCTAGAGAAGTGGAATACCTCGGACTTGGCATGTTCCAGCACAAGTCCCAGGGCCGTGAATAGGTGGAAGACTTCATTATAGGCCTCCACAAGTTTTGGGAGGTTGTCCTTTACTCGTTTTGATTGTGCGATGAGGGTACCGTCATCGACGTAGGAGATATGATCCGCCAACGGCCGGGGGGCGTGGGCGAGAAGATACGCATCACGGGTGCAATATAGAGCGCCAAGCAAACTGGAGATAGAGCCGAGCCCTGACCCACCCCGACATCGGCAGAGAACCTGCCGGAGCTGTCGGTGTTCCACTTGTAGGTCATAAACCGGCCTACCAGGTATGAGCAAAAGAAGTTCACCACGCATGGCGGGAATCCCAATCTCTCGATAATCGCCAGGAGAACTTGGTGGTTCAGTGATGGGAAGAATTGAGCGATGTCAAAGGCGATGACACTCATCTGAAGCCCCTTCACCCATCCCACGCGGATGAGGTGTGTGAGGTAGACACCAGTGTCCTCAGTGGAACGCTGGGCGACGCCCCCAAACTGGTTGGGGTGGAACATGCCATGTGCGACTCTGTCGAACTGAAGCCGCCTGGACAGCATCTTTTTGACAAGTTTCCCTAAGGTGTCCAGCAGCACAATAGGCCTGAACGACTTCGGGGTGGAGTAGTTGGGTTTCCCTGGTTTCAGTATGATCACCGACATGGACTCCTTGAAATGGGTGGGCCAGTGGCCCAGAGTGATGCACGCCTCAGCAATGCGGACAAGTAGGCAGGCAACATCAATGTTACCTGCCCAGCGCTTGAGGAAAGACCACGTAACGTGGTCCAGTCCCAGGGCAGAGCATGATGAGCATGCCTTGAGGGCTTCCCGCAGTTCTAGCAGGGAGAAAGGAATCCACTCCTGGGGAGGGAGGGGTTCATAGTCGTCGAGCACAGAGAGGTCTACCGGGCGGTCGTTGGCCACATTGTAGGTGCCGTCCAGTGCAGTCCACAGTGACTCCAGCGTATTGCAAGGGGCACCTCCATAGGAGATGGCCTCACACAATGGGAGGTTACATTGCTTGACCCAGGGCATGAGGTCCCAAGGTCGCTGGTTGGTAAATGAGACTTCCTTGATGAGCGCGTCAAAGAAGTCTGAAGTCCCATTTGGCGGCCTTGACCGCTTGTTTAAACATGTGCCAGTCCTCAGGATCCCGGGATTCCTGGTATTCCTCAAGGGCCATGTGGCATTTGTCTGACCACCACTCCTTGGAGCAGCTGCAGATGTCTTTAGACCAATCGTGGGTGTGCCACGCCGCTGCAAAAGCTTCTGAGATGGCTTGCACCACCTCGTCCACCTCTGCCAGTGAGTGTCCCATCCAGTTGGACAGAGCCGAGAGTCAGGAGGAGATGTCCTCAAGATAGGCCGTCTCCTCGTCTGAGTCTGGGGCAATTCCCTTCATCCGCAGTGGCACTCGGTAGAAGGGGGTCCGGAGATTGACCAGGAGGGGTGCATGATCCAAGGATCCGTGGTGCTCCGGGAAGATGGTGTGCTCAGTGATGGCCTCACCTGCTGAGTTAATGAAGGGCAGGTCAATCACAGTGGGATTGAGCTCACTGTTATATGGGTAGTGGGTGGGCTTAGAGGGCATGTCTGAAATGGGAACTTGAATGAAGTGCTGAAGACTCATAAGTAACTTGAAGGTGAAACAAAATATATATATTTTAAAAATGTATATGGTCACTTATGTAGATAAAAAAAAAATCCAATTATATATTATATCTCTCAAAATATGAGGCCATACCAGTGACCAGTCCGAGTCATGGGGGGCATCGTAGTCGGTCCCTGTAAGCACTGGCATTATCCTGTGTGACTCTGTTTGCCTGTGCTACTTTGCTGGCTCTCCCAGTTCTGTTGCTATTCTGTTGCTGTTGCCATTGCGGCATTCAATGCTACTAGTAGTTGGTGTCAGTGTTACTGTTGTTGTAGCCACTGTTGTTGCTGTTGTTTGGGAGTCCCTCTCTTTCATTGTGGTGCCAGTGGGTGTGGCTTGGGTGGAAAGTGTTTGGGTGCCTGGCATGTGCTGCTTACAGCGTGCAGAAGTGCATGACTCGGACAGGTGACCTCTACTGGGAACAGCTGCATGTATTTGATGCACTGGCACACTTCGGACAGTGGCCATTGTGTGTTGGATTACTTGAACACACCTGATGATGTCAGCCACATCCCTGCAGTGATGCTGTAGTGATCGCTGGAGTCACTCCCAGAGGTTCCAATTCCCATGGCATTCTCTGGTCTCAAAAAAATCCCTAGGTTTGATTGAAACTGCATACAAAAGGCCAACAATAGGGGGTCAACTGGTTACGGATGTGGCAGGTCACCAACTATGTTCGATCGGTGTGTGTACTATCATTGGCCCAGATATGTGGACAGATATGAAAAATAGTTTTTTGTGACTGTCCTCAAAGTTCATACATGAACAGATCTCCCTCAGGCTGTGAATTATTTCCTGTATTGCCTAACATGTTGGCTAGGCATCTGTCTACTCAGTTTTGCCTCATGAGGGGATGGAAAAACAGAGGAAAAATCACACTATGAAAAGCAATTGAAAATATCATCTTTTTCCAATCCATGGGTCTCCAGAAAAAGATTAGGACCACGGATGACTTTTAGAATTAATATTTAGTTACATTAGATGATAGATCTAACATATCTAAGGATTTTATGAGGTTTTGATGAAACAGGCAAGGATCAAGATTTGTCTTTTCATATCTGGGCCAACAATAGTACTGGGTTGCACCAGCAGTGCCACCTTGTTTCTCAGGACATGGTCTATGGACTCTGCAACAACAACCAAATGTGCCTGCAGGAAAAAGCACAACCATTATCATGACTGCCAGTGAGTGACCTTGTTTTACAAACAAGGTGACATCTTTTGTTCAGCAACTTGTCAACAGTCAAGTGTTCTACCAGGCCATCCGCTCATCATTGCTGCTTCGCAGGAGTGCCAAGGCCCCAGTTCATTCCCTTGCCCTGCTATCTCTCACCTCCTGGATTATCCCCTGTAGTGCTATCATCATGTACATAGTATATTGTCCCACGAATGTGGGTGGAGCCAAGAATTGTTTGTGGGAACTAATCAGGCATCATTACTATATGTGGCTATCAGTTATCTTGTACTACTGTAATGCCACATGACAGGCATCATGATATGATATTTGAGATTACAATCATGATCCTTTCAAAGTCTCAGGGTCCTTGGATAACAGTGTGTGTACTAGGGCCAGTAGATAGTAACAAGCTTTACCAGTGTGTACATCTTTTTTCATGAAAATAGATCATTCACAACATCACATCATCAGGCCCTGAGTAGCAACCATGATGGTGACTCTCAACTCAGCCTGGTGATATCATTGGACAAGTCGGAGTTGAGTGTCACTGCTTGTCATGCGTTGAACACTCTGCTGTGGTGAGCACTCGGACATCTTTGAACTCAAGCCACACCATTGTTGGTATGATAACTTGAACTTGCTCAGCACTTTCCCTGTGATCTCTCAACTTGAAGTTGTATCTGCCATGGTTCACCTGAAAGCAGTCCCTCCATGTCACTGTCATTGCTATTGCTGCTGTCACCAGGATTGTTTATGTCTACTAGGCGAACTTCCCCCACAGAACCTGAGCTTGAATGTAAATGTGATGATGGCGCTCAGCTTGAAGCCGCCATGGAGGAATTCTGCAATCTGTGCTTACTTGTTACCCTCACTATGGCCATCAATAATCCCCATAACCACTTGATGCTTGTGCTAGGTAATACCCCAGCTGTATCGACTGACATCAACAAGCAGAGTAGCATCTTGCATGCAATAGCCTCCATTCTCGTGCTAGATCACAAGATTCTTGCCTGTATGTCCGATGCTAATAACACTCACTCTGGGGCTCTTGTTGTCATGCAGGACAAGTGTAGTAACAGCAATGAATTATGCAACATCCTGGACATGGAGGATGAGCATGGCGCATTGTACTGAATGGATGTGCCAGTGTTACTACCATAACCAATCCTTCCCAGAATGATGCAACATTGGGCATCAAATATGGCTGCTGCAATTCAGTCTCCCCTGGCATCAACCACTGGCCCTCCATACTGGAGTCAGATGCTGGTGGCTGGTATTACCTAGACAAGTAAGTATCATGCAGACCTCCTCTGCCATGGCTTCTCACCAACAATCTGACATTTAGAAAATTGTCACTACCAGATCAAGTGCAACTGTTTGTGGCTACCTAAATTATTACAGAACTGTGGGCATGAAATTACCAATCAGGGACCAAATTTCCTGCTCCAATTGATTTTATGCATATCTTACATCAGCAACTTGGAGGAAGAACCACCAGCATGGGAACCATTTGGCTACAATTGGTTTGATTTGGCAGTTAGCTTCATGTCAGACTTCAAAACCACTATGGGATGTTGGTTCCATGTCTGCTTTCGATGAACTCAAGCCAGGCTCAGATCGCAAGCTGGTGAGTCGTTTACAAGAGTTGGTCAAGGCAGGCTCATTCCACACATTAATGAGTGGTATAATCAGGATCTGCCTGCCAGTGTGCCACGTTTCCAGACCTTGCTGGTGAGGTGCGACGATGTGCCACCAGTCTTATATCACAAGGACACCATTGATGAGTTCCACAATCTCCTGGTCAGCACCCTCGTGATGTATGTTGGGATGCTCCAGGCCCTCTTTTCACTCATGGAGAAGCATGAGGAGGTGCAGTGGCTGAAGGAAGTAGCAGAGAAGCAGTGTGTGGCAGAGAAAAATCTTGCGGAGAAGCAAAGGATTGTCACAGATCAAAAGCTTGCTGCAAAGCAAAGGCTTTCTGCGAAGAAAAACCCTGCAAATGTGCAACAGCGTGTGGAAGAAGTAGTACGTCAGGATGGACGGGCACATGAGAAGGCACGGGAAGAGGAGAATTCTCAACTCAAGGAGCTGCATGATGTTGTGAGCATTGTGTCTCTTTTGGCTTGACTACTTTCCTGCATTCTAAATTCTCAGGCACTTCAATGTCATCTTCAGTTTCTGGATTCTGCAAGGTCAGCGTGCCCATTGTTGTTATTACTGGACCTTGAGTGGGAGGAGTTTTATCTTGACTTTGCAGCAAAATATCAGATTCAACCTGTGAAGCTGAGCCATCAGGGGAAAGGCAAGGGTCGTAAAAGCCGTACAAATGATGCTGAGGGCATTCATGGTAATATCCACACTGCTTTGGCAAAGGAAGAGGAGGAAACAGATGCCAGGGCTGATGACAAGGAGCTAGAGCAATACCGTTATGATGCAGACATTGATGGCCAGGCTTCTGTGGTCTGTGGATGGCTGAAATCCCTCATCTGCCACTATACTTCGAAAGGGATTTTGGAGCACCAGTGTACCAAGGGTTCACAATCTGGCTCTGATATCCAGATATGTCTCATCGCTGTTCAGGGCCAACAATGGCTGACCTCAAACTGGCTGACAATGAAGCAGACAATCTTGTCCGCTTACCCACCTGCCAATCACCTTCACTGAAAAAACTATTTTGTTGCTTGAGGAGCATATATGGAAACTGACTGAACATACCACTGAACCTACCAAGCACCAGAGAATCCCTCCCATATTCTTGATGTTCAGAAAGCTTATTGATTCCCAGGAGGTGTGGTGGCATTTTGTGATGCATTGTGAAGCTACATTAGCTGGATTCTCCAAGTATGGATCACTGGCTACTTGCAGTTTACCTGGTGCGGAAAAGGCTGCCCTGGAGCAGCTTGCAATGGTATTTTAATTTTGTCCCACCTGTCTTTGTTGATTTCTCATTACTACAATGCAGAATCTGAGTTCAAAGAGACTGGCAGTTTCTAAGCCTTTGTGTCCCACTTGCTGGGACTTGATGGAGGTATTGAGAAGTGATGAGGTTGATCAATTTGTAGTGTGTGGTTGCCATTCTACAGTTTATCCTCTAGAACTTCCACCATGGCTTCCCCTGGAAGTATACCAACCAATGGTGGAGAGGTTTTGGGGATATTTACAAGTCCAGCTTGACTCTATGCTTTGCCAGACCCAGTGCAGTATCCATTTCAGACACCGCCACACTGTCTCTACTGCCTCAGTGGAAAGTGATTCTGCCCTCAGCATCATTACCAACATGAGTGACAAGTCAGCCTTTGGCGGCGCTGCAGCACCTAAGGATGGTCTCAATTATATGCGTGCTACTAGTGGCTTGCAAGTAGATTGAACTGTACCGCCTGTTGTCATTACTTATGTTGCATGGTTCCCTGGCAGGTAACCTCGGACTCTGTATTTATTGCTTGAATTTATATGTTGCATTCGGAGGTTCTTTATATTAGGGTATCATATTATTTCATCATCCGGGCTTGAAGTCCTCTGTGACTTATCATGATGGTTGTTATGGATATTTAGGAGGTCTTTACACTCCCCCACCTTTCCTATCAGACTCCACATGGACTCCACTTGGACTCCGATCAGACTGGCTCAGACTGGTCCATCAGCCAACTCCCTGCCAATGTTCAGTCCCAGTCCCAGTCCAATCCAAGTGGAGTCCGAGCCAGTCCTCGGAATTCCTAGGAGAGTCCGAGTGGAGTGCACTGGGAGTGCTCGGACTGGCACATGACTGTTATTACTAATATAAAAAAGATCATCAGCAGCAGGAATTGAACCCCAGGCCTTAGATAAGTACATTATATAATCTATAGACAACCTAACCACTAGACAACAGCAGCTTAGTTGTCAAGGTCTATATTTGCTCTACATACTATTCCTGCAGCTGTGTATGACAAAGCACATAGCCACGTCACTGCCAGCTCATCACCACTCCCTCCCACCACCACCACCACCACTATGATGGCCTCCCTCCCTCCTCCCCCCCTCTAGCACTCCATGGGGCCCTTGGCCCCTATGATAAGTATTTTAAAATCTATTTCATCCTTATTTTAAGCTCATAAAATGTGTTTTTTTGATTTTATTTGTATCTGTATGCAACAATGCGCTGCCCCTCCTCCCGACTTAGTTGGGAGGTGGGAGGCCTCATGGGATCAAGGAAGGGGCCAGGGACCTGCCAGGGAAGGACAAGGGAACAACTGCAGCTGCCACATCACCAACGCCGCCACACACCGCCGAACAATGCACGTCACCACCAGCGCCACCTCTCTGCTGCCCTGTCCTTAGCCCAGCCCAGCCACGTCACCCCCAGCACCACCTCCCTTCTGACCGAGCACCCACCACCGCCGCCACGTCACCAATGCCCACCAACCAAGCACCCACCGCCGCCACCATGTCATGCCCACCAACCCACCAACCCAGCACCCTCCCCCACAACCTGACCCCAGGCCCACAAAGACAAGGGGATGTCCCTCAGAGCAAGGGGGTGTGCCGGGGGACAAGGGGACACGCTAGGAGTGAGGGGGACACACTGGGAGGGGGATGCCTGGGACGTGCCAGGAGGGAGGAGGGAGGGGGACAACACCCAGTGCGACTAGGAGGGGGGGATGCTCCAGCGTGACTAGGAGGGAGGGGACACGCTGGTGGACAGGGGGACATGCTAGGAGGGAGGGGGGATGTGCCGGGGGGCAGGGGGGTGCGCCAGATGCAACACCCAGTGCGACAGAGCACCCCCACCACTACTGTGAGCGACTACTCGCAGGGTGGAGGTGGGGTGCACTATGTGAGGGTGACGGATGGGCAACAGGAAGGGGGGGGACAAGGAAGGGATGGTGACATGCCGCGTCCCCCTCCCCCCTCCCTCTAATTTTATTTTGTATATATTTATTTTATTTATACTCTACTTTTATTAATATAAATACTACTCTGTCAGAGCGAGGGGACATGCCAGATGCCTGACCATGCGACACCCAGGGCGGCAGAGCACCCCTCACCACTGCTGTGAGTGACTGCTCGCAGGGCAGAGGGGGGTGCAATAGGTGAGGGTGATGGAAGGGGGGGGCGGGGCAGCAACGGCGACATGACACGGCGCACTCCCCCTCTCCCCTCTCGTACATATTTACTTTATTCATATATATATAATTTTGTATTACATCAATTGACCCCATTTAAATAGAATTATCCCAATTAATGTGACTTGAATGAAAAATACAAATAAAAACTCACTATTCTATAAAATTTGAGTAGAGTCCGAGTGGAGTCCACTCGGAGTCCGATCAGACTATGTAGTGTAAATGTGAATTTTGTAAAGTGCATATTGTACCCTTAATATGGTAAAAATGTATCAGGCACTTAGCTCAGTTGGCTAGAGCACCTCAAAAACTGTTTATCTAGGCTGGATATAAAAGGCTGAGGGTTCAATCCTCGGAGATACAAGCCTTTTACATTTTCAGACATGAGTTTGAATCCCAAATTCTCAGTCCAAGTGGAGTCCAAGTGGAGTCCAAGTCAGTCCGAGTGGAGTCCAAGCCAGTCCAAGCCTACTAATCCACTCAGACTGACTCGGACTGACTCGGACTCCAATAGGACAGGTGGGGGAGTGTAAAGTCTTAATATTTAGGGTTAAGGCTAACCGCAGCTGGAGCTAACCCTAACCGTGACTTCAACCTCCTGGGCCGAAGGCTGAACTTGAATGAAGTTCAACTTGAAGTTTGCCATCTTGAACTGTCACCATTGCCAGTCCATATCACTCTCTACTTTGTGGGATAGCTGGGTCTGACTGTTCATCACCCATGTCACGGTACTAGAAATCATTGGGTTTCACTTCAAGTTGTTGTCTCGGTGTTGAGGACTTGTGAGCAACTCTGAGTCAGGCTTCATCAATGTCCATTGGACTTCTGCATCAGGGACTATCCAATCTGCCAAAACCTTGCACAAGGATTCCTGAAGCTAAACATGGAGGACCTTAAAGTTTGGTCATTATCACGGTGCCCTTGTCTTGTTTGTACCTGCAATTCTAATGGATATCACCAGATTCATCAACTTGAAGATGTCTAATGTTCTTACAACTCCTGAGCTGCTAAGATACACTAACAAGAGCAGTAAGTTGTTTCTTATGCTTCTATCTGAATTTCTCACTGAAGATGTATTTTCAGAGCACATTACAGTGACAGATGGCAAAGTCGCAATGCTTCTTTTCAACAGAACTTATTTTATCACCAGTCCTAACCAAAATTGTATCCCAAAACCTCCTCTGGGCAGTCATTGTAAAATATTTTTGCGTGAAGACAGCCTTTATGGAGATGACGATCCTACTCATTGGCCACAGCCATACAACACTGTTTATTGTCATCACAGTGCTATTCCGACGACCTTCTTGACTTGTTACCACCACCATGTGCCATGGGAACATCCTCCACACTGTCTGGCTTGGTGCCCAGCAGTCCATCCCCTGGCCTGATCTCTGATCAGACCAGCCTATCCCACTCCCCAGGGGTCGTTTGGGAGCTATCCCAACCCCCCTAGTGATTGGTTTGACCGATCCCCACGGATTGTGCTCAGATGCCCGCTTAGGGGGTGTCCTCTTGTCCGCCATCTTTACCCACCTGGGCTCGATGATCCTGGGCTCTGGGATGGGGCACCTTCCACCAATCGGTGGGGGGGTTTGACGGTGAAGCAACACTGCCAGCTTAGGCTGGGGGTCCCACTCTGGGGTTGGGGGGAGAACTCGCTTAGGGAGGGGGGCGATCCTATGGATTTTCAGATCCCTGGAGAGGATCTAGGGCTTTGGTGCGTCTGCATTTACTTCTTTAATGATGTTTAGGCTACTCTACGGCTACAGGACACTACTCACTCCCCATGGGTGGGTCCTCGCTCCGCATTAGGGGTATGCGTGCTGGCGCCTCCTCCCACCATGCCTCCTCTGGGCACTTGCACACCAGGATTGCGGCGGGGCTGGCAATACCTGCTGCCAACAAGAGATCGAGCCACTCCCGTTGTCCACCTGTCTGCAGGGGGCAGCGGATTATCTATGATCGTGGAGATCGGACAGTGGAGGGCAGGGGGAAGCGCTCCCCCAGTGCCGCTATTTCTGGGCCCACAACGCATCGCGTTGAGGACTGCACTCTACAGCAATGGACGCACACGGCGCACCATTGCCTAGGACGCCATCCCTGGTGGATGGCCCCACAAGTGGCCCCTCCCACCTCGACCCCGTCCTCTGTTTCTATGAGGACCGCATCATGTGTGGGGTACACAGCGCATTGCTGCTGTCACACCTGCTATCTTTCTGGACCAGGGATGGTACTGCGGTACCATGCCATGTCCATTGTCGGCCAGCTGCCTGTCTGGATACAGGCGGCACTACCACGCTCCCCGTCGCTACGGATGGGGTGCTCCTGGGGCTTGTCCCTGGGCTTGTCATGGGCATACAGGTGGGGGCCTCGGCCGCCGACAGGTGTACCCATATCTACAGGCACCGTTTAGGCCCACTGGGTCTCAGCCAGACATCTCACCGGATGGCAGGGCTGCCGGACCGATGGTCCATCTCTCAATGAGGGGGGTGGTTCACCCCTCCGCCCGTTAGGGACTACGGTTAACCTCCAGGCCCTTCGGGGGCTGGGGGCTTATGGTGAATTGACACTGCTCACCGGCTGGCCTTGGCTGGCCGCGCGTGGGGGGACCGGACTAGCTGCGGGTGGGGGGTCTTCTGGCATGTGGCGGCGCAAGGGCGCGGCTCTGCCTTCCCGGCTCCAGCGAGCTCTATATGTGGTATATCTGCCCACCTCAGAGGTTAAAAGAGGGAGGAAGGTCTCACACTGGCGTGGGTCTGGTATAGTAGAGCATAGTGTACTCTGGTATGTCTGTACTTTGTGCCCGCGGACTGCTTACGTGCACCGCGCTATAAATTGTTGAACAAAAAAAAAAAAAAAAAAAATCACAGTGCTATTCCCTGTCCTGGTTCCATTTCTGCACATGCAGTGATGTGGTGGAAGCCAATAATGGATCATTTCGTACCCTACTCGCATCCTATGCTATCTATTCAAAGTCTGGGAAAACTATCAGAAATAAAATTTACCGATGTGGTAGGGTGATGAGCCCCACTCGTCAACCCCACCTTTTCGTCACCCTCTGTCAAGCCCCAATATTTTGTTGCAACAATGCCACCTCGGCATAATTACTTGAATCTCACACATTTCCTATGCATTTCAAGTTACTAACAATTTTTATTCTATTTTTACTTCATAGGCTTTTCGTACCAATATCACGCGATAGTCAACATTTCCCCTTTCCCTCGGCATCTTCACAGACAGTATCAGGCCGCGAGAGGAAATGGACGGGCCGACTTCAATTTTTTTTACTTCTTTTGATCTATTAAAATTCATTTGCAATGACGATCCGCCACATCAAGAATCACCGACACCTCGGCACCTCAACATCCAAATCGACAGGCCGATCTGCTGGATGTAGGGTCGAGAATTTCCATTTGGGTGCCTTCTGCGCTTGAGGGGGACAAGCGACGTCACGTCAATAGAAGGCCCCAATGAAGAACTTCTCCCCGAGCCATTGCCAGCAGTGAAAACCCCTAGACGAGGACTCAAGAAGGCCTACAGAACAACTTTGCAATGCCCGGGATTTCTTTTACTTTGATCTTCTTTTTCTTCTTGGTCTTAGCATACTTTTCCAGTTGTTTGGACTGGTCATCGTGAGAGAACGCGAGTGATCAGTTTTCGGTCCGTAACTACTCATCGTTTGTATATAAGGTGTCCTCCCACCTCTCGAATGGAGCAGCGAAATTTATTATTGATCCCCACATCGCTCACTCTCTTAACAACTCCCCATCGATTGTCACAAGTTTCTAAGTACCCTGCACATCAAGGTGTAGAATTACAAGCTAAGTTCCCAAGTTATAAGTTTACAGGGACATTCGTCCATCTATTCCCGGTCTCAGAGTCTACGAACACCTCAGTTCGGTTAGACGAAGCCCTTCTAGTTATCTCGACGTGAACGTCACGTGACTCCGTTGATCATAATTAGATCGTGTTATTCTCTCTTTCATCAATCATTCGGTGCAAGATTATCTACGTTTCGATCTACAAGGGCCACCTCATCCTTCGTCGGCTGTCCCCTCCACCCTCCGTGCTTTGATTCTCTTCCCCTCCTGTTGACCTAGCTTACCCTAACCCTTGCGACGTGACTACTCAAGTCAACAAACTACCAACAGACCGTTTCCCCTACAACACCGAGCTCCAGTCTTCAGTTTCACTTCTGTTTTCCCATGTCACCGAATACACATCATGCACCCCAGGATCCCAGGTCGCCTCTATGTTAGGTCCATTAATGAAAATGTTACGACATGGACTCGCTCATCTAGAGTCTCTATGGATGAATTTCAGACAGATGTCATTCAGTGTGACTGACATTCAGAGGTGTTGGCTCAAGATTACTGCAATCCTCGATTACATGACAGTCTTCAAACCTCAGATGGACTCCACAGCAGTGCACAATCCACCACATCCAGTTGCAGACACTGTAGGGGTTTTCACAATGGATGTTCGTGTTGCACAAGACTTCTTCCATGCTGGGCCTCCATGCTGGCTTATAAGGCCTGTATCAGTTTGGTCTGATATAAATATTTGGGAGGTTGTTTCACTTTGGTCCCCCGCTGATTACCTGGTCCTCCAGCCATACTGCATCTATTGCCCCCCAGTGTATGTAGGTCCTGCAACGGCACCTGAAAGGTATCATGCCATCTTGAGATTTGCTCATGGCTTTCTCAGATACCTAGACCCATTTAGTATCCCTATTGATAGGGAAGATGCTCCCATCTCATCAGCTTTGGACATGGGTTCACATTTGTCAGCCTGCTCATCGACCCATCATGCAGGTTCCAAGTCTATGCCCAATCTGGGTAATCAATCATCTGTCATTAAGATTTGAGAGAATCGGAGTAGAGGGAAGACACCATATGAGGGTATGGGAACTCGAATGAATGCACGTCATGGTGTGTGAAAAGTCTGACTTCTCAAACATGTTGTCTCTGACCTGACCTACAGATCACAAGAGGAAGGAACAGGTGCCAACGGGCCGGAATAAATTTTTACAGTATGACAGTCCTATGATGCCACTACCAATTCCCATCTGGTGTGATGCATTGCAAGTGCACTTTTTGCATCAACAAACAAGTCTTGTTGTGCCAAATTCTTCACGATGTGGACTGCCACTCAACCTGCCTGCATCTACCAAATAATTTCTGCTCAGAGTCAGGCCAAACCCTTATCCAACCAACATTGGTGTGATTTCCTTTTGGATGGGCTTCTTTCCCTCAGCAAGGAGTCAAAGCTGGTTTGCTGATGTGAAGAAGTCAGATCCATCTTTGCAGGTGCTTTGGATGACCTCCATCTAAATTTGCATGCTCCAACATCCAATCACTTCCCTGATGTGCCATTAACCGAAGCCCAAGGTATGCTATGGGAATTGACAGATCTCAATTTCTGTTTTGAGCTTCTAGCTCTTGACAAATGTGCATTGTTGCATAATCGAGATGAGGATGAGCAACAGGAAATGGTCTTAAAGTGTTTTCCTGAGTCTGACCTTTTTCATGCTGATCCCAAGCTTGTAAATGCTGGCCTGCAATCTGTGGATTGGCAAGTTAGGCTGCCATATGTACTTGCCTTGAAGGAATTACTTTGTGACTGGGAAGGCCTGAAACCAACACCTGTGATACTACCCAATCTAGCTTTGCATAGCCTCTACACAGAATTGGACATCCAACAATTGGAGCACAGTATTGCATGATTTTATGAAAGGCTGCCTGGTTAGGTAGCCTCACTAAGTCAGACGGTAAGACAGGATCATGTTATCTTTGTTGCACAAGGTAAAGAGTCAGTCTAAGATACATAAGAAGGTCGGTAAACTATACCTTTGTTGCACAAGGTAAAGAGTGGGGCAACAAAGGAAAAAAAGATGGTATATATATGAGATTTGAAACCGTGTTGGAAAGTGGCTGCATTGAGCGTAAGTTGATATATGAGTTCGCCGATGTTCACCGATGTTCAGGGTGGCTGTGTAGCCATTGTAAGCATCAATGTGTGCCGATGTTCGCCGATGTTCGTGGTGGCTGTGCATGTTTGTGTCGTGAGTCTGGTCGCAGGCTTACACTCCTCCCCACCTAAAAAAATTGTGAGGGTGTCAAACCTCTGTCCCATTCTCAGCTTCCCATCTGTCAAGTGCATCTGTTTCAGTCATTTCTGAACCAGGGCACCACTCATCATGTTCTTTCCCGTATCCTTCATAGCGGACAAGGTATTGTACACCTCGTCCACGTCGGCGAGCATCCACAATCTTGTCAATGTACCACTCCTCAGTGCCATCTTCAGTAACGATGGGTCATGGCCGGGCAGGCTCACGGTCAGGGAAGAGGAGGGGATTGTTCGGGATGTATCGTTTGAGTAGGTGGGCATGGAAACCAGGGTGGTGTTTGGGTTGTTTGGCAGTTTTAGTGTATATTCTGAGCGTTCAGGGAAGGTGTGTGTGATGGTGTAGGGGCTGTCATTTCTCAGCATGAATTTTGCAACACGCATTTTTCCTTTGCGTTTGTAGTTCCGGCATCTGTTTTCTGTGGAGAGCATGACAAGGTCACCGATCTCATAGACATCTTCTGGGGCCCGATGTTCATTGGCATGGTATGCCTGTCTGATTTTTGCAGCAAGGAGATTGTCCTGCGCTTCTTGGACATCAATCGTGACTCGGGATATTATGTCATGTGCGGTAGTTTGTTCGGTAGTGGCATTACTAGGGAGTGGTGCAATCGGAGGGATGATTTGGGGGGATCGTCCAGACTTCAGTTGGAAGCCTGAGAAACCGGTGGATGAGTTCACGGTGTTCATAATAGCAAAATGCACACGAGGGAGTTTGGCTAACCACCCCTTCTGGTTGTTGTCAACATGGTACCGGATGGCTTGGTTCACAGTTTTGTTCGTCCGTTCGCTGCTGCCATTGGTCTCAGGGTGGTAAGAAGTTGACATCTTCAGTTTTACGCCAGTGAGCTTATGGAGGGCTGTCCAAAGTTCAGCAGTGAAGAGAGCATCTCGGTCAGAGATGAGATGGAGCATCAGGCCGTTTTCACAGTACCATTCATCGAAAAGGACAACAGCAACTTGGGTGGCAGTGTATGTGGAGTGGGTACCAGCAATGCGTATGTCAGCACCAAGAAGGTCAGTCATGGTCAGGATGGTGTCCTTTCCATCCTCCTCGGGGAGTGGTCCGATGAAATCCAGTGCGACGGTGTCAAAACGGTCATCAGGAACTGGTAGGGGGTGTAAGGGACCAGTGGGTTTGGAAGTGTGGGTTTTATTGCGCTGGCATTCAGAGCATGATGGGATGTATGCTTTCTCCAGGTCCCGACGCATGTTTGGCCAGTAGTAGGAGCCACGGAGGGATTCATAGCTTTTGTTGAAGCCAAAATGGCCCAGAGTGTCATGGGCAAGGTTGTAAAGGAGTTCACGGACTTGGAGATCTTGTGGGATCACCAGCCGGCGGCCAACATAAAGGAGTTGATTGGTGAGGGTTGCCCCTTCGATGCTCCCCATATTGATGTCCTTGGTGAGTTGTTTGGCAAAATCATTGGTCTCATAGCCGGTAATGATTGCGTCAAGTAGGGATTGGTCAGTGGCAATATTGAGTATGCCAGCAACTGGGGTTTTGGGTGCATTATGTGTGTGTGCCATTGCACAGGCCGCAAGGCAGGCATCAGGCACAGTGTCAGGCATGCGGGATAGGGCATCAGCAGCGGTGTTGTCTTCGCCGTGGATGTAGGTGATTTGATAGTCGAAGTCTGCAAGATACATCGACCATCTCATTTGTCATCTCGACATCTCCTTCTGCGATTGGAAGTACTCGAGAGTTCTGTGGTCAGTGAAAACTTCGAACTGGGCACCAAGCAGGTGGGATCGCCATTTCTTCAATGCCTTGATAATGGCAAGAAGCTCCTTCTCATGGACTGGATAATTCTTCTCGGCGTCATTGAGCTGGTAGGAGTCATAGGCAACTGGCCGGGATGTATCCCAGGTTTTTCCAAAGCTTAACACAGCTCCAGTCCGGCGGTCACTGGCATCAGTGGTGACATAGATGTTTGATGCTTTGTCTTCGTAATTAATTACGGTGAGACAGTCAGCACTGAGAACAAGTTGTTTGATGTGGTCAAATGCATTCTGATGTTCTGGGGTCCATGTGGGGAATCGTCGGTCACATTCCTTGGTAGTGAGGGGGGTGAGGACACTCGTGTATTCTGCAAGTGCTGGAAGGAAGGTGGCAATGTATCTGGTTAGTCCTAGGAAACCTCGGACATTGGTGGCAGTTGTTGGTTGGGGCCAGGCCGCAATACGGTCGGTTTTGCGTGGGTCAGGTTTGATCCCAGCCCCAGAGACGATGTGGCCAAGGAAACATAACTCAGTGGCAAGATCTGTTCTGATGAAAGAAATGGCATTCCTAGAATAATGGGGAATGGTAGCCCCTTAATTACTTTCATCTTGTGTACTCCTGACTTCCATATCCCCCGTTCAGAGCTGAGGTCTAGTTTCACATACTCCTCAGAGACAAGTGGCAGCATTGATAAGGAGGACATGTTGTTCTCCTTGGCAGGGAGATGATATTGTCGGAGACCAAGTTTCTTGACGAGCTCCAGGCTAATCACTGTGCAGGCTGATCCAACATCAATTAGTGGTTGGACTGGCATGGGGAATTCGAAGATGAGGGGGCCAGTAGCAAAGAGGTTCGTGTATAATTGTGGGACAGTGAGGGGGACATTGACGGGGGAAGGGACGTATGAGTCTGTTTCAGAATCTGAGATGTGTCTGGCGGCCATTGCCATGTTTTGGGCTGGCGCTGTCAGGGTCATGTAGGTCACCGGGTCAGGCCATGAGCTAGTTGCAACCATTGGACAGTTGATGAAGGTGTGCCCAACGTTGAGCTTCCTGCACTGGGTGCATCCATTGTGGTCACGGATGAGGGTTCTCTCGGCCTCGGTGAGGGCCGGCAGGCAAATTCTCTCAGCCTTCTTAGTTCGGCTGGTGGGGGTAGAGGTAGAGGCATGGGAGGTCAAAGGTGCATCTGTGAGGCGGGAGAGGAGATTCTTTTTTTCACCTCGGTGTGCAGTGCAGGCAGCGGCCGAGGCATTGATCATCTTTTGGGTCCGGGCGTTTTCAGCCCGCATACGGTCATCCCGCTTCTTAACCTCAAAGGCCCAGGTAGCAAGATCAGTGGCTAGGACTGGTTCAAGGCTGAGATTGAGCCTCAGGTCCAGGTGTAGGTTGGATTGGAGTTGGACCTTGAGCTGGTCCTTGGTGAGTGCTTTGCTTGGCGCCGAGGTGGTGAGGATTGCGTTGAGGTTCTCAACCTCTATATTCCCATCCATAAACTCCCGGTTGCCTTGGGTTGTGGAGAGGATGGTTTTGAGGATGTCATAGGACCAGTTCTTCTCGAGGACCAGTTGGGCCAGCTCAGTGAGATACTGATCCAGGGTGAGGGCATCAATCCGAGTTTGATCTGCCTGATACCAAGAAACGAGGCGCAGCTCAAACATCCCCTCAGCAACGTAACTGACAATTTCAGTGCTGGTCTTCCCACCATGCTTCTTGTATCGTTTGCATGCAAGGGTCCACAACTGCATGATGAGTGGGGTGATTCTGCCCGCAGTGAGCATCGGGCATTCCTTCATCTTCGTGACCTTGACTTCAGCAAGGGGTTGTGTGGTTGGTGACATGGCAATTCGGGCAGCAGGTAAGGTGGCTTGGTAGTTGCAATGGGAGGTGGCTGTGGTAGGTGCACTTTTGTCGGTAGACGAGTCAGTACTAGGTGATGTGGACAGTGGTAGAGACACCGGGCTGTTTGGCTTGGGGCGTCGATGTGTGTCCGTTAGGATCTGTAGTTTGGCAGGTTGGCCAGGGTCCTGCAACTTTCTTCTCGCACTCCTGGTGAGGAGTGGAATCGAGGTAGAGGGTTGCTAAGACAGTGTGGGTTTGTCAGGTATTGAAAGATGCAGTCGGTGTCAAAAAAAAGTGGAAGGCTGCCTGGTTAGGTAGCCTCACTAAGTCAGATGGTAAGACAGGATCACGTTATCTTTGTTGCACAAGGTAAAGAGTCAGTCTAAGATACATAAGAAGGTCAGTAAACTATACCTTTGTTGCACAAGGTAAAGAGTCAGTCTAAGATACATAAGAAGGTCAGTAAACTATATCTTTGTTGCACAAGGTAAAGAGTGGGGCAACAAAGGAAAAAAAGATGGTATATATATGAGATTTGAAACCGTGTTGGAAAGTGGCCGCATTGAGCATAAGTTGATATATGAGTTCGCCAATGTTCGCCGATGTTCAGGGTGGCTGTGTAGCCATTGTAAGCATCAATGTGTGCCGATGTTCGCCGATGTTTGTGGTGGCTGTGCATGTTTGTGTCGTGAGTCTGGTCGCAGGCTTACATTTTACATGCAATCTTTCTTTTGGTTCTTTGGCCATGCTGCGACAGTCCCTACTCGACTGCCATCATACTAATTACATATTATTATATTTGCAACCCTCCTGTTGTGTGCAGTCATTAGATAGAGTTGTAACCTGTTCCTGATAATATGATTGGAATGATCCTGTGTTTTGAGCTATGAGATCTGCAGTGACCATGTTTTTTGCATGATTTGCACTTGGTTTCAATTAGTGACCGACCCAGTTTTAGTAATCTACATGTGTTGTCTGCTTAGTAATTCAAGTTGAGCTTCCAGACCCACGATTTGAAACCACTCTACTTTTCAACTTGAAACAAGTTGCTCAAGAAGTTGAATGTTCAAGCTGGTGCGGCATTTTCTCTTCCATTATTAACCTGTTTTTCTTCTGTGACACCTGGTTTGACTTTCCACCACCTGCGTCGAGTTTGACTCTTTGTCACTCAAGTGGTTCTTTGAAGCTGAAAGCCCAGTGGATCTCCTTCAAGTTTTGAAGCTGCACTCACTGGCCACGAAGAAATGACAGAATCAGAAGAATTCCGTACCACAAGTGCCTTTTTCAGTGATATACCTTGGAGAACAGATGTCCTCACAACTCCCGGTGGTCTCCATAAACTTGATTTGGTTTCTGAAATTTCTGTGAGTTGAATAAGGTTCTGATTGTCTTCTGCTTTTGCTTAACTAGAGATTTTGTACTACTGGAGGCATACTTGGCTGTAGTTCGTAAGCAGGAGGACAACATGTGCCCTTCTAAGTCAACCTCCAGCTACTTTCCAGGATTTGGGAAGGTGAAGTTGTTGCAGATGTTCTGTTCCACAGGCACTGTGCCTCCAAATCAGTTTGACACACTTTTGAAGGAATTTTTGAAGTATCACCTGCTGGATGTATTTGTATTGGTCCATGGTACAGCATCAGAGACCAACACTAAAGCTAGGGGGAAAGTGCCTTTTACTGATAAATTAGTGTGTCTCTTCATATCTACAGGAACTTTTCAGTTGAAAAATATGCCTGCTAGGGCCATGCAACCATGGGGGACTGGCTGAAGGTCATTGACAATGTGATCAGATGTATGGAATCTGATAGAACATCATCTGTGCTTCTTAATGCCACACCGGAGACTGGTCATGATCGGCTCTCTGCTTGCTTTGAAGCAGTTTGCCATGCAACTGGGAACATGCATAGGGCAAAGATAATGCAGAACGTTGCTGCTGCTGCATTCCACCTCTGTTACCTACTCCAAGTATGTATCTTTCCCCTTGTGATGTTATTTTCCCATCATCTATGCTATTAGGGTAATGCATATTTGCCACAAGACAAGAACCAGCCGAGGGAGGAGCTTAGAAAGTGAGTGCAATCATGTGGTTTTGTAAGGGACTTTCATTCATGTTCACAATGTCTTAGATATGGCATCTCAGTAGATCACTCAAAATTTGACATTGCACCAGAAATGTTACAAAACCCTTTGGTTGTCGCCCTTGCTGTTTCACCACTATTTCTCCTTGTTAATCGACCACTAACATGTCTGCGGGTAAAAAGAAATTTTTTGAGGTGTGAGGGCAGTCACTGGTTCATCAACTATTCATTAATGGCATTGTAGCTCTGGAAAAGGGTTTGGTAACCAACAACCCACCGTGATTAACACCATCAAAAAATGGCTATGGAGGACCTTGTTCGATATTGTCTCAATGAACGCAACTGTAACAATTCCGGGCTTGTTAATGACAGTGTTAACTGATATCTCTGTGATGGGCTTATATGATGTGGATGCCAATCATGCAAATTGGTTCCTAGCTGGTAAGATATTACTTTTCTTGTCAAGAACCGCTGAGCTAATTTTTCAGGCATTTGAGTTCTGGTCACTGCACCTGAGACTCAAACGTCACCTGCAATTGCCCAGCAAGAGGAAGAGGAAGAGGAGGAAAGTGGGGATGATGAGACACACCACCCTGAAGGATGCCCTATTGGACCCAGCAATTCTGTCAATGATCCAACCAGTAAACATACAAACAGGGACGCCAGGAGAACTGACACTGGCAAAGGCAGAGAGCACATCGCAGGGACTGACAACTGCAGGAATGAAGAGGGTGCGAGTGGTAGCAGCAGACAGGTGTTGAGCACTCGTGGCATCAATGCAGATTCATCCAATGAAGAAGAGGGAGAGCATCCCACCGCAAACATGATTGGAGGTCGTTGTGGTGGTTCTTCAGATCACACAATTAAAGATGTCGACATGAATGGAGATCATGCCAGGAACGAAGAAAATGAAACCAGGCGAGAGGCCATGGGGGAAGTTCGACCCACAATGAGAACAGGGGTGATCCAGAGGCCAATGCAACGACGCCCGATATTGACACAGAGGTAGGGCATTCTGGTCATACCATGGGAAACAATTCTTCTTCAGAGCATGATGGGACCTGGGGTGATAAAGTGGGCAATGCAAGGATGCCCACACCCTCCGAGGACAAGAGCGGCAGCAGTGGCCAGAAACAAAAAAAAACCAACATGCGAGGCAAAAATAAGGAATAAAGACCAACCAGCCCCTCCACTGGCAAAATCAAAACTGAAGCCAATGCCAAAGTCAAAGTTAGAGCCAGGATTAAATCTGAAATCCCAAGCTCACCTAATCAAGCATAATTATTTTGAGGAAATAGAATTTGGGGGCACTACCAGACTGGTTGATATTATTGACTTGACCCAAGATATGGTTAATTTGTTGCTTCACAGCAACACCATTTATTAAATTTCTTGACAGGCAAAACCTGAAAGAACAGACCTGTCAATGACTACAAAGGCACAAGCAATTATATGTGTGACAACCATGGAATAACTCAGATTTTTAACATGTAAATGATTCATAGGTAAATCGGTAAAGCTATGGGCTCCTGGCAAGGATAACCCAGTGATGTATAGGCCATCATTCCATGTAAGCCTACCGTACAGAGTCATGTGCAGTGCTACTCTGACACCAGGCACTCCCATAGTTCGCGGATGAGTGCACCATGTTTAAAGCTATTCATGATGCAGTCACGGCAGGTTATAAAGACAACCAACTGCTGTGGATGACATGTCCAGAGGAGTCTGTGTTCTGCGTCATCGCTAAGCAAGAATTTGAGAGCAAGAACATCCAGGATATACAGGAACTGTTCCACCAAAAGCATATTGTTGTACATGACCAGTTTGAACCTATGCTCACATTTGACCAAATGGGTTTGGAGACGTTGGGCAACTTATACAAGCCAGTGACAATCCATGGTGTGTGAAATATACTCTTTCAGTCGGTGTTCTTATGATATCCAACAGATTACTCAGAAGAAAACACCTTTAGCTCCAATTCTCGACACCACAAGGGTACTTTGGAAGATGTGCTGACCTGCCACCTCCAGAAAAGTAGAATCCTTAACACACTGGACTTCCCAATGCTGTCCGCTCCACATCCCCCCACAAGTTTTGCATCAGATCTTGCAGTGTTCAATGCTACCGTTGATTTTCTGATATGTAGCTGCAATATCTTGTTTCCAATGGCAAGTACTCGATGGGGGCTCGCTGCAACTTCAGGCACACAACATCTGTGGCACATTGACTGTAATGGCTTCTGCACTTACATTGACACACAAACCGGTGTGAAATGGTGGATCATTGTAAAACCCAAAAATGGCTCTATGCATTTCTCTGATGCAACACTTTTTACTGAGAAATACAACCTTAGTGGTACCAACCTGGAGAAGTGGGACCTGGAAGCAGTCCTTGTTTGTCCTGGATCTCGATTGTAAGTCATGTCTGGTGAGAATTTTTGTATTTCTATAATTTGGCTACAGGCTGATGTGCCCGAATACACCACATTTTGTTGTGACACCAGAGTCTGCAATTTGTCATGGTGGTCACTTCTACGCAATGTCGACAATTCAAGACATGATTTTCGGACTTTATCATATGTTTGTGGCCAGTAAAAAAGTGACAAATACAGAACATAGACGCATCTTTTACTTCAAAGGATGGTCGTTTATATCCACGATGTCCTTGTCAAGCGTGTGTCCAAGTCATCAATGCAGATGCCTACTACTCCCCATGTTCCTGATGTATCTACCTTCAACAGGATGCTCAACCTCCTCATGTTATGTGTCGTCAGGGAACTTGGAGACCTCATCAATCCTCTGGCGTACAAGAAGAAATATTGTTGAAGTCGTGATTGTGACCATGAGAGACTGTGCACCATACATGCCTGCGGCTTATCCAGAGACCTCCAAAAATGGTGGCATACACAATACATCTTTTACAACCCTGCAACGAGCACACATGTGGATAATGGGGTCATGTTCAACAAGCTATTATCACAGCAGATTTGTGCCCTGATCTCCTATAAGGAACCAGCAGAGGAGAGCAGAGTCAAAGGTGAAGTGAAGGAGTGCACAGTGAAAGTTCTGGACACTTTGGTGTCAAAGTATTTCCCTCACTCTCGCTGTACTTTACACTCCCCCACCTAGTCCACACGGACTCCCAGCTGTCCGCATGGACTCCTTGCTGTCCGTGAAGATTCCTAGTAAAGTCCGAGTAGTCCGCACGGACAGCTCAGACATCATGTGGACTGAAGAATTGGGCCGAGTCCTAGCATCTTGAAACTGTAAGAAGTCCTAATGATGTCTGAGTCATCCTAGCTGGTCTGAGTAATGTCCGAGTAAATAATGACTTGGCTCAAGGAAACTGCACACGACTGCAGATTGATGGCCCAACTGTGTTGGTGCATCACGGCGCATGCCCCCATTGGGAGTTACCACGACTGCTTCCACCCCAGTGAGGACACTCACTGCACGTGCCCCCCCTGGCCTTTCCAAGACCAAGACCATCTGCTCCGCGTGTGCCCCCACATGAAGTGCAAGAAGCACTGGCAAGGCCCACGTTGGATTGCGGACCTTGTCGAACTTCTTGAGGCAAACCCGTGTGCATTCGCCTTTGCCCCCCCGGAAGGGTGGGACCCGGGATGAGGGTCATGCGCAGGGCGTATGACCCCTGTCTGGTGGCCTGGTGCGCCTGATGGCTTGCCGAATGCACGCTCAGTTTTCGAGCCTGCTGTGTCTCTGTTGGTAACACCGAACCTCGGGTTCGTCGCTGGCAAGGCTGGGGGGCCCGCTGTATAGTGGGTACCATCCCACACGTGGGGCTGCTAAGCGAGGAGGGGCTGTACCCGGGCAACCGGGGGGCTCCGGACCCCATTGGGCCTTATGGCTGGTGGGTTGGTCAACCTGCGGGAAGGCCTATAATCCTCAATCACACATGAATAATACAAGCTGGTTTGGGGAGGCACCCGAGCACCCTCGGCCTGTAGTCCGGCCATGCACGCCGCTCGAGCGAGCAGTGCACAGGCCTTCACACACTCATGTGCACTATCGGGGCTGTAGTCTCCCCTCCAACTTATGTCTGTTGTCTTGTGTAGTAGATAGCCGTGGACTGCGCCCGTGCACCACATTAAATATTGTTGAACAAAAAAAAAAAGGCAAAAAAAAGAGTAAATAAAGACTTGGTGATTTTTTTCGTGAGAGTAAGATCAAAATATTGTTGTACCTGGCAGGGTTTGAACCCAAGGCACTTTGATCAAGATTACACAAACTGGGCACAATTAACCACTGTGCCAAATGGGCACACAATATTAATATTATTACTACTATTTATTATCTATTCCAAATCCATGCTAGCAATAAAAAAAATATTACCATTGCTCACATCGAGCAATGGCACTTAAAGGGCGTCGTTGCCCCCCCCCTGTCCCCCATTCCCTCCCCTTCCCCGTGCCCTTCCATCACCCTCACCTATTGCACCCCCTCTGCCCTGCGAGCAGTCGCTTGCAGCAGTGGTGAGGGGTGCTCTGTCGTGCTGCCTGTCGTGTGGTCAGGCGTCTGGCGCGTCCCCTTGCTCTGACAGAGTAGTACTTATATTGATTAAAATAGAGTATAAATAAAATAAATATGTACGAAATAAAATTAAAGGGGAGGGGGGGGAGTGGGGTGCGGCGTGTCGCCGTCATTGCCCCCCTTCCCTGCCCCCCCCTTCCCCGTGCCTATCCCCCTGCAGTGGTGGTGGGGGTGCTCTATCGTGCTGGGTGTCGCGCCTGGCGCGTCCCCCCTCCCCCCTAGGGTGTTCCCCCGTCCCCTGGCGCGTCCCCTCCCTCCCATGGCGTCCCCCCGTCCCCCCCACGCGTCCCCCCTCCCTCCTGGCACGTCCCCCTCGGTCCTGGCTCATCCATCTCCCTCCCAGTGCATCCCCCTCAGTCCCAGCACATCCCCCTCGGCCCTGGCACGTCCCCCTGTCCCCCGGTGCATCCCGTCGTCCCTGGCGCGTCCTGTGCATCGGTGGGGGTTGTCTCCAGCTGCTGGAGGCTGCTGGATTGGTGGGCAGTGATGTGGCTGCACCGCTGCAGTGGGTGCTGGATTGGTGGGTGGTGGTGATGTGGTGGCGGCGGGTGCTGGGTCGGTGGGGGTTGTGGCTGGGGGAGGGTGCTGATTCGGGGGGCGGTGGGTGGTGACGTGGCGGCGGGTGTTGGGTCAGTGGGCGTGATGTGGCGGCAGCGGTAGGTGCTCGGTTGGAAGGGAGGTGGCGCTGGCGTGACGTGGCAGCGCTGGGCTAGGGACGGGGCGGCAGAGGGGAGGAAGCACTGGTGGTCATTGTTGTTGGGCGCATCTGGGAGGTCCCTGGCACCTTCCCTCACCCTATGAAGCCCCCCACCTCCCAGCTAAGTGGGGAGGAGGGGTGGCGCGTCGTTGCATACAGAAAGAAAAACTGAAAGAGAAAAAAACATTTTATTAGCTTTAAATAAGAATGAAATAGATTTTAAAATACTTAACATGGGGGCCTTAGGCCCCCATGTTGCGCTAGAGGGAGGGAGGGGTGGAGAGGAGAGGGAGGCCGTTGTTGTGATGATGGGTGGCAACGCGTGAGTTGGCAGTCACGGGGTGACGCATACCGACATTGTGATAACAGTGCCCAGTAAATGGGCATATGTTGCCCAGGCTCATATAGCCTGGTAGCACAGTCATTATATTACTTACCTGTCACACTCATGTGGCCACAAGGTCCTGGGTTCAAACCCTTCCATTACATTACCTTTTAAATAGTGACTTGCTAGGACAGTCCATGCGGAATCCATGCTAGGAATTTCTAGTCCAAGTTAGTCTGCACAGACAAAACTCAGACAAAACTCGGACATCACTCGGACATCACTTGGACTCGGAATGGAAATTTGACATTATTTTCTGCCAAAAGAGATCCTAGTGAAGTCCGAGCGGACAGCTAGGATTCCACACGGAGTCCGCACGGGTTAGGTGGGGGAGTGTAAAGAGCTCAAAACTATCAGTCTTTAAAAAAAGTGTAGATGGGAGTGGCTGAACTTTGAATATATGGATGGTTGTATCTGAAATCAAGATAGTCTCTTAACAGGAACAATAGACATCAATGTATAGCAACTTTTGGCAGTAAGTTGGAAATGTGACCAATTCCAGTGGCTGAGGGTTTCCAAGCATGTTTGCAATAGATTGAGTGGTGGTTCTGTGGCAAAAGGGTGGGTGTCTTCCTAGCCCTGTGGCTCAATGCTAATGATTTTGGTTTGCAATGGACCCCATTTTTCCTGGTTCTTATCCAAGTCCACCCAGTCAAATTGAGTCACCTCTGGTGATCCTGATGGCTTTCTCTGACTCATTTTGACTCCCATATCGAGGGCAATTATGTTATTCAAACTCAGAGCCCCACCTTGGTCACTTCCCATTCCTCCACATTCATTCCTCACACCCTGATGTCCAATGTTGAAAACAATACTCCTGCTAATACTCCTCCAGTCAGTGCTCTCAAGCTGGGAAGAAGAAAAACACTGTGAGTTAACCTTGACTCTTGTCTGTCATGCTGCAGGTCTGACATCATGGTCTAGTCGGGCTAGTAATCCTTTGGTTCATCATCAACAGCACTTTGGTAGAACAGTACATGTGATGTGTAATGTTCAAGCATTGGTCATGAGTGGTATTCTCCTTTTAGCTGAGGAGGAGGGGGTCACAGAAGAATTGCTCACATCCGAGTCTGTCTCATTCCCCTCCTTTCCCCTCAACTAATACAGCTTTCTTTGAGCAGGTAAAGACAGGAGTATAAGGTGTTTCAGCAGCTGCTAAAGATGGTACCCTGGCTAATGAGCATCTCATGGAAAGCTCGGAGAAACAATGCATGATGATAGTCGATTTGGTGAGTCTGTATCCATCCTAGTGATTAGTTATTGAACCTTGCACCATTTATTCAAGATTCAAAAGGGCATAGAAAGTGCGGGGTCGGACAATACAAAGAGTCTAAAGGGCATTGTTCTGGATTGGATAACCCCTCAAGGCAAGACCCTAGATCCCCCACTCTCCTGCAACATCAAGACAACCCGTGGCTACCACCACCCTATCACTGGAGCCCTTCTCCGTCCAGCTGAACTGAACTGGAGCAACGGAGAGTGAGTTCTCCCTTTCATTCACTGTATTAGATGCTAAGCTGTCGACCTAGAATACGGGCGAAGCTTTCCAGCAGTGAAATGACAGTCTGTGGCAATCAATGGCCTATGTTGGTGTATGCAAACTAGGAATTCAACCCTGAAGAACCTTGGGATGGGCTTTTCAGAAGCCAGCTTCTTGTCTGGGTCAGTATACATTAATCTACATCTGTATTATTCACTCCATTGCCTGCAGGCATACAAACACATCTTTACTTCTCCCAGCTCTGTAGAGAAAGAGGTCAAGGCAATGAGATCAGGCAATGCTCGTATACATGGGATGACTCAGGTAACTCCAGCCTCCCTAGCCTATGTAGCAACACAGGTGTGTATGTCATTAAATTTCTATACCTTGAGACTGAACATCTGCCTAGCTTCGCTTTTCATTGTCATCATCATCAGTATTCTCTAGGTCTGACACCTCCATGGACTTGGAGCAATTCTATGAGAGCATCTTGGACTTCCTCAATGATCCTGATGAGGTTGCTGATTTGCTAAAATGGTGGAACTGGTAAGTATTGTTCTATTTATGCTGCCCCCCAAACTGCTTTACCCATGAAAGCTAATGTGCTTATTTTCATAGTCAGGTGTTCCCCAGTTACATAGCCCATGAGTGGGGTGGAATAAGGAAGCAGAGTGTGCTGGCCAGGCTGAAGGAAAAGAGGGCCAGGTTGAGGCAAATACAGAACCAGGGAACTTCATGAATAGGAACTACTTATAGGTTATGACAATCGTATTGTCAGCTCAATATGAGTTGCTTTTTCTTGCCATCCTGATCTAAGAGCAACATGATCTTAGCCTATTACCAACTTTAATCAACCCATTGTACAAATGGTGTGAGTTCATATTTCTTATTTGCCTCTTCTCCCAGACACCTGATAACTGAATGATGAAAGTGTTGGCTTTTGAGATACCTGATTCAAAGGATTTTGCCTGCAGACAAACTGTACAAGTCCTGCAAATCAATGATCGACAGACAACAACTTGCTACAACAAGAGTACCCCTGGCCCCAGTCATGGACCCCATCTGGTCCATGTCCTTTGATTCGTTCATCGACTGGTTTGACCAGGAGGTGACCCCTGCCCTGAACCAGGATGTCCCCATGCCCCTTGCAGCTCCAGTGCATCCTGCTCCCCCTCCACCTCACAGGGGTGGACTGGCTAACCGCCTCCCCCATGCATCCTGCCCATCTCCCTACCTCCTCTGTGGACAGTTTGGTCCGGATGGCCAAGGCATTCCCTGAGCTGCCTATGGTCATCTCTTCTTGACTTGTTACCACCACCATGTGCCGTGGGAACATCCTCCACACTGTCTGGCTCGGTGCCCAGCAGTCTATCCCCTGGCCTGATCATTGATCAGACCAGCCTATCCCACTCCCCAGGAGTCGTTTGGGAGCTATCCCAACCCCCCTGGCGATTGGCTTGACCGATCCCTACAGATCGTGCACGGATGCCCGCTCAGGGGGTGTCCTACTGTCCGCCATCTTTACCTACCTGGGCTCGATGATCCTGGGCTCTGGGGTGGGGCACCTTCCACCAATTGGTGGGGGGGTTTGACAGTGAAGTAACACTGCCGGCTTAGGCTGGGGGTCCTGCTCTGGGGTCGGGGGGAGAACATGCTTAGGGAGGGGGGCGATCCTTTGGATTGCCAGATCCCTGGAGAGGATCTAGGGACCTGGTGCATCTGCTTTCACTTCCTTTTGGGATCTTAGCTACTCTACGACTACAGGACACTGCTTTCTCCCCGTGGGTGTGTCCTTGCCTCGCATTAGGGGCTTGCGCGCCGGCGCTTCCTCTCATCATGCTTCCCTTGGACACCTGCGCTCTGGGCTTGTGTTCTGGGGACCTATCCGCTCATCCAGGATGCGCAGGGCTGGCGATCCCTGCTGCTTACAAGAGACCGAGCCACTCCCATTGTCCGCCTGTTAGCAGGGGGCAGTGGAGTATCTGTGATCATTGAGATCAGACAGCAGAGGGCAGGGGGAAACGCTCCCCCAGCACTGCTCTTTATGGGCCTACAACACTGTGTGTTGGGGACCACACTTATCCCCCCCCGGCTGCGTTCGTTAATGCGGCCCGCGGCTCTTCTGGACGATCAGGAAGCGGGCCTGCTGAGGCTGCTACTGAGACTCCAACGGGGCCCCTTCCCCATCGCCGCCATCGTCCACGATGGCGGCATAACTTATCCTTCACTCCGAGGCTGGGACTGGCTGCGGCTGTCCCCTGCCCGTGCCGTCAGGCATCCCGCCCGCCCTCTAAAGGGGGGCGGGGCCCTTCACACACTCTGCCGCTATGGGTAGAGTGTTCCTGGGACTTGTCCCGGGCCTGTTTGGATGAGCAGGAGAAGTGGGTCGTTACCAACCACCCTCTTCCCCCTGCTTGCCCACCTTCACCGGCGTCATTTGGGCCGTACACGGTCACAGCCAGGTGCCTTCATGGGACAGGACAGCACTGGGCCCATGGTCTGCTGCTCATGGGCAGCAGTCACCATTCTCTCTCCGGACGGGGAAACGGTTAACCTCCGGGCCCTTGTGGTCTGGGGGCTTACGGTGAATTAACACCGCTTACCGGCTTCGGCTGCGCGTGGGGGGACCGGCAACCACTGGGGGGGGAGTTTTCTGGTTCACGGGCCGCATAGACGCGGCAGACCTTCTCGCCCTTGTGGGCGTTATCCGTGGTCTCACCTGTCCACCTGAGCGGCTACCAAAAGAGAAAGGGGTATCACACTGGCGGGGGTTAGAGTATGATTGAATCGTAGTGTACTAGGTTGTATTTTACCTCAGGCCCGCGGACTGCGATCGTGCACCGTGTTATAAATTGTTGAACCAAAAAAAAAAAAAAAAAAAATGAGCTGCCTATGGTGTGGCTGGCCACTATGCACCAGCAGGCCAAACCCATGCCAACGAGGCCTAAGGCCTCAGCCACTGTTCATGGCCTGTCCCGGTGACAGGTCATTGCCATTGTCCACGCAATTTCCGGGGAAGGGGGCATGCCCCCCCCACTGGTCACCCTTATCAAGAGCCACGAGATCCTGGAGAGGGTCCGGCTCACCCTGTCCCTCCACCACTCCACCCTGGTGGCGGAGTCTGTCTTGCTAGCATATGGGGGATACTCCATTGCCACAAATGGGGTGGCCTCTGCAGAGGACCTCTGCATTATCCATCAGGCAATCACTGCGGTGTTCATCAGGGACTTCTGTGTGTCAGCCCAGCTCCCTTCCTTGACGTTGTATATGAAGATCATCAATGTCCCATACTACCAAGACCACTGTTCCACCACTGTGGAATCAGTGCTCGGGTTCATCACCAAGTCCGGCCTTAAAAACTTGGTTGTCCTCAACGCTCCCCTCCAGATCATTTGTAATTCAAAGCAGTCCAACACTGCTACCATGTACTTGAACATCTCTGACTCAGTCAGCAGCACATGGGCCAAGGCCATCCCCAAATGTTTGGTCCAGTTTGGACCGTGTGTTTGCCCTATCCGCGAGGCCTGGGCCAACCCTGGCATCTCCCTCTGCCAACGGTGCTGGAAGTGGGGTCACCTGACCAACGCTTGCCGCGCCCCTCAGATTCACTGCCCCATCTGCAGTGGCCCCCACCGCAAGGAGCACCACCACACCTTAGCAGGCTGTTGCAAGGGCAATGCCAAGGTGACACCCCCTGTCCCACCAACACCGGAGAACTCTCCGTGTCCCCATCCCCCCCGCTGCCCTAACTGCCGCAGGGAGCATGCAGCTGACGATTGTCGCTGCAATTTCTGGAAGCACCGTTTCAATGGTGACTGGATCAAGAAACGTTATGCTGAGGTACTGGAGCACCGCGCCGCCCACCCCTCTCTGTCTAACCCCTTCCCCACAGGATGTGGTGGGCGAATGTAAATGAGACATATGTGGGATATTTCTTATTTAAAGATCATGTGTCAAAATGTAAATAGAAATTATGGACTTCTTGACATGCTACTCGAGTTGCAAAGTGATGAATTCCACATTTTGCTCATCCAGGAACCATCTTGGAACCTGATCAGACATGTGCCCTTGTCCGCATCCAGGGACAGGGGGGCGGTGATTGGCGCCCCCATGCACCCCAATTGGGGCTGCATGGTCCGACAGGCCAGGACAGATACTGCCCCTGCACCTAATGATGCCACTCCATTCCCGAGGAACGATTGGGGAGAATTCCTGCGAGTCACTGTCTACTTTGATAAGTGGCTCCAGGCACTCAGGCCCAGCTACTGCCAGGACCTTATTGATCACTGTGATGTCATTGTCTTCACCTTGGGTGCAGGCGAAGATCTCATCTTCTTAGCCAATGTCTACTCCGACAGGAACCACACTGGGATCCGCCTTCTCTCAGAAGGGGCGGAGGCCTGGTTGCATTGCTTCCACCTCATTGGAGGGGACTTCAACTGCCGCCACAGGCTTTGGGACCCATGGGGCCCAGAGGCTAATGTACATGCTGACCGCCTCCTTGTGGCCACAACCTGCCTTGGCTTGTTGCTTTGTTGCCCAGACAAAGCCAAGCCCACTCACTACCCTTACAATGGGGAGCTCAATCCCACTGTGATTGATCTACTCTTCATCAACTCGGCAGATGAGGCTGTCACCAAGCATACTATCTTCCCAGAGCACTGTGGGTCCTCGGACCACGCCCCGCTCCTGGTTAACCTCCAGACTCCTTTCTACCGCGTACTGCTGGGGATGAAGGGGATTGCCCCCAGACTCGGATGAGGAGACGGCCTACCTTGAGGACATCTCCGCCCAACTCTCTGCCCTGTCCCAGTGGACAGGAAACACACCAGCGGAGGTTGATGAGGTGGTGGATGCCATCTCAGCATGGAGTACCCACGCCTGGTCTAAGGACATCTGTAGCCGCTCTAAGGAGTGGTGGTCAGATGAATGTCACACAGCCCTCGAGGAATACTGGGAATCCTGGGATCCTGAGGACTGGAGCATGTTTAAGCAAGCTGTTCAGGCTGCCAAGCAGGCCTTCTTTGATGCACACATCGAAGAGGTGTCTGCCACTAACCAGCACCTGTGGGATCTCATGCCATGGGTGAAACAATGTAACCTCCCATCATGCGAGGCCATCTCTTACGGAGGTGCCCCCTGTAACATGCTGGAGTCACTCTGGACTGCACTGGATGGCACCTACAATGTGGCCAATGACCGCCCAGTGGACCTCTCTGTGCTCGACAACTACAACCCCTTCCCACCCAGGATTGGGTCCCATTCTCCCTGCTTGAACTGCGGGAAGCCCTCAAGGCGTGCTCCTCACGCTCCGCCCCAGGACTGGAACATGTTATGTGGTCCTTTCTCAAGCGCTTGGCAGGCAGTATTGAAACTGCCAGCCTTCTTCTCCGCATTGCTGAGGCATGCATCATGTTAGGTCACTGGCCTACACACTTTAAGGAATCCACATCAGTGATCATACCAAAACCAGGGAAACCTAACTACTCTACCCCCAAGTCGTTCAGGCCTATTGTGCTTCTGAACACACTGGGCAAACTTATCAAGAAGATGCTGTCTAGACGGCTTCAGTTTGATGGCATGGCACACGGCATATTTCACCCCAACCAGTTTGGGGGTGTCGCCCAGCATTCCACTGAGGACGCCGGGGTCTACCTCACTCACATCATCCAGGCAGGATGGGTGAAGGGGCTTCAGACAAGCGTGGTGGCTTTCAACATTGCGCAGTTCTTTCCATCACTCAACCACCAGGTTCTGTTGGCAATTGTCAAAAGGTTGGGGTTCCCACCATGCGTGGTCAACTTCTTCCGCTCATATCTCATAGGCCGCTTCATGACCTACAAGTGGAACGCAGACATCTCTGGCAAGTTTTCTGCTGACATTGGTGTGGGACAGGGCTCTGCTCTGTCCATGGTCTGTTCGGCGCTGTACATAGCCCCCATGCTACAAATCTTCTTTGCATATGCCCCCCAGCCGCTGGCGGATCTCATTTCTTATGTCGACAATGGCACCCTCATCACACAATCCAAATGAGTGGAGGACAACCTCCTGAAGCTTGTGGGAGCCTACAACAAGGTCTTCCGCCTGTTCACTGCCCTGGGCTTAGTGTTGGAACATGCCAAGTCCGAGGTGTTCCATTTTTCTAGAGCACGGTCGGCAGCCAACCCACCCATCAATCTCAGTGTCGCCCCCTTTACTGGAGCCACCCCCCTACAGCCTAAACCAATCTGGTGGTACTTAGGCTTCTTCTTCGACCAGAAGCTCTCCTTCAAGGAGCACATCCAGTTCTACACAACCAAGGCATTCACCACGGTGAGTGATATGCATATGCTTGGCAATTCATCCAGGGGACTTTCCCCAGCAAACAAATGCCTCCTATACCAGTCCTGTGTCATCCCAGTGGTGACATACAGCTTGAGACTATGGTTCTGCTGAGGTACTTGTACCAAAGGCATTGTCAAGGCCCTGTCCCAGATGCAGCACACCGCTGCCCGCTGGATCACAGGATGCTTCCGTATGACCCTGTCCGGGGTGATGGAATGCCTTGCTGCCCTGCTGCCTATGCCACTGGTGCTGCACCATCTGGCAGATAAGAGCTGTCTTTGGATGGCCACTTTGATGCGCACTCACCCCGTCCAAGCTGTCTTGGAAGGGGACCTGGTGGAGGACACCCCCCGGCACCCACTGGGACTTCAGGCCCTTTCACCTGCTGCCTGACAGAAGATCATGTCCCCCGCAGCAGATGCAGTTACCGTCTGCTCCCTAGCTGGGGAGGCCTTCAAGGTGTTTGGCCCCAAGAGCCAACCTGGCAACTGTCTGGTGGACCTGTTTGTGGACAGGATCACGCCCCACCGCCCACCCCCAAAATGGACAGATGAGTGCAAAGAGTACATCAACCGTCTGGATCGTGTCCTGGCTGAGGCCAGGGCAGACCCGGATTGTCTTGTCGTGAGTTGTGATGGGTCGGTGCCCAAGACAGCTCACCAAGCCTCGGCGGCTGCCCTGGTCTTCTGCGGGAACCAGGAAATATGCAGGGTCACTGCCCTCATTGGCTGCACTGCAGCGTCCGACGTGGAACACAAAGCCCTCCACCTCAAAGTATCCGCAGCCATGGCTGCTGGATGCAAAAAGGTGGTGATCTTCTCTGACGCCCTCATGCTTACTGATGCATGGGTGGACTGCTCCCCAGCAGGGGGTCAACAGCATGCCTTATGGTTGTGCCACCTTCTGTGTCCCTGGTTTGAGCTGGACCAGGGACGCCAGATACACCTGTGGTTTGTCCCCTCCAAAGCGGAATGGGCAGTCCACAAGCAAGCCCACAACTTTGGGACATCCCTTCACCTGCCCCTGGGGATTTCCCCCAAGGCCAGTCACAATTGGCTAATCGCCTCCTTCAAGGAGGTGGCGGAAAAGGACGGGGTGACCCACTTTGTGGACCCCAAGTATAGAGGGAAGAGCTTCCTGGACATTAGGGCCCAGAGAAAGACTCCTGTGATGCCCACAACCTTGGGCTGTGGACGTTGGCTCAAAGAGACTGCACATGATTGCAGGTTGACAGCTAGACTTTGCTGATGTATCATGGCGCACACTCCCATTGGGAGCTACTGCAACTGGTTCTTCCCCAGTGAGGACACTCACTGTACATGCCCCCCCTGGCCCTTCCAGGACTGGGACCACTTGCTCCATGTGTGCCCCCATGTGCAGCACAAGAAGCACTGGCAGGGTCTGCATTGGATCGCAGACTTGGTCGAACTTCTCAAGGTGAACCTGCAGGTGTTCACCTTTGCCCCCCCCAACTGGTGGGATCCAGGATGAGGGTCATGCACAGGGCGTTTGACCCCCGTCTGGTGGCCTGGTGCACCTGATGGCTCACCAAAAGCAGGCTCTGGCTTCCGAGCCTGTTCCGTCTCCTGTTGGTAACACTGAAACTTGTGTTTGTCGCTGGCAAGGTTGGGGGGCCCGCCTTGTAGGTGGGTACCATCCCATACGTGGGGCAGCTAAGCGAGGTGGGGCTGTGCTTGGGCAACCGAGGGGCTCCAGACCCCACCGGGCCTTATGGCTGGTGGGTTGGTTGACCTGTGGGAAGGCCTGTAATCCTCATTCCTGGCCAACGCGTTGGTGGGCACGCATGATTATTAGGGGCCATGTGGGGGGCCGCAGGGGTAGGGGGTGGGAGCGGGTTAGTACATGCTGTTGGGAGTGCCAGCAAGCTGGTTCGGGGAGGCACCTGAGTGCCCTCAACCTGTTGTCTGACCATGTGAGCACATGACCGGTCAATGTTCGGGTTGCTTGCAGGTCTTCACGCACCTCTGTGCTTTATCAGGGCTGTAGTCTCCCCTCCAACTTACACTGTATACCCATTGTCTCATGTAGTAGATAGCCATGGACTGTGCCCATGCACCATGTTAAATATCAACCTTTGTGTTGGCATCATACTCAAAACATACCATTTTGAGCTCCAGGCTTAGGCCCACTGTGACTTTTCAGCATAACTAAGGAGTCTATATCTTCAAGAAATGCCCCCATCTCCTCCATCTCCTCCTCATCAGACCCCTCATCAGAATCACTTTTGGTCTTGTCTCCATCTTCTGAGTTGTCACAGGTTTGCTGCTTCATCTTCTTTTTCTTTTTCTGTTCCTGAGTCATCTTCCTTTTCTTGGCTGGGAGCTTTAAGTCTTGCAGCAAATAGAAGGTGATTGATCTTACCAGTGAGTCCAACTTTCCATTCAGACTTCTGTTGTTTTCACTTAATAGTATGCACAAGATCCTTTGCATATGTCTCTTTCTTGATACTGTGCATGCAATTTACACTCCCCCACAAGTCTACATAAAGTCCAGGAAAAATATAAAGGGAAAGAAGAGGATTTATTCTGACATAGAATCTGATGTTGAAAGTGATAAAGGGCAGGAGATCAATTCAGACAGTAAAACCAGCAGTGATGAGAGTGTTTTGGGAGAAGAGACAGGCAACAGGCAGGATTGTCATACTAATGGTGATAAATATATTGGTGTTGTGATCACTACATGACCATCAAAAGGTTGGTGTGCATGTTGTAGATCATAATAGAATCTCATTCTGCACAATCAGCTGGCAATGTGGACTGTGGTATCCCTGGCAACTTGAATGACTCAGATGACAGGGCAAACAGGGTTCTGGGTAACATGGACATTGATAATGCAGGTCGGGGTCTAGTCTAGTACTTAACATGTTCCATGTTTACTTGGTTTTCTTAGCAGGAATATCTCCTTTGCCATGGAGAGTCCCAGACAAGATGTGCACAGATCTCAATAACAGAACTGAGTAAAGCAGGACATCACAAAGTTTGCTTATTCCCCATAGCAGGCTTTGGTTGCAGGCTAACCTCAAGCAGCTTTAGCTGTAGATGCAGTGGAAACAACCAATTGTGATTCAAGTCCACAAGGTCTGCTTCTGTTGTCTCAGATAGAAAATGAGCCAACTAATCCTTTGAAAACTTGAACAGGTCCTCTAGTGGCTATTACAGAGGAATATTTACTAGAGCTTCTTGGATCCATTGAACATACCCAGAGCTCTGAGTTTCATGGACCTTATATGTAAGCCTGGCCTCCCCAGACTTACCACACAGTGGACGCACACATACATGACACACACATGCATGGCGGACACACACACACACGACACACACATGAACTCATTCCAATATGTACAAACATTCAGCAACTTCCCCAGACCACCAACCTTTTGTCACCTACCCACTGGCATCTTTACCCAATGGACATGAGGAAATGGTGGAGTGTCGTGGAGCAACCCTCCAGGCCTCCTGAGCATGCCTGTGAGCCTTGTTTGGCTGTGTTTTGCAGTAGCTTTAGAGCTTAGTCAGCATGTAGCTTGTGTAGAGTCAGAGCAAGTTCCAATCATCATTCGGTTTGCACGCATCCCCAGGCCTTGGGTATCAGCAATGGCCACTCCATCTGGTGACAACAGTGTGATTCGAACTCTAGCAAGCCCATTTTCATTTTTACTGGCACATTTTGGAGCCCCCCAGTTTTTTCTGCCTTTTTTCGCACTCATTCTATCTGCCGAAAATTTTCCTAGCTCGTTCGAGGACTACTTAGAAGTCCCCACACCTCAGCCCAAAGTCTACGAGCAACCCCCTAGCTTTTCTTCCAGAGCTACCAACCAAATCCCTTTTTCTTCGAAAGCCTACAAGTCTACCAAAGTCTACAAGCAAAAGTCTGAAGTCTACAAGCCAAAGTTTAAAGTCTAAAGTCTAGTATCAGCAGTTACACATGGCCCCAGGCAACGGCCCCAGTCACAAGAGCTCGAAGATGAAGAAAGGTGCTAATGCAGCACCTGAAACAAAGGTCCCCATAAGGGAACTGCCGCCCATCGAATCACCGACTGGCGCCAATTTTGACCCCGCGGATCCATTCCACACATCAGCTGAGATGTACGCAAGCTCACGTAATCGCGCCGACGCATTACACACACTATGGGATTTGGCCATCGAGATAGGCCAGAAAACGACGGGTACAGAGACACGTAGTGTTGCAGAAGTTTGGTTCAGTTCGGTTCTCTGAACAATTTTGTAGAACTGAGAACTGAACTTTTGGTTCAACAAATGGGGGTACTCAAACTTAGAACTGAACTGTCAGTTCGCGTTCAAAGGAGTTCGGTTCTGGTTCAGGTAGGGTTCGAACGGAGAACCAAATGTTTTTATAGGTTTCTACAAAGGGAACAGTAAGCTAACTAGTCTTCAAGTTCGTCATCTGTCAGTGTTTCAAGCTCCTCCTGCAAGGCAATTAGCACGTCGACATGCTGGGCTGCTTGATGAGGAGCTGTAATGTGCCCATTACGGTAAGTGCTTTTAAGGATTTGCAAAGCTTCAAAGAGCTTAGGTGACAGACGATTGCGACGAGCAGTATCCGTAATTCCGCCACTGCTGAAAGCACGTTCAGAGGGAGTAGTGGAACCTTGGATGGCAAGATAGTCGCGCGCCATTCTCATCAGAGTTGGGTATCTCAAATCCTGGTGGCCCCACTAAAAAACATCACTCGTCACTTCTGGGCCAGACTCCAAGTACAACTTTAATTTGTCTCGGGGGTTCCCAGCTGCTTTTGCTTCCTGACGGAAAGATTGCACTGCTTCCAACAGGGGGGAACCACCATATCAAACATCAGCAGTGGAATTGACATCTACTTCGCCAACTTGAGTGTTTGTATAGGTCCGTAAACAGGTTAGAAAATTTTGCATACCTTCTGACTGAGCTGTAACAGATTTTGACGCTGTGGGAATAGCCGGCGGGGTATAATACTTATCGAACTTGCGGCATTCCATCAAACAATGATTGAAAATGATGTCTAGGATATCACGTACCACTTCTCCAAGTTGTCTCATGCCGGCATTAAATTGGTCCATCTCCCAGCGATGGTGACAATACAAATCCTTAACATTAGGATCAAGAACTGATAAGATGGTCAGAAGGTAAATGGCTGAAAGGAAAGCAAAGGGCATGTACCAAGGCATATGAAATATGCATCGGACGTGTCATCAACCTTTCTATACCACTTTTTGAAGCTTTGTACTCCTTCGGCGATAGCGTCCCCTACATTTCGATACGGAGGATGGGCGGCCATCGTCTCCCATCTCTTGATTAGAAACTCAAGTGACGGAATAATGCGCCACACAGTTGGGGTTTGTTCCCTCGAGAACATTTGCTGTACGTCTGATGGCTCCTGGATATCTGTATGTTAGTAATGGGGGAAATTGATCATTTATCTTCTGCTCACCCTGAGGACATTGTGGATTTCTTCAAGGCAATCCCAATCCTTCTTTGAGAGCTGGAAATCTGCATATGTACGATTCTTTGGAAGATCGGGGACCTTGTCGCTTGCATCTGCCAGGAGCACGAACTGATCGACACCCTGAAAATGTAGGCGGGTTGAGTCTGGGGATGCGGTCAAAGCCAGGCAAACAATACCTTCCGTAACTGCAGAATTCTATCGAGGAACTTATAAAGTGAGGCCCATTGTGTACGTATCCATAGGAGAAGCTCAAGAGGCTGAACATTGACTTGAGAACACGAGGACTTGAAGAACGTCCTTGCTTGAGGTGACATCCTAATCTTAACAAGTAAATCTGATGAGCTTTGCATCATAACCATGGTATTTGAGGAGTGATTACCTGCTTCACTAGAGCGAGAGCCTTTCCGAGAGTGTCGCCATGAGAGAATTCGACATCTGCATCATCCCCAGAATCTTCAGAATTTTCAAGGTCTAGAGTAGCAAGCTCATTGTCAAGCTCATCGAGATCAAGTTCTCCATTCACACTGGCAATTTGTAATGCAGCCTTGACCTTCTTTCTGATCGTGGCAGGGGAAGCAGGTGCAATGGTCTCCACAAAGTGCTTGCAGGCAATGTGGAGTGAATGTTCCATACACCTGCCAGATAAGCTCGGATTACAGTTTGCACAAGTCTAGCATACAAAATATCGTGTTCGGCAGCACTCCATCCTTTTTCCGAGGATTGAAGCATTGGCTCCAGGTCGCATATAGTCCTCCCATTGACGGCGGCACCATCACATGTAAACCAGCCAACCTAACATCATGATGAGAAGGCTTCAAACGCAGTGATGGAACTCACCTTGCCACGCAATCCATAATATCAATCAGGATGTTTGCTATATTCTTCCCTGGAAGTTGTCTGCTGCCCTGAGGAGGCCAGTCATCATGGAGACAATGTTGGGGAGGCTGCCCTGCAGCAGCTCATCTGATGCGCCTTGGGAGATGAGGGAGCCAAGGGTGTTGGCTCCCTGGACAATCGACTTGACCAGGACTCTCACTTTGAGCTCCGTCACTGGTTCAACGTCATACATGTCCCTGTCCTCTTCATCAGATGAGGGGGTGGTGCTCAGTGGGCCACCCATATGGTTGAGGCATGAGAGGCAGCCTGCAATGCACTTGACATGCGCAGTGCATGGGGGGTGTCCTGGCTATGGCTGTATGGCAATGGCAAGGGAGATGAGCAAGGCATGCGGACTGGGCCAGCCTGCAAGGGGACAGGGGGTCTTCCAGTGGGCCTGGTGGCTATGGGAGACGCCAGAGAGGAGGGTGGAGCTCTGCTGGGAGCAGGGGGTTCAACATGCAGGTTGCCCCAGATTGCACCGCCCAATCCTCGTGTGGGTTTGGAAGGCATTGACATTCACTGTTAGCAGTGTGGAGAGGACCAGATTGAGGGGATCAAAGACGTATAAGAGGCCACAGGACAGATAGAATGGTGAGGGGCTGTAGAGATGTGGCTGTACAGGTCATGGTAACAGATCAAGAAGTGATGAAGTCCATGTAGTCTATGTGGATATAGCAATTCCAAAGAAATAGAGCTACTATAGGGAGTCTACAGGGAGTTTGCTTATGTAATGCCCATCACAGATGTTATAGGGTGTTTATAGAGAGTCTACATGGAGTCTACATGGAGTTTGGCCATTCCTAGCCACCATTCCTGGAGGTAAGTCATTGCTTCAAATATTAAATGTATTTATGGAAATATCAATACTAGCAGAGATAAACATCCCAACATGCTATGAGAAATAATATGAAATAAAATAACCCCCCCCCCCATGTCATTTGGAGCAAGACTGGGGGGGGGGGGTGACCTGCCCCTTGCATAGCACCTCATTCCACCCCACAATGGCTCATGGTAGTGGTTGGAGGTGCTGGTGTGGGGGGCTGTGGCCCACTTGGCAGCATCATTGCTCCACCTGTGCTCCACTTCATGAGCAGTGGTTCATGAGGCTGGGCCAGGTGGCATCTGCTGGGCTGCTGGGCTTGTTTCTCATGTCACCCATCCCCCCCAGCAGTTAGGGCTGGTGGAGCCTCCCATCACATCCCAGAGGTGTCCCCCACATTCTAGGGGTCTCCCATCATATCACAGAGATGGCACCTGGGTTCTTGGGGCCTTCTGTTGTGTCCTTCATGGTTCCTGTCATGTCCCAAGGGTGCTGGGCCCTCATCACATCCCCATGGCTGGAAGCACATCATGTCCCCCTTGGCTCCTGATGTAGTCAGTGATGTGGCAGGCTGGGTGGGCTATTCTGTGCACACCTTCTGTGTACCCCACTGCTTGGGCCTCCTGGCACCTCCCTTTTCCCCTTCATGCCCCTCACATCCCAGCTGAGTGGGGAGGAGGGGCAGCACATTGGCTATCTGATGTTACATATAGAAAACTGAAAAATAAAATTTTGAGCTTAAAAAAAATAGATAAAGAAAGAAATACCCAACATGCCCCACAGATGGGTAGTGGAGGAGGTAGGGGAGGCAGGCAGGCAGGAGATGGGGGGGGACAGTGCAGGTGTCAGTGACATGGCATGCATGTTGGTGGGAGGGGGGGCTTACCAGGTCACAGGGGGTGCTGGGGTTGCTGCCCCAGGTCACAGGGGTGATGCCTAGTGGGAGGGGGTGATTAGTGATGTGGCATGTGAGGGAACAGGGGGGGAGGGGGCCACTTACTGTCTGGGGGTGCTGGGGGTTGTCACCATGCATTGGCTGGCTTGAGTGAGTGAGGTTGGGGTTGTGGATAGAGATGGTGATGGGGGGTGGTGGTGGTCTAGGCACAAGGGAGGTGGCAGCAGCAGTGGCAGTGGAGTGGCCCTAGCTGACACCCAAGGTCTGGGGATGCGTGCAAACTGGATGATGATTGGAACTTGCTTCTAGAGGCATGCTCAAGGGCCTGGAGGGTCACTCCACAACACTCCAGCAGTGTTGTTGGTGGTGGTGGTGGTAGCATGTGTAACTGATAAACAAGCAGTCACACATGGCCATGCATTTCCAACCAACACATGATGATCATATCAGTTATAGATCAAAGTTACCATAATAAGCAAGGTTGCATAGCTGAATGGTTATGTATGACTATATGATCTAATGGTTGTGGGTTCAATTCTCTAATGTAGCAATTCTTTTATATTTAATAGTGTGAGGCTTTTATACACAGAGTCTACCTGGAGTCTACCTGGAGTCTATGTATAGTATTCAGTGGGAGTCCCACTACTCCTTGTAAATACATGGAGTTTACTGGGAGTCTACATGGAGGCTACATAGACTTGCCATCAACATGAATTCCATGTTTGATGTACCCATACTCCACCTAAAGTCTATGTAGACACCATGTATACATGTGGGGGAGTGTAAAGCCCTCTACTGTGCAGCCATTCTGCTATGCCTGTAGTAGCAAGCTTTTAGTTAATAGAATGCATGGGAAACCTTTTCTGGCACCAGGTTGTCCCCCAATGACATTCCATGGGGACACTGCTTCTGTAATAGTGCAAATTGGAATGGACCTCAATGTTTCTCATAGCTGCTCCTCCCACTGTGCATTTGAAGAAAGTAGAACACATTAGCATATGGTTGGGAAATTGAGTCACAATTGTGCAATGCCCTTAACTCCTTTTCTGAAAGATCATTGAACCTTTCCCTATACATGGTGCCAATCTCTGTGTTGCACCCACTCCATCCAGGATGATAGAGGGAGGGTTTCAGACCAACCCAGATGCCTGTGTTTATGTAATAAGAACTAGAAAAGAACCTGTCCTGATCAAACCTAAGCAGTGCCTTTGGATCAGTTTGGCTGATATAGTAAGTCATTTTCTGTGCAAAAGAATGAATCATGAAGTTGACATAGTTCTCAGTGTCCATAATGCTGGCCCCATCCTTGGTGAATGTTGCCTGGGTGCAGGAATGGGCTTGAGATTGTCCCATGATGCTGTGACTATCATTTAGATAAATAATAGCAATGTGATAGTTTGTACCTACACAGATAACACAGCATCTCTTAATAACTTTTGAGTAATTTCCCATCTGGTAAGGCTGCAAATGCCATGGAACTAGCACTGTTGAAGAATTCATTCAAGGGATACCCAATCAATGTTAAGCTGTTGTAAATTGTGTTGTTGCCAACACAACATGGAGTGCTGTAGAATGGCTGGCTGCCCCCATGTAAATGGAGACCAGAGAATACAACATCGCCTCTTGACTTGTTACCACGACGTGCACAGCCACATCTCTACCAGCCCTCATCGTCTTATCCGTCCTGTGGCTCTCTGCTCGTCTCCGATCGCCTAGATCTGGCTCTCCACCGTCTGCCTGCAGTGCATGACGACCCCTTCCCAACCATCTCGGGGATCGGGCGGCTCGATGGGAGGGGGCAACCCTTCTCGTCCCAGTCGTCCCTCCCAGCGCTCTCGCTCCTCTCCACCGAGCTCTCCTGTCGCCCCGAGGGGCTCAGCGAGGGCTCCTATCCCTTCGCAGGCCGGCCCAGTCCGCACGCCTCGCGCGTCTCCATCGCCGTCCCCCTACGGGCACGGCACGGACACTCCCCGCGCCCCTCGAATCTCCACCGCTTCGCAGGTGGCTTCGAGGGCCTCAACGGCTCCCCCTCCTCAGGGACCCCCCACGTCTGCTCACTCCTCCGATGGGGAGGAAGAGGGCATGTATGAGGATGAACCAGTGACCGACCTCGAGGTGAGTGTCTTGGTCGAATCCATCACCCAGGGGGCCACCACCCTTGGGTCACTCGCCGCGAGGCGACCGTCTGAGGCAGTCCTCCAGGAGAGGACTCCTGACCTCGTCGCTGCGCTGACCGGCCTGTTGAGGGCGGCAGACAGCTTCGGAATCCCTATGGCATCCGCGTTGGAACCCCTGCGCGCGATGTCGTTTGACTCGTTTGTGGACCAGTTCGGTGGTCCCACACACTCCTCTTCCCAGGACGATCCGATGATGGGCAACGCCCCGATCGTCCCCAGGGGCAACCCACCTCGCAGGGGCGGACTCACCATCCGTCCCCCTCGAGCACCCCGCCCTAAGGGTGGGCGTCCTCTCCCTCCCATCCCGCAACAGAGGGACCTCTTCGGCGGCCACGGCACACGCCAGGCCCCCACATTCGCCCAAGCCGCCCGCTTCAAAGGCGGCAGGGTACCTTCTTCCTCGGTGGACGGCATCGTCCGTATGGCGAAAGCCTTCCCCGAGCTGTCCACTGACCGGCTGGCAGCCATGCACCAGCAGGCCAAACCCACCGCCCCGAAGCCCAAGGCCTCGGCGACCGTCCATGGCCCGTCTAGGCGACAGGTCATCGCCATCGTGCACTCGGATCCAGGGGAAGGAGGTATGCCTCCTTTGCCCGTGGTCTTAATGGGGGGAAACGTGATCCTTGAGAGGGTCCGCCTCGCTCTCTCGGTCCACCGGTCGCGACTGGTGGCCCAGTCCGTCTCTCAGGCGTATGGAGGTTACTCCATCGCCACTGACGCGGTTGCCTCGGCTGAGGACCTCTGCATAATCCGGCAGGCGATCGCAGGTGCGTTCGCTGAGGACTTCCGCGTCACCGCGGAACTTCCCTCTTCGACGTCGTACCTCAAGATAGTCGACGTCCCGTATTTCCAGAACCACGCCCCCATTACGGCGGAGTCGGTTCTGGGATTCATTGCCAAGTCAGGCTTAAAGGACTTGGTCGTGCTTAACGCCCCCCTGCGGGTCGTCCGCAACTCGAAGCAGTCTGGTACTGCCACCGTGTATCTGAACGTCTCGGACTCCGTCAGCGGGGCCCGGGCCAAAGCTCTTTCCAGGCGTGCGGTCCAAATCGGATCGTACGTCTGTCCTATTCGTGAGGCCCGGGCAAACCCCGGCGTCTCACTCTGCCAACGGTGCTGGAAGTGGGGTCATCCGACCAACGCTTGCCGCGCCCAACAACTCCGCTGCTCCATCTGCAGCGGCCCTCACCGCAAAGAGCATCATCGCTCTTTAGCCGGATGCTGCAAAGGCAACGCGAAAGCGACGCCTCCCATCGCGCCGACGCCCGAAGGCGCCCCGTGCCCTCATCCCCCTCGCTGCCCCAACTGCAGGAAGGAACACTCAGCGGACGACCGCCGCTGTAATTTTTGGAAGCACCGTTTCGACGGTGACTGGATCAAGAGGCGTTACGCCGAGGTACGTGAGCGCCGGGCTCGTTACCTCTCATCTGACCCCTTCCCCGCAGGACGCGGTGGGCGCACCTAAATGAGGGACAGAGACCTCTCTTTTTTACGTATTATGTGTCAGAATGTAAACCGTAATTACGGACTACTAGACACTCTCCTAGAATCTCAAAGTGACAATTTTGACCTTCTGTTTATTCAAGAACCTCCTTGGAACTTAATAAGAAACGCCCCATCGGCCCACTCTAGGGTCAGTGAAGCGGTGATTGGCGCCCCCATACACCCAAACTGGGGATGCATCGTGCGACAAGCAGGGTCGGACACCGCCCCTGCCCCCTCAGACTCAGCCCCGTTCCCGCGTAGCGACCGGGGGGAGTATCCACGCGTCGCCGTCTATTTTGACAAGCGGCTCCAGCCTCTCAGGCCCAGCTACCGCCGGGACCTGATCGATCACCGTGACATAATCGTCTTTACCCTCGGGTCAGGCGACAGCCTCATGTTCTTTGCGAACGTCTACTCGGACTGCAATCACACGGGCATCGGCATTCTCTCGGAGAAAGCCGAAGCCTGGCCTCATCGGTTCTACCTCATCGGGGGGGACTTCAATTGTAGACACCGCCAGTGGGACCCTGAGGGCCCCCTGGTCAACATCCACGCGGACCGCCTGTTGGCGGCCACTTCCCGGCTGGGCCTGGTTCTCTGTCGTCCTGACGAGGCCCGCCCCACTCACTACCCTTACAACGAGGAACTGAGACCGACGGTCATCGACCTCCTGTTTGTTCCGGTGGCGGACGAGTTCGTCACCGAGCATACTATCTTCCCGGAGCACCGCGGATCCTCGGATCACGCGCCTCTGTTGGTAAATGTCCGAACCCCTCATCTACGAGTGCCCACGAGCACCAAGGGTATCGCACCTGACTCGGAAGAGGAGACCGCCTATATAGGCGACGTCTCTCACCGTCTGTCTGCCCTGGCCAATTGGCAGGGGAACTCCCCGGCGGCGATTGACGAGGTGGTGCAAGCCATCTCCGACGCTTTTGCGGCGGCCTGGGCCGCGCACGCCAAGTCCAAAACCATTTGTAGCCGCTCTAAGGAGTGGTGGACGGATGAGTGCTACACGGCTAGGCAATAGCACGGGTACTCCCGCGGGTACCCAGAGCTCTACCCGTACCCGTACCCGCGTCTACCCGTACCCGCAACCCACGGGTCACGAGTCACGGGTCACAGCGGGTATGGGTAGACCCCCGTCTCCCATTGTGTAACACCTCCTGCATAGGCCCCAACAATGACGGTGACAACACCATGTTGTCGCCGTCATTGTTGGGGCCTTGGATTTGTTACATACATTTAACTAATGGTTTCGTCACTCAGATGAGTGTCGACAACCTTTTAATTACTTATGTACTATGTGTATGTACTAACTAACTTAATATATATATTATTTACGGGGGAAGCGACGCCCCAGAGGAAGGGGAAGCTTGTGGAAGCAAGGTCTTATATACCAGATAATGTTTATTACTATTTGGTTCCAGTAAACGAACGCGAACGCGACACGTCGTTTAAGTTGATGTTTGGCATTGTTTGGTTTCAGTAAATGCGAACGCGACTCGTTTATGTGCTGCATTCATTTACTTCAACTATATACTAGTATTAATTATCAACCTGTTTCAATAAATGACACATCACATTCAGAAAAGTTAAACCAAACAATATGTACTAGTAAATATCAACTTGTTTCAGCAAACAACGTGTCACGTTCGCGTTCGTTTACTGGAACCAAATAGTAATAAACATTATCTGGTATATAAGACCTTGCTTCCACAAGCTTCCCCTTCCTCTGGGGCGTCGCTTCCCCCGTAAATAATATATATATTAAGTTAGTTAGTACATACACATAGTACATAAGTAATTAAAAGGTTGTCGACACTCATCTGAGTGCCGAAACCTGTAAATACAAAACTGTATGTTAGTACATAGACATTTGGTGACGGGTTGGGTGCGGGTCACGGGTACCTAAATCATGACCCGTACCCGTACCCGTGCCTACCCGTACCCGTAACCCGCACGGGTTGGCCAAACCCGTGCTGTTCCCTATACACGGCCCTCGACGAGTACCGGTTATCCCGGGACCCCGAGGACTGGAAGATGTTTAAACAAGCGGTCAAAGCCGCCAAGCGGGAGTTTTTTGATGAGCGCATCAGAGAAGTCTCGGTTTCCAATCAAAGACCCTGGGACCTAATGCCCTGGGTCAAGCAACGGAATCTCCCGTCGCACGAGGCCATCTCCTATGGGGGTGCGCCTTGTAACACGTTAGACTCCCTGTGGTCAGCACTGGATGGCACCTACAACGCGGCTAACGACCGTGAAGTGGACCTCTCAGTGCTGGATGAATTCGACGCCCTCCCCCAAAGGGGGTGGATCCCCTTTTCCCTCCTGGAGCTCCAGGAGGCACTCAAAGCGTGCTCATCACGCTCTGCTCCAGGGCCCGACCATGTCACATGGTCGTACCTGAAACGATGGGCAGGCGACATCGGAGTCGCCAACCTTTTCTTGCGCATCGCGGAAGCGTGCGTCGTCCTGGGCCACTGGCCCACGCACTTTAAGGAATCCACTTCGGTCATCATACCGAAGCCGGGGAAACCTAACTACTCCACCCCCAAGTCGTTTAGGCCAATAGTGCTTCTGAACACATTGGGCAAACTTGTCGAGAAGATGCTCTCTCGACGACTCCAGTTCGATGGGGTCGCACACGGCGTTTTCCACCCCAACCAGTTTGGGGGCGTCGCCCAGAGGTCCACTGAGGACGCTGGGGTCTACCTCACCCACCTTGTACGCGCAGGGTGGGCGAAGGGCTTACAAACGAGCGTCGTCGCCTTCGACATCGCCCAGTTCTTTCCGTCTCTGAACCACGAGGTTCTGCTGACAATCATCGAGCGTTCAGGATTTCCACCGTGCGTGGTGGGCTTCTTCCGCTCCTATTTGGTAGGCCGGTTCACGGTCTACAAGTGGAACACTGACTCTTCGGGGAAATTCTCCGCAGATGTCGGGGTGGGACAGGGCTCCGCTCTCTCTCCCGTGTGCTCGGCGCTATATCTAGCGCCGGTCATGAAACTGTTCTTTGAGAGCCTTCATAGCCTTTCAACGGACCTTATTTCGTATGTGGACGATGGCACTCTCATCGCCCAATCCAAACGCCTGGAGGATAACCTCCCCAAGCTCGTCGGGGCATACAACGAAGTATTCCGCCTCTTCACGGCCCTCGGCCTGGTATTGGAACATGCCAAGTCGGAGGTGTTTCACTTCTCCCGCGCTCACTCGGCGGCCAACCCGCCCATTGACCTTGGAGTCGCTCCGTTCACCGGAGCTACCCCCCTACGCCCCAAGCCTGTCTGGCGCTACTTGGGGTTCTTTTTCGACCGGAAACTCTCCTTCAAGGAGCACGTCCGCTTTTACACCACCAAGGCGTTCACGACAGTGAGCGCCATGAGAATGCTCGGCAATTCGACTAGGGGCTTGTCCCCAGCGAATAAACGCCTGCTTTACCGGTCCTGCGTCGTCCCAGTGGCAACGTATGGTCTCCGCTTATGGTTCTGCCGCGGTACTCGTACCAAGGGAATCGTCAAGGCCCTGTCCCAGATGCAACATACCGCTGCACGCTGGATCACGGGGTGTTTCCGCACCACGCCCTCCGGGGCGATGGAAGTCCTCGCTGCACTGTGGCCTATGCCTCAGCTGCTCCGCCGTCTGGCTGACAAGAGTTGTCTTAGGACGGCATCATTGACGCGCACTCACCCTCTTAGAGCTATTCTAGAAGGGCCACTGATGGGAGATGCCCCCCGGCACAAGCTGTGCCTGCAGGATCTCCCACCTGTTATGCGACGGAAGATTGTATCACCCGCGGCGGATGCAGTCACCGTCTGCGCTCCGGTCACGGAGACCTTCGAGGCCTTTGGCCCTGAAAGTCAACCTGGCTCTCGCTTTCTCGATCTCTTCAAAGATCGTATCAGCCTCCACCGCCCGCCCCCCAAGGGGACGGACGAGTACAAAGAATACATCGGGCGACTGGACCGAGTGCTGGCGGAGGCCAGGGCGGAACAGGCTACCCTCATCGTGAGCTGTGACGGGGCGGTACCCAAAACAGCCCACCAAGCCGTGGCGGCTTCACTGGTCTTCAGAGGAGACCAGGAGGTTCGCCGCGTGGTCACGGCGGCGGGACGATCAGTGTCGTCCGACGTCGAACACATGGCGCTCCAAGTTGGTGTAGCGGCGGCTGTGGCCGTGGGCTGCACTAAGATGGTCATCTTCACAGACTCCCTCGCTCTCCTCGAGACGTGGGCGGACTGCTCCCCCAAGGGAGGGCAACAGCACGCCGTCAGGGCGTGCAGGCTATTGCGGCCCTGGCTCGGCAGAGTCCAGGACCGCTCAGTTCACTTGTGGTTCGTCCCCTCCAAAGCGGAGTGGGCGGTCCACAAACTTGCTCATGATGCGGCAGCATCGCTCAGGGTTCCGCTGGGGGCTTCCCCCCGCACCACCCGCAACTGGCTAGTGGCCTCGTTCAACGAGACGGCCGATACGGACTGGAGGGCCCGCTTTGCGGACCCCAAGTACCGCGGACGGAACTTCCTGGACCTTCGGGCCCAGCGGAAGGGACCAGCACTCCCCACTACCTCCGGTAGGGGGCCTTGGCTCAAGGAGACTGCATACGACTGCAGCTTGACGGCCCGGCTTTGCCGGTGCATCACGGCGCACGCTCCCATTGGGAGCTACCGCGCGCGCTTCTACCCCAGCGAGGAAGACCGCTGTTCTTGCCCCCCCCGGCCCCTTCAGGACCGGGACCACTTGCTCCGCGTGTGCCCACACGTGAAGCGCAAGAAACACCGCCAGGGCCCGCGATTCATCGCGGACCTGGTGGAGCTATTGGAGGCGAACCCCAGAGCGTTCGCCTTTGCCCCCCCTGAGGGGTGGGATCCAGGATGAGGGGCCCGCGCAGGGCGTATGACCCCCGTCTGGTGTGTCGGGGCTCCCTTCGGGGCTGAACGGTTGCTCTGTCCCGCGGACCGGGCTTCCTCTTAGTTGGTAACGCCGAACCCTGGGTTCGTCGCTGGCAAGGTCAGGGGGCCCACCGTATGGTGGGTACCCTCCCGTGCGCGGGGGGGCTAAGCGACGTGGGGTTGTACCTGGGCAACTGGGGGACCTCGGACCCCACTGGGCCTTATGGCTAGTGGGTTGGGCGACTCGCGGGGAGCCCTGTAATCGTCATTCCTGCACCGCTGCGTCGGTGGGCGCGCACAGGTAATAGGGGCCGCTGAGGGGGGACGGTCTGGGGGGCGGTCTGGCTTAGTATGGCCTGGGGGGTGTTCTGGCAGGGCTGGTTCGGGGAGGCGCCTGAGCGCTCTCTTTCTGTTGTTTGGCTTGCAAGGTCGGGGCCGCGGCCGCCCACCTTAGCCTTCGCGCGCTCATGCGCAGTCTCGGGGCTGTAGTTTCCCCTCCAACTTACGTCGTATACCCGCTGCCTGCTTGTAGTAGATAGCCGTGGACTGCGCTCGTGCACCACGTTAAATATTGTTGAACAAAAAAAAAAAAAAAAGAGACCAGAGAATACAGTTTAGAAAACTCTTCCATCACCCAAGAGGGATGCTGAATAATTCTTCATCTACATCCAGATGAGGTTTGGTCCAGTTGGACATGGCAGTTGGACAGGCTGGAGAATTGCTGCCATCAATGTGGGTACCAGCCACACAACCTAGAGACTGCTTGAATGCCTGAACTACATGGACCATTGACTCAGAATATTTCCAAATCTGCAAATGAAAATACCTGATTCAGGGCACTTAGAAACTGCAGTGGCAATGTTCAGTTGAAAAGCAGGGTAACAAACATTATCTGTGATGCTGATTCAAGTCAGGTTTGTGAATGCAGCTTGTGTGTGCATTCTATCAGTCAAGTCTTCTGGCCTGTGCTCCAGGCCTTTCATTGTACAGAAGGTGCCAAGCTGGAAACACAACATGTCAACTTATCCCCAATCTCACATGAAAGTCATGACATGCTTGAAGTTTCTCAGGTGAACATTTGTGTCCATAGTACCTTTACCATATTTTGATCCCATGCTTGGAGCATCTAACAATCTCAGCTCTTGAAAGGTAGTGCTGATGCCATAACATTGGTCACCATTTTGTGTTGCTACAGCATGATGGGTCCTTTCAAAACTGAGTCCCCCAATGTAACCAGATGTCTTCTTGTCAGATTTAGCATTCTTGTCAGACATTTTCCCTGGAGTCCAAGGATAGCCTCTGGTGTCTGCTCTAGCCAACAAAGTTTGTCAACATCATACATACTCCTGTGGTATAATCAGTCATGAAATGGATGTTCAAATTTTGCACAAACTTATCTATGGCCCACAATTTGAATTTATCCTTGTATGGATCTCCACTGTCACTGAAATTTCTCACTAGCAAGTCATCCTTGTCACTTGAATGCAAAATAGAGAACCCTTGACAGACTGAAATCTTGAGGTGGAGTAAAGGCTGAATTGTGGATATCGCTGACCCTTTTCATCATTTGCATCCTTAGTAGCAGGCACCTCTATCTCTTATGCAGCTTTGAGATTGTCTGCCATTGCAGAAACAGACAGATCTTGCAACATAATAATAATTTTCCCATGTTCACCCTTCATCAGTGGGTGTGAGTCAGCTAAATACAGTTGCAGGAGACACATATCTCTATTTGGAAGATGGAACTGCTGCAAACCAGAAGTGAGTGTGTTCATCACAGGAGGAGAGAACTTAGCTGGAACCTTTTGTTGCACATGCAGCTAAAGGTCTCAATTCAAGCTTATCTTTGTTATGACTTTTGATTACTGTAATACTCTGTCAGGAGCCTGGATGTTGTGTAGAATGCTACCAGATTCTCTATATGCTGCAGGCATGGCCTAATCATGGTTGCCAATGCTGTTAATGCTGATATTGAACAAAATGACATCATTGCAGCAACTAAACTCTGCTAGACACTGGTATGTCATCACCAGGCAAGTTTTTGACCTGTACTTGTGTATAATATTCTACTCAGATGCAAACAACAATAGCTGAATTGTTGAAAGAAAACTGTAATTTACACTCCTCCATGTATTCCGGAAATTCCAGAAATTCTGGACAGAATTTCATATAAAATAAATATAACAAAAAAAAATAAAAGGGGAGGATGAGGGAGTAGGGCACATCACTGGCTCCTCTCAGCTATTGCACCCCACTCCTGCCCTGCAAGCAGTTGCTTGCAGCAGTGGTGGGGGGTGCTCAGTCACACTGGGTGCCCTGTGGTCACACATCTGGCATGTCCCTCACTCTGACTGAGTGATGTTTGTATTAATTAAAGTAGAGTATTAGTAAAATTCACCCTGAGAGAGTGATGTTTATATTATTCAAAATAGAGTACTAATAAGATACAATAATACGAAAGAAAATTAATGGGGAGGGGGGCACATCACATCAGCATTGTTGCCCCCCATTCCCTGTCCCCCTTCCCTTCCATCATCCTCGCCTATTGTGCCCCCCTCCACCCTGCAGGCAGTCGCTCACAGCAGTGGTGAGGGGTGCTCTGTCGTGCTGGGTGTTGTGTGGTCAGGCATCTGGCGTGTCCCCTTGCTCTGACAGAGTAGTACTTATATTGATTAAAATAGAGTATAAACAAAATAAATATGTACAAAATAAAATTAAAGGGGAGGGGGGGAGTGGGGTGCCGCATGTCGCCATTGTTGCCCCCCTTACCCATGCCCATCCCCCTGCAGTGGTGGTGGGGGTGCTCTATCATGCTCGGTGTCATGCCTGGCATGTTCCATTTCCCCCCTGGGGTGCCCCCCTGTCCCCCAGTGCGTCCCCTCCCTCCTAGTTGCGTCTGGCCCATCCCCCGTCCCCTCCCTCCTATGGCATCCCCCCATCCCCCCCACGTGTCCCCCCACCCTCCTGGCGTGTCCCCCTCCCTGGCTTGTCCCCCTTGGTCCTGGCTCATCCACCCCCCTCCCAGCACGTCCCCCCCTGCCCACGCATCCCCCTTGGTCCTGGCATGTACCCTTGTCCCCCGGTGTGTCCTGTTGTCCCTGGTGCATCCTGTGTGTTGGTGGGGGTTGTCCCCGGCTGGTGGAGGCTGCTGGATTGGTGGGTGGTGGTGACATGGCAGCAGCAGGTGCTGGGTCGGTGGAGGTTGTGGCTGGGGGATGGTGCTGGGTTGGTGGGTGGTGGGTGGTGGGCAGTGATGTGGCGGTGGGTGCTGGGTGGTGGGCAGTGATGTGGCGGTGGGTGCTGGGTTGGTGGGCATGATGTGGCGGCAGTGGTGGGTGCTCGGTCAGAAGGGAGGTGGTGCTGGGGTGATGTCACAGTGCTGGGCTAGGGACGGGGTGGCAGAGGGGAGGCAGCACTGGTGGTTGTTGCTGTTGGGCGCATCTGGGAGGTCCCTGGCACCTTCCCTCACCCCATGAAGCCCCCCACCTCCCAGCTAAGTGGGGAGGAGGGGTGGCACATTGTTGAATACAAAAAACTGAAAGAAAAAAATATATATTTGATTAGCTTTAAATCAAGATAAAATAGAACTTAAATTAAATTACTTACCATGGGGGCCATGGGCCCCCATGCTGTGCTAGAGGGAGGGAGGTGAGGGGGAGAGGGAGGGGGGAGGCCATCATCGTGATGGTAGGTGGTGGCAATATGTGAGCTGGCAGTCACAACGCATCACATTGAGTTCAGTTGGTTCGGTTTTTCCTGGTTTGGGTAAATTCCGGAAATTCCAGTTCAAATAATTGAACCGGAATTATCCTCTACAGTGAGAAATACACTAAAAAAAAGTACACCCAGAATCCAGAAATTCCAGCCAGAATACATGGGGGAGTGTAGTGTACTCAACCAGACATGCTCCTTGAAAGAGAGCTTCTGGTCAGGGGAGAAACCCAAGTACTGCCACACGGGCTTGGGTTGCAAGGGGGCTACTCCAAGATTGATGGCTGGGTTTGCTGCTGCCCTAGCCCTAGAGAAGTGGAAGACCTCAGACTTGGCATGCGCCAACACCAAGCCCAAGGCTGTGAATAGGCGGAAGACCTTGTTGTAGGCCTCCACGAGCTTTGGGAGGTTATCCTCCACCCATTTAGACTGTGTGATGAGGGTGCCATCATCGACGTAGGAGATGAGGTCTGCCAGTGGCATGGGGAGGCGTGCAAAGAAGATGTGGAGGACTGGTGCTATATAGAATGCTGAGCATACCAGGGACAGGGCAGAGCTCTGGCCTACCCCAACATCTGCAGAGAACCTGCCAGACAAGTCGGTGTTCCACTTGTAGGTCATGAACTGGCCTACCAGGTAGGAACTGAAGAAGTTCACCACACATGGTGGGAACCCTGACCATTTGATGATTGCCAACAGAACCTGGTGGTTCAGCAATAGGAAGAATTGCACAATGCACAATGTTGAAAGCCACCATGTTGATCTGTTGGGATTATGTATACAGGAGTATACAGGCAAGCCAAGGCAGTTAACATGCCTAGGGAATATTGCCAGAATATGCTAAGTCATATTAACACATGTTTAACAGAGGTTAACACATGCAGAGACATATAGGGGAATCCACAGTTAACACATGCTACAGGATTAAACATCCTGCAGCATGTCTATCATAGGATAGGCAAGATATAGCCATGTCTATCATAGGCTATCAGAGACAGAGCCTTGGATGGAGTGTCTAAGACACACCCTGCAGGAAGTCTAGGACTTACCAAGCCATGATATCATATGTCACTATTATTGACACTATTATAGGGGATATGACAGAGTTATTGGATTATTAACTGGTACAGGGGTCTATTACAGAATACCTCCTTTATATATTATAGGAGTGCATTACACTATACCTCCTAACTGTGTAGTATAAATATTGCGCGTCTTGTGGGAGATGATAATAACATTCCTCCCTGTGGCAGACTCCCTCCTTACCTTTGACTTAAACTCAATACCTCAAAAACCTTGTCCTCATCTTGTGCTCAACTTCCTGATCCCAATATGGTCTGAAGACCTTTCACCCACCCTGCCTGAATGACATGAGTGAGGTAAATGCCAGCATCCTTGGTGGAATGCTGGGCCACACCCCCAAACTGGTTGGGGTGAAAAATGCCATGTGCGACACCATCGAACTGAAGCCATTGAGACAGCATCTTTTTGAACAATTGGCCCAAGGTGTTCAACAGCACAATTGGCCTGAACGACTTGGGGGTGGAGTAGTTGGGCTTCCCTGGCTTTGGTATGATTACCAATGTGGATTCCTTAAAGTGAGTTGGCCAGTGGCCAAGGGTGATGCATGCTTCAGTGATGCAGACCAGGAGGCAGGCAATGTTGAGACCGCCTGCCCAGCATTTGAGGAAGGACCATGTAACATGGTCCGGCCCCGGGGTGGAGCATGATGAGCACACTTTGAGGGCTTTGCACAATTCAAGCAGCGAGAAGGGGACCCAGTCCCAGGTGGGGAGGGGGGTATAGTTGTTGAGCACTGAGAGGTCTACCAGGTGGTTATTAGCTGCATTGTAGGTCCCGTCCAGTGCCATCGAGAGGGACTCCAGCATGTTGCAAGGGGCACCCCCATAGGAGATGGCCTCGCACAATTGGAGGTTGCATTGTTTCACCCAGGGCATGAGGCCCCAAGGGCATTGGTTGGTAGCTGACACCTCAATGTGTGCATCAAAAGAAGGTATGTTTGGCAGCCTTGACAGCCTGCTTAAACATAGCCCAGTCCTCTGGGTCCTGGGATTCCTGGTACTCCTTGAGGGCCGTGTGACATTCATCTGACCACCACTCTTTGGAGCAGCTGCAGATGTCTTTGGACTGAGCATGGGCGCTCTACACTGTAGCAAACACCTCTGAGATGGCTTGCACCACTTCATTTGCCTCTGCTGGTGTGGTCCCTGTCCATCCGGACAGGGCAGACAATCAGGAGGAGACGTCCTCCAGGTAGGCGGTCTCCTCATCTGAGTCTGGGGCAACCCCCTTCATCTCCAGCAGAACATGGTAGAGTGGAGTCTGGAGATTAACCAGGAGTGGTGCATGGTCTGAGGACCTGCGGAGGTCTTTACACTCCCCTACCTTTCCTATCGGACTCTGCTTGGACTCTGCTGGGACTACTCGGACTCCACTTGGACTCCGATCAGACTGGCTCGGACTGGTCCATCAGCCAACTCCCTGCCAATGTTCAGTCCCAGTCCCAGTCCAATCCGAGTGGAGTCTGAGCCAGTCCTTGGAATTCCTAGGAGAGTCTGAGTGGAGTGCACTTGGAGTGCTCGGACTGGCACATGACCACTACTACCAATATAAAAAAATTGCTACAAGCAAGAATCAAACCCAAGGTATTGATTACATGTATTACATAATGAGTACACGATATAACCACTAAGCAACAGTGTCTTGATGATTTGCATATCTACTGGCACCATGTACCGTTGCCACACTGCATGTGACAAAGCACACAGCCGCGTGACTGCCAGCTCATCACCACTTCCATCCACCACCACCACCACCGTCGCTGCCTCCCCTCCACCTCCCTCGCTTCCTCCTCCCTCCACTGCCCCCCCTCATCACGATGCACCTCACCATTCCCACATGTGCCGCCATGCTAAGCCACCATCCGGGGAAACTGCATCGGGCACAAACAACGTTCATCGTCGTCTCGGCCCTAGGTCTTTTTTTTTTCATATTTGTTATCTTCTTTTTTTAGTAAATTACTAATGCCTTTTTTTCATCTATTATAGGTTATAACTAAGTTGCAATGAGACGGCCCCTGTAAGACCACAAGCACACCATGGCCAGGGAGGGGACCAGGTACATGGACAGGGACAATGATGGCCAGGGGGCATGATGGTGGGGCACAGCGGCAGAGGGGAGGCAAGGAAGGGACATGCCTCGTCACCCTGCGAGCAGGGGCTTGCAGTGGTGACGAGCAACCAGACAACACCCATGCCACCTTGCAGGGCAATGACCGACCAAGGAAATGACCAAACAAACAACCAAACAAACAAACAAACAAACAACCGAACAAATGCACAAACACCACCACCGCTGCCAATGGCGGCGGCGGAGCCCCAATTCCAGCACCCACCCCCAGCCCTGTGAGCCACTGCTCACAGGGTGGATAGCGGGTGCTAGTGGCAGACAATGGGGGAATGGGCGGCAAGGAGGGCATGGTGAACGGGCAGTGGAAATGGGGGGCAATTGGGTGGGGCCAACAGGAAGACAGGGAGGAGGGGGAGGGGCGATGACGACAGTGGCAAGGGAACAATGGGGACAACACCGATGCACCCAATGCGGATGTTAACAGCCATGGCAACGGGCCCACCTCAATGCGAACCATGAGCGCAGGGACTGCGCTGCACCCTGATAGCACCCCTGCCTCCCACGCATTCTGTGCAGGGGCGGCATCAATTTGAATTACAATTTTTGTTTTTGTAGCAACCCCCCTCACGTATGAGGGGGTTTTATATTCTAGATTAATTTTTACTCCCCTCACATCGCATAGGGCATTTAAAAAAAATATGTATATATATAATTTTGGAGTGCATCAATTGATTTTGTTTAAATTGAATTATCCTGAATAGTGTGACTTGAATGAAAAATACAAATAAAAACTCACTATTCTATAAAATTTGAGTATAGTCCAAGTGGAGTCCACTTGGAGTCCGATCAGACTATGTAGTGTAAATGTGAATTTTGTAAAGTGTACATAGTACCCTTAATATAGTAAAAATGTATCAGGCACTTAGCTCAGTTGGCTAGAGCACCTCAAAAACTGTTTATCTAAGCTGGATATATAAGGCTGAGGGTTCAATCCTTAGAGATATAAGCCTTTTACATTTTCAGACACAAGTTTGAATCCCAAGTCCTCAGTCTGAGTGGAGTCCAAGTAGTCTGAGTGGAGTCCGAGCCAGTCCGAGCCTACCAATCCACTCCGACTACTTGGACTCCACTCGGACTGGCTCGGACTCTGAGCAGTCCGATTGGAGTCCAATAGGACAGGTGGGGGAATGTAAAGTCTTGGACCTGCAGTGCTCCAGGAAGATAGAGTGCTCAGTGACGGCCTCGTTGGCTGAGTTGACAAACAGGAGGTCAATCACTGTTGGATTGAGCTCCTTGTTGTAAGGGTAATGCGTTGGCTTAGCTTCGTCCAGGCAGCAAAGTGATAGGCCCAGGTAGGTGGTAAAGACTCGTCTGATAGGCAACTCGTCTATTCTGCCCTCACCTCTTGCTATTCCATTCTAGCTTACCCCGCCAATTGCGACGCAACATCCTTGCAAACAGTTCCCCAACAGACCAATCTCCATGCCACACCACAGACTGCCACCAGAACCCTGCTCCACCTTTCAAAGTTGGTGATCAAGTCTACCCTCATGCTGAAAATATTTGCACTACTTGGCCTTCAAAAAAGTTATCAGAAAAGAACCTTGGCCCATTCGAAATCATCACCCAAGCTGGCACACACTCCTTCACCCTTTGTCTTCTGGATCATCTCTGCGCCTTACACCCAGTCTTTCATGTATCCAAAATTGAACCAACACCTGTCAACCCAATTCCTAACTGGATTCAGCGGCTGACTCCACTGATCACCATCAACAATGAAATTGAATACAAGATTGCAGAAATCTCAGACTCCAAACTTGATAAGCAGTGGCAGTGTCTATTATTATACTTGGTGTGCTGGTCAGGTTACAAGAACACTGACTTGGAATAGTCCTGGCTACTTGCTGAAGAACTCAAGCATGCCTGGGAAGCTGTCACAGACTTTCATGCATGGTACCCCAGCAAACCCGGTCCACAATAACTCCATCATTCCCCACTCTTAAACAAAGAACAAAGTCAATTCAAAAAAAAATAAAGTCATTTCATTTTATATATATTCCATTACTATTACCTACAAGAAAAACAAAGTCATCAGATACCATCACCTTATGTACAACAAACCAAACAAAGTCAACATTACCTATCAAACACCATCATTACCTACAAGAAAAACAAAGCCATTTCATTATTATTATCAAAAACATCATCTTACTTACAAGTTTACTTATCAGATCACTCCTTACTTACAAAAAAAAACAAAGCCAAAAACAAACCCATTATAAAGAGTCCTATCTACATACAAACCAAAGTATTTACATTTTATGGTCCTCCTTGGACCTCTGTATGTACTATATTACTCTTTTTTTTCTACTTACTTCCCCTCTCCTTACTACTACTCTGCTTCCAACTCCATCCCCTCCTTGTTCCACTCAGAACCCTTGTCACACTCCACCGGTTGCCATTCCACTTGCCATGCCTTGAACGTGACATAGTCCTCCTCTTCTTCCTCCAGACACTCCAAGTCCCATTGGACCTCCTCCTCATTGTCCTCAAACTCCAACTCCTCTGTCTCCCCCTCAGCCTCCATGGGCTCTCTGCCCCACTTGAACTGCTCTGTGAATTCATGGACCACTGCTGTCATCTCCGCAAACTCCTTATGCAGCCCCACCATACCTGCGGAGAACTCCTTCAGGTACTCCAGCTGCCCCTTCTCCGCTGTCACTGCCATCACCTCACATCATGCCCTACCCTTGCACTCCTGCTTCAATCTGAAGCAGTTGTCACAGGCCAAGTGGCAGGTCCCACCAGACCTCATGCATGCTGTGCCCACAGTATGACATCTAAAACAAAATCAACTACAAAACAAAATGTGATGACATACATCACTCACCTAACGCAGGTGGCCTCCGCTGATGGCCCTGCATCCTCGTCTCTGCTGGTGGCCTTGTTCACCACCACCTTCTTCTTCTTTTTGGGTGGCTCTTCAACCACTCCCTTGTCCTCCTTGGCAGCGGACTCAGCAGCCTTCTGTTTCTGTGCACAGTGTTCTTCTCGTTGTTGTGCCTTCTCCTCCCTGCACAGATGCTTCTCCTCCATGGCCTTAATTTCCATCTCTTCAGCAGCCACCTTCTCCAGCAAAGCAAGCTCCTCGAGACATGCCATTAGCTTTGCACATTCCTTGGTGGCAGACGACAGGGGAGCAGGTAGCAATGAGTTTTAGGTGTTGGACATGGTGGTTGATGTTGGAGGACTGCAGACCATCAAATTCCTAAATATGGAATCCGAACACCATGTGACCTTGAAGGCTTGGTCCTAAGGGGGAAATACTGTCATATCCAATGCAAGCCTGCGATGGAGCTCCAGGGGATCACCGATGGAGCCACCAGTATTTCAAATGACTATTTCAAATAACCATTTCAAATTCTATTTCATATTCTTCCCCTGTTTTGTTTGTATCACATATCATTGATTGATTATCTTACTTACTGCATACTCAGTACTCCACAGAACCCCACTGTAGTTACCTCAGTTACTTACTTACTATAAAACTTCATCTCTTACTTCCAGAACTCTGCTGGACCTCTACTCTTATTATCATCACCTTGCAAATTGGACATTGGGTATAGAGAAGGGCACAATCTCTTATAGATTGAAGCCAAGTCCAGTGTTGCATCGGAACTCCATTGGAACACTGTTGTAACTCCACCCTATGAGATCAATTTGTAACAACACCACTGGCAGGATGAAATGCCACCAGCAGCAAGCAGGAGCCCCCCACAACCATGGGCAATGACTACACCAAGAAGCCCCCAGCAACAAGGAGGCACTGTAACAATCAGCAGGGGGACTGACAACAATGACTAGCCCCAGTGCTGAGGGAGAGCCATCCACATCCCCTCCTTAGCATGAAATGCAAGCTGGGGGCCCATTTTTTTTATTTCATTCTATCTTTACTTAGCCTCCCTCACACATATGTGCAAGGTATATAGCTTAATACACACTGAAATAATAAATATTGATAAATCTGATTGTGAGAGGCCCCTGGACAAGAATTTAGGCCTGAGGGCACCTACTCATGAGTAGAAATCTCTCGAAGTTGGTGTCCATTCTTTCTTTCAGGTCCATGTCCTTCATTTGACATGAGGCACATTGAATGCGCATTGCATCAAATTAAATTTTTCACATGACATGATTGGGTTTGACTTGTCATCACTCAATGTCAAGAACTTGTGGGCAACTTCACCTTGAGCCAGTGGACCTCCAAGTCAGCAGCTACTGTCTGATCCACACCAGGAAATGCCAGTCATTTACACTCCCCCAGATATTCCGCACGGATCCACACAGACTATGCAGACTCTGTATGATTTGCATGTGGATGTCCACAGACTCCATGCCTGTCGATGCGGATCCGCATGGACACTGCAGTTTTTGCATAGTTGCTTACAGTCCAACCTACACTAATTTACGAAATAACTCCCCCCCTTGTCTCATTGGCCCCTCCATTGTCTGGCATGTCCCCCCTCATCTGGGCAGCCCCCCCTTATCTGGCGTGTCCCCCCTCATCTGGGCATCCCCCCCTGGTCTGGTCATGTTGTACAGCCACCCGTTGCGTTCCCCCTTGTCTGGCGTGTCCCCCCCTTCATCTGGTGTGCCCCCTGTCATCTGGCGCCCCCCCCCCCCCTTGTTTGGCATGTCCCCCCCTCCACCATCTTGCGCCCCCCCTCTGTCATCTGGGTGACCCCTCCATTGTCTGGAATCCCCTTGAGGTGTCCCGTTGGATCTCCCGGCTCTGAGGGCCTCCCGTCATGTCCCAACCAGCTCCTGGCACATCCCATCATGTCCCCCCGCTGGCTGGTGGCTGGTCAGCGTCGACAGCTGCACCATGATCCACCCCATGAGCAGTTGCTCATAGGTGTGGAGGTGGGTGCTGTGTCGTTCGTCATTGGTTGTCATTGCTGGGTGTTGGGGGGTTAGTGGTGACGTGGCATGTTTAAACACATTGGGGTGCTCATCTAGCAGGTGCCATGCTGCACAGGCCTCCCGGCACCTCCCTCAGGCTGTCCCATCCCACTTCAAGCCCCCCCCTCCCAGCTCAGTGGGGAGGAGAGCCGGCACTGGTACCCCTCCCCTCACCCCACTGCTCCTCCTGCGCTCCACCCCATGAGCCATAGCTCGCAAAGCTGGGTCGGGGGGTGCTGGTCACATCTGGGGTGTCACCTGGCATTTTGTGGGTCCCAGGCGCATCCCCTGTAATCCGGGTAGCCCTCCCGTTGCACCCGTCGCATTTCAGGGGCTCTTGGTGGCGCCTCGTCCCTTGTGGAAGTGGGGGCGGTGGTGGTGATGTGGCAGGCCATGGGGGCGCTTCCTTGGTGGACGATCCAGCCCCCCGCCCACCCCGGGAGCAGGGGCTTGCAGGGCTGTGTGGGGGGCTGTGTGGGGGCTGTTGGAGGGATGGGGGGGGGGGCCATTAGTGGTGTGGCAACAGAGGGGCAATGCCGAGAACATACCTTGTGCATACCCTGCTCTGCGGGCCTCATGAGACCTCCCTTGGGTAGTCCCATCCCTTTTCAGGTCCCTCACATCCCAGTTGATTGGGGAGGAGGGGCATCACGAGGGACATCTGTTGTTACATACAGACAAACTGAAAAAATCTTTTTTGATAGCTTAAAAAAAATGAATAAAGAAAAAAGTACTTATCATAGGGGCCTGTGGCCCATATGATAGCAGAGTAGAGGTGGGGGGAAGCAAGTAGGAAAGGGGGGTGTCATGAGGGTGGTGGGCGTTGTTGCAAATACAAACACTGAGAAAAAAAATGTTAACTGTAAGTTTAAAATACAAGATGATAAGATAAAATAAAAAACTTACTATGGAGGGACAGGCCCCATAGCAGTGTAGTGGAGGAGGGAGGGAGGAGAGCAGTGGTGTCATGGGTGATGGTGAGGTAGTGAGCTGGCAGTCATGGGGTGGCGCCCAGTGATAGTAATTGGGCATATGTTACCATGGTTTATACAGCCACGTTGCCTAGTGGATAAACTACTTACTTGTCACACTCATGTGGTCACAGGGTTGGGGGTTTGAATCCTTCTAATAACTTACCTTTTAAATAGTAGCAATAATAATAAAATTACTTACTCACTCAGATGTGCTCGGACGTCTGCGCCATCTGAACCCTGCTCAGCTCGGACTAGGATGGAATTATTCCGTGGAATCCACGCAAAAAGTCAAAATCTGTACAGATCTGTGTGGATCCGTGTGGACTCAAAATCTGGAATTAAGCAGGACCTCAAGCCAAATGAATTTCTCAAAAGTCTGTACGGACTAACTCAGAGTCCGTGAAAATCCACGCGGATCCACGCGGATCTGTATGGAATATATGGGGGAGTGTAAAGACCTCAGAAATGCCATGGCCCTTGTCTGCTGCCTATTCCTTATTTAGCAAATGGCTCAGAGTCATTCATCTTCCATCTATTTATTTATCTGAAGTTGATTGCAAGGCCTGTCACTAGGGATACAACCCTACTCATATGCAATGGATTTGCCCCCAGCCTGGTGTCAAGTTTGTGTCTGTGAACACATGTTCTCTACCCCACAAGCATATACCTGTCATTCACATAGTTGTCAAAAGCCAAAAAGTGACTGTATGGTGCCTTGGGGAAAGCCAAGGAGCTCTGGCAAGTCTCAAAACATAGAAAGTGCAAGGAAAAGGTCCACACTACTTGAGCAGCCAACAGTCCTTCATCCTGAAATGACGTTGCCCAACTGGGCAGTGTGGATGATGTTCCAGTTCCCACCATCAATCAAGAGGTTCAGCTTACAAATAATCTCAATGTTCCCCGAGCTACTAATTATATGTTATGATAGAAACAGGGGAGTTTGTCTGTCAACTACAAGGACTTGAATCAATCTGTTGCTGAGCACAGGACTCACCAGGACCACTGGCAATTACCCAAGCATTATCATGATATAATGCCTGAGCCCCCAACAGCCCTTCCTCCATTACCTGAACCCCATTTGCCTGTAGGGTATTTCATGGGTATACTGCGGGTACAAATTTCAACAACCGTAACCGTACCCACAAGCACATCCATCTTCACGGGTACGGGTATAAACCCGTACAAGACATATACGGTATCACCAATAACCGCGGTACCACTGGTACCCGCGGTGAAAATTTCAAACACGGCCACAAATATCCTCTACTTCGGGGTATATAGAGAAATGTCTCCAACAACTAGTCTTCAGCATCAGTATCTTCTCGTCTCCTCTTCTTCACCCTCAAAGCTGATAACAAATCCCCTAGAAACAGAAGGTCGTGTCAGCTCCATGATCCAAGGCACATGTAAGCACGAATCGACAATGGGGCAAGTCGATTGCGCGTGAAGGATACTCTCAGTGATGGATGCCACCTTCGATGATAAAGTTGACAGTGAGGTTCGTGCTCGTTTGAGGGGCCAGATGACTGCAGCAGTGCCAGCATGAACTGCCGCTGAGACTTTCTTGGCACCTTTCGTGGCAGAGGATCAGAGGGACTGGAGCGAGGATGAAGAGTTTTTTTTGATTTTATCGCGGGTCTTCGACATGGTGGTGGAAGATAGGGGTGAATGTGCACTGATTGAGTGCTTTAAGTACCCAGAGCAGACCTAAAATGTCACATAAAACGACGATATAGATAAAACGGCGCAGGAACAATAAAACGGCGCAGGAACGATAAACGGCACAGGTACCATAGACAGTGCAGGAGCAATAAACGGCGCAGGAATGATAAACGGTGCAGGAACGATAAGCGGCACAGGAACGATAGTTTCGTGGAGATCGGGAGAGGTGGCTGTATCCTTTTGAAGTTAGAATGAGAATGGAACAGGAGACTGCGGAAGGACTGCTTACTGGTTGGGGAAACGAGGATAGTGAAACGACGGAGGGGCTTTACGGGCCCCTAGTCTACGGTGGCATGTGCTACGCAGTAACGGCGGTCATCGATCAAATGTAATAGATAGATTGTAATAACAAAGGCCTGAAAATGGAAATATAATTCAGTAATGGTTAGATCGACGGCAAACGCGATTGATACTGACATTTATAATGCCGTCGTTATCATTCAGGGAGAAGTGGGTGAAGGGAGGACCTGCCAGCAAAGGTGATAGATAACAGAAACTGAAGCCATCATTCCATCCAAACCCCAGAGAGCGGGGCAGGGGGTGCACGGTGATAGGTATCAGGAGCGTCCAAAGCTCTGAACCATCCCATTTTCACATTTTTAAACGACACCTCCTCATACCACATTCTACAATTGTCATAGGATCTCACACACATTACTACCAATACTCGTGCTACTTGCAGCCTCAAAACTCTTCATATTTAGCTCCCACATCAGTTATATCGACATCCACCTCTTGGCCCACTCTGTCATCCACCTCACTCTCTTCTTTCCTGGCTTGGGTCACCGCCACATTGTCCTCTGGTCGCACTTGATATTGTTCAACTCATTGTTGGCAAAGGAAGAAGATATCTCACTCACTCCAGTCAAGGCTCCATCGTAATGGGTCACAGAAGATAATGGGATCATCTCCTCCAACAGGCAAAATTTCTGTGTTGAGCTCTGATGAGAATCGTCCCCACACAATAGCACGTCTCCATTGGTAGGCCATCAGGATGCACATAATCAAGAGGATGATGAAGAAGAAAAGGACAAGAGAGATGTTGTTAGAGATCATGGTGTAAGGTTCTAGTGCAAGGAACGGTATTATCAACAGTCCTATGATTTTGGTCACATGACAAAGTTTAGGAGGCAAGTCCTATTACACCAGGTAGATTTCTTGACCTAGTACCCACTCTTTATTCCATTACCCACTCCTTATTCCATTACCCCTCCCCCCCCTTCTCATTGGCATCTGATTCCTTCTCATTTTACTTGGGTCCTCTTCACCCACTTCAATTTCCTGGCCCCACTTAGAATATCTATATAAGACATCTAGTAGATAGAAAAAAAAACAATATATCATTTCCCCTCTATCGTTTAGAGCACAGAGCTCAATTCTAGCCTCGTATTATCGTATTATCTCGTCTCAGCAACCCCAGTTCTAGTCTCATTTATCGTATTCTCCCTTCACCTTTCATCCTTCTACCTTGTGACAAACACCAACCCAAAGCCACCTCGCAACCTTCCTCTAGTCTAGTTGGAGTACATTTGGTGTGTCTTTTCCAGGTGTCTCCTCGGACTGAGTATCATCAACGGCACAGGCTGTCTAGGGAGTTTGGGAATGTAGACTGGAGGGGGGAATCAGGAAGAAACAGGAAGAAACAGACGGGCCAGACCTGGACTGACTTGAGGCTGGTCACATGCGAGTGTCAGATGCCATGATGTTGAAAATGTAAAAATAAAAACAAACCAAATTTGGCTGTAAACGGAAAGACGCGGTGCTGTAGGTAAACCCGTGGAATACCCGCAAACCGCGGGTACGGGTTAACAGTCTGTTGGAGTACTGCAGAATCCAACACTGCACCCAAACCCGTCACACCCGTGACAGAAACACCGCGGGAATACCCGCACCCGTGACATACCCTATTTGCCTGATTGTGCTCAGCCTGGGACTGCCACATCTTTGGCCATTGTACCAGCATTGTCCCAGAACCCAGAACCCTCTTCCATACTTTCTTGAGTCAGAAGGCTGTTAATTTCTCCTCACAACATTTTTGGGCTGTTTCAACAGTATCATATGACACACTTCCCAGACCACAATCCCAACAAGTGCACTACATCTGGTGACTTGATGGATTTATCCCCTGACCTTTCCTCCAATCCTCCAGGTGACTCATTCTATCCATCCCCCAACCCTTCCGACCCTCCACCTGACTCTTACTATCTGTATCCAAACCAATGGTTATTTTTGCTAGGAGAGTGGTATTGGAACAAAGGAATTAACAAGTCACAGTCAAGTTTCCAGAACCTCATACAGATGGTTGGACATCCAAGTTTTCATGCAGATGATGTTGCAGGACAGAATTGGCACCACATCATTGCACATTTGAGTGCAGATCTTGGGGGCAGCTCAAACAAGGAAGGCAACTGAGAGGGTGAGGAAGATCATGGGGGTTGGATCAAAACACCAATCAAGATCAATGTTCCCTTCCACAAAATGATGCTGCACCCAGGGCCAAAGGAGTTTGATGCAGGTAACCTTCATCACCAGAAGTTGGTGTCAGTGATCAAGGAGAAAATCACTTGACCTTCCAGTCACCATCACCTTCATTTTGAACTGTATGAGCTATTTTGGCAACCAACAGAATAATCCAAGCCTGTCAGAGTCTACAGAAAACTGTACACATCAGAAGCATTTATCAAGGCTCACAGTGAGCTTCAAGATTCACTGGGGGAGCCAGGATGTGATCTTCAGAGGGTTGTAGTCAACCTCTTGTTTGCTTTGGATGGTACTTAGCTCACAGCTTTCAGTAATGCCAAATTATGGCCTGTCTATCTTGGGATAGGGAATGAGTCAAAGGATAGAAGGTCTAAACCCTCTTGTGAGATGTTTGAACACATCACCTACTTGGAGACAGTAAGCTGGCTGGCTTCATTGGCCTTAAGATAGATAGCTAAGTCTTTTTCGATGATAGCTCCCAGACAGTTTCAAAGCCTTTACAATGAAGCATATTGGGGGGAAGGGACCAAACAGTGCATTTACGGTGTACTGTCATCACTAACTGTATCATGCCCAGTGGTATGTCATCCTTGATGATGAACCTTGAAGCATATGACCATGGCATAGCGGTCAAGCACTGTGATGGCATCCAGCATTGTTTCTACCCGTGTATATTTACATATTCTGCTGACTACCCAAGGGGTGCTATGTGTAAGCCTGGCCCCAGGCTCACGACGCCGAACACATGCACACTGCTGCACACTGACCGATGCACACCGATGCATACAGGCGCACCGACGCCGAACTGATGCACACCGCTGCACACTGACTGGTGCACACCAATGCACACAGGCGCACCGACGCCGAACTGATGCATACCGATGGCACACCACTGCCGATGCACACACATACCGATGCTCACTGCCAATCGGTAAGTGCACAGCCACGGCCACAGGCGACCACAGGCATGACCACAGGCAAATGCTACACACTGACTGGCGCACACCGATGCACACAGGTGCACCGACAGTGAACTGATGCATACCAACGGCACACCGCTGCCAATGCACACACATACCAATGCTCACTGCCAATCGGTAAGTGCACAGCCACGACTGCAGGTGACCGCAGGCACGACCACAGACAACCACAGGCGACCACAGGCGACCGCATACCACTGCCGGTCAGTACCACTGTCGACACACACTGCTGCACACACCAACCAACGGCTTCACCAATCGGTAACACCACCGACTGGTGCACCGCTACTGACACCACCCATGCATGTCGCATCACCGGCAACCCAATACCCATAGCTGGACATGCATACAGATACCGGTGGCCCGACCACTTACCCAATATGAGAACTACGCTTGATGTGGCCATGGTTGAGATGCTGGATTTGGACACTTTCCAACACGGTCCAAACCCCTCATATATATATGATCTTTTCCCCTTTGTTGCCTCACTCTTACTATGTGCAACAAAGGTATAGTTACTATTGCTCACTCATGTATTCTACTGACTCTTACTACGTGCAACAAAGGATAACATTGTCCTGTCTGCCTGACTGAACTTAGTGAGGCGGCCTTTCCTGGCCTCCTTCCACTATGCTAGTGGTACCAGGGTGGCAAAGGGTGGGCAATGGAATGATGATGAGCTGAGGGTGATGGGCACAAGCCACAGCAGCACCCCCACCATCGCTGTGAGCCACTGCTCACAGGGTGGAGATGGGGTGCTACAGGTGAGGCTGCAACAGGGTGGCAACAGCACCTGCCCAACACAACACAATGGAGCAGATGGGCATGGGGAAGGGGGCGATGATGGCAACCGACACAACATGACAGGCCCCCTCCCCATAGATATTATATATATAGTATATTTAGTTAATGCAGTCTCGCTCAAATTTATTTGTTATGCATTAAGTCCATAGCGGTAATAGGTAATAATAATAATCTACATATAAAAGACTATATGGCTCAGCTGTTAAGTTGCTTGAAAATGTATAAACGAGGATCTGGAGGTTGAGGGTTCAATCTTTGCTTTGAAAATGTTATTTTGACCCTATGTTACAAGTTTGTGTGCTCAACTTAATGAAGTTAGGTTACACTAGATGGATTCCAGTAGAGTCCGATTGGAATAGGTGGGGGAGTATAAATTACAGTAATATATGGTCATTTCTTTCACTCAAAAAACTGTATGTTGTGATAAAATACTATCATAAAGCATCAGTAGTTGAACATTTCTTGCAAGAATTTGAACATTTTATCAGTGCATGAAAATTCTACAGAGGAATGATATTAAAGGAGATGTTAATATATGGTCATTTCTGGCACTTGAATAACTGTATGTAATTGTAAAATATTATCATGCCTCACAGTTCTGTTAGCCGAAGGCCGAAGCATCAGCACATGACCCATCCTTACCATTATATGACCACATGCAGTTTGGAGTAGGGTATGGAACTGTAAGACTGGCAACAAATCAGGTCCTGGCTGCTGCCTGCCCTGAATCATTTCAGAAGTCAGCACTTCTGTGGACAAGTGATAAAGACAAAGTGGTTGCAAAGGCATGGGTTGAGGTAAACTCCTGCCCTGCATGGCATGATGGATGGTGCATGGTTGATGGTACTCTCATTCCACTTTTCCAGTGATGATACTCAGTCCGAGGAGACACCTGGAAAAGGCACACCAAATGTACTCCAACTAGACTAGAGGAAGGTTGCGAGGTGGCTTTGGGTTGGTGTTTGTCACAAGGTAGAAGGATGAAAGATTGAGGGAGAATACGATAAATGAGACTAGAACTGGGGTTGCTGAGACGAGATAATACGATAGGACGAAGCTAGAATTGAGCTCTGTGCTCTAAACGATAGAGGGGAAATGATATATTGTTTTTTTTTTCTATCTACTAGATGTCTTATATAGATATTCTAAGTGGGGCCAGGAAATTGAAGTGGGTGAAGAGGACCCAAGTAAAATGAGAAGGAATCAGATGCCAATGAGAAGGGGGGGGGAGGGCTAATGGAATAAGGAGTGGGTAATGGAATAAAGAGTGGGTACTAGGTCAAGAAATCTACCTGGTGTAAGAAATCTACCTGGTGTAATAGGACTTGCCTCCTATCCAAAAATGCATCCAGTGGCTTGTCAGGCAGGTGATAGGGACTGGAGAGGATGATGATGTAATCCTGGGAACTTTGTCATGTGACCAAAATCATAGGACTGTTGATAATACCGTTCCTTGCACTAGAACCTTACACCATGATCTCTAACAACATCTCTCTTGTCCTTTTCTTCTTCATCATCCTCTTGATTATGTGCATCCTGATGGCCTACCAATGGAGACGCGCTATTGTGTGGGGACGATTCTCATCAGAGCTCAACACAGAAATTTTGATATCTTCTTCCTTTGCCAACAATGAGTTGAACAATATCAAGTGCGACCAGAGGACAATGCGGTGGTGACCCAAGCCAGGAAAGAAGAGAGTGAGGTGGATGACAGAGTGGGCCAAGAGGTGGAGGTTGATATAACTGATGTGGGAGCTAAATATGAAGAGTTTTGAGGCTGCAAGTAGCACGAGTATTGGTAGTAATGTGTGTGAGATCCTATGATGATTGTAGAATGTGGCATGAGGAGGTGTCATTAAAAATGTGAAAATGGGATGGTTCAGAGCTTTGGACGCTCCTGATACCTATCACCGGCAGCCAGCATTTTTTGGAAATGTGTGGTTTGATAGAAAATCAAACTATTCATTAAATCTTTGAGTACAAGGACATCCAACTATGGTTCATTGTAGCAGCTTAGAGCTATTTTTGCATAGGTTATCTCAACACCTGATCTCTGAATTATTGACATTGATAGACAAGTCTATCTGGAGAATTATATAGGGGATATGACATAGTTATTCCATTATTAACTGGTACAGGGGTCTATTACAGAATACCTCCTTTATATATTAAAGGAGTGCATTACACTATACCTCCTAACTGTGTAGTATAAATATTGCACATCTTAACCTTGTCCTTAACTCCTCCTGTCACTGTTCACCACTCCATTCCCAACAGTCTCCCACCTATTCCAGTTGGACTCCCTGGTCTCCAGAAAGTACAAGTGGAGATTGGTCTTCCTGGTAGTCAACATGATGCAAGTGCATGGCAACAGACATGGATCCCTCAGCAGTGTGGCATGCTACTGAAGGAGAATGAATGGGTCTGGGCCGATTCTGCATATTCTTTGCAACAATGGTGTCAGGCACCATACAAGAAGTCTGTTTTCTCTTGTTTTATAGTCATGACTCTGACAGCTTCATTGATTTAGACATGAGAAGGATACACCTGAGAACACACTGTACAATTGATTTGTGTCAGGTGTATGCATTCACTCAGAACACTGTATTGGGTTCTTGAAGGGTTGCTGGTCATCCCTTAGATGCCTACCTGCATGTATTGATAACAGTGAGGGTCTCTGGTATGCAACACTCTGGGTGTCTGCTTGTGTTTATCTTCATGCATTTGCTATGAACCATGAAGATGGAAGATTTTATTCTCAAGATCAATTTTATAAAGATGGTCAAGCCTATATGAAGGAGCAAAGGATTCAAGAGCAACAATGGCATCAACATGAGCGACAGCACAATACTGAAGGAGAAAATAGGAGGGAAGAAGCATGAGACCTAGAGCTACTGGAAGGAAAAATTAAGCAGGAGGAGTTAAAAGAGCAACTATTCAGGTATATAAATCATACAGAAGAATAAAAATAATTATGACTAGAAGATAAAGAGTGAAGGGGGGTTGCACAAAAAACATGTAGAGGGTAATGAATGAAGGTAACATGGGGAGAGTAGCACAGAGGGGGGTATCATTATAGTGGTCAACTACTACTGGAGAGCAGGATCAATGGTGCCCCAGCCCAAGGAAGGTGGCTGGACAGGGGTAAAGGCATGACCAGATGCACTCACAGTTGGCCTGGGGGCAACACCTGCTGAAGCATGCTGTAGACTTGCACAAAATTTCTCCAGCTCAAACTGATGCTGAAGCATGCAGAGCTCATGTGCACGCTGGGCTTCAGCTTCCTGATGCTTATGCTCAAGATGAGCCTGCAGCTGCCTTCCACTTAATCTTCTCCTTCTCCACTTGATGAGCTGTCTTTGCCTCTGACCAAAGTTTTGGAATCTTGTAAGCATTTTCATGGTGAGCCAAAGACACTTCAGCAACAACCTCATTCATGGCTTTCCGCTTGTTTCCTGTTGAGATTGGAATGGGAAGAGGTGTTGCTGATGCACTCAAGCGATGGGCAGCAGGGGAGGAAGGGGTTTCACCATCTAATTCATTGTCATTGTCCTCAATATCCCATGGAGATTCACTTTGAGGTATCTAGTGTTAATGTTAGAGAAGTGTGAGTGAGGCAAGTAGACAGTAACATACCACACCATTCCAAGCAAGCATGGATATATTGAGGGGAGTTGCACCATGAGCGATTGCAGAGTGGTCAATGTCAGGACTTGTGCCCATTAGAGCATGCATCTGCTTATACCATGGGAACTTTCTCTGGATTTTCTTTAGATTCCCAGAAGTGTAAAAAAGATTTGCAATACAAGAAAGAAAGACACATACTCCAAATGTTATCAATCTTGCTTCCAGGTATAATCTGATCCTCCTGCCCATTATCAAGAAGCCCCTGGCCTGTCTCCGATATTTCCTTTCGATATGTCGAATAGTCCCACTTCAAGCTGAAACCAACTGTGAGCCATCACAATAATTATTGTAGAAAGAATAGACTTTCATGCCAATATGGTTGCACATGACATCCTTCAGCTGGCTGAGATCTTGAGCATTCCAAGACCAGCATGAGTCTGGCTGGTCAAGAAACAGCTTCTGAGCAATGGAACAATGCTGTTTGGCAAGCTTTTTGCCACCACTTGATGGATTGCTGACATTGCCCTTATCAAAGCCCAAAGCCACCTTATATGCCACACTGTCCTCAATGATAGCAATCACAATCAAGTGGAAGGAGAGGTCCCAGTTCTCCTCTTTTAACAAACTGACAAGCACGAAAAGCTTCACATATATGGATTAAGACTAAGGAGATAGGGACTTATGCAATGGCAGGTGGCTTGTGCTTTGACTTTGTATCACCATCATGCATGTCAGCCTGAGGATTCACATCCCCCCCAGTTCCCTTCCTGGGCCTGGCCTTCGAAGCTTTCTTCTCCTTTTCTGCACAAGCTACTACAAGCTGGGCCTTGTAAGTTTAGGGTTAATCATGGCACTGTGAAGATGTTTGCACCTGGTAGCAGCTGCAACCTTACATAACAACCAATTATGTCAAAATTGTTCCACACTCCTCAACTGTCTTCTGCAAGTCTTCTGAGTCTTCTTCTGCAGCTTTCCAAGGCCTGATTGACAAATAAAGGCATAAATATCTGTGTTTCAAGGTGTTGTTGATGTTACCCAGCAAAAGATTCCCTCTGGTTTACAACTGATAAGGCCATAATAACAAATTTCTCATTTACTGGTCTTACTTTTGAACATGGATGATCAGAAATAACATAAAAGCATACCAGTTTGTTCAACTTATAAATATAAAATGACTCATGAATTGGTAACCATTTACATATTTATTTCACTTCAACCCAAAGGCTCATTGGACTGGGTATTTGGGGGGTGCATGGGGCAGCGAATGAGTGGATGGAGTCATCAGGAAATTGGGCCAAACAGGTTAAGGTTAGATAAGATCTTAAAATATGTAAAATATCCACCATGTCTGCAATTCTTATACATCACCTGAAAATGCCATTCAAGGGATGCTGGCGTTGGCAAAATTCACAAGGCCAACCAGAATTTGAGCTCTCAAAATTATTGGACAATCTGAACAGATGATATACATATGTACAATGCACTGAGCAGGGATTCTAAATGTGACATATTCAGAGCACTTAGCACAAGAGTGATGAATTTCTATCTGCAGTCCCAGAAAATATAAGAGACAGCAGCAATGGTAGATTGTGCCATCTACAGCGGGGCGCACTGGCTGATCAATGTTGGCCTGAATGTGGCAACTTGGGGAGCCATGTAAGAAATTTAGACCTAGACCATAAGATGCCAGAGTGAATAATCGGCATAAGAACTGCCAAAGGGATGAGAAAATGTCCAAAGTCCCAAGGTTTATAAGAGATGGTAGCAATGGCAGATTGTGCCATCTATAACAGGATGTGCTTGCTGATCAATGTCAGCCTGAATGGGGCAACTTTGGGAGCCACGTAAGAAATTTAGACCTAGACCATAAGATGCTAGAGTGAATAATTGGCATAATCACTGCCAGGAGGATGAAAAAATGTCAGAAGTCCCAAGGCTTATAAGAGATGGTAGTGATGGCAGATTGTGCCATTATCAGCATGAAGCCATGCCTGATAGAGCCCTGTCAGATAGTCACAATCTGGTAAGATATGCAAGAAATGTCACTACAGATGGATTGATTTATCTGAAAAATTAGTAAAAGGGCAGCCAAAAGCTACCTGCAAAGCCATGAAGGCAAGGCTACAATCTCTGAAAGTTACATGTGCGCTGCAAGCTTCGTAGGTGTTTGCCTTCCTCTTGTCGTAGGGCTAAATTGAAGGCTTTACACCTTAAGGTGGAATAGGGTAGGTGAGACCCGGATTTGGCGGTGACCTCAATGACAGTATGGATGAATTTCCAATCAAGGGCTTTCTCAGATATAGCTTTGTTGTAAAGTACGATATCAGGTTTTTGCGGGTGAACTGAGCCAGGCATAGGATGAGCAAAAAAAGGTGCGCTCCATTGTCGCATAGAGGTCCTTCTGGTATGGCATTCGATTGAAGTGACAAGGTAATTGAGGTGATCCGCAGTTTGTGTTTCACTGGCAACATTACGCCGGAGATGTGTGAGGAAGATATTGGGAGATGGTGATTTTGGGGTAAGTCAAATGTGGTCAAAGGCATGCAATTGAGTGAGAGTGAGAGTGATGGGAGCGATCTCGAAGCCTAATGCTTTGTCTGTGAATATTTCATCTATGAAATCATTGTGGGTGATTGTGGCTCCATGAAGTTCAAGACTAAGGATGGAGTCTAGAACATCGCGAACAAGGTGCTCATTGCGCAGGTTAACTATTGAATGCTTTGGGCGTTGGGGGGTTGTCTTCAGATTAGGATGCATAGGATCTGGGAGATCTGGGAGAGAAGAGAATCTTTTGAAGGCCATGTAGGCCATCATCAGGAAATCAGGGGGATGCTGGCATGACCAGGTGGATTTTGTAAGCAGTAAGCAGGCTGGTGTTGATTTGTATTGAAATATACTGCAATATATGGGTTTGATCAACATAATACAAGAAATTTATAACTGATAGTTAGATCCAATAACTGTGCAAAGAGATCATTTATGTCCAAGGCTGGCAGGGAATAGATATGGCTTTGCAAGGAGTAGGAAATAATTACATGGGTTTGATCTACATAATGCATGAATTTTGTAACTGATCCATGGATTCAATAATTGTGACAATGGATCATTTATGTCCAAGGCTGGTAGAGAATAGATATAGCTTTGCAAAGAGCAGGAAATAATTATATGGGTTTGATCTACATAATGCATGAATTTTATAACTTATCCATGGATTCAATAATTGTGACAATTCAGGCTCTCAGCAGTGCCCCAAATGACTTCTGGCAACTCACCACCAGAGAGCTCATAGACCATTAGGGTGCAGATGCCTATGATGTTTTTCCAATGAGGACTCAGCCCCCAGTTCGTTGAATTTCCTTGTTCAACATGGCATTAATAATAAGGATCATCCAATTTCTTGAAGCGCCATCACAATCGAGGGGGTGGGTGGGTGTATGCAGTGGATTCGTCGATGTGACAAGCTAGGAAGGGTCTTGAGAAACAATCGAGGGAGGGGGGGGGGGTGTATGCAGTTGATTCGTCGACGTGACGAGCTAGAAAGGGTCTTGAGAAGAGGGAAGGCTCAGAGTTTGGCGTCGTTTATGTGAGCCAAGAGTATCACGTCAGCCAAATTAACAGGCCTCGTATGCAGATAAAAGTTACATGAAACGTTGCGTTTTACGAGCATGCCCAGCTGTGAGGGCAACTTCTGCGAGTTTTGACACGTTGACGTGTTCCTGTACTGCCCGTCGAGGAAGAGGTTTTGCAAGTGCAATCGCCCAAGGACAGAGATGTCTGGATCAGCAAAACAACCATCACGCCGTGCTTGTATAAAAGCTCATGGCTGTTCAGAAAATGTACACGAAAGACTACTTCAGTGCATAGAAGAGCTCTTTTACTCCACCAGAACGCCAGACTAAGCTCCAGGCTTGTTTCTTTAGCCAGTCGCTTGTTGGCAGCTGCTCCGAAACAGGGGACAAGGTCAAGGAGGGCCCTAAGTTGTCCCTAAGGCACGATACCGCCCATAAGCGTTCCGTCACTTTGCCGGGGTAGACATTGTCGTCAGCACCCGCAACAGCGGGGTATTCGTCAGCGTCGGGCTGGGGGCCAACCCCCCCTTGCCCCTCTTCCCAGGCGCGTCGACGTAGAAGTAAAGGGCGTAACGCCCCCTGTAAATGCGCCGTTCTTCGAACAGGGCTTGGCCTTGTGCTTATATGTCAGCACGTGGGTGTCAAACAGTGGCTTGGGCTCACCTTGGGTAGGAGTGGAGGAAGTTTAGGAGACTACGGAGGGCGCTGCCCGGTCGGGGGGCAGGAACGTAGCGAGGGGCGTGCCGTCTTTGTCTCCGGAGTCGCTCGCGGGGGTGGGGGGTGCGTGGGCTGCAGGTGTAGGCGGAGGGAGGGGGTGGGAAGAAGGGGTAGCGGGGCAGTTAGGTGGGGGTTAGGCCTGGAGTGGGAGGCCACTGGGGGGGTGGGAGAGGTGCTATACATACAGGGGTGTCAGTGGAGTCGACCTCGTAGAGATTGTTTCGAACGGACTCAGGCAACGGAACTAAACTGGCAGCGAGAAAAGGAGAAAAAGAAGAACAGCGAGCCAGTCCGCAGTGCCCACCGGGGCTAGAAGGAGAGGCACTTGCCTGGCATGGGTTCAAAAGAGCTCCGTCCAGAGGACTCATTGCGCGGAGGCATCGGCTGTGCTGTGGGGGCATTTGAACCCCTGGGGGGAGTCGGATCGAACGCAGACAACCTCCAGTCGGTCTGAGCGGTCAACGAGCTGTGTCACGACCCAGGGCGCGGGAAGGGATGCCTCAGACTAGCGGCCAGTGCCGCCAGTGGGAGGCAGACGACATCAAGTCAACCTGACGGGTCAACGCACAGCGTCTCAACCCAAATCTTGCGCATGAAGTTCAAGTTCCGAGGCGTCGAAGGGTGGACAAATGGCTTGCAGGTGGGTGTAGGTCGGAGGTTGTTGAGAAAACTTGAGGCGACTCAGACCTAGCCGACTCCGAGTCGGCTAGGCCCGGCCCTGGGGTTAGGAGTAGCTGCAGCCAGCTTTGTACCTATTTGACTTCTTACAATATTTCAGTGTTTGCAGGGACTAGTAAGGCTACTAGTAGTACATTTGAACAACTTGGACCACTGCAAATTTGTCAATACTACTAGTAGTATTTTTCCCCAGCCATCATGACCACCCCGCCCGGGGAAATGCTACTTAGAAGCGACCGACTCACCAGGGCCGCCCTCAGCCTCTCCGCCCTTACACATCTTGGGAAGTTGTGACGCTGTGCGTTGACTCTTCAGATTGACTTGATGTTGTCTACATCCCAGAAGCCGCTGATACCTCCGAGCACCCCAAGCCCTCCAGGTAGAGGGAATATTCCGACCACCCTGCGCTGGGGCAAGCACCTAATAGGTGCCGCCTTTTTCTCCCACCCTCTGTGACGACCTTGAGCCAGGGAACCAGAGGCGACCCCACCCCCGGGAAAGGGTGTCTCTGTTCGCGGGCGGGGCACTGGTTCCGACTTTGGGCGCAGAGCCTCCTACCCCTCTGCCCTCCATCACAAAGCCCACCCTTTCTTTACCTCTCTACGCAGGGTGACGTACCCAGTCCGGCCAAGAATTTTCGCCTTTCTGCGGTCTACCCATCTTGTACCCCCTGGGGATCAGTATGCCTGGCGCGAGCGCCAGAGGCCCATTCCGCCGCCTCAAACCCCCCAGAGCTGGAGGCGAACCCAACCCAGCAGTGGCACCTTCGAGTCGCCAGTGGGTAGCACATGGGTTTGTCAGCGTAAAGGGCGGAAGGGTGGCATCAGTATGTACCACACAGATCTGAGTATTAGTTACGTAGCACATGCACTGTACTCTCATAGAAATGCAGCCCACCCGTTCTAATGTAGTTGTTTGTAAACGTAGCCGTTGATGTTGAATACTACTCAAAGCAGCTCACCTCCGGTCGCCCACATGTATTCCAATACCATTGCATGGCATATGGTCAATTATAAATGTCATAGAAGTACGAGAACAAAGAAATACAAAAATATCCATCACAAATCAGAGTAAACGAACGGCCAAAGCATTTCTTGGTAAGAGTGTCAGTGTGGCCGATGTTTTCTTCTCTGTATCGTGTTTCATCGACCGGGCCGAGATGCCCCCAAGCCCTTCATCAACATCTTCAACACTTGAAGTATGTCTGCTAATCATTAAAAATCATGGAACAATGTCAATGTTGAGGCCCACATACATGTAACTCCGTAGTCACTGTGAAATTTATCAGCACTTTTTTTTTTTTTTTTTTGTTCAACAATATTTAACGTGGTGCACGAGCGCAGTCCACGGCTATCTACTACAAGCAGGCAGCGGGTATACGACGTAAGTTGGAGGGGAAACTTTATCAGCACTGTCATTGACGAGGTCCACATATTACAAACCTCATCATCAGCATCCACCTCGGACATGCTATCGTCGGAGCCATTCTGGTAAACCATATCATCCTCATCAAGCAGATCATCATCTTCAACCCCAACTTCCTGAGAGGTGATATAGTTTTCTTGTTCTTTGATTTCATCTAACGGTGCATCTGCAACATCTGAGTTGGCTCCAAATGCGTAATTATGTCCCACACCATGGCCCCAATGGTAGCGGATTACCATGTCACGGTCAACAAACCTAAGTCCAAATGATGACAGGGCTGGGGAAAACTCAATGGAACTAACACACCGGTTAATGTAGTAGGCAAACCAATCATTCTGATCCTGCGCAAGGTTTGAGAAGAGTTTGCCATCAGGATGCACCTGCCCCCCGGAAAAGGCAGGAATGGTATGGCATCCACGCAGGACATCGACAGGGTCGAGGAATCCAAATGCATCCACATGGTGCACTATGGGTAGGAAGTGAACACTATCTAGTTTCCCAGCTTTCCAACCGGACCGGACCCCCTCTTCAACATTGAACCACCTAACCCACAAAAACTCCAACCTCCGGGGGCAGAAGTCTTGGTTTTCTTCCCCGAGGTAGACGACATTAGCATGGAATATGCCAAGGATCCGTGCATAAGAAAAGGAGTGTTTGCTTGGATCTTCTGCAAATGCAGAGCTGAGCATCATAACGTCACAACATGAAGTCCCCACATGAATCATGTCTTCTCCCCGCCGAACATCGTACGTTGTGTAGCTGACGCGCATGATGTTATGCTTGTAAAACTTATCATGTTTAAGCACAACCCCACGCCAATCCCCCAAGGACTCCTCTGGGTTTTCTATGTCCCACCCATTTACCTCAGCAAGTTGCGCTCGAATCCTGGGAAGAAGATGCTGCTTTAACCTAGAGATGAAACCCTACAAGAGTTTAGGCGTTTCGAATATCTCATTTTAGGTGGTCGGTGCTCTAACTCCCCCTGTTGAAGAGCGATTAGCCAGTGATAGTCCAGTAAACTACGAAGGGCGCACTGGCTCGGTGCTATATGAATCGGTAGTGCCATATTGCCGAATGTGCTCTGTATAGTCGCCAAGTGAATGGTACTTGTAGGTATCTAGGTTGAACATTTTGATCCATCTCACTGCTATCGCATCCAGTGCAGTGGTGCTAGAGGCGACAAGCGGGGAAAATGCCGGAGAATCCCTGCCCACTTCCCTCAGATGTTCGTTGGATGGGTCAACAGTTAATTGCCATGTTCCTGGTGCAGAGACGGACGTGGTAGAGGGTAGGTGATATTCGGGTCTTATTGCCGGCACAGTGAGTGTTTCCACACCGTGCATGGTCGACTCAACCAGACTGGAGGGTAGCACCGAAGTGGTAGTTGACTTCTTCGCAGCTCTGCGGGCCCGGGCATTGGCTTCATGTTGAAGTTCCCGGGTGTTAAACTTCCTGCAGGTATGGTTCACAAAATATCGGAACTTGACTCCAAGAACAGCAGTAGCCTCATCCATCAATGCCAACGTTGAATCGGTATGCATGCGGACCTTTGCAAGCCCATGCCAGTGAGCACATGCGAAAAGCAGCTGAATCTGTTCAGGCAAGGCGGAAAGGGAAAAAAAGACTGAAGAACTCCTACCTGTAGAAGGTCCTCAAAGTCATGGGCGGCGAATCTTTTCATTGCCGAGGCATTTGACGAGAATTTCCGAATCGTCCCTCTACCAAATGAGGGGACATTTCGAAACCTTTCAGCTACTAGTTAATACACACCAGTGTGACATAGTGAACAACCCACTGCAGATCTAGCTCATTGATGAGTGAGCCTCCTTTAGAATCAAGCATACGAAGCAAATGAATGAAGAGTGCCTTCCAAACTCCCTGTTCAATTTCGTGCATAAGGTGGACGACAAGTATCGAGTATATATCAAAATTGACTTCTGACAGCCTCATGGAGAAAGCATTCTGGACAGCAGGGTCAGCACGGCTTCATCCTAGTTAGAACGCTGATACCCACTGCTACTGACGCTAAAGACCGGTCTCCAAGTATCTTATTAACTTTTTCCCCGTTCACTGCGTACCGCCCCTGGTAGATTGCATTCCGAGCATCTGCAACTGTACACCTGGTAAGAAAATCATCCCTTCTTCCAAGTTTGTCGTGGCATTTCTTGTCGCGGAGCATGCCCATGTCCTGAAACTTCCATACCGGGATGAGACAGTGTGGGCATGGGTGATGGCCTTTTTTTACTGAGGATATCAGCAGCCTAAAGGGCTAAGTGAAAGAGATGTAGGATGTGAGTACCGCTGCCACTCACTTCTTGGGGTAATCAGCAGAGTATGTGAATATTCTAGGATAAAATCGGCGTATAACCCCGTCCAGACACGCAACAACAAGGCCATGCTTATAGGCACTAACGAAGTCGTCATCCAGCAGGATTGTCCACTGGGCATGGAACGCCTCCCTCCAGCAATGCGTGAAGAAGGTGTTAGTAGGGGCTCCTCCAACGTGGGCGCCAGCAAAGTCCTTGAATGCATCAGGCAGCTAGCGCATCCTCATCAGCGTTATGAAAGAGTTGGTAGATGGGTAATAGGGTGCTCACTGATTCGAAATATGCTATATGGTTGCAGAGGTTTAACGACGGTTTGCAACGTCTATATTTGGATTCATTTCTGAAAAACATGTACACAGGCCATAGTTTTGTTTTCCCAAAGGAGGTGAGAAGGGTCTCATCCGACCAGAACATGATTGCAGCAATGCAGCGCAGAAGTCGGCAGCAAGGTTCACGGGGGCTTTCTTGCAAAGCTTGATGGGTGCGCTCGAACGACAACGAAGTGTAGAATTCACCATGCACTCTAGTCTCCTCGCTTTCCAGCGTTGGCTTCCAAAATAATCTATAAGGCTCGTAGTGAAATTGTTGGTTGTCGGTCGAGTTTGAAAGTTTTTCTCTGATCACAGACACAATAGAACAGTGGTAAAGATGCCCAATGACATGGTGACGCCAGCCCTCAGAACTTTTCATCTGCCGGTGGAACGGAACGTCTATTGCAATAGGACTCCATCTCCACCCAGCATCCTCATCCTCCCACCCTTCTCCCTGGTCATCGAAAGCAGCAAGGCCGAGGGTTTTATTAATGGCAGACCAGCGGGTGTGGCGGACATCTTCTGGTTTGAACTTGGGAGAAACAACGATGTCGACGAGCTCTTTAAAACTTTTCTGTGACTTTTGTGCCCTGTGATTCCAGTACCAATCCCCCAAAAGAAACGAATTCTCGTTTGGATACGGATCAAATGCCTCCCCCGCATCAGCATTGGTAACAGGAACCTGATTGGCAACAGGATCTGACTCGCAGAGGTCCCGCATCGACAAACATTCCTCTGGATCATGCGATGGGGGTTGCGCTGAGTAATACGACCGTGAAAGTCCAAAGGCGTTCCTTGAGGTTTTGTAACCAGCAAGAAGGTGAGTGGGAAGGGTAGGACTACTGGGAGTGCCAGGATCTCAAGTTCAAGTTCAACGTCAGCAGACAGCGCCATCAGAGTGAGAAGAAAGTACCTGGCAGTGGGGGTGGGTTTGGTAGAAGAGGTTCGGGAAGAACGTCCCGGTATCGAAGCGGAAGCCGTCGGTCCTGACGCCTGGTTCTTCGTTCAGCCAAAGGAAGGCCCTCGGCGTCATTAGGCATACCGTCCACTTGCATAGCGGCCATAGTCTGTCGCAATCAGTTCGGCAGTCTACCGTGACAGCCTGGCCACATACCACATCCGTGGCACCCTTCGAATCCATGTGGATAGGCGGGCTTCCAGCCCCAGACACACAACGCAGAGCAGCGTTGTTCAGAGGGGTGGTTGGGATAGCTACCACGTATAAAGGACCTTGTGCCTGAGTTAGGGGGTCTGCAGTGCTGCTGATTGCCATCTTAGGCTGCGGCTCGTCCAAGGTATGTCGTTTCAACCGCTTCTTCACCTCCCACAGCTCCTTTGCCCTCGCCAGCACCCCTTGCAGCCTTCGCTTAGTTGTTCTACAGGAACGCCTGTGAAAGTTCAATGGACCTGGGCCTGCAAAGGACCGCTCACAGTCGCTGCAAAAGTGCAAGGGAGCGCCATCGCTGCGGGAGGCTAAATCCATAGGCTATGGCAGGGGGTGCTAAGTCTGTTGACGGGCTGGCGAACTTGACTCAGTGTAAATTCATGCCGAAACCACCCGACGGCCCAAACTGCCCGCGGCATGACACGAGGTGGTGCAGCTCAATCACGGCGTGGCGTAGACGGGTGTAAGCAGAGTTGGTATGGGCTGTGGCCCACAGTCACTAGTCATCAGGGTTTCTGGAAAAAATTGCCATAACTATCTAAACAGGATACAACACATCCCAAATGCATAAGATGCCCAAATATGTCATATCACTTGACATCTCTCAGATAAAGGTATACATAAGTAAGCCTCGTTGCCCTGAGACAAACAAGTTCTATCGGTGCCAACACAATCCCCCATGGCATATCATTACAACAAAAGACTATTTGCCACTTGTGTTTCTTGTGACAAACTTGTAGATATCAGGCTCAAGTTACCATTGTCATGTATGGCAGTTGCTTCCTGCGGCACACCCCGCTGTCATACTTTACTTTGACTTGCAGCCAGAATGTCTTCCGCTGGACAACGCAACTTCAATGGACTTCATGTACGGCGTATCATTCCGCCTCATTTAGTCACAATGCAAAAAGTCGGGGGTGTCTTGGAGGAAAGGCAGTACCTGGTTGTAGTACAACAGGTCGGGCCATCAGGGTTTCCAGAATCAATTGCCATAGCTTATCTAGTGAGGACGTCAGTTTGTATTTCTCATATAAGGGTATATGTAAGGCTCTGTTCCCCAGAGGCAGTTTTTATTTGCATATTACAGCAGCCACTATTTGTGTCTTGTGTATCGCTATGGCTATATCAGACCTCGAGTGTAAATCACAGGGTGATGGTCTCAAACTGCAGCTCCCTGTACGAGGTTGCATACTATGCTACAATATCATACATCACGAAATCAGATGTGAGAGAGAACACAACTTCAAGGGATTCCGGGCGCGACCTGTCATTCTGGGTCGTGTTGTCATGATGCCTCACGCTGTGGGATATCTCGCAAAAGTACATCGCCTGAATTGTAACACAATAGGCCGCAACATGATATCCAAGTGAATAATGAGCCTGCACTGACGCTACCTACCTCGCCATCAACGCTGACTGCTTCGGTTATAAAACCCGAAGTGTTCATGCATCTCATGGAAGTCACCACTGGTGACAACAGGCTTACAATACCTACCCATGTCTTCTGTGCGCCAGTGCCGCATCATCTTCTAGTGTCTTCCAAGACTCAGGGGTTCATGCCGCACTTTGAAACTCGCGCAGGATATGTATGCTCTGAATAGCATGCAACTCAGTATCCCTGCTACCGAAGGTGTTTTTTTCCTGGCACTTGGCTTCATCCTCAAATCTGGACTGTCATCTAGGGAGTGCCGTATTTCTTCTCATAGGCCTTGCATATAACATAACCCATTTGGGTACAATTGCCCAATGTTATGTATTCTATCCATACCTATCCTTGCTACCTAGGACACTCTCAAATGCAGAAATCGTTCCTTGATCACCAATTTATTTTGTTCAGGAAACGGGAAACATTCATCTGCACTGCTAAATATACAGATCTACCTAGGTGGCACGCAAAAGCGGGCTGCACGCTGGCTAGCTAAACGGGCCACAGAAGAGGCAGCAGCACCCCGCTGACCCTCTGCGCGGCCGGAAAGGGAGGGTCACCCACCAAATACTTTACTGTACATCCAAGCCATCCGCTCATCAGCCGCACGGCAGGAAACTCCGCAGCGGTTGGTCCTTACCTAGTCCACCAAGAAATCAGCTCAAGTCTCTGCAGGTATGCATACGAGCGCTATCATGATGAACTCTGGCACATCAATCGCATTACCCTTGTGAGCGCTGAATGACTTATTAATTGCATTTTTGAGCTAACAGGACTCTGCGAAAGCAGTACCGCAGCCAAGAACAAGGAAGCTAATAAATAAATTGTCGGAAAATCCCAGGCCCGGCTAAAACCGGCGATCATCCACGCAACCGATCTGACCAGCACTGGTGGAAGGGTAGCGAGGCGCTTGGAGTTGGGGTCAAACTTGGAGAGCTGAGCTAACTCAGGAACCTTCTCTTGTTTGTAGTTAGGCTTGAAGACCTCGGGAGATAAGTTGAAGATGATTGGTGCGGCCTTCCATACCCTATCGATGAGCGCACTGCGCATAGATTTAGCTGCTGCGCGAAACTGCAATGCTAAGCCTCTTACTCCTGTGTCAAAGCTGCTATGCCCTCTGACCATCGGGTGGAGTCACTGTGGTAGAAAATCGTACAGCTCAGCCAGCCACCCATCTCGGCGTGCAACCTTAGTTGTGCTGAACCTTTTTGTGGGCCCGAGGGCTTCTGATGACGGACATGGCAGCGTAAGCAGGTTCGGGTCATTGTAGGTGGTTGAGAATGGCTCATAGAGAGCTGTGAAGCATTTGGCAAGAGCTCTGACCTGTTCGAGGTCAGCAGCAACACCAGTGATTACTGAACCAGGGGCAGGTTGAGAGCCTGTTGAGGACATTTTGTTGAGTGAGTCCAACTTATGCTAGAGCCGTTTGTTCTTGGTGCTTAGCGCCTTCAGCTGCCCGCGAAGCTCCCCGATGTCACGTTGTCGATTAGCAGAGCCTAAGGCTTCTTTAGCACATTGAGTGGTGAGCTTTTTTGTTGGCGTACCTTTTTGTAGTGTCCTTTACTGCCTTTACTGGGAGATTTTGGGGCCTTTTGAGCTTTGCGGTGTTTCCCTGCGTCAAGAACCTCGTCAGACATGTAGCTCTCATCGCCTTCGTCAGCTGATTCAGAGGTGGCATAGCGTTTAGTTTGTCGTTGTCGATGCATTGGAGAAGGGTTCTGGCTGAGTTTGTTGACAGTGCACGCCTGCTATAAGCACGTTAGACGCCATGCTCCTGCTGGTGAACGCATGCTGTTCATACCAGAATCCAAGGAGAAAACAGGGCTGCTGGCCACCAATAGGAGTGTCAGGATAACAAACTAACAAACGCAGCACAGTGAATGACCGCTAAAAGCTTGAGGATGCCATGAGGTACAGAGCGCTCCACCTCGTCTTCGTAGCTCATGGGTAAAGTAGGCGCCCAAAACTCATATGTCACCGCAGCCATCCACAGTCCAGCAGAAGGGCCGCGTTCAAGCTGTTGAAAACGTTTTAGCCAACCTAGATGAGAGTGATCGTCATTGGGGGATGGTAGGGAGCCATCGGGAGAAGGAATGGGGGAAGGCTGACGGAGGGGACGTGAAGAGACCTGCACCTGGAAAATGATGCTCTCGTCCTTGCAGCATCTCTCTGCTGCGAGGCTAGGGCCTGACAAGAGCTTTGAGATGCATGGGTCCGTGGATCCCCATAACAACGATGCAAGTGCAGAGTCAAGGAGATTGCTATCCTTCTCTATGAGCTTGGAGATGTTATACGATGCCGAGCCTGTGTAATGGTTGATGCCAAACAGGGTTCGGTCAGTGGATATGCCCTGGGGTAGGTTGGCGATGAAGGAAGCATGGACACCGAACTTGGTAGCTAACTCTTGGAGAGCATCCTCATTTTGATGGTCCCCTCCCTTGCCTGACTTGTACGACAAGTATGCCTTGGTGGAACTGCAGATTGCCGAGAAGAGGATGGCGATGAGTAAGCTAAAAGTAGACAATGTATGTTTAGGTTTGAAGCCAACCGTTCACATGGATGCACGCAGTTCAGACATGCCAATGGAATCGTCGCTGAAAGGACCGGCAGGAAGGTTGAAGTGATCTCTTTTGGTTGTGGCTGCCCTGGCGAAGAACTGGTAGAAAACGTGGTATGAACGTTCTTCATGGGTGAGACAGTGTTGGGATTATGTATACAAGAGTATACAGGCAAGCCAAGGCAGTTAACAGGCCTAGGGAATATTGCCAGAATATGCTAAGTCATATTAACACATGTTTAACAGAGGTTAACACATGCAGAGACATATAGGGGAATCCACAGTTAACACATGCTACAGGATTAAACATCCTGCAGCATGTCTATCATAGGATAGGCAAGATATAGCCATGTCTATCATAGGCTATCAGAGACAGAGCCTTGGATAGAGTGTCTATGACACACCCTGCAGGAAGTCTAGGACTTACCAAGCCATGATATCATATGTCACTATTATTGACATTGTTATAGGGGATATGACATAGTTATTCCATTATTAACTGGTACAGGGGTCTATTACAGAATACCTCCTTTATATATTAAAGGAGTGCATTACACTATACCTCCTAACTGTGTAGTATAAATATTGCACATCTTGTAGGAGATGATAATAACATTCCTCCCTGTGGCAGACTCCCTCATACACTTATCTTTGACTTAAACTCAATACATCAAAAAACCTCGTCCTCATCTTGTGCTCAACTTCCTGATCCCAATAGGTTATGGGCCCTGACCAATATTTTAACTAACTTATCAAAACGGGGCACATGGATCAAGAATTGGAATATGTTGGGGACCGTAATGACATGGAGTCATTATTTGAAGAGCCCAGCGCACCTTCAGCAACAGAACAAAACCCTACAAGAGTTTATGTCTCCAAAGCAAAACAGAAACAAAGACAAGTGAATATCCCCCCGGAAATTCTTCAAAGAGCAGAAGAAAGGCGCCAAGAAAATAATGGCCCACCTGGGAATATTCAATTACCTACGGCAATACCCCTAATTCGTACCAAAGAATATTCAAACGTAAACAAGATCGCCGATCGCAATCATTTGATGGATGAAAATTGGCACGAATGGAAAGAAAGAATGTTACGAGTTTTTATTAACTGTGACATATTAGGATATGTCTTTGGACAAATAAAGCGACCAGAAGAAAACACAGACCTGGCCAGCGCATATAACTGGGACAAAAATGACATGTGGGCACAACAAGTGATTATTCACAACGTCACCTCCTCACAAATAAATCACGTCGGATCAAAACAAAGCGCAGAAGCTATGTATACCGCATTATCAGTCACTCATGAAAACAAGGCGCATCAGACAGTTAATCAACTGCAGTGTTTATTATATGAGACAAAGGCTGATAATTCCGACGACCTCCTAAAGCATTTGGACGTCTTGAAGTCGTACCAAGACCGGATCAACAGGTTTCCAAATATAGAATTCCATATCTCAGATACCCGATTTAAATCGATCATTTCGGCATCCTTACCAAACTCTTGGCAAACATATGTCGAGCCCTACAACGGAAACGCAAATGATCCAAATGACTTAGATCCAAAGCGTCGCCTAACTTCGGACGCATTTATTGGATTATTAAGGGAAGAATATAAACTTCGGCAAAATAGGAATAACGGGAATAATAACTCTGGCGGAATTGTTAACCTGGCTAAAATCCAGACGACCACCCAAAAGGAGAAAACCCTTGAAAACCGTCTTACCGATCGTAAAAAATCCCTGAAGCCATATTGTGATCATTGCAAGCGCCCTGGACATTGGTCCAGTAAATGCCGAAAATTCCAAGGCAATAAATGCCATAATTGTGGAAAAATCGGACATCAGGCAAAAAATTGTTGGGGGAAGAAAAAGGAGAAAGATAAGGAAAAGGGGAAAATAAAACCTGTGGAACAGTCCAATGCTGTGGAGGAATTTATTGCATTTTCAGCTCAAGAAGAACATTATAATTTTGATTCCTATGATGCTTGTAACGATGCCGTAATGGACGAGCGTTTGATCTATTACGACTGGTTGGCTGACTCAGCAACAACATCGCATGTCACGCATCAAAGAGAAGCCTTCAAAACATACACTCCAATGAAAAATAATTCCGTAACTGGGGTAGGTGGATTGGAAGCTAAAATTGCAGGCAAAGGAACTGTTGAAATAATTTCAACATGCAATAATCAAAATTTTAATATTCATCTGGAAGACGTCCTACATGTGCCTGGAACACGAAACAATTTAATTTCGTTGGGGCGATGGGATGTGGCCAGCGGAAAATATATTGGAGGACAAGGAAAACTAATCCTCGCAACAAAAGACGGACAACAACTTGCAGAAGGAAAGAAAATTAATAACCATTTATACAAGATGAAAATGGTATTAAAAAATACAAGCAAGCCATCTAAAACTCCTGCCGTTAATCAAACATTCGTCGGAAACATAAAACCACTTAGTTGGGAAACTTGGCACCGACGATTTGGACATGTAGGATATTCTGGACTTCAACAATTATTGCGCCGAAAATTGGTGATTGGTTTCAATGTTGACGAAAATAGTCCTAAACCGGATTGCGAAGCTTGCATCAGTGCAAAGCAACACAAGGAGCCTTTTCCAAAGTCAACAAAAAGAAACACGAAACCAGGAGAATTAACCCACATAGACTTGTGGGGAAAATACGCCATCAAATCTATTAATGGCAAATATTATTATCTCCTATTTGTGGATGATGCTATAAGGTTCGTCACAATTGAATGCCTCAAAGAGAAAAGTGATGCAGCACAGGGGGTAATAAATTACCTTGCCCATTTGGAAACACAAGGCAAGAAGCCGAAGGGTATACAAATTGATTGTGGAAAAGAATTTGTTAACAAAAAACTGGAAAAATATTGCAAAGAAAGAGGTATAGAAAATCGACTTACCGCACCATACTCACCATCACAGAATGGAGTTGTGGAAAGGATGAACAGAACCCTGGTCGAGCTATCCCAAGCAATGCTGGCTGCTAACCAGCTTCCAGAATTTTTATGGGAATTTGCAGTCTTACACGCTGCCTATATCCGGAACCGATCATTTACCAAACATCTTCGGGAAACAACACCTTATGAAGGCTGGCACAATAAAAAACCGGACATATCAAATTTACGTGAATTCGGAGCCCCAGTATGGGTATTATTACAAGGCCAGAAAGAAGAAAGAAAAATGCTACCTAAATCAAAGTGCTGTGCATATGTCGGCTATGACGACGGCGCGGGAGCAATAAAATACTACAATGCCGAAACAAGAAATGTTCTCACCTCTCGGAACTTCCGACTTATAGACGCTACAGATGAACCTGAGCCTCCTGAAGACACTGATGTTACACCCTCGACGGAGGGGGAGTCTGGTGGGGAAACACCGAATGTGCCGCTGACAGGTAACTCCGATCAACGGATCACGGAACCGGCAAGGCAGCCTCGGAAGCGTAAACGGAATGAAAATGAGGGAAACATAGATATCACTAGACCACGGAAGACGCGTGCAAGTGATAATGAACCACAGAAAACTCGTGGAATTCGTACCGACTACAAACATCTTTACCACCTTGCGGAAGAGGAAGATGATGAAACCTTTCTAAATATAGAAGAAGCCTATGCAATAATAGCCGGAGACAAAATAAACAGTCTCAAAGACGCAAAACAATCCCCGGAATGGATGGAATGGAAAGATTCAATGCAAATTGAATTAGACTTGCTCAAAGAAAAGGGTACTTGGGAACTTGTCGAAAAACCTCCAGATGCCGTTCCAATCTCAAATAAATGGGTATTTATTCGGAAATGAAATAAAGAAGGGGAAATTGTACAATACAGAGCGCGGCTAGTTGCAAAAGGGTATGCACAAAGACCCAGTTATGATTTCACAGAAACCTTTTCACCAGGTGTATGAATGAACACACTCTGGGCGATTTTAGCACTTGCATCAGAGAAAGGTCTAAAAATACAACAGATGGACGTAAAGGGCGCATACCTCAATGGTACGCTACAAGAGACTATATACATGGAACAACCTGAAGGATGTAATGATGGAACAGGCCAAGTATGCAAGCTATTTAAACTGCTTTATGGATTAAAGCAGGCAGGTTGAGAGTGGAATAATGAATTTGATGGTAAACTTAAAATTCATGATTATGGACGATTAATGGCAGATCCTTGCGCATATATTCGACGGGATGAAGAAAATATAGGCATCATAATGGTATGGGTAGACGACACCCTGCTTTTTGCATCAGCAGATAAAATGATGAAGCATATGAAAAATGTGTTAACATCAGAATGGGACGTCACCGACCTTGGAGAGCCTAGCAAAATCGTGGGCATAGAAATTATGTGCACCAATGATAGCATCAAAATATCTCAAGAAAAATATATCAAGAATGTCCTTCGTAAAGAAGGCATGATTGATGCAAACCCTGTTGGAATGCCAATGGACCCTTAATTGAAAACCCAGATTATAATGAGCTGAATCGGAGCAATTCATATGCCAAATTACTGGGATGTCTACAATTCATTGCAAACTCCACGCGACCTGACATTAGCTTCGCTGTTAATAAATTGGCAGCATATACCACAAACCCGGGCTTACAACACCACGGTGCAATAAAGCGGATACTACGGTACTTAGCAGGTACGAAAACTCTTCGAATTATTTACAGGAAATCCCAAGATGAGACTGAAAACAACAACCTTTTCCACGGATTTGCCGATGCATCATTTGCAAATTCTGAGGACCTCAAGTCCACCACAGGATATGTTTTCCTGACAGCAGGGGGAGCAATAACTTGGAAATCAAAGAAACAAACAATTATTGCACTATCCTCAATGGAAGCCGAATATGTGGCGCTATCTGAGGCTGGATGCGAGGCCACTTGGCTAAGAAATTTGTATGGTGAACTCGGATACACCCAAGAAAATCCGACAATTATTCAAGGCGATAATGAAGGGTCAGTAATTTTAACCCATAACCCTCAATTTCACCAGAGGTCGAAACATATCGCTATACGGCATCACTGGGTCCGAGATTTAGTCACCAACAAAATTATTGATATTCAAAACTGTCGTGATCCGGAACAAACAGCGGACATATTAACAAAGGCTTTACCAAAGCCTAAGTTTTCACGGCATAGGGAAGAGATGGGAATTCAGTCAAAAATAACTCAGTAGCTTTCCTTGGTGAGATTGGTTTTTCCCAATGGGTTTTCCATCCACAGAGGTTTTGACGCACCTGAAAAAAAATTATTAACCACTCCAGGGGGAGTGATGACATTCACAGAACCATTCCACTCATTGTCCTACACTGCCTAGGCCTGAGGGGGAGTGTTGGGATTATGTATACAAGAGTATACAGGCAAGCCAAGGCAGTTAACATGCCTAGGGAATATTGCCAGAATATGCTAAGTCATATTAACACATGTTTAACAGAGGTTAACACATGCAGAGACATATAGGGGAATCCACAGTTAACACATGCTACAGGATTAATCATCCTGCAGCATGTCTATCATAGGATAGGCAAGATATAGCCATGTCTATCATAGGCTATCAGAGACAGAGCCTTGGATAGAGTGTCTATGACACACCCTGCAGGAAGTCTAGGACTTACCAAGCCATGATATCATATGTCACTATTATTGACATTGTTATAAGGGATATGACATAGTTATTCCATTATTAACTGGTACAGGGGTCTATTACAGAATACCTCCTTTATATATTAAAGGAGTGCATTACACTATACCTCCTAACTGTGTAGTATAAATATTGCACATCTTGTAGGAGATGATAATAATCTTGTGCTCAACTTCCTGATCCCAATAGACGGTTAAGACGAGATTTGTCGAGGGCATGTGTTAGAACCTTGGCGGAGCAAACACGGCCGCAATCGTTGAAGATGAGTGCCATGTCCACAAATTCAAGTTTGACGAAAGAGGACTCGAATGATGTATGTAAACTACGTTTAACTACTACCAGCACATTGCACGGCCCATAGACATCACTCCACACCGTGAGTCACCATCCCATTCACCCAAGTCTTGTGAGCATCGTCTTCCTCATGTTCATTTGTGACCCGAGGCCAATGAATTAATGACACTTGATCGATGATCTTCTAACGGAGCATTACTGCCACTGGCCGTCACGGTCTTTGTCGCAACATCACAACCCCAACGATCAGCCTCGGTGTTCAGCAGTGATCCCTCATCAAGGTGCTCGACAATGTTGAAAGTGCTGGAAGCATCATGATCATTCGATTTCATAAGCTTGCTTGTTGTGTCGATTTGTTTTTCTGCCATGTCCAGCTTCCGTTGTGCCCTGTCTAGTCGACGTTCTAATAAGCTTATAAACAGCTTCCCCTCAGTTAACTGCCTTGCAGCTGCCTCTCTCTGAGCATGGGCAGTATCACGGGTTGCATATGCCATTGAAAAGGCAAGCTGAGCTTCATCGCTAACAGTCTAGAATGTGAATTATTCATATGAATCAGTGTGCCTCTCAAGGAGTGACGAACCTGGCTTAGCGGAGACGGGTAGGGCCTACTTCGTGGTGATTTTGTACCAGCAACATGCTGCCATGAACGCCTGGAAGTGTTACTGCGTCTGGTACGTGTTGTGACAACGGTGGTCATAGCTCTGAAAAAGGTACATGGGCAGAAGTTGTGTCATGGTCCCAACTTATCTGTTAACGGGGTTTCAACTTTGACTGATTTGGATATGAGTGCTCAAGCGCTCAAGCTTCAAGTTTTGCTACCAGATTCCAGAGTGGCTTGGAGACACGGTAAGAAACTCACACAGGCTCAGCCCAGGCATGCAGACAGTGATAAGGATCCCTTTGGAGGTTCAAATCTCTGGTGAGATTAAGTATTGGTCCCCAAAAATTATGAGGCGGATGCGGGATTTAGTGGAATACCAGATATGGACTACGGGGAGTGATTTGGCTGCATGCTGATCAATTTCGTTGCAGATATGATCGAGATTGATCTGATCCCGAGTCCCTGCCGGCAAGCGCAATTTGCGCATACAGACTCCCTCATAACCCATACCCCCTCGGTGGACATCCCAGGCTATGGGTTATGAGGGAGTATGGGGTTTGAGGAATGTTCTGAAAATAGGTCCGAAAAAATCCGGGAAATTTTCAAATATGTATTTCGACGCATGTAGGGCCGTTTCTGGTGCCAACTCTAGAGTAGAACTATGTACAGCTATAATAAACTATATACAGCTAAAGTAACTGTTTTTCAAATTGAGCCGTAATTGTTCACACACTTTTCTGCTTCTTTCCTACCACCTTGCTCAGGTCACCTGCCACCTCCCGTAATCTTCTTACGCCCTTTTGTGTCTTATCAAGTCTTTTGCAGCCCCTCTCGTAATCGGAAGCATTTTCCAGCGCGTCCAAAACCCATTGCTCATCCACCAAACTTGCCTCATTGTCAAGCCAATTCTCATCAAGTGATGATATTGACTTTTTCGCATGCAGCTGAGCCTGTAGCTTCTCTTTCTTGGCTTTAACCTGATCCTGCAAGATTTTCAGCCCCTTTTTGAGGACCTCAAGAGGCTTTAATGGCATGGGTAGCTGGAATTTGAGTATTGAGAGAGTAAATTATATGTTTGTGACACATCGAAGTTGACACGACCAACTGCACTAATATATATATGGTAATAATATGTATGGGTTTTGCCTCGGAATAGGGGAGTATGTGTTATGGGTTCCAATCCCCCGCCTACCAACTTGGTGGATCAAAAAATCTATGGGTTATAAGGGAGTATGGGTTATCAGGGCTATGGGTTATGAGGGAGTCAACTGTACTAGTATGTTTGTTGAGGCAACTACAACAATCTTGTTGGTGCCAGTGGGTACCAGTGCTCATTGCCTTGTAACGATGTCTTCCGTTGACATTCTTCATTCATACTAGTAATCCTAACTACCATGGCAACATTATATATTCAACTTCTCTATTAGGAGTACTATTGGACAATTGTGGGCAGTGAAACGACTGAAAACTGTCTATCGATATGACTTTCTGTGTCGTCTGAGCTGTGACAAAGCAGAGTTGCCGTTCCGGCGTATGCTCCATGTGCCACGTGTGGCTGTGAGATCCAACGTCCATGATCGATTGATCTGAAACCACCATTGACATGTCCACATAAGATTAGGGCATTCATTAATTATCTTCTTACGTATCTATAATACAGGAAGTAACGTTTTCAAGATGGTCAGAAACCTTTCGCAACACTGTGCAACCCAGGGTCATTGCAGCGCGACTCAACCAGCTGCGTCTCGGGATCTAGTATGAATTATTTATTTGCCCTGCAAAAATACCACAACTTGAAGTTACCACCTCCATAATGAATCCGCCCGTCAGTGCAGATGGCAGTGCGATTGACCCCAGATTTTTAGTAAGTAGCGACAATCAGGATCTTCTTTGGATACTTCAGGGAAATTATGCGGCCAACGAGTCAGAGGTATCATAACCTGCCTTTTGTCGCCAACTCTCTTGCTGAGACAAGGCCTTCCATCTGTAGCAGATGCCACCAGGAGGTGGGGTCTATGTTCCTGATGAGGTCTTCCAGTGGTCTTGGGACGACAAAAACAATCTCATGGTCTCAGAGCTAACCACTGGGATTGTCCTACCGTCCTCCTCAGCTTCAGTGCCCGCAGCGTCTACTCAATCTGAAATAGATAGATAATTCTGTCAATCACCTGCCAGAAGTTGCCAGAGGCCGCCGGTCGATTCGAGGCGCTAGCACAGTGATAGGGAAAGTCCGCCAGTCCCGTACTACAAATGCCACTACACGGTGCAGTGTGAAAGGGAAACAGTCCACTCCTGACTCTGGTAGTTCTCTGACCCCAGGTATTCTTGGGTTATCGGAGCGCAAACCACTTGTACAGCGGGTTGTCCAGGCATTTCACCCCCCGCAGATCGGCTACGTTCAACTCGAACTTGACAATATTACTTCCAACGTACTGGCAATGCACACCATAGTCAACCTCTACAACAGGCTGCTCCTCACGGGTGACGACATGTATCTTATTAATCCCCGAGGCCGTTCCTCCCCAAACCACGCACGTGCGAAACTCGCAATTGAGTTAACAATGGTTCGCCTGGGTCTACCCTGTGAGTACCAAGATAATTATATGGCTGTATTAACGTGTCTGCCGCCAACAGGCATCGACGACATATCCTCTGACATGGTAGAAAGGGTGAGTTGAGCTTGCCATCCTTACATGCCCGCAGAATTAATTTGAGCCTTCAGGTCATAAAGGCAGGAAAGAAGACCCGGAATGTCTGCCGTGACTGGTTTGCGAATAACAGCGATGAGCTCTTTCCATCCATCTTCCCTCCACGTTCTGAGGGCCAAAGCAACGAAGAGTATCTAGCAATTGTGAAGCAAAACGTACACGATTTCGGGCTTCTTGATATGGTAAATAACGGCTAAATGCAGGGAAACTTGATGTATGACTTACCATTCGAGGCAGAATGGGTGGCCCCAGCTGCATCCCACATTTATTTCGCCGATTCATATGCGGCGGGCATTATAATTCTGACATATTCAATGACGGCTTACCCAAGCAATGCCTGGCAATGTTATGCATGATGGTGATTATTTTTTACAGGCTCTCATCAATCTCATCCTTCATCAAAAATTTGACGGACCTGCTAAATTCTAATTGACTAGGCATATATCGGAATCAACGCGAGAATCGATCAACTCGAGAATAAGCGTCCTTGTGACCTGAACAACAATAGTCACGACCTGATTTTTCTCAATTTCCTGTCCCTCGTAAACAAGATTGCCTCTCACACCTTTTTTGGTCCACGTCTTGATCGATTCCTGGAAGATTTGGTAAAGCTTGGCCAGTTTGTTGCTTACTTAATTGCATTGGTGATACTTAGTAACAGTGACCCTTTCGCAGTGGCTTGTATGAGCACCTGAGAATCGAGGAGTCATACGAGCCTCGAGAGATTAGGGATTTCATACATAATATCCCATGCCTCACTCGCTATTCTGAGTCTGAGTCTGAGTCAGTGGCGTCAGGATCTACCTACTAGTATGGCAGTTGCAGTGTACAAATATCAGTTTACGCATGCTATCAATCAAATATTCAGCGCTGAAGGGCGGAAATAACAATGTTATAAACAGCCTCAAATTACATGTGCACAAGTAAAATACAACGAGAAACAAAAGGAATATGAAAAATGAAGAGAATGGCGTGCTCATCATGTAAGATGATGAGCACGGTGTTCAAGTTCGTCGAGTACGATGACACATCCAAGCCGCTTCTTTTGATGCCTTCCGACGCAATGCATTGCCAGTGAATGCCCGATGGCCGTCGGTGAAGGGGAAAGGACTAGCACAGCGAGGTGAGCTTGCCACATTACAGGGTTGAGAATAACCGCCATGGATGGACGAATTAAAGAAGGGGGGAGACACTAGCACAGCGAAGTGAGCTTGCCGCATCACCTGGGTCGAGAATAACCACCGTTGATGGATGAATTATAGAAGGGGGGAGACGCTAGCCCAGCGAGGTGAGCTTGCCGCATCACGGGGTCGAGAATAACTGCCGTCGATGGGTGAATTAAAGAAAAGGGGAGTCACCAGCCCAGCGAGGTGAGCTTGCCACATCACGGGGTTGAGAATAACTGCCGTCGATGGGTGAATTAAAGAAGGGGGGAGACACTAGCCCAGCGAGGTGAGCTTGCTGCATCACGGGGTCGAGAATAACTGCCGTCGATGGGTGAATTAAAGAAGGGGGGAGTCACCAGCCCAGCGAGGTGAGCTTGCCACATCACGGGGTCAAGAATAACCACCGTCGATGGATGAATTAAAGAAGGGGGGAGACGCTAGCCCAGCGAGGTGAGCTTGCCACATCACGGGGTTGAGAATAACTGCCGTTGATGGGTGAATTAAAGAAGGGGGGAGACGCTAGCCCAGCGAGGTGAGCTTGCCGCATCACGGGGTCGAGAATAATCGCCGTCGATAGTGGTGGCTTCAGGGGTGCAACGTTATGCAACATCGGTGGAATGCTTGAATGTTGGTGTTGAACGTTGTGTTGAACGTTTGAATGAACATGACCATGACCTGTTTTCCACGGTCATCTGATGACTGCGGTGGTGTGTGGCGCACAGAAAAGTACTGCTATATAGTAGCCTGGCAAGCCATCTTGTAGTAATAATCGTTCACTAATATAAGCTATATAGGCAGTTTACTCAGTCATTCACCGATTTGGACCATAAAGCAGTAGACTAAGGATCATCGATTAGAATATAGTTAGCATGTGTACTTAGGGAGCTGGGAAATTTACATTTGTTTACCTATCCCAACAACGCACGCGCGTCGCCAAGGGCGCGGCTTCACTTCAAGTTGAAGTTGCCTTCCGCATTCATGGCACGCACAAAGCAAACCGCGAGGGAGTCAACTGGAGAGCCTGCTCCACGTAAAGAGATCGGGTCCTTATCACGAGCCTCACGGAGTGCCATCACCATGGGTGTGAAAGGAATGACAAGGGCGCTGCCTCCGCAGTTGAAACCCAAGGTTATTGGCAGCGCACCGGCAGATCCACCCAAAGCGCTCCATGCGCTCACGAAGAATAAGGTGTGTTTTCCGCCGCATAATTATTGTGGGCCGCTACCTCACCCTCATCAGTACTGCTCGAAGTGCCGTAATGGTGGGACAATGCTAGAGTGTAGCTTCTGTCCTCGTAGTTTCTGTCAGGTCTGCATCCCATTACCACCAAAAACCCCTGAAGATGTAGTTTTTACTTGCCCTGCATGCGACATGGGAATAGATGGTCAACGAAATACTCCCCATCCCTACGTTGTGAGTTGAAAGCTGAGACACTTGTTTCCACTCAATGAATATATGCACAGGGATTCTCATCGACAAAGGAGCCCACACTTGTTACCGGTCACCTCACGCAACGCGAGCTGTTGCCTATCTGCGACTCAACGCCAGTTCTTATGATCACTTTCCGGCTGGAGAGCATCCCTAAAGCTAGCACCCCTATGAGTGGCATCCACTCGCGTTTGTTCAGCTATCTTCCAGATGATGTCGAGGATATTGACATGCCCTTTAATTTCTCAACCCAGGTGGGGATAAATGAATTTCAGAAGCGAGTGAACTCATTGGTCGACTTACTAACCACAGGGTCTATGACGAAGTGCGTACTTCTCTAATCTGTTACTACTTCTACCACTGTTTATGCCCCTGGCCAGATATCGATGGTTTGCTGTATTTATTATCAATCATACCGATCCTGAGAGAGGCGATCTTCATTTTGCACCAGGCAACCAGGGTGCAGCACCAGTTGAAGAGGTGTGTCTTACTTTCTGATTGCTCTTTCACCTTGAAGTAGTAACTGCTGTCTAGTTTCTTGGGGTGTTGATCCCCGAAAATCTTTTCAAGGTACTGCTAGGGGGTGACACCCACAAAAATACTTTGACATTTTTAGCGTGTGGTGGGCTTCTCCGCCATATACCATCAAGGGAAAGTATTAGGACGTTAGCAAAACAGTATGACATGGAATACTTCTACATTAAATAAGCTTACCTTTCTTTCAGTGGTGCATTTGCGTATATTATGGCCTTTAGTCAGATGACGTTCCATCCCATCAATGCCGACAGCTTCCTCATGGACGTTGCCCTGAGCTGGTTTATCCACAACCATTCAGCTGTTTCTGGAATGCTCCGCAAACATACATCACTCGGTTCACATAGCGATATATTCATATTCTTTCCTGACGGCCATGCCATGCGCTATACCTGGTCGCACCCTGTCAATCAACCCTTTGGCCAACCATCCCCCTTCCAATGCCCACAGAAACTTTGCAGGGCTAGTAAACCCTGGAACCCTGAGGTGAAAATGGATAAGCAGCGTTTTGAGATGCTATCGGTAAAGCTGACATGCCGTCACTGTGGACACTCTTTGGGGCTTTTTGAACGGCCTGATACTTTTATTAAGCATGGGGCCGGACCCCATGTCAAGTCAGACAGCGGAGATTGGTACTACGAGAGAATTTAATTTTGGAAATTTGTATATACCATTTTATCAAGCAGTAATCAACTTGATGACAGGACGGAGAATAATGGAACTCGAAGGTGTATTGATCACGTGCATTGTTCATACAACTCCGAGTCCGAGTCAGAACTTACCTCAGGCTGAAACAACTATCATCTTAAACTGTGCATTGAACTTGGTGAGTGCATTAGATTCGGTGTCCACCCTGCATTGGACTTGGTGCCTCTGCATTGGACTTGGCCCCTGTGTCGGACTTGGTGTTCGTCATTTCCCCTACCTGACTTGGGGTCAGTGCACCTTCTCTGCGTGGTGTTTGTGGTGTGCGTGTGGTAGTCTTGCCATCTCGAAGCTATCCCATCAATCCCTGGCAACTCGACCTGTCCTATCCGATTGTGGTACCTTGAGCTTCGACGCTTCCACTTATTGCTTGGACTTAAATCTAGACGTGTTTTATTTTGTTCTTTGCGTGGTCGGTCTAAATCATCATGTTTTCTTGATGCTTTGTTCCTTATCATTTGTCTTTGGGGTCAGGTAACCTAACCTTCACGTTTTGTAATGGCACCGTATGCATGCTCTCACCCATGCCAATTCTCCTCTACGGCGCGGCCAGGTCTTACAAGGCATCAGCAACATTGCGCCATACATAAAACCGCTCAGGCTCTCAGGATGGAACAAAGGAGGGCACACAGAAGCAAAAAAATCATTTCTAGCTTGGAATGTCATGAGAGGCTAGAGGTGAGGTTGCAGGCTGTGCATTGTAATCGCATAGCGTGATTTCTGATGTCGTATCGCAGCATACAGGAGAGTCTCCTCCATGCACCCACCTCACCACTGACGACGACTCCACTCCTCCAAACCCGTCACATCCAACCCTCTCACTGCCCCCGTCTTTTCCACCAGGTGTGGTAGTGACCCAAACGGGAAGAGTTGCCAATCGTCTTCCAAAGCGTTATCAGGATGTTCAACCCGAAGCACCCATGCTAGTTCGGCAACCCCATTCTGCACCGAAGCCACTCTTTTGTCGGGTGGTTTTGCATGTCCGAGACCTTATGCATACTGCAGCCAACATCTTTGGCCTTCTGCGGTAGTACCATCATCGCCCATCTTACGATCCCGATGAACACATAACACCGGAAGATCTATCAAACTTCAACGCCGGTGGCAGCTCTGCAGCTGCAGCATCCACACCAGGTGAAGCTCCCTTTGATACTCATCCACCACCCCCTTGGCCATTCAAGAATATGACCAAATTTCTACTCATGAATTAGGCCAATTCGGGCAGCATCCAGAAGACGGAGGCTGAGATTACTCGTCTCGGATGGGAGGTTCTATCGTCGCCAGACTTCAAAACAGAGGAGCTTCGGTCATTTGACGCCCATTGGGAGAACCAACGTATGGATGAAGCAATTGCTGCAGTGGAATCCAACTCTCCCTTTTCACGTGATGGGTGGCATGAGATCGAGGTAGATATAGTAATCCCTGTTGCCTCCAGGTCCAAGCCACCACCCCCAAATCGGACGCTCTCGGTTTCTGGACTTCATTATCGCTCATTGGTGGAAGTGATCAAGGCAGCCTTCGGTGAAAATATGGCTAAAAATTTCCACCTATCTCCCTTTAAATGAATACATATTAATCCCAAGACAAAAGTCGAAACTCGCGTATATGATGAAGCCTATTCAACTGATGCCTGGATTGAAGCACATGATGACCTCCAGAAACAACCCAACGAGCCTGGTTGTCGGTTGGAGAAGGTTATTGCAGGCCTTATGTTTTGGTCCGATTCAACACATTTAACCAGTTTCGGTACAGCGAAAGTATGGCCGTTGTATCTGTATTTCGCCAACCTGTCGAAATATATTCGAGCTCGGCCAAACTCTGGTGCTTGTCACCACGTTGCCTATATTCCTTCGGTATTATCTTGTACTTCTGTTTTTTCTTCTCTGCTTATTTTGTTTTGAAGATCCCTGACGGCATTGATGAAATTCTTCTAGATATTGCTCCGAAAACTCAGCGGCCTTCCCTCAAAACCCACTGTCGCCGCGAGTTAATGCACAAAGTATGGTGTTTGCTCATGGACGATGAATTTTTACAAGCATATCGTCATGGCATTGTAATATTGTGCTATGATGGAGTCGAACGACGCGTCTATCCTCGAATTTTTACGTATTCGGCTGATTATCCTGAGAAGTGAGTATTTAAATCAGATTCCGCGTCAATTGCCTCATTGGGTCAACCATTATAGACTCTAGAGTATTATTGGCAACTATACGGAACCGTGGCGATTGCATGTGTCCACGGTGCACTATTCCTCGGAAAGAGTTCGACAAGCTAGGGCAGCATCATGACCTGAATGGGCATATTACTCGAACACGTTCATATCTTGGCGACCTAGTTGGAAGGGCTCGAGAGTACATATACAAATCAGGTTATTCTGTGACTGCTGCTGGAATTGAACGTATGCTCAAACCTTTTTCACTGGTACCGACGATGGTAAGGTTAGCTACCCAGGCACCTATCCGCATGACTGAGTGTTCATCTGTTAGAATGCTTTTGGAGAGAAGCTGGGTCACTTAGGATTCAATCCGCACCGCATGCTAGTAGTGGATCTAATGCATGAATTTGAGCTAGGTGTCTGGAGGGCTACGTTTATCCATATCATCCGAGTTCTATATGCTGTTGTTCCAAGTGGGCAAGCTGTAGCTGAGCTTAATAAAAGGTAATCATGATGGTCATCTTGTTGCCAAGCTGATCTAAATACCCAGATTCCACCAAATACCTACATTTGGGTTGGATACTATTCGACGTTTCTCCAACAATGTGTCCAAGATGAAAAAACTCGCTGCAAGGGATTTTGAGGATCTTCTTCAGGTTGGCCTACTCCCAACATACTTTTCTATATATGAAAATCTAATCTGCCTTGTATCTTTAGAACATGATACCTGCAGTGGAAGGCCTACTCCCCGAACCTTACAATAGCAAACTCATAACTCTACTATTCCGTCCAGCTGAGTGGCATGCATTGGCTAAGCTCAAAATGCAGACGGAATACACCTTGAATTGCTTGAAGCAAAGCACAGTCACCATTGGGCAGGAGTTACGGTCATTCAGGGAGTGGTCCAGAGGTTTTAAGATAGTAGAGCTACCACGCGAGACAGCTGCTCGTACACGTCGTGAAAGTAAAAAGACCACCTCACATAAAGGATCTAAGAAGGCCCCGGCGCAGCCAAAAGTTAAGCTTTTCAATTTGCTCATCTACAAATTACATGCGTTAGGTGACTATGTACAAACGATAGAACTGTTTGGTACAACAGACTCGTATTCTACACAAATCGTAAGCCTGAAGTTCCGTTTGTTTTACCTTGAGTCTCTTATATACTATTGGCACAGGGTGAACTTGCACACTGTCTGCTCAAGCGCTTCTATCAGCAGACCAACAAGAAAAATGCAATCCGCCATATGACAAGACATGAACGACGCCATGTCCAATTGTGCCGTGCAAGAGAAGCAGCTTCTTCGCCCCGGAGGCGACACTCATCATGTCACTTTCAACCAGAATGACCCGCTTCCCTGTAGCGAGATTGACCTCCACCATCATATGAGCGACTCTAAAAACTTTCCGCACCACCTCATGAACTTTGTTCAACTGCCCCCGCATGACCCTGCTAAAAAGGTGTGCCTCATCAGATCAATAACGCACCCTTAACCTCATTCCATTCATATATTGCAGAACTTCATCCCGAAGCTCAAAGACCACCTTTTGTCTCGCCTTCTTGGTCAGGAGTTTGACGGCAATGAGGCTGTGTATACAGATGAACAGCGCAGTACTGTCTGGATTATTGGAGATCGTATTTACTCAGTGAAGGTTTTACGGGTAAACTACACCACTTATGATATACGCCGTGACCAGGATTCCATGAACCCTCGAACACATTGCGACGTCATGGTCGTTTCCCCAGAAACTGGCCCAAATGCCCACCCGTACTGGTATGCGCGTGTCCTAGGTGTTTTTCATGCCAAGGTCGTGCATATAGGGCCTGAAGCACGGAACCGCTCTGTCCAACATGTGGAGTTTCTTTGGGTCCGGTGGTTTGGTGTTGAGCCTGGGTATCGCTGGGGTTTTAAGGCTGCGCGTTTGCCAAAGATTGGGTTTGTCCCTGACACTGATAGCAGTGCTTTTGGCTTCTTGGATCCATCTCTCATTATTCGAGGCTGCCATCTTGTGCCATCATTTGCTGATGGCCACACAGCGGAATTGTTACACACCTCAACACTCACTGCGGCACATCACTCAGACTCCGAAACAGATGATTGGGTTAACTATTATGTGATGATGTAAGTCATTACTTGAGAGTTCCTTGTCGAGTGTAAGTTGACATCACATCATTAGCTTCGTGGACAGGGACATGTTTATGAGGTACTTGGGTGGTGGAATTGGCCATACAACAATACACCCTGCCGAGGAAGACACTGCAATGGATATTGATGAAGTCAGCCCGACAAATGAGGATGAAGTGCCAGTGGTAAGTACTGGAGTGTCACGGGCCTCACAGCTCACAGACCACTGTTTACTGGAAGAACTGCGGCGGGTGGCGGGAGATGTAGGGGAAGGGAGTGTCCCTAGTGATTGGGAGGATGTGGAACAGACCCTGGACTCCGATGATGATGAAAGTGATGCTGAGGGGGACGTGGAGGACAGTAGCGATGGTGATGATGATGATGATGACGATGACTTGGGCCCTGAGGATGGGGAAGATGAAGGCTATCTTGATACTGGATACGGTATGTTGTAGGCAGTATGGCTTGTTACTTGCGGATCCTACTAGAATCCAGTGCCGCATTTCTGGAACCGTTTTCACCAGTGTTGATGTCTATTGCTCGATACGATACACTGTAATATACTCTAACTCATATCAAGCTATAAAGAGTCACAGCTGACACACTGACATCTCATTGAACGGGTCAAACTTTATGTAATTGTGACTGCTCTTTCAACAAACATGTCACACTTGTTTTAGGCTCTCAGGCTTCGTCCAAGTCCTTCATTCAAGTCATCTGCTGCTTGGTTTACCCCTCACCTTCGCCTTTTGCTTGGTTTTCTGTTGGGCGGGCTTGGTGTCCCCCCTGCATTGGACTTGGTGTCCGGCACTCCCCACATCTGACTTGGTGTCTGCGTGTGGTGTCCGTGGTCGCTGTTGTCATCTCAAGCCTCTTACCAATCCCTGGCAGCCTGGTCCTGTAACCCTTTCCAATGACTAAGGACGATATCCATTGGCATCTCTTGGTTCCGCTAGCTCCTACTATCCGACTGTGTACCTTGAGCCTCGACGCATCGACTGGACTTATATCCAGACGTGTTTTCTTTTGTCCTCTGTGCAGTCAGGTATCTCAATCTTCATATTTTCTTGATGCTTGTTCCTTATTTTGCAAAGATCAGTTCATCCAAATGGCAAGGAGAGCAAATAATGAGCCCCACAGACCAAATGGTACGTTCGTTGAGGTTTCATTGCATTCTCCTCCATTGAATTCTATTGGTTCCACAGCGACAATCGGGCCTCTCGATGGCCGAGTTGGGGCTATGATTGATGATCACTTTGTCACGTCAGCCAACCAAACATACATCTTTACCCCTCCCCTCGGTGACCAGCGTCAAGTAAGGCTGCGTGCCGACTCTCGCTATGGCGATGATGATCCCATCCTTTGGCCCCAGCCGTACATGCAGTATCATAGTCATTTTGGAGCAATTCCCCGACCGAACTCACTGCTTTTACACGAAATCATATGGTGGAGACCGACCCGTCAACACTTCATAGAATCTGCATCGTCGCCAATTAGGGGCATAGGAAAGCTTTCGCTCTCAAAATTCACCGCTCTAAGGGTGTCGGTCAGCTGTCTTCTCAATGATGTGAAAGTTTACAACACAGCCACTCCTCCAGAACGCCGCCCCCCGACTCTTCAGCCCCTGGTTAAGTGGCTGGAGCATGGACTTGTTCAGTTGGGGTCCATTTACACTACTTTTCGGCAAACTGAGTTCATTGTGTGGGATGTGTAGCGTGTTTGGCTCGAGCTTAGGGCTATCCTCGATTACATGGAGATTTACAAACCCCGCATGGACGGCCACAAGCCCGCCGCTGGTCAGGTGGCTGAGACCATTGGTGTGTTTACCAGCAGCATACAAATTGCGCAAGACTTTTTCACCGCTGGTCTCCCTTGCTGGTTGATCCGACCATCCTCCCAATTCACCAATCAGAACATTGTTGACCTATTACGTCCTGAAGACCAGCTTACCCTTGGCCCACATACTTTTCACTATCCTGTTATTTTTATGGGTTCAGCGTCATCGCTTGAAAAATATCATAACATTCACCACTACGCCCGCAACTTCCTATGTTTTCCTGACCCATTTAGTGGCTCTACCACCCACCAACCCCCCCCCCCCTCTTTTCCTGTGGTTCCCTCTCCTCGTCCTTCTGGTCGCCAGCCTGCTGCTGGGCCCAGCAGCCAGTCATCATCTGTCCGCTCTGGAACTCATTCCCAGGATCATTTGAAGAAAAGTAGGATAACTGGTGGACGCAGAACAGGTAAGATCACACTCAATCTCTTTCTCTCTTCCTGTTACTTACCATCATTGCAGGTCGCCAAAACAACTACGGTAATCCTAGCCGTGACAAGTTTCAGCCGATCACAAACAGCTCCATTGCCCCGGTGCCCATAAGTTCGTGGACCAAGGCCTTAGCGGCAGTGGACCAAAACCCTGCTCGGGTGGATCATAGGTACCAATCCCGACCCAACGCCCTCTGTATGAAGGTGCTCAGTAACAAATCTAGCGCAAATAACTACTGCCAACAAATCGAAATCACTAATAATAACCACGGCAGTCATTTTGATAACTTCCTAATACATATGAGAATGGTAAATGTTAAGGCGAGAGCCTCAACTACTCAGTACAAGTATCGAGTTCGTTAACAACGAGGCTTTCGTTGCTAAGTTAAATCACACTAAGTCAGAGGCTTTCTGGCTTAGGTCGAGTCGCGCATTCGAGAGCAGTATAAGGCTGTTAATTGCCTAAGGTCAAGCTAAGGAGCCTTGACCTCTGTCTACTACAGTTTATATAGCTAATTACCTGGCTACGTGTCGAATACGTGTCTACACGTATTGTAAGAGTCAGTAAACTATCTATGGGTGCAAAGCTGTAGAGTGCGATGTAAACGGACAGCTATCTACTCGGTGTCTAATGTAAAAGGGAATATGGGCGCTGCCCGACGAGTCAGAGATAAGGAAATGAATCATGGTAAGCACTGCCGCGACGGAGAAGGAAATAGACGTGAAAGGAAATTGTATAGACGTGAAAGGAAATTGTAACACTACCCCCCCCCTATCTTCGAAGTTTCCAACTTCGCTTTATTCTAACCCCTTTTCCACCCAGTCTGTAGATTTGTTGAGTGGTCGATAGACCCATAACTCTTGGTCGATTGGCAAGAAGGTAGGTGGCGTTGGCGGCGGTACACGCAGTACAGGTGGGATGTAAGCGGGTGCGGGGACGGCGATGGGGGTTGAGTCGAGTAGGGCGTTCGAGGAGGTCGGAGAGATGTGGGAGAGGATTTCACCAAGTTCATATATGTTGTGTCGGCGTTCAGTTTCGCGAATAGAGATGTAGGAGAGCGACAATAGGATCATCCAGCAGCTAAAGAAGAAGAGCCCGAGGGCGAGGGCGATTATTTGCATGTATGTCATGGTTGGAGTGGGGATTTCTGGTGGTGCTGGGGAACGTCAACGAACATCTGTCCTTTAATAGGGGTGGAACGACCCTGGTCCGGGTTCACCGGTCGAATTCGCCCAAGCGCTGTCATCGAAATTGGAGAAGTATTCAGCCGCTGTATATGCCGTTTCTTCTTCGCTCCCACTTCGCTTCTGATCAGGGGTGACCGATCGCTTCTTGTTTCGGGGACAGTCTTTGGGGTAGTGCCCTGGCGCTCGTTTCTTGCAGATGTCGCAGGTGAAGAGGTGACAGTAGGACGCAAAATGTCCCAGCCCTTTGCATCTGAAACAGGCTTCGTTCTTCATATGGGGCGGAACTGCGGAGGATGGTTGATTAGCGGTCAGGGTCATGCTTCGGACGTAAAAAGGGGTTGGGGGTCGCTCTTTTTGTTTCGGGGGAGAAGGCTGCCAGGCATTGGCGGATGCGGCTCGTGCGGATTTTCGAAGGTGGTAGGAGGAGGAGGAGGTCGCGGATCCAGATGGGGGCGTTTGCAACGCGCGTGTTTCTGCTCGGGTTTGTGTCGGGGCAGTGGAGGTGTTGGGTTTTGCGTACTTTAATTCGTAATTACTAACTACAGAGGCCATTCCTTTTTCTAACATTTGGGACATCATACTATGGGCGAGTCGTTCTAGGTTTGAGATGGTATCGAGGGTGAGGTCGTATTGTCGGAGGGTTTCTTCGAGGGGTTGGTCGTGGACTTCGCGGAGGATTTCGGCGCGATGTCCGGGGTCTTGGAGGTAGTTGTTCGTGTATTCAGCGAGAGGGGGGAGAATGTTCAGGGTTTTGAGGGCGTGAGAGGAGGGGAGGTCAGACATGTTCGTTTGATGGTGATGGTTGCGGATGAGTTCGCTGGGTCGGTTTAGAGATGTTTCTTCTCCTTATATGCAGCAAGGAGGTCCGCAGCATTTCTTAAATTGTCCGTAGGCTCCCATGTGTTTTCAGACGTGGGGTAGCCTAGCCACTTCACCAGGAATACGTGTCCTCTGCCTCGTTTTTTGTGGGCGATGATTGACTCCACTTCGTGTTCTTCCTGTCCGTCAATCAGGTCAGGGGGTGGCCTTAGGTAATTGGGGCCGTGGGCGGCGGTTTCGCGATAAGGTGTAAGGAGGGCGGCGTGGAATACAGGGTGAATCTTCCATTGATGGGGGAGTTTCAGCTCGTAGGAGAGTGGTGACAGAACCTGCTTGATGGGGAAGGGTCCCTCTCGTTTCGGAGAGAGTTTCCTTGTCACATCTGTCAGTTTTAGGTTTTTCGAGTTAAGCCACACCTTCTGTCCTTTCTCGAATGGGGTAAATTTCCTTGTGATTCGTTCCGCCATGATTTGTCGAGCTAGCTTGTGCGCTGCAAGTGCTTCGTTTCGTGCTTTTAATAACTGAATTAGGCGTTGCTCTGCTGCGGGTACGTCGCTTTTCTGATAGGCCGTGGGTATCGCTCGGGGTTCGTATCCCATCATGAGGTAAAACAGGGAATGTTTCACCGTTGAATGCGTGCGTTGGTTGTGGGCGAATTCCGCAGTGGGAAGGAGTCTTCTCCATGTTTCAGGGTTGTTCGTGCAGAACATCCGAAGGTAGACCTCGATTTCCTGATTTACACGTTCCGTTTCTCCATCTGTTTGAGGGTGGAAGGCGGTGCTCATTGCGAGTTTGATTCCGAGGAGTTTTCCGAGTTCTTGGTAAAGTTTCGACGTGAATCTGGGGTCTCTGTCAGAGATTATCTTGTCTGGTAGTCCGAACCGGGTGTAGACATTTTTTAGATACGCGTCCGCAGCTCCTAATGCATCAATCGTTTTGTTGCAAGGGATTAAAATTACCCCCTTAGTAAGTCCATGGTCTACCACGACCATTAATGAATTGAACCCGTCGGAGAGGGGTAGGTCGGTGATGAAATCAGTTGTCACGAGCGCGAATGGGCGCGTTGTATTGCTTTTAATTGGCGTGAGCGGTGGTGTCGTCGGATGTGTGATGATCTTCATCTGTTGGCATTTTGCGCAACCTTCTACCCAGTTTTTGATTAATACCGTCATTCCCGGCCACCAGTAATCTCTGCGAATGAGTTCGATCGTCTGGAATTGTCCAGGGTGTCTGGATGGTAGCGAGTTGTGGTATAATTCGATTATTTTCTTTCTGAGTTCGGTGTCGGGTGGTACGTAACATCTGTTCTTAAAAAAGATTAGACCATCTTTTACTTCCCAGTCTGTCAGATCAGATTTGATCGGCGGGGTTCCGTTAGTTTTGAGCGCCTTGATTGCCTCTGCAACTAGTTCGTCTTTCATCGTCGCTTGAATCAGGGCTGTCTGCATGTCTGTGTCAATGACGTTTACGAAGATTTCTGGAGGGAGAAGTGTGATGTTCTCGTTGTCGTTTTCTGTTCCTTGATTCCAGTCTTCTCTTCTCGATAGCGCATCGGATTGTATCATTTGTGATCCTGGCACATGTAAAAGATTTAGCTCGAATTCGGATAAGAATAAGCTCCATCGAGCTTGCCTCCTGTTTAGTTTCTGGGCAGTGCGGAAATACGTTAGGTTTTTGTGGTCGGATAGGATTGTTACCGGGTGCGAGCTTCCTTGAAGGTAGTGGCGCCAGGTTTCTAGGGCGCGTATGATGCCCAGGAGTTCTCGATCATAGATTTCGTAATTTCGTTGGGTCGCGTCGAGCGAATGTGAAATATATCCGCATGGGTGCCATTGTCCGTCGGTGCCTTGTTGTCTGAGTACTGCCCCAGTAGCGAATTTCGAAGCATCTGATTCGATGGTGAAGGGTCTTGCCGGGTCGGGCATTGACAGGATTGGTGCCTGTGCAAATCTAGCTTTTAGCGCATCAAACGACGTTTGACATGATTTGGACGTTGTGGTAACCCCATCGTATATCGAGTTTCGTAAACCATTGCGCTCCTTTCAGTTTGTCAAGGAGGTCGCTAACCAACAGGAGTGGGTAGGTGTTTTTGATCGTTCCGTGGTTGAGATATCGGTAGTCTTGGCAGGGTCGAAGTGCTTCGGAGTCTTTCTTTGCGACGAAGAAGAAAGGTGACGCCATAGGTGATTTTGACGGTCGGATGTATCCTTTCTTCAGGTTTTCTTCGAGAAAGTCGTCCATTTTCGATTGTTCTGCTGGTGTCAGTGGATAGACTTTACAATCTTTTGGTAGGAAATCATCTTTCAGATCGATTGCATGATCCCAGGGTTTCGATTCAGGGAACCGTTCCGATGCTGCTTTTTCGAATACCTTTCGATATTCTTGGTACTGTGCTGGAAGGATATCATCGAGTGTCTTTGTCTTTTCTGGGTTGTCCGTTTGATTGTCGTGAGCGAGTTTCTGCGAAATAGAGGTTTTAGCTCTAATCCAGATTCCTTGTCCAAGGCAAAACCGTGGCGAAGTTCTTGATGACATTATCCTCGATATCCTTTTCGTGTTGTTCGAGTATGAATATTTCGGCGCGTCGTATTCCAAGGTGAGGGGTGGTTCGGTGGTGGTAGGGTTGAATATTCCGATGATGGGTTCTCCTTTGATGTAAGCAATGACGAGGTCGTTTGTTGGTTCAGTTTCGACTTTGTCTGACGTTAATGGGATGTTGTCCGGGGTTCCGCTACTGTTGTCTTTGATCGGGTGTTCATCTTTGATAGGGGTGATTTTCCTGATCTGTTCCTCAGTGCCTTGTTTGAATGCCGTGTCTTTGATCATTTCCCTAGATTTAGCAACGATTCTCCGAATCCGGGCGAATCGTTCTTCTTTGTCAGGGAAAGTGATCGTACCTTTTCTCCAGTTGATATCGGGGTTTTCTTTTCTGAACCAAGGTAATCCCAGGATCACTGATTCTTTTCCTAAGCCGGTTACCAGGTATTGTTCGTCCGTTTGTCTTTCTCTGACGGTGAGTTGGGCCATTGTAGAATGAGTTGTTCCTTGTTTGTTCAGTGTCCCGTCGGCGTTCCACGTCTTGATTGGTTTAGCCAGGGGGGTCATTCGAAATCCACGGTTGCGTGCGAAATCTCGATCGATAAAAGTTCCGGCGGCCCCTGAGTCAAGGAGCGCCTCTGTTTCGACGATTTTGGTTCCTGTTTCTAGCTTAATGGGTACTCTCATGGAGCGTTGTCTCATATCAGCTACTAATACAGATGAAACCGTTAACTCAGTGGGGTCTGACGTCGTTTCAGTCCGCTTCTTTAAAAACCCTTTTCTTCAAGGATTGCGAGAGCCTTCTCTTGTTCTTCTTCGTCTAACTCTCCCATCATGGTGCGGAGGTTGTTGTATAACCCTTGCCCTGTCTTCTTCTGCCAAGGTTTGGGGGAGGGAGATGTCGCAATTGTCCCGTCTTTCTTGTGATCGCCGGAGCGATGTCCGGGTTTGTGACAAATAAAGCATAGCCCCTTTCGCATATGCTCCATTCGTTCAGCAGTGGTTAATCGGTTGATGTCAGTGGCTTCTCTTTTGATCAGGGGAGTAGATCTGGGTTTGTAGATCGTGCGTGTTTTTCCTGCGATGGCGCGCGCTCTTTTCCATTGACCGTCGTACTTTGCGGCTGCCTCCATCATGTTGTCGAGGGTGGTGGGGACTTTCTCCATGTTGTAGATCTTTTCTGTTAACTTAGGATGTAATCTGTCAATGAAATATTCGATAAGGGAGACGTCTTCGTTGATCTTGGCCCTTCCTTTCAAGATTCTGAACTGGGCAATGTAGTCTTCGACGTCTCCGGTCTGTCTGAGTGCCTTCATCTTCTGTCGTGCGTCTCCTGCATCATCGATTGGCGAGAACGCGGTTTTGAATGCTTCTTTAAATTCTGCCCATGTCCCTAAGGCTGTCTCTCCTGCTTTCGACTCTGCCCATCCTGCTGCCGTGCCCCCGTTCATAAACGAGAGCATGAAGATGATCTTCTTATCGTCGGTGTCGTAGATATCTTCATTTGCTCGGAGGTAGAGTGAGACTTGAGAGAGGAACGTGCTTGCTTTCGTTCTTTCTCCGTGGAAGTCGGTGGGCGCGCGGATCTTGATCTCTTTAGACGTCATGTCGTAAGCGTCGGTGTCGGTGGTGTCAAGGAATTGATTTGTGGGTTCTGGTTCGGTTTCTTCGTCTGGGTTGGTTGGTTCGAATTCTTCGTCAGGGATGTATCGAGGTGGTTCAGTGCTTGTTCTCTGGCTGTACCAGTGTTCAGAGGGTTCAGAGTAACGTACTAGTCGACCTTTGTGTCTGTACCAAAGGGTGTTGGGTTCAGGGGTGGCGCCTTGCGGCGGTCGATCGGGGGAGTGTCGGGTAGGTCGTCTGGAGAGAGGGGAGTCTGCTCTTGAGTAAGAGGACGTCGTGGATTAGCTTGACCTTTTGTTAAGGCGAGAGCCTCAACTACTCAGTACAAGTATCGAGTTCGTTAACAACAAGGCTTTCGTTGCTAAGTTAAATCACGCTAAGTCAGAGGCTTTCTGGCTTAGGTTGAGTCGCGCGTTCGAGAGCAGTATAAGGCTGTTAATTGCCTAAGGTCAAGCTAAGGAGCCTTGACCTCTGTCTACTACAGTTTATATAGCTAATTACCTGGCTACGTGTCGAATACGTGTCTACACGTATTGTAAGAGTCAGTAAACTATCTATGGGTGCAAAGCTGTAGAGTGCGATGTAAACGGACAGCTATCTACTCGGTGTCTAATGAGAAAGGGAATATGGGCGCTGCCCGACGAGTCAGAGATAAGGAAATGAGTCATGGTAAGCACTGCCGCGACAAAGAGGGAAACAGAAGAGGAGAGACGAGTCATGGTAAGCACTGCTGCGACGGAGAAGGAAATAGACATGAAAGGAAATTGTAACACACCGTGAATGGTCACAGGCTTGTGAAGATTGCCCAATGTTCGCAGGCCCTGTTCATCAAAACTGAAAGCCGGTTCAAATTGATCATATATGACGATATGTCTGCAGCTAAATAGTTCTTGAATCTCCTTCTTGCTTTTACTCTCGAATTCCTTTTTTGAGACGATACAGAAGACAGACTCGGCAGGCCTTGCCATCCACAATGGTCGCTCATCTTTATAACCTGCCATGACAGCCCGATGAATCTCTTCAAACATTGTAAGCTCGTTCTGAAACTACAGTGATGTATGTTAGAAAAACGCACAGGCATGATTCCAGAAGCTTACATGGAATGATTGTCATATCCCATGCAAGCACCCCTCGGAACTCTGTCTCGGAACTCCGACGGAACTCCGTAGGAACTCCGAGTATTTCAAATTCCTCATTTCAAATTACCTCTTCTGTTTTACTTACATCACATCTTCCGTAGTTTACTCAAGTCTGTTCTTCATCATAGATATCATCACGAAATTTGTACTCGGAACTCCGCAGAACTCCGCCGCAGCTACACCGAGTACTAGCCTTAGTATAAAACTACTTTACATACTTTGTATTCTTCAGTTCAAATATTAGTTGTTATCAACTTATCATTTGTCAACTTTAAGACCTCGAACTTCTATCTTAATCTTCGGACCTCCGGACCTCTACTTCATTCCTGTCCCTTACTTCGGACTTCCTAATCGGAACTCCGCTTTTGCACCTTTTCCTTACCTCGGACTTCCGCACGGACTTCCGGACTTTTCAGTTCCTTGCAAATTGGACACCGAGCGTAGAGAAGGGCGCAACCTCTTAAAGGTTGAAGCCAAGTCCTCGTCGTACATCGGAACTCCGCCGGACTCCGCCGATTTCCCGCGCCTTAGGATCAGTTCTTAACAGTTACCTTTCCCAACCCATCACTGGCAGTATATGGCCTCGAGGGCTCGGCCCAAAGGGGGAAATACTGTCATATCCCATGCAAGCACCCCTCGGAACTCCGCCTCGGAACTCCGACGGAACTCCGTAGGAACTCCGATTTACTCAAGTCTGTTCTTCATCATAGATATCATCACGAAATTTGTACTCGGAACTCCGCAGAACTCCGCCGCAGCTACACCGAGTACTAGCCTTAGTATAAAACTACTTTACATACTTTGTATTCTGGAGTTCAAATATTAGTTGTTATCAACTTATCATTTGTCAACTTTAAGACCTCGAACTTCTATCTTAATCTTCGGACCTCCGGACCTCTACTTCATTCCTGTCCCTTACTTCGGACTTCCTAATCGGAACTCCGCTTTTGCACCTTTTCCTTACCTCGGACTTCCGCACGGACTTCCGGACTTTTCAGTTCCTTGCAAATTGGACACCGAGCGTAGAGAAGGGCGCAACCTCTTAAAGGTTGAAGCCAAGTCCTCGTCGTACATCGGAACTCCGCCGGACTCCGCCGATTTCCCGCGCCTTAGGATCAGTTCTTAACAATGATGGGAAATAGATCACTGGATGATCCTTACCAGGAGCCCATAGCTTTACTTCTTTTCCCGTGAATCGTTCCTGCAGATAAAATCTGTCGAACAAAAGTTTACCATTACATTGGGAATTTACAAGTACCTTTTCAGTTGTTGATAGGTTTGTCTTTGAAGATTCCACCTGCCAGTAAATTCAGTAAAGTCTTTATTGACATTGAGAATCAACTGACTATCATATCATGGGTTAAGTCAATCATATCAACGAGTCTACTAGCACCTCCAAATTCTATTTCCTCAAAATAATTTCATGTGATGACGTTAGCAGATTTTATGGGTGGTTGCAGTTTGTGATTTGGTCCAGGCTCCGACTTGGGCTTGCGCTTCGATGATTCTGGCCCAGACTTACACTTAGGCTTATGCTTTGGCTTTGGCTTCAGAGGCAATAGACTGTCCCTTTTTCTCTCTTTTGCCTTGCGTGATGGGTTCTTACGTTTCTCGAGGGTATTTTCGCTCTCCTTTTCCTCGGTGGTGGAGGGATTCTCAGCAGGGCTTGGTTGTGCGACTCCATGACCCGCGCTCCTGTCTGAGTCATTGCCCAAAGAGCTATCTCCACAGCCTCCCTCTGCGTCGACATCCATCAGATCAGGATGCTCCCCCTCCCTTGCAGCTGGGGGGTTTTCACCCTCCTTTTCCTCAGTGGATGGTGTGTTCTCAGTAAGGGGGGATCCTGCAGCTCCCTGACCCGTGCTCATGCCATGCCCTAAAGAACTATGCCTGCAGCCTCCGTCTGCGTCAACATCCATCAGACCAGGATGCTCTCGCTCACGCACAGTTATATTTTCATGCTCTGGAGGGCCGTCCATCCAGCCTGCGTGTGTATCGATGTCCATCAGACCAGGGAGCTCACCTTCCTTGTTGGAGCAACCACCATTGGGCTCGCTCCGCGTAGCCACTTGATTGGATTGATCTCCAGCACAGGCTCCATGCGTGTTGACATCACCTCTCCCAGCGTGATCACGTTGATCTTGCTCAGAATGGCAATTTGTCCCCATTTCACCCAGGCGCTCTCCTTCTAGGCGTAGAGCCTCATTGTCATTATTGTCATCATCATCGTCAGTTCCTTCCTCTTCCTCCTCCCGTGCCATAGTTGTTCTGGACCCAGTTGGAGATTTTTGAGAACAGCCGTCCAATGCGCGGGTGGCAGGTGAACTGACTTGTGGTATTTGGATATCTGACAAAACAAGATGAGCGAGTAGTTGGCGAGACAAATAATACCTTACCAGTTCTGAACCAATTTGCAGCATTTCGGTCCGAATCGTGTATACCCATGGCAGAGATATCTGCCAAGGCTGTCACCAACAAGCTCGGGATTGCCATTCCCGTTGAGACAATATCAAACAGGACTTTCCATAGCCGTTTTTCGATGGCTTTAATGACAGGGGGATGTTGATTACCAATGGCTTTCCAAAACTGAAACAGTGTTAGCCAATTATTCATATACATGTGCTTGAAAGTGCTTCATACCTCCAAAACTTTATTTTTGCTGATATATAAATTTGCCAGAGGGCGGTTGATGAGGAGACACAGGGGTGAAATCGCAAGAGCGACAAACAAAGGGGTTTGTAACTTTTCGGGCGAAATATTAACTTTATCCACATCAAACAAAATACCGTATCTAAGAGGTTGCAAACATTAGTACACATCTTTTTTGTGTTGGTGTAAATACAGAATATGGTATGACAAATGGTCAACTCAAATGAATTGAAACATCTCCTAAAAGGCAGTTCATCATGACATCTTCTATTTACCCTTACCTTCTAAGTTCTATTGCGAGGTCATTCCTCTCCTTCGGCATGGAAAGATTACCCTAGTGGGTTATTTTAAACCAGAATTGTGGAACAAAATCTTATACACACTTGGAGTAGGTAGCAGAGATAAAACGCGGCACTGGGAAAATTTTGAATAATCTTTGCCCTGTGAAGATTTTCCGTCGCCAAACAAAATGCTTCAAAACAAGCGGAGAGCCGTTCATCTAAAGCTCCCGGCCTGGGGTTGAGGGGCAGTGATGATGCAACGCCGGACTCCATGCATCTGGTTGCAGTGTCAACAATTGAGGGCCAGTGTCATATCCCATGCAAGCACCCCTCGGAACTCTGCCTCGGAACTCCGACGGAACTCCGTAGGAACTCCGAGTATTTCAAATTCCTCATTTCAAATTACCTCTCCTGTTTTACTTACATCACATCTTCCGTAGTTTACTCAAGTCTGTTCTTCATCATAGATATCATCACGAAATTTGTACTCGGAACTCCGCAGAACTCCGCCGCAGCTACACCGAGTACTAGCCTTAGTATAAAACTACTTTACATACTTTGTATTCTTCAGTTCAAATATTAGTTGTTATCAACTTATCATTTGTCAACTTTAAGACCTCGAACTTCTATCTTAATCTTCGGACCTCCGGACCTCTACTTCATTCCTGTCCCTTACTTCGGACTTCCTAATCGGAACTCCGCTTTTGCACCTTTTCCTTACCTCGGACTTCCGCACGGACTTCCGGACTTTTCAGTTCCTTGCAAATTGGACACCGAGCGTAGAGAAGGGCGCAACCTCTTAAAGGTTGAAGCCAAGTCCTCGTCGTACATCGGAACTCCGCCGGACTCCGCCGATTTCCCGCGCCTTAGGATCAGTTCTTAACAGTTACCTTTCCCAACCCATCACTGGCAGTATATGGCCTCGAGGGCTCGGCCCAAAGGGGGAAATACTGTCATATCCCATGCAAGCACCCCTCGGAACTCCGCCTCGGAACTCCGACGGAACTCCGTAGGAACTCCGATTTACTCAAGTCTGTTCTTCATCATAGATATCATCACGAAATTTGTACTCGGAACTCCGCAGAACTCCGCCGCAGCTACACCGAGTACTAGCCTTAGTATAAAACTACTTTACATACTTTGTATTCTGGAGTTCAAATATTAGTTGTTATCAACTTATCATTTGTCAACTTTAAGACCTCGAACTTCTATCTTAATCTTCGGACCTCCGGACCTCTACTTCATTCCTGTCCCTTACTTCGGACTTCCTAATCGGAACTCCGCTTTTGCACCTTTTCCTTACCTCGGACTTCCGCACGGACTTCCGGACTTTTCAGTTCCTTGCAAATTGGACACCGAGCGTAGAGAAGGGCGCAACCTCTTAAAGGTTGAAGCCAAGTCCTCGTCGTACATCGGAACTCCGCCGGACTCCGCCGATTTCCCGCGCCTTAGGATCAGTTCTTAACAATGATGGGAAATAGATCACTGGATGATCCTTACCAGGAGCCCATAGCTTTACTTCTTTTCCCGTGAATCGTTCCTGCAGATAAAATCTGTCGAACAAAAGTTTACCATTACATTGGGAATTTACAAGTACCTTTTCAGTTGTTGATAGGTTTGTCTTTGAAGATTCCACCTGCCAGTAAATTCAGTAAAGTCTTTATTGACATTGAGAATCAACTGACTATCATATCATGGGTTAAGTCAATCATATCAACGAGTCTACTAGCACCTCCAAATTCTATTTCCTCAAAATAATTTCATGTGATGACGTTAGCAGATTTTATGGGTGGTTGCAGTTTGTGATTTGGTCCAGGCTCCGACTTGGGCTTGCGCTTCGATGATTCTGGCCCAGACTTACACTTAGGCTTATGCTTTGGCTTTGGCTTCAGAGGCAATAGACTGTCCCTTTTTCTCTCTTTTGCCTTGCGTGATGGGTTCTTACGTTTCTCGAGGGTATTTTCGCTCTCCTTTTCCTCGGTGGTGGAGGGATTCTCAGCAGGGCTTGGTTGTGCGACTCCATGACCCGCGCTCCTGTCTGAGTCATTGCCCAAAGAGCTATCTCCACAGCCTCCCTCTGCGTCGACATCCATCAGATCAGGATGCTCCCCCTCCCTTGCAGCTGGGGGGTTTTCACCCTCCTTTTCCTCAGTGGATGGTGTGTTCTCAGTAAGGGGGGATCCTGCAGCTCCCTGACCCGTGCTCATGCCATGCCCTAAAGAACTATGCCTGCAGCCTCCGTCTGCGTCAACATCCATCAGACCAGGATGCTCTCGCTCACGCACAGTTATATTTTCATGCTCTGGAGGGCCGTCCATCCAGCCTGCGTGTGTATCGATGTCCATCAGACCAGGGAGCTCACCTTCCTTGTTGGAGCAACCACCATTGGGCTCGCTCCGCGTAGCCACTTGATTGGATTGATCTCCAGCACAGGCTCCATGCGTGTTGACATCACCTCTCCCAGCGTGATCACGTTGATCTTGCTCAGAATGGCAATTTGTCCCCATTTCACCCAGGCGCTCTCCTTCTAGGCGTAGAGCCTCATTGTCATTATTGTCATCATCATCGTCAGTTCCTTCCTCTTCCTCCTCCCGTGCCATAGTTGTTCTGGACCCAGTTGGAGATTTTTGAGAACAGCCGTCCAATGCGCGGGTGGCAGGTGAACTGACTTGTGGTATTTGGATATCTGACAAAACAAGATGAGCGAGTAGTTGGCGAGACAAATAATACCTTACCAGTTCTGAACCAATTTGCAGCATTTCGGTCCGAATCGTGTATACCCATGGCAGAGATATCTGCCAAGGCTGTCACCAACAAGCTCGGGATTGCCATTCCCGTTGAGACAATATCAAACAGGACTTTCCATAGCCGTTTTTCGATGGCTTTAATGACAGGGGGATGTTGATTACCAATGGCTTTCCAAAACTGAAACAGTGTTAGCCAATTATTCATATACATGTGCTTGAAAGTGCTTCATACCTCCAAAACTTTATTTTTGCTGATATATAAATTTGCCAGAGGGCGGTTGATGAGGAGACACAGGGGTGAAATCGCAAGAGCGACAAACAAAGGGGTTTGTAACTTTTCGGGCGAAATATTAACTTTATCCACATCAAACAAAATACCGTATCTAAGAGGTTGCAAACATTAGTACACATCTTTTTTGTGTTGGTGTAAATACAGAATATGGTATGACAAATGGTCAACTCAAATGAATTGAAACATCTCCTAAAAGGCAGTTCATCATGACATCTTCTATTTACCCTTACCTTCTAAGTTCTATTGCGAGGTCATTCCTCTCCTTCGGCATGGAAAGATTACCCTAGTGGGTTATTTTAAACCAGAATTGTGGAACAAAATCTTATACACACTTGGAGTAGGTAGCAGAGATAAAACGCGGCACTGGGAAAATTTTGAATAATCTTTGCCCTGTGAAGATTTTCCGTCGCCAAACAAAATGCTTCAAAACAAGCGGAGAGCCGTTCATCTAAAGCTCCCGGCCTGGGGTTGAGGGGCAGTGATGATGCAACGCCGGACTCCATGCATCTGGTTGCAGTGTCAACAATTGAGGGCCAGTGTCATATCCCATGCAAGCACCCCTCGGAACTCTGCCTCGGAACTCCGACGGAACTCCGTAGGAACTCCGAGTATTTCAAATTCCTCATTTCAAATTACCTCTCCTGTTTTACTTACATCACATCTTCCGTAGTTTACTCAAGTCTGTTCTTCATCATAGATATCATCACGAAATTTGTACTCGGAACTCCGCAGAACTCCGCCGCAGCTACACCGAGTACTAGCCTTAGTATAAAACTACTTTACATACTTTGTATTCTTCAGTTCAAATATTAGTTGTTATCAACTTATCATTTGTCAACTTTAAGACCTCGAACTTCTATCTTAATCTTCGGACCTCCGGACCTCTACTTCATTCCTGTCCCTTACTTCGGACTTCCTAATCGGAACTCCGCTTTTGCACCTTTTCCTTACCTCGGACTTCCGCACGGACTTCCGGACTTTTCAGTTCCTTGCAAATTGGACACCGAGCGTAGAGAAGGGCGCAACCTCTTAAAGGTTGAAGCCAAGTCCTCGTCGTACATCGGAACTCCGCCGGACTCCGCCGATTTCCCGCGCCTTAGGATCAGTTCTTAACAGCCAGTCCTTCATAGCCTAACAGGTGTACTCATCAAAAGGGAAGGTAGTCTTATAGAGATGATAAAACGCACTAATTTTTCGACGAATGGTATTGATCCCTTTCCTTTCGTGCTTATTTCAGGTGCCTTGTCATGGACAAGTGCAGTGATATCCAGGACGCGGTATTTCAGAAGTTCTTTCGCAAGCACGTTTTGAGGCGCAACACCAGTGAGACAGAATGAGTGGAGGAGCTGTAATTTCTCAACCCCTGGAAAGTAGGTCGATTCGCATAGGCTCGTCTCCTGCTCACAGATGAGACGCAAGTATGTCTTGGTAGAAGGTTGAGCGGCAGCATAAAATATCGGAACGAATCAACTTACAGACAGCTCAGGCACCGAATTAAGTTTCTCAAGTGCGCCGGGTGCAGAGAGAACGTTTGTTCTCCATGGTATATCTTGGAAAAAGGTGCTCGTGTTGCGAAATATCCCTGAATCAGCCATAACAAATTTGCTCTGCTCGTTTACAAATTTGTAAAGAATTTGAAGTTAGAGTGGAGGTGCAAAGGTCCGAGAGTTGGAAATTCCACAATTGAAGGCAAGACGGGGCAGTCCGAGTCCACAGGCAGTGAGTGACAAAGTCAGACTCAAAGCACTGGCAGGTGACGAATAGTCAGACCTGCTAAAGCCAGCGAAGGATAGGTAGATGATGTTGATAACTTGTGACGAAGATAAGTCAGAGGCCTTGTCAGACTCGGGCTCCCTCACAGGATGATGAACTTGAAGTTAAAGTTCATTTGAACTTTGAAGAACGTGATGATGTTCAAGTGAAACTTACATAACATCATTCGTGATGCTTACTAAGAATACATAGTAATAGGGTTAGGATCTACCGGCGGCAGAATTTAGAGCAACTCGGAAGGGCTGAGCTGCGCCACTGGCAGCAGGTCACCTTATTCAATGTTTCAACGCAGGAATTGGAGAGTACATACACAAGCATGCACAAAGATACCTCAAGCTAGACGTGGGGTGTCGTAAAAAAAGCTGGTCGTTGTAAGTGCGCCCTTGTCTTGTCCCCTTCCTAGGAATGTCACGAACAGTAGTATGAGAACTAATATCAACTTGAAGATGTCTAATGTTCTTACCACTCCTGAGCTACTAAGATACACTACAAAGAGCAGTAAGTTATTCGTTACGTTTCTGCCTGACTTCCTTGCTCAAGATGTGTTTTCAGAACCCATTACAGCGACAGACGGGAAAGTCGGGGCGCTTCTACTCGACGGCACTTATTTTACCACCAGCCCTAACCAAAATTGTATCCCAAAACCTCCGCTTGGCAGTAATCGTAAAATATTTTTGCGTGAAGACAGCTTTTACAGAGAGGACGATCCTACTCATTGGCCACAGCCATACAACTCCATTTATTGTCATCACAGTGCTATTCCCCGTCCAGGTTCTATTTCAACACATGCGGTCATATGGTGGAAGCCAACGATGGATCATTTTATACCCTACTTGCATTCAATGCTGTCTATTCAAGGTCTGGGAAAACTCTCAGAAACAAAATTGACGGAGCTCCAATCTTCAGTTTCACTTCTATTTTCTTGTGTCACCGAATACATATCGTCCATCCCAGAATCCCGGGTCTCCCCTATGATAGGTCCGCTCATGAAAATGTTAGAACATGGTGCTGACCTCGATCCCACATTGCTGTCCCCTGCACCCTGTCGACCGCATGCCCACCCACGAGCACCCCGCCCCTGTCCATGTCACCTCTCAACCCCTAGCCCCTGCACCATGTCCAATGCCTGTCACCATCACCATCCTCGTCAACACCCTCGTCAACACGCAGTGACAACCAAAGAGTGCCTCTTCAACTGATCGAAGCTTATCCCCATCCACACCTAGTATCACACGTTATTCCAGTAGTATACTTTGAGGCCTTGTCCTGTATCTTAGCTATTATCTCCGAATATACTAAGTTCCTAACATCTCTTGTTCCCCTTGAGTGTTGGAAGCTCTGGCTTCCTTCCAGCATGAAAATTCTAGGGAAGAATGATATTAAAGGAGATGCTAATATATGGTCATATCTTTCACTCAAAAAATCATATGTTATGATAAAATACTATCATGTCTCATAATTCTGTCAGATAAAGCATCAGCAGTTGAACATTTCTTGCAAGGGTTTTAGCATTTTACCAGTGCATGAAAATTCTAGGGAAGAATGATATTAAAGGAGATGTTATTATACAGTCATTTCTTTCACTCAAAAAATTCTATGTTATGGTAAAATACTATCATGCCTTGCAATTCTGTCAGACAAAGTATCAGCAGTTGAACATTTTTTGCAAGAATTTGAATATCTTATCAGTGCATGAAAATTCTACAGAAGAATGATATTAAAGGAGATGTTAATATATGGTCATTTCTGGCACTTGAACAACTGTATGTAATGGTAAAATATTATCATGCCTCACAGTTCTGCCAGTCAAAGCATCACTATATGATCCCTTGTCACCTTTATTTCAGCATCTTGTAAGGCCTTGCCAAGTCTTATCTACTGATTGCGGAGTGCTAATTGTTGATCAGATCTGTCTAGTCATACCAGGCCCCTGCCAATTTCCAGATGTTGAAGGCTGCGAGAAGGTGAACAAATTTTACAAAAAAAAGGTTGTGGTAGACTAATTCATGTCTTGGATTTTATTGAAGAAGGGAATGGGCAACTTATTTGTCAAAACCTGGATGGCAGCATCTCTCGAGATGCATGCAAAGTCATCTATCCAGGCTCTAATGGGGATCCATACTGGGACTGCAACCAGTTAATTGAACAGGTCCAGGCATCTGCCATTCCGATCTTTGAGGCAGCACATCCTGGATGTCAAGCTTTGTTTATCTTTGATCAGTCTTCTGCCCATGCTGCGCTTCCTGAAGATGCCCTCAAAGCTTTTGAGATGAACAAGAGTAATGGTGGTAAGCAGCATCACCAGAAAGACACAGTGATTCCCAATAATAATCCAACCCCTGAACTTCGTGGCAAGATTCAGAAGATGATGACAGACAATGGCCAGCAGAAAGGTCTGCAACAAACCTTGGAAGAACGAGGCTTTGATGTACTTAACATGCGTGCAAAATGCTTGCCTGTGTGCCCTTGGGAATACTTCTTGTTGCATGGCTTGACTTCTTAGCAAACAGGATGACTTTGCCAATCAAGTCTCTTGACTTGAAATCCTTATCAAGGAGGCTGGTCATGAGTGCATCTTTCTTCCAAATTTCACTGCGAGCTTAATCCCATTGAAATGGTGAGTTTTCATTGACTTATTCTCTTTCAGGTTCATAATTGCATCAGTATTGGGGTTGGGTCAAGTATAGATATCAACAGGTTCCAAAGAAAACCTTTGACGATGCAAAGAAGGCCACCTTTGCAGCACTTGACTCTTGTCCTGTCAATGTAATCCAGAGGTTTATAAATCGGGCTTGGCGTTTCATGAGTGTGTACTGTATTGGGTTGACTGGAAAAGCAGCAGCGTGGGCAGTTCGCAAACAGAAAGGTCACCAGTCAGTATCCCAAGGTGCCATGATGCACCTTGATGCTATCATGAGCTCGTGTTAGGCTATGTAATCTACCTTATGCTCAGTGAAAACAAACTTCAGGTCAATGTCACGTCCAAGTCATGCAAAGTCATCTTCTTGACTAGACTGTGACTAAATGACACGTTTTATGACTGGCACTTGACTATTCAAGTCAACTGATGGTCGATTGTGTTACAATGTTATGATTTTGATATCTAGGGGCTGTAGCCATGTAAATGTACATCAAACATCATGAAATAGTCACAATGTGTATAGTCGTCCTCTAGTCATGTAATTGTCGATATTTTCGTTATGAACAGTAAATTGTATAGCAAAACATCGGTACAGCTTAATATAATAGTTCAACTGAAACCACGGGCTTAAGGGCCCTGGACATGCTGGACAGGTGGAGAAGGAGCTGGGAGGGGTGTAGGAAGTCCACGACTACTTGCAATGTTACTGGCCTTCTGTGCCGCCTTTCTAGCCTTTCGCTGATGTAAATATGTTAGTGTACTTCCCCATATACAGTGGCTCACAAAACTGTCCCAATGTTTGGTCATTTTGGACAAATGGGCTTGGTGCGAAGTGATGACATAATCCAGGGTCTTGACCCTTATGTCCAACAAACTATACCATCTTGGCTTTCTAAAACACCCGGGGTCATGTGATTTGGATAGAAACCCGTGGAGTAATGAGCCAAACAAAGTTGGGACTCATTGGGACAGTTTTGTGAGCACTTATTATTTTACATGTTTTTCCACTTTTACAGTCAAAATAATGTTTCAAGTGACTGTGGAAACCATAAACAATGTCATGTGATGCTATTTGTACTAGTTTGAGATGTTCAAATTCAACTTGACTTCTTACCACCACCATGAAAACCACTTCTGCCAAACATGCTTCTGTCATCTCTTTGCTTGAACAGGGATATTCTGTCATAGATATTGAGAAGAGGACTGGTTTAGGGAAGTCTACTGTGGGTTGAATCAAGAAGGAGGTGGATATAGACAAGGAAAACAATCCTGGTGGACGTCCTTCCAAGCTTTCTGCTCATGACAAAACATCTATTATTTGTCAAATTCAATCAGGGCAGCTGGATACTGCTGTTCAGGCTACCCACTTCATCAATTCTACTCTTCTACACCCTGTCCACCCACAAACAGTCAGAAGGGCACTTCAGAAGGGTGGTTTCCGCTCTGCCCCAAAGAAGAAAGTACCCATGTTGAAGAAGATTCATTGTCAGGGGCGGCTGAAGTTTGCACAACAGCATGAAAACTGGACAGTAGATGATTGGAAAAGGGTCTTCTGGACAGATGAAACCAAGATAAACAGGATTGGGTCAGATGGGAAAGCATATGTGTGGAAACAAAGGGGGGAATCCATCTCAGATCGCACTACATCACCAACAGTAAAGCATGGAGGGGGGAATAATCTCATGGTATGGGGAGGTATGGGTTGGAATGGTGTGGGGATGCTTATAGAGGTTCAGGGAAAGATGGATGCTGATCAGTATTGTCAGATTTTGGATGATGGGGTGATAGAAAGCTTTGAAAAGTTGGAGATGGCAGAGGGGGAGAGGTACTTTCAGCAGGACAATGACCCCAAACACACATCTCGGAAGGCCACACAATGGTTTGAAGACAATGATATCCAAGTTCTATCATGGCCAGCACAGTCTCCAGACCTTAATCCCATCAAGCATCTCTGGGACCATCTCAAACAACAACTCCGCAAGTACAAAACTCCACCCAGAGGAGCACATGAATTGTGGGACAGATTGGTTGATGAGTGGAATGGAATTCCACCAGAGGTATGTCAAGACCTCATAGAAAGTATGCCTAGGCGGATAAAGGCAGTTATCAAGGCAGGTGGGGGTCATACCAAGTACTAGACAGTGAAATAATAGATGCTCACAAAACTGTCCCAATGAGTCCAAACTTTGTTTGGCTCATTACTCCACGGGTTTTTATCCAAATCACATGACCCCGGGTGTTTTAGAAAGCCAAGATGGTATAGTTTGTTGGACATAAGGGTCAAGATCCTGGATTATGTCATCACTTCGCACCAAGCCCATCTGTCCAAAATGACCAAACATTGGAACAGTTTTGTGAGCCACTGTAGCAAGGAATATACTGCACCTCTGCGGTAATAGAGATAATTTGGTCTTCAGTAGGCTGCTTATCTAGTGGGGCATTCATTATGATACTCATCAAGTCTGGACAGATTCAATTGAGTGAAGAAAATCAGATCGTAGTTTGATATTACTTACCATCTTTTGATTTCGGCTTGTTGTTCAAGGCAACGATGCCCCTGTTCTGGATCCATCCTTTAAGTTTGTCCTTGGTGAGCACCTGGCAATGAAATCAGAAAAGTTAGCGGCTAGTGCGGCCCATTGCGTGGGCCTCGAAATACTCACATGTAGCCCAGCGTTTGGTTTGACGCCTGCTGTTGAACCCTTGCCTGTTGCACCTCCACCAGCCGAACCTCTATTGTGTCCCAGTGTTGGGATTATGTATACAAGAGTATACAGGCAAGCCAAGGCAGTTAACATGCCTGGGGAATATTGCCAGAATATGCTAAGTCATATTAACACATGTGTTAAGCTAGGACAACACTAGGGTTAGGGCTAATCCAGATTAACCATAACCCTAGGGAATGGACAGTTAACACATGCAGAGACATAAAGGGGAACCCACAGTTAACACATGCTACAGGATTACTCATACTGCAGCATGTCTATGATAGCCTATCCAAGACAAAGCTATGGATAGAGTGTCTATGACACACCCTGCAGGAAGTCTAGGACTTACCAAGCCATGATATCATATGTCACTATTATTGACACTATTATAGGGGATATCATCAGGAAATGGGCATGGTGCTGGTATAGTCAGGCAGAGTTTATAAGATCATGTCAGAATTACATTGAATGTTCAGTCGGGTATTGGTGTAGGCATCAGTGTGCCTTGGTGGTCATCAGTATGCCTCAGTGGGCATTGTCCTGACGAAATGAGGCAATCAATAGTCAATTGATGTACACACGAGATATTATCAGAGATCTGTGAATTGATGATTGCAAAAGAATCCTGGACAAATAATAAATTGCAAATTCCCACTTGAAGATGAAGGAAAAGAAGTGACTGAACCTGAAGGCGGAATGAGGTGTGTACGAGTAACATCCAGCTATGTACAGTGGTGAAGGGGTGACAGGCGCAAGACCAAGTAATTCCTGTTACCCAGAGGGCCGCAGGAGAGTGCAGGTGTGGCAGACGGCGTGGTGGACGAATAAGAGATGAATAGGGGGAGGGGGGTGAACGTGGAAGTTTTTGAAATAGCGAGCATGACTGAAGCATCTGAGGGGATTATGCAATCATTTGAGGAAGTGAATAGATGTCCAGATTAGCCGAAATAGCAGGAAGCAATCGAAATGGAACTTGCAAACCTTGAGGCAAACAGTACCTGGAGTGATTGAGGGGTCCACTAGGCCAGTGGAGTGAATGTGATGGGCTGTAAGTGGGTTCTTCAAGTGAAGAAGAATGCTGCAAGGGAGATTGAGAAGTACAAGGCACGTCCAGTAGCGAGAGGATTCACTCAAGTTTACAGGGTGGGTTTTTATGAGATCTAGGCACCTGTGGCAAAGCTGGCAACATTCTGACCCGTCACTGCAATGGCAGCTTGCAACAGATGGCCACTTGATTCATTTGACTTTGGTGGTGCATATTTGAATTCCTTGCTTGAAGATGAAGTTATCTTTCTCAGCAGCCACCAGATCATGATGACCCCAAGAAGCCACAAGCAACACCTGCAGGTTGATTACGGGTTATGGCAGGGTGTGAAGAATTGGTACGACTCACTGCATAAAGTGCTGATTGAACTGGGGTTTCAGAGGGCAGGCAGGTCACGGGCTTTTCTTCATGGAGGAGAACAACGAGTCAATGGCCTGCCTATTCATGTTGATGATTGCTTGATGACAAATGGTTCTGTGAAGCTGAACATGAAGGTTAAGGCCGAGATCAACCAGAAGTACAAGCTTACTGATCTTGGACCTGTAAACTGGCTCCTCGGAAATGAAATCTTGCAGAACGCACAGCTGCTGTCTCCCAACATGCCTACATCGAATTGATCCTGATGTGACACACTCTTGGATTCGATCATGCAACTCACAATTTCACAGGGCCCAACAAAACTCATCACGTTTGCCCCATCGACTGTCTCAATCCAGGATGGGTCCACTGGGATGCTATGAAGCAGATTATTTGCTACCTTCATCTTGGAGTTGGTGTTGCACAAATTGTAAAGAGAAAAAGAATTCGAAGCTAAGTAGCCAAAGTATATTCAAGTTCTGTAGTAAGCATTATTCGATGTGTGAAATTTTCATATAAGCTTTACTAGGGTTAGGGTTATAGTGCATTGCGCATTTGTTCTGTTCCAATACTTGTTTTGTCAAATATGGTTCATAATCAACTAGAGAAATAAAAACTAGTTTTCATAATCTGCTGCTTCTTCTCCAAGGCACGTCTCATCCCAATGTTGGAACTCTTCATCTTCTTCACCACTACTTTCACTGCCCAGGCGTCCCTCACCATTTTCATCAAAATCAGATTCTTCATCTGACTCAGGCTCTTCACTAAAGCCAGAACCTTCCGAATCATCATCAAGCTCCTCGTTGAAGTCATTTGCAGCTGCTGTGCCCCGCTCGGTGCACTCAGCACCCTCACCACCTGGTTCATAGCTTGGGGATGTCGAACTGCAGTCTGGTTCATATTCCACCTCTGATCTCTCTGCCGGTGCTGTGACTGCTAAACAAGAGCCATGGTCATCTGAACAAATACCTGCTCCAGAGCTTGGGGTATGGAGTCCACAGGAGGTCTGAGTCCGTGTCTGGACATGACCCACACCAAGGCCAACATGGAATCGCATAATAAGATCTCTGTCAGCAAACCTGCATTAAAATATTAGGACAACAATTGTATTTGAAAAAGCCAAACTTGCCGGTTGAGATAATATCTATTCCACTGGTCCCATGTGAGTCATGTGTGTTCGGGTGACAACAAGCGCCATTTTTTCTGGTCATGCTTGCCTTGAGAAAATGCAGGGATAACATGGCAGCCCCTCACAATGTGAGTAGGGTCAATGAAATCAAACGCACCCTCCGTTTCCGCTGGCGGGAAACATAGCTGATCAAGCCTATGCACATCCCAACCCCCACACGGCCCGACACGATCATACCAATGCACCCATACAGATTCAACCCTTCTGGCACAATAATCCAGCATCCCTGGACCTGTATAAATTACATTGACATGATAGATGCCCAGAACACGAGCATATAGAAATGGATGGGAATCAGAACCCTCTTCATCAGCAAGAACCATGATGTTACAATGCTTTGTGTTGGGGTTGATGGTATCCTGGGCTCATCTAACGTCATATGTGGTGTAATTGATGTGCAGAATGTTATGTGAATATATCCTGTTGTTCTTGAATAGTATTTGGTCCTTGAAGTTACAACGGGCTGGCGTGTCCAAATCATTAAGTTCAGCACATGATGCTCCAAGCGCCCCTGCTTCTGCCATCCAAGAAGGATTCTCCTTGAGCAGCATCTCTTTGATTCGAGGGAAGATGTGATCCTTCAGGTTGGGAACAAAATCCTACACATGTGGTGAGCCTTACACACATGCCACCAACTCCAAATGGTACAAACTGTGATTGCTGGGTTGCCTTGTTGCAGGCGGAGAAATGCACCAATATCTTCATAGTGCTTCTCTGTTTTTCCAATATAGTAGCGAGCTTCTGGATTCCCAGAGGAACCCCCCTCTTGGGGTACCTCAGCCACCTGGGCTTTGTCCGAGTCAAAAGACTTTCGCTTTAGCCTTTGTCTAATGCGATGGATTTGAGCTTCACGCCTTTCAATTTGAGTGATCTGCTTTATGAAATCTTTACGATCGGTTTGGCGATATCTTGCTTTGGGATTACGATGCTCAAGCTCCTCCTAATTTGAGGCATGATCAGCTTAAGTAATACCAAATTGCAAGAAATATCACCAACAGGCTCAGTAGAGTAAGAATCTGTTGTACCGTACAGGCGGATGGTATCCACGTAGTCTCCAAGAGAATGATGCTTGTATGTATGGATATTCAGCTGCTTTGCCTTGCGTGTGTTATCAGAAGATGACTCCTTTTCACTGCCTTTCGGACCAGTGTCACCCAGGGTTGTTATTCCCTTGGCATTGCGACGGCAGCGACTCACTGCTTCACGAGGGAGCTCCTTCGTCTGGTAGGCATGGCACACAGTTTCTTCAAATCGTCGAAATGCTTCCCCAAGATCCGTCGTGACATGATCCATAATTTCCAGGCTGGGATCGGTGTGCATGCAAAGTTTGGCAAGGCCATGCCAATGAGCGCATATAAACAGCAATTCCATCAGCATGGTGTTGTGTGGCTCAGGGAGTAGCCCTTCAAACACTGGAAGTGCACACTGCAATGAAAGACTTCAGTTAGATGGATGGCGGCCATCCAAATAGCAGGTGTACTTGTAAGATATCTTCGTAATTCCTTGCAGCCAGGCCTTTCATCTCCAAAGTGTTTTTGGAGAATTTCCTGATTGTATCTTGACCAAACGTAGGAACCTGTCTGTAGCTGGGACGTGTTATTAGCTTTGTTAAAATAAAATCCCTCCATTGGCTAACCGAGAGTCCAATTCATGTACAAGGCATGGGTCATATGCATCGAGAATTTGTAAGAGGTGAATGAACAAGGATTTCCATACTCCGAGCTCAAATTCATGCATAAGGTCAACGGCGAGCATGCGGAATGGATCAAACCTGACACATCCAAGAGTCTCTAGAAATGCATTCTGAAGATTTTTTGAGACCATATGAAACATCATTTTAATAATTAGCTTACAGAACTCGGTGTAACCGTGCATAGCAGACTACACAGACATTCTACTCTATGATAGATAGAGATCATGTGATTGTGTTGATACCCACATGTGTAGACACTGTAGCACAGGATTCCATCCTTGCCTTTCGACGTGTCTGATCGTGTCTGAGCATTCCATGGTCTCCCCTGTGCGCGTTCTGCTAGAGACTGCATGTCTCCATCTGGTGACAACAGGGTTTTTCGTTCTCAACTGCTATTTGTTCTGTTTCGGCTCTGTCTTAGTCTTTCTCCCTGTTCGAGCACTAGGCTCGTCCAGTTCGATCTGCCACGTCGTGTCAAAATCCCCTCAGTCAACACATCTTCCACGAACATCATGTCTATGGGCTGATTCTGCGGTGATTTCAAGCATGACGACCCTCTCGACTTTCTATACAAGCTTGAGATGTTTTTTCCCTTGGACACTGAGGTCACCGACGAGCAGGTACTTAGGCTATTTAAATTACATTTAAAATCCCTTTCATACGCAGACTTTTGGTGGAGGGAGCTACCTGCCACCAAAAAGGATACCTGGGAGCACCTCTGCATGGCCTTCGAGGCAGAGTGGCCGAAGAATACCCTCACCCCCAGGAGTGAAGCCCCACCGCCTCCTGCACCTACGTCGAGCCCCCCCATTCCTACGAACGCAGCCGCGTCGCCGCTGACGACGCCCGCACAGCCCCCATCAGCCACATCAGCAACACCAACTCTGTCACCAACCACCACCCCCAGTGTCAACGCCCTTCCAACAACGACTGCGCAAGCCGTCGTTGGTGCGCAGGCAGCCCCTGGCATCAACGAGGCTTTGGCCCCAACCTCTGACAGCCCTCCCCCGGCCCTGGAAGCCCCCCATCTGCACAACACGCCCTACACCAGCCGCGCCACGTCACACTTGACGTCGGCGGCTCCAGCATGCTCGGAACGCCCCCCTCCTGCCCCACACATCTTAGACCCAACGACGCAGGTCTCGGACAACCCCCACCTGCCCCCTGAACCCCCCGTTCCTGGCGCCACATCACTGACGACGCCCCTCATGTCCCCAACCCCTCCGCCCCAAAAACGGCCCTCTACGGCCCCCAGCACACCCCTGTCAACCCCTCAGACCCCTTCCCAGTCGAATGCCGACCTCACCCACCCCTCCGCTGCCGTGAAAAGGGTGCCGCTCGATGATGAGCAACCCCAACCCCTCGAAAGTGCGAAAACAGCCGCCAAGTCGAACGCCCGCATCCAGACCGCCCCCGACCTCTCAGAGAAGGTGACGCAGGTCTACGGTGACACCCCGGACCTCCCCCCTACCCCTGCTATGCCCCACAAGCCCGACGTCGCCCACGCGACGTCACACACGACACCGCCCCCATCCCCAGCTCAGCCCCTGCCAACCCCGACCCCCAGCCCACCAGCCTCTCCCCGTCTACCCCCCCAGCTGCCCGACACCCCCCCTGAACCCCCTACTGCCCCCGCCACGTCACGTTCGACGACGCCGACCACCTGCGTCCCCTGCGTCCACCCCACACCACCTGCGACCCCCCACTTCCCTGCCGTGCCCCCCGTTCCACCGGCCCCTCCCCAGCTCCCCTGTCGACGAGCTGGCATGCCGTCGACCATGTTCGCCAGCCGCCTCGAGCCTCCGTGAACTCCCTGCTCCCCGGCCTCATGCCCTGCAGCCTCCGAACCACCCCCTACATGCCCCGAGCCCACCCTGTTGAGCACCATGCCCCAGAGCCCCCTCCTGTTGCCCCTGCTGCCACCCCCTGCCTCACCATTGCCCAATGACACCCCCTGCCCACCATATCCGCTCTGCCGTGCTCGCCCGCTACCAGAAAGGGACCGAGGTCTGTCATTGGACCCTTAGGAGCATTGTCCAGAGGCAACGCGGACGTTGCCTTCGAGGAGAGGCCCACATGTAACCGTGCATAGCAGACTACACAGACATTCTACTCTATGATAGATAGAGATCACGTGATCGTGTTGATACCCACATGTGTAGACACTGTAGCACAGGATTCCATCCTTGCCTTTCGACGTGTCTGATCGTGTCTGAGCATTCCGTGGTCTCCCCTGTGCGTGTTCTGCTAGAAACTGCATGTCTCCATCGGTACCATAGACAGCTCATCAAGTAGGCGCTTAACTGCTGTGCCATCAACGACATAGTTATTCTCATAGATCAAAGACCTTGATGAAGAGATCCGGGTGAGAAGTTGGCTATCTCGGCATCTACGAAGTGTTGAGCACTGTTGCCGGTCACGTATTTTTCTTATGGAGACGATCCTTTGGGATCAAGCAGCGAGGGCATGGATGTTTTCCCATGTTGCGGATGGATGCTAGAAGAACCCCGTTAGGTAGAAGGCAGAAAATAGTGGTTATGAGACTCGGATATCGGTTGGTGCAGTAATGATTTACTTCTCAGGGTAGTCTGCAGAGTATGTGAAGATGCGAGGGTAAAACCGTCGCAGTTTCTTGTCATGGCATTCAATCACTACCCCATGCTGATAAGCATGTATAAACTCCGCATTGAAGATGAGCTTCAATTGCTCATGCATGAACTCCCAGTGACAGTGGGTGTAGAATGCTCTAGTTGGACCCTTGCCTTCATTGTGACGGATTGCGAAGTCTTTGAATTCATCAGACATCTAATGAGGATCATGATGGATGTGAAAATGACGCAAAGTGATTGGCAGAAATTTGGACATACATCTTTGAAATAGGCAACATGACAGCAGAGGTTACAAGAGGGGCGAATGGGTCACATCAGACCAGAACATGAGAGCAACAACAACCCTTTCCAGGCTGCAATTTGGCTCCCCTGGAGAATCTTGCAACTCTCGATGTGCATCAATAAACGACCTTGAGGTGCATAGCTCTCCATGAACAGAAACATTAGCCCCAGTACTAGAGCTTGACCAGAGCAGTTTGTATGGTTCATAGTGAAAGTGCGGGCCAGCATTTGCAATCTTTTCCTTGATAACAGAAACCAGAGAACGATGATATAGCTTTGTACCAACATAGGTTTCTACCTTGGTTGTTAGCTTTTCTCTTTTTCTCCTACCTTCGGATTTTTACTCCCCCGGTGGAATGGAACGGCAATTTTGATCGGCGTAGAGGTCCATCCGGCATCCACATCCACCCACTCCCAGTCACCATCCACCTCGCTGCTCCCAAGTATCTTGTTGATCTTGGCCCAGTTGGTATTTCGAATATTTGATGGGTCAAATGTAGGGTCACCAATGATACTAGTCAACTTTTTGAAGCTATCCTGTGATTTCTGAAGGCCGTTCATATACCATTCACCAAGGAGGAATGATTCCTTATTAGGGTATGGATAATAATTGGCAGACTCATCCAGACTGGCAGTATCCCTGCGAAAAGAACCTGCTGTCAGGCATAGATCTGAAAGCATTACAGTTTCTTCGGGGTCATGAGATGGCAGCTGCATGGAATAATATTGGCGAAGAAGCCCAAACATATTGGTTGTACTCTTGAAAACTTTGAAAGTGCGATGATCAAAGGTGCCATTCATAGATGATCCTGCATCACGGTCCGCCGCACTACTTGATGGGCCCGGGTTAGGATGGGAGCGGCTGTCTAGTGATGCCGGGGGTAGGCTTGGAGGAGGTTCGGGCAGTACGTCCACATATTGCTTTGGCTTTCTTCTTGCCCGCTTAGCTCTACGTATGGCTATTGGAAGGTCCTGAGACAATGGAGTGAGTCAGAAAAAGATATAGCAATGCAGCCATCTTACTCCATTGGGATCCTCAGGCAGTTTGGCATTATTTAGGGTGGCACTGGGGTTGACGTTGTCAGCTTGACACTGTTCAGTTTCAACCTGAAGGGATTTTGGCTTGGTGCCAGGGTTATCCAATGCAGAAAACAATGCTCGGGCATCTAGCCGATGTTGTTTCTTGACTTCAAATTGCCTCTGTGCTGCCAAGAAAGCCGTTGCAAGGCGCTTCTTTGTGTTTGAACACATTCGTTGATGGCAGGTGAGGGCATTATGCTGCAAGAAGGTTTGCCCACACCCACAAGAAATGGCCCCAGAAGGTGCCACCGAGCTCATCGACAATGATGCAGCAACTGGTGGAGTAAGAAATACAGCAACGTGGGTGGCGTAGCCAAGTCCGAGATTTGGGGATCAAGCTTCAAGTCTTTGACCGGCATCATGAAGCGAGTATCCCATAATGGAAAGGCAGCCATGAGAGTTCCTTGTGAGTTTCTTGAAGGGAGACCAGCCAAAAAAGGAAAGGAGCGTATCTGTCTCCCGTAATGACTACTATTTGATGCTATGAAAACTGTATAAATCAATAACCTCCCTTTTCAAAAGTGTAAGCAATTCAGAACGACACCATGAGTCTATCAAATGCCATCTTTCACTGGTAAGCACCAACTTAAACATTGTAGCTGGAGCATGACATTGCAAAGGCATTCCTTCGAAAATAAACCTCTTAGCTTGCCTTTTGTAGGCCACTTGACGAAAACAGACAGCACATACCCATGCACAAGTTAGCAGCCTTTTGCTCTACCCATGACTTCCAGTATCCAGGCTGTCTTTGCCCCCTACTAATCTCGGATGGGGGCAATTTGGCAGAGGACTTTGTGGGGAGCAACGAGGCAGAGATCCTGCTATCAATAAGTGGGAAGAACAGGGGCAAATATGTAGCAGTGTGTGCCAGGCAGCAGTGTGGGTACTTCGGTAAGTCCCTGTATGACTGACAGCGTTAGGGGCTCAGAGATGCTCACCAGCCATGTGATATGCAGTTGTTTTGGATGCCTTTCAGCGCTGCGACCATCCTGCTCAGCACTATCCTCATACAAATGGGGAGGCAGTGCATGCCCTTGGTAGTGCATTACGTCTCCAGTTTGGTCCAAATATGGCTTACTGCTCAGTAGATGTTCTTCAAACCATTCCTTGTTTGGCTTATCCTTTGAACAATCGGGCAACAATCTGGCATCTCCTCTATCAGTTGGACTCCGCATGGTGCCCAGGTCTAACAAAGAAGCAGTTCAAGGCCATATTTGACATTTGTCCTTGCGGCATTGTAGGAACTCGCCAGCAGTTCGAAAATCGTTGCCATGAATGCCGGGCCATGGCTGCGGTCACAGACGTTTCTACCCTTGGTGATGCTGAGTTCCTTCGCTTACTCTATATGCTGGATTCAACTGGGGTGGGAAAGGAGGTATTTGCCCAAATCTTTTCTGCCTGTCAATGTGGAATGGTGATGACAGGAAGGAGGTTCCAAATCCATGAGTGCAAAGATGACTGACTGACTTGGGCCAGTACTATAGCTGCTTACCGAGTGTTTTACCACAATTTACCGATCACTAAATTACACCACATCGACTACACAGATTATACTGATGGCGTATAATATTCATGGCTGAGAAAGTCTAATTATCTCAGTAAAAAATGAGGACAGGCCCCATGTCCAAAAGCACTGTCTTTCGGCACCATATCACGGAAAAGTAACAGTAAAATTCTGTGATCTCCGCATCACCCATCCAACTTCATCACTGCGCACTAAATTCTATAAGTGTTTGTGCCCTTTCCTCACTCTACTCACGCTCGAAATACAAAACCCTAAGTTTGGAAAATGTATTAGGTAAAAAATTCCAAGGAGGGGAGGTTGCTGAGCTGCTTAAATGTTCAAACCTCACATTCCCAGGTCAATGGTGGCGGGCAACAATGAAAAATATAGCTCATTGCTTAGGAGGGGGAGGGGTGGACGGGAGGGAGGGCTGCGTCGTAGGATTCAAATAAGGGCTATGAGGGATGAAAAGCCCCATGGCGTTAGGCCAGCAGCTCATCTTTTGTTGAAAATAGCCCCATCCCCATTTCCGCACGCCCACCCATCCTTCCAAGCTCTTCCTTGCGTTTCTCATCCGATAGCACTTCCCAATAAGATTCCTCAGCCTGAAAGCCATGGTCTACCCACCTAAAGATGCCCCCGGCAGTGTATTGGGTGATGGAGTAGCGCGTGGAGTTTTTTGGAATGGGGATGTTTGAGTGGGCAATGACCGCTGAGGGGATGAGGACTGTAGAGCCAGGTGGGAATTCAATCACAAGCCCACATTCCCAAAGCACTAGATGGCCGCCTACTTTGGGGTCATAATCCCCTGCGGCATAGATGGAGCAAATGCCAAAGGGAAGGTTGCCAAAGTTGGTGTGCTTGAAGCAGACCGTCCGAGGGCCAAAATTATAGGTGATTGATGCCCAGATGCTGTTGTGAAAATTTTGTTTAAGCTCAGAGTCATGGACGAGAAGGCGGTCCAGATGGTCGGTGTAGTATCCATGGAGTTTGGGCATCCATGTGGCAAAGGCTCCTATAACATGTCAGACCGGCGGCCCTGCTAGTAAATTCTTGGACCTACCTGATGCAAAGCCGGCCACCTTTTTTATTTGGGGGTCAGAAGTTAGGCTTGACAATGCTACATCATTTTGGGGGCTGTGACAAAGCCTGCCTGGCTTCTGCCACATATCAGAGATGGATGAATGAATAAACTTTATGGCCTTACTGGCTGGCCACCGCCATGTGAGATTCCGACTGCCATTGCCGCATGGTTTCCACGGCAATGCTTTCAATATTTCTTTGAAAGCCGACACCTCGAGGATGCATACTTAAGGAGCTGTGAGATTGTGCTGTTCATATCCCCCCATGGGCCGCCATTGGGGTGCCCGGCTAAAACGGCAATGATGCACTCGTATACATCCAGGATTGGGATGGCGGTTCTATGTCATTCAAGGGTAAGCTGGAAGGGAGGAAAGGGCAGGCAAAATAGATCTGCACACATGCCATCCCATGGAACTAGCTGGAAGCCAAACTTTGAGCCGGGCCCAACTAGATCCTCCAAAGGGTATAGCTTCTTCAGTTCATGTTTCCTGAGGCCAATGTACCCCGTTGATGCCATGTTGGCGGCTCGGATTGATATGTTGGTTTTAAATGGACTCGAAGGCGTGACATGTTTTTGAAGGGCCCTCTTGATGGACTCCCTGTGCGGCGCATGGCCCATTTCCTGCGCTTCGGCTTGTTGATGCTTAGCGCGATTTTTGTGTGAGCGCTCCTTCTTCCTAAACAAGGCCCTGGAAATGCCGTTAGCCGGCAGACTCGCGGATGCAGGAGTGGGCTGGGGGGCTGTTTTTGGGGAAGGCAGGGGTGCATATGGCGTCAAGGTAGGGGACGCAGGGGGGGAGGAAAGGGGGGAGGAAAGGGGGGAGGAAAGGGGGGAGGAAAGGGGGGAGGAAAGGGGGGAGGAAGGGGGGGAGCCTCCGCCGCCGGCCGAAGCTTTGGGCCCATCCTCATCCTTTTCTGCAGCAACAGCAGCCTCTATGAGCGTTTGAAAATCAAATCCGGGATTTGCGGGCATCATCCATGAGAAAAAACTGCCCCGGGGCCCTATGTAGGCGCGTCAGTATCCTGCTCAGGCCAGTTTGTGTGCCTGGGTTGCAATGCGGCCGGACACACTCGGACTCCCGTGCCATGGGGATCCATAGCGCATCCTAGCCGAGCGACACCAGGGCAAGACACTCACCCTATTCCAGGCCACTTTCTAACAAAGTCGCTGCCAAAATGCGTCAGCATATGCTTGAGCCAGGCTGTAGGGCAGCGTGCACGCAATGTGGTCAGACTCGCTCGGACTCCCGTGCCACGAGGATCCACAGCACGTCTTAACCAAGCAACGTGAAGCCAAAAGCATAGCACTTACCGCCTGCCATTGTTGCGAGAATAGTGACAGCAGTAAATATAAAGTTTCCTTAAACAAAACGTTCTCACACGTGTGGATGTCACGCGACTTTGCAAAGCCCTATAACCCTAACCACCCATTCAAGGAAAAAACGGGCCAAAGAGATAACCGAAACATAGGACGTCCCCGGCCTCAGCAACGCCGGGATTGCATGCAGAACTACTACATGAGCTACGCCGATACATTGTATTTGAAAACAGGGCTGCAACGCAAGTGGCACATCAGAATTTTGAAGATTCCAGAATGGGATAGAATATATGAAAAGTCCTCTGCCATTTGGGCAAAACTTTTTCTTTCAAATCTAGGTTCCCATCTTGGCAAGCTTTTGTATAACATTCCATATTTGAAATTTAAGTGCCCTCAGAATTGTAATTGCCCGCCAACACCCTCCAATTATATTTCTAATTCTGAGTACTGTTTTTGTTGCGCTCAAGATATCAATCCCCATTTGAAAGACGAAGTTGCCCTAAATTTTATTGTCTATTTTGAATATTATATCCTATTTTGGAATCAGATTTAGGCCGTACATACTTAAATTGTCAAAACACTGAAGTGTGGGGGTAAGCATACCACAAACAAGTTAGCATAGCAAGCAAGTTTAACACTGGACGTAAGGAGAAAGCCGTACCCTTGTCTAGCATTTAAGCGCCACGGCCGGGTCGTAATGTCGGGATTGTGGATTGCCCCGGGAGATCCTGGTCCCTTTTGTGCTGATTTTCTTCTCGTCTGGTAGTTTACTATGACATACCACGATGATCAGCGGTGCGAATCCTGGGGTGTAGAAAATAAGAACAAAATGGCTCACGAGCAGCACAGGTGTCTAAATGGCAGAAGTTCAGCCGTACGTCCTGCAACCCCAGCCTCAAACTCCCTATACCAGTTATGACTCGGTTCATCACTGTTTCCATAAATAAAAAGTTGCTTGTATAGCTATCAAAGGCATCAGAGATGCTCTAAAATACATTGCCATGATACTACGTACCACGCTGAGAGTCCCTGCAAACATCAGGAGTGGCAGGGGTTTTGAGGTGTCCAATTTCCCCCCAGGAACGGCGCACGAAGAGAGGGAACCCCATACAGAAGAATGGCGGGCGAAGAGCAATCCACTTGTAATATGATGGATTGCCTCCATCTCATATAGGCCACTTGTGGAATGGCTGCTTGCCTATCATCGGTCAGCAGCCTCCGATCTCATCTCCAAGTCACATATTTCAAAGAATACTCACCAACCAACTATCATTTTGGAGAAGTGCCGCTGCCCAGCTTCGAGATGCAGGGATCTGCGTCCCTTCCAATCCAAAACCCCCTTGGTCCACCGAAGTCGCCAAGATTGCTGCCCCCTTCGTCTCCCAAGATCGGACTAAAGCGAAGTAGTCCCGTAGGACAACTGCGTGGATACTTGGTTTCAGAGAACAAATAACCCAGGGTTGTAGCTGATCGAACAAGGTCAGACTTGGAAAATAACTGGTCGCATGATTAGAACACGATGACCTTGAGCTTCTTTGCAACCTTCCCCACCACCGGCAACAACTTAATCCACCGTGCATCCGTCTCACTGATTTTCTTCTCCCGTATTTGGGGCCCGACATCCTCACAAAGTGTCCACATTTTCGTCTTTACCCTGCAGTGTCACGTAAATATGGCTTTCACCTGTGTGTCGCTTGCCGACTCAGGTAATGGTGTTATGCTCGAATCATCAAATATTTCGTCGGTGGCAACATCTTCAACGGCATGTTCTGCAAATTGTCCGGCATGCTCACATTAAGCTTGGCATATAGACGACACAATGTTGGCTTACCAGCATCACTGCTCCCTTCAAAACAATCCAGGTAATCCAGGATTTCTCGATCGTTGATGAAAGGGCTATACACTAAGCAGGAATGACAAGTCATAAGTCAGCATAGGATCAAATAAGATGTGCATTGTTGACACTCACCAGAAAACTGTCCATTCAGCATCAGAGGGAATTTTGCAATCCAGATCTCTTCCGCAAGTGGGGATAACGGGAAATCATCTGTAGATTTGTGCCGTCGGGATACATCTGTGACGTAAAATGGCACCGTGTTCATATCAATGGACAGATGCCCGCCATAGTGAAGGCCAGGGTAGATTTCCGGCAGATGAGGCTAACGATGCATGAAATGAAACCTACAGCGCAATAGATCCAGTTGATAAAATGCACATATTGCAATGTCTTCATTACAAAGTTTACAACAGATCTGTCAACCTTGGGCATGTTGAACATATATCGCGCTTAAAGTGAAAAAAGGTGGCTCACATAGATGGCCCAGACGACCAGATTGTCTGCGACAATCAATCCAAGTATAGGCTTTGCATACACTTGTGTGTCCTGGTGCTAAAAAATAGTTAGTTCCATTGTGGTTTATGTAACACTGCTAGCAAAGGTTTAAGGCTTACATTGCGGATTCCATAAGGCATTGTGGGTGAGAGATCCCATTTGTTATTGCTATCTACCTCGAGCAACATCCCGCATAAAAAACTGCCCACTGGGGAGTTTCCTGCTGCCGTGGCATAGCCATCCTGGGAAGTAGATTTACGTTGAATGCGCAAATTATCTATATTAAAAACAATGGCTTACCCAACATGCTGGCAGTGTAGCTGTTTTGAGATCACAGATATTTTGCAGCTTGAAAACAGTTAATCACTCACGTTCGTGACAATATGAAGCGTTTGTGCTCAGCACCTTCGTGCCGGGGCCAAGTCCACTGCCACTGGCTATCGGCGATCGGGCCAGAGAGACTGGCATCAAGGCTTATGACATAATCAACTGGTACCTGCCATGCATTGGGCGATATAGTTACCATAGAGTGCATCAGCCTGGCTCTGCAGTGCAGCAGTCTCTCCCCATATGCGGAAGTCAGCGGCCATCAGATGAAAATCAAGATGTTCGTCGGGAATAAGTGGCTCTGAGTCCGTGTCAAACTCAATAAAAGTATCTAAAGATCCTGTTACATTAGTGAGGTTGTGAGTTCTGGTATGCATAGTAGAAATACCAAGGTCTCTGAGTGTATCTGACAAAACCACTGATAAGCAAATCTAAGTGCCCATGGCAAAACAAACGCACCTCGGTAATCCTGCTCAGCAGCCATTATTTATGTTCGACTCGGGGGATGTTTGAAGGTTTGTGGGTATGCCTACTTTGGATGGGAGTTATGGTAGAGTTGGGATGGATGGCAGGGGATGACGTGATTAATTTAAAAGATAGAACATGCTTCAGGACCCTCACATACTGTCATATTAACTCAAGGGCGCCATTCTCGTAACCGATGGAAATGGCCATCATGAGTTCTGATTAGTGTGGGTGTATTCTAGCAACGCAGAGCATTGCACCAATTAATCGATGAACAACTTATGTGCGGCTGCCATGTTATTCGCCTGATACTACTAGTAGTGAGTGCTGCATAGCAGTAGTCGCAGAGCTGCAAAAAGACAAAAAAAGAGGGCAAAGCCCAAGCCAGACAGCCAAGCCAGACAGACAATAAATTCTGTCTGTTCATCTGCTTAGTTGGAACTGATGGTTCCTGAATGCTAACCTGTTCGAGTACGAAACCTTGTAGCCACACTGCAAAAGGCTCACCTGATAACAGTGGCCAGGATAAATCCCTTGTAAGGAAAAGATCAAAGATCTATTGTAGATGTCAATCAACCGCGTTGTTTTAATTTTATATATTGCTTTTATTAACAAGGGGATCTTCCGATTGATACCGGATAAGTATCAGATATAATTAATTCATTACCTGTGCCCCCATTCCTGCACATTCCTAAGAAACAACTCAACAACTGACACATTAAATTCATTCTCAATATCTAACTAGTCGGCATATTCAATAGCGCACACGTAACCTCGAAACATCAACACTCAAAAGTGGCAGAAACTGATTGAAATCTACTTGCAGGGCGAAATTTTATGATCTTTCTTCACAAAAAAAAACTCATGGAATGGCCTTTGCCTTCGTAGCTGTTCCTGTGAGAAACATTCCCTGGAGCGACCCAAAAGTGTAATTTCTGGTCCCAAATAGAAGGTGCAAATAGCCACACCTTGAGTTTAAGGTCAAGTCCAAGGTCCATGCACGCAGTCAATCAGAAAGAAGAGTTTCCTTTTCAGTCAATCTGCACAAAGTATAAAAGGGTTGCATGACTTCAAAGCCTTGCTGCACAGGAGTAACACCACATCTGAGATATCAATGCAATGACTTGGAGTTTATAGGGTTTTTGTTTTTGGAGCTTGTTTATAAACAACGTGGTGACGTGTAATTGCCTGTTTGACACCCTTTGAAATGGCCACCACAACAGTACTTGCACCCAGTCAGACACTTTCCTCCAAGTCGCGTTTGAGCATCCAAGCACATAGGTGTGATTTCTGTGGAGCTTCTCCTATACCCTTGCAGCATCGTCCCTCTTCTACCAACAAGGCTTTGGGCAGCATATCTCATGCTGCCACACCTTCACCGAGTCACAATGTCTCGACGCCACTTTCTATATCCCGCTCTCCTCCCAAATTCAAATCCATTGTATCACACCTATTCTTTAGATTCCTCTACCGCCAAGTCAAGCTCACCAATGTCGGCCTTCCAGCGGTATGGCCGCCACAAGTCCCAGATTACTCACAAGGTTCATGATGAATTCTAGGTTTTTGTTGACCCACACATGGAGTTTATCAGCTCACAGGAGTACACAAGGCTACTCAGGTTGCGCTGGGAAGAAAGTTTACGAGAGCATGAACTGATGCGCATGAATGACTCCTTCCAACCATCCGATCCAATGGATACTTATGCAGTCAATACCACCATCCAGCTTGATCTTTTGCATTCTCGGTTAGAGCGAGCAAGGCTAGAGGTGGAGCTGTATGCAAGGTCAGAGCATTTGATGAAGAAGGATGTTTAAAGGGTGTAATGATTAGAGGTTCGTGTGTCTTGATCCTGATTATGAACATTTCACACAGGTAACGGCAGTGAAGTTGTGCACATTGAACGGAAGCTCAGAGGCTCCTTGCTGTCTTTTTTTATCATTTCTCTCTTCATTTATTGCTTATTTCTTTGTTTCTGGACTCCCTTTAAATAGGAGGGGGTTATGGACATTGTTGTACTTCGGCTCTGTAGATTGGATCTTCCGTCTTTCCTGCGGCCTTGAATCCGTTGTATCCATGCACTTACATGATGTGCATTTCTGCCACATTATCCGAATGCCATGATATATACATGTTGATCACAATTACAAACTCCTGTCCGTATTCCACGTTTCAACACCAGTCAGCCAGTTGGTCAAGAACTTGAATCATTGCGTGAGAAAGTCAATGTGAACAATCTCACGACTGACCCTGAAGTCCGATTCACAGCATGCCCCAAATTCCATTTGAATTTACTCCTAATAACTGGGGATACATCATATTTAGCAAAGACTGAGCCACGCCTGTAGTCTCGCCCACTTTTTGACTGAATGCGTCATCGGTGTAAGTCTTTCGAGACCGCTTCATGGGTGCGTCATTCTGATGCTGGGATTGGAGAGTCTGGACTCACATTTGAATTGAACAATCAGATTGAAAATGACCACATACGGCTGTCATGGTATCGATGGTATGGGCTAGAGCTTTCCCAATCTTTGACTTGCGATACTCCAGATGATTCTGCCCCTTCTTTGATCAGAGTGCTAGAATATCGACACTCTGTCATCCATTTATGTCGATAATCCGAGGCTTCTACTTCTAGGCCATAAATTTGAGTGTTGAGTTCCCTGATGATTGCATGCGCTTCATCTAAAGAAATCTGCATATCTGCTACATAGCGCAGCATCTCGGTATCTGTTTGGGTCCCAATATCTACCATAGCTTTTGTTGGGAGGATCAGGTTGTCAAGGGTCATGCAAAATTACAGAGGAAAGGAGTTTCACCAGTGTGAGCTTCTGTGAATGAGTGGGCTGTTCGAGAAGCATAGCGTCGCGTTTTCATTGATACATGGTTCAAACCATAGCTATTGAGCATATATCTGGATTTGTAGCATTATGCATGCTGACACAGTGCTCACCATGATATTCGCTTGGGTGTCTTGGAGGTTGGGGAGCGGGGCATGATAAAAGAAGTCAGAGAGTTGGGTTTTGAAATTCATCGCTGACCTACCACGATTTATACTCAGTATAGAAACTAGATTAGGCAATCTGGTAGTCTCACTTTACATAATTTAGTAAGACAGCAACAATCGGCAAACCGCATTGACCCTAACCTTTATAACATCGTGGTAGTGCCAAGGTTGATTTTTGACAATTATCAGATTTGTATCAAGGCGTTCTCTATTCCCTACCCTGAATACGCTGTTGTTCGTCCGCCAAACTTTCTGAACTGCTCATCTCCTCGGACTCTTAGAAGATGCGTCTCTCTGGTTAAGACTCCATATCGGACTGTGGCACGAGATGGCGGACAAATTTCGCGTAAAGAGTATTTATTTTTCACACCTTCCATGGAAGACGTCAGTGTTGCCTAGACCAGGAGGTCTAGAAGAGCTGAAAGATGCTGTTGAGGTATTGGTACGTGACTCTTACACATTTCAGCTGAAAAGGGCTGAGAACTTAGTACAGAAGTTTATCCGTATCATTCAAGAAGGGGAACAGGCGTTATGGAGGGAGATGATGGACTCCGAAGAACTTCTATCAAATGGTTTGACAAGGCCGCAGCATCCTGCACCTCAGGGCTTGCAAACTTTGGCTAGTATCTTTTGTGCCGATGGCTCAATGCCACCCAACAAGAAGGACACGATTATAAAGGAGCTGTTAAAGTATCGCCTCATTGATGTGTTTGCATACACGAGGAAGGGGATCGATCACTCCGATGACTCAACCATCCCAGTGCCAAGGCAGGATGTTGTACGAGCAGCCCCGCAACTAGTACGCCTCAGCTTTATTTTCTCTGTTTTGCAAAGCTCAATCCCACTTTCGTCAGGGCCATGCAAAAATGTGCAATTGGCCAATGGTGGTGCACGCCGCTCGTACTGCAATAGAAGCTGAGAGTAGAAGGGCAGCACATCAGTCCAGCACCAAATATCCTCCGGAAAGCAAGTTAATTACCTGCTTGAGTCAAGTCTGCTCTGGGGCAAAAGCCATTCACAAAAATAAGATTTGCTACAACTTTGGAGCAGCTGCCTTTTATCTCTCCTACTTACTTGACGTGCGGCCCTCTTAAAATACCACCCCAAATACCTAGCTGACATATCTTTGTTGTAGGGCAATGGTAACCTTCCTGATGACCAAGAATCTTGGCTAAACACCATGTCCCGGTGGGTCCTGTTGCCAGTGTAGGGACTCATATTCACAGCTGCCTTACGTAGATCCTACGGGATGGATGTTGACGATCAAAGGTGGCATAACCTACCGTCTCTGGCCCAATTGCAGATGCCACTGCATGTAGCACTTATGGTTTCCCCAGTCTTTCTCTTAGGAAATAGATCCCTTCCAGTGATCAATGTCAGCAAGTCCTTGTTGCTGGAGGTAAGTCCAGAGTGCCGGTGATGAAACATATCCTATGACATAGGTTTCACAGCTATGGCAATCTTTTGGAAATTCCTCACCATCGCTCATCAGCGAGGTGGAAAAAAAACTCTGGGAGCTTGTCTATGCAGTTGCCTGCAACCCTGAGCAGCTCTTCGATTTAGTTGAGAGGAAGGTGGGAGAGGTTGACACCATGCTAGTTAATGTCAAAATTGGGGAGGAAGCCACCGCTTGGTTCAGCTCAGGTTGGCCATTACTTTTAAACTTATGCCTCACAGCATGACTAATGATAACAGGCAAGCTGTTGAAGGCCCCAGATGAGGTTTCTCGTTCACCCCACCCCCTTACCGCTAGAGGAGATTTGCAGAGGAGGGAGGAGGAGGGGGAGGAGGAGGAGGAGGGGGGGGGGGTTGAAGAGAGGGAGGGCAGGTCGTGTGCTGACGGCACAGGTTCTAGGAGTTCAGGTGGTATGTGTGGGCCAAATGATGGTGGATTGGACACAAGGGGCGGTTTTGGGAGCAGCGGTATGGCTGGCGTAGGGCATGAGCTCAATGGCCGGGGAGAGGTTGACGATTCAGGTGGTGCAGGCATGGGGATAGGCAGTGGGGTGCTGGGTCTGAGGGCTATAGGAGAGGTTGACGTTTTAGGTGGCGCAGCGGGCGGTGGGGTGTTGGGTGATGCAGTGGATGGTGGTGGTGGTGGTGCAGCTGCTGTTGTGGGCTTGGGGGGGGGCACGGGTCGGGGTGGGGGTGGGGATGATGTGGACATGGGCACGGCAAATGTTGAAGGTGAGGGTAGTGAAATTGATAACACGGAGAAGGACAGCGAAGGAAAGAAGAAGGATGGAGGCAGGGTTGAGGTTGGGACAGATAACAAGAGCGATTTGACGGACAGTGGGGATGAAGGAGAGGCTAGCCGGGGTGAAGAGAATGATCCGAGCACGGATACAGACACAGCCACCAACACAGGTGCCAACACAGGCAGAAAGCCAAATCTGCCAAGGAAGCGCAAAGCAAAACCCAAACCCAAAGCAAAGCCAGAGCCCAAATCAAAAGATGGGTCGGATGATGATGATGAAAGCTCGATGCTTCCAGCTCCAAATATACTCTTGGAACTTCGGGAGAACCGTTTCGTTGAGGTTTATGACTTCACAATGGAAATGGTATGTTTCTCCATATTTCAAAACTTGTAATTTTAATTTATCTGTGTAGGCTGATGTCAAGAAGGACCTGAAGGACATAGCTTCAGCACAAGTCAGCCCCCTACACTGCCATACACTTTGTCTCACGCCGTTGTCTATAGTCCAAAAGGAGGGCAGTTGGTGATGCAGTGTTGCTTTGGGCTCCTGGAAGGGAGCAGCCAATCAGTTATACCCCAAAGTTCCATGTGAGTGGTTCGATAATATACCATGAACCACATTTTAATAAGTTTGTCAGTTTGCTACGGATGTCCGAGCCTTCAAATCCCTGCAAATGTTAATCAATAAGCACTACCTGAATGATCAGCCTAGGTGGATGACAACACGTGAGGAGCAGAAATACGATCCTGAGCATTCTACAATCTGCTGTCTCACAAAGGCCGAGTACGAGGGCTTTTTGGAGTCGAAAATTCAACAGATCCTGCAAAAGCAGCATATTGTAGTCATGGGTCTCGATCACGAATCGTTAAAATTTGACGAAGATGGCCTGGCTACTTTGGGAGGGCTGGAGATCCAGAGAACCGTCCATGGTGTGTATGGCTGCCGATCAGTTTGGATTGTTCAAAACATTTCTTCAGACCAATCTACAGAACTCAATAACGATGCTACCTCCCGGAATACATATGGGATGCTCCTCGATCTTAAAGAAGCACACGATGCAAACGGCAAAATTCTAAATGTCCTGGACCTTCCAATTGCCATAGTGTCAAGCTCTCCAAAGGGCTTGAGCAGCGATCGGGTTGCATTCCAGCGTACCCTCCAGGCACCTATGTGTAAAAAATGGGTGGAGTATCCGGTGGTGGAGATGGTTTGGGGGTTAGCAGCAACAACGGGTGCCGTTTCTTACTTTCACATCGATGCCAATGGGTTTGGAACTTGGATTGATGTCAAGACAGGATCCAAATATTGGATTCTGGCAAAGCCAAAGAAACCCCTTGACTTCGCTGCAGTTTCTCTCTTTACAGACCACTATGACCAGGAAGCTACAAATGCGCACAAATGGGAACTAGAGGCCATAATGCTGCTTCCGGGATCCAGGCTGTAAGTCGTTCATCCAATTCTCAATCTGGTCATGAGGCTCAGAAGCTTCAGAATTATGGGGCCAAATATGCCACATTATGTGGTTACTTCAGAATCCGCCATTTGCTATGGTGGACATGCATACACCACCTCGATGATTAGCCGATCTGTCTATGGCATCTTTCACACCTTTGTTGCCAGCAGCCTAGTGACAAACACGGAGCATACCCGGGCAAGTCGGCTACTGCTACAGAGGCTCGTCCTCTACATTCACGACCATGTGGTTAAGCCTTCCACCCACAATATCTGGCTGACCAATGCCCACATCCCACAAATGGATACCACTGAAGGCTCCCTTGACTTTTTCCATTTGTGTGCGCTCATGGAGTTTGGTGAGCTTCTCGACCCATTTTCATATTCTCAGGAACCGGATGCCAATAGCGCCCAATACCAAATGAACACGATTTACGCAAGAGGGTGTGTGCGAAATTTACTGAAGTGGTGGCACTCAAGGTTTGAACACTACTCAGCCAACGGCCTCAGCCCTCAGAAGGATTATGTGGTGTTCAACCATTTATTGGAAAAACAAGTAATGGCCCTTATCACCTACAAGAAGCTGGGGGATGGGCTTAACATGCTACCTGATAACCTTGCATGCACATCGAAAGCCCTGATAAGGAGGGTGCTCCAAAGCTTCACTGGGCCCCCAAACTCCATCATCGACTACCATCCATCATACAGGGCAAACTTCTTGGAATTGCCACTTGACTTGGATGCCCAGCTTTCTCAGTCCTTTGCATGGGAGGAAGCACTGCTCATTGACGTAAGATCCAAAATGCAGCTCAATGTGCCCAGTATTGGTAAGTTTTTTATAGCTGGTTGAATTCGCACGCTAATTAATACGAAGCAACGGGCCTAGGCATCTATGAATTGGGGGCTTTTGCAGGTGATTTGGAGTTCATCAAAATTCATGTTCAGGCCGCGCGAGAAGATAGATCCATTGATGACGTTGTGCTGGAGCTTGCCAAGAGGGAGCGCAATGGCTGCAAAAGAAGTGAAGGCAGGATTGGCGCTGGTGCACATCCTGGTGTATAGGCGTGTCATGGCTCACGATTCTATGCTTTCACTAACTAAGGACCCAGAACCTTCAAGAAAGAAAAGGCGCACTGCAGTTACTATGGACTGAGTAAGATCAGGAGTGGCGATGTCATCGTATCGCCAATTTTTATATCTGTGTAAATCATACATTTGCTGCCACTTATGTATATATTATACTGATCCCATATTATATCAGGGCTTATGAGAATTCTTTTCATAATTTTCCGATCCACTCCTGATCATGCTGACTTTACAATCACCATCAAGAGATCCAAGTTCTCAGCAGGGATTTACGAAACTGTAGATTTTGAATCACACCCTACTTACTATAAATGGCAGCAATGTGTTCAACTGCACAGATCAAAAGGAAATTAAATTAGGGCTACACAGTTCCCCTTTTTTAGACTTCGATTTCACAGCAGCTGTGGCCAGGCTTCCTATTCTGACAGTCCCTTTAGGCAAGTTGGTTATGCGGTTTCTTCTTTTAATATTCGTGTCTTCATCACACGGTTTGCATGTGTGGCTCCTGCATCCTCTGAGTGCTCCATATGCCTTCTCCAGACGAAACCCAAGACCCATCTGGGAAAAAACGTCAAAGCGCTCTAGAACTGGGTCCAAGGAAGAAAGCATTAAGCATTTCAGTCCATGCATGAGACTCAGCACTATGACTGACTTTCCTTACCAGTCACATTACAGATCCACTGGTGCACCATGGTTGCCACTTCGGCCGCACTGTTCATGCTTTGTGTAACTTTCAAGCTCTTTTGACTAATGGGGTATTGTATTTGCAAGAACTGGCAGAACGAACTTTGGAGTCATTCACTGCTGAGTGCATTGCTCCTGTGTTGGGATTATGTATACAAGAGTATACAGGCAAGCCAAGGCAGTTAACAAGCTTAGGGAGATGGAATACAAGTCCTAAGCTTAAGGTTAGGGTTAGGATCTGCCACTGGTAGAATCCAACACAGCCACAGGGAATAATATTAATTCCCAAGCTGCTACCCTTAATAGACTGGCCAAGACTACAAAGACTGCCAAGACTGTCTCCTATGCTATCCAGGAAACCCCTTATAATATACAATGATAGACAAGTCTATCTGGAGAATTATATAGGGGATATGACATAGTTATTCCATTATTAACTGGTACAGGGGTCTATTACAGAATACCTCCTTTATATATTAAAGGAGCGCATTACACTATACCTCCTAACTGTGTAGTATAAATATTGCACATCATGTAGGAGATGATAATAACATTCCTCCCTGTGGCAGTCTCCCTCACTCACAAGCCTTTGAGATTAACTTCATCCTCTAACCTTGTCCTTAAACTCTTCCTGTCACTGTTCACCACTCCATTCCCAACATCCCGCTTCCATCAGCTCTTTGTGCAGACTACCATTCCAGGGAACGGCGTGAACACAAAATATTTCAGCTGCTCTTGGATTCTGTACCAGGCCTTGAAGAGCACCTTTTGAGGTCAGATGATGAATTGACCATTGTAGCCGAGCTAGTGAGAATTATATTCAGCTATTTCAGTGTTTCAAATGAATTGATTGATTATAGCTGCGAAAAGGGGCATCTGGTGCTAGGGGAGATGATACCAAGAGTTTAAAAGTGGCTGTTTTGGATTGGATCACCCCGAAAGGCCAACCACTCATTCCTCCCCTTGAAAGGAATATCAAGAACAATCGTGGCTTCAATCATGAGCGGACAGGGGCATTGCTATGTCCAACTGAGCTGGATTGGTCTAATGAGGAGTAAGTGCAGTGGTCTTGCAACATGTCAATTTGACCGCTCTGCCCTATATAGTACTAAGCATAAACTCAAGACCAGCGAGTTATCTGTCAGTGGAGATCAGTGGCCTACCTTCATATATGCTGGATACAGTTTTGACCCACGAAATCCTTGGAATGGCCTTTTCCGAAGCCCTTTGCTTATATGTGTAAGTTTCAGAATTCTACTTTTGACTTCCGATGGTCATGTTATTAATTGCTAAATAGGCTTTCAAACACATATTCACCTCTCCAAGTTCAGTTGAGAAGGAACCCAAAGCTACTCGCTAAGGGAATGCATGTATACATGGCATGACATCTGTCACACCTGGGTCTATTGCATATGTTGCAACCCAGGTTAGTCCAGTTATTGCAGTGAAATTCAGACCCACAACTTACCATATAGGAGGTTCGGTTTGCACTGAGCTCATCTCCAGTATTCTCACGAACAGATATGGCAACGGACTCTGAAACATTTTACAATAGTGTTCTTGACTTTCTGGAAGATCCAGAAGAAATGGTGGAGGTTAAAGAGCTGCTTACTTGGTGGAATTGGTACGAGCCTCATGGGTGTCTGGTGTAATTTCTGAATGTGTCCTTCACAGTCAAGTGTTTCCTAACTATTCTTCAGTGAAGCGTGTCATTTCAAAGCACAGTGCACTGGCCAAACTGAAGGAGAGAAGGGGAGATCTGTTGAGGAACATAATTAGGACTTAACTTTTTAGGATTTCTGTAGTCTGTTAAATTGACTTCTCTGAAGGCACATTTTCTGTAGAATTGTTGTAATGTCAATTCCACACTGGATCCTGTCACAAGGTTTTCAACTCCTCCCAGCCTCATTACCACCTAGTGGGATTTTCCCAAGATAGTCAGTGTTTTCCAATTGTTGAAGCACCACACAAACACTACCTTTCATTGCATGCAAAGGGCATCCTTCGAAATATGAACTCCCACAGAGTGATTACCCTTTTATAAACCTTTGGCCACAATCCACTGATTGTTTCAACCTACTGTCAGTGCCAACTTAGATAGTGTTGCTGTACTTGGTCAAAACCAACTTGCATTGGATGCAAAGGCATTGTTTTCAATCCTGGATGTCTTGTTATAATTTCCTCACTGAAATGTCAGCAATGTATCAAACTTCCATCAGTTTGTTGGGAGATGGTGGTACCTAATCAATATGTTTTGTTTTTTACTCTGGGACCTACTGTACCCTCTTATATATACACAGATGCTCGGTTGTGTGAAATTACAAGGGATCGGCCACTATGAACTGCCATGGTAACCTGCCATCATCTCTAGTCTAATTTTCAAAGTCCCCTACCTCACCCCCCTATATATTGATTTTTCATGGGCAACATGATGTATTTGTTACACAATGATGCATTTATAAAGCTATCTATAACATTATCATTCAACTGTTGTTTCCCTGATGATGACATAGTTATTCCATTATTAACTGGTACAGGGGTCTATGACAGAATACCTCCTTTATATATTATAGGAGTGCATTACACTATATCTCCTAACTGTGTAGTATATATTGCACATCTTGTAGGAGATGATAATAACATTCCTCCCTGTGGCAGACTCCCTCATACATTTGACTTAAACTCAATACCTCAAAAACCTTGTCCTCATCTTGTGCTCAACTTCCTGATCCCAATACCCAGCAGACCCGTGCCTCCATCTCCAGTTGTCAAACTTCCAGTTGCCTAACCTCCAGTTGTCGAACCTCCCATTGTCACTCTGTCTATTGCGCTTCCAACTGCTGCACCCATGCCTGTTGCACCTCCACTCATTGCGCCTCCTCCCGAGCCTAGCGCACCTCCACCTATTGCACCCGTGCCTTTGCTACCACCCATACTGCCCATCGTTCCTCCAATGAGACAATCACCTGCCAGAGACAGAGCCAAATATGCTGATGTGCTACCAATGATTGTTGAGGGCGGCGGTGACAAATGGGGTACAATTGGTGAAGATGGAGGTGTTCGATGGCCTGAGCCAAGGTCAAGGTCCATTGGAGTCACCGTAGTTCTAGGTTGAGGTGTTGCCATGGACTTTTAAACCATGATCATTAGTATGATAGTAAAAATGGACATTATGATTAAACCTACCCCCCCTGCTTTGACCCACACGTCACAGAGTTCGTCAATCAGATTAGAAAGATATGTGTCAGCTAGGAATGAGGTAGCATGGATGTTCTGCTCAAAACAGATATGACGAGCAACTTTGCAGGTCTTGACGGTGGCGGCAATAAGTTTGCATGCCATTGTAGTAGTTCCGACGCAATCCCAGGATTGAATGACAGATTTGATCGTCATGCTTCCACTAGTGAATTGACGATGGCCCCAGGAGGGTCCAGTATCGTCCTCGGAGAGACTAGGATCAGTAGGGTTTGAAAGCTCGATTCTAGAAAGAAAATCAGACGTAAGGGATGGAGTTACTCCTACTCCAAAGTTGGGGTGCGCCTCCATTGCGTTCAAGAGATCGATACCATGACAAATTGAAGGGAAATCTTGCACAAGTACACCTGACGTAGTCTGTGCAGAGGTTGAACTTGAATGTATATAATGTATACATACTTTTCAATGCCGCATCTTATGTTGATGTTAGCACCTTTGCATTTTGTAAGGAGAATACATACATGATGATTCAACCCAAATAAACACCAGTGCGCCATGCAGAGTAATCGTAGGCGTAGACACTGCAGTAGCCCTTGCACCAGCCGCCGGCACTGTTAAAGGAGCCATCCAATCAAACTGGGATGCCGGCTGTTCACTGTGTTGTTCTCCTTGATGTTTCTTGGCTGGCATTTTCCCGCGCGGACTAGATGGGCCAGGCCGCTTCGCACCGCTGGTCCTACTCGTCGTTGGTGATTGCATGGAAACGTCGATGGTGTCTTCATGCAGAGTTGTGCTTCGATGAGAGGCATCACCTGGGAGGGGGAGGGAGGCAGGGGGGGGTTTATGATACATAAGATAAAACTGAGCATACTGGCATTCTTATTATGCAAGGCCCCATCGCCATCACCACTGCTGTCACCACCCCCACCGCCATTGGTATCACTACCGCCGTCTACATTTGCCTTTGCCTTTGCCTTGCCCTTCTCCTTCTCTTGCTTCTTCTTGCCGTTTTTGCGCTTTGAAGCCACAGTGGACAACTTTGAAGCTATGGCTTGAATTGAATTGCTGAGAACATGCTCTGCTTTTCAGTTAGAAGCGCACAGTTTTAGTAGGGGCTGCTCAGCTTCTAGTCTTGATATAGCGCTTGTCCAATCCTTGGGCTGATGGGTCCGATAGTACATTTTTGTCCTTCGCATCCTCGCTTGGCGAGACGAGCCATGGTCTGGAAGTGCTGACAGTTCATTCACGATCCTCCGGGCCGATGCCTTGATGGCGGACCATTCGTGGTTGCTAATCATGGTGCCGTCGGGGTGACAGATGGCTCTGTCCATGCTCGGCCGTGACTTGTTTGATTCTTGTACATTCACATCCGCATCTTGCCGGCAGTCTTCTAGAAGCCAGAGGATCTCAAAAGGGTATTGGGAGGGTTGTATGGCAGGCTGAGTGGGTAGATTTGGTAGAATTGAGACATAGGAAACATGGGAACCTGGTCGGTGGCTTTGGGAGATGGAGTCGCTTGGATGGATGGAGGTTGCTGGAGAGGACTGGTGTGCTGCTTGGCCACTTAGAGACATGTAGCATGTAAAATAAGGCAAACTGTAACTAAATAGAATTACGCACAGATTTGTGTTTACTTGAAGGCTTTGAAGCTCAGCAGTCAGGGTAATGACCTTTTGTTTCACTGCCGAGAGCTCCGTTTCCAGGGAAGAAAGCTGGCTCTGGAGAGCAAAGTTATTGTTCTGGAGGTTGAAGGTCGTTTCTGCCAGTTTTGTTTGGGTTTCTTGTGATTTGATTTGCAATGTTTGTAGGGCCTGGTTTCAACGATAGAGATCCATAATGCAGGGGTGCTTCAGTAGCTCAGGAAGCTCATTTGCTGGTCCATTTGCGGGTTGTGAGAATTGCGGAAGTTCACTGAAACTGAAGTCGAAGTTGTCATTGAAGTTGGGGACTGACAATGACATTGTAGCAGTTTGTAGTTGAAAGGTGGATGCGTGGACACAAGCTGAAGTCATGTGATGAAATAGTCAAATGACTTTATCATGTCCTTATCTATTCAAGTTGAACTTACCTACTCACCACCATGTTCTGCTACTGTCGAAAATGCCAACCCCCAAAGATTCGAACCAGAAGGACCATAAAACATCATCTAGATGATGATATCGAACATTTGGCAGCTGGGAATTACTCTGAGATCTACACTACTATACTGCAAAATGGCATTGAGAAAACTAGGGAATCATTAATACTAGCAAATTCAGCTGCAGGTCTGTGTATTTTTCTGACATAAACTGATGTGCTGACCTATGCCTATGATAATATGAAGTCCCAGGTGTGTGTCTTGCAGATAAAAATATAAATCAGAACAAGCTGATTAAAAGAACATTCTAAGACCTTGATGGAGCAAGAGTCAACACTGGCTCTATTGCACCCAGTGCCATTGATGTTGATGACCAGTTCAATATGTGTGTAGATGTCTCCTCTCATGACATGGACACTTCTGCAGAGGACTCTGATGATGATGATGATGTGGACTCTGATGATGATGATGATGATGAGGATGATGAGGATGAGGATGATGATGATGTGGATATTCCTTTAACTGCAACAGACATTGCTGATGAAGATGAAGATGAAGATGAACTTGAAGATGAACTTGAAGATACATTGGCTATGGATGTCAATGGCACAATTGGTGTTGGTAACACAGAAAGGAGCCACAGTGCCTTGGAGTCTAATGAGTTCTGTCATGCAAAGATCAAAGCAATGAGGGATGCATTGCTGGATGGTTACAAGGTGGAAGCAGATCCTCCATCCTTACCTCCTATGCATTATACTTTGACAAGGTCAGAGGAACTCACTCTGGAGCACTTTGTTGCATGGAGCAGATCTAGGGGTACTGTCAAAGCATATGCTGCCCATGCAGCAGTTCTGCAGAAAGCAACTGGAATCACCATTTTCTCTTTGCATGTGGCTAGAAAGCTTGCTGCCAAACTAACAGGACTTGAACCAATCAAAGTTGATATGTGTCCCTCAAGCTGTATTGCATATGCAGGAGAATACAGAGATCACACCACATGTCCTCTCATTGGCAAGGGAAAGACTCCATGTGGCATGGCACGCTATAAACCATCATCTGGAAGGAAGTCAAAGCCTTGTGCACAATTTATGATACTTCCCATCAAAGAAATAATTAAGGCTTTATATGCCAATGCTGAAACTGCTTGGCTCTTAAGACACAGAGATACACTCATGAAAGAAGCTATACATCTGGTTCATACAACATCTCAAATGAAGACTTTCTCAGATTTTAGTGATGGCTATGTTCATTGCATGCAACATGAAGCCAAGGGACTTTTTAAAGATCCTTGAGATATTGCTTTTGCACTTTCAACTGATGGTGCCCAGCTTACTATGAAGAAACAATCAGATACATGGATTATTGTTTTCATATTGCTCAACTTGCCAGGTAGTTTACGGTACAAGGGAAGTAGCACAACAATTCCTATGGCCATACCAGGCCCAAATCCCCCTGGTGATATAGAGAGCTTTTTCTATACAATGTTCCAACACATGGCTCAGGCTAGTGAAGGGATATGGGTATGGGATGCTGTTGACTCTTCATATTTTGTTCTGCGGGCCCATCTTTCTATGGTTAATGGAGATATGCTTGGCTCTGTCAAATGTAGTGGTATGGCTGGACATTCAGCAGTTTTTGGAGATCGTTTTTCCCTTGTACAAGGAGCATGGTCTAAAACCACCAAAAGAGCAAAAGCTCAATATTACCCTATTTCACCACCAGATAATGACAAGAAGGAATATAACCCTGATCGGCCAACATATGACCTTAATCACTTGCCTATGCGCAATGAGTATCACTACTGGAGCACTATTGAGAAGCTTGCCAAATCATCAAATAATGCAGCAGATATGAGGAAGATTGTGCGATCAACTGGAATATCACGCTTGCCCCTATGTGCCACAAGCTTGGCATTTTCTCATCCTAATTTTTCCCCTTGGATCCCTTTCATCTTTTTTATGAAAATTGCATGGCTTTCATATGGGACCTATGGGCTGGAAGCCAGCCAAATGATACATTTTTTATTCCAGAGAAGAAACTTAAAGCCTTTGGAGAATTAATCCCTCAAGCCATGTCCACACTTCCTGCTTTTTTCTGTGGACCTATCCATGATATATTTCTAAAGTGGCATAGCCAATATAAAATATTTGAATGGATGGCTTTATTGCATTGGTATATAATACCAATTGGCATAGAGCTAGGATTCAACTCTATTGTTTTACAAAACTTTGCCAACTTTTCTGAAATCATAGAGTTTGCTATGACACTGAAACCCAGGTCACCCAAAGAATTGTTGGATCTTCATGAAGTGATTGTCAGATTTCTCTGTAACTATGAGAAAATATATGTTGGATCAAATCCCAAGAATATCTCAAGAGCCAGATTGTGTATATTTCAGCTGATTCATATTCCACAACATATTGTATGGAATGGAAATATAAGAATTGGATCTCAGGCAACAGTAGAAAGAAGCATAGGAGAAATGAGCCATTGAATACGTTCTAAGAAAGATATTTTTGCCAGCTTAACCAACCAAGTCTATGAACAAGAACTATTGAAAGCTTTGCTTCTATACTATCCAACACTTGATAGCACAAAAACTGAATCAAACTCATCTGAAATGATCATCCCAGTACAAAAGATGAAGATTCTGAAAAGAGAACTTGACAACAATAAAGCACTCCAAGGCCACATACAAGCAATCAGTTGCTCTTTGGGAAGCCATATAATACCATCTCAGTATCAAACCCAAATTGCTCGATGGGGAAAAGTTCGACTGCAAGGAAAATTAATTCACAGCTGCTTAAGTGATAGTAAACGTTCTGCCAATCCTGCAATTAGATATTCCAGATGGTTTGAGGTATGAATATGACACATAGATTAATTTTAACCCAAAGCTAAAATATTCAATACAGGCTTCTGTGGGCTCAGAGCAATCAGCTGGAGCACCCACACTAATATTTGGTGAAGCACTGGCATTCTATCAGCTGCTTCAGAAAGACAATGAACTTTTAGTGGTTTATAATTGTCTAACAAACCAGGAGAAAGTCCTTAATGTGTGGAGAGGAACTTGGTCACAGGATATTTGTGTATTGCCAGTGAAGAACATAACAGACAAAATTGGAATCTGGAAAATGCCCCATGCTGTCAGTCCACTTGTCTGGATGCTTCGAAAACATCCTGGTTTAGCAATGCTGAGTGATGCAGAAACTGAAAAGAAGGAAGAGAATGAAGCCAATGAAGATATAGAGTGAAGATGACTAAGGTAGTGGACATCCAGAACCTGGCAACATCATGTGCATCAGTGTAACAGTTCCAAATCCATCAAAATCTGCTGAAAATTGACTCTGTAGCTACCACATGTACTCTAGTACAATTCTGTTCTATAAAAGACATGCTTATCAGGTTTTGATTTAGAAGTGCTGAATCCAAAATTAGATCAAAACATGTCTATATTAGCATGATGTATTGTAAAATATTTACACAGCTATATTGAACATGGCACATAAGTCAGGGCATTCAGTCAAAAATGTGTATTCTTCACTTACCCTGAGGACAAAAATATTGGCTAAAGTTCATGGCCAGCAGACTGGGCCCATGGGATGAAAGTCATGGATGGGCCGATGAGGGAGGTACACAAGAAATATGTGTGGGCCAATGACATAAAAATGTCCCATGGGCCAATGTGTCCAGTTGCTGGACCAGAGTGAATATGGTGGAAATAAGTCTTGGGAAATATTTCTCTGGGAATATTGCTCCAGAAGAATTACTTCAGCACTCCAGCATTCCCCTGGAACTGGGAATGGAAAGGTATGGTAACTGTAGGACACAATGAGGTAGATGGAATGTATTTAAAGGTTCTTTGTATCTCTCCAGACATATGTCTCTGGGAATAATGCTCCAGAAATATTGTTCTGGAAATGTTGCTCCAGGAATAATGCTCTGGAAAAATTTACCCTCCAGCACTCCAGCATTTCCCCAGAACCAGGAATCTGGCAAATGGAAAGGTATGGTAACTGTAGGACACAATGAAATAGATGGAATGTATTTAAAGGTTGTACATCTGGGAATATTTCTCTGGACATATGTCTCCAGAAATATTGCTCCAGAAATATTGCTCTGGAGATATTTCTCTGAGAATAATACTCTGGAAATAATGCTCTGCAGATATTGTTCCTGGAATAATGCTCCAGAAATATTGCTCCAGTGATATTGCTCCAAGAATAATGCTCTGCAGATATTGCTCCAGAGATATTGCTCTGGGAATAATGCTCTGGAAATATTGCTCAGGAATATTTGCCCTCCAGCACTCCAGCATTGCCCCAGAACCAGGAATCTGGCAAAAGGTATGGTAAGTGTAGGACACAATTAAACAGATGGAACATATTTGAAGGTGGTATGTTTCCAGGAATATTTCTCCAGGAATATGTCTCTGAGAATACATCTTATTGGGATGGCCTGGAGAGCAGATGGGGGATTACACAAACAAAGTAATAAGTGGCAAGAACAGAGGGGAATGTATATTCTGCTCCTGTAACATGTAGCATATATATACTACAATGCATATAAGTATGGTGTCATAGTCTATAGGAAGTCAAGTATAGGAGTTTAGGATACTCACTCAATACTTAAATTAGAGCATTGTCACGCAACTAGTCACATGACATCCAAACTCGACTTCTTGTTGACTTCTAGTTGACTTCTTCATCAACTCAATATGGAGAAGGACAAGGACAAGGACGAAGACATCCCGAACATCATCAGGAAATTGAGGATGGTCAGATAGGGATTTATATAGTATTATAATGTAAATAATATAGATCATAAATACAATTCTGGTAGATCGCATTGTAGGGGGTTATAAATATAGGTTGTGTTTATTTGTATGACCAGTGGCAGTGGGCAGACAAACATGATGGATGCTCAATACCTTGCACAAATGCTCAATACTGTAAGAATGATATTGGATAACCAGAGAGGGCAGTCTGGGATGATCTGATGAGGAATTATACTGCTGGATCACATTGTAAGGAGTTATAAATATAGGTTGTGTTTATTTCTATGACAAGCGGCATCAAGTGGGCAAAGCTGGTCAATACATGCACAATGAGAAAGATGTTCAGTATTGTAAGAATTGCCCTAGTATTGTAATGTAAATAAAATAGGTCATAAATACTATTCTGGTGATTACATTGTAGGGGGTTATATATATAGGTCACATTGATTTATATGACAAGTGGTGCACAAGTGGACACACTTGATGAATACAAGCACAGTGAGAAAAATGTTCATTACTGAAAGAATTGCCAGTGAGTAGCATCTTGGGAACTTATGAACAGATGTGTCTTTGAGTATGGAGTGACAGGAGGGGTGCAATCCTGAGATGTCTGTGAAATGGCCATCAGTAATACAGGTGACCATGATGTCATCATGTGTTGGAGGCTTGCTGTGTGCTACAACCATGGTGAATTATGACCAGGACTAGGAAAATGCTGTTGAATGACCAGGGAGAGACTTTTTGGAATAGTGAGCATAAATCTGCAACTTTGGTGAAGAATAGCCCATACTACTATATGTATGGTACCAAACAACATCAAGTGACATTTTGAGAGAGAAGAGCATCTGACCAGTAGTGATCATGGCAGCATCAAAAGAATGACCCTTGTCAGTTGCTGTCAGTAATACAGAAACCAGCCTAAGTTATCAGACAGATGCTTGTTGCAATATTTCAACCTCAGTTGAATGTTGTCTGGAGGAGAGGAATGACCAAATAGGGTCATCAAATTATCTTATTTCAAGTACTTGTTCAAGTTACACAGAATGACATTGCTTGTAATAACAAACAGATGGATTAAAATGTACATAATACTGGCAGGCATCAGCCTCCAATTCTCAGTAGTACAGTGTATTCTCCTTGATTCCCACTAGCACACTGTTCTGTATTGTCAGTCACTGCTGAGCTGATGACTGACCAGGGAAAACTTGCCTGCAATGGCCCTTTGTCAACTGCCAACCACGCTGCTGGGTGGTATCCTCCAAGCCCTTGTCATGAATGAGGGCGAAGACGTTGAGAAGGCGGTATTGAAGGAGCTCCTTGATAACTGCGTCACCTTTATTGTCTTCGGGTAGGATGCCTGAACTACAGAAAACGGAGAGGAGCTGCTGGCTCTCCACTTCAACAGAGGCCATTGACGACGGTTTCTCCTTCTGACGAATCAGAGAAAGATATGCCTAAGTTCCGAGTCAACTCAAGGTGTAGTGAAATCCAAGCCAAACATATTTAACAACACACGGCCTACAGCTCAGATAGCTTGCTGAACATGCCCACGCCTTCCGTCCATCTCTTCTGCTGGACCTCTTCTGTTTCCGCGTAGTTCTCAGGAGCCAGTCGAAAACCGTGGGAGATCCACCTGAATAACCCACCAGAACTGTACTGGGCAAAGGAATACCGGTGTTCGTGGGGGGCGACTGGGGTGTTTGAGTGCCGGACAAGGGCGGAGGGGAGAAAGATGACAGAGCCAGGCGGAAAGCGGATGACGAGCCAAAGGTCCCAGAGCACGAGGTGCCCTCCCTGGTCCGCATCAAAGTCCCCAAGCAAGGCGACAGTGCAGAGGCCCCAGGAAAGGTTTCCCGGGTCGCGATGAGGGTAGCACACTGTTTGGGGGCCAAAGTTGAGAGACGCCGCTGCGAATGGAGTGCCAGGAAGGGGCCGTCGTAATGTGGGGTCCCGCTCGATGAGCTGCCTGAGGGCTTCTTCGTAGCGTCCGTGTATCTTGGGGAAATACAGCTGGAACATGCCTGCAAGGGGTAGGCACCCGGTACCTGCACAAAAGGGGAGTGCACATACCTTTGGTGAAGCCGGCAATGCACTTGAAGCAGTCCATTCCAAAGAGGTCCGACAAGACCTCATGGTTCTCACCCTCACGGAGGTCGCCCGGGTGCTGCCAAGGGGTTGAGTTGAACTGGGCACGGAAGTGCGAGGTGGGGGACTCACTAGGGTGCCGTTCCCGGGGTAGATGCCCCTTGGAAGGGTCGGAAACGGCCCGTGATCATGGTCCGTCTGCTTGGCAGTGAAGACACACCTGTCTCGCGTGCACTCAATGGCGTCTGCCCCCCCCCTGCGCAGAGGCTCCCAATTGGCGGCACCCTGGGGTTGGCCGGCGAGGAGGGTGATCACATGGTCCTCGAGGTCAACAATCGGGTGAGTGGTTCTGCAAGCCATCAGGGCCGAGAAAGCCGGGGCAGAAGGGTGCCTACCTTCCATCCCACTCGAAGAGGCGCAGCTTGAAGGTCTCCAACAGCTCGGCCAACAGGTAGATAGTCCGGTCCTTCTCCGCGTGGAGCCCAACCCAAGCAGGTTTGGAGTGAGGTAGGTCGTTCGCGAGGCTGGTGTTGGATTTCAAGGGGAGTTTTCTGGCCGAGGTGAGGTATTTCTCCGAGCAGGCCTTGGGACCCCCTCCCCAAAGCTCCCGAGCAGTTCGTCGCAGATGGCGGTCTCGGAGGTTCTTTTTTTGGTTTTTCGTGAGCCCCTGGGCGGGGGAAGGCTGGGCTTGCCTCTGGGGGAGGAGGGGGGGAGGTGCAGGCGTATGGGCGGCTGTGGAGGGGGTCTCCAGCGCAGGGCGGTCGCCGTCGGCCTCGGCGAGGGCTTCTGCTCGGGCTATGGCCTCAAGGGTGCGAAAGCTGAGGGGGCAGGGGATGGGCTCTCCCCAGAAGGGGGAGAATTCTAGTCCGGACTGGGTGCGCCGGCCTACAGAGAAGGAAATCAGCGGGGGCTAGCGGCTAAGAGGCGGGGGTCCCTGTCTCCCAGGCATGTGAGCCCTCTCCCTTTGGACCGACAGGGCCTCCTCTAGCTCTCTGGTTCCAAGGTTGGATCCAGAAGAGCCGGAGAGGGTCCGTCTCTCCGGAGGAAGACGTGCGTTGCAGCACCTCACGTGGGCGGGGGAGGGAGCACTTGCCTTGCATGGTTTTCTGGGTACTTCCGCCTGGGGGTTCGCGTCGAACGGAAGCGGCGTCGGTCCCGGAGGCGCCGAAGACCGCGAAGAAGGCGAGGAAGGGCGGGGCAGAGCAGGATGCAGACGACATCAAGTTGGTCTGAGGGTCGACTCACGGTGTCTCTGCCCGGCACGTGTGGAGAGGTGGATGGACCGGACAAGTTGCACTGGCTCTCCAGGTTCAACAATTTTTTTTGTTGTGACTACCCACACTTACAAACTCCGCCTACTACTAACTTACTCGTCAGGAATTGTGCCTGAGTTCGGGTGTGAGTTGACACCTACACCATATAAGGGGAGAGTGTGTCGTATGGTGCGGGTGAGACTACTGGGCCAGTGTTTTACACGAAAGCCACAAAACATGGCCGGCCAGTGGTCCTTTTCAATATGGCCAGGTTTTAATCACGGGCCTGCAACGTATCAACATTGATTAGACTTTGATGTCACACTCCCGGAGCAAACCACCGTATTTCAAGCATAGATGTCACAAAATACGATACAAAATCAAGACACCCTACATCTCTGGGGTAACATCACTGCGAAGCATGTTAACCTACAAAACAGAACTGAAAGGAGTGAGCGCAGTAAGGCTAGATATGGGAGAGGTTGTACATCAGTCGCCTGACAAACCCGGCTTGAAAGACCAGCTTGGTGAAAAGAGGAAGACCAGGCATGGCTTCAAACGCCTCATACTTGCGAAGAGTGATCCCCTGGAGCGGCAGAATAACGACCGACATCATGTCAAGTCTTTTGGGCAACGCACGGCATTTCACCCACACACTTGGCAGTCCATCTCTGGACAAACAAAGAGACTGGAGCAGACAAAGTAAAGGAAAAAGAACGTGGCACACATAAACTCACAGACTTGAACATATGGAATCGGAAGCGAGAAACCTCAGACAACTTGAAGGATAGCGTGCCAGTGTACTAGTACTACTAGTACTAGTAGTCACGGTGGGCCCAGGAGTCTACGTAGGTCACAGTTGAAACATTGACATCAGCCTAACGTTCGGACAACATTCGCGCGCGCACAATTGATAACGTCTGGTAGCATTTATTCACAAGGCTAGTTTTTCACTCAGGCTGAGTGACTCTGGTGGGGCATGTCTAGTTCGGCTCGTTGGTTTGAGATAGTTGATCTTCCTATGATCCTCCCTAACTGGCCAGGGGTGAAAATCTACAAAACCAGCAACAGGTTCAACCAAACGTAAATCAGTACTTTGATATGAGTCACTACACTTCAGAAGAGTACAGAGATAAGAAAATAAGAAAAGATGTATGGGGCAAATGGCAGTATCATCAAGAGGTTGAATACAAATTTGGGGGGGCAGGGTACATAGCATAGGGTAAAAACAAAACGTCAGAAGTGAAATGAGAAGCAGATTACAGCAGGAGAAGCGGCAAGAACTGCAACTGAACTGGCCAGGACTTTCTGGCTACATCAGTGGCCGGCAGACCCCAAAGAGCTGGAGTCTGAGCAGTCAGTGTTAGAGCTGGCCACCTCAGGCAGACCCTGAAGAGCAGGGGTCTGAGCAGTCCGTGTTAGAGCTGGCACCTGCAAATGGTATTCCAGTTACTCACTCTCCATGACAGCACAAGACGCTGTGCCAAGTCTTCAGGGAGCTCCAAGCCAACAGTTTCATTCCATCTCTTCAAAACGTTGTGGACGTTTGTCTCTGCTGATGCCGCTTGCAGCTCAAGACTTTGAAGTCGAAGCAAAACGTCTTTCGCTTCGATTTCTAAAAGGGTGAAAAGATTGTCCCTAGCGTCGAGCAACTTGGACATGCTTGAGAAGATGACAGGGTCATCTTGCTATGGGTGGATGAGCCACGCTCACCGAGAAACCCGAACAAGGGCTATGTACCTTGGCCGTTGGCTCCGAGTCATAAACTACTTCAAGTTCAACTCGACCAAGCATGTTTCAAATCGGAATAGTCATGGTACTACATTTGTGCTAGTTTGTGGTTGAAGTTATTTATGTAAAAAATGAGCCGAGATGCCGATTGCAACTGGCAAAAGTAGTAGTAAGAATTGGATTCTGAGTAGGCAAAAGACACCGTTGAAAAATAACTCTGTCACGCAATGTAGCGCTCACAGTAGATAAGTACACATTCGCCACATTTCATGCGCTTCGCCGATGTCCAGGGCAGAAGCACTTCATCACTGCCGGCGAGTGTGTGTCAGTACGTTCGGCTTTAGTGGGTTGGCTGGGCCTGGGGAGCCTGCGAATGGCTTCCCAAGGATAGCCGGGAGTCTTGCCCTGCGCAATCCCCTGGTTTCGCCTAGTTCTTCCAACGTCACCTCAGCCTTTGACCCGACCTGAAACAAAACTCCCATCAGCATAAGGACAGAGATAAATGAAGCACAGTTCCGTGCCTGGTCACTCCATCTCACTGCCATGGACCGCCCATTCGTAGATCTAAGGGATGACGGTCCCCCCATCAAACGACGCCAACGGCCACCGCCGCAAGGCCGGGGATGTCAGGGGGTGCTAGACGAGATGCTAACGAACGCACAGATTGGTGAGAGCAGCTCGGATGCTGTGAAAGGGATGCAACACACTGACATACCGTACCAGTGGTCAAGTCAGGGGCCTGGGGGAGGTCCAATCCCAGGGCGACGTGGACGCCGCCTAGCCCAGGGGCCCATAGCACACCCTTTGAGGTGCAGCCCCGGAGGACCCCAAGTCCAGTAACCCACGCGCCTTGTGAGTCCCTCTGTTGCCCGAAGTAAAGCACTCCCTCATGCACGGCAGACTCTATTGGGATCAGGAAGTTGAGCACAAGATGAGGATGAGGTTTTTGAGGTATTGAATTTTAAATCAAAGGTAAGTGTATGAGGGAGTCTGCCACAGGGAGGAATGTTATTATCATCTCCTACAAGATGTGCAATATTTATACTACACAGTTAGGAGGTATAGTGTAATGCACTCCTGTAATATATAAAGGAGCTATACTGCAATGACTTCATAGTGACCTCATTTCCCCTATATAATTCTCCAGATAGACTTGTCTATCATTGTATATTATAGGGGGTTCCCTGGATAGCATAGGAGACAGTCTTAGCAGTCTTTGTAGTCTTGGCCAGTCTATTCCTGTATAGGAGACTGCCATTGCTCTAGGGTTAAGGGTAGCAGCTGCTAACCCTAACCCTAAGCTTAGGACTTGTATTCCATCTCCCTAGGCTTGCTAACTGCCTTGGCTTGTCTGTATACTCTTGTATACATAATCCCAACAGACTCTGCCCGGTACCCCGCCCACTACGTAGTTGAGCCGGAATCTGGGAAGAGCATGGTCGACGTCCTGACAGGCATGGTGTCCAAGGTCAGTAACGCTAACAACGAGGCGGTGGATGCGGCCGTGGCCCAGGCGATCCAGGACCTGGCCGACAAGATGCCCAACTTGTAAGGGCAAACGCTAGTCTCTCCGAGACATTCACTAATCGTGACCCGCAGTAAGCTTTTGTTTGCATGCCACAAGTGCAGTTCCCCCTACGTGGTTACCATTGGCGTCCTGGCGTCGGAAGCGATCCATTTGGGCGAGGAGGTGAACTCTGCCCTGGTCAGAGCGCGTGAAAGGTGGGAGGAAGAGCGGCGCCAGACCCCGCCTCCCCCAAGCCCCAAGCTCTCGATCTTACCAGGCTTCTTTGGTAAGGTCAGTAAGGGAAAAGAGCGGGAGGGCTAGTAGGACGCCTGGCGGTAGTCTGGGAGGGACTTTCCTTTTGTATGTCTATGTATACTCGGCGCAATGAATCATCTGTCTTGCTGACATTGAAAAGGTGCGGAGGCACAGCCTTAAGCGGAATCCGCGGCGAGAAATTTTGAACAAAGGAGGAGCGTGCGTAGTGCCCGCCCCTGGAAGGGACGACGGTCTTCCGTCACTGCAAGTCAGCCGACCGGGCTACGCCTAGAAAAAAGAAATGAGGCCTTGAGTTTTTTGTTGCACCAACGGGGTTCAAAGGAAGTAGACCCTGGGCATGCCCCAGGCCCAGCGCAAAGCCAGGCCCAGGGCGCCAGGTGGACAGGGCCCTTCCCTTGGGACAAGGTCGCCTGGGGTTCTCCAGTTCCAAGGTCAGATCCAGAGCCCCAGAGGGGTAGTGTCCTGCCGGAAGAAGACACGCGAAGGGGTGCGTCAAAAGGCGGCAAAAAAAGAGCACCCAGTGAGGAGAGGCACTTGCCTGGCAAGGGCTCAGAAGAGCTCCATCCGGAGGACTCGTTGCATGGAGGCGTCGGCCATCAGGGTGTTGGAGCCGCTGGAGGGAGGGCGCAGAGGGCGTCGAGTCAATCTGAAGGGTCACGGCGTCACAACGGGCCAGGGCGCCAGAACGGACGCCTAGGACCAGTGGCTGCTGCCAGTGGGATGCAGACGGCCTCAAGTCAATCTGACGGGTCAACGCGCAGCGTCTCAACCCAAATTGTGCGTGTAAAATTTAACTTCAAAGGCGTCGAGGTGAGGCCACGTCGTGGGCGGGTGGGTGTGGGTTCAAGTTGGAGGGAGGGTGAATGCTGGCGTGTTGAGGCCTGAGGGAACCACACTGAGTGCCAGCCGAACCCCTGGACGGCGCATGGCGTCACATCCGTAGGCAACAGAGGCAACTTATATGATCCTGTAAGTGGCAGTGAGAGGTGACGTTAGTAAAACAAGGAGGTGAGCTTACACTGGGGCAGAGAGCCAGTAGTAGCCATGTCCTTTACACTGACCTAGTACGTGCCAGTTGAAGGAGACACATGTTGCCCATGATTAATTGATTGTTCGAAACCTTCCAATCACTTTAAGTTGCGACTCGGAACTACAGAGCGAACTTCAAGCTCTTCAAGTTGGCCTTAGTAGAAGTAATTGATCTTACTACGACCAGCGATGAACCCATTTTGTGTTGAAGCAAATATATAATAGTACTTGTTGATACGAGCAGGTACAGTACAGTTCTTGAACTTCAGAAGAGTACACAGAGAAGAGGTATCAGGCAAGGGCAACATCCGTCACGCCTTGCCAAGAGGTTGAATACAAAATTGGAGGGGAAGGGTAGAGGTAGGGTGAAAACAGTGTCAGAAGTGAAATGAAAAGCAGATCTACAGAGTTGTAAAGGAGGGCAAGACTCCTGCAACTGCCAGTGACGTGGCATGATTACATTCTGGCGAGGTCAAGCAGACCCTAAACTTGAGCTGGAGTCTATGTTCAAGTTAGAGCTGGCACTGACACCTGCGAACACTACTGCAGTTACTCACTCTCCATGGCAACACACGATGCCGTTCCAAGTCTTCAGGGAGCGCCAAGCCAACAGTGGCATCCCATCTCTTGAAAAAGTTTTCGACGCTTGTCTCTGCTGATACCGCTCGCTGCTCAATACCTTGAAGTTGAAGCAAAATGTCTTTTCCTTCAGATTCTAAAAGTTTGAAAATGTGGTCCCTAGTGTTGAGCAACTCAGACACGCTTGCCAGTAAGAAGACGGCACTGCCTTGCTAAGGGTAGATGAGCCACGTATCCGATCACAGAGAAACCCGAACAAGGGCATACCTTGACTGTTGGCTCCGAGTCGTAAACTACTTCATCTCGACCAAGCATGATGTTTTGCAATTCGGAATAGTCACGGTACTACATTTGTGCTAGTTTGTGGCTGAGGTTATTTTTGTAAAAAATGAGCTGGGATGCCGATTGCAACTCATGGCATGGAGTCCCAAGCTTAGTAGTAAGAATCGGATTCTGAGTAGGCGAGACATTTTTTAATAAATTCTGTCACACTACGTAGTGTTCACAATATTAATAGACAAGTACACAATCAATCACCACATTTCATCCACCGCCGATGTCCAGCACCAAAGCACTTCAAGTTTGTTGATGCTACTCATGATCCCCGACATCAAAGCCTCCTCGTGCAGCAGGTATATCCCGTGCCACAAGCCTTCATTCCCGAAACGAAGAAAATTTTTTTGCGATCACCAAGCGCGGGCCCGGGGGTTAGGGGTAGCTGTGGCCAGCTTTGCATCTATTTGTTCATTATACAGCACTTCCACTACTAGATACTTCAACATTCAACTGCCAGTGTTACTCAGGCTTGCGGGGATTTCGTCATTCGTGCTTGGTAAGTTTATGCCATATTGCTCCCCTGCTATTCTGTTGGCTCCAAACGCGCTTTTCTGCCAAGATGCATGAGTTCTACGGGTGATACGCTGTGTGTTGCCTACATGACTTGACATGATGTCGGTCGTTATTCTGCTCTCCCCTATCCCACCCGTCAGTAAAGCCCTCAGGTGTCCTGCAGGAAGAAATCTATCTTCCCGTACTTTGGATCTCCAGAACCTGCGGTGAGGCATTCATGCCGTCTCTAGTATTCTAGCCAGCGCTGTTCAAATTCACAACCTATCATTTTTTGGGGGACTGAGGTATTCCCCCCCCCTTGTACCATTCCTAACTATCCTCATCCCATTCAGCTATTTCCTGTTCATTTTCCAGGTTAAAATGGTTTCTAAGAACGTGATCAATGTTACCCCGGAGATGCTTTTGAAGGACCCATCAATCTTGCTTCATGCAAGATTTCCCTGATCATATGTATGCTATTTATAATCCATGGAGTCCTTTCTGACGACCTTATCCCATGCTCAGCGGTAGGCGCTATGGATGGTTTGTTTGGAGCTATTGCCCATGACGGGCAACACGTCATTATGACTCCCAACAGTCATGGTTTATTTGACCCCCCGCTTGGAGGCGATCGCAGCATTTTCCTTCGGTCAAACCTTCGTTTCGGGGATGACAATGAACTTCAATGGCCCCAGCCTTTCATTATGAACTATGGGCACTTAGCCTGCATACGGAAACGTCCTGCTAGGTTGTCGAAGTATCAATACTTGAGCATCTTGTGGGAGTTACCAAGCCGTGCTGACTTCTTCCCAGATGGTGGAATACTCAATGGAATTGGCAAATTATGCTATGCATTCTTCGGTGATGTGTGGCGTTGTTCTATTGCTATCCTTGAACGGGCAGCGTTGCCACAGTTCACTGGCATAGTCTTGGTGTCGGAGCTCGTGACCACACTCAAACTTCTTTTACATCACCTGGAGTTCATTTCCACCACATTCCGTACCATGCAGATTATTGTTCGTGAGACGCAGAGGCTTTGTCTGGAGTTGACGGCCGTTCTTGATTTTGAAGAAACCTTCAAGCCACGAATGGCACAGGGTATGTCCGTGACCTGTGTTGACCCTGATGTCATTGGTGCCTTCACTAATGATTTGAGTGTTTGTGACGCTCTCTTTCGTGCTGGAATTCCTGTTTGGCTGGTGCGGCCATCCTCAGCTCTTCATTCCATTAGGGTGAGGGCCCGTGCACCTCTTTGGGTTGCTAAGGGTATGATTCCTCTGGATCCCCCCCCGGCCCTCCACACCCTTTCCATCGTACAATATATATAGGAGCTGGCAACAAACTCGAGAAGTACATTGCCATCGCCCAGTATGTGTGCCAACTCCTACGGTTCCCAGACCCTTTCGGATCTGTTCGTGCCAAACTACTTGTTGCGCCTCCTTCCCAGCCCTCCAGCCTTGATACAGGTCCCAGCTCACGGCGTTTTACTCCATGTAATACTTTTTCTTTTTCTTTTGTTGTGCTTTCCTTATGGCTGATTCTGGTTGCAGATGCAAACCGTCCTCTCAACCGAGGTGTTCAAGACCCGAGAGCCCCTGCAGGTGGAAGGAATAAATTTGAAGACCCTGAAAGCATCCTGTATCCACCTGCCATCCCTGCATGGCACCGCGCGGCTAGGGGCTTCGATGTACAGTCCGCAAAATTTGTCTATGAGCTCATTCCTACTGACCTCGGTTACATCTTCCCCGAACCCGCTGCATTTGTGGTTGTTACTCCGGAACGCCAAGAGGCTTTGTTCCATGGGTGGCTGAAATATCGAAATGCCATGATCTATCGTGTCAGCTCTAGTGACCTTAGTGCTCAACCCATGCCCCAGGGACTTTGGCGGGACTTTTTAACCTTGGAGCACGTGCAGAAGAAGCGTGAGCTGCAGCAGGGCGGGGATGGCTCACGGATAGCCAAGAACAAGGCAGAGAAGGGGAAATCTCGGGGGGGTGCGGTGCAGTCTTTGGAGAATACTAGGAGCAGCAAACACCGGGAGCAGGCTGCAGATTTCTTAAAGGGGTGTCTCGATGCTGCAGAGGGCATCGAGTTAATTGGCTCGAACGGAGAGTTGAAGTGGAATGGAAAGATGATTACATCACTGAATGACTTGGAACGTGAAGAGATTCTATGGGAGTTAGCTGAGCTCAATTTCCGTTTTGAGCTCCTTGGTCTCGACTTGAGAGCTACAACCACCCCTCCAGCTCCCTCCCGTCAAGAACTGATAAGGGACTGCTTTCCTGGTGTCAAAGGAGGGGATGGTGCCCAGCTTGTTGCTGATCTGGGTGCAGCCAATCACGGTCTCGCAAGTGAAAATTGGGAGGAAAAGGCGCCGTACTTGCAAGCGCTCCGAAAGATCATGATGACATGGCGAGGAGATGTCCCTCCTGTCGTTCTAGCAGAGAAGTTCCGATGGAGTAAGCGAGAAGTTGAGGACCTTGAAGATGCAATTGCAGCGTTCTATGTCCGCTCTTTCTATAACCATTTTAGATGGGGGCCAGTTGTTCCCCGTGGGCTTTTGCACCAAGTCTCACTACACCATGCCCCACTGCCTGCGACCGTCACAGTTCAAGATCCTGCCCCCAATATATTTTACGACGTTTCTGTGCTCCATCCCATGCCTGAAGTTAGTTGATTGTATGTACCTTTGCTACAGTAATTTGAATCCACCTGATCTTCCTATAGATTGTCTGTACACTTTGTGTTATTAAGCTCATTTTCTGTTGATCGGGTGGCACTCGTAAACCTCATCCACGAGATCGAATTAGTCTTCAACTCCTCAACTCAGGCGGGCTAGTGCTAGCATCCGGTATCCGTGCATGGCATATTTTAACCTCACCAACTACTTACAGGATCGTATAAGTTGCATCTATCGCCTACGGACATCAGAAAATCAAGGATAGTCAGATGGATTTGTCTTAGATAATATAGATCCCCTGCCTGCACACAGTTTGTTCACACCTTGACGCCTTTGAACTTGAATTTTATGTGCACTGTTTGGGTACCCTTCAGACTGACATGATGTCGCCTGTACCCTTTGCCTCCGAAAGCATCGCTGACTTCACCAAAATTCAGGCATCCCACTGCCTTGTGACCGCATGAGGCACTTATCCCTTGCAAGTATTGCTCAGGTCTACTTCCTGAATACCCACGGCCGCTGCAAAAAAAAAATTTTCATTCAAGTACGTGAACATCTAACAGGTAATCGCACGATAAATGACTCTGCTTGGTTTTCCATCGTTGGGTGGTTGCAGGAAGGTCACTTCCCCATTCACCAGTCTGATAAACCTTTCGGCCTTCAAGTGCTTCGTTATACTTACCTTGCCAGCCTCCTAGTCATCAGTGAATTGTGGAGAAAATGCTTTGCCAATTTGTTATTTGTATTTATATATCTAACAATAGATGTCCTATATTGGATTGGACCTTAGTGGCCATATATGAACATTATGCAAAGTATCAAAAATGTGTCATAAGTGGTTTGGGAGATTTTTGATAATTTCACCCTTCATGCAACATCACTGTAATATTTTCCCTCCATTTGTAATTACATATCAAGTAGGAGACTGAATTATAGAATGTCAAGCATACTGTTTTGAAGCATATATCACACTGAAAACTGATATCATAATTTTATATAATTTCACCCTTCATGTAACATCACTGTAATATTCTCCCTCCATTTGTAATTGGGTATCAGGTAGGAGACCGAATTACAGAATGTCAAGCATACTGTGTTGAAGCATATATCACACTGAAAACTGATATCATAATTTTATATAATTTCACCCTTCATGTAATATCGCTATAATATTTTCCCTTCATTTGTAATTAGATATCAAGTAGGAGACCAAATTACAGAACGTGAGAAGCAGACTTGCTGGCTCGTCCACGAGACACCGGAGACAGAGACGGAGACGGAGAACTTGAACATGGCAAAGGGGATCTGCGCCTCGATGCACGTGGCGACGTTGTGTGAGTTGTCCGCAAGGAACGCGAACACCGAGGAGATGGTGGTTGGGAGCCGCCCGATGGGGAGGACGGCGGCGGTGGCGAAGACGGCAGCTCAAAAGGCACCGACAAGAATCGATGTGAAGGGATGGTGGAGGTAGCGGTGGAGCGGCGAGGAACAAAAGTGCGAGAACTACATGCTGCAGCTGGAGTGCTCAAAGGGGCGTGCATGGCAGTGGACGTTAGAGCAGGGATAGATGAAGGCAAAGGACGACAAGGAAACGCAGTACTGTCATCCTTGACGCCAATGCCCACATGAGAAAAGACAGATCCTAAACAACAAGACTGATCAGCCAGAGTCCCAAAACACCAAGAAACACAACTCACCTCCTCACTTTGCCTCCATTCTATGTTAGACAATCTGTTGCATCATTACACCCGTTAGTCATGACCTGCAAACCGAGATTGTTCATGTTAGCCCAATATTGGCGAACAAACTACGCCGAACGACCAGACATTCGAAGAGCATTTTGGAATGCATCAAAAGATTTCGGGGATATGAATGGCAGGGATTGGTTGATAGTGTGCGTGGTCTAGATTCTGTAATCTGTCAAACTAAATCATCAAAGGGGAGGATATCATTCATCCCGAAGTGATAAAAGCCTACATTGGACGGCCAGGGCTGTAGATGGGAACATGGTGGCCAATCCTGCAACACTCCATTTGTACAAGGGAAGAAAGGCGGCGTTCTGGCACTTGACAGGATGCCAAAAGCGATACCATCGGGCTTGGAAAAGAATTTGGTATTGAATATGTAGCTGTCTTGTGACACAGAATTGTAAAATGGCCTTATATTACCGAACAGTTGCCCAGCAATATTCTCTCGCTGTTCGGAGGATGCATGCTGTTTAGAGGGTTTGTAGGGGTCAGGAATTGGTGAGTCATTATCTGCGAAACAGTTTGAGGAGAAGCATAATGACACAGCAGACTCAAAGTCTCCCAGGACGAGCACCCTCACGACAAGTCGATCCATGTCCGACTCGTTAGTATGTAACATTTCAAAAACTGGGACGCACTGCAGCGATACGAGGTTCATTGACCAGCGAAGGTCACCAGTGGCAGTTGGTAACTGGGGACACACTCTATACTATATTGCATGATGATTGAGGAGCAGATAACAAGAAAAAGAACAATAAAAGATAAAAGTTGTCGTGTACGCTCATCACAGAAGAGGTGGTGAGCAGTGAATGTACTAATCAAGGCAAACGAGCAGGTATAATGGCAGCACGTCCAAAAAAGCGGAAGAAGGAATCAGCATAGAAACAAGCTATGTCATCCTCAAGTAACAACACATCAGATTCCCCATAGTCTTGGACGGACTCTCGAGATTCAAGCAATGTCGATGGTTTCAGACCATCCCAATTTCTAATCACGCTCTGGAGTCTCAGCAGGCAAGGCAATCGGGAGCGCCAGTCATCAGATTGGATGCCAGACCTTGCCTCGTTGGGATCTACCACCGCCAGTAGCAACCCAATCTGGAGGCAGTCTTGGATGGACGCTTGACACTCCATCTCATCCCGATTGACAGGTCCTAAACGCTTGTCCAATGCTAGGAGCTCGAAACGAAAGTTAAGTTCCGTGATTCGCCACAGTATCCATTGAGCCTCGGCGTCATCAAGTGGGGCAGGTGCAGCTGCAGGCGACACCTCGCTGATGTTGATGCCTAAGTCGTCAATTGCAGAGCCAAGAAGGCGATGGGCATGTTCCCGAGCGAGGGCTGATTTTGCAGTTGAAGTCTTCGAGGTAATGTCACCAATAAGGATATCGTGCCATTCTTGGTTTGAAAGAGGGGTGGCTGAGGATGAGGAGACAAGGCGATAGATACAGGCAGGTTCAATCGCTTGCCACGTTGTGAAATATCTGGCACGGCGCATTTCATTCGCAGCAATAAAAATGCTGGGCTCAGGAAATATGTATTTCCGGTCATTGGCCCTACGATCATGGTTTAGTCCCCCTCGAGTCGGCGAGCCAACTTCTTTCGATGGTGTTTTGTATGAGAAGTATGCAGAGGTGTTGGCTTCATGTAGTGCTGACGATACGCTTCTCAACGCATCGGATGGCCCTTCCAGGCGAGAGCCTCCTTTACTCATACCCAGGAAATTGGCATGTATCCATGGGGTGGCAGCCAATGAAAGATCGAGACCTGATGCGCCTCCTACTTCTGTTCATCCCGAATTTCATTCAGTTGTAAGAAAAGTTTTTATTTCAGACGCGGTTGGCTGATATTTTGGTCCATACCCAGGCAAATAGCTTGGCAACGGCTCTTCCTCAACCCCCCACCCAACCCCGAGGTTTGACCATTCGTCACCTCGTGTGCCAAGTTTGACCCCCCATCCCCCAATTCTGAGCAAAGCTTAATGCATTTTAGCAGGGGAGAGAGATCCTTTGTAGCTAATATCAAGGTACATACATGAAAAATATTGAAACGGACAAGCCTAAACCATCAACAGGTTATCTATGTGACCGTGTTTGTTTACTCTGAGTCTGACGCTGTCAGTTCTGAGTCATCTACCGCCTGTGGCTGTGGGTTGCAGTAATGGAAGGTAAACATTTGACGTGTCGTGATGAGCGCACACACTTCACACTTCGCGAAGAGGCCAAAAAACTCGGCCTCCCTCAAACCCAGTCAGTCCATAGAGTCGAGCTTAACAAATTTGCGCCAGTCTGTTTGCTTGCTGTGACAAACGTCTTCAGTGTGATCTTCCATAGCCATCAAATCTTCACAATTAATTATGATCAGCTCATGTTGAAGTTTATCATGGGGATATTTGTCACTTACTGGCTTGCGCATAGGTTTTTTGGAGAGGGCGCTGGACCTTCAAGGCCTCCTTCTCCCATTCATGAAGGACTGAGGGAGGGTAAAACGTACCAGCCTCTTCATTGCCTTTGAGTACCTTTCTCTTCTTGTGAAACTTTGGGGACTGACCTCTGACTGGGAAGGCCTTTGTTGGAACGTTGCCCATGGCAGCTATCCTTTGTAGGGGCACTAGGCGGGGTATGAGTCCTTGATTCTTACATCAGCAAAAATGGAGACTGACCTAAGTATCCACAACGACTCTCTGCGCACTCTGCAACATATTCTCCACTGAACCGACCAAATACCGGTATGTATATCGCAGCCTCCATGAAGGCTGGCTCCTCACTCAACCTCTGAAACAAGGGGCATAGGCAGCACGGGCCAAGAAACTGGTGTTCTTTGCGATGCTGGCGTAGTGCGTGCGGCTCCACACACTTTTTTCCATCAGTCGGCCTAAGCAAAACATGAGCGATGGCATGGCGGCAGTCAAGGTCATGTACCAATACCACGTTGTTAATTCTAATGTTTTTATATCCAGAGACAGGACGGAATGGGTTTCCTGTCCAAGCTGATGGAGCAGAGACTGCCGATAGGTTGCAACATATCCAGAAGTCAGCGGTTGTGGATTCCCGGGCATGGCAGAAGTTCCTTGAGTCAGTGGTTATTTACGAGGGTGCAGGGGCCAACTCAATACTGGAGGTCAAGTCTGGTTAGCCTGGTTCGAAAATCTTGCGTTTTATGTTAAGTTGCAAAGACCCCGACTGTGCCACAATGACTCAACCTAGCTCCAACTCTTCCTCACTAATTTTTGATCTTGACTCATTCTCCGTCATCCAGACATTTTAAGGAAGTGTGTGGTGGCCAAAAGCTGGACTCCAACCCAAGTGTGTGCCTTCCGATAGCTGGCCTCCCCCTGTTCTCCCAATGTCAAACGAAAACGCCCCTTCTTTGAGCACCGATACTCGACCCAGTGCCCTGAAGCTTGGAAACCGAAAAAAAACCATGAGTTGATTTCAACTGTACTACAAGACTTACATCACCCGATTGCTATGGCGTCTAGGTGTGCTGGAGATCCTTTAATCCATTATGGACAACATTTTGGCAGAACGGTGCATGCCATGTGCAATGTCCAGGCACTGTTCACAAATGGTATACTGCGTATGGCTGAGGATGGAGAAATTGCTGAAGAGTTGCTTACTTCTGAGTCTGCTTAAATCTTTCCCATTCACTCCAACCCACTAACATACCCTTCTGCAACGCAGGGCCCGAAAGGAGTACAGAGTGTTTCAGAAACTCTTGTCTATGGTGCCCCATCTCATCGAGTGCATCATGGATGCCTCTGATGAAGAGTCTACGGCGGCGGCAGATTTAGTGAGTTTATTTTTCTAGCGATTTATGAACCTTACCTCATTGAATGGAGATTCAAAAGGGCATATCTTGCGCAAGGTCGGATGATACCAAGAGTTTGAAGGGTGCCATTCTGGACTGGATAACTCCCCGAGACACGCCCTTGCATCCCCCTCCTGGAGCGTCAAGGCAAACCGGGGGTTCCACCATCCTGTTACTGGCACCCTTCTCTGCCCTGCTGGTCTAGACTGGAATGATGCAGAGTAGGTTCTTATGCATATATCATTGACTCTGTTGATTCGCCGATTTAGAGTGCACACCAAGCTTTCCAGTGGCGAAATAACTGTCCGTGGTGATCAATGGCCAATGTTGGTCTATGCGAATCAGGAGTATGATCCCGGAGAACCTTGGGAGGGCCTATTCAGAAGCCAGCTCCTTGTCTGGGTCAGCACACATTTTTCTTCCTTTCTTTTTGCTGACCAAGCTCTGCTGTTCACAGGCATATAAGCACATCTTTACCTCGCCCAGTTCGGTAGAGAAGGAGGTGAAGGCAACAAGATCTGGCAATGCGCGTATCCATGGTATGACTCGAGTCACAACTGCTTCGTTGGCATATGTAGCAACCCAGGTGCGTCCAGTGGTGAGGCTTTATTAATCCACTGCTCATCATTTAGCCAGCTTCGCTTCGCGCTGTCTTCTTCATCAACGTTCTGTAGGTCTGACACTTCGACAGACTCTGAACGGTTTTATGAGAGCATATTGGACTTCTTGGATGATCCGGAGGAGAAGGGGAAAGTGGATGACCTCCTGAACTGGTGGAATTGGTAGGCGTTTATGATTTCCCCCCCATTTTTGAATACTGACGCCCATATTCTTGACAGCCAAGTGTTTCCAAGCTATGTCACCCGTGAGCACGGGGTAATGAAGCAGAGCGTGCTAGCCAAATTGAAAGAGAAAAGAGCCCTGAAGCAGATACAGAATGCCGGGGCATCGTAAATACCTGTCATAATTGTCAAGGTCCTGCCAGTCTAAATATGAATTGTTTTTCTTATAATCAGCAAACAAATGAGAACAACTGATCAGGGACCTGCCTGATTGTGCTCCGCTATGATTTGTATCATCCATAGGTACTTCTGGTGACGGTTGGCCACTCTTTTGCCATTTTCGCAGGCCTATCATTCTGGCACTTACGTCCTGCTTTCGAATTTCTTACAAACCTTCCCAACATGTCACTTCCATGTAGCCATTGAGAAGAGCTGCCTTTCTGGTATATATTGTGATATTTGCCACAGCTACCATTCCTTATAATCATTGGGACTTCTGGTGAGTTTACTTCACTCTTTTGCCAATTTTGCTGACCTACCATTCTGATACCCACGTTCTGCAGTGAAATTTATTACAGACATTCCCAACATGTCACTGCCTTATATCCGTTGGCACGAGCTACCTTTCTAGTATATATTGTGATATTTGCCACCGCTACCGTCTTTTATAATCATTGGTGCTTCAGGTAGGTTTCCCTCACTCTTTCACTGCCTTATATCCGTTGGCAAGAGCTACCTTTCTGGTATAGGTTGTGATATTTGCCACCGCTACCGTCCTTTATAATCATTGGTACTTTGTGTAGGTTTCCCTAATTCTTTTGCCAATTTTGCTGACCTACCATTCTGATACTCACGTTCTGCAGTCAAATTTCTTACAGGCATTCCCAACATGCCAATGCCTTATATCTGTCGACAAGAGCTGCCTTTCGTGTATATATTGTGATATTTACCACTGCTACCGTCTTTTATAATCATTGGTACTTGAGGTAGGTTTCCCTCACCCTTTTGCCAACTGTTCTGATCCATCATGCTTGAATTTTCAGGTCATTAAATGATACGTATGTGTACCATCTGGTCTAACAGTATTATAATTGTGGAACAGCTCAATTCTGGTGGTGCTTGCGAAATTTGCCAACCCTACTGTCCTTTAAATACCATCTCCAGACTATATATCAGAATTGCACATATTATTAATAATTTACTGATTTTAAGACCTTATCTACCCTTAACCTTTTCAGCCCAAAACCCAGATGAACAATGTAAGCACTATTTTCAGAAAGTATCACCTGTAGGAGTACATACCAAGCTGAAGTTTTAAATTCATTCGCCTGGCAACAGCTTTCATCATGAAACTCTGCAATCAGCTCCTTCTCACCCAGTAGTAATGAGGGTTCAACACATTTCAACTCGGGTCCCTCATATTGTGCCATGCGTCGCTCAAATTCTTTCATCTTGGGCAAGAAAACAGTGTTTCGATACTTCACGACATCCTCACGTTCATGTCCATCCATGTACACCCCTTTGCGCAAGACAGTCCGGCTCCAACCTAACTGAAGAAGCCAGCGACGAGCTGTTCTTTCACACAGTGGCTTTGCCAGGGAGATACCTAACGATGGCAAAACTTGTGTGTTGAGACCCAGGGCAAAGTTTTGTGGGGTGATGGAGCCGACTGGCTGTTCAGTGAGCCATGTTCGAGCTGCTGCCTTTATCATCTCATCTTTGAGCAAGGACTTAGCATTCTTTCTCCCTCCACGACGTTCAACAGGAAGTTGTTCGAAAATCTGATAATGCCGTGCAAGCGCTCGGGTGCGACGTGCAAAGTGAGTGCTTGATCCATTGTCTTTCTCATGCCATTGTTGGGCAATTCTGAAACTTGCAGACATTCGTCCTTGTCCCTTCAATCGCAACGTCGCAAAGTTTCGGAGGATCATCAGCTGATTGATTTGTGATAACGACAATGTTGCATGTTCTGTTTTCAGATCTTTCTTAATCTGATCACGCAGCTCCTTCCAGCCACGAATCTCCACTTGGGGTGTCAATGTTTCTCACACTTCATCCTCCCACGGCTCTTCTTCTTCCATGTCCTGGTTCAATTCATCATCACTTCCCTCACCATCATCTGTATGAGGTCGCTTGTGAGTGTTCCCTGACAGATCATCGAACAGGAGTGGAGGGGGAGTAGCTGATTCCTCTCTAATGTGAACAGGTGATGAATTCTCATGATCGATATTGAAGAAGAGCCGCAGTGGTGTCATCGACTCTTCACGAATAGGATTCATCGGAGATGGGGGGTCTGTGCTGTGGAATTCGAGAGGTTGTGGCGTCGATGATTCTTCACGGACACGGCCTGGGGTTGCCTGCCATGTGCATGCAATACCAGCCTGCAATTTCGAAGGAGTCGTCTCTACTTTGATAGGAATGATGGTCATGGATGTTACGGAGGAGACTGGTGAGTTTTGCATAGAGATATCTTCAGGTTGACACTGATTGATTGTGCTACTGCTCGACACAGTGAAGCCGAATGTATCCAGTGCTGTCTGGTCCTGCAAGAGCTTGCGATAACGACATCGTGTGCATGCAGACTTGCTTCCCATGTCCGGACCTTTAAGTTGGGATGGCCGTGCTGCGAAAAGATGAGCTCATATCGCGATGCATTACAATGAAAGTAACCTTTTCCTCCTTCTTTCTTCCTTCTTGACCCCCCAGGAACCCCAGTCCTCGTCCCTTGGGTCATCCCCGAAGTTATCAATAGCAAGACTCATCAACTTGATATAAAGATTTTCCTCTCCAAGCCCCCATCCATCCTCAACTTCTCCTGCCTGCATATTTTCTTCGTCGTCATCGTCCTCAGCTCTCCACAGTGGCTTTACACTATCAGGGCATCTCAGACCCAAGTTGTCGTCTGCATCTTCAGCTGTGTCCTCGGGGTCAAGACTCGACTGCTCCTGGATGGTGGAAGTTGGCTCAACGACTGGAGATTCATTAGAAGACGGCTCGGGAATGAGTTTTTTAGCCCAGTAATGTTCCTCTTTTGTCTTTTGCTGTGTCGTACAGGCATTCCAGTGATGATATCGCGAGGTTTTTTTCAGACGAACCACTCGTTAGAACCTTCCGCTCTCTTCGGAATCATAATCAGCTCAAAAAATACAGTCGATTGCGCTATTTTTCATATTTTTCCCGATTTTTTTTAGTGTTGGCCAGTATTTTTCAGGGTCAATTTTTTGTACCATCATTTGAGAGAAATCGGCTCGTGAAACTAATTTAAATGGGTCATACCATGATGTTCCCGTGATAAAAAGGGCAATTTATGGGATGGTGATTTGTAGATCTATGTTCGATGATTTTTGTCGTGTTTGTTTGTCCGCGACTGTAGTAACAATAGTGTTCACGTGACGCGGTCTTGGCACTTATATAACTTTAAGGAGTCGCATCGATAATCGATCAGCACTTGGTGAATAAGAAGGTCAGCTTTCTCCATCATGCAAGAAAAGGCGATAACGGATCACCAAACCCAATACAGCGTCCACCCGAGGACGCCAACACCCTTTCCCCGCACTCCACAGTAAGCGGGGCCCCCATTCCGTTGTCTACATCTGACCAAGCCCAGGCCACCATGAATCTCGGCGATGGGGATCTACGGCTTCTTTGTGTTATCGAAGGCGAAACCGAGGTGTTTCCAATCGATGTCGAAGGGCCATTATGGCGCAATCCTAAGTTCATGGCGGGCGATCTGAAGAAGAAGATCCAAGAGGAACGAAATTACTCCCCTGTCCTCATAGCCCAAAGATACTAATCCCATCGATGTGAACCTGGACGACCTTGCGTCTATTCGCAGCCATGAGCAACTCGCTGAGAAATTATCCTCTGCTCGCCCCGTCGCCTATATTTTTCCAACGCAACCTCCCCTCCATCGTTTACATATTATTGTAAGGAAACCGGATACTGGTAAGTGAGGATGCTTTTCCATGGCTGAATGCTGCTGATAGTTTCTTGCTCAAAATCACTTATCGTACCAATGGCCCTCACGGCCGCATTGTTTTCACCATTCCCCTTTACTCCGTACGTAATGACTTCGACTCCGCGGTGTTTTTGTTCGTCAACATTACCTCGTTCTCCAGTTTCGCGTACACATTCTCCAGCATCCCCCCAGCGTTTTTCTAAACGACCTCGTCTCGATAGCACACCGCCACAGACGCCACCTGCTAAGATACAAGTGGAGACGGTTAAAGCCAAATGTAGGTGGTACCTTCAAATGTGGAGGACTTTGTGAACAGTTCTCGTTAGCTACACCCCCGCGCCTCAACCTCGACGAGACGGAAGAAAATATGGCCGCCGCATTTGCAGGCTTTGAGGACTACATTGAATACTTGGCTACTGGGAAATTGGATGGATATCTCGACTCGATCCGACGTGAAGACAAAGTTGCAGTCCCCGGGGTGCTTCTGCCCCGTGACCCCATTCTTCTCATTCACGACCTCGGCAAGCATCTAGACCAGGAGCGGATCAGAGACTTGTTTATCGATGATACAGTGTTCGTGTGGCCGGTATTATTGTGAAGATAATTAATTCTAATCTTGCTCTTTCTAGCCATCTATTTGGCGTCTCTGGCTCAGGTAAAACACGCCTCTCACTTGACGGTCTTTGCCACAATTGGGGCCTTTATATCACGTGCAAGACCAGGCGAGGTCCAGCATCTGGCTCTAACGACTTCAATGTTGCGACGGAAATGTTGCTATCTATGAGTACTTGGCGACAAGGCACAAGCTCTGCGGACATTTCCAAGAACGTTGAAGCTGCTCACCGCGCCTTTGCGATGTTACTGTGTGCGCGCGTCTTTGTCCTGAAGCAACTTGTGCAACACCTTCCTGTTGGCACAGACGTCACGGTTGCTCGACGGCGATGGACTCTTGTTCAAATTTTGCCTCCCCGTTTGCTGCTCGAACATGACGACCTCTTCGTCAAATTGCTGCGGCCCCTTCGGAGTGGTGATACTAACATCATGCTTCGCATTATCCGCTCCACATTGCGTGGCCTCATGACCGAGAGAAAAGATCTGTTTCCTAGGGGAAGTGAGACACCTCTATTCGTCGTGATCGATGAGGCGTGATCGATGAGGCTCAGGTGGCTGCTGACCATCTGAAGTTCTTTCGTTCCGAATCAGGGACCGATCTGCGCCCCATTCTTCGTGAAATGTATAACTTCTTTCTGACGTCTGGGCTCTTCGTTGGGATTATTCTTTCGGGAACTGGTCTGTCGATGAAAATGGTGAAAGATGCGGTGGGTTCTCTTTCCGCAAAAAAGTTGGACACGAGAGAGCAGCCCGTAGTCTTCATCGATATTGGGCGTTTCACGAGGGACAATGTTTCTCAAGTGGTCTATATTCGCCGGTACCTCTCTCTCTCCGACAATGACATCTCAGATCAGCGATTGTTGGAGCGCATGGTGTACTGGTTTTCTGGCCGGTATGTCTATTAATTGAGGCTACAAGATTCCTTCTGATCGTCGATATAGTTACCGCCTAACAGCGAGCCTTCTTGAGCTTTTTCTCCACTCGGAAGATGTCCCGCGCCACCGTGTCCTCACCTTGTTTGCTGAACACTTGACTGGATTCAAACTTTCCGACGCGATCGAACTGGAGGAGGCTGAACCCCCTGTTTCGCCCCATTTGAACTCGCAGATCCAACGTTATCGATCACTTACTGAATTGAACCGACTTTTTACTGATGAAGCAACAATCCCATATAGTCAGTGTAATATCTCTTTTACTGATTCATGGACCGACCGCGTATTTGATAGGAGCGGGATTGATACAATGCCTAGTTGACGTTCTTATGCGATGGACTTTGGGAAGTGAACTTACGTCCATTCCCATTGAATGCGATATGCACAACATAATTGCGTTGGGTGTAGGTTTTTTGGACAAGATGGCAAGCACTCAGAAATTTGATCCTAATGCGACCCATCTTGTATACATTTCCGAACCATTGGTAGTTCTCTCCCTCAGCTCGCTTTTCGAGCAGCACAGTTGGACGACGAGGAAGGCATGGATGGTTAGGTCATTTCGTATTGCTCCTAACAAATCGTCACTAGGATTTGTGTTTGAAGGTGCCCCGCTTTGCGTGCTCATGGATATTTTTGGGGGAAAGTTCAGTCCTCTCGCGGACGCCTTCCACTGTAGCCAGTCATTAGGATCGAGGAGGGCTACCTTAGTCTCCCTGAAGCGTGGGGCTGATGGTGTAATGCAGAGCCACCCGGCATCGTGGAAGGGGGGCAGTTCCGATCGCTTCGGTCTCAAGGCTAGATCCCCCGCTGATGTTCTCACTTTCTTGGACAATCCAGACGGAAAGGCCTTTCTTTTTCCCGATACCCACATGGGCCCCGACTTGTTGTGCTTCCTTCAAGATGAGAAGACGAAGGAGTTAATTCTTCTTGCACTGCAAGACAAAACAGCACCACACCTCAATGCTCGGAGCTGGCAAAGCGCCATAATTTCTGTTACACCCAAATTCTTTTATACAATGGTGGTAGGTATCACGCCTTGTAATCCCTGTTACAGTTGACCGTTATTTTGATTCTTTAGGCTGAAGGGAAACGGGCTCAATATGCGCCAGTGTCTTATCCAAGTCTCATAAATGATCTGTCAAGCACTTTGGGGATGATCCTCGGGCAAGATGTGTACACACCACCGGTAGCTGACACTTATCGCAGCAAACTCCGCAGCAGCACTCAAGCTCAACAGCAACCCGCTCTTCACTCAGCCCGACAGACCCCCAGATTCCTTCGCATCATTGTAACCCCTGATGATGAACAGTGCAAACGTCTGAAAGGGGAATGGAAGGGTGATGTGGCTGTTTTGCGGTGGGATGTTATAGAGAATTATATTGATTCAACGGCTGATTTGGTGAAGACTACAGTGGGGGTTATCCATTGAGCAGGGATCTCGCAATTTGTTTCTGTCATTATGAGACTGAATCTTATATGTTCATTTGACGCTAATCACTCGTTCGAGGGAAGGGATAGCCCGAAAGGATAGCCGAACATGGGAGTGTCCTGAAAACAGTGACACTCCCAAGATGAGATTGCGCGCGAGACTGCTATGTAGTTACAACTACAGAGCAATAGTACGAAAATGGGAATTAGGGAGGGTGGGTAAGCCCGAAATCTACAAACACCACTGTGGACCCAGCGGGGCCTGTTTTTCATTAGTTTAGTTCGAGAAACCCTTATTTCATAATATATTTGGCTGAATTATTGCTATTTTCAAAAATGATGTCACTTTGAAAAAAATAAAAAGATTGAAGTAAAGCACTCATGCTAAGTAATCACAGGCTGGCTTGTCTGTTCAAGTGAGTTCAACCCCTTCAGTACTGAGCCGCATGTCGCACTCCATCCTTTCCACACCATCCAACATCTATAGACACATCAGCGACAATCTCAAAGAAGCAGCCATAGGAGGAGGTGATTGCAGCCATGTTGAGGGTGCATGAACAACAGAGTTTTGAGATGCTATTCCCATGCCCTTGTGCTCACTCAAAGTTCAAACTCTTTTTTCAAAGTGACATCATTTTGAAAATAGCAATAAGAGTGGATGATTTTGGGATGACTTTTGAGCTGTAATGTTCCAAACGCTTAAGGGTCTATTCGGCTACAGTGATTTTGAAAATCGTGATTCTGTAAAACATAATCCCAACTGTGAGAAAGTCTTTGAGGAGTATTTCGGAGATTACCAAGCTGTGACAAGACATGACATGCTGGACGATATCTCATCGCACTCAGTCGAGCGCAGCCATAATTATGGCTCGACTGCCCCGAAAGAAGATCAGTAGGAAAGCAAAATGAACCATCATAGCCAAGGTTGTCATCGCGGCTGTTACTGCAGCAGTAGAAGTTGTGAAACCTCATCTCTTCCTGGAACCTTATCACACTTCGATACGCACTGGCCAGATGTGGATGGAGGAGCTTCTGAATGGGCATCATAAGAGAATACGGAGGAATCTTGGAATGCATTGGCATATATTCCTCAGATTAATGTGATCTTTGACTGCCAAAAGCTCCTTTGGCCCAACCAGACATCTCACCACCAAAGAATCACTTGGAATATTCTTGCATATGCTTGTCACCAACCATACAATTGAAGAGGAGGCTGAGGTGTTCCAGAGGAGCCCTGATACTATTTATCAGTAGGTTTCTGTCATTTCATTTACTACATATGCAAACTGATGTTTTACAAGCCATTTTCTATGAGTTCTTCATGCTGTCACATCCATACCCTTCTCGAAATCGGTGATGCGGTTGCCCACCCATCATACTCCTCTGTCCTCAGTTATTGCTGATAATCCCAAGTTCTACCCATTCCTGAAAGATGCCTTGGGTGGCATGGATGGAACACACATCGGAGCATCACCAAGAGAGAAGGACAGCAGGGCTTGCTATCGCAACTGGAAGGGGTTTCTCTCCATGAATGTGCTAGCAGCCATAGACTTGGATCTGATGTATGTCTACATGCTGAGTGGATGGGAAGGCAGTGCTTCAGACAGTGCGATCTATCACAATGCTCGAGCAGGTGACTTGGCTATTCTAAAAGGCTCCTATTTTTTTGGTGATGCTGGCTACCCAGCCTGCAGTGCTCTCCTGGTCCCTTACCAAGGTGTGCGATACCATCTTTGTGAATGGGGAGCTGCAAATACTCGGTAACTTGCACATTGTGAATTATGAAGGTCCAACTTACCTATTTGTATGATAGACCAAAAGATCACACAGAACTGTTCAATCTACGCCATGCACAGGCATGAAAGATCATCAAGCCAGCATTTGGGGCCACAAAGAAAAAGTTCAAGATGTTCCAACAACCATGCAACTTTCCTCCAGCCATCCAGGCAAGAATTATCATTGCATGTTGCAATATTCACAACTTTATTCGATTATATGATCCTGACAAAAATAGCTATGAAAATGATGAAGATGGTGATTATAATATGGGGGATGATGAAGACAAAGGTGATGAAGTGGTGAACGAAGAAGATGCATGGGGTATAACTGCGCAGGAGACACAGCGCACCGAAGCAAAACGTGACACAATTGCAAAGGCAATGTGGGCAAGCTATCAAGCAGAGCTTCAATGGCAGGGGAATTAGCAAAAGAATGTTGCGTGTTGACAAATATATCTCTCCTTACCAAATGTTTTGAACACAAGAGATGGCATCATTCAACCAAGCATGGCGTGCTTTCTTTTGGTTCTCTGGAAAGCGCAGATACTCATCAGCAAGGCACGTGTCACTGAAGACCCTGACAGCAGCAGTAAAATCATCATCAGAGAGGTCCTCTGCCTCCTCCTTGAGAACAGCATCCCAAGCATGTTTGCAATGGGCTGGCAAATCAGTGGCAGCTGACTCATCATCCTTGAGAGTGGTGGAGAGGCCATTCACAGAGGCTGCAATATCAACAAGGGCATCAGCTCCGGAGACTTGATGATGAGAGTGTACATTTTATTTCCTGGATGAGGACGTGGCCTTCTTCATCACTGTCACAGGCAAAGCCATAGATCCCAAAGTACATGGGGTCTTCACTGGAGTCTTGATTTCTCCAGAAGTGTTCTATCAAAAGCTCTGTAAAGATGAGCCAGCAGTGAGGAGATGACTCACTGTGTGGTTCAAAAGGACTTGGGTTAGCTTTGACTGCAAAATGACAGCCAACTCATTCTCAGAGTCAGAGTCACCTTTCGCACTCTCCTTATCAGAAAGCAGCTCTTCGACAGGGTTATCGACATCAATAGTTGCGGAGGAATGACCTTGGCTGCCCCCAATAGCCCCACTGGAGAAGGTATTCTCACCAGTGGCCATCATGCGTTCGGTGATGATCGCGCACTCGTCATAGTGCCGGAAAGGCTGAGTTCTCCATTTGGCATGTTTTGGATGTTTCTGAAACCATACATATGTTCGCCAATGTAAATGCTCTGCACAGCTAGCTACGCACCTTGAGATAAGCATCCCACACCTGGTTTTCAGCCGTCTATATTTTTTTCACATTGTCCCACCCAAACCCAGACAAACAGCGGATATCATGGACTACTTTGTAGTCATCCTTGTACTGTCACAGCATAGCCAGGAATGTGAGACTGCACAGGTGAGACGAGACATGGAACATACCCTACGCCATGCACTTTTCACTTGTGCAATGTCACAAGAATGGTTTTGTTTTGCAAGGGCATTGACAACCCGCTGGTATGTTTCGTCCTTGAAGCCATTCTTGGCTTGTCGGCCAAGGTTGTGGTCGTTGAGAAGAATGCAGATGAGGGTATCGAACTCCCCAGACTTCCACAACTCGCATTTTTTCTTGCTGGTGACTTCAGGACCTCCTGGGCCTGGTGACGTGGTGCCCCTGGGATGTTTTTTGACCATTGTTAACAAGTAATGAGCATAGGAAGTTGGTTGGGTGGTAGTAGGAATGTATCAAGGATAGCATATGCAAAGTGGTAGCATGACAACAGTATTGTTAGGTTTCTCTGCAACCGAATATACTCAAGATTTTGGAAGGATTTCGGCAAAACAAATAAAAACATGATTTCATTGTTTGGCAGGGGGGACTTTCAAAATCACTGTAGATGAATAGACCCTGAGGTATGAGTTTCATATACTGTTTATTTCTACTTTTTATGCCAAGTTGGTGTGGTGGAATATCATACCAGGAGTGGCTGAAATATATGGGATGATTTCTCACTTCAACAATGATAGGAATTTCACACAGTTTTGGACTACATCAACAACATGAATTTCTGATGAAGCTTCAATGAATTTTAGCATGAATTTTGGCTGAATTTTGCAATGCCTTGAGCGATCACCCACCTCCCAGGATCCATGATCCGTCCAATGACACATTTTACCTGGTTGAGGTCGACGAATTCCATGGATACAAAGCCTTCATATTTGATTCCATTTGCGGTGGGGTTGATTAGTTTAACTGACTTGATAAGCACGTAGACGGGCTTTTGGGGCTGGACTTGGTCATTTTCCGACTGGGGAATGCTGATGATAAGAAGGCAAAGTAGTTGGCCAAAGAAGTCACGCAGTTCAAATTTGGACATTTGGCGTTGTTGATGAGCGAATTTATCAACCAAAAGTTGATACTAAAATAGAAATATGTCAATGTGCACCATATCAGATACATCAACACATACCCGGACAAATGACATGTCATGGCTATCAGATTGGGGTGGGTTAAGCTCCCGAGCATGCATAACGTCCCCACCTTCAAGCTGGTATACCCGGCCATACTGAATAAATCAAGAATTCTTTGGGATGAGCTGACGAATTGTTCGTGCAGTTACATCAAAGCGAGTTGCAAGCGACGCAGTAAGTTTCATCCATAGAGAACAGTTGACAGATTCAGCGGATCGCTTTGGAGGAGTAAGAACATATAGCAGATCAGAAACCAATGTAAATTCATGGATTCCTAAGGGAGGGAAGACATACATAAAGGCAGTGTCAAATTCCGGTCATGAGATGCAGGTGGTTGAAGGCATAGTTTGTCATCCAAATTGTATAGGAGGGTGATGTGGGTTAACTGTGCATGCAACATAACATATCTGTTGATGCTTGAGTAAGGGAACCGTCGACTTCTGATGTTGCAAAGAACGTGTTGGGAGGAGAGTCTGGAAGCTAACTGAGGGCCTTAGGACGAAGGGGGGTGTTCCTCTGGGTGTCTCAGAGGTCAAGAAGAATTGTCTTAGACTAGACTATACATGTAGTATATATACTACAGAATGTTTAAGTCTCAGTAATTAATATTAATATTATTACTGTCTTAGATACAGCCTTAGGCTTGCTATCCGGATATTATCCCAATAGAAGGTCGCCACAATGGCATTCCATTGGGAATGCCCAATAGGCCCAGACCAGGCCCATAGCTCTGATGGCTGGAGCAATATGCAGCAAGGCATGAACAGTGAGCGGGCAGACCGAGATGCAATCCGGATCGTCTTGACCATAGAACCTGGCAAGCCATTAAACAAAATTCCATTGAAGTGAGAGGTGGAAGCACGTACATCAGGAAATTGGGCCAACAAGGCTAAGGCTAGGTATGGTCTTAAAATACCTCTCATATTAATAATATACACAATTCTGATAACCGGTCTGAAAATGTAATTTAAAGGACGCTAACATTGTCAATTTTCACAAGGACACTCAGAATTTGAACCTTTCCAAAGTATGAGGGTGTTTGAACAGGAAATACCTGCATGTGCAATGTTGTGGCCTGGAGTAACAAGTATGACGGATCAAGAATCTCAGGCCAAAAAAAGGTGGAAATCCACCTGCTGTGGAAATATTTATAAAGGATGGTAGAGTTGGCAGATTTTACCATTACCATCAGGCTGATCCATAACTGCCTAATAGTAGCAACTTGACAATTTTTGTAAGAGAGGTCATAAAATGTAAGAGTTGTAAGAAAGGTAAGCATAGGTTATCATGCAAAAGAATGACAAACAAACATAACTACTAGAAGAATGATGAATCTTGTCCATAGTCCTAATGTTTCCAAAGCATGGTAGAGTTGGCAAATTTTGCCATTGCTATCAAGCAGGCTCCCTGGATCCATGGCTGCCTGAGAGTGGCAACTTGACAATCTTTGTAAGAAAGGTAAGCATAGGTCATAAAGTGTAAGAATGACAAACAAACATGACTACTAGAAGAATGATGAATCTTATATGTGGTCCCAATGTTTACAAGACTTGACAATCTTTGTAAGAAAGGTAAGCATAGTTCATAAAGTGTAAGAATGACAAACCAACATAAATCCTAACAAGGCAGCAAAATATTATCTGTGGTCTCAATCTTTATAAGGCATGGAAGTGTTGGTGGATTGTCCCATCAATAGCACAAGGGTATACCTGATAAAGTGCTGCCTGGTAGTCAAAATTCAGTGAGTTCCATAGGAGAGGTGAGCACAAGTAAGAATGACACATCTGCAAAATTGGTAGACGAGATGGCCAGAAGCTACCTTTCCTGCAAATGTTTATAATATCAGGCAGCAAAGGTGAATTCCACCACATATATCCAAAAGGTGATATTTCTTGACAGATGATCCTGATCTACCATACCATGCTACTTGTGTCAAACATGGTCTTCAGTATAAGAAAGGCAAAATCACATCATGTATGCCAAATTTTAAATTGTTTATAATTGCGTTTAGAGCATTGAGGTCCAGTCCCAAGGACCAAAAAATGACCGAAGACTAAACTGAACCGTAACCGGTCTCCCCAGACCATTGGTCTCAGTCACACCTGATTAGGGAGCAGTCCTGGTCCTGGTTACTTTAATTTTAGGTCAACGGTCGAACCGCACAGGACCGGTTGTGACTGGTTGTAACCGTACACTAGTAGTATTTACCCCAATGACTATGTATACTATTACTAATCCTAAAACTATGTAAGGGGACAGAGGCCCAAGAAATTCTAAGACAAAAATCTGGCAGGTTTATATACCCCAGCTGACTTTGCCTCTGTTTGCTCAGTCATGCCACATCTTTTTTTGATGAACAATTGTTCATCAAAAAAAGATGTGGCTAGCGTTGTTAAGGTATGTGACTTTTGTTTCAATTTTTTCAAACTCCTCCTCTTACCCATTACCCACCCACATCGTCACCCCCACACCCTCACACCACCACCACCCCACCTGCTGCCTCTGCCTCTCCCTCCTCTCGTGGCTCCCCCCTCCTCTCGTGCTCTTGCAAACCCACTGGCAACCCCCCTCTTGAAGCCAATAGACACCCCCTCCACTCGTGGCCTTGTGGGCAACCCCCCCTCAAGGCTAATGACTCCCCCCTCCTCTCATGACCTCACATGCGACCCCCCCCCCCCCCTTGAAGCTCCACTTGCGGGTGACCCCCCCTCAAGGCTAACGACTCCCCCCTCCTCTTGTGACAAGCTGACGGACACCCCCTCCACTCATGGCCTCATGGGCGACCCCAGTGTGACCCCCCCTTGAAGCTGACAAGTCCCCCATCCTTTCATGACCCCACTAGCAAGCCCCCCTCCTTTTTCGCCTCACTAAGACTGTCTGAAATTCTTTTTGCATGATAAGTTAGTTTAAAATAAGTATTAGTATATTAGTATATAATTGGTCATGAACTGGTCTGAATCGTAACTGGTCAGAACTGGTTCATGAACCAACATGTAACCGTCGTGGACTGGTCCTATAGGGTCCAGTCTAAGGTTTTCCCTGATTTAAAATAAATGTGACCAGTCATGGTTCCAGTTACAGCCCGAAAGGGTCAAAAAACTGGACTGGACCGGACCTCAAAGCACTAATTGCGTTATTCTCTGATTAGGTCTCTTTGCTGGATGATTCCAATAAAAGCAATTAATATGGGACTGGTAATGCTGCCCTGGTCTGGAAAATAGCTTGTATTTAAGACACCACCATGTTCTGTATTTGCTTCAGCCTGGCCCACTTCTCCTTCAGTTTTGCTAGTGCACTGTGTTTCATTATGGCATGCTCACAAGTCACATAGCTGGGAAACACCTGGCTATTGAGGGGCATGCATCAGCTTTGCAAGCAGAAAATCCATACCAATTCCACCAGCTCAGCAAATCATCAACTTCGTCCTTTTCTTCTGGGTCATCCAAGAAGTCCAAGACACTCTCATAGAATTGTTCCGAGTCCATTGAGGTGTCAGATCTACAGAACACAGAAGACAACAACAGAGCAAAGCGAAACTGGCCAGATGTTCAGTGTTACATTGATAATTGATAAAGTTCCAATGGTAGACACACCTGTGTAGCAATGTAGGCTAAAGAAGCTGTAGTAGCCCGAGTCATGCCATGGATACAAGCATTGCCTGATCTCGTTGCTTTTACCTCTTTCTCCATGGAGCTGGGCAAGGTGAAAATGTGCTTGTAGGCCTACACACAATGGAATGAATAATACAAATGAAGGTGAGTATGTCCTAACCCAAACAAGAAGCTTGCTTTGGAAGAGCCTATCCCAAGGTTCATCAGGATTGTACTCCTGGTTTGCATACACCAATAATGGCCATTGATCACTGGTGACAGCTAATTCACCGCTGGAAAGCTTTGAGCAAATTCTAGTTCAATGGGTCAACATTAGGTATAATGTGCATGAGAAGGAGAACCAACTCTGCATCATTCCAGTCTAGACCTGCTGGGCACAGGAGGGCCCCAGTGACAGGGTGGTGATAGCCACGGTTTGTCTTGACATTCCGGGAGAGGGGTGGACTTAGAGCCGTGCCTCAGGGAGTTATCCAGTCCAGAATGACTCCCTTTAGACTCTTAGTGTTGTCTGATCTTGCACTAGATATACCCTTTTGTATCTTCAATAAATGAGACAAGGTTCATGCCTTGTGGCTAGATAGATGTACCAAATCTGCTGCTGCCATACATGTTTCCTCAGAACCTTCCATGAGGCACTCATTGAGATGGGGAACTGTTTGCAACAGCTGTTGAAACACTTCGTACACCTTTCTTTGCCTATAGAATAATGTGTTAATCGAAAATTTGACCATACTAAAATGATTAAAATGAACTCGGCTGTGAGCAATTTTTCTGTGACTTCCCCATCCTCACCCAGAAGGAGTATGCCACTTGTAACCAATGCTTGGATGTTACACATGGCATGTACTGTTCTGCCAAAGTGTCTCCCATGATGAATTAAAGGATTGCTGGCACGACTGGGCCATAATAGATTTGTGAACCTGCACTGCCATAGAAAAGAGGCTGGATCAATGCACGGTTTCTTTCTATTTCCCAACTTGAGCGCATTGGCTAGAGTATCAGAGCCCACAGAAGGGGTGTTTTCATCGGACATGGGAGACACAACTGGAGGAGGAACACACTGGGAGGTGGACGAGACACTAAATTTGCAGGAAATTTTCAAGGCCTGAGTCACAAGAAGAATCAGGGGCACTAATAGCCGAGGGTGAGTCATTGTGGTGCAAGCATAAATAATAGCCCACAAAAGTTCCCAACCACCCATCCTACCCCGGCCATGCCTGGAAATCCACAGCTGCTGGCATTCACATCCATCCCAACGTATCGTCAACAATTACTCTATGACGTCTACAATTCAACCCATTGTGTCAGGTCCTTTGTTCCAGCTACAATGGAGTTGGCCACATACCACTGGTATGTAGCATGACCTTGAGGACGTACCCACTTTTCATGGCTTCCACAGGCCCATCAGTGGGAATGCATGTGTGGCGCTAGGGGCTTTGCGCAAGTATTGTGAAGATCTTGAATATGATAAAGATGACCTCTTTACCGTTGTTGTTAAGAGCCTCCATTCTGCTGGTGCCATGGACATGCTTGATCTTGCTGGCACCACATTGCAGGATATAATGAGAGATGAACAGCCAGACCTCTTCGCTGTGGTCGATGAAGCCCAAGTGGCTGCAGAGTATCTGAAGGATTCTTTTCGTTCCTTCACCACAGGAACTGATATGTGTCCTGTTCTGCATGCATTCCATAGGTTTCTTTGGAAATGTAGGATCTTTGAGGGGGTCATCCTTGCTGGAACTAGTTTATCTATGAATATGGTGAAGAAAGCACTGCCATCTCAAGTTGCAAAATATATGGGCTCATGCCAACAACCAATTGTCTCTGTCGAGCTTGGGCGATTCACGAAAGATGAGACAAGTCATGTTGACTACATCCACAAGTACAGTTCTCTTTCAAGTGGCAGCTTCTCTGATCAATGGTTGGTGGAGCAAATGTTGTATTGGTTGTCTGGATGGTGGGTACAGCTTTGAACCCTGTGAGTCATATCACTAACATTTAACCACTAAAGTTACCGGTTTACAGCCACCATGATTGAATTACTACTCTACATGCAACTGGGCTCACAGCACCACATTCTCAGTGCTTACATTAAGTCCTTGACTGAGTTCACTATCACCAATGTGATTGATCTGGAGGAAGAAGAACCACTCCTTACAGCCAATACTGTTGATAAGATAAACAGTTATGGATGGCTCAGTGCAGTAGAATGTCTCTTTCAGGACAAAGACCGTAGGTATAATGTCTTATTGAGCCGCAGACTTCCTAACACACAGTTCAACAGGAGAGGGCTTGATACAGTGCCTGTTCAATGCTCTCATGTGGTGGAGAATTGGCAGTCAAACTACATGGCTTCCTATTGAAGCCGATATGCACAAGATAGTTGCATTGGGTGTCAGTCATTTGGTGAAGGTTGGGCCGTTTCAAACATTGGACCCAACAGAACACTACCCCATCTATCTTTGCAAGCCACTAGTCGTTCTATATCTAAGTTCAGTTTTTGACAAGCACTTGTGGACCATGAAAGAGACGTGGATCACCGACACATTTTGTACTGCTTGCAATCGCTCATCGCTCGGATTCATATTTGAAGAGGCTGTGCTTTTGGTGCTCTTGCAGGAGTTCAGACACAATGTTCATGCTTTGTCAAATGTTTTCCACTGCAATCAGTCATGGGGTTTGAGAAAGGTTACTTTGGTGGCATTGAAGCACTCAGTTGATGGTTTAATGCAATGCTGTCCTGTATCGTGGACTTCAGGCAGCTCCGACCGCATGGGATTCAAAGCTACATCTCCCACCGATGTTCTCAACTTCCTCAATAATCCTGATGGAAAGTGTTTCATTTTCCCAGATAACCATATGGGACCCAATATCTTGTTTTTCCTTCAAGATGAGGAGACTAAGGAGCTGATTCTTGTTCCACTGCAAGCCAAAATCGCTCTGGACCTTGATGCACATGCCTGACGGTCTGCCTTGGATTCCATTACGCTTGAATTCCTCTACATGTGCAATGTGTGTATGTCACATCTGAGTTTGCATTCCTGCACTCATCCTCTATCTTTTCATCATAGAAGAAGGGTGGCAGGGTCCAATATACCCCATTGGCCTATCCTAGTCTTTCAAATGATATCGTGGACATCTTGGAGTTGATGCTAGGGTCTGCAAAATACAAACCTGTGGTTGATGAGTATCGACAGAAACTCTGCAGCTCTACAGCATTCAATCAGCAATTTGCATCCCAACCAATCCGGAAAATGCCTAAATATTGCAACTAAAGAAGCACATCAACAATGGAAATCGGAGTGCAAGGGTGATGTGGGGGTTTTGTGATGGGACCTTGTGGAAAGGTATCTTGGCTCAACAGCAGGTGTTGTGATGACCAGGTCACCCAGTGTAGTTTAACGTTTCCAGTTATGATAAGCACCAATCTTGTACTACAACACCTTCAATCAGAATTTGGCTTTGGGGTGGTCATTTGGGACATCCTTATGTTTGTGTGAGATGGCAACCCTTTCAAGGTTTTGCATTGTTGATGCACTGTGCTGCCATCACATATGATAGCTTACTTTCCTCGAATATACATGTACATAGCCTTATAAGGCTTTGAAATATATTTATTTTGTAAAGTAAGTCCAATTCTGATAAATGGTCAGGCTAGATGATGTCTTGTGCAACACAGGTCAGCCAGCTAGTATGTGCACCACTAGTCAGCCAACCACTTAAGCAATGGAGGATGATGTCATAATTCTGCCAATATTTGGCAAGATATGACATTCTTGGGCACTTCGAAGAATTTGTCTACCCATCCTATATATATCTAGCCTGACCATTTATCAGAATTGGACTTATTTTACAAAATAAATATGAAGATCACTGGTGCAAAGAAAATGGGACATTAGGATAAGAAGACTGCTCAGTACTTATGTTCTTATGTTATCAGAAAAAGAGGTGTTCCAGGCAACATAGTCATGCTATTATTAATAATAACAGTGATTATAACAATTGTACTAATTTCACAAGCAATGTAGTTCATCCCCATCAGTTGTGGTGCATCCGGTTCACCGGCAGAAGCTAACGAACGTGATATCTAACTATGGATGTGTTCAGGTCCCTTGAGGTGGATTGTAGAATCACTTAACAGAATAGTCAGCATGAACATAGAACTATACAAACACTCCTTACATCATGAAAATGAGACCAGGGGACCACCTCATGTTCCACCAGTCTTCATATTTGGCACCAGTGTCCACATGGAATTGTGCAGTTCTGTCTGTGAGCATGCGAACACTCAAATTCCCTGGCCATGGGACCACCAGTACCACTGCTTGTGCCACCTGGGCCAAAGTTAATTGCATCTGATTCAGGAGAAATTGCAGCCTTCAATCAACCAAATGATTGGGCTGGATGAAGATCATGATCTGGTTGGACAAGGAGTGAGTGATGGACATTTCAAGAGCATGAAGATTGGATCGCACAACACTATGAGACCCACATGGTAGGAAAACCATCCCACATTCCATACCTTTAAATAGTGTAAAATTATATATTTATAGTATAGTTTAGTTTTCATGTATTGATAACCCCCAAAATGGAATAAGTTTCATCAGGAGTTGGAATGAAAATCTACCTCTAAGAGAAGTGAAAAAGGAGTTTTTTTCTACATGTAATGGATGAGTCAATTGGATGAATTCCTCCCACAGTTTGTCCCCAGTTCATCCTACACCAAATTCATCCCATGGGATGGTTTTTATCTTTATATGGGCAAAAATAACACCCCTCTACCTGGGTTGAATTTCTCCTGTTTACAAATGGATTTTCAGACCATTGATAGAATAGTTTCATCATGTATCATAGTAAATTTCAAGCCACTAAAATACAAAATCTACTGGCAGTTGCTCACAGCAGTGGTGTCCCCCCACGTGTCCCCCCTCCCTCCTGGCACGGGCGGTTGTGGTCTGTAGCGTCTCCCTGTCCCCTCTCAATGCGCCCCCCTCCCTCTCGATGTGCCCCCCTCCCTCTCAACGTGCCCCCCTCCCTCTCAACGTGCCCCCCTCACCCCCGCCTACTGCACCCCACCTCTGCCCTGCAAGCAGTTGCTCGCAGCAGTGGTGGGGGGTGCTCTGTTGTGCTGAGTGTCGGGCAGTTGATCGTGCCCCTGTCCCCCTCCCTTCTGTCATGTCCCATCGTCCCTGGCATGTTCCCTCACTCTGAGGGGCATTCCCCTGTCCCTTATGGGCCTGGGGGCTGGTCGTTTGTCAGTGGGGGATTGTCCCTTGCTGGGGGTGGTGGGCGTTGGGTGGTGACGTGGTGGTGGGCAGTGATGTGGCAGTGGCGGGTGGCGGTGACATGGTGGTGCTGGTTGGTGGCCATTGACATGGCGGCTGGTGACGTGACAGTGACGTGGCAGCTGGCGTCACCCCCTCTCCCTTCCCTGGCACTCCCCTGCGCCGTCCCTCATCCCATGAAGCCCCCCACCTTCAAACTAAGTGGGGAGGAGGGGCGGCGCATCGTAGCATACAAATACAAAAAGAAAACTAATGACCTGTAAAAGACAACATACAGCAATGCCAGAAACGAGAATTGAGAAGAAGAATTGGAATTGCAAAGGAAGAAAATAACCCAACAAAGCACAAATGGAGTGATTATGTACCTTAAAGATAGTATACACCTTGACGCCATAGATTTCTAGCTTTACAATCTCCTGACTCCGGACAGTCTCGCACCAATACAGCAGGCTCATTGCGTGTGACCAGATAGTTCTGTAAGTGGTGCGGATGGTGGCAATGGATGGTGGCTGCAGGTTCTCAGTGCAGTAGACATGCTTGAGGAGCTCTCGTGTGACAAACAAGTCATAAAGTAGAGGTTGCTTCTATGCTATTTGGTAATTAAAAAAAAGTCCACAATCAGCCCAAGTATTAACATCAGGATTAGGTGTAAATGTGAATGAGAACAATGAAGCGGCAATTCCACCTTCTACTTGGTGTTAGTGAATTACCCTAGCAGAAAGCAGAACCAGAAAACCATCCCAGACAAGTGACATGACACGTACATCCCAGCATCTGCCCAATCCTTCTACCAGCAGGCTCCAAAAACTTTTTCGTGCCCTCCCAGACGTAACCTAGTGTTTCCTGGGCCTGCTTTTGGGTGTTCTCCAGCAATGAGTTGGAGGTGAACCGGGGGAACTGCCGCTGCTGTCCGCGGATAGCTGGACAAACCAGGGATTGTCGGAGGGCCAACAATGGAAGAACCGGATGCATGGTTTGCAATGGGTCTCAGAATGAAGCTCAAGGCAGTTAACTTAGTGGAGGGATAAATACGGCATTGTTGTGTCGTACCAAATCAGAAAATCAGGTTACGTAATACTTTTCAGCAGAAAAATATATATTTTTTAGTTTTAAATAAACATGAAACAGGCTTTAAAATACTTAACATGGGGGCCAAGGAACCTTAAAAAAAGATTTACTTATCTGAAGGCAGCAACTAGCAGCTCTTGTTGGTAGTTGATGAAGTGGAGCAGGTGGTGGTGGTGAGAGGGAGAGGGAGGCGGCAGTGTTGAAGGTGCCACTGGTGGTTGATGTTGAACATTGATGTGATGTGGCATTGATGTTCAACATTAATCACATGACGTGTTGAGGGTGGGCTGAAATGACTTTGAGTAAACAGTTACAACACAGAGAAATTCAGCCTGTTGTTGTATGAAATATTGTCTGAGAGATTCCCTGCAAAAACATTCTTTAGCACTGTGGGGCCCCAGCAGTATGAAAATCATACCTTATTTCATCCAGTTATGTGAGGGGAAAATAATATATTTAGGGCATAATTTTCATCTTTGATAACACCCAGAAATGGGTTGAATTTCATCAGGAGTTCAAGTGAAAACCCCCCACTTGGGGGGGAGGTCTTTTCAGCCTTAGAAGGGATGAGATAATTGGATGAATCTCAGCCATATTTTGTCCAAAGTCATACCCCCCAATTCATCTAGGATAGGATGATTTCATCTTGTTATGGGTGAAATCAATGGGATGAAAAATCCATCTATTACTTAGATGGTTGAAATCCAAACTGTCATTTTAGATGAAAAACTTCCCCTGCATTTCTTTCCTTTATGGAATGAAATGTCATCCCATAAATTGTTGAAAGACTTGTTGTAACAAGAATGAAAATTCATCTATTAAATGGTTGAAATCCAAACTGTCATCTTAGATGAAAACCATCCCCTACATTTCATTCCTTTATGGAATGAAATTTCATCCCAGTAACCTATGAAGCTTTTGTAAAATAACACATATGGATTTCATCCCTTGGATGGATGAAATATGATGGATGAAAATTCATCCCCAATTCATCCACTGCCAGTGTTAATTCAGCCACTTATTGCGGGAAATTCACATTTCTGCACTTAAATGGCTGAAATCACTACCATGCTAGGTCCACAGTGCAAGAGATCAAGTCTTTCATTCACCATTTGGTCAGGCATCTAATCTAGTGGAGACAGGTTTAGCAGGTTGAGAATAGGGATTTTTGCTTCAGCCCAGTCCAGCTGACTGAGACTGGTGGCAAGCCAGTGCAAATGAACAAGTGGGAAGGCAACAAGAGTGGGGGTCCATTCCAGAGTGGATGAATATTTGTTCAAGTTTGTTTGGCCCAAACTCACTCAGGTGGGACAGTGTCAATGAACTAGAAAATAATTAAATGGAGTTAGCAACACAAAATTTTAGTAGATAAAGGCATGGTAAAGGGAAATGTATACGATAATTCTTGATTTTTGGTGCTGGCAGGGACTGCAATAAAATCTCTGGAAAGGGTTAGTTGATGAGCAGGGCAGCTGACCCTACCACAACGGTTGATCATTATTCTCATACTACTCCGATTTTCTCCCATGGATGTGGTGTGATTTCGTAGAGATGAGTTGCTTCGGATTGAATTGTCCGGCGCGCTCCATCTCTGCGGGTTCTTGAGTAAAACTTTAGACGAGCTTTTAGCGGACGCCAAGGCACTTCCGGGGAGACCGTGACGACTTGAAGAACCTAGCGAGGTATCATACGAATCACAATGAGCAGTGCGACTGGAATCGATCGCGAGAATAGGTAATATAAATTATACGATTAGGCCACATCTAAAAAAACCAATACGCTAAGCAACGCCCAACCTAAGTATAGCTGGGCATCACCCCAATATCATCACACCTCAACACCATTACCCACATCTCCTACCCTCCCCTCCCTTTCCCTCTCCCTCACCTGCTCCGCCGCAACCCGCAACTTCCGCCTATCGCGCACCCCCGCCCACACGCTCAAGCACATTGCAAACACACACGCCGCCACCGTCACATACAGCGTCTCGACATAGCACATGCGGCCCGCCGCACACTTCGGTGCAGCCAGTACTACCATCCCCCCTTCCGTGCTTCTTGGGTAGTGTCCGGGCGATAGCGACAGCGAGCCGGACACCAATTCGGACAAGGGCGCTCGCACAACAGACGCGACGGTAGTGTTCGTCCCCGCCCATGCGGTAGGGGAGGAATACCGGAGCGAGGTGTTTGCCGCCTGGCGCTCATGTGCGTCCAGGTTCCGCCCAAACGCGACCGAAAAGACGTTCCCTGCGAACACGGGGGACAGTGACAGGTAGCCCCAGTTCTCCGAAAAGTGTGCTGTTGCGTGCGTGCGGGTTGTTAGTATTCAGGTTTTAGGTAGAGGGAAAAGGGGACGAACGCAGCCCGAACCACTCAATGCACACCGTCGGGAACAGTGAGAATGTGCTCCCGTGCGCGAGCCCCAGTAGCGCGCTCGCCATCCAAAGGTGCTGGATGTTGTCGACGTTGGCGGCTACAACCTGTGATAGGAGGAAAAAGAACGAGACAAGGACAAGGCAGTATGAGCGCGGGAAAGAGAAGCGGTTTTTGAATGTGTCAGAGACGAGGCCTGGCAGGGGGGTGAGTGAGTTGGTATGGGTGTGGGTAAGAAAAGAGAAGGGAGAAAAAAGACGACACACCGATGAAAATGCGGCCCGAGAAGTTCATCAGACTGATTGTGGATACCTGGCTCGCCTGCCAGCCCGCTGCGTCGATGGGGTCGTAATTCACTTTGCCCCCTACAAAATAAAGCGCCTGTGACATAGAGCCGACGTTATTGATATCTACGATCCGTGCACCGTTTCGTCGTCACCGTGTTCGACCGGAGAGAGGGAGGTAGGACATACACATCAGCCCGGTCCCACTCACTGCGCAAGCACGAAAGGAATAATGGGGTTAGTGTGTGCAGAGTGTAGGGGCAAATGGGTAATCGTAGGAGGGGGAGGAGGTAGGATGAGAAACGTACACAAAGAGAGCACAGTGAAGAGCAGCCAGAAGTCACTGCTGACGAACAACTTCCTGCCATACACGTTCGGGAGCAGCCCCTCATTCAGTGCAGCACGGCGCGAGAGCTGCGGAGGATTAGGTGCAGCTGCATGCGCGATCGAGTCCCTAATCACAAACAACCGATCAAAGCAAACGGAATGGATAGAACGCAACAGGATGACCTACAAGGCATTCAAGTGCCCCAGCTCCTCGACGCCCCCGTCCTCCTCATTATCCAGCAGACCCTGCCCCTCCTCGGCCTCGTGTCCCCCATTCGCCACCCTACGCCCCACACCGTGCGTGTGCCCGTGTTCTTCGACTGGGGGTAACGGGATAGGGCGGATGAGAAAGTACCCAAGCACCATCGGAAGTGCTGTGCCGAACGCCAGGAGCCGCAGAAACGACGACGTGTTCCCCGCGAAAGCTAGGTGTGCCGTAGTGGAGAAGAGAAAAGCGGAGAGGCCGAACCCCGAGATGACGAGCCCCGTCGCTGATCCGCGCTGTTAAAAACGGGTGTTGAGATTAAGCAGAAGAAGAAATATGGGGGGCGTACGGCTTTTTCGGGGAATGTCTTTGCGGTGGAGTTGACGGAGCTGGTGAGCCCGCCGTTGCCTCCTGAGCCGGTCATGTAGCCGCAGAGGACGAGGAGGCAGAACGTGAAAGTGGTTATGGACTGTGCGCCAGAGGGGACGCCCGAGTTGAAGATGTACTGAATGCCGGAGTAGCCTGTGAGGAGGAAGAGGAATGCGCAGACGAGGAGGATGCGGGGACCCCGGGAGTCGACGATGCGGCCCCAGTAGGGACCGCTGCTGTACACGCCGACTTGTGGTGGATAAGAGGTAATTTTTACTGGTGGTGTGTGGGAGGGCCACTCACTGTTTCCAGCTAGCCCGACGATATTGAGTTGTGTGTGTGTAATTTGGAGGCGTGCACCGAGTTGGGGAGCGTATGCTGGGGAGCATCATAAGGTAGATAGGCAGCGTGTTGGGATACCAGCTAACCTGAATACACCTATGGTTACTCAGTTAGCATCTGGTTCAGAATCATAGAGCGGTGGCCTACATAGTTTGTACCGGAGCAGAGCGCAACGAGGAGCGAAGCAAAGAGTGTTGTGAGCCGTGGTGCGCTGAGGAGCGGCGGGTAGATTGGAGCCTTCAATGGAGAATTGAGCGACATAATAGCTGGTCAGTGGAAGACCAAGCTTCAGATTTCAAACTCAGTAATGTAAGTACCTGTAGACTTGAAAGCTCGAACATTCAAGTTCTCAGCATGAACTCACACGGCAACATCGATTGCCCGACATTCTCTCCGACTCTGGGAAACTATAATACACCATACTGTCGATCAGAGTCGATATCGGTCAAATGTGCATCAGTCACATAATAGTGAGGCTGATGTCATCAAATATCTACAGTCAAACTTCTCTTAACCCATACCTCTCGGTGGACACCTCAGGCTATGGGTCCGGGTTATGGGTTGAGAGAGGTATGCTGAAAATGGGTTCGAAAAATAAAAAATCATAGAAAATATTTAGGGCTATCATATCGGATGGTGCTAAATTGTGTTTGGGATCTACATGTAGACTAATTTGAGGGACGTCTATAATCTCTGAAAGAAGTCATTGAAGATCATCGGTTTCTTTCATAATATTGGTCTCTTCAAGTCTGAACATCAGGAAACCAAGGAGGAAATGATAATATTATACAATACCTGATAAGTTAAATCTTTAGTATAACAAGTCTAATCACCTGTTCGAGGGGTAGACGGGCCAGAGAAGTAGCCGAACGTAGGGTGTCGCTGAGGTCAGCGACGCTCCCACAATGGAATTGCGCGCAAGACTACTAAAAGGCTATAGTGGGGAAGGGAGGGAGGGAGAGTTGAGGCGAGAAAAAAGGGGAGAAATGGGGAAAGAAGAAATAGCCCATGAGAGGTAGAGATAGAAAGGAGAAAATGAATAGTCCTGTAACCCCTTTTTATCTGGCCACACTAACTCTCCAGACGCATGAGCCTGTGAAAGCCAGTGAGAAGCAACGCGAAAAATAATTTGTCGTCATATGAAGCTGTGGATGGATAAAACCGGGCGAGGGAGCATAACTCCGTGCGTGAAATAGGATGTTTACGGGATGGTGAGGATGGATGAATCTTCTTGCAGCCTTGCAGAGTCTTAACAACCAAGCGATGTCGTCAATGGGTCCGTGCATCGGGGGAAAAGGGCTCGAGTTGACTACAGATGCCAGACAAATAAGAGTCAACAGACTTGGGCTTGATGTAGTGGCAGGTGTACACGATGTAAAAACTCAAGGTATCTGGAGTAGGATCGATGGGGAGATTGTGCGATGAGCAAAAATTTATGTGATTCGATGGCACTAGCGATAACCATGGCGCGTTCGCGAACGAGATGCTCCTTGGTCCAGGCTTCCCGTTGGGGCTGCCTGGACGATCGGGACAGGTTCATAATAACACCTCCCCCAGCATGAATCGAGGGGGTGTAAAGTCTGTGACGACCAAGTTCGGTTGGAAGCGTCGAGCGGTGTTACCATCAAGGCGTGAAAGGGCATCAGCAACCTTGTTTTGGCTGCGTGGAATGTGAAAAATGCAAAGTTGCACATTAGTCTTGATAAGCAAGTCGACTGCAGTGAGAAGGATGGGGTTATAAGGAGGTAACACATGGAGGGTGTTGAACATGTCAAAAGTGTTTGAGCTGTCTGTGAGGATTGCGAGGCGACGAGGTCTATTGAACGTGTCGCAGACATGATGGAGTGCAGACAACACAGACAAAGCTTCGAAATAAAAAATACCATGACATGTCGCAGGTGGGATGGAGCATTGAAAACCTTCACAGGTGTTCGGCGACCAGAAACCCATGCCTGATGGGCAGGCATCTGAAAGGTAGGTCGCATGTGCTTCATCTTGAGACCATTCTTGAGAATTGATGATATGGATTCCTTCAGAATGTTCAACATGGTTCGCAAACCAAAGCAGTTCATTGCAGATGGCTCTATTAATTGAAAGTTTTTGGAACTGCAAGGAACCACATCGCATCTTCTCATACACGCTCGACAGGGCAGGGGGAAGACGTTCAAGGACCAATTGACCCACCCAGCGAGACGCTGAAAGTCTTTCAATGAACGGCATTGTCGGGGGTTAGCAAACACACGAATTGCAATAAGGAGTTCAAGCCAAGCTTCAGCAGGCATGGTGATCATCATTGCATTCGGGTCGACATCGAAGCCTATGATGGTAAGGGGGGCCCCGAAAACCTGCTTAACCTCATCATGGGGTACTCCCAACTCATCAAAGAGGCATAAAAGGCGAACTTGCTTTTCAGGCAACAATTTGTTGTATGGAGCATAAAACATGAGTGAAGTCCCAAGAGAATGCATCATCCACGCAGGCAAAAAGATCATGGATAAACTTAATAATCACTGCGATCCAGAGAACCAGGCTGAAGAAGGTGACCCACAGGTGGCCTGCTCCCCGATTGCCGAAATTATTGTTGTTGTCAACATGATATTTGCCATTGATAGTGATGATTTGTCACAATTGCCACAGCAGATGCATGGGCAGGCAACAATAAGCCTGAGACACATCAGTCTTGAACAGTATGAGTTTGGCATTGCTGTGATGCTTCCAGGCTTGGACGAGAGACTTGCCGAGTGCATGGAGTGAATCCAGGTGTACTTTAGCATCTCCGGAGGATATGAATGAATTTGGTGAAAACTCGCCCGTGGAATGGTCAACAACAAGGCGTAGCTTGTCTGAGTGGGGCTTAGGGACAACCCATAGGGGTATGGTTGTCATCCCAGGTAACAGTGACGAGAAGGCACTTGAGAAGCGATGTAGAGCAATCTCCTTGTCTTGTTGCTCGTGCATAAAAAGGAGGTGCTCTGGGTTCCTGACCTTCTGAAGATGAGCATTGTCAACAATATCGGGAGCAACTGTGCTATTGGTCTTGGCCCATGGCCAAAAGCCAACCCTTAATTCTTGGCAGACTGACTCAACCAAGGCTCAATTCGGGTGAGGGACTAACAATACTCGTAGACGGTCGACATTGATTGGGGTTGTGACACGGAAGAGATGAGGCAATGCATTGAGAGATGCCCAGGCTGTCTGATTGTGTAATTTGTTAAACGGGGGGCCTGGAATTGGTGCTGCAGTTTCACTGGATAGAGCAGTCGATACACATGCCAGCTCGTTCTCACCCCAGATGTAATCATGAGCGTACCTCGGCCTCTTCTCCCAGCAAGAACCAAGTGGGGGAAGCCTACTTCTTGCCTGAGTTTGGGCAGTCACTGATGACATGGCTCCCATTTGTTAGGACGTCACCAATACCCGAGGGCAAAGACGACAGCTCCCACAAACAAACAACAACAAAGAGGAAAAGTCTAGTACAGTCGACACTCCCATAAACCATACCTCAGGTAACCCATAACCTCTAAAATCCCATGACTTTTTCAGACTCCCGACTTGGTTCGCAGGCATTTTGACTGAAAAACCCATAACCCTCCAATACCCAATACCCCATACCCCTCAGCAGAAAAAACCCATAGCTTTTAGCTACCTATTTGGTGTAATATATTATGTTGGTCATTGGGAACACTGACGAGCCCCAATATCTGTACTGCAAAATGTGTCCCTATTGGCAGTTGAACCAAATAAAGCAATTCCCGACCATGTGGCCGACGCACAGCACTGGCATTTATCAGTGCCGCATTTGCTCTTTCATCGCATCCCGACTATTTGCCACCTGTAGTACACAGCTTGCAGTATATAAGGAATATTATATCTGGTACATAGAATAATATAACACTCTACAGTCATTTAACGACACTCAATGACTCTATCCTCTCTAAATATTCTCAAGAAAGGCCTGGAAAAGCTTGAAAATGCTGTCAAGGATAGGAAGCAGAAGCTCGAAGCAAGTCTAGCTGAGAAGAGAGCAATCTCATCTGTAGACGAACAATGGTTGGACAACGAGGCTAACACAGTTGATGAAAAGTGTGTAATCGATATGTTGGAGGATGCTTCAGATTACGAGAGGGGTGTGGCAAGATTGGATGACAAGGCGAAGGCAGTTGTGATGAAGCTGAAGGAGTGGGCAGGAGGGATAGCCCACAAGGTAGCAGATGCTTCAAGAAAAAGAAAACGTATGAGACCACTTTTCAAGTTTGAAAGCATAACTCATCAATCTATATAAAGGGCCTGACAAAAAACCCAAAGCAAAGGAGATCAAGAAGACGAAAAATACTCCAGAATCTGCACCCATCTTCACAAAAAAAGAGAATGCAACCTTAGCACAGCGAATCGAAATTCTCGACTGGTATCAGAAGAATGGCAGGAACCAGTCAGCAGCAGTCTGCCACTTTCAACCACTCTATCCAAATCTTCGGCTCAATCAGCCAGTCATCTCTGACTGGGTTAAGAATGAGCAAACTTGGCGCAATCGATGGGACAAGAGTCGTGGTGACAGTGATCAGACAGCAAAACGGGCACGACAAACTGAGCATCCTGAGGTAACAGAGATGATGGAACTTTGGGTCTCCAAAGCAATGAGTCATAACATTTTGTTGACAGGCGAGGTACTCCGACAGAAATGGATGAAATTCGCAGATCTCGTTGGTGTTCCCAATGATGAAAGGCTGTCATTAAGTAATGGATGGTTGGAAAAGTTTAAAAAGAGAAATAGGTTGAAAGAATTCAAACGGCATGGCGAAGCTTCATCCGCCACCTCTGAAGCAGTCGAGAAAGAGAGAAAACGGATCAAGGAGCTAATTGCTAAGTACGGCTTCCAGCTGAAGGATATTTTCAATATGGATGAGACAGGGTTGTTTTATGGGTATGTACCTTTCTTGTGAACTATACTAATGCTCAGAGCACTGATTCACTTGCAAAATGTAGGATGACTCCTGACAGAGGTTTATCAAACAGGCAGCATTCAGGAGTAAAAGGCAAGAAGACACAACTCACATATGCCCTGACCACAAATGCAGATGGCTCTGAGAAACTTCCACCGATCATGATTGGGAAAGCTCGCAGACCACGAGCTTTTAACAAAAAGACAGGAGAGCAGCTTGGATTCTATTATCGAAACAACGCAAAGGCATGGATGACATCGAACTTATATGGAGAGTGGATTAAGCAGTGGGATGCAGAGTTATCACAGAAAGGCCGAAAAATCCTTCTCCTCCAAGACAACTTCTCAGGTCACATTGTCCCCGATGGACTTCAAAGCATCCACGTCGAGAATTTTGAGCCTAACCTTACAGCACATGTACAGCCAGATGATCAGGGCATAATCCGATGCTTCAAAGCTCATTACCGTGCAAAATTTATCCAGCGCGCCATCAATTGTTATGACAAAGGGATCACTACCTCGGCAATCTATGATATAAACCAGCTTCAAGCAATGAGATTGGCTGATGCTGCATGGAAAGAGGTTGATGTCACTACAATCCGAAATTGCTGGAAAAAAGCAGGTATCTTGCCAGAGTTTTCACCCATCGCCCCCACTCAACCTTCACTACCCATCTCCGCTCTCATTCACGATGCCGCACTTCACGAAGATCCTCTCGCACATGCTGAAAAACTGGTTGTGGATGCACTCGATGATCTTGAGTCCACAGGTGCACTTCAGGCCATGAACCGGATGAGCATCGAGGCCCTACTCAACCCTGAAGGCGAACACGAGACCATGGACGAGTCAACAGACGAAGAGATTTATCAGGCAGTTATTGATGCAATAAATGCGCGTGAGAACATCGATCGGAATGGTGGTGATGATGCCGACTCCGATGATGGTCCTGTGCAAACTCGTCCTACCGTTCGCGAAGTGCTGCAAGCAGCAGCAACTCTCAATAGATATATTGATGAGTTGGATGATCCTATTGCTCGAAAGCTGGAGACAAATTTGGGATCATTCAAGTATCAACTCCGTTTAAACCAATCTAAATCCATGAAAAGCACTATCCTAACAGACTTCTTCTCGCGTCAAGTCTGACCTTTATTACTGCTTATAATCTACATGTATGCATACTTATACAATAAACCGTCCTTCTAGAATTTTTTTTTGATTTTTTCGGATTTATTTTTAGAACAACCCTCTGATCCCATACACCCCAATAACCCATAGTTTTGGCTGCCTCCGAAGGGGGTATGGTTTATGGGAGTGTCGACTGTAGTCAAAGGCAGTCACACCAGTACTGGCAGATAACCCAAGAGAACACGACTAGTGTTCCTCGGTGGTTTATATACTACTATACATGAGGTAACAGTGTGTAGTCCATGCGTTAACTGTTAGGCACTGCGCACATGCATAAGCCTCATGCGCACAGCTTTGCGTAGCCTCCCATGCCTTTAGCGTGTGGCGTGCAGCGCTGTGTGTCTACAGTGAGTTCGATCATCTACCTACTCTTAACCATGTGTACATAAAAGCGACCATAGTGCCAAACAAAGGAAACTAAATAATAAGAAATGTCTTGCAATAGATATCGAAAATCGCACTCCTGACACCATTCGAGCATCTCAAGCAGACATGGAGATAGTTGCAGGCTGAGGCTGAATTTGGGCACCTGCGCTCACTCCACCGTCGGCAAGGAGCACTTGGTCGACGGTTTGCAGACTGTTTTGCTTTTGAATTGAGTGGCTGGGTTGGACTGGTACTGATGGGATTATGGATCCACTGGATTTGGAGGTCAGCAAACTCGGCAATGCTGGTGAGCTCAAGGTCTTGTCGTTGAGCAACGCGAATTCGGACTATGCGGTCATAATTAATGATCTGGGAGTGGAGCTGTGTAGGCAAGGATGCGAAATATCGCTGGATATGTTTACCATAGGCACGGAGCTCCTGTGCACGATGGCTGAAGACAAAGATTGTGGCATCAACCAATACTTCCCAAGCGATAACCCAGTCCCTGTGAGTCCTGACAATTTTTGCTGGGGCTGAGGTGCTGTGTAGTAACTCAATTTGCTTCCCGAGCTCAACTGACTCTCAGTTGTCATAGGAGATGGTGTAGATATTTGAGAACACATGGTCAAGGTCAATGGCATTCCCACTAAGGAGGTTGAGCCATTCGGACTGTGGAAATTGTGGGTAAGGCTTTCCACAGTTGAGGAGAGAATTTCTGGCTTTTTTGATGTCCTGAGAGAAATTCTTGAGGAGAGCTTGGGTTTTCTGTAAGGATGGGGACAGTCTCGAAGTTGTGCTTCCCTCTGGGCTCTCCAGTGTGTTCCATGGCAAGGCATTGTAGTCAAGGCATGTGCGTCTCTTGTAATCTTTGTCATCACCATCTGAGCTTCCTGAGGGTGAACAGGGTCACTTAGACACGCTAACAGTTGGGGCTGCTTGCTCTGGTTGCTGGCTACTGTCTTGACATTCATCTGGTTGTAATCCTCCAAGTAATTCTCCTGTTTCATTGATTCTTCCTGCTGCATTACTCCGAAATTGTTCAAAGTTGTCAAGCATTGTGAGGTAGGTGCCGTAAGTGGAGATGAAGGCGTCTTCGCCCATAGTTTCCCCTGGCAAGGTTTGCTGAAGGAGCAGAGATGCTCTTGGTTTACGTCCCTTCACTCGGCAAGGTTGCACTGCTTGTAGGTGTCTCACCATGTCGTGTCATCCCAAAGTGAGGTTACCAATGTGAGGAACAAATTAATTAAGTGCAAGCTCAAGTACTACATACATGTGAGCAGAGAAGACTAAAGACAAGGCAATGAAGAACGTACCCCGAACATGAGAGCAGAGACAGTGCAACAAACTCTCGTATGCGGGTACATTATATGAGCACAAGGTGAGACATGAGCAAGCATCATAAGTGAGGGTGACCTGAGCACTATGACATGTGCAATGGCTGGAAGCCAGGGCGGCGCAAGCAAAGGAGCACCTGGGCCACGGAGGCCGTGCAGCTAGATTGGCTGCAAAGAAGGTGCCCTGAAGCCTCTTGCAGTGATTAGCCTAGAGTAAACAATGTTTAAACCTAACTAATTCTTGCACACCCTCTGCTAATGTCAGATATAGCACAGTTGAGTTGGCCAATTCCACCAGATCTGCCAGACTGATAGATTTGACCATAAACTGGCATTTTTCTATTCATGGGTCAAACCTTGTAATTGGGGCACAAGAGGAATGAAAATACCACTATTTTTGTCCTTTCTCATTCCATTTTCGTATACTTTGTTTTCAGTGATTGACTTACTAAATTTGTTGAATTGTTGCCTTATAATTAACTTAACATTTGTTGATATCTTTGTCTCACTTCACACAATCTTATATGCTTACTCACACACTTATATTTATTTGTGGCTGAGGTCATGAACAGGTTTTTGCATTTTGTTGAGCCCACGAGGTTGTGGCTGTGCATAGTGTTGCCACAGTTTAGAGTCGACTTAAACGTATTTCGCATTTACTGGATGCAATATGTGGAATTAAGACTCCTGCAAGGGACCGAAAACATAGCCAGAGAGCTGCCGCACATTATTCGCGCCATACACGAAGCGATAAGATGCCTCCACCATGTGTTAAGCTGTTTCAACCTGGTTGACTTATTGAAATGGCTTAATGTAAATAGCACATGGTGGAGGCATCGGATCGCTTTTTGTGAGAGACGAATAATGTGCGGCGGCCCCTTTGCTACGTTTTCGGTCCCTTGCACGAGTCTTAACCCCACGTATTGCGTCCAATAAATGCAAAATATGTTCAAGTTGACTCCAAGCTGAGCATACTCGATTTGTTGAAAACATCCTGAATCTTATACTCTGACAACAAAGCAACAATATAAAGATGTTGAATTCAGCAACTGTAATTTTAACATTCCATTATTGGTATTTTTGAGTTGTTGGGGTAATATAATCCAATTCTGGCAGGTTGGCTACAATTGGCTACAAGACTGATAGAATATTCTCACAGCTTTTCAGCTCTGCAACATAATTATAAAAAATTGTCATACTTATCCAATGCTTTCTCAGACATATATCTGATGGCCCAGAACTCAAATACTGCTTCAACATTGTATTGTTAGCTCTGATAATAAATTACTTGCAGTACAAAGATAAAATTATTTAATTGTATCTCCTTATCTAACATTTTGATAGCCATTTGTCACTATTGACTGGAAATACCAGGATATCCACAGTTTCCTGATGAATTGCCTATTGAATGAGCCCAGATGTAGTGATCCGGGTAATAACCCAGATATTTGTATATATTATAAATAAAGATTACAGCTTTGACTGGCCTATTTAAGGCCAGTCGTGACCTAAAAATGTAACATACTTCTGACTACTGTCTACACGATAACCAATATACATTATTTGTGTTCTTGACGGTCCCCTTAAGTATTGTTCCCTTACGACTCACAACACTTTTTTTGAACACTCAAACTCGTATATCACAAGTTTGTGCTTGACATCACCCATCAGTGATTGTCATAACAACTGACAGTACTTCTCGACGCGCTCACGGTGCGTCAAAATTAAGAATTTTCCATCAGCATCAGTATCAGCAACTTCAACATCTGCACATTGAACCCAGAAGCATCAACATGGACTTTATTAGCAAGAATCCTTTTTTTCCCTGCATTTTCTGAATTTTCACAGGCGGCGCTGTGATGGTCCTTACCACCAGGGCCAAGAGCAAGAACACAGCAAACAATCCAGCAAGCAAAACTGTGCTTGCTGATGAACCCACTGGTTGTGCCACTCGGGTGGAGACCAGTTCCAATTCTGACATGCATATAGGCACGTCTAGGCAGCTGACCCCTAGTTTGAGGTCGACTATGCTGGTTGAGCTGCATACAGGCACGGCCGGTACTGGAATTAGCTCAACAGATGGTGTGCTGAGTAGGAGAGCCCATCTCAAGGACGCAGAGAGCGAATCCGAGAGCCAGCCCTCGCCCAGGTTGTCGATGTCTCGATGACCAGTCACACAGGTCCAGGGCAACAGCCCTGGATTTAACTCTCTGTCATCTCTGGATATGCTGACCCCAGAGATACCCAAGGCTTGGAAGGGGCTCGACCCACCTGGGTCAGGAAATTCAACCTCCTCAGTGGCGGGTACGCTGATGACCAGCAGGCATCCTGTCAGTGGGAATGCCTGTGCTGATAGATCCTCCTGTACTCGCCCCCCTCTATGAAAGGCAGCAAGGGGTGTACCCCTTGAATGGAAGGTGCACTACAATATGGCTGACTGTATCGCAATTCAGCAATTTTGCGATGGTGACATTTGCGAAGGCCCACTGCGAGGGCAGAACCTCGAGGCGTTCCAAGAGCTCCATACTGAGTCATACAAGAGTAGGAGGGGCTCCTGGGGGCAATGACCCTGGAGATGGTAACAGAAGCTTGACAGTCAATTTGTCGAGAGAGGAAGACGAAGATTATTCCCCGTCTGAAGAGGAGAAAGATGAAGTTGGTGAAGGCCTCCGCGGCTCATCGATCAGTAAAAGTTCCAGACAGATGTCTGGAACTCCTAGCTCTGGCACGTTCCAGAGGGCGCCCCCCTCCAATCTTGACGCATATCGGGAGAAGGGAGTGCGTCGCCCTTCAAAATATTTGAAGGGCATGCATGAAAAAATCCATCCACAGATTGACAGAAAAGTCTCTGTCAAGAGTGATTATCCTGCCGTTGGAGGCAAGAACGGGCCAAGAGTACTGAATCTGCCCAAATATGGCAGATTGCAGGACACTGAGGGATTCGAAAGATGGCTGAACAGCCTCCTTCGGTGGATGAAAGTCAACAAGATTTGCGGACCGGAGTGCAACTCCAATTAGATAGAATTCACAGTGATGTTCCTAGAGAACACCACATTGACCTGGTTTGAGGACAACATTGACGGCACCTACTGTCAACAAGCAGCTTGTACATTCAAAGAAGTAATAACCAGTTTATACAACCAGTTCATCCATGAAACCGCTACCCACAACGTGACAGACAAGTTCTGGCACGTCAAGTATAACGCCAATGAAGGCAGACGCAGCTCATAACCGGTGATGATACTCAGTCCGAGGAGACACCTGGAAATGACACACCAAATGTACTCCAACTAGACTAGAGGAAGGTTGCGAGGTGGCTTTGGGTTGGTGTTTGTCACAAGGTAGAAGGATGAAAGGTTGAGGGAGAATATGATAAATGAGACTAGAACTGGGGTTGCTGAGACGAGATAATACAATAGGATGAAGCTAGAATTGAGCTCTGTGCTCTAAACGATAGAGGAGAAATGATATATTTTTTTTGTTTTCTATCTACTAGATGTCTTATATAGATATTCTAAGTGGGGCCAGGAAATTAAAGTGGGTGAAGAGGACCCAAGTAAAATGAGAAGGAATCAGATGCCAATGAGAAAAGGGGGGGGGAGGGGTAATGGAATAAGGAGTGGGTAATGGAATAAAGAGTGGGTACTAGATCAAGAAATCTACCTGGTGTAATAGGACTTGTCTCCTATCCAAAAATGCGTCCAGTGGCTTGTCAGGCAGGTGATAGGGACTGGAGAGGATGATGATGTAATCCTGGGAACTTTGTCATGTGACCAAAATCATAGGACTGTTGATAATACCGTTCCTTGCACTAGAACCTTACACCATGATCTCTAACAACATCTCTCTTGTCCTTTTCTTCTTCATCATCCTCTTGATTATGTGCATCCTGATGGCCTACCAATGGAGACGCGCTATTGTGTGGGGATGATTCTCATCAGAGCTCAACACAGAAAATTTGCCTGTTGGAGGAGATGATCCCATTATCTTCTGTGACCCATTACGATGGAGCCTTGACTGGAGTGAGTGAGATATCTTCTTCCTTTGCCAACAATGAGTTGAACAATATCAAGTGCGACCAGAGGACAATGCAGTGGTGACCCAAGCCAGGAAAGAAGAGAGTGAGGTGGATGACGGAGTGGGCCAAGAGGTGGAGGTCGATATAACTGATGTGGGGGCTAAATATGAAGAGTTTTGAGGCTGCATAGTAGCACGAGTATTGGTAGTAATGCATGTGAGATCCTATGATGATTGTAGAATGTGGCATGAGGAGGTGTCGTTTAAAAATGTGAAAATGGGACAGTTCAGAGCTTTGGACGCTCCTGATACCTATCACCAGACTGCCATCTAATATCATTTCCTTTATTCTGGATAAAGGGTGTACCATGGAGACTAGCTCCATGGACAATATATTGCACTTCACCTGTCAGGTGAAGGAGATTGCGAGGATGAGGAAGCATTTCCAGGAAAATGAGTGGTCAAAGGATCAGGCCACACGGCATGATTCAAAGAATGCAGATGGTTCAAAGTCCTTCCGCTCGGGACTGCAAAGGAGTGGTGACAAGGATAGTCACCACAAGGGCTGAACCCATACTCATACACATAGTGGACGAGTAACTAAGCAGGATGAGAGTAAGTCCGACAGGAAGTCAGGCACAAAAGCTCCTGTTTGTTACAGCTGTGGAGGAGCCCATTACTCCACAGATAAAAAGTGTCCCAACTATGGGAAACCAAGACCTGCAGCGAAAATGTACGCTGCACGGGAAGGGTCAGGCTACTCGTCTGACCTGAAGGTAGAAGAGAGTGGAGAGAGCTCTCGAGAGCAATCAGCGAGCGAGAGGCTCGTGGCGGTATACAGTGATGCCAAGGATTCAGAAGGGGAACCCTCTGATTATAACTTGGCAAGATCTACCGTAGATCCAAATGGATCTCAATACAGCCCTGAAGGAGAGCTGTATGTGTTTGTTAAGATTGCTAGTCTTAACTACTCAGTCTGAGTTCTGCTCGTACTGTCTTAGTAACGAGTTCGTCGTTTGGTGCTTCCTAAACGAGTTCAGATGCGTCAAACTAAGGAGGCTTTCCTTAGTTGAGTGGAGAGCGGTGTGAGCAGATAAGAGTATTGATATCTTAGGTCAAGCTGAGGCCTTGACCGAGTATTTACTACAAGTTTTATAGTAGGCTAAACTAGTTGTAGTTGTTTAATCTACTACGGTCTTCTTGATAAGTATCTACTCTGCGTCCATCATTACTCTGGTGTTGAAACAAGTTAGAAACAGACAGTGGGCACTGTGTATCAGATAATAAGGTTTTGTTCTAGGTAAAGCGATCAAAGAGGATTGTAACATTACCCCCTTCTTATCTTCAAAGTCCCAGACCTCAATCTATCATCTCTAGACTGGTGGAGAGACGGGTTTGAGATCTCTCCAGATCCAAGGGTTGGTCGTCGACCAATGTTGTGTTGTGAGATGGGAGGTAGAGGTTGTAATTCAACACCTACGTTGATAGCGAAGGCCTGACTAGCAGGAGTCTGGCAGTCTTTGATACGCCAATAGATAATAAAAGAGAAAATAATGATCTATGTTAGGATCATGGAAGAGCAGAACACAGTGGCGAAGATTTGGTAGCCGTTCATTTGGAGGGAGAAGAGGGGCAACAATTGCTAGAGAAACTGGCAGTTCAAAGCTGGTTTTTTATAGGTTTCTATAGGGTTCTCCCGTGATGTTCGCCCATGCTGTCTCATCAAATGTTGATAGGTATCAGGAGCGTCCAAAGCTCTGAACCATCCCATTTTCACATTTTAACGACACCTCCTCATGCCACATTCTACAATCATCATAGGATCTCACACACATTACTACCAATACTCGTGCTACTATGCAGCCTCAAAACTCTTCATTGTTAGCTCCCACATCAGTTATGTTGACCTCCACCTCTTGGCCCACTCCGTCATCCACCTCACTCTCTTCTTTCCTGGCTTGGGTCACCACTGCATTGTCCTCTGGTCGCACTTGATATTGTTCAACTCATTGTTGGCAAAGGAAGAAGATATCTCACTCACTCCAGTCAAGGCTCCATCGTAATGGGTCACAGAAGATAATGGGATCATCTCCTCCAACAGGCAAATTTTCTGTGTTGAGCTCTGATGAGAATCGTCCCCACACAATAGCGCGTCTCCATTGGTAGGCCATCAGGATGCACATAATCAAGAGGATGATGAAGAAGAAAAGGACAAGAGAGATGTTGTTAGAGATCATGGTGTAAGGTTCTAGTGCAAGGAACGGTATTATCAACAGTCCTATGATTTTGGTCATATGACAAAGTTCCCAGGATTACATCATCATCCTCTCCAGTCCCTATCACCTGCCTGACAAGGCACTGGACGCATTTTTGGATAGGAGGCAAGTCCTATTACACCAGGTAGATTTCTTACACCAGGTAGATTTCTTGACCTAGTACCCACTCTTTATTCCACTACCCACTCTTTATTCCACTACCCACTCTTTATTCCATTACCCACTCCTTATTCCATTACCCCTCCCCCCCCTTTTTCTCATTGGCATCTGATTCCTTCTCATTTTACTTGGGTCCTCTTCACCCACTTCAATTTCCTGGCCCCACTTAGAATATCTATATAAGACATCTAGTAGATAGAAAAGAAAAACAATATATCATTTCCCCTCTATCGTTTAGAGCACAGAGCTCAATTCTAGCTTCGTCCTATCGTATTATCTCGTCTCAGCAACCCCAGTTCAAGTCTCATTATCGTATTCTCCCTCAACCTTTCATCCTTCTACCTTGTGACAAACACCAACCCAAAGCCACCTCGCAACCTTCCTCTAGTCTAGTTGGAGTACATTTGGTGTGTCATTTCCAGGTGTCTCCTCGGACTGAGTGCCATCAACGTGTCGTCATAATCTTCTGGAGCCATAGTGTATAGTTCCATCAATTTGTTGATAGAGGCACCACTGTAGGTTGGTGGCACGGAGGTTCGGCGTCTTTTAGGGCAAGTGGTTGGGTAATGACCGGGTCTTCTTTTCTTACATGTGGTGCAAATGAATTCAGGGCAGTACGTAGCAAAGTGTCCAATCTTTCCGCATTTGTAACATGTTTTGCATGCCATATGCAGAGGAGTAGGAGTTCTTGGGAATGAGTCTTTTGTGCTAACTATCGCGGGCCGAGGTTGGATGTTTAGAGGGGTGATTGGTCATTGCGGAGGGGGCGGAGTAGGGGTTGTTAGGTCAATAACTTCTGGAATAGTGGGGAGGTTAAAGGCGACAGGAGTAGGTAGTGATTGTTTGTTGGGAATGGAGTGGTGAACAGTGACAGGAAGAGTTAAGGACAAGGTTAGAGGATGAAGTTTAATCTCAAAGGCTAGTGAGTGAGGGAGTCTGCCACAGGGAGGAATGTTGTTATCATCTCCTACAAGATGTGCAATATTTATACTACACAGTTAGGAGGTATAGTGTAATGCACTCCTTTAATATATAAAGGAGGTATTCTGTAATAGACCCCTGTACCAGTTAATAATGGAATAACTATGTCATATCCCCTATAACAGTGTCAATAATAGTGACATATGATATCATGGCTTGGTAAGTCCTAGACTTCCTGCAGGGTGTGTCATAGACACTCTATCCAAGGCTCTGTCTCTGATAGCCTATGATAGACATGGCTATATCTTGCCTATCCTATGATAGACATGCTGCAGGATGATTAATCCTGTAGCATGTGTTAACTGTGGATTCCCCTATATGTCTCTGCATGTGTTAACCTCTGTTAAACATGTGTTAATATGACTTAGCATATTCTGGCAATATTCCCTAGGCATGTTGACTGCCTTGGCTTGCCTGTATACTCTTGTATACATAATCCCAACATTGTTCCTTTCCAGTCCAAGTGTTTATGTTCGAGATGATCTTCTTTGGCTGTGAAGAGGTTGGTAATCCAGGTGGGGAGTTTCTCTTGTGGGTTGATTGGGAGTAGGAGTGGAGGGATGCTGGGGCAGTCATCGGGTTGGGATCAGAAGTGGATGGCATGGTATTTCCTGACCGTTGTTTCTGTAGTCGGTTGATCATAGATTCTACCCCTAAGCTCAGCATGGTTTCTAGCATGCCATCTGCGAGTCGTTCTTGGTCACAAATCAAATCGAGCAGGGCATTGTAGTGATGAAGGAGTTTGTTCATGGCATGTTGGTCATTATCAATTAGATAGTGGGAGAGGCGGGCATGGTTGGCAGGGTCGGTGAGGTAATCTTCAACAAAATGTGCGAGAGGGGGGAGGTTTTTTGGAGGAGAGAGAGGGCGAGTGGAGGAAGAGGCAGTGGGATTGAAAAAATGCATGTTGGTGTAAATGGGTTTCTGTCTTTTTACAGTCCTTTCTTGAGTTTATAAGCATTCAGGAGTTTGTCTATATGTGTCAGGTTGGAATGCAGTTCCCAGGTGTTTTCTGAAGTGGGGTAGCCTTTCCACTTGACAAGGTACATATGTTTTGATCCTCGCTTTTTGTGGGCGATGATCGCTTCTACCTCATATTCTTGTTCTCCTTCGATCAAGTCAGGGGGTGGCTATATATTATTTAGGCCATGGGCATTGGTTTCATGATATATGATAAGGAGTGCTGCATGGAATACAGGGTGGATCTTCCATTGTTTTGGCAGTTTCAGTTTATAGGATAGAGGGGAAAGGACTTCTTTGACTTCGAACGGACCCTCTCTTTTTGGAGAAAGCTTTCTAGTATGGTGGTAGATTTTTAGGTTCTGTGAGTCAAGCCAGACTTTCTGTCCTTTTTCGAATGGAGAGAAGCATCTAGTGACTCTCTCAGCCATGAGTTGGCGAGCTAGTTCATGTGCAGCTAGTGCTTCGGTCTGTGCCTTTTGGAGTTGGACTATTCTTTTCTCTGCAGCTGGTATATCACTTTTTGGATAGGCTGTGGGTATCGTGTGTGGTTCGTACCCCATCATGAGATAGAACGGAGAGTGTTTCACTGTGGAGTGGGTTTGTTGATTATGTGCAAATTCTGGGGTAGGTAAGAGGGTTATCCAATCTTCTGGGTTGTTTGTGCAGAACATGTGGAGATAGACTTCTATTTCTTGGTTCATTTGTTCGGTTTCACTGTCAGTTTGTGGGTGGTAGGCAGTGCTCATTGCCGATTTAATACCTAGGAGTTTCCTGAGTTCTTGGAATAACTTGGATGCAAACCTGGGGTCTCTGTCAGATATGATTTTGTCTGGAAGTCCAAATCTGGTGAACACGTGTTTGAGGTAGCGGTCAGCTGCTCCTAGTGCGTCAATGGTTTTGTTCCAGAAGATTAGAATTACCCCCTTAGTAAGGCCATGGTCTACCATGACCATGAGTGAATCATATCCCTGGGTGTTGGGAATGTAGTGGTGAACAGTGACAGGAGGAGTTAAGGACAAGGTTAAGATGATGAAGTTAATCTCAAAGGCAAGTGTGTGAGGGAGTCTGCAACAGGAAGGAATGTTGTATTCATCTCCTACAAAGTGTGCAATATTTATACTACACTGTTAGGAGGTATAGTGTAATGCACTCCTATAATATATAAAGGAGGTATGAAGTCATAAACTCCTGTACTAGTTAATGTTCCAATAACTATGTCATATCTCCTATAGTTATGGTGTCATAGTACCTCCTATGATATTATCACTTGGTAAGTCTTAGACCTTCCATACCCTAGGCCTTAGACATGCTATATCTGGTTCATACACTTAACATGTGTTAACTGTGCATTCCCCTATAGGCTTGGTAAGTGACTGTGCATTCCTCTAATTGTCCTTGCATGTGTTAACTCCTGTTAAACATGTGTTAATGTGACTTAGCATATTCAGGCTTTATTCCTTGGCCATGCTAACTGCCTTGGCTTGCCTGTATACTTGTATACTGTCCCAACACTGGGAAAGGGGTAAATCAGTGATGAAATCTGTGGTGACTAAAGCGAAGGGTCTGGTCATGGTGGATTTGATTGGAGTTAGTGGTGGTGTTGTCGGATGAGTGTTCACTTTCATTTGTTGGCAGAGTCCACATCCTTGGATGTATCTCTTCACTAGTGTTGTCATTCCTGGCCACCAGTAGTCTCTTCATATCAGTTCTAGGGTTTGGAATTGTCCTGGGTGTCCAGAAGATAGTGAGTTGTGGTATTGTTTGATAAGTTGTTTCCGTAATTCTTCATTTGGTGGTACATAGCATCTGTTGTTGAAGAATAACAGTCCGTCTTTTACTTCCCAGTCAGATAGATCTGATCTGATCAGGGGTGTTCCGTGGTTTTTAGTGCCTTGATTGCTTTGGCCATCAATTCATCTTTCATAGTGGCTTTGGCCAGTAGCGTGTCCATTCCTGTGTCAAGAGTGTTGACAAAGAGGGTGTCAGGAAGGAGTGTCATGTCTTCGTTATCATTTTCAATTCCTTTTCCTAGATCTTCCCTTTGTGATAGTGCATCAGATTGCACCATCTGAGATTAGTGCTTTGAGGTCCGGTCCAGTCCGGTTTTTTGACCCTTTCGGGCTGTAACCGGAACCGTGACCGGTCACATTTATTCTAAATCAGGGCAAACCTTGGACCGGACCATATAGGACCGGTCCACTACGGTTACATGTCGGTTCATGAACCAGTTCTGACCAGTTACGGTTCAGACCAGTTCATGACTGGTTATATACTAATATTTATTTTAAACTAACTTATCACGCAAATCCATCAAAAACTTAATAAGGCAGGAGGGGGGCTCGCTAAAGGATGGGGGACTTGTCAGCTTCAAGGGGGGGTCACTAGGGGGGCAGCAAGAGGAGGGGGTGAGAGGGGGGAGTCATTGACTTTGAGGGGGGGGTCGTCGGCCTTGAGGGGATGGTGCATTGGCGTGCATGACGCGGGCTGTGGGGGGCGGTCGGCATTGAACGGGGTCGAACGTGGGTAACGTAGCGCTGTGGGGGGCGGTCACGTCAAACGGAGTCAAACGGGGCAGTGGGCATCAAACGGGGTCGAATGGGGCGGTGGCCGTTGAACGCAGTTGAATGGGGCAGTTGGCTGTTGTCCTGGGGGGTGTAACGTGGTGTGTTGTGGGGGCGGTTGGCGTCGAACGAGGGGCTCAACTGTCATCCTGGGGGGCGCAAGGCCTTGGAGGTGCTGCTGGCCGCCTGGGAGTCATCTAGGAAGCTGTAGGGGTCCGGTTGAGGGGCTGGTGGGGAGAGTGTCGGTGGTTGTGGTGTGAGGGAAAGGTGGGGGTGAGGGCAACGATGTGGGTTGAGTGGAGGAGTTTGAAAAAAAAAATTAAACAAACATCACGCACCTTGACAACGCCACATCAAAAAAAGATGTGGCACGACTTTTTGCGTGAGAGTGAACAAATAGAAGCAAACTCAGCTGGGGTATATAAACCCAGCAGATTTCGCTCTTACTTCCCGGGCCTCTGTCCCCTTAGTTATTAGTACATACATAGTAGTATAGTATGAGTATTAGTATACAGTTACAACCGGTCACAACCGGTTCTCCACGGTCATCTAGTTTATCCAATATTAGTGTAACCGGAACCATGACTGTGCCATAGCCTGGTGTAACCGTGACCAATGGTCTGGTTAGACCAGTTATGGTTCGGTCTGGTCTTCGGTCATTTTTTGGTCTTCATGACCAGACCTCAATGCTCTATCTGAGATCCCAGAACATGAGTGAGTTTGATGTTGAATTCTGATAGGAATAGACTCCATCGTGCCTGTCTTCTGTTTAGTTTATGAGCAGTTTTGAAATACGTAAGATTTTTGTGATCCGAGAGGATGGTGACCAGGTGAGCTGATCCTTGCAAATAATGCCTCCAAGTTTCTAAGGCTCTGATGATTCCTAGGAGTTCTCGGTCGTATATCTCGTAGTTTCTTTCAGTAGGTGTGAAGGAATAGGAAATGTATCCACATGGGTGCCATTCTCCATCTGGGCCAAGTTGTCTGAGTACGGCACCAGTTGCAAATTTGATGCATCAGATTCGATCGTGAACAGCTTTTCAGGGTCGGGCATTAACAAGATCGGTGCCTCACTGAATTTGGCTTTTAGCTTGTCGAATGATGTTTGGCATTCTGGTGTCCATTCAAACTTTACGTCTTTCCTGGTTAGTTTGTTCAGTGGTCATGCTAGTTCAGCAAAATGTCCAATAAATCTTCTGTAGAAGTTTCCGAATCCAAGAAAGGATCATACTCCTTTAATGGTAGTCAGTTCCGGCCAGTCTCATATCCTGGAGAGTTTAGTGGGGTCCATCAAGATTTGATCTGGCTTGATGATTAGACCAAGAAATTTGACTTCTTGAATGTTGAATTTGCATTTTTCTGCTTTCAGGTATAGATTGTGATCTTTGAGTTGTTGCAATACTTTCTTTGTCCTTTCCATGTGTTCTTTTTGACTTCTGGAGAAGATCAAAATGTTGTCCATATAGATGACAATCCATCCTTTGTTGATTTCATTTTTGAATATGTCATTCATCATGGCTTGAAACGTTGCTGGGGAATTGCATAGACCAAAGAACATGACTGTTGGTTCAAACAATCCTTTATTGGTTTTGAAGGCGGCTTTCCATTGGTCTCCATATTTGATCCTGATATTGTGGTATCCCCATCTAATGTCTAGTTTGGTGAACCATTGTGCCCCTTTAAGTTTATCTAAGAGATCTCCAATCAGTGGTAAAGGGTCATCACATACCAGATTCTCATTCCACTACTGGGCAATCTCCTCTAGGATGCCATCTCCATCTGCCATTGTTCCTCCTACTGAAATGAATCTGTCATTGTCCTCTACTTCCTCAATTGTGGGACAATATTTCTGTCTCTCGGCCAACTTTTCCCTGGCCTGCTCCTTCTTTGCTGATCTGATAAATACATTGCACACTCCCACGGGCAGCATGCCATCCTAACCTCTCCAGTGTCCCAGTTAATGTCTGGGTTGTGCTTGCACATCCACAGGTGCCCCAGGATCACCATTGTCTTCCCTAGGTCACACACTTCAAAGATGGCCTTCTCCTTGTGTCCTCAGAATGACACCATCAGAACAATTTCCTCTGTGATTGAGCTGCCCTGGTCTAAGGTACCATCGATGTTGTACACCCTGATTGGCTGATCCAGGGTCTGAGTCTTAAGACTGCTTTTGTGTACAAACTCCCTGTTAACAAAGAGTCTGGTTGCTCCATTGTCCAACAATGCCTTGACCATACAGGCATCATGTGTGTCCAAGGTTGTAATAGTGATAGGCATCATAATCTCATTTTTTATCTTACTACTACATACAAAGTCCTTTACCCCCTCTTTGGGCTTTTGGTATTGGTGTTGAATTTAGCAACTATGGGTGAATGAGGAATTAAGCACAGCTCTGGGCTGCCAAGCTGACTTGTGTTGGGCACCCCACCATTGGTACTAACTACAGTAGTGCTACTAGTGCTACCTACTAAGGTAGAGTCCATGTCCATATCAATGTCCATTTCCTGTACCATAAGTCCTTCAAACTTGTTCTGGGAAGCGAGTGAGGGGGGTCTCAGTGACTTCCCTTGGGAAAATCCTTCTTGGCTGCTGTGTCAGCCTCTTCTGCAAGTCTTTGGATCCAGTAACTTCCAAGGTCTTTGTAGTTCATCACCCTGATGTCCAGGCATGATCGACAGTCTCTGGCCATGTGGCTCTGTTTTCTGCACTTGTAGCAAATAAGTGGGCACCACTTTGTGGACCTGTCCACATCCATCGCATTAGGGTTGTGTGCCTAAGGGGGGTTTGATGTCCCCTGTGCTGGCTGGCCCTGTTGTTCCTTCAGGGATGGGTATCATCCCTGTGTCTGTCTGAGCTGGGGCTGTGGGAATGGAGACCTTGTGTTCTATGCCCCCTCCATGGACAGTTTCTGGAACCCTCAAGTTCCCGTTCTGAACAAATGTTCTTTGGCATGCACTTGCTGCTGTTGTCTGTCCATGTGCATGGCCTGTGCATACCACTCATTGATGGTGTTGGGTCAGTTCTTGAGGTTGTTTAGCTGCTCCTGCAGCCCTTTGTTCAATGACCACTTGAACTTGTAAATTAGTGGTGTGCCTGTGTAGCTTGACTCATGTGCAGCAATCTTGAAATCTTGCACATGCTTGTCAGCCATCTTCTTGTCCTGGACCATTGTGGTGATTTGGATCACTTTGGTGTCCTGGACATTTGGGTCTCTGAAAGACTTGCAGATGGCCCTCATCAACTCTTGCACAGATGTAAAGGGGGCATCCCCTCACATCATTTCCTTCATGGCTACCTTGTGCCACTTGGCTGTGGTACCCTCCTGCAGGTATGAAAGGATCCAAACAATCCTTGCATCTTTGGACCTAAATTTGTCCGGTCATCCTCTCATGTGCATGTAGTGTTAAGACAAGGGCTTTACTTGTCAACAAGAGGGGATTGATCGTCGACTACTTGAAGCTTTCAAGCAGCTATCAAAGGTCTCTAGCTCTAGAGGCTTTCTAGGCTAGTCTGAGGGCGGATCTGTTGAGCAGGTAAAGCTTTAGATTGCTTAGGTCAAGCTAGAGAGCTTAGACATTCATCCTGTCTACTTATATACATGAAGACGAGGTTGTACTACTGGTAACTACAGGTTGACGTCTAGGAGTCTGATGTCTAGGAAAGAAATATCAAGGCAGTGTAACTACATGTGTATCAGAAGTTAGAGAAGAATGATACAGATGAAACAAAAGGTGTGGAGATAAGAAGTATCAAAGAAGATGTTCCATGTGTATCAAAAGAAGAGGAAGTGGTGGTAATCACAAGGGAGAAGTATAGAGCATTCTAAGGAAGTCCGACTGAAAGGACAAGGAAAAAATGATGGGGTACCCTAGTAACAATTGTAACATGTAGCACACAGTATTGAAGCTGTTGAGTTTTGCGGCTTTTCCAGAGAAGGGTAGCGGGCATGCTACTTTTGGCATGCATGGTCCCTGCCCTCTTCTGCCGCTTTCTTGTGTGGGTCTGTCATTCTTCCTCTTCTCCTCCATCAGTGCTTCCATGAGAAGGTCACAGTCTTCCTGAGCTTGTCTCAACTGTGCTTGCAGCAAGGTCTCCGGTTCTAAGTCTGTCAGGTCAGGGAGGGGGGGCACATCATTGAGGTTCAGAAATTCAAGTTTGTGCAACTCACCCATTGTTTGTGGAGAAAGGAGGGGTAAAGATGAAATAGGTGCTGGTGGGATGGAAGTGCATGTAGACACAGTGAGATCTGAGAAGACAATAGCCCTCTGTTTCAGGTGCATGACCTGTTTTGCAACTTGAGGGGAAAAGGAATGGGTAAGGTTGAGAGCTCTTGTGTGATGGTAGAGTCATGGTCAATCACACCACGTGCATGCTCTCAGAACTGTCAGGTGGCATCCCATGACAGTCTGGGTCAAGTGGCTCTCAAGCCAGTTTAGGGGAGGTTCAATGGGTTAGACCCAGAGAAACAGTGCTATGACTGTTTGACGGCTAACACCAGAAGAATGGGGAGAGGAGTTGGGGGGAAAGGCATTGTGAGTGAAAATGAAAAAGGATGGGGCTCGTACTTTCACAATGGCAGCGCCTTGGGCATGTCATGTCAAGTGAGGCCTGGGGTTGAAGTTGTAAGTAAGAGAAAGAGTAAGAGTGTGAGGTGAGGTGAGGGAGGGGTCATCAAAAGTAGCCATGTTCTTCTGTTAGGGCGTTGTGGAAGGGTGAGCCGACACACCTGTCAACTCTCCCCCTTCCGAGGATCTTCTGTGAAGGCCTCCCCATCGCTCAGTTTATTTATGTTACTGCCTGACAACCCTTTTCTTTCTTTTCCTACTTCCTCGTTTCGGTATTGATAATTTATCTTGGCTTTACAGACCTTTCACAGATAGCTGCAATACCCACAACGTGACCTATGCATACTTGCCTCTCATTCTGCCCTTTCCTCTAACAGTCAACATCCTTTCCTTGGTGCGACCGACCTCTCTGAAAGAAGGACTTGCATGGACTGGCCTTTTATTTTTATTCTTTCCATATTATATTTTATTTTTCTGGATTTCTTTCAAGACTTGACTTGTCGACCCATTCCCCCTTCCACAGCTAGTCAAGTCTTACTCGACGGGCCGATCTGCCAGACGAGTAGGGTTGAGGGGGCGTGTCAGATGGTACTCCACGCCTGGTGGGGCACAGGTGTCGTCTTGTCAATAGAGGGCCTCGATGTTAGCCCCCTCCCCGAGCCATTCCTGGCAGTTGACTCCCCAAGAGGCGGGCCTTACTATGCTGGACCGACAATCGTGCACTGACCAAAGGCTTCTATTATTTTGTTTGTCATCCCCAATGGTTTGGTTGGTGTGAGAGCACGCACACGATCAAAATGCATATAGCCTGTACCTCTAGCTTGTATAAAAGGGGGCCTGGGCCCTCTCGATGAATACACTTTTGTGATCTCTGACTTTCTTGTTCCCCAACTCTAAGCCTCGAGTGTCCCAGTCTCTCTACACTCAACAGTGTAGTTTCTCAGCTGAGTGTTCACTCCTCGTTCTCTCTTCTTGTCTTCTCGGCCCTTCCTCCCTGTTCTCTACTCGACCCATTGAGTTTGCATTATCTGAACCACTTGTACCTACTGGGCTCGTCGCTCAACACGCCAAATTACATACTGCCTCGACGAATTACCTTATTGGGTAATTCGCACAAGTTCTGTTGATTGTCACGCACAGCGACCTTCATTCGACTCCCTGCTGTTCCCCCACTCTTCTCGACACACCTTGTCTTCTGGGACTACCCAGGGACTATCCGCTCTTCCATTCCCTCACCTCTTGAGGGTGTTCTGACGCGTTTCCTTTCCCTGTTCCCTTTTACACTCACCCTGAGGCCGTGACAGGACGCTCAGGTCCCAAGAACCTTTGGAGGATCGACTCACCTCCAACAACGTCCCTATACACTAAGTGCCCAATGATAGCTCCCACAAAAAAGAGATAGCACTTGTAGTCCCAGGTGGTCACACTGTATAGTGGATTTCCCAAGAGAACATGGCGAGTGTCTCTGGGCAATATATTAACTCTTATATACTATAATACATGTGGTAATGGTATGTAGTCCATGCATAGACTGTGAGGCACTGCACCCATGTGTAAGCCTCATGCCCACTGCCTTGCATAGCCTCCCATGCTTTTAGCATGTGTTGTGCAGCAACATGTGTCTACAATGTGCGATTGTCTACCTACCCTTGACTATGCATTTGATCATAAGGACCATTCACCTACCCTTAGCATCATGTACATAAAAGTGTCTATACATTCAAACAAAGGGACATGAGGCAATTCACATTACCCTTAACCCTAAGTAATAGTGTTGAAATCTCTTTATAAAAATTGTACTCCTGACACTGGCCATGGGTGGGGCCTTGGTTGTGCTGGCTGGATAATGGGTGTTCAAAAGGGTCACACATCAGGTACTGCATCTTCAAGTTCACCACTGGACTCATCTTCTTCCCCACCTTCAGAAATCCAGAACGTGTGCCTTTGTCACTACTTTCACTGCTGGAAGGTAGTCCATCAAAATGTTTGCCTTCTGACTCTTCCTTGTGCATAACCTGTCCTCACCCTCAGCCTCTCCCCCAGCCCTGTGCCCTGCTTCTACCACCAGCTCATCCTTGATGCCCACCCCATCCTCTGCTCTGTACAGTCTTCCTTTCTGCTGCCACTGCTGCTGCAACATTTTTATCATGTTTGCTGATCTCCTTGCATATTTGCTTGAATATTGGTGCTAATTCCTTCATTACTTCCTTCTAGTGCTTCATGAAGTCATGCTCTGCAAGTGCATCAAGATTCTTGGCACCTGTCATAAGACAAGCATGGGCCTGTGTAGTACCTTGCTTCTCAGCCTTCCTCTTCTTCTTTGCATACACCTGCTTGCATAACCAGTGTCCATTAACTTCATCTGGGTGAAATCTTGTTCTAGCTGTACTTCTGCAAGATGTATTGTGTGCTGGAGCTGCTGGTTCTCTTGATGAAGGTCTACTCTTGCTGCAGTATGGGGTAGTGCTGGGGGAAGGGGAATGATGTAGCAAACTTCATTTTCATATTGTGGACCTGAATAGGGATGAGAAGTGTTGGGAGCTTTGCAGGCAATGGCTGTGCTGGCTCTGTTGTTGTGTTTTCGGATGGTTTGAACACCATTGAATCAAGGACATGGCAATTGAATGGCCAACTCCTGGTCTTTGTGAAGACAGATATTAGGGTTGTTCACAGTAAACATTTTTGGGCCATTTTCAGCTCATTTTTGGCTTCATTTTTGGATCATTTTCGCGTGTTTGGCAGAAGAATGATCAGAATGATCCGAAAAATGAAACAAAAAATGACATGAAAAATGGCTACCGTGAATGCTCTGGAAGCAAAATTAACAAAAATGAAGCAAAAATGCATTTTACATGGTCCTCGGCAGTGCTGGCAAGTGCTCAGAATATTCAAACTCCCCTCAAATGACTTAGTGAAATTAATTTCATGAGCTGGCACTAAAATTGGTAGTATGTATCTCTTCATAGTCTTCAAACTTGGTATAGTGTGTAGTAAATATATATATTCCCTTATCCTATGATATATACTCCTTTGTACTATGACAAAAATAACTATGAAAGAAAGAAAAAACAAAGTATATGACCACACAAAGGCAGGCACCCTGTCATGGTAGCCCCCTCCTTACCTGGCTCCTCCTGTTGCATCTCACCATGAGTCAGCCCCCCATCGCGTTGCCTCCTCAGCCCACCATATCCACCCTGTGAGCAGTTGCTTGCAGCGGTGGTGGGGGATGCTGTCATTGTCGTTGACCCTCACTGTTGGTCCCCCTTTTCATCGTTGGAGATAGGTGGTGAGGTGGCCATTAGCACCCAATCCCCCCCTGCGAGAAAATGCTCGCAGCGGTGGGTGTCGGGTGCTCGGATCTTGCCCCCCCATTCTCATTCCTCCCCCTCTCCCTGTCATCACTCATATGCACCAGCCTTCCTTCCTATGAGCAGTTGCTCATAGCAGAGGAGTCTGGTGCCATGGGTGTCATCATCCTCCCCTTGTTCCTGTCGTCATCCTGTCCTGTGTAGGCAGTGCTGGTGCCAATGGCATTGGCATTGTCGTTGTCATTGTCGCTGTTTCGTCATCTTGTGGTTGTCCTCATGTCGTCGTTGTCAGCCGGGTTAGGGGTCCACCCTGCAAGCAGTTGCTTGCACCGGTGTTGTCGTGGGGTAAACACCACCCCACGAGGGGTGGGTGCTGTGTGGCGGGTCGGGTGGGAGTCCCCATGGTCAAAAACCAAGCCCCCCGCCCACCCCACAAGCAGGGGCTCACAGGGCTGTGTGAGGGGCTGTTTGGGCTGCTAGAGGGAGGGGGGAAGGAGGGGGGAGCATGGGGGGGGGGGTCAGTGATGTGGCAACAGGAGGGGTGTGATTCAGGGCGCACCTTGCGGATACCCTGCTCCTCAGGCCTCCCGGCACCTCCCTGGGGCCATCCAATTCCCCTTCAGGCCCCCACATCCCATTTGAGTGGGGAGGAGGGGCGGCACACCTGGTGTTTGTTGTTACAAATAGAAAAGCTGAAATTATTCCTTTTGTTAGCTAAAAAAGAATTGATAAGGTAAAAAAAACTTACAACAAGGCCTGTGGCTCCCATAGAGTTGGAGTACAAGAGGGGGGGGGGAGGATATAGGAGTGCGAGGGGGCACTGTGAGGGGGGCCAGTCGTCATTGTTAAAAATGCCAAACTGAAAAATAAAATTTATCACTTTTGAAACAAAATTGATAAGTTAAAATACTTACCATAGGGCTACAGGCCCCATGGAGATGGAGAGGGAGGGAGGGAGGGAGGCAGCATCATTGTGGGTGGTGGTGGTGGTGAATGGTGAGCTGGCGGTCACGACATGTGGTGACACATGGTGACTGATGGTGACACAAGTGAAAAAACAGTTTATTAGTTTAAAATTATAGAAATGAATTCCTCCCTACGAGCAGTGGCTTGTAGCAGAGGGCTCTGGTGTTGAGGACATCATCCCTGACACCCTCACATCCTGTTTTGAGGGGGGGGAGGGGGTTTACACAGGCAGCATGGCCGTTGTTGGGTGTAGATTGTTTCTCGTCGTGGTCTGTTACTACCAGATTCTAGAAAATATAAGAATATGATTGGTTGCCATATCAAAACAAGTAACCAAGAAAAAAAATTACCTAGGGCCCAAACAATGTCTGTTGTCATTTGGGCCTGATATGGTTGGTTTGCGGCAGTTGGTGGCATTAGTCAACATGGGAGTGGGTGTAGCAATGGAGTTGTGGTGGCGGTGAGCGAGGGGGGTGAGGGAGGGGCATCATTATTGATGGCAAGGGATTGGGCATCAATGCAGAGTTTGAAAGAACAACAAAATGAAAAGTGAAAATGAATGTGAAAATGGTCTGGCAATGGAAGGGTTCGATTTTTCAAAAATGATCATTTTTAGGTTCATTTTCATCTCATTCTCAAGTCCATTTTTGAAAAATGAGATTAAAAATGAATTCGAAAATGAGCTGAAAATGGCCTGAAAATGGCTACTGTGAACAACCCTATTATCATACTTTTGCTTAGGGAACATTCCCTATCTTTTGCATAGAATTGCAATAGATTTTGCTTTATGATCTCCACATAATCTGCCAAGGCTGCATTAACTTCTGACTTCCATGCAGAAGCCAGGGGTCCAAAACAAGCGACATCACAAGGCTGGAAAGCATGTGTCATATGAGAAGGGAGGCAAATGATTATGATATTATTGTCTGCAGCAAATTTACAGAATCCATATGTGCAGTGTGAATTGTGACCATCAAGAATTAATAAATGGTAACCACCTGTTATGTTTCTCGCAGCGGTGGCAGGCTCAAAATCCTTCTTGATCCACATCTCACCCAGCTCTTGGTCTGTCCAGCCTTTTGGTGAGTGAGATATACTAGCAAACTGATAAGTGATATCATGTGAGGAATGGAAGACTAGAAGGCTTACCTCACATTACAAGGATTGTTTTGACCTCACTCAAGGTCCCAATGCTTCCCCTGAAAGATGACTGATGGCTGAAGGCATGATCCATCAGCTGATACAGTCTTGATAACTGTAACAAGCTCCCAGTTACCATCTTGCATAGAGTATACATCCTTCTGATCACAGTCAACAAAGGCCTTGACCTTCTGCCCAATGCCAAGCTGGATCCCTTTCTTGTTTGTTTTCAGCATGGATATTGTATGTATTTATCATCTCCTCCAATAAGTCATAGAACTCATTGACAAGAGTCAGATTTGCTGATGCTGCACAGCACTTCTCTAATGTCAAAGACCACTTGACCTTCAGCTCAGGGTGGCAAGCTTTGAAGCACCTGACCCATGACTGGCTAACAGCATGACCAAAAATCAGTGATGTAATCAGCAATCACAGCTGTAATTGACACTCCTCCACATATTCCGGAAATTCCACTCAAGTCTGGAAATTCCAGTCAAACTTGACTGGAATTTCTAGACTCATTTTTTTGGCCCCCCTCCTGTGCCCTTTCATCATCCTCACCTATTGCACCCCCTCCGCCCTGCAAGCAGTCACTTGCAGAAGTGGTGGGAGGTGCTCTGTTGCCCTGGGTGTTGTGTGGTTGCACATCTGGCACATCCCTTTCCTCTGACAGTAGCATTTATACCAATTAAAATAGAGCATAAATAAAATTAATATATACAAAATAAAATAAAAGTGGAGGGGGGAGGAGTGGGGTGTGGCATGTTGCCATTGTTACCCCCCTTGCCTGCCCCCCCCTTCCCCATGCCCATCCATTACCCTTGCCTATTGCACCCCCCTCTGCCCTGCAAGCAGTTGCTTGCAGCAGTGGTGGGGGGTGCTCTGTTGCACTGGGTGTCACATCTGGCGTGTCTCCTCTCTCTCCTATGGCATCCCCTGGTCCCCCAATGCATCCCCCCTCCCTCCTATGGTGTCCCCCCCATACCCTGGCATCCCCCCTCCCTCCTGGCTTGTCTCCGTGTCCCCTGGTGCATCCCCCCTCCCTCCTATGGTGTCCCATGTCCCTCCCTTGCGTCCCCCCTCACATCCCATGCATCCCCCCTTGCATCCCACATGTCCCCCACCCTCCTGGTGCATCACCCCATCCCCAAGCACACATCACTCTGAGGGACGTCCCCTTGTCCCTCATGGGCCTGGGGGCAGGTATTGTGTCGGTGTTGTTATCCCTGACTGGGGGAGGGTGCTGGGTCAGTGGGTGTGACATGGCGGCAGCAGTGGGTGCTTGGTCTGTGGGTGTTGGTGATGTGGTGGCTGCAGGGCATTGGTGATGTCGCAGTGGCGGTGGGCACTTGGTCAGTGGGTGGTGATGTGGTGGCAGAGGTGGGGACTTGGTCAGAAGGGAGGTGGCAGTGGGGGTGACGTGGCAGTGCTGGGCTAGGGACAGGGCAGCAGAGTGGAGCACTGGTGGTGTTGGTGACGTGGTGGCTGCCATCGTCCCTCTTCCTCCCCTGGCAGGTCCCTGGCAACTTCCCTCATTCCATGAAGCCCCCCACCTCCCAGCTAAGTGGGGAGGAGGGGTGGCATGTCATAGCATACAAATACAAAAAGAAAAAACTAAGAGAAAATAAGACTTTTTTTTAGCTTTAAATAAACATGAAACAGACTTTAAAATGCTTATCATGGGGCCTATGGCCCCCATGGTGTGCTAGAGGAGGAGGGAGGGAGAAGGGAGGGAGTGGGAGGGAGGCCATCATGATGGTGGTGGGGTGGTGCCAACGAGTGAGCTGGCAGTCATGATGCATCAGGGTGGCAATTGTGGCCATGTGACACGCATCTGGTTAGTTTTTCCTGGTTTGGGTAAATTCCAGAAATTCCGGTCTAAATAATTAGACCAGAATTATCCTCCACAGTGAGAATTACACTAAAAAAAGTACAACTGGAATCCGGACATTCCAGCCAGAATATGTGGGGGAGTGTAACGTACTCAATCACAGCAGCAGTCAAAGGAATGCCTCAATGCCCCATCACCTTAACCCAGTCAACAAGCACCTCTTGTTGGGATTATGTATACAAGAGTATACAGGCAAGCCAAGGCAGTTAACATGCCTAGGGAATATTGCCAGAATATGCTAAGTCATATTAACACATGTTTAACAGAGGTTAACACACGCAGAGACATATAGGGGAATCCACAGTTAACACATGCTACAGGATTAATCATCCTGCAGCATGTCTATCATAGGATAGACAAGATATAGCCATGTCTATCATAGGCTATCAGAGACAGAGCCTTGGATAGAGTGTCTATGACACACCCTGCAGGAAGTCTAGGACTTACCAAGCCATGATATCATATGTCACTATTATTGACACTGTTATAGGGGATATGACATAGTTATTCCATTATTAACTGGTACAGGGGTCTATTACAGAATACCTCCTTTATATATTAAAGGAGTGCATTACACTATACCTCCTAACTGTGTAGTATAAATATTGCACATCTTGTAGGAGATGATAATAACATTCCTCCCTGTGGCAGACTCCCTCATACACTTATCTTTGACTTAAACTCAATACCTCAAAAACCTCGTCCTCATCTTGTGCTCAACTTCCTGATCCCAATACCTTGTCCTGTGCAGGAGTAAGTAGGAGTTCATGGGTGTGTGTCATATCCCATGCAAGCACCCCTCGGAACTCTGCCTTGGAACTCCGTAGGAACTCCGAGTATTTCAAATTCCTCATTTCAAATTACCTCTCCTGTTTTACTTACATCACATCTTCTGTAGTTTACTCAAGTCTGTTCTTCATCATAGATATCATCATGAAATTTGTACTCGGAACTCCGCAGAACTCCGCCGCAGCTACACCGAGTACTAGCCTTAGTATAAAACTACTTTACATACTTTGTATTCTTCAGTTCAAATATTAGTTGTTATCAACTTATCATTTGTCAACTTTAAGACCTCGAACTTCTATCTTAATCTTCGGACCTCCGGACCTCTGCTTCATTCCTGTCCCTTACTTCGGACTTCCTAATTGGAACTCTGCTTTTGCACCTTTTCCTTACCTCAGACTTCCGCACGGACTTCCGGACTTTTCAGTTCCTTGCAAATTGGACACCGAGCGTAGAGAAGGGCGCAACCTCTTAAAGGTTGAAGCCAAGTCCTCGTCGTACATCGGAACTCCGCCGGACTCCGCCGATTTCCCGCGCCTTAGGATCAGTTCTTAACAGTGTGGCCCTCTTTGCCAGTAGGAGTACCATTCCATCGGTCAATAAGGGTGCTCTGAGGAATGTCATACAAACTAGCAGTCTTTCCGATGGAGAGGTTGGGAAGTCCATTAGGTTTGGTGCCAGATGCAACAAGAGCAGCGAGAGCAAGCACCATACACCTCACCTGAGTGAGTTCTGTGATTTCAGGTGGAATGGGAGGTTCAGAGGGAGATATAGGCATGATAGGAAGTGTTGCATGTTGTCATATCCCATGCAAGCCTGCAATGGATCTCTGGCAGATCATATATCTATCATTGCTGATCATCTTACTTACTGCACACTCAGTACTCTGCAGATCCCTGCCATAGTTACCTTGGTTACTTACTTACTATAAAAGTTACTTGTAACCTCAGTTTGATTATCACATTGTTTTCTCCACAACTCTCCCACTCTTAAGTCTTTGCTCTCTCTTAACTTCTGGAACTCTGCTCTGCTCGTCCTCCGCTCTCATCATTATCACTTCACTTTGTAAATTGGACATTTGGCATAGAGAAGGGTGCAATCCCTTTTAGATTGAAGCCAAGTCCATTGCCACCTCGGAACTCTGTCAGAACTCCACCATAACTCCATCCTACAAGATCAATTTGTAATATGTGTGTTCAACGAAGCTACAACTGGGTGATTTCAAGGTTGAGCAAGGAATTTGCATAGCCTGGCTTTTAAGCTCTTGAATCTTCCAACATGTTCACAGAATTCACCAGTCATGAGCAGAATAAAAAAATAATATTTGAGCCAAAAAACAGTGACATGTATATATTAATGTCAGATGAGATTGTTGAAATTTCCAAAAACATTGGTAATCTTGCAGCATTGGGGATCCTCAAACTTGACTAAGGATACCTCAATTAGCATTCAATAGTAAGAAATAAATTTGGATGAAGTTCACATTTCAACCTTCACTTCTATCCAGTGCAACAGTCTTCACCCAGAATTCATTTGAGAACTGCATGGTGCATATTCACATAATAATATTTGAATGTGGACTCATTGCCTGGAAAAAATCAGGAAAAATACAAAAGGGGTAAAGAATAAATGAGAAGGTACAGTCAATTGACATACCAAGTCAAATGAGGCCAACCTCATTCCTGTTCTCTGGGTAGGCTCATGTTGATTCTGGCTGATAGAAATCAAGTCTCCAATACTGTACCATTTCAATCAATTCATCCATAGGTGTGACATGTGACCAGGTGGACAAAATTTTGGTTTTGTCCAAACTAGATCTGACATGTGACAGCCCGGGAATTTTGACTAAGTATATGTTACAAGCTCCAATGGATGAGGCCGTTGCTTTGACACTACTACAGTATGTGACCACACATAAGCCACACAGCATTCCTTAGGTTGATCTGGTGGAAAAGTGAATTTGAAAATGAAAATTTCACATCATCAACACCCATAACATCTCCCTTCCAGACCCCTATTTGTGCTTAAATTGTCAATACAAACATACCTGTGGTGGACTAGAGCTTAGCTAGAACCTATCTTTGAGTAGCCACTAAGGTGCAAAAAGAGAGATGACAGGCAGATATCTATGATGGTAGTAGCTGGGCTACTGTACAGGTGATAAGGGGAAAGCGCGAAGTGCTTCCTGACCCAGATGGGGGTGAGATGAGCTGCTCCCACTTGTTTGCTAGGAGTCTGACGATGGGCAAGTGAGTCTCACACCCATATGACTCTTAGGAGATAGACTGTGGGCTCACCAAAAGAAGAAGGAAAAGGAAAAAAAATGCGAGGCAGCATAGAAGTCTTTAGTGAATGTTGGGCATAGTGAGTTGTAAGTATTCCTGTTGGAGTGATGGTACAGCCTGAAGGTATGGCGCCAGAATCTGCCCGTGCTTGCACAAGTAGAGGGTGAAGGCATTGCTTGACCAATGCCCTTGGACTTTCATTACCTCAAAGGGGACTCCCCAGAGCAGGTATTCCAGTGTGGAGCTGATGCGGATGCCGTGGCCTTGAAGGGGGGTCTTCGCCTATAGCCCTGGCGGCTTGGGCCAATTGTGATATGAATTTAGGCTTTGTGAGGGGGCAGTGGCCCTACTTGTGCCTGTACGCGAAGAGGTGGGCATCCAGTGGGGTGTCATTGACACAAAAATGGTTGGCAAAAGCACTTTCAGGGTCTGTTGGCCCATTTTGTCGACTCCATGAGACCATCTCTCTGCTAGTGGAGGACTTGGTTTGTGGGATGTGCAGGTTGGTTACTTTGAGGCTGTTCTGGTCTTGGGCATAACTTAGATCTGAACGTTTGACATGGCATGATGGATCAAAATGGGAGAGCTGGCACATTGTGAACTTGCTGATGCAAGCTGTGGCGTAGAAACAAGTGACTAGGCATGCAAAGATGGCCGCATCAAGGGGGGTGTCCAAGTCTAGATTGAGCCAGAGTTTCGCTATTAAATCCACAGTGTAGGGATGCCACTTCTTACATTTGGAGGACTCAGGGGTAGCTTTGATGGCAGCCTGGAGGATGGTGTCTACCTCGATGGCGTTCAACTTCCATGCTATGCCATGGAGGACATGCCACACTTGGATTCCCCACAGATAGTTAGAGATTGCGGCTCCACTGTACAAACTGGCCATGCTTGCAATGAAAGATTGGAGGAGGACTGAGCTGGTGGGAGCGTGCTGAAGCTCTGGGATCTCCTTCTTGTCACAGAATACATGGTATGTTAGGAGGCCTGTGCCATATGTTTCACGAGTGCTCTCTGTCCAGGTGAGGGCCATGACGTCCATTACTCTGCCTAGGTCATCATTGGAGATGTTTAACTGCTGGCCTGAGTCATCCCAAGGTAGGCGCAATGTTGCCGGTCTCCAGATATGAAGCCACTTGCATGTGAGGCAGTGGGGACGAAGTGGGGATGGTAGCGGGGTGAGGTGCAGGCAGTAAGGTGCTGGGGTCGAGCTCTGAGCTGGTAGTGGTAAAGGGGAGTTCCATGTTTGCTGTTTATTACCAGATCTCTGCTGCATTGATGAAGACTTTGTCCGAGAGGTGGAGCTCATCGCCACTGATGCAGTAGCTTTCAACATGGTTGGGTGGTCGGTTGGCTTAGCGATGGGTATTCTTCCTCCTTGGGGTGTAGCCATTTCAGATTGGTGAGGTGCCGCGTCGAAGTCAATGATGAAGGGTTGAAGCTCTGAGGGGATCTGGGTTGTGGGGAGACGATGGCAAGAGGGTGGGTAGATTCCTCTGGATGGGTCATCTGCAGGGTTGAGCTTGCTGGGAACATACTGCATGTAAACATTACATCCATGAAGGCTTGTGACATTGTGGATTCTACAGAAGACTTCATTGGTGAGTCTGTTTCTGCTCCTCCCTTTCCACCAACCCTCAACAATGCCTGTGTTGTCACCGAAGACCAGGATATGCTCGCCTGGGGAGCTGGCTGTGAGTAGGGTTCAAACAAGAAGCTTGAAGCCGACTGCTTCAGCCCATCCAATGTCACGGCCTTGACTGTTCCATCCAGGGATGGCACACCATCATTCTTGGATTGTGATGGCAATCCCAAAACCTGAGCTTGCGTCAGAGTATGCGCAGTGGTCAATGAGGAGGTGGGGTCCTGGGATCTCACAGACAAGCAATGGTCCTGCAAGAATAGATGTCCACTACTATAGATCAAGATTTGTTCCTTGAGGTGGGGAATGTGGCACAAATGGATGGTAATAAAAGTTTCGAAGCATGGATTCAAGGCTCGTAAGGTATGCACGTCCCTTGGGAACCACAAAGCATGCATGTAAGAGCTTGCCATAGAGTTTTTCCACCTCATCCATTGCGTGCTTCGGGCATAGTCTCCACTGTGCAATTGCATTGATGTGTTTGGTTTTCTTCTCCTCAAGAAGTGTAACAGTTTGGGCATCAATGTCCCACCACAGTCTGACAATGAGTCCGGGCCACTGAACTGGGGAAACAGGGATGGTTTGATAGGCTTCAGCGACATCCCGAATGGAGGCTTGGGAGCCTGGGGGGAGGTTCTATATGGTGAAGCAGACTGTCGTGAATGTTCCCCAGGTGCATGGGAAGAGACTAGAGTTTAGAGTCAATAGTGCTATTAATTGACAATATTGCAGATCTAGGTGAAAGAGGGTGAGAAAAATTATGAACAGCTCAGTGCTTTCCAAGTTTGCCTGGTTTGGGGACCAAAGATAGCGGGGATGACTGGAAAGGGCCAATGAGCACCTCCACCTCAGACTTGGATAGTGGCCCAATATACCGGCGTGAGGAGAATTCATGATGAATAATGTGCTGGTACTCCTCTGGGTGCAGGTGAAGGGATTGTCATGAGTGCAATTTTCATTATCTTTTCAAAGACAATTAATACTATTTAGTTACAGATTTCCCTTTATTTACATTCATTGACATTATTATAGATTTAGTAGACACACGGTAAACACATGGCGTCTGAACATCATGCATGCCTCATGACTCAAGCACAGTCAATGTGCCTCATGTAGCACATGCACTTACCTCATGGCTGACTCATGTATTGCAGTATTTAAGTTGCTAATACAACACCTAGAGACTCTATTCAAGTTCTCTTAGGTTATCCACCAATACTCGGTGTGACTGCCTTTGACTACGAGATTCTCCCTTCTCTGTTGTGTTCGACTGTGAGAGCCAGTGCCATGCCTAGAGTTAACTCTGGGTATTTGGTGTTGTCCTAACAGGGATGGGCTGTTTTGGGGGGTATATGAGGTAGATATGGGCCGGATGCCGACGTCGAAACCATAGCATATCTGATTGGGGATGGTTGGATACTTATCGAGGATGTGAAACTTTGTGAGTAGCCTCTCCCACTCATCTGCATGGTAAGGAGTGAGGGCCTCAGTCCTTCTGTGCTTGAGGACACTTCTGAGCTCCGTGATCCTGCTTTCCACAACCTGAGCATTTGTGGTGGTGCTCGGAGGCTGAGCAGCCATTTGGCCGCTGCCAATCGACACAGGGGACGAGTCCTGCTGGGTTGATGATGTGGCCATGGTCGTTTCAGTGGCATCTAGCTTTGGATCCATCCCACAAGGACTCAGCTGAGCACTTGCTGACATCATGTCTGAAGATGCACAAGCAGATGGCACAAATTGTTGGGCCTCAAAAGGTTGCACCATCCTGAAAACCCGATCGGTTGTGGGACTTCCTTGGGGATTGGGGATATGGGGGGGGGGACTGAGCTCGACGCTTATGTGGGGAGATTCTGTAATTTACACTCCCCCACATATTCCAGAAATTCCAGTCAAGTCCGGAAATTCCACTTGAGTCCGGAAATTTTGGTCGAGTTCAGAAATTCTGGACTCGTTTTTGAGGGGGGCAATGTGTGTCAGCAGCTGCATCGCTGTCATTGCCCCCCTCCTGTGCCCTTCCATCACCTTCGCTTATTGCACCCCCCCTCCACCCTGCAAGGAGTCGCTCGCAGCAGTGGTGGGGGGTGCTCTGTTGCCCTGGGTGTCATTAAAATAGAGTATAAACTATATACAAAATAAAATTAAAGGGGGAAGGGGGAGGAGTGGGGCGCGGTGTGCATCACCGTTGTTGCGCCCCATCCCTGCCCCCCCCCCTTCCCCATGCCCATCCATCACCCTCGCATGCTGCACCCCACCTCTGCCCTGTGAGCAGTTGCTCGCAGTGGTGGTGGGGGTACTGTGTCGCGCTCAGTGTCACATCTGGCATGTTGCCTCCCTCCTGGCATGTCCCCTCCCTCCTATGGTGTCCCCCCATCCCCCCACACATCCTCTTTCCTCCTGGTGTGTCTGCCATCCCCCGGTGTGCCCCGTCATCCCTGGCATGCTCCCTGGCTTTGATTGATGTCCCCTGGTCCCTTGTGGGCCTGGGGGCAGGTCGTGTGCCGGCGGGGGCCTTCCCCAGCTGGGGTAGGGTATTGGGTCAGTGGGCATGATGTGGCAGCAGTGGTGGGCGCTCAGTCTGTGAGTGTTGGTGACATGACTGTGGTGGTGGGTGCTTCATCAGTGGGTGGTGACGTGGTGGCAGCGGTGGGTGCTCAGTCGGAAGTGAGGCAGCGCTGAGGGTGACGTGGCAGTACTGGGCTAGAAATGGGGTGGCAGAGGAGATGTGGTAGCCGTTTCATTGTTCGGCGGTGTGTGGCAGCATTGGTGATGTGGTGGCTGCCGTTGTTTCCTCTTAGGGAAGACCCCCACCTCCCAGCTAAGTGGGGAGGAGGGGCGGCGCATTGTTGCATACAAAAACAGAAAGAGAAAAATAAATATTTGATTAGCTTTAAATAAAGATGAAATAGATATTAAAGTACTTACTATGGGGGCCATAGGCCCCCTTGTGCTATGGTGCAGGCCAACTAGTCACCGCTAGTTTTGTACAGTGGCCAAATCGGCTCGAGAATTTTTAAAAAAACTTAACCCTTAGACTAAGCCAAATGGTGCTAAGAAAAAGGCTGTGCAACTGACTAAAATGGTCTAGAAAAATGGATTGCAGGCAAGGTGGCCTCATGTTTATGACAATACTATGCCTTGTCTCTCAAGCAAACGGAAGAAGTATCTCAAGTCTGCAGCTCGAGCTCGTGCAGGATCACAACACCAAATGGTGCGATGGATGGATGCAAAGAATGCCCAACACCAAGTCAAAGCTTTCAGCTCTTGGAAGTACATGTCTCATAGGCGCATCCCAGAAACTCTTGGAGGGCTTTACACTCCCCCACATGTATACATGGAGTCTACATAGACTACATAGACTTTACTGGGAGTCTACTTAGACTTTAGGTGGAGTGTGGGTTCACCAAACATGGGATTCATGTTGATGGCAAGTCTATGTAGACTCCATGTAGACTCCATGTAGACTCCATGTAGACTCCATGTAGACTCCATGTAGACTCCATGTAGACTCCGCAAAGACTCTAAGCCTCATACTATTAAATATAAAAAGGTAGACGAGAGGGGGGGGATGGCGGATGAGAGGGGGAGTGTGGCGGACAAGTGGGGGGGGGGCAGACAAGCGGGGGGGGACAGTGGATGATGGGGGGCACAGCAGACAAGTGGGGGGGGGATGGCGGACTAGTGGGGGGGACGGCAGACAAGAGGGGGGGGAATAGACGTCGTCGTGGTTGTGGGGGAAAGTTGAAACGGTTGAAAAAACTTTGATGATGCCATCTTGCATCAGTACAAGGGTGCCCAAACACAAACGTATCACGATGTGTCATCGTTTAGTAATTATACTTGCACAACACATGTGCAAACACATGCAAATGAGCCAAAGGTATATAAACCCTTGCCCATCTGCCATTGTCGCTTGGGCATGCCCCACTCTCATCAAGTAGATAAGTAAATAAGTACATAAGTAAATAATATAGTATACATTAGTGTATATACAAGTAAATTCCAGCTAAGTCGTAGCCAAAATCACCTAAGCCAGCAACTGGTTACAACCGGTTGTCAACCGGTTTGAGTAGCCTCTCGAATCTGGCCAACTGCAACTGTGCGATGCCCCCATGAGGCCCAACTGCAACTGGAAGTCCGGTTGCTTGCTGTTGCAGTCTGGTTGGGTTGCCGGTTTTTTTCAGTTGCTGCAACTGGACCTGCAAAGATTATACTGAATGCTCTCATCAGGTTGGTGCCAAAATTTGTACTGAACACCAACAGGCTGGCCTCATCAAAAAGTGGTCCCAGCATAAGAATCACAAATCCACTTCCAAGCTTCTTGCAGTACCATGCTACACTGACTTACTTGAAGATTTGGATGACGAGGATGAAACCGAGCATGGGCATTTACTTGTCACAACTGCAGCCAGATGGAAAACAGAGATGGCAAAATGGATTGGAGATGCTCACACTGCTGATGACAATGACTAAGACAATGACTTAGACATCCTGGCACCTGCAACTTTGTCTTGTGAATTCAGATGGAAGAAGACAAAGTTGGAGGTTTTATTTGGAGGCTTACTGAAGAGGTCAGAGAGGGTTCAGATGGCTGTGGACCAGGAAATGGAGGCCCTGGCAAATGAAGAGGAGGATGTGATACCCAATGATGGTGCTATAGACCATTCAGCCAATGATTTCGAGGGGTAATCATGATGGCCTCATATTATTTTTAATTCATCTTACAAAGCCTTATGCCCAGTGAGAAAGCCATATATTAGAAAAGATTTTGTTGAATTTACATGCAGTTTATGTATTTACATGAATTAATGTATTACCCTATATTTCACCCCACATTGTTCATTCTTCTTTTGTCTTCCAAATGAACTTTGTCAACTTCAACTGTTGTCAGTTGCCAACTTTGAGAATCTTGTAACTTCAAGTTTTCACTCTGTGTTAGCATGCAGCCACAACCTCATCCAACTTCATGAGCACAACGCACCTGTGCCAAGCATGAGAGCCAATGTATCGCAAATGAGAATCTCACTGCCTTTCTTGCCTCCCATAGGAAGGCACTATAAAAGGAAATAGTCAAAAGACTGGACCAAGACCGAAAAAAACCGCAAAAAACTGGTCCAGACCAGTTTGAACCAGTTTATGCAAAGACCATGGTCCAGACCTGTTTAAACCGGTCATGACCTTCTTTTCCTACTTACTACCGTTAAAATACCCAAAGAATCTCACAAATCGGTCCAGAATTGAGTGAGATATCATCAAAACCAAGTTTGAATGCACAAACTTCATGTTCAAAGTCGGTTTTGATGATATCTCACTCAATTCTGGACCGATTTGCAAGGTTTTTTGTGTGTTTTGATGGCAATAAGTAGTAGAATGTGGTTCTATGTAAGACCGGTCCAGACCGGTCCTGCTGAACCGGTTTTCCTCCAGTCTTCAAATCCAAAAAGTGAAAAGACCAGACTGATAGTCCAGGCTTTTTCGGTGCTGGTCCGGTCCAGTTCCGGTCTTTTTGCGGTCCAATAGACCGGACCTTAAAGCACTAAGCGATTCCAGATTTCAGATTCTGCTGCAACCTCTTCCCAGCCCAAACAGCAACAGAGACTGGATGGCAGAGAGAGCAATCTGCTTGAAAATTTGTCGGTACATCAACAATCTCTTCATTTTCAACAATGTACCACTGAGCCTGGTAGCTTGGTCACAACTAGTGTTGGGGAAGTTTGGTTTCAAACTGATCCAAACTCAGTTTGAACCGAACCAAAACTGCAAATTTCGGTTTCGGTTTGGAGAATTCTGGGTGAAACCGAGTGGTTTGGTTTGCGGTTTCGGCCTCAGTTGAGGGCTGCAAACAGTTTCAAATGCGGTTTGAACCGCGTTGTGTTGCTGAGGGAAGTATCAAACTATATATTAAGTTCTGGCCTCTAGGTGAGTGCCCCAAACTATTTCGTACATAATTTATCAACTAAAGAATGTATTTAACTTATTTCTACTTTACTTATGGGGGAAGCGATGCCCCAGAGGAAAGGGAAAGGTGTAGAACAAGGGGCATTATATACCCGATGATGTTTGTCACTATTTGGCTCAGTAAACGAACATGAACGCGACACGTCAATGCGACGTGTTCATACAAACACAACCAAACAACATGTTGTATATATAGCCATTGCTTCTACAAACTTCCCCTTCCTCCGGGGCATCGCTTCCCCAATAATTTAGTAGTAAAATAAGTTGATTAGTAGTTGTAGCTAGTATGTACAATTAGAAATGGTTTGCGGCTCTTACCTAGAGGCCGAAACCTCTAAGTACTAAAAAATTAAATAGATGGCTTGCGAAACCATTTTGAACTGTGTTTGAACTGCACTGAACCGATTGAAACAGTTTCAATCGGTTTTGGTTTTGGTTTCAGATATTCTGTGAGAAACTGAATGGTTCGGTTTGTGGTTTGGCCAAAAGTGGCTCAAACCAAACCAAACCAAACTTCCCCAACACTAGTCACAACATCATGATACCCCAAGTTTCCCTCATAGTAGTTTCCCACTGAGTAGTATGCCTCCTGCCAACACAAATGAAAACCCATTTTGAACTCTTGATCCACCATTTCCAACTCCATTACCCCCACCAAATGAACCTGAATGGACAGCAAGAACTCTGGCCAAAAGCTGAGATGTACAACCTGAAGATGGCACAGCAATTCATCCAACACTTGCAGTCCACAACACTCAAGGCCAGTGCCATGGATCCAGATAATATTGAATGCCTACAAAACCCCCCCAACACAATCACAGCTGACTTCACCAACAAGCACTTCACAAAGGCATTGAAATCATTTATCGCTACCACGAACACATCAGATAAAATGTACAGTGACTATCATGCAGCTGTGATGGAATGCTACCCCGATGACCCCTTCCTTTCTTACAAACAGGTCCAGTGATAGGTCAAGATGCTCAGTGGCATCTCCCCAATTGTTCATGATACATGTGTCAACTCCTGTGTGGGCTTCACAGGCCCCTACAGTGAGCACACCACATGTCCAGAGTGTGGATCCTCATGTTACCATCCAAAACAGAGGAACCACAATGAAAATTCACAACCATACCTGTGGGGCCAATGATTCAGGCCATGTATTGCTCAGAGGACCTGGCACCAAAAATGCATTATCGAGACAATCGGACAGGGGAACTCCTCAAACAGGCCTGAAAAAATGGATGGTGTATTCTGGTGTATGACAACACAACATGTGGCAAAGACTACCTCACAGCATGGCAGGAGGGCACCATTCGGAAGGGAGACATCATTCTTCAGCTCTCTTTGGATGCTGCCCAACTCTACCACAACAAGACATCAGACTGTTGGATGTTCATTTATATCTTCCACCATCTCCATCCTGATCTATGCTACAATAAGCTTTTTGTCATTCCTGGAGGTATCATTCCTGGAGAACCAAAGCACATGGACTCATTTCTCCATCCTGTGCTTTTTCACATCTTGGCTCTCCAGAAAGAAGGTTTGAAGATCTGGGATGCATTGTGGTTGACGTACATTAGTAATTCCAGACCGCTCGTAGCCTTCAGCATGGCTAATGGGCCTGCGATGGCAAGCATGACTGGAATGGTCAGCCACAGTGGCAAGTTTGCCTGCTGACTGTACTGTGCTATACAGGGATGCCATCGTGCTGGAGACTTGCACTATTACCCCTTGATGCAGAAGCTGGACAACTACAGCGTTGATGGATGCACCCATGCAGATGTTGCCTTTGCCAACATGGATAAATTTTGTTGTGAGACCCAAACCCAATACGAAACAAATAAAATTGAAGTCCTTGGCTCTACAAGTGATGCCCAATACAAGAAATGATGCCTTGCCACCAGACTAGTAAAACCAACCATTTTCAGTGGCCTTCCTTGCTTGCTTGGAATACCCAACATCTTTGTGATGGATATCATGCACCTGATGGCACTCAGCAATCCAGATCTTCTCATCAGTCTCTGGCATGGGCCATGCAGTGGAACTGTTCAAGTTTATGCTACTCAGGCATGGGAATTTGTGCTGTATCTTTTTGGCCTTGGTCCAGCCCTGCTGTACCTGTTCTTACCTGACAAATATTGGCATAATTACTGCAAGTTTGTTGGATTCAATTGCTGTATCAGAAAGAAATACCCCAACAGCAAATTCAAGAGGGCCATCGCTTCCTTTGTGAGTTTGTTCATGAGTTTGAAGTCCCCTATGTCCAATGAAAACTGGAACACATCCACTTCCTTCGCCAATCCATCCATCTTCTTACACATATCACACCAGAAACAATCTGTGCAGGTCCTTTGATTTCGTACTCACAGTGGATGATGGAAACTCTGATTGGCAACCTTGGCAACAAAATTTGTCAGGACAAGAACCCCTATGCAAATCTCACACAGCATACCATCTTGCGAGCACAGACCAATGCCTTGCACAACATCCTACCAGCTTTATCTTCACAGCAACAGCACTCTCACCAGGACCATGAGGATCTTGGCAACCACTATATTTTACTTTACACTCATGAACAAACACTTGGTGACGTTACTCTGACTGAGGCTGATGCAATCATGGAGTATGGCAGTCCAACAAATGGTAAAATCAAGACCACTGGCCTCATGCAGTCAAGCAATGGGCAAGACTACAGCTCCCGAATGGACAGATCACTTGTTCACGGTGGTTAGAATCAAAGTCACTCAAACCACTCCTTTGGACAAGTGTTCACGGTCAATTTCGATTTGCTGACATTCATTACTTCTTTCAGCTTAAATTTGGATTGATACAACATGTCCTTGCCATTAAAACTCTTTTCACAGATCCTAACCCAGAGTTTCTTGACTCTTCACATTCCACAGTTTACTCTTGCCAACTTTCAAACCATATCAAAGCATTTCATGTCCAAAAGATTCAGTGTGTCATTGCCATGGTTCCTTTGTTCAGAGTGTCGCCTGATGGTACAATCACAACACCTGACAATGATTTTTTTTCTTGTCAAAAGCCCAGGTTGGAAATCACACAACTCCTGGACCCAGACAATTTGGACAATGAAGATGATATGAATTAGTTACAGTTGGAAGGAGGCCAGGTATGGCCACCTCACTAGGTTCAGTCAGGCAGACAGGACAATGTTATCTTTGTTGCATGTAGTAAGAGTCTAATACATGAGTGAGCAATAGTAACTATACCTTTGTTGCATGTAGTAAGAGTGAGGCAACAAAGGGGAAAAGATTGTATATATATGAGGGGTTTGGACCATGTTGGAAAGTGTCCGGATCCAGCATTTCAAACATGGCCACATCAGGCATAGTTCTCATATCGGGTAAGCGGTTGGGCCATCGGTATCTGTACACATGTCTGGCCATGGGTATTGGGTTGCCGGTGATGCAACATGCATCGGTTCAGCAGCAGCGCACCTGTCAGTGGTGTTACTGATGGGTGATGCCGTTGGTCAGTGTGTGCAGCAGTGTGCATCAGCGGTGATGTGCCCATCGGTAGTGGTACTGGTCAGCAGTGCCATCGGTGGTGGTACCAATCGGCAGTGCCATCATTGGTGGTACTGATTGGCAGTGCCATCGGTGGTACCGATCAGCAGTGTCATTGGTAGTGGTGCCGTTTGGTTAGTGTGCAAGTGCACCAGTCAGTGTGTGCAGTGGTGTGCCTGTCGGTAGTGGTACCAATCGGCAGTGGTGTGCATCAGTCAGTGTGCAGCGGTGTGCATGTGTTCAGCATCATGAGTCTGGGGCCAGGCTTACAACAGTACAATACAAATTTGAGCACCTTTGGTATGATACAGCAGCAGTGATTAATAAGATGAGACAATAATACAGCAATGATCTTGAGATGAGGTACAATGTTGGACATGCAATGCAGGGGAATGATGATACAGTGAAAAACAGACACTATCATCTTCAAGACATTGGTTATTATCTGTTTTCAATGTATTGTATATTGTAGAAATACCTAGTGGTGAGGGGTTACAACACATTACACAAGTTTTTGGCCTGATGGCGATTGGCAAATACCAAGGTTTGGAAAGGTTTGAAAAACATCGTAGGTATGAGCAGGTTCCACTTTATCTGCTTTGGTGTCTTGATTCACAATGACTGAGCTGAAAATGTTGGATCAATATGTGGTCATGGTCATATAAGCTGACACTCACTTCAGCTGTGCTAAATCTGCTTCCATTGCTAGGAAAACTGGGTTTCCACTTAGTCTCAACAATGTTGCATCTGCACTTTGGATTGTTTTGAGCAAGGATTTGGATGCCATGGTGGGAGGTAGACGCTTTGGTTAACACTTGTGACATCACCCACACATGCCTTTCAACAAGTTGGTTCCCTACCACCACCATCTCCACCATGTCATTCACCTTCCCTACAACATCCTTCCTCAGCAACATCGAAAATCCCCTCACCTTGCCAGATTTTACTCCATCATCCCATAACTTCACCTTGCCATCACAGATCTCCATTCCAAGTCCTGGACTCAGCTCAATGGTGCAAGCTTTGTCTCCAGCAGTAAGTAAATTAATGAGAGTCTATCCTGATCAATGTATTTTAACATCTTCCAAGTCATTTACAGGAGTTTTTGCTATCAATCAGGACACATATAGTAATCTCTTGGGGGAAGTCAGTTGGCTCACCCAGGAAAACATGCAATTAAAGCATGAAGCAGAAGTTATGCAGTGTGTTTATCATTTCTTCATGATTGCTGCCACATGAATCTTTTTTACAGGAAGAATTACAAGGCCCTCCTTGCAAAGCTCCAAGACATGGTGTTGAATGCAGCCCAACAAACCTCACGGCTCCACATGGTCAAGACTGCCCCTGCACCACTGGATGACAATGACCACCCATACATCCACACTGTTCAGTAAATTAACCACTTACTGTACATCTCCCCTGAGGGAGGAAATATCACAAAGTGTATGTGGCCAGTGGACTGGGCCCACAGCAGGTGGGTATCAGATGGGCCCACAACCTGTGGATATCATGTGGGCTGATCGTGCTCCAGTAATAGGAGAAACCATGTTGTGATAAATAAACTCCAGCGCAGGAGACTCCATATAGATGCTGGGCATCTTGTAATAGCAATTGGAGTTCCACCTATCCTAGTAACATACAGAGGCAAATGACCAGACATGATTCCTTTGGAACTGGGGATTCATAAATGGCCTCGAGAGGACAATGTATTGAAATTATAAACATGCCTAGTGTGTGAGGCAGATGTTTGTGTAAGCCTGGCCCCAGACTTACCATGACACACACACACACACATCCTCCGGAACCCGGAGCCTGGAGCCTGGTGTACCACAACACAACACACATCTTCACATATCCCCTGGAGTCTGGAGCCTGGAGCCCGGAGTCCGGAGTCCCACACAACACACATCCTCCTGCACTCTGAACCCACATACATCCTCCAACCCTCCAGAGATACGATACCATCTTAACCTGGAGCCTGGAGCCCGGAGTCTGGAGACACTCACATCACTCCGGACACATGAAACCTGCCTCAGGGAGCCCCAGACAGCAGGCACCCCTACAACGGCATGCCGGCATGACTCCTTACCTGATATACAACTACGCTTGATGCGCCCTCTCATAACCACACAGCTAGGCTCAATGTGGACTATTACTTACACGGTCTGTTCCCTCTAATATATATACCATCTTTTTTTTTTCCCCCCTTCATTGCCTCACTCTTACCCTTGTGCAACGAAGGTATAGTTACAGATTATTCCACCTTGTACATTACTGACTCTTACCCTTGTGCAACAAAGATTATATTGTCTTGTCTTTTTGACCCATCTTAGTGTAGGCTGCCCAACCAGGCTGCCTTCCAGTTTGTCAGCTATAAGTAGTTACAGTCAATTGCAACCTGCAATAGCCATGCCGCATTTCTCAGCCCAGCTGAATTTCAACAAAACACTGGCACAGTACATGGTCCAGCTCCTTCAGCACCGACTTCAGCCAAATAGCCATCAGGAGCCAGAAGTTCTAGGGAAGTGCATGGGTAACCCACAGGTACTTTTGGGTGTACCCATACCCATACCTGCATTTACCCGTACCCGCAACCTGCGGGTCACAGGTCACAGGTCACTGTGGGTACAGGTAGACCCCCGTCTCCTGTTGTGTAACACCTCCTGCATAGGCCCCAACAATGATGGCAACAACATAGTGTTGTCGCCATCATTGTTGGGGTATTTGGTTCCAGTAAACGAACACAAACACAACACATCGTTTTCTAAAAACAAGTTGATATTTGCCATTGTTTGGTTTCAGTAAATGACACATCACATTCAGAAAAGTGAAACCAAACAATACTTATGTACAAGTAAATATCAACTAGTTGATAATTAATACTACTATATAGTTGAAGTAAATGAATGCAAACACATAAACGAGTTGCGTTTGCGTTTACTGAAACCAAACAATAGCAAATATCAACTTGTTTTTAGCAAACAACATGTCACATTTGTGTTTGTTTACTGGAACCAAATAGTGATAAACATTATCTGGTATATAAGACCTTCCTTCCACAAGCTTCCCCTTCCTCTGGGGTGTCGCTTCCCCAGTAAATAATACATATCATAAGTTAGTTAGTACATATACATAGTACATAAGTAATTAAAAGGTTGTTGGCACTCATCTGAGTGCCGAAACCTGTAAATAAAAAACTGTACATAGACATTTGGTGATGGGTTGGGTGCGGGTCACAGGTACCTAAGCTATGACCTGTACCTGTACCTGTGCCTACCCGTGCCCGTAACCCGCACGGGTTGCCAAACATGTGCTCTTCCCTAGCCAGAACCACCTGAATGCCTAAGCATACAACTACTATGTTACTGTCAAGGTGTTTGCACCATGGCAAGTGCAGCATTCCAAAACCAATGCTGACTGGTATACAGATGCAGTTAGCCATAATTTACACTCCTCCACATATTCCAGAAATTCCGCTTGAGTCTGGAAATTCTGGTCGAGTTTGGAAATTCCGGACTCTTTTTGAGGATGGGGGAGTGGGGCACACCACATGTGTGTTGGTGGTTGCATCGCCATCACTGCCCCCCTCCCATGCCCTCCTATCACCCTCACCTATTGCACCCCCCTCTGCCCTGTGAGCAGTTGCTCGCAGCAGTGGTGGGGGGTGCTCTGTTGCCCTGGGTGTCATGTGGTTGCGCATCTGGCACGTCCCCTCTCTCTGACAGAGTAGCATTTATATTTATTATATTAGAGTATAAATAAAATAAATTGATACAAAATAAAATGAAGGGGGAAGGGGGGAGTGGGGCGCATCATGTCATTGTCATCACCCCCCTCCCCCTCCCCATCCATCACCCCCACCTCCACCCAGTGAGCAGTTGCTCACAGCAGTGGTGGGGGGTGCTCTGGTGCACTGAGTGTCGGGTGGCCATGGTCTGTCATGTCCCCTTGTCCCCTACGCATCCCCCTGTCCCCCTACGCATCCCCCTGTCCCCCTATGCATCCCCTTGTCCCCCTATGTGTCCCCTTGTCTCCCTACACATCCCCCTCCCTTCTAGCAGGTATCCCTGTCCCCCGGTGTGCCCCCCTCCCTCTCAACGTGTCCCCCTCCCTCTCAACATGTTCCCTCAGTCTCGATGTGTTCCCCTCCCTCTCAACGTGTCCCCCATCACCCCCGCCTACTGCACCCCACCTCTGCCCTGCAAGCAGTTGCTCGCAGCAGTGGTGAGGGGTGCCCTGTGGCACTGAGTGTCGGGCAGTTGTGGTCAATCGTGCCCCCTTGTCCCCCTCCATTCTGGCGCATGCCCCTGCCCCCCGGTGCGTCCCGTCATCCCTGGTGTGTCCTGTCGCTCTGAGGGGTGTTCCCCTGTCCCTTATGGGCCTGGGGGAAAGTTGTGTGTCAGTGGGCATTGTCCCTCGCTGGGGGTGGTGGGCAGTAGGTGGTGATGTGGCGGTGGAGGGTGGCGGTGATGTGGTGGTGCTGGGTCGGTGGCAGGTGGCAGTGACGTGGTGGTGCTGGGTCGGTGGGTGTGACATGGCGGCAGCGGTGGGGGCTCAGTCTGTGGGTGTTGGTGACATGGCTGCTGGGTGTTGGTGATGTGGCACCTGCCGTTGTTCCCCCTTCCTTCCCTGGCAGGCCCCTGGCACCTTCCCTCATCCCATAAGCCCCCCACCTCCCAGCTAAGTGGGGAGGAGGGGCGGCATGTCATAGCATACAAATACAAAAAGAAAAGCTAAAAGAGATAAGAAAAACTGTTTTTTAGCTTTAAATAAACATGAATCAGATTTTATGGAGTGCTAGAGGAGGAGGGGGGAGGGGAGAGGGAGGAAGGGAGGGACAGGGGAGGGAGGCGGTCATTGTGATGGTGGTGGGGTGGCAACATGTGAGCTGGCAGTCACAACCCGTCACGGTGGTGATTGTGGCCATTTGACATCTGTCTGGTTAGTTTGGTTAGTTTGGTTAGTTCAGTTTTTCCTGGTTCGGATATTCTGGTCTAAATAATTAGACTGGAATTATCCTCTACAGTGAGAATTACACTCCAAAAAAATTCCAGAAATTCCGGAAATACAGGCCAGAATATGTGCAGGAGTGTAATGTACTCGCAGTTAGCATAAGACAAAGTGGCAGGAACCAGAAAGTGGAAGCCAAGCTCTGGAAACAATATCCCCCATTGAACCCGGACACAACTCTTGGGGTTTTGCTCATGAAACCAGGGATTATTACTGATAAACATGGGAATATTTTAGTCTGGCATCTCCCTGAAGTCCAATACAACAGATATTTTATCTTCACCTACAGCAAACCAAGCTAATCAAACTTACAAAGACCTCATTATGGGAATCATTCCAGATCATCGAGGCAGCTCTGGAGATCAGTGAAAGAAACTGGAGGAGAGAGGCCGAACTGTGCCACACCAATAAATCTTTGAAGGCAGGTGAAGTTCATATGTTGGCACCAGGTGGGGAAAGAGGTACGTACTATATAATCAGGTAAGACCAGGACAAGACTTACCCTGACAGAGCACACATGTCCAGAAGTGTCCACATTGTTGAAGGCCGCCAATCTGCCTGGCCAGAGATGGCTGAAATCTATCTCAGAATACTCTGCCTTGTGTGGAGTAATCATCCATCCAGAGCAATATAAAAATGGAATCCAGGCTATACAAGTGCTGTGCTTGTGAGTAACCGGTGCACTCCTACCCTGTAAGCCTGGCCCCAGGCTCATGACACTGAACACATGCACACCGCTGCACACTGACCAATGCACACCAATGCATACAGGCGCACCAACGCCAAACTGATGCATACCAATGGCACACTGCTGCCAATGCACACACATACCGATGCTCACTGCCAATCGGTAAGTGCACAGCCACAACAGCAGTACCGATCGGTACCACTACCGACGCACACTGCTGCACACACCAACTGGTGCGCTTGCACACTAACCACTCAGTACCACCACCGATGGCACTGCCAATCGGTAGCACTGCCGGTCGGTACTACTACTGACGGGCACACCACTGCCGACGCACACTGCTGCACACACCAACCGACGGCTTCACCAATCGGTAACACTACCAACTGGTGCACCACTACTGACAACACCGATGCACATCGCATCGCCGGCAACCCAATACCCATGGCCAGACATGTGTACAGATACTGATGGCCTGACCGCTTACCTGATATGAGAACTACGCTTGATGCGGCCATGGTTGAGATGCTGGATCCAGACACTTTCCAACACGGTCCAAGCCCCTCATATATATACGATCTTTTCCCCTTTGTTGCCTCACTCTTACTACATGCAACAAAGGTCATGTTAAAGGAGGGTACCAAGGGTAAGGAGCCTTTTCTTAGGCCTCTGAGCCGCTCTAAGCTCCCAGTGCATGCGAAGCATGCACCTGCACTTCATCACCATGCCTGTGTACCATATCGCCCATGCGCACATTACCGCGTTCACATGCACCCATGCATGTACCACCTCTGGCACCGTTTCCCAGCACGTGATTAGCCACGCTGAGAGAGTGTTCTGGGCGTCGAAAATTGTGGTCCAACCATTCCATGGATTTAGGGGACACCAAGTTGTTCCAAGGGTATGTTATTATTCATAACCCCTATAAAGATGCTAAAATCCTCGGAACGTGTCATGATCCGGATCAGATCCCCTTTTCCGTGTGCCTGGCTCCGCCATCTGCACTGAGCTCCGCACAACCCGCTCCTATTTCTATGCCGTCTCAGTTTAGGTGCTAGAGTCTAGCAGATGCCTAAGCCAAGACAGTCCGGGCATATTTAAAGGGCCCTGTGTTGCTTCCCAAATTCATTAACTTTGGTCCAAGCAACACAGGTAAGTGCTCCGCACTTCTTATTGGTACAATTCTTCACATTTTGTTTAGCCGTTGTAACAGGATCGCATATCCCTGCTTCCTATAACAGCTATTCACAATGTAAGGGCTCCATCTCTTTATACAGACTTTGACTTAGTCATATGTTGCTCACAACAGACATTTAAACCGATCTCTGGATCATCTTGATTTTTTGCAGCCCACCCACCACTCCCTCTACTAGAGTACCATAGTAATTTGAGTTGTTCTTTATTTACTTTGTTTTGTTGTAGCACTATGGGTTGCATCCAGTTTTCATTTTTGAGTGGAGGGCATGGTGCCTGTGGTCGCCTGCAGTCGATGAGTGCAGATGGATGACGTGGCAGTGCTTACATTCTATTTCTCACACTCACAATATGACTTCACCTCCTCGCAATATGTAGCACTTCAACAGATACCGATGGCCCAACTGCTTACCCGATATGAGAACTACGCCTGATGTGGCCATGTTTGAAATGCTGGATCTGGACACTTTCCAACACAGTCCAAACCCCTCATATATATTTACAATCTTTTCCCCTTTGTTGCCTCACTCTTACTACATGCAACAAAGGTATAGTTACTATTGCTCACTCATGTATTTTACTGACTCTTACTATGTGCAACAAAGATAACATTGTCCTGTCTGTCTGACTCTGACTGAACTTAGTGAGGCAGCCTTTCCTGGCCTCCTTCCAATTCTCTCTCTATCTTCCATCTCTCATCCTTCTACCTTGTGTCAAGCACCACTCTGAAACCACCTCACACCCTTCCTCTGGCCTTGTTGGATATCATTTGGCATATATCATCCACGTGATTCCTCAGGTTGAGTATCATCAGCGGACTCCGCATGGAGTCCAACCATGTGGTGACCAAAAGACAAAACTACACAACATTCCATGCAGAGTCTGCACCAGTCTGTGTGGAGTCCGCAGAGTCCGTGCAGAGTCCATGGAGTCCACACTGAAATTCAACCATAAAGTGACCAAAATGAAAAACAATACTGTGTTTCACAAAAAGTATACTAATAATACAAAGTGAACTACATGTCACTATCATCATCAGAGTCTCCATCACTCTCAGAGTGACTAGTACCATCAGATCTACCACTACTATTATCAGACCTTCTCTGCTGTTTTGCTATCACCATCAGACTGTGATAAGACAACATTGTATGTAAGAACCAGTTGAAATTTCCCACTGTCATCCTTCTTAAGATTGAATCAAATCCTCCAAGCCATGCATTCAACTGCTCACAGGCCTGAGTATTGAATGCACACTTATAGTAAGGTATTCCATCTTTGTCATGCTCAACAATGACAAGATTTGGTGCTGATCTATCTGTTGGTGCTGGATTACACCATTTGCAGCAAAGAAAATCTGTGGTTTTGTGGTTGGTATAGTGGTATGAATCAACAATCAATTGGCTTGTTTTGCACCACATATCCCAGCTGCCATTTGCAGTGCTGTGACAAAGAACAAGGCAAGCTTTGTCAATACAGATGTAAGCTGGCCGCAACTCCTCAGTTGGATAAACTGTTTGCAAAATTTGCAAAATGTTGTCAGGAGACTCTGCATTTGCAATCTTTGCCCATGGAATCACAACTCCACATGGTGCACAAATAGTTTCCACACAATAAAATTGGTGTGGAGTGAAATAATTTGAATGTCAAATTTCTGGCATGTCCTCATCATGACATTGAGGATTTGGTGCTGAAGCTGACTCCCATGGTAAGGTTTCACCAGGCCTCCAAAGTACCTTTGAAATCCAGACATCTTTTGATGAGACAAACTTGTATAGTATCTGGTCCAATCAGCTTGGTGTTGCCCACATGCCTGTATTCCAGCAAGTTTTTGATTGGAGCATCCAGTAACATGGCATCTTGCACCATATTAAGTTTCATGCAAAGCACAGAATTCACCACCTCAAGCATTTGCGAGTTCAGCTATACAGCCTTCATAAGCACAGTGCTGAAAATTTGGTATATAAGCTGCAATCCTTAAAACTCAAGCTTAGTCACATACTGAAGGGCCAGTTACTATTCCATCAAGAACCACCAATTGAACAAATGCCTTGTCAACCTGCATTTCTTCATCATCACTAGCCATAATGTCTTGTATATTTTCATCAGTTCCAACAGTGGGGGTTTTGGCATCAGAACTGGAGATGACATCTGCAGTTGTCTTGTATTCTTGTGTGCATTCAGAACATGAATGCTCTCTAGCAACCCTGATGACTCCATTTGCTCCCAAAATACCAAAAGCCTCTTTTGTCACCTGATCAATGGAAAGCCCATCTTGAAGTTAGTGTTGGGGAAGTTTGGTTTGGTTTGGTTTGAGCCACTTTTGGCCAAACCGCAAACCAAACCATTTGGTTTCTCACAGAATATCTGAAACCAAAACCAAAACTGATGGAAACCATTTCAATTGGTTTGGCCCAGTTTAAATGCAGTTTGAAACCATTTCATATGCCATCTATTTAATTTTTTTTTTGCTTAAAGGTTTCAGCCTCTAGGTGAGAGCCGCAAACCATTTCTAATTATATATACTAGCTACACTTATTTTACTAGTAAATAATGGGGGAAGCAACACCCCAGAGGAAGGGGAAGTGTGTAGAAGTAAAGACTATAAATACAACATGTTGTTTGGTTGTGTTTGTATGAATGCACATTGCATTGATGCATCACATTCATGACTTAGCAAATGTTTCGGCACTATCTTAGGAGAATGCCGACTGATTACTAAGTGGTCTATGTACGCACAGTCAGCTCTCATCAAGTCCAGTTCATCACTGCCAGTGCATTGGCAACCAGGCTACACACCTTTGTCCAAAGTCATGTGGATATCAGAGATGGCAACCGGGTCCCAAATGAGATGTAACCCCTATGACAAGCCCACCTGTTGGGACTCACATCAGCTGATCAACAGATCGGTCCGGGCAGACCCTGATCTGGCGATCCCAGACTTAGGTACCCAGCCATGTGATAGAATCTCCCTCAGCAATCTACGATTGGGTAGAGACAACTGACAAATAGATCATTTGATCCGATCTATATCAGAGCAGTTAGGGCAGCGGTTAAGCCCTCTGATGAGCCCCTTCGCAAGGGCAAAACTGCCTAAGTCCCAGCTCTATGGGTTCAATCCCTATTGGGATAATATCTGGATAGCAAGCCTAAGGCTGTATCCAAGACAGTAATAATATTAATATTAATTACTGAGACTTAAACATTCTGTAGTATATATACTACATGTATAGTCAGCTTCCAGACTCGCCTCCCAACAATCCCCTTAGACTGTCAATTCGTTTACTGGAACCAAATAGTAACAAACATCATTGGGTATATAATGCCCCTTGTTCTACACCTTTCTCTTTCCTCTGTGGTGTTGCTTCCCCAAAAATTAAAGTAAAAGTGGTTAAATACATTATTTAGTTAATAAATTATGTATGAAATAGTTTGTGGCACTCACTTAGAGGCCGAAACTTTATATATAATTTGATACTTCTGCAGTTTAAACCATGTTTGAAACTGTTTGCAGCCCTCAACTGAGGCTGAAACTGCAAACCAAACCCCTTGGTTTCTCCCAGAATTCTCCAAACTGAAGCCAAACTTGCAGTTTTGGTTTGGTTCAGACCAAGTTTGAATCGGTTTGAGACCAAACTTCCCCAACACTACTTGAAGTACAAGATCAATATCTGATATAGAGGCAATTGAACAAATTGACTCCTGAATGAATGCCTGCCAGATATGATGCCAAGCAATTTCCTTGAATTTAACAACCTGCTTCCTCCTAAAGCTATTATTCCAATATTTGGTGTAAGCTACAGAGGCATGAAAGCTGTATATCCCATTCAAAAGTGCAGATAGCAAGCCTAAGGCTCTATCCAAGACAGTAATAATAATAATATTAATTACTGAGACATAAACATCTTGTAGTATATATACTACATGTATAGTCAGCTTCCAGACTCGCCTCCCAACAGGTTATGGGCCCTGGCTCTTTTATAAAATAGCCTACAACATATTACAACATGTCTGAAGCACTACACAACAACGAAGAATTTGTCCCTAATAGTGATGACGAAAATCCTCAGGAATATGTCCAGGAATATGATCAGGACTTAGCTGACCATATGGAGTTATTTGGGTCATCACCATCTGCCTCCAGGAATGCAATAATAGGGGAAGCAGCACCTATGCTGCCCAACACAAAACAGACCCCTAAACAGAAGAAACCCAAAATCCTCCTTATCTGTACCAAGGAATATTCCAACGTGAACAAGATCTCCGATTGGGATCATCTCACTGATGAAAATTGGCACAAGTGGAGAGAAAGGATGAAACAGGTATTTATTAATTGTGACATCACTGGATATATTAATGGGGCCATAAAACGCCCAAGAGAATCCAGAGATACAGAGGGGGCACATAATTGGGACAAAAACGACACCTGGGCACAGCAAGTTATCATACATAACGTAACCTCTTCACAAATGAATCATGTCGGATCAAAAACTACGGCAGAAGCGATGTATTCCACACTATCCATCACTCATGAAAATAAGGCGCATCAAACTGTAAATCACATACAGTGCCTATTATACGAGATGAAGGCCAATGTTACCGACAATCTCCTAAAACATATGGACACACTAAAAGCATATTGCGACCGCATCAATAAATTTTCTAATACAAAATTCCATATTTCCGACACCCCATTCAAATCTATAACTTCGGCATCCCTACCATTGTCCTGGCAAACTTATGTGGAACCATATAATGGCAACACTAATAACTTCAGTTGAACAGAAATGGGAAAAATAATGGCACCGGTGGAAGCATAAATCTGGTGAAAACCCAGAAAGCTACCAGTCCTAGTAAATCCCTTGAAATCGTATCACCAAAAGAAAATCCACCATAAAAACTTGTTGTGATCATTGTAAGCGTGCTGGACATTGGACAAGTAAATGCCAAAAGTTTGATGGGAACAAATGCCGTAATTGTGGGAAATTCGGACACCAAGTGAAGAATTGTTGGGGAAAGAAGAAAGAAAAAGCGAAAGAGAAGAAGCCCGGAGATACTTCAATGATGATAGAAGAACATATAACTTTTTCAACAGATGAAGAAAGTTATAATTTTGATGCATGTAATAATGATGCCATAATTGATGAGTGTCTGATCTATTATGACTGGTTGGCCAACTCGGTGACCACCTCACATGTAACACATCAAAGAGAGGCATTTACTTCCTATACACCTATGGGAAATATTTCCGAAACAGGTGTGGGTGGAAAGGAGGAAAAAATAAAAGGACGAGGAACTGTTGATTTAATTTCAACATGCAATGGAGAAAAATATATTCTTCATTTACAAGACGTTCTACATGTTCCTGGAACACGAAATAAATTTTCATTGGGGAGATGGGACACAGCAGGAGGAAAATATATTGGGGGAAAAGGTGAAATAACCCTTGTTAATGAAAATCCATTGCACATGGGAATAAAATCAATAATCATCTCTATAAAATGGAAATGATTATTAGAAACCCAAGCGACACTTCCAACAATGCTGGGAGTAATATAACTTTCAGTGGAAATGAAAAGTTACCCAGTTGGGAAACTTGGCATCAACGTTTTGGACATATTGGATATACTGGATTAAAATTATTATTGGATGGAAAAATGGTAAAAGGTTTTAATGTTGATCTGGACACTGAGAAACCAGATTGCAAGACATGTATAGCCGCAAAATAACACATTAAACCATTTGAAAAATCAGTCAACCGGAATACAGAAGCCGGGGACTTGACACATATAGATTTATGGGGAAAATATTCTGTCAAATCCATCAAATGGAAAACATTATTATCTATTATTCATTACCCCCTGTGCCAAATCACTTTTTTTGTTTTAGACAATTGACGGTGACATACCTTTTGGCATCATCAACGAATTATTTGGCCTATTTAAAAGCACAAGGCCAAACACCTAAAGGGATTCAAATTGATTGCAGAAAAGAATTCATCAATGATAAATTGGAAAACTATTCTAAAGAACGCAGGATACAAATCAGATTAACCACACCATACTCTGCATCGTAAAATGGAATGGCAGAAAGAATGAATAGGACACTTGTTGAATTATCACGCGCAATGTTAACTGCAAGCGCACTTCCAGAGTACCTCTGGGAGTATGCCATTATACATGCCACTTATCTCCGCAACCAATCATATACAAACCTTTACTCTTTTTATCCTTATAATCCCCATCATTCTCAACATCCAAAGTCCCTCCATTCTGCAGCCACATCGCCAAATCCCCAAAATTGTACACATCCTTCTTCACCCCCCACAAATCAATATCCATCATTTGATCATCATCCTCATTCAACCACACTACCATATCCTCATACTCTGCAACCTTCAGAAAGTAGCACTTGTAATGTGAGTGGAAAAACGGCTTTGATACAAAAAGTTCAATGATGTTGGTCTTGGTTGGTCGTAGAGTCGCTGTCCAGGTTTTTGCCCTCACCATTTTGTCATAGGATTGAAAGGCAGTAAGAAAGGCGGTGTATTTTTGATACACAAGTTGGAGAGAGACGTCTCCAGTGCCAGTCAACCAAGTTGAAATCCCAAGAAGAGTGATGAGTTGGTGGAAGGGGGCCAGGAAAGGCCACCTCACTAAGTTCAGTCAGACAGACAGGACAATGTTATCTTTGTTGCATGTAGTAAGAGTCAGTAGAATACATGGGTAAGCAATAGTAACTATACCTTTGTTGCATGTAGTAAGAGTGAGGCAACAAAGGGGAAAAAGATTGTATATACATGAGGTGTTTGGACCGTGTTGGAAAGTGTCTGGATCCAGCATTTCAACATGGCCGCATCAGGTGTAGTTCTCATATCGGGTAAGCGGTCGGGCCATTGGTATCTGTACACATGTCCGGCCATGGGTATTGGGTTGCCGGTGATGTGACATGCATCGGGGGGACATTGCATGGGTCCTTCAAGAGTGTCAGGATGTTGAGGGAGGCTTGCCAATCAGTAGTGTTGTCAGTAGCGGTACTGATCGGTAGTGCCGTTGGTAGTGGTACCAACCGGCAGTGTCCTTGGTATTGGTACTGATGGCATGTCTCATACCAACCATTGATGGCCCAAAGATTATCCTCATATACAAAGACACATTGGTTTTGCTCTAAAGATTCACATAAGATATTGAAAGAAAATAAATACTCAGATAAATGCACTTTTGACAGGTGAATATGAATTACCAAGTTTTTTGAGGATAGGTCCAATGGAAGGGAGCCTGGTTAGGCAACCAACACTAAGCTTAGGGTTCACTGATCAGACAGGATCAAGGATCTTTGTTACACAGAAGTGGGAACCTTAGTTAATACAAGTAAGGTAGAAAAAGAGTAATATATACCTTTGTTACACAGAAGTGGGAATGAAGGTTATGTTATGAAAATAAAGGGTATATAGGTGAATTTCAGACCATGTAAGAAAAAGTCCACATCAGGCATAGGTGTGTGTTTCTTGACATCCGCATTGGACCTGTCCATTGTCTTGCAGATGATATGTCGAGGTGCAGTGATGTGCCATCAGAATTGTTGATGATGTCTGTTGGGGTTCATGTGGGTGCCAATGGTTATGATGGAAAGATGTTGATAAAGATGTTGTTCATGTGATGTCAGTTATGGATGTGGAAATATGTGGAAGGAGGCCGGGGAAGGCCGCCTCACTAAGTTCAGTCAGGCAGACAGGACAATGTTATCCTTTGTTGCACGTAGTAAGAGTCAGTAGAATACATGAGTGAGCAATAGTAACTATACCTTTGTTGCACGTAGTAAGAGTGAGGCAACAAAGGGGAAAAGATCGTATATATGTGAGGGGTTTGGACCATGTTGGAAAGTGTCCAAATCCAGCATCTCAACCATGGCCGCATCAAGCGTAGTTCTCATATCGGGTAAGTGGTTGGGCCATCGGTATCTGTACGCATGTCTAGCTATGGGTATTGGGTTGCCGGTGATGCGACATGCATGGGTGGTGTCAGTAGCGGTGCACTAGTCGGTGGTGTTACCGATTGGTGAAGCCATCGGTCGGTGTGTGCAGCAGTGTGCGTCAACAGTGGTACTGACCGGCAGTGGTATGCGGTCACCTGTGGTCACCTGTGGTCGTCTGTGGTCGTGCCTGCGGTCGTGGCTGTGCACTTACCGATTGGCAGTGAGCATCGGTATGTGTGTGCGTCGGCAGCGGTGTGCTGTCGGTATGCATCAGTTCACCGTCGGCGCGCCTGTGTGCATCGGTGTGCACCAGTCAGTGTGCAGCGGTGTGCATCGGTTCGGCATTGGTGCGCCTGTATGCATCGGTGTGCATCGGTCAGTGTGCAGCGGTGTGCATGTGTTCGGCGTCGTGAGCCTGGGGCCAGGCTTACACCCCTCCCCACTTGTAAACTTTTGGTGTCCCCTAAACATCTCTGCCATTCTCAGTCTCCCAGACATCAAGTGCGTCGGTGTCCTGCATCTCAGATCCCGGGCGCCATTCATCATGTTCACGTCCATATCCATCATATCGGACAAGGTATTGGACACCACGTCCGCGGCGTCAGGCATCGACAATTTTGTCAATGAACCACTCCTCAATGCCGTCCTCAGTGATGATGGGGAGTGGCCGGGACAGTTCGCAGTCAGGGAAGAGTAGGGGGTTGTTTGGGATGTGTTGTTTCAATAAATTGGCATGAAAGCCAGGGAAGGTGTTGGGATTGTTTGGGAGTTTCAGTGTGTATTCTGACCATTCCGGGAAGGCATGGACAACTGTGTAGGGGCCGTCATTGCGCGGCATAAATTTAGCCACCCGTTTCTTGCCTTTCCGTTTGTAGCTCCGGCGGCAGTTGTCCGTGGAGAGCATAACCTGATCGCCAATGGCAAACTTCTCATCAGGGGCACGGTGTTCATTAGCATGGTATGCCTGCCGGATTTTTGCCGCAAGGAGGTTGTCTTGCGCTTCCTTGACGTCAAGCTCAACCTGGGTGATGATGTCGTGTGCTGTGACTTGGTTGGCAGGTGCGCCGGCAGGAAGGGCGGCTATCGGTGGGATGAGACGTGGTGAGCGGCCGGTCTTCAGTTGGAATCCTGAGAATCCGGTGGATGCGTTCACGGTGTTCATGATGGCAAAGCGGATGCGTGGTAGCTTGGCTAGCCAGCCCTTCTGGTTGTTGTCAACGTGGTACCGGATGGACTGGTTCACGGTCTTGTTAGTCCGCTCACTACTGCCATCAGTCTGTGGGTGGTAGGAGGTCGACATCTTGAGTTTGACTCCGGAGAGCTTGTGGAGCGCTGTCCAGAGGTCGGTGGTGAATAGGGCATCTCGGTCAGATACGAGGTGTAACATTAGCCCATTTTCACAGTACCATTCATTGAATAATACCACGGCAACCTGTGCGGCGGTGTAACTGGAGTGGGTACCAGCAATGCGTATGTCGGCACCGAGGAGGTCAGTCATGGTCAGGATGGTGTCCTTTCCATCCTCCTCTGGCAGTGGGCCAATAAAATCCAGTGCCACTGTGTCGAAGCGGCCATCTGGTATCGGGAGTGGATGGAGTGGCCCAATTGGTTTGGTGGTCCTGTTTTTGTTCCGTTGACAATCAGTACAGGATGGGATATATGCCGATTCAAGGTCCCTGCGCATGTTTGGCCAATAATATGAGCCTCGGAGTGCTTCGTAACTTTTGTCAAACCCGAAATGTCCGAGGGTGTCATGGGCCAGGTTGTATAACAATTCCCGGACCCTGAGATCTTGTGGGATCAAAAGGCGTCGACCGACATAAATCAGACCGTTGTCGGTGGTTGCGCCGTCAATGCTCCCGGCAGCGATGTCTTTGGTGAGTTGTTTTGCAAATTCATCAGTGAGGTAGCTGGCAGTGATTGAGTGTAGGAGGGACTCGTCCGCTGCAATGTTAAGTACGCCGGCCGCAGGCAGATGCTGTGGAGAGCGGGTGTGTGCAAGTGCACAAGCAGCAAACCCAGTGTTGGGCGGATCGTCTGCCATGTGGGATAGGGCATCGGCCGCAGTGTTGTCTTTGCCACGGATGTAGGTGATGTTGTAGTCAAAGTCGGCCATATACATGGACCATCTCATTTGTCTCCGAGACATCTCCTTCTGTGATTGGAAATATTCCAAGGTCTGGTGGTCGGTGTACACTTTGAAGTGGGCACCGAGGAGGTGCGACCTCCATTTCTTCAGTGCCTTGACAATGGCAAGGAGTTCCTTCTCATGCATGGGGTAGTTCTTTTCAGCTGCATTGAGCTGGCAGGAATCGTATGCCACCGGCCGAGCCGTTTCCCATGTCTTGCCGAAACTCAGGACGACTCCTGTTCGGCGGTCACTGGCATTGGTGGTCACATAGATGGAGGAATCGGTGTCCTCATAATCAATGACGGTGAGGCAATCGGCAGAGAGAACCAGTTGTTTAATCTCTTTGAATGCCCTCTGGTGTGCGTCAGTCCAGTCTGGGAATTTCTTGTCGCATTCTTTATTTGTGAGCGGGGTCAAAATGCTTGTGTATTTGGCGAGGGCAGGCAGGAAGGTGGCGATATACCTAGTTAACCCAAGGAATCCCCGGACATTAGTGGCAGTGGTGGGCTGTGGCCACTCCACAATCCGGTCAGTCTTCAGAGGATCTGGTTTGATCCCGGTGGCCGAGACAATGTGACCCAGGAATAATAGCTCAGTGGCAAACAGGTTGGATTTCTTTGCGTTGCAATAGATACTGGACGCGCAGAGAGCCTTAAGCACGGTTTCGCAGTTCCGTTCGTGTTCCTCAAGGGTTTGTGACCAGATGATGATATTGTCTAGATACACATGGCAGATCTTACCGATGTGTTCCCGGAGGGCATCAGTCATTCAACGCTGATGTGTTGCCGGTGCATTACACCCGCCCTGAGGCATGACTGTCCATTCATAGAGGCCCCAGGGTGTTCGGATGGCTGTGAGGTGGATATTGTCGGGGTGGACTCGTGTCTGAAAGAAGGAGTTGGTCATATCCATCTTCCCAAAGATCTTCCCTTTTCCACAGTCGGCAAGGATGTCATCAATGCGGGGTAAGGGGAAATTGTCCCGGATGGTGTTACTGTTGAGTGCCCAGTAATCATTTACCCAATGGGGGTCAACAGTTAAGTCGGGTATCCCGCCTTGGCTCTTTGGGACACAAAAGGCAGGAGAGGCATATTCTGATGCTGACGGTCGCATTCTGCCCGCTGCCAGATGTCCATCAAGGAGCCTCTTCCAGGCCTCTTGATATTTCTTTGGGGCTGCATATCCCCGGCCACTGGTGACCTTGGAAGGGTCCCTCAGTCGGATGCAATGGTAGATGTGGTCTGGTAGACCCATGGTTGTGTCCGGGAGTCTCACCAGGAATCGATCGGCATAGTTTGCTTTCATTGCTTCATTTTTTTCCCCCAGCAGTTCCTGGAAGGCAAGTGATTCAATTTGGTCCCTTACAGCAGCCATTATCGGTGCTGGGAGTAGACAGCTGGCCAGGGCAGGGCAGACAGCTGTCTGGGCCAGGGCCTGTCTGGGTTTCCTAGCCGCCTTTGACATAGGCGGCGCCGGTATCCCTGATTTTGATATTGGTCGGGGCACGCGCAGCGGCGGGTTCACTATGTCGTACCCCATGCGCTTATCAATTGCGGTCCTTGCATGGCTATCAATCAGAATGTGCTCGGCCGAAAGGAATGGCATTCCCAAAATGAGAGGAACAGGTAGTCCGATATGTACTTTAATCCTCGTCACCCTTGACTTCCACTGACCGGTGCCTGACTGCAGTTCCAGCTTCACATACTCTTTGCAGAGGAGCAGCGAGTCCGAAAGGGACGAGAGGTTGTCCTCGCTTTTAGGGAGGGGGTATCTTCGAAGACCTAGTCTTTCGACGAGATCAGAGCTAATCACTGTGGAGGGGCATCCGACGTCGATCAGCGCTCTGATCAATATCGGGAATTCAGTGATGCGTGGTCCAGTGGCAGTCAACCGTGCATAGAGGTGTGGGACAGTGAAAGGGATTTCATCAGGGGGAGGGACGTACGAGTCAGTATCCACATTCTCCAGACGTGCCACTCCCATTGCCACTGCTGGCTCCTGTTCCCGTTCCTGTGGGGCGGCGGCAGTTGCCATGGCAGGGGTGAGTGTGACATAGGTGGCGGGGTCTGGCCAGGTGTCGTTGGCCTTCATTGGACAAGTGTCCTTGCGGTGGTTGACATAGAACCGGCGGCATCGGTAACAGCCTTTGTGCTCGGAGAGGAGCGATCACTCAGCCAAAGTAAGGGGGGGAACGCGAGTGGCATTCCCTTTGTTTCCCCTGGGGTTGGACTGGCTGCCAGAGGGGGCGGAGGGTGTCTTTGGCGCGTCTGTGAGCCGGGAGAGGAGATCCTTCTTTTCCCCTTGGCGGGCTGACCTACTGATGCTGTGGGCATTGATCAGCCGTTGGGTGCGGGCATCTTCTGCCTGCATTCGGTCATCCCGTTCCTTGACCTCTACAGACCATGCGGCAAGGTCTGTGGCAAGGGTGGGCTTGTTGCAGAGGCTGAGCCGGAGGTCCGGGTGGAGGTTGGACTGGAGCTGGAGTTTCAGTGCCGCCTTGGTGAGCCCGTGTGTGGGGGAGGAAGTGGTGAGGATGGCATTCAGATTTTCCATCTCAATCTTCCAGTCAATGAAGGCCTGTCCCCCCTGTTTGGAGGACAGTATTTTTTCCAGGATGTGGTGCGCCCAGTTCTTTTCTAGGACAAGCCCCGCAAGCTCGCCCAGGTATTGATCCAGGGTAAGTGCATCTATCCAGGTCTGGTCGGCCTGGTACCAGCCAATGAGCCGGGGCTCGAACATGCCTTCAGCAACAAAGCTGACAATCTCAGCGGCAGTCTTCCCAGCATGCTTCATGTACCGGCGGCAGGCAAGGGACCAAGCTTGCATGATGAGAGGGTCGATACAACCGGCAGTGAGCATAGGGCAGTCTTTCATTTTGGTGACCTTGACTTCCGCCATGTGGTGTGTTCCCGTGCGTTGGGACATGTTTGTCTGGCGGTTAACAGGGGCGGTGGAATCAACGGTGGATTCCGTGGAAGCACTTGTCTCGGTGGACGGAGTTGGTGATGGTGGAGTGGGGGTGAAGTCCTGCCGGTGAGGTCCTCGTTGACGGGGTTCAGTGGAAAGGATATGGAAGTCTGTGGTGATCCCCAACTCGGCCTGATGTTGTCGAGCTCTCCTTGTGAGGAGGGGGGTAGGAGTCGACGGTTGTCGAGACAGTGTCGGTGTCAAAAAAAAAGTGGAAGGAGGCCAGGAAAGGCCGCCTCACTAAGTTCAGTCAGGCAGACAGGACAATGTTATCCTTTGTTGCACATAGTAAGAGTCAGTAGAATACATGAGTGAGCAATAGTAACTATACCTTTGTTGCACGTAGTAAGAGTGAGGCAACAAAGGGGAAAAGATCGTATATATGTGAGGGGTTTGGACCATGTTGGAAAGTGTCCAAATCCAGCATCTCAACCATGGCCGCATCAAGCGTAGTTCTCATATCGGGTAAGTGGTTGGGCCATCGGTATCTGTACGCATGTCTAGCTATGGGTATTGGGTTGCCGGTGATGCGACATGCATGGGTGGTGTCAGTAGCGGTGCACCAGTCGGTGGTGTTACTGATTAGTGAAGCCATCGGTCGGTGTGTGCAGCAGTGTGCGTCAACAGTGGTACTGACCGGCAGTGGTATGCGGTCACCTGTGGTCACCTGTGGTCGTCTGTGGTCGTGCCTGCGGTCGTGGCTGTGCACTTACCGATTGGCAGTGAGCATCGGTATGTGTGTGCGTCGGCAGCGGTGTGCCGTCGGTATGCATCAGTTCACCGTCGGCGTGCCTGTGTGCATCGGTGTGCACCAGTCAGTGTGCAGCGGTGTGCATCGGTTCGGCGTTGGTGCGCCTGTATGCATCGGTGTGCATCGGTCAGTGTGCAGCGGTGTGCATGTGTTCGGCGTTGTGAGCCTGGGGCTAGGCTTACAAACATGCATGTCTCCACCCCCTGCCCCTCGTATACCCTGACAGAGACTTTGACAGGAATCCCAGACATCCCATTTGGACTTCCGGACATCCCTGATGAGCTCAACATTATGGAAGATGAGTTGGATGCCGATCCTTTGCCTTTGCCTGAGGGGTTCATGGAAGCAGAGGCCGACGAAGGACATCATGAGGTGGAACACTCAGAAGGGGAGTTCTTAGACCCGCATGACTAGGCAAGGTGGACGAGGGATAACCTGAAATATGGGACAAATGTCGTGGTTATTGTTCATCAAAACGGCATTCATCACTTGCCCCTTCGGTGGTGTAGGTGCCTAGGACATGCACCGGACGATGTTCAGGCCCTGGACCTCCACTTCTTTCCGGCGTCATTTAAGAAACTGCGGACGCTATTCACCTTCCAGGGCCTTGATTCCTTCCTTGCAGAGAATCAAGAATGTAAAACTTTGGCATGGCATTACTATCAGAAGCTCCATCGGTTCACATCTGGCTGTTTTCCGCACAGCGTCCCAGTCTGTCTCACTACCGATTTATAGCTTATTTCTCATACATAATATAGGACCGGTACAGGGAGCTGTTACGTTGCACGAGACAATACAGGAATTTGAAGCATCTCAAATGGCATGGCTTTGGCCATGAAGCCAGAAGCCCGGGTCTTGGAGATCTGGCCGTTCTCTGTCCGGCATGCCCACAACCAGGCATGAACTTGCCGGAAAACTGGGAAAATGATAATGAACAGTGAGTTCATTCCATCCCATGATGACCTGGAAAGAAATGAAGTCTTGTTTCCCAGGTGGGTATACACCAGATCATTTGCAATTGATGGGAATTTCACGGCATCTCACCAACATCAGAAACGTCCTGAAGATGACGTCCCATTAACAAATGGTCATTCATTTATGACGGAACCGGTGACATATAAAGAACATCTCAAGGTGGCTCTCGAGTCCAAATCGGCTCCAAGTACATGCAATGAATTCAAGGCGAACCGGAAAGTGGACGTGGCCGGGTATGATGCCACAGGGATCGGAGCAGTGGCATGCCTTCAGCATGGCTTCTTCCAACCAGAAGCCACAGTCGACTTTCAGAGAGGAGAACAGTGCATTATTGAATTGTTTCCGAGTGCACAGTTATGCTAAATACTCACAGACAAAAGAATATCGATTATGCAGTTTGCAAGGCCCTAAATGGGAAGAACATGGAGAAGGTGAAACGGGCATTGCTCGTATACAATATATTTTGCCAATGGTTTATCAACTTCAAAATCCGGGTTGATCACTCACCATACCTTTCAGTCCTGGAGGGGATGGTTGTAGAGGGAGGGATTGGGGATTTCCATGTAAAGGGCCATGTGGACGACTGCTTCACGCGGTTTGCACTACTGTTCATTATAGGGAGCGGGGTGATTGATGGGGAAATTCTGGAGATGTTGTGGGCTGTGCTGAATGAGACCTCCCGGAGTGCCAAGGGATCGACGCTCGCCCACCGGAACGAAATTCTGGACGACCATATGAATCATTCAAACTGGAAAAAGTTGATTGGAATGGGTATGAATATTAGTGCCAGGTGCCAATTAGATTGCTAACTCGATATCAGTTCCAGCTCTGATACGGAAGATGAAACGGGCCCAGGAATTGGTTCTGACTGCCGAGGATTCATACAAGAATTTGACAGAATTGGCATCGGCCTGTGATCTTAATGAGTGGAGGAAAGGGGAGCAGCAGGCACAGGAGGGCCGGGCGGAGGATGTCAAGAGTATGGATTATTTTGATCTGAAAACACAACAAGGTGCGTTGGTGCTATGTGTGGATATTCTGTGTTGACGTGCCTTATGTTAAACATAGCTCCGGGGAAAGCAGAAGTTCAGCTCCGACTTGTGGATGAAGGAATGTTTTCCGGCAACTCTGGTCTCATTGATTTCTTAGCAAAGGGACTGAGTATTCAGGAATCGCAGTGAGTAGGACTACATTATATTGATGGTGTAACATTTATTTGGCTGGTTGGTTACAGAATGTCCCTACAGAGTTACATTAGGCATGCTGGAAAGGCACCAACGACAGCAGAACAGATCAAAATCACTAAGCGACGGAGTCGGTTATTGAACCGGATTACGGACCATCAACGAAAGGCTCATCAATACCTCACTGGCGTGGACGATAATGACTATTCGTTCAAACCATCAGAGGTATATGATATTGGCCAAGATGGAGAATTAGAACTGGTGAGTAACTGCCGGCCAGACAATCCGTTTGTAGCCAACAAGGTGGGCCACCGGCCAGAGTGTTTCCGGCTGACGTTGCCTTCTGGGATGACTCGACGGGTCCGATGGGAACATGGAGTTCAGGGCGTTGCTGCATTGGAGATCCAGCTGCGGGCCGGTCAATGTAATGATGCATTGAAAGCTATTCGACTGGCATTGGGAAAGAAGGCATTCTTGTTTCAAACGAAAATCCGCCCAAGAGGCCCAAAGACAGGAAAAACAAAATCGTGGGATGAGATTCATGCGGTGGATCAGACACTCCGTTTGAATGCTCAAATATATCGATCTTTGAGGGAATCACTGGTGGATTTGGAGGCACCAATGGCAATGACAGACCGGTTCCAGGTTCTAGAGACAAAACATCTCAAGACAAGCACTACGCTCCTGGACCCCCGGCAGGATGGTTTCAAGCATGTGCAACTGCCTTGGTTCTGGTATCTGGATGTCGCTGGGGATAGCATATCAGCCAGCCATTTGAAGGAATGTAAGTTTGCGCATGAATGAACACGAATTGAGTCTGACCATAAGAAAAAAAGTCCACAGGGTTAACTGACTATGAGCAAAAGCAACGTTTGACAGAGCGAGTGAGGAATTGGTCCTTGTGAGGCATGAAATGGGGTGGACTATCAGATGCTTCGAACACCATGTGGAGCAGTGGAGACAAAGAAAAGAAGATGGAACATCCCCCGGCCATTTGATGTATGCAGCGAGTCAACAGGCAATGTGGGGGCAATTTGTGGTCTCTGCAAAGGACTCATTTTCCAGTATTTTGTCAGAATGAGGAATATGTACATTGCATTCAATAGTGTAATTGCTGTTCTGTGCTGCTCAGTCTTATCCTGACAATGACTAATGCGACTATTTCACCATTTCAGTTTGACTGCCGGGCTGTAGCAGTTGCTTGTGGGGAGCACTCCGGGTTAGCACCAGTGCCGGTGGAAGGCTGATACCTATAGACTGCCATTGTGGATCACTGCCCATTTGATCTGTTGTCGGGGATCACTCCCAATTCCATCTGCCATTTGGTCTCACAGCTGGTGACCAAAGGCAGCAATTGCCGGTCAGTATCACTGCCGTTGAGACTCCAAATCATCCAATGAGCTAGTCACCCTAAATCCTTCAGTCCCACTTGATATCCTGTTTCGATGCCAATGTCAATATCAGCTCTGTAGTATATATTGGATGTTTTTGCGCACTAGCTCACTACCGTTCGGTCTCACTGCCATCCCACTTCATACCGGTCAATATCACTGCCGTCCTCTCACTGCCGCCCTACCTCACTGCCGTCCCACTTCATACCGGTCAATATCACTGCCGTCCTACCTCACTGCCAGTTGGTCTCACTGCCAGTCGGTAGCAGTCCTACCTTGGTACATCAAGATCATGGTTTACTGAGTACCCAGCAGCCTTGAATCTTAGGAGGCAGTCCCGCATTTCATCGATGCTTTGCCCAAGCAACATCTCCATTTCCAGCAGCCAATGGATTACATTTTCCTGTTCATCGCATCGTTTGTTCATCTTCCCTCTGGGATTCCTCACATGCTCTTCAAAATCTCCTACCAAGAGCTCGATCCTTCTCTTCCAACCACCGTCTTCATCGTCCTCTCCAGTACTCTCTTCCGAATGCTTCCTGTCCTGCATGCAGGATCTCACTGAGCTGGGGAGGTCAACTTCCATTGGGTCCGTATCCATCTCATCAGTGCCCTCCTGACTTTTGATTGATGGTGACCTGCCGGTCGCAATTGGCCACTTAGGTGATCCCAAGCTGCACGATGGGGACGGTGGTGTGGGAGGGAACGGAGGCATTGGGGATGAGTCAGGTGTCTCACCTGGTGGTGGGTGGGCAAGGGTGGGAGTGACAGGTTGCTTGCATGCCGGAGAGGGGGCAAGGGCGGGAGCGGCGGGAGGGGCAGGCGTCCGTGGTGATGGATTGACTACGGTTGGCGGTAGAGTGGCTCTGAAGCCCCTTTGTGGGTGGGTGGTCACTGGCAATGGTGGGGCAGGGCCAGGGGCAGATGGTGACGAACAGGGGTTGGGCATGGCGGATCCTTTCATCGAGGTCTCTGTTGAGCTATCCTGCAGGAACAATTGGTCCTGACGAGCTGGGACAGCAAGGCGGGGAATGGGGCTGATCTGCCGGCGCTTCCAGATGTGCAAGGGCGTTGCCTCCTCCAAAGGGGACTTGAACTTCACTGACCATTGGGGAAGCGTTGCAGCCAGGTCACTGGGTGATCGAAGTGTAGTCTCTTTGATGGAGGGGGCTGGTGTCATGGGCATCGGGTTACAATCAGGTACGTGGCTGGGACCTGCTATGTCCAGGTTGGGCCGGCGCCGTTTGGGAAGAGGGACAGGGATGAGTGATTGGTCAGTGGTGGCATCCTGAAGCCCAGCATCAAGCCTTGGCCTCTTGAGGTAGAGGAAGCTCAATGGCTGGTAGTCAGCAGGCATTGGGAGTGGAGAAGGGGCTGTGGACAACGCTTCCACAGCTGGATTCATTCCGGGCTAGACAGAGATCATAACTCTGCATCATATCAACCAAAACCGGTTACTCACTTTTTCTTTGATGTCCTTTCGGCGTGCCATGGGCCGTACTTAGTACAAGTGTCAAGTTAGTTTTGACCGAGTCGCTGAACAGAACCGAATAGTGGTTAGTGATGGCCGGAGGGTCACGGCAGTGTGCCTTCCGGTTGCCGTGGTAACATTAATTAAATTCAACCACTTAACCATCCAATCCCATACCAGGTGGAATATCAACGGTGTTCTATTCATCACACTCACCAGCGCTGTCCAGCCACTCACTTCTCCAATCATACCAGTCTCAATGTCTTCTCTCACTGCACCACTTGTTGCACGGGCAACCGTCTTTGTTAAGCCTCGGCTGCAAGAACTCACAAAGGCAGCCATCCTCGGCTATGATGAGGAGCTGCAGCAGCTGCTCATGGCGCTTCCGGGAAACCTGGTATGTTATCAACATCATTAGGGACATTATCCGTTCTTATTCACTTCCAGTCGTTCGATTCTTCTACTGCATGGAAGGTCCAAGTGTGCATCGACACCCAAAAGATTGACTTAGCGATTCAGCAGCTAAAACAGGGGGTGAAAATTGATCCAGCCAGTCTGGACTCCTATATAGTAAGTGCATGATCCTCCTCTGGTCTTCACCCTGATGGAAATGCTAACATCTTGATAGCTTGATACATGGGCCCTTTCCAATGCGATCCCTGAAGATAATCTAGGGGACTACCAGCCTTCGCGCCTCCTGCTCAGCAGTACTCTCCGGCTTGACCACGGGCTGGCGCATGGTGAACCAACGGATTACACAGCTGTCAGCAGGCATGATCCTGCACTCTGGTCCCACCCGTTCCTCATGGATAAAACATCGTCGACCAGCCAGTGGTTCCAGGGTCCTGGAACATCAAGATGGACACCGGGTGAGTGGATTTGTTGTTCTCATCCAACAAAGGCTAAAAGGGTGTGGATTCACAGTACCAGAGCCCTTGAAGCTAACGAGGGCTGTAATGACCGCGACACACCAGGCCACACACCCACCAATGCCAACCCCCACCATTGCCCAACCGACACCAATCCATCCCCAGGCGACCCTCCTTCAGGACGCAGACAGACTAGTACCAGACGCCCCAGCAGAACCCCGAGGAAGGGCCAGACAAGTCCCTTCAAAGCGGCCCCGCTCAGTCACCCGGTCGAAGTCAAGGGCGAGGTCGTCAAGGATTAAGAGCGCCAAATATGTGGCAGATTCTGATGATGGTGGGGCGGTTCAAGTGAAAGGGAAAGGAAAAGGAAAGGAAAAGGCTGCCAATGAAAGCATGGATATTGACGACCCAAATTCCTCAGTTCCAATGGATATCAATGAGCCAGCCACCTCAAGCAGTCGCATCCGGCCACGGCGGCTCAGAGCTGCTACTCCACCCTCCACCGCCGCTCTGCCCTCCGCTCTTCCCCACGATTCCATCATGCCTACACCAGAGCCATGTGATCGATGCGCCCGTCTCCAGCAACCATGTGAGGTCGTCGGCTTGGCCGCGGCGTGCAGGGGGTGCCACAAAACAAAGTACAGGTGCACAGGGATTGCAGCGGAGGCCAGAAGGAAGCCGAGGCCAAAGAAAACGCCAACATCACCGAGGGCCCCCAAGCGGGTCAAGGCGACCAGCGGTCAGACTCCCGCCCCTGAAGACGAACGGGCCAAAACTCCCTGTCCGCGGACTAAATCTCAAGCGCGAAGCATCGGCCCCCCAACCACTTCACCCATTCCTGCAGATGATGGGGCCAAAACTCCCCGACCAAGGTCCAAATCCCCAGCGCGAAGCATCGGCCCCCCATCGACTTCAAGCATTCCTGTGGATGACACCAATACCACCCCCAGGACACGATCAAAGACCCGGGCACTCACTGCCATCCCTACCCCTCCTGTCCCTACTGATGATACCACCGCGGGGCCTTCCCTAGGTCCAGGTGACATCTCCGTCCCCGATTTTGGTCAGGTCCCCTCACGGTACATATACCTGGTTGCCGGTCAGGGGAAAGAGGTTTCGAGTGGGATTTGCTTACAGGCTGGGGAGTCTGACAATGATGTGGGCGCCGGCCGCCGGGGGCCGGGTCTTCAACGGTTGCATCGGGCCAATCGGGAACTGCAAGCACAGGTGACAAAGGTAGAAGGTGAACTGGAGGCATTCAAGGCCATTCCCCGCCTGGCTGCGCAGTTCGCAAGTGCCATTTCCCTAGCTGATCACCGGGAGGTCGAGCTTCAAGAATTGCGACGGGTGAATGCACAACTTGAGGAGCGGGTGCACAAGGTGGAGGATCAGCTTGGAGTGATGAAGAACACCGTCTCAATGTTGCTCGCTGGGCAGAATGGTCATACAGCAACCCTGGAGAGCCATCAGCTCCTGTTCATGAGCCGGGACCAGGCATCATCAAGGCATTCATCAGTGTTCAGTGCCCCATCACCTAGCATCGGATTCATCCCGGCACCGGCGCCCACCCCCGACTCTGTGTATGGTGCTGATCTGAGTACCGGACCGACTCTTGGCCTCAACTCTTGGCCCGAGGAGATGTTCAACATGACAGCATTTGATGGTCATGCTGAGAGAGAAGTGCCCGAGTCGGATGCAGCTGGGGATTCATACATGGCTTAGAAGCACTATCAATTTTTATTTTGTTTTTTGCATATACTTCATAGATCACATGTAATCGCAAATTTTGTTGTACATAATTAATTACCAGTCGAATCAAGTGGTAATGCATCTCCAATGTGATTATGGCAAAGCATACACAACTAGTGAGGGACATTGTATCTGATGCATCTTTGAGGAACACATCAACATGGCATAGTAATTAATCTCCAATTGATTTCAGGCAAAGCATACATGGCTGTACACCTTGCCCCCGACTTACTAGGCAACTTATTAGACAGCACCATATCAACACACCAATGCACACTACCGATGGGCAATGCTATGGACTTAATAAAGCTACCATTTCACATGCCGATGAACAGTTAACTTATCTGGTCCACTTGCCAACAGACCGATGTACACCACTGCCCACCAACCTATATTACTGATTGGTGACACTATAGAGACTCCATCCGGACCGTTTCCAAGAGTCTGAATGTCATACGATCTTGCCCTATGTTGCCTTTTACTGCTTTGCAAAAAAGGTCGAATATATTACTGTTGTAGCGTAGACTTGTAACTGCAACAAAGATAACATTGTCAAGTGAAGTACAGATCCTAGTGTAGCCTCCCCTGGCGCATCAGTACTGATTAGTGGCACTGACACTGCACAAACTATTCACCATCACTGCCATTTTCACTGACACTGGACAAACTATTCACTATCACTGCCGTGGTAATGCCGTTGACCCTCCCGGCTGGTATCACTGCTGAGTCTTACTGCCGGTCGGTCTCACTGCCATCCTACCTCACTGCCATCAAACTTCATACTGGTCAGTATCACCGCCGGTCAGTATCACTGCTGGGGAGTATCAATCACCGCCGGTCAGTATCACCCCCGGTCAGTATCACTGCTGGTCGGTCTAACTGCTGTCCTACACCGCCATCCCACTTCATACCGGTCAGTATCATGGCCGTCCTACCTCACTGCAAGTCGGCCTTACCGCCGGTTGGTCTCACCGCCATCCTACCTCACTGCTGTCCCACTTCATACCGGTCATTATCATTGAAGGTTGGTCTCACTGCCGGTCAGTCTCTGCCGTCCTACCTCACTGCTCCCACTTCATACTGGTCATTATCACTGCCGGTGCGGTAGGGTGAGTGGGGCTCTGACAGGTTCTCGTTCCGGTTGTCGAAGACTTCAGGGAGCGGATACGCGTGGTCCAGAAAAGGACGCGAAAGGGAGTTCACGAGGGAACGATGGGGAAGTGTGGCCGTGGGTGATGGTTGATGGATCTCGTCACCGTAAACGGTTACGAGAGGTCGTCGTAGGGTGGAGAACGGAGCAATGAGGGTGGTAAGGCGAGAATCCAGGGAATCGGGCCCTAGTATATCAAACTGTAGTCCACGCTGTCCAGATCCCAATTCTCGAGGAATCAGAAAGGCAAAGAGTCAGTCACTAAATACTAAAATACTAGTACTACACCTTAGTGTGCAGCAAACTTAGCCCTCTCTTGTAGAGGGTATAACTTAGAGTCGAGAGACGCAAAAGGGAAGGAAGAATTTGATACTGCATTCAACAGGTGGCAGGACACCTAAATACAAAATGAGAGAGAAAAATGGGCCGCGCGCGTACTCTTGCGCCGGTCCGACTGCAGATCAACGATCTAAACTAATCAAGTGCCCAAAGAGAGAAGATTGAAGACTATAGGAAGATCACATAAAAAGGAACACATACAAATGCATACCAAAAACGGGAGGCTGGACAATGGCTCAGGGAGACGAGCATTGCCTGTGGGCCTTATTGACTTGCGTCGCCTGCCCCAGTTCAGGCGCGGGACCCTCCAGACAATGCCACTTGACCCTACGTTCCAGACTCCAGAATCCAGAGAAGCACCTGTACGGCAGAGAAAAGGCCAGAGAACGATAGGCATAACGCATCAAATGTCAAATTAGTAAATGAAGTGTGAAGTGACGGAAGCCCGAGATCCCCAGCAGAGCCCATCAGATCTAGATTCTTCGGCTAACTGCTCCGAGTGTGATCGAGGTGGACGTCGAAAGGTAACAAGGTAATATACAGAATGCTGACAAGGAATTAATCCTCAGAGGGAAGCCAAGATTAGTGCAAGTACAAATAGCATAAGAAAACATGAGAAGCTTAGCATGAATGCAAAGCATGCAGTTTTACCCCACATCAGCTTGAGTGCCAGATCTGGAAAGGTCATGAGTCACAGAACATACCAGAAAAGAAATGGTCCAATCTGTGGGGTCTACGAGTAGGACTCGTAGCCCTACAACACCGGTCGGTCTCACTGCCGGTCGGTCTGAGCCATGCCATGTCACATCCAGTGGGTTCCTGTTCCGCAGCTCATAGACCCTGTTCTTGTATCCCATTCCCATGCCATCATCCTGAAGGATGTCCAGAATAGAATGATCATAGTCTACTGCCTCCAGCAGCTCACACATGGGCCCATCCATTGCCCATGGTCTACTGTCTCCAGTAGCTAGACCATGGGCCCATCCATTGCCCATGGTCTACTGTCTCCAGTAGCTAGACCATGGGCCCATCCATTGCCCATGGTCTACTGTCTCCAGTAGCTAGACCATGGGCCCATCCATCACCCATGGTCTACTGTCTCCAGTAGCTAGACCATGGGCCCATCCATCACCCATGGTCTACTGCCTCCGATATATCACCCATGGGCCCATCCATCATCCATGGTCTACTGCCTCCAGCAGCTCACACCTGGGCCCACCCATCATCAATGGTCTCACTCACTCAGTCACATCACAATGGGCCCACCTTATTCACATGGTGTATCCCATTAACATGGGCCCACCCTTATCCTATGGTCTATCACACAACATGGGCCCATCTTAGCTGGACCATACTACATGGGCCAAAAGCCACCATTAAATGCTCCATATGCAATGGGTCAAATACACTGAAGGCCCTGCATGATAGGCACCAGGAGCACACAACCAGCAAGGGCTGGACAGATGGCTGTCTGGGCTGTCGGTAGCTTGGGTCTCCTGACCGCCCTTGGTATCGGTGGTATCAGTTCCCGTGGTACAAATAACAGTTGGGGCACATGTGGTAGAGGGTTTGCTAGGTCATACCCCGTGCATTTGTCAGTTGCTGTCCGGGCCTGGGTATCGATCACAATGTGTTCTGCCAAAAGAAATGGCATTCCGAAAATGAGAGGGACAGGTAACCCGCTATGTACTTTTATTCTTGTCACTCTCGATTTCCAATGGCCAGCACCCAACTGTAGTTCCAACTTCACATACTCCTTGCAGAGGAGCGGCGAGTCTGAGAGGGACGAGAGGTTGTCCTCCCTTTTTGGGAGGGGGTACCTTCGAAGACCCAGTTTGTTGGCAAGGTCTGAGCTAATCACTGTGGAGGGGCATCCCACATCGATTAGCCCTCTGACCGGTCGGGTCAGGCAACAATCTCATGTTCTTTGCGAACGTCTACTCGGACCGCAATCACACGGGCATCGGCATTCTCTCGGAGAAAGCCGAGGCCTGGCCTCACCGCTTTCACCTCATCGGAGGGGACTTCAACTGCCGACACCGCCGGTGGGACCCTGAGGGCCCCCTGGTCAACATTCACGCGGACCGCCTTTTGGCGGCCACTTCCCGGTTGGGGCTAGTCCTCTGTCGCCCAGACGAGGCCCGCCCCACTCATTATCCCTATAACGAGGAACTGAGACCCACGGTCATAGACCTCCTGTTTGTACCGGTGGCGGACGAGTTCGTCACCGAGCATACAATCTTCCCAGAACATCGCGGATCTTCGGATCACGCGCCTCTGCTGGTGAATGTCCGGACTCCCCTGTTGCGAGTGCCTTTAAGCACCAGGGGTATCACTCCCGACTCGGAGGAGGAAACCGCCTACTTAGGTGATGTCTCCAACCGTCTGTCTGCCCTGGCCAACTGGCAGGGGAACTCCCCGGCGGCGATTGACGAGGTAGTGCAAGCTATCTCCGACGCTTTTGTGGCGGCTTGGTCCGCGCACGCCAAATCCAAAACCATCTGCAGCCGCTCCAAGGAGTGGTGGACAGATGAATGCTATACAGCCCTCGACGAGTACCGGTTATCCCGGGACCCCGAGGACTGGAAAATGTTTAAACAGGCGGTGAAAGCCGCCAAGCGGGAGTTCTTTGATGAGCGCATCAGAGAAGTCTCAGTTACTAATCAACGGCCCTGGGACTTAATGCCCTGGGTCAAGCAACGGAACCTCCCGTCGCATGAGGCCATCTCCTATGGGGGTGAGCCTTGTAACACGCTGGAATCCCTATGGTCAGCATTGGATGGCACCTACAACGCGGCTAACGACCGTGCAGTGGACCTTTCAGTGCTGGATGACTTCGACGCCCTCCCCCAAAGGGGGTGGATCCCCTTCTCCCTCCTGGAACTCCAGGAGGCTCTCAAAGCGTGCTCATCGCGCTCTGCTCCAGGGCCGGACCATGTCACATGGTCGTTCCTGAAACGGTGGGCTGGCGACGTCGAGGTCGCCAACCTTTTCCTACGCATCGCGGAAGCGTGCGTCGTCCAGGGCCATTGGCCCGCACACTTTAAGGAATCCACTTCGGTCATCATACCGAAGCCGGGTAAACCCAACTACTCCACTCCCAAGTCGTTCAGGCCGATAGTGCTTCTGAACACGTTGGGTAAACTTGTCGAGAAGATGCTCTCTCGACGACTCCAGTTCGATGGAGTCGCGCACGGCGTTTTTCACCCCAACCAGTTTGGGGGCGTCGCCCAGAGGTCCACCGAGGACGCTGGAGTCTACCTCACCCACCTCGTACGCGCAGGATGGGCGAAGGGCCTGCAGACGAGTGTTGTCGCTTTCGACATCGCTCAATTCTTCCCGTCTCTGAACCATGAGGTTCTGTTGACAATTATCGAACGATCCGGATTCCCACCGTGTGTGGTGAATTTCTTCCGTTCCTATCTGGTTGGCCGTTTTACGGTTTACAAATGGAACTCTGACTCCTCGGGGAAATTCTCCGCGGATGTCGGCGTAGGGCAGGGGTCCGCCCTTTCCCCCGTCTGCTCGGCGCTGTATCTAGCGCCGGTCATGAAGCTTTTCTTCGAGAGTCTTCATAGTCTCTCGACGGATCTCATCTCATACGTGGACGACGGCACGCTCATCGCCCAGTCTAAACGCTTGGAGGATAACCTCCCCAAGCTTGTCGAGGCATACAACGAAGTATTCCGATTATTCACAGCCCTCGGTCTGGTATTAGAACATGCCAAATCGGAGGTGTTCCACTTCTCTCGAGCCAATTCGGCGGCCAACCCGCCCATCGATCTGGGTGTCGCTCCCTTTACCGGAGCCACCCCCCTACGCCCTAAACCAGTCTGGCGGTACTTAGGGTTCTTCTTCGACCGGAAGCTCTCCTTTAAAGAGCACGTCCGATTCTACACCACCAAGGCGTTCACAACGGTGAGCGCCATGCGAATGTTAGGCAATTCGACCAGGGGGTTATCCCCGGCGAATAAACGCCTGCTTTACCGATCGTGCGTCATCCCAGTGGCGACGTATGGTCTCCGCCTTTGGTTTTGCCGCGGTACTCGTACCAAGGGAATCGTAAAGGCCCTGTCCCAGATGCAGCACACCGCTGCGCGCTGGATCACGGGCTCCTTCCGTACCACGCCCTCCGGGGCGATGGAGACTCTCGCAGCGCTGTGGCCTATGCCCCAGCTGCTCCGGCGCTTGGCCGACAAGAGCTGTCTTAGGACAGCGTCTTTGACGCGCACACACCCTCTCAGAGCCATTCTGGAAGGGCCACTGATGGGAGACGCCCCCCGGCACAGGTTGTGCCTGCAGGACCTCCCGCCTGTTATGCGGCGCAAACTGATATCCCCCGCGGTGGATGCGGCGGCCATCTGCGCTCCCGTCACGGAGACTTTTGAGGCCTACGGCCCCGAGAGTCAGCCTGGCGCTCGCTTCGTCGACCTCTTAGGAGATCGAGTCAACCTTCACCGCCCGCCCCCTAAAGGGTCGGACGAATACAAAGAATACACCGGGCGACTGGACGGGGTACTGGCGGAGGCCAGATCCGAACAGTCCACCCTCGTCGTGAGCTGCGATGGGTCGGTGCCCAGAACAGCCCACCAGGCCGTGGCGGCCTCACTGGTCTTCAGAGGAAACCAGGAGGTGCGCCGGATTATCACAGCCGCGGGACGCGCCTCTGCGTCCGACGTGGAACACATGGCACTCCAAATTGGGGCAGCCGCGGCGGTCGCCGCTGGTTGCATCAAGATGGTTATCTTCACCGACTCCCTCGCTCTCCTCGAGACGTGGGCGGATTGCTCCCCCAAGGGAGGGCAACAGCATGCCATCAGAGCGTGCAGGTTACTGCGCCCCTGGCTCGGCAGAGTCCAGGAACGTTCCATCCACTTGTGGTTCGTCCCTTCCAAAGCGGAATGGGCGGTCCATAAACTTGCTCATGATGCGGCAGCATCGCTCAGGGTTCCGCTGGGGGCGTCCCCCCGCACTACCCGTAACTGGCTAGTCGCCTCGTTTACCGAGACAGCCGAGACGGACTGGAGGGCCCGCTTTGCGGACCCCAAGTACCGAGGTCGAAACTTCCTGGACCTTAGGGCCCAGCGTAAGGGCCCAGCACTCCCCACTACTTCAGGTATGGGGCCTTGGCTCAAGGAAACTGCATTCGATTGCAGCTTGACTGCTCGGCTCTGCCGGTGCATCACGGCGCACGCCCCCATTGGGAGCTACCGCGCTCGCTTCTTTCCCAGCGAGGAAGATCGCTGTTCCTGCCCCCCCCGTCCCTTACAAGACCGGGATCACTTGCTCCGCGTGTGTCCACACGTGAAGCGTAAGAAACACCGTCAGGCGCCGCGATTCATCGCGGACCTGGTGGAGTTATTGGAGGCGAACCCCAGAGCGTTCGCCTTTGCCCCCCCCGAGGGGTGGGACCCAGGATGAGGGGTACGCGCAGGGCGTATGACCCCCGTCTGGTGTGTCGGGGCTCCTTTCGGGGCTGAACGGTTGCTCTGTCCCGCGGACCGGGCCTCTTCTTGGTTGGTAACGCCGAACCCTGGGTTCGTCGCTGGCAAGGTCAGGGGGCCCACCGTATGGTGGGTACCCTCCCGTGCGCGGGGGGGCTAAGCGGCGTGGGGTTGTACCCGGGCGACCGGGGGACCTCGGACCCCACTGGGCCTTATGGCTAGTGGGTTGGGCGACTTGCGGGGAGCCCTGTAATCGTCATTCCTGCACCGCTGCGTCGGTGGGCGCGCACAGGTAATAGGGGCCGCTGAGGGGGGACGGACTGGGGGGCGGTCTGGCTTAGTAGGGCCTGGAGGGAGTTTCGGCAGGGCTGGTTCGGGGAGGCGCCTGAGCGCTCTCTTTCTGCTGTCTGGCTTACGAGGTCGAGACTGCGGTCGTCCACCTCAGCCTTCTCGCGCTCATGCGCACTCTCGGGGCTGTAGTTTCCCCTCCAACTTACGTCGTATACCCGCTGCCTGCTTGTAGTAGATAGCCGTGGACTGCGCTCGTGCACCACGTTAAATATTGTTGAACAAAAAAAAAAAAAAAGCCCTCTGACCGGTAATGGGAACTCAGTGATGCGTGGCCCAGTGGCAGTCAGCTGCGCATAGAGATGTGGGATGGTGAACGGGATTTCATCAGGGGGAGGGATGTGCGAGTCGGTATCCACATCCTTGAGATGTCCAGTTCCTGTGGCCGCTGCTGTCTCACGTGGCTGCTCCCATTCTTGTTCCTGTGGGGCAGTGGCAGTTGCCATGGCCAAGGTGAGCACGACATAGGTGGCGGGATCCAGCCAGGTGTTGCTGACCTTCATCGGACAGGTGTCCTTGCAGTGGTTTACATAGAACTGACAACACCAGTAGCAGCCCTTGTGCTCAAAGAGGAGCGACTGTTCAGCCGATGTAAGGGGGGGAATGCGAGCGGCATTCCCTTTGTTTCCCCTGGAATTGGACTGGCTGCCAGAGGGGCAGAGGGCGTCTTGGGCCCATCTGTGAGCCGGGAGAGGAGGTCTTTCTTCTCCCCACAGCGTGTTGACCAGCTGATACTGTGGGCATCAATCAACCGTTGGGTGTGGGCATCTTCTGCCTGCATTCGGTCGTCTCGTTCCTTGACCTCTACAGACCAGGCAGCGAGGTCCGTGGCAAGGGTGGGCTCATTGCAGAGGCTGAGTCGCAGGTCTGGGTGGAGGTTGGACTGGAGCTGAAGTTTCAGTGCTGCCTTAGTGAGCGCATGTGTGGGGGAGGAAGTGGTGAGGATGGCATTCAGATTTTCCATCTCAATCTTCCAGTCGATGAAGGCCTGTCCCCCCTGTTTGGAGGACAGTATTTTCTCCAGTATGTGGTGTGCCCAGTTCTTTTCAAGGACAAGCCCCGCAAGCTCATCCAGGTATTGGTCAAGGGTGAGGGCATCTATCTGGGTCTGGTCGGCCTGGTACCAGCCAATGAGCCGAGGCTCGAACATGCCTTCAGCGACAAAGCTGACAATCTCGGCTGCAGCCTTCCCAGCATGCTTCATTACCGCGCAGGCAAGGGACCAAGCTTGCATGATGAGGGGGTCAATACGACTGGCAGTGAGCATAGGGCAATCTTTCATTTTGGTGACCTTGGCTTCGGCCATGTGGTGTGTTCCTGTGCATTGGGACATGTTTGTCTGGCAGTTAACAGGGGCGGTGGAATCAACGGTGGATTCTGTGGAAGCACTCGTCTCAGTGGATGGAGTTGGTGATGGTGGAGTGGGGGTGAAGTCCTGCCGGTGAGGTCCTCATCAACGGGGTTCAGTGGAAAGGATATGGAAGTCTGTGGTGATCCCCAACTCGGCCTGATGTTGTTGAGCTCTCCTTGTGAGGAGGGGGGTAGGAGTCGACGGTTGTTGAGACAGTGTCGATGTCAAAAAAAAAGTTCAAGGAGGCCAGGAAAGGCCGCCTCACTAAGTTCAGTCAGACAGACAGGACAATGTTATCTTTGTTGCATATAGTAAGAGTGTTGGGAGGCAAGTCTGGAAGCTAACTGGAGGCCTTAGGACGAAGGGGGGTGCTCCTCTGAGTGTCTCAGAGGTCAAGAAGGATTGTCTTAGACTACACTATACATGTAGTATATATATCGCCCTAACTCGTGAGGTTTGTTCTGTGTAAACTTTGGTGCACTTGAATGTCCTCACATGGGCATATTAGGAGGTGGAGTTGCTGTTGCTATTGTAGGATAGGTGAGTTGGATTCTAGGTTGCAACATTACTGGTGAAGTGTCAAAGGAAGAGGCTGTTGAGTCTGAAGAATTTGGATTTTGAGTTTAATATTGCTGGTTGTAATATAAATGCTTGATGGAAAATTGTGCTAAAGACTTGTGATGGGCATGTCGGAGGTTGGTCTGACAAAATCTTTAAAGAAAACCCCTTGCGGTTGGCTCCAAATTGATGTGTTTCAGTTGGTTTGTGCAGTCTATGGGGATCAAACCCATAGAGCTGGGACTTAGGCAGTTTTGCCCTTGTGAAGGGGCTCATCAGAGGGCTTAACCGCTGCCCTAACTGCTCTGATATAGATCAGATTGAACAATCTATTTGTCAGTTGTCTCTACCCAATCATAGATTGCTGAGGGAGATTCTATCATGTGGCCGGGTACCTAAGTCTGGGATTGCCAGATCAGGGCCTGCCTGGACTGATCTTTGATCAGCTGATGTGACTCTGAACAGGTGGGTGTGTCATAGGGGCTACATCCCATTTGGGACCCGGTTGCCACCTCCGGTGTGGAAGGGGAAGACAACACACCTGTCGACTTCCTACTTCCGAGGCATTTCTCATGGGACCCTTGACATGGTCAGGGATCCTTAAGTATTTGTATTATTCTGTTCTTTCTTTCTTTTATTGTTTATCCATACATCTAATTAACCTTCTCCCCAACTTCGAGACACAGGTAGAAGTCAGCAACATCCTGAAGATCTACAAAAGCCCTTGACACGTCAATCCCTTGGATTCAGCAATTGTCATGCATCCTCAAGATTCTCATCAAGATTCCACTCTTGCTTCGAAGGACTGGGTTTTGGTTTTGAATTTATTTTCCTTTCTTCAAACATTTTGGATTATTCTTCAGACTCTCCTTCAAGGATCCTGGTTTCTGCATGTACCCCTTCCCCCAGCTAGTTGTTTCTGACTCGACGAGCGGATCTGTCAGATGAGTAGGGTCAAGGGGGCTCATCAGATGGTACTCCGCACCTGCTTGGGGCCCAGGTGACGTCTCGTCAATTGAGGGCCTTGGTGTTAGTCCCCTCCCTGAGCAATTCCTGGCAGCTGACATTCAGAGAGGAGGTCTTGACGACACTGGACCGACAACCACCTGTTCCCGAATTTGTTGAGTATTCTATTTTTATCCACACTTCCCATTTCATGCATTTCCGCCTCTGTGCTATTTTATTATTCTTTTCTTGTGTTCTGATTGGTGCAAGAGTACGCATGCAATCACATGTGCATATATTCAGTACCCATATTTTGTATATAAGGTGTCCTCCCACCTTTCGAATGGAGCACACTTCTTTCCCTCCCTTTTCTTGGTTTCTGTAAGCTTCCCTTGACGGATCACCTTCCCTCAAGACAACTACACATGACGGTGTAGTTTCTAAGCTAAGTCTTCTCGTTTCTACGGTTACTGGGCATCACGGCCCCTTTCTCGATCATTTCTGATTGGACCAACGAGTCCACTGTCTCCCGTTCCACACCCATGCGTGTTTTTCTCATATCGAGTGCCTTCAGCCTCGATCTCATTGTCTTGTGTCTATTTCTCACACGATCCGATCATCGATCGATCTGATCGCGACGCGTCGTCCACGAGCGCGTCCCTTCTGTACACTTTTGTCTAGAGGTTCTCGAGCTCATCGAGAACTCCGTGTCTCGTCTCCCTTTCCTTTCCACCATGCGTTTGACACTTTTGTCACATGTTTACCCCTTTCAGCCTTACCTTTGCCAGCGCAACGTGACGACCCGACCGATCGACCCATAGAGGGCCAAAACCCCGTCCACACTGGTATCCACATGACTTTGGACAAAGGCATATTAGCCTGGTTGCCGATGCACTGCCAGTGATATTAAACTGGACTTGATGAGAGCCGACTGTGCGTACATAGACCAACTTAGTAATCAGTCAGCGTTCTCCTAAGATAGTGCTGAAACATTTGCTAAGTTTTCTACTTTAGGAAACTCCAGACAATAAAAGGGGGAGTTAGCTTAAAGGGTCCCAGAATGTGCCTCTTAAGAGCAAGGGGAGAGTGCTGGATGGTGCAAAGTATCTGTTTAGCAAATGCTCTCCATGCATTTGTTAATGCAAAGAATGTGAAAAACAATTGCAAATGATTAGTGAGTCAACATGAGAGACAATAGTGAGGATGGTACGAAATAATTGAAGAAGTCGCAACAAAACAAAGGGAGAATGACCCTCTTTCTTGAATTTACTACTATAGCTTTTAGATAATTTTGAAAGTAAGTGGGCACTATACCACTCAAGTCCTTATCCAAGTCCATGTAAGCCTGAGACCAGACTCACAACACAAACATGCACAGCCACCATGAACATCAGCAAACATCAGCAAACTCATATATCAACTTACACTCGATGCGGCCACTTTCCAACATGGTTTCAAATCTCATATATATACCATCTTTTTTTCCTTTGTTGCCCCACTCTTTACCTTGTGCAACAAAGGTATAGTTTACTGACCTTCTTATGTACCTTAGAGTCTTAGACTGACTCTTTACCTTGTGCAACAAAGATAATGTGATCCTGTCTTACCGTCTGACTTAGTGAGGCTACCTAACCAGGCAGCCTTTCACTTTTTTTTGACACCGACTGTGTCCTTCAATACCTAATGAACTCACACTGTCTCGGCAACCCTCTACCTCGATTCCACTCCTCACCAGGAGTGCAAGAAGAAAGTTGCAGGACCCTGGCCAACTTGCCAAACTACAGATCATAACTAGTGCTTTAAAGTCCGGTCTGTTCCTGGTCTTTTGCCATTTTGGGGAAGGACTGGAACCGGACAGGTCTACTATAAAAGTAAATAGTCAAAAGACCGGACCAAGACCGAAAAAAACCGCAAAAAAACCGGTCCAGACCAGTTTGAACCGGTTTATGCAAAGACTGTGGTCCAGACCGGTTTGAACCAGTCATGACCTTCTCTTCCTACTTACTACTGTTAAAGTACACAAAAAATCTCACAAATCAGCCCAGAATTGAGTGAAATATCATCAAAACCGAGTTTGAATGCACAAACTTCATGTTCAAACTTGGTTTTGATGATATCTCACTCAATTCTGGACTGATTTGCAAGGTTTTTTGTGTGTTTTGATGGCAATAAGTAGTAGAATGTGGTTCTGTGTAAGACCAGTCCTGCTGAACTGTTTTTCTTCTGGTCTCCAAATCCAAAAAGTGAAAAGACCAGACTGATGGTCCAGTCTTTTCGGTCCTGGTCTGGTCCAGTTCCGGTCTTTTTGGGGTCCAATAGACTGGACCTTAAAGAACTAAGCCATCCAGTACCATGTTGACAACAACCAGAAGGGGTGGTTAGCCAAACTCCCCTGTGTGCATTTTGCTATTATGAACACCATAAACTCATCCACCAGTTTCTCAGGCTTCCAACTGAAGTCTTGGCAATCCCCCCAAATCATCCCTCCAATCACACCACTCCCTGGCAACACCACTACCAAACAAATTACTGCACATGGCATAATATCCTGAGTCACAATTGATGTCTAAGAAGTGCAGGACAATCTCCTTGCAGCAAAAATCAGACAGGCATACCATGCCAATGAACATCATGCACCAGAAGATGTCTATGACACCGGCAACCTTGTCATGCTCTCCACAGAAAACAGACACCGGGACTACAAATGCAAAGGAAAAATGCATGTTGCAAAATTCATGCCAAGAAATGACAGCCCCTACACCATCACACACACCTTCCCTGAACCCTCAGAATATACACTAAAACTCCCAAACAACCCAAACACCTCCCCTGGTTTCCATGCCCACCTACTCAAATGATACATCCCAAACAACCCCCTCCTCTTCCCTGACTGTGAGCCTGCCTGGCCATGACCCATCGTTACTGAAGATGGCACTGATGAGTGGTACATTGACAAGATTGTGGATGGTCGCCGACATGGACGAGGTGTACAATACCTTGTCCACTATGAAGGATATGGGAAAGAACATGATGAGTGGTGCCCTGGTTCTCACAATTATTTTAGGTGGGAGGAGTGTAGGCCTGCAACCAGACTCATGACACAAACATGCACAGCCACCACAAACATGGGCAAACACCGTGTTGGGATATAGGCAAGCCAAGGCCAAAGACCGTTAGGATCTGCCACTGGTAGAATCCAACACAGCCACAGGGAATAAGATTAATCCCCGAGACTTAAACATTCCGTAGTATATATACTACATGTATAGGTCTACCTAAGACAATAATAGCCTGGCCTCTGAGACACCCCAGCTCATCCTAAGGTCTCCTCTGAGCTACCAGAATTCACTCCCAATACATTGATGCTTACAATGGCTACACAGCCACCATGAACATTGGTGAACATCGGTGAACTCATATATCAACTTACTGTTACAAACTGATCTCGTAGGGTGGTTATGACAGAGTTACGACAGAGTTCTGTGGCGGCACTGGACTTGGCTTCAATCTAAAAGGGATTGCACCCTTCTCTATGCCCAATGTCCAATTTACAAAGTGACGGTGATGAAAGTGGAGGTCCAGCAGAGTTCCGGAAGTTAAGAGAGAGCGAGGACTTAGAAGTGAGAGAGTTGTGGAGATAACAATGCAATTATCAAACTGAAGTTACAAGTGACGTTATACTAAGTTTTATAGTAAGTAAGTAACCAGGGTAACTATGGCGGGATCAGTGGAGTACCAAGTGCGCAGTAAGTAAGATGATTAGTGAAAGGAGGCCAGGAAAGGCCGCCTCACTAAGTTCAGTCAGACAGACAGGACAATGTTATCTTTGTTGCATGTAGTAAGAGTCAGTAAAATACATGAGTGAGCAATAGTAACTATACCTTTGTTGCACGTAGTAAGAGTGAGGCAACAAAGGGGGAAAGATCATATATATATGAGGGGTTTGGACCTTGTTGGAAAGTGTCTGGATCCTGCATCTCAACCATGGCCGCATCAAGCGTAGTTCTCATATCGGGTAAGTGGTCGGGTCATCGGTATCTGTACACATGTCTGGCTATGGGTATTGGGTTGCCGGTGATGCGACGTGCATCGGTGGTGTCAGTAGCGGTGCACCAGTCAGTGGTGTTACCAATTGGTGAAGCTGTCAGTCGGTGTGTGCAGCAGTGTGCATTGGCAGTGGTGTGCCCGCCAGTAGTAGTACCGACTGGCAGTGCCATCGGTGGTGGTACCGATCGGCAGTGTCATCAGTAGTGGTACCAAGTGGTTAGTGTGCAAGCACACTGGTCGGTGTGTGCAGCAGTGTGCATGTGTTCGGCATCGTGAGCCTGGGGCCAGGCTTACAATCAGCAATGATAGATATGTGATATAAACAAAACAGGAGTAATTTGAAATACAATTTGAAATAGTCTTTTTGATATGACAGCGGCTCTGTCAGTGATCTGCCAGAGATCTGTCGTAGGCTTGCATGGAATATGACACTTACTGTTACGATTCTATCGTCTATGCTATATTTACTTTCTTACATGCGCTCACTTGACAGCTGGCGCATCTTTACTCATTATATGACTTGTCTATTTACTAAATGACTCGCTAAAAGACCTGAGTAGATAACTGCTATTCTTAACAGCCAATCGTTATATAGACCAGAGTAGCCAATAGTCTATATAAGCTGTAGTAGATAGTCGGTCAAGGCCTCAGCTTGACCTAAAGATATAAACTCTTTAAACTGCTCACAGAGAACTCGACCTGAGGAAGTACCTCAGAGTCTAAACGACAAACTCGACACAAGGAAGCACCTTGTTGTCTCGAACTTGCTGAGTAGTTAAGAGACAATCTTAACAAAAGGTCAAGCTGATCAAACCCGCCGACTTGTCACAAGTCTAGGCGCACCCAACCGACACTGTGGCGCCCAAGCTCACGCACGCGCTCAAGAACAGACACTTCGCAGACAGACCACCCCAAACAGCAGTACCCACTGCTACCTCTGAATTCTTCCGTTTAGACGGACGACGAATCAGGTACAGCAACAGCCTAAGAAGTTGGTACTTCACAGATACCACAGGCTCGACAGAATACGTACCCGACCACTACTTTACCGAAGGTAGACCCGAAGACAGCAGACCGCCACAAAGACTTAGAAGAGAAGCATCCTCTTCTATTATAGACAAACGAACAGGGTATTCACAAACCCTCGAAGAATCCGAACCCGAAGACTCACTCGACCCCACTTCGAAATGGCACAGAACAGAGATGCCCAAGTAAAGATCCGAGTCCCCTCCAACTTCTCTGGAGAAAGAGAAAAGACGACTAAGTTCTTACAAGAAGTAGAACTTTACATCTGGGTGAACCCGAACACCTACGACACCGATGAAAAGAAGATCGCATTCGCCCTCTCATTTATGATAGGAGGGGCGGCTGCAGGATGGAAAGAGGCCAAGATCAGAGAGTCTCTGGCCAACAACAACTTCGGCGGCTGGCAAGCGTTCAAGACAGCCGTCTCCGCCGCCTTTTCCCCTGTAGATGATGCAGGAACCGCACGAACCGAACTAAAGAATTTAGTTCAAACAGGAGATGTTCAAGACTACATCTCCGACTTCAGAATCCTTGCCGCGCGCACAGGAATCGTCGAAAACGTCGCCCTCATCGAATATTTCATGGACGGGCTGAAACCGAAACTACTTGAGAAAGTATTTCTCAAAGAAGCGATGCCTACCACCATTGACGGATGGTATGAAGCCGCTGCCAAGTACGAAGGACAGTGGAAACGAGCACAGGCAATCACGGGAAAAGCTAGAGGAAGCAAAGCACCCTCTAAAGCTTACACTCCCTCCGCCGCCCCTGACGTCGATCCAAATGCCATGGAAATCGACAAAATGACACAACAAGACCACGCTGAACATATGCACAAGGGCATGTGCTTTGTCTGCCACCAGACAGGACATCGCGCCGCCGATCACAAAGACAAGAAGACGGGAAAGTTCCTACCTGGACCCGTCAGAAGATTTATCGCCAGGAAACCAAGCGGTAAAGAAGCCTATGGAAAAATACGAGCCCTCCTAGGCGAGTTAGACGAAGAAGAAAAGGAAGAAACCCTCAACCTCATGGAAGAGTCGGGTTTTTAAGAAAGCGGACTGCCCTGACATCAGGACCCGCTGAAATTACGGTCTCAAGTGTACTAATAGCTAACATGGAAAAGCAATCTATGAGATTACCAATGCAGCTATTCGTTGAGAACGAAATCGTCGAAACGGATGCCCTCCTCGATTCAGGAGCAGGAGGGATGTTTATGGATAAAGGCTTTGCAAAAATGTACAACTTCCCGCTCACTCCCCTTCAGAAACTGATCAGAGCTAGGAACGTTGATGGCACCCAAAACAAGCTAGGCACCATCAATCACTCCACCACAGCTTCGGTAGACATCGGGGGAAAGCAATCAAAAATACGGTTCATGGTCACGGGATTAGGAAAAGAATCGATCATCCTAGGACTCCCCTGGCTCCAAAAAGAGAACCCGTTGATCAACTGGGAAATTGGGACATTGCAATACCGGAAAAACAGATCATTGGAAGCCGCCCGACGGGCAGTAGCCAAAACCCGGCAGCTCATGAAGGGAACCCCTTTCGAGCAGAAACATACCACGGAATACACCCCAATCGCTAGATTGGAAGAAACCTCGATCCGAGCCAAAACATCGATCTCTCAACAGTTGGCACACGACGAACAAAAAGATCAAAAGAAGGACAAAGCGAACGTACCACCAGAATATCGGGAATACAACAGAGTCTTCGAGAAGACAGCCTCTGAAAGATTCCCCGAATCGAAACAATGGGACCATGCCATAGATCTGAAAGAGGACTTCATACCGAAAGACTGCAAAGTCTATCCTCTCACCCCGGTCGAACAACAGAAAATGGACGAATTCCTCGAGGAGAACCTGGCAAAGGGATACATACGACCATCGAAATCACCCATGGCTTCACCGTTTTTCTTTGTAGCAAAGAAAGACGCGGAAGCACTTCGACCCTGCCAAGACTATTGGTATCTCAACAATGGAATGATCAAGAATACCTACCCCTTGCCCCTGATCGGAGACCTTTGACAAATTAAAAGGAGCACAGATCTTCACCAAACTTGACATCAGATGGGGATATCACAACATCAGGATAAAGGACGGAGACCAATGGAAAGCGGCCTTCAAAACGAACAAAGGACTGTTTGAACCAACAGTTATGTTCTTTGGCCTATGTAACTCTCCGGCCACATTCCAAGCAATGATGAACGAGATATTCAAAGATCTGATCGACGAAGGATGGGTAGTGATTTATATGGACGACATCTTGATTATCTCTCGAGATCCCAGGAAACACGCCGACCGAACGAAAAAGATCCTCCAACGGCTTAAAGACCACGACCTCTATCTTAAACCCGAGAAGTGCAAATTCGACGTCAAAGAAGTCGAGTTCCTCGGTTTGATAGTAAAACCGGATCAGATCCTGATGGACCCAACCAAGCTCTCCGGCATCCGAGATTGGCCCGAACCAACCAACGTCAAAGGAGTACGATCGTTCCTTGGATTTGGGAACTTCTACCGCAGATTTATCGGACGCTTCGCCGAGTTAGCACGGCCACTCAACGATCTTACCAGAAAGGACATCAAATTCGAATGGACGCCGGAATGTCAAGAATCATTTGACAGATTAAAGGCTAAGTTTAGCGAGGCACCAACTTTGTTGATGCCAGACCCTAGCAAACCATTCACGATCGAATCTGATGCGTCTAAATTCGCAACTGGTGCGGTACTCAGACAACAGGGACCCGACGGAGACTGGCACCCATGCGGGTACATCTCCCACTCCTTGACGCCTACGGAACGGAATTACGAGATATACGACAGAGAACTGCTTGGAATTATCTGAGCACTAGAAACGTGGAGGCACTACCTGCAAGGAGCGCCACACCCGGTCACAATCCTGTCCGACCACAAGAACCTGACATACTTCAGGGTCGCGCAAAAGCTAAATAGAAGACAGGCACGATGGAGCCTATTCTTATCGGAATTTGACATCAAATTGATCCACGTACCGGGATCGCAGATGGTCCAATCCGATGCGCTATCCCGAAGAGAGGATTTAGGAAAAGACACGGACAAAGACAACGAGAACATGACAATGCTGTCAGAAACAGTATTCGTCAACACAATCGACACAGAAATGGAATCACTCCTGGTCACGGCAACCATGAGAGACGAATTAGTAGCCGATGCGATCAAGGCACTAAAAACCAATGGAACACCGCTGATCAAATCCGATCTCGCCGATTGGGAAGTAAAGGACGGACTCCTTTTCTTCAAAAACAGATGATACGTCCCGCCGAACAACGAATTACGAAAAAGATTAATTGAACAATACCACAATTCTCTCACCGCAGGACACCCCGGACAATTCCAGACATTAGAATTGATCCGAAGAGATTATTGGTGGCCAGGAATGACGACATTAATCAAGAATTTCATACAAGGATGCGGATTATGCCAGCAAATGAAGGTTAACACCCACCCGACGACACCACCCCTAACACCGATCAAATCAACCGCGACAAGACCATTCGCGTTGGTGACGACAGATTTCATTACAGACTTGCCAGAATCGGACGGATATGATGCCCTCATGGTCGTGGTAGACCATGGTCTTACAAAGGGGGTAATTTTAATACCTTGTAACAAGACCATCGACACCTTGGGAGCAGCAGACCTCTATCTGAAAAACGTATTCACTAGATTCGGACTCCCCGACAAAATCATATCTGATCGAGACCCAAGATTTGCGTCAAGATTATTCCAAGAGTTAGGAAAACTCTTAGGAATCAAGTTGGCTATGAGCACAGCCTACCACCCGCAAACCGACGGACAAACCGAACGAATGAACCAGGAAGTCGAAGCCTACTTGCGCATGTTTTGCACGAACCAACCTGAAACATGGGTGAAGCTCCTATCCACCGCCGAATTCGCCCATAATCAACGGACTCACTCTACTGTGAAACATTCTCCGTTCTACCTCATGATGGGGTATGAACCACACGCGATACCCACGCCCTACAAGAAGAGCGATGTACCCGCCGCAGAAAAGAGAATCGTCCAATTACAGAGAGCGCAAAACGAGGCCCTGGCCGCACACAAACTGGCCCGACAGCTCATGGCAGAAAGAATTACTCGAAAGTTCACCCCATTTCTCCTCGGTCAAAAAGTTTGGCTCGACTCCAGAAACTTGAAGATCTACCCCCATACGAAGAAACTCTCCCCAAAAAGAGAAGGACCATTCTTGATTAAGCGGGTGCTCTCACCGCTTTCTTACGAACTGAAACTGCCGACTCAATGGAAGATCCACCCGGTGTTTCACGCAGCACTCCTCACTCCATATTCGGAAACAGAAACACACGGCCCCAACTACCTGAAGCCTCCCCCCGACCTGATCGAGGGAGAAAACGAATACGAAGTAGAAACCATCACCACCCACAAACAGCGCGGATCAAAATACGTTTACCTCGTGAAATGGAAAGGCTACCCAACTTCGGAAAACACATGGGAACCGGAGTCACACCTGACACACACCAAAGAAGTCCTTGATGCATATAAAAAGAGGAAAAACCTCTAGAACGAAACATCGAACTCACCCACACATCATGCACACCAACAACACAACTGCCACCTCCTCTGCCAAGAAGAACCTCCCACCTCTCGCCAAATTCGTTGAGAACTTCCTGATCGACCCCACCAACCATGCCCGCCTCGCCCATTACCTCGTAGACTGCGACCAAGATGTTTTAAACAGCCTCCTCCACCACTACGACGCCATCCTTGACCTGATACGAGATCAAGAACGACTCGCCGACGAAACCCTTGCGACGATGATGAGTCAAGGAATAGAATCAGCTATTAATCGCCTCCAGAAACAACGGTTAGATAGCGTCTGATCCCCTACTCCTCATACCCAATCAACCGCCGCCCCAGTATCCCCCCATTACTCATTCCAATCGACCCAACTCAGAGACTCCCAACATGGGTTACCGACCTCTTCACCCCAAAAGAAGATGGTCTCCTACGAAGCTCCCCAAACTGGAAGGGGGCAACCTTCGTCGACTTCTACTCCCGGCATCATTAGAATCAAACCGACCCTGCCACCAGTACCTGAGATCATCGATCTCACGACACCCTCTCCACAGCCACAGCGCCCACTGACCCTGATGAACATCCGACCTAGAACTCCAACACCACCGCATATGAAAGCTGAAAAGTGTTACAAATGTGGGAAGATCAGCCATTTCGCGACATATTGCGATCAATTCATTTGCAGTATATGCAAGAAAAGAAGACCTGGACATTACCCTGTCACCTGCCCCAAGTGACGACGCGCGTCAGTGCCACCCGTTTACGCCAGCCTTAATCGGGTCTTATTAGATCAAGTCTATGGACCTCCCCCTGAAAACGATTACGACGATGGCTGGGACAATGCAGCGTGGGCGAACATCACGGGAGAACCCTGTGGAGACCTATAAGAAGACGTCTCTTCTCCCTTCTTTTCTTTCCAACAACCACATCCCCTCAGAAAATGGACGGCAACATCATCTTTGCCATTATCTTTTGCTCGCTCTTGGTTTTATGCTGGATCGTCATCTTTGTTTTCATCATTTATTGGCATGTCCAGAATCGTCGACCCACACCCGTCTTCACTCCGTTCACCGACGTCGACGTCGAACTTCAACCACTTCCCCCTGTCGCGCGACCATTCCGACATTCGCGTATTTGGATCTGGAGAGATCCCAAACTCCCCAGTGACGAAGTGCTCATCTAGAAAGATTATCGAAGCTGGAAACTTCGATTTTAGTGAGGGGGTAATGTTACGATTCTATCGTCTATGCTATATTTACTTTCTTACATGCGCTCACTTGACAGCTGGCGCATCTTTACTCATTATATGACTCGTCTATTTACTAAATGACTCGCTAAAAGACCTGAGTAGATAACTGCTATTCTTAACAGCCAATCGTTATATAGACCAGAGTAGCCAATAGTCTATATAAGCTGTAGTAGATAGTCGGTCAAGGCCTCAGCTTGACCTAAAGATATAAACTCTTTAAACTGCTCACAGAGAACTCGACCTGAGGAAGTACCTCAGAGTCTAAACGATGAACTCGACACAAGGAAGCACCTTGTTGTCTCGAACTTGCTGAGTAGTTAAGAGACAATCTTAACACTTACACTCAATGTGGCCATTTTCCAGAGTACATTACACTCCCCCACATATTCCGGCTGGAATTTCCGGAATTTCTGGAATCTTTTTTGAGTGTAGCTCTCACTGTAGAGGATAATTCTGGTCTAATTATTTAGACTGGAATTTCCGGAATTTACAGGAACCAGGAAAAACCGGACTAACCGAACTAACCAGACACGTGTCACATGGCCACAATCGCCACCGTGACGTGTCGTGACTGCCAGCTCATGTGTTGCCACCCCACCACCATCACAACAACCGCCTCCCTCCCCCGTCCCTCCCTTCCTCCCTCTCCCCTCCCTCCTCCTCCTCTAGCACTCCATGGGGGCCTATGGCCCCCATGTTAAGTATTTTAAAATCTGATTCATGCTTATTTAAAGCTAAAAAAAAAAAATTATCTCTTTTAGCTTTTCTTTTTGTATATGTATGCTATGACGCGCTGCCCCTCCTCCCCACTTAGCTGGGAGGCAGGGGGCTTCATGGGATGAGAGAAGGCGCCAGGGACCTGCCAGGGAAGGAAGGGGGAATGATGGCAGCCACCACGTCACCAACGCCCAGCAGCTGCCATGTCACCAACACCCACAGACCGAGCCCCCACCGCTGTCGCCACGTCATGCCCACTGACCCAGGACCACCATGTCACCGCCACCCGCCACCGCCACGTCACCGCCCACCGCCCCCAGCGAGGGACAACACCCACCGACACACGACTTGCCCCCAGGCCCATAAGCAATACTTTACACTCCCCCAGGTGTTCCGAGTGGATCCGTGCAGACGACTTGGAATCCATGCGGATCCGCGCGGATCCCATGCAACACAAGACAAACACAGAAAATTCCGAGTTGGTACGCACGGACTCCATACGGAATCCATGTCAGTCTGCGCGGACTGTGACTGAAGTTCAACATTCTGCTTATATTCTGAACTATTCCGAGCTATTCTGAGCTATTCCTAGTCGTTCCTAGTCATTCCGTGCGGAATCCGCATCAGTCTGCAGAAATTGATCAAAAATACATTTTAGTTTACGAACATTACTTACTACTAACTACTGTCACTATCACTATCACTGTCACTGTCACTGTCACTGTCACTGTCACTATCACTATCACTACTATCATTTTTTCCAGCCTCTCGCTCCGATTTCAACCTCTGCTTTTCAATCATTCTTTGTGTATGATAGAATAACATTGCATGCAAGAACCAGTCAAAGTTCCCAAGTGTCATTCTTCTCAACATTGTTTCAAACCCGCCAAGCCAAGCATTCAACTGTTCACAGGCTTGTGTATTGAAGGCACGTTTGTAATATGCATTTCCGTTCTTGTCATGGTCAACAATAACAAGATTAGGTGCTGATCCATCTTGAGGTGCTGGATTACACCATTTTCTGCATAGAAAGTTGGTAACACAATGGTTGATATAGTGATATGAATCCACTATGAATCGGCTAGTTTTTTTCCATTCTTCCCAACTGCCATTGGTGATACTTGTACAAAGCACCTGACATGCTTTGTCAATACAAATATAATCTGGCCGCGAGTCTTCTGTTGGATATACAGAAGCCAGAAATTGTAAGATATTTGTTGGCAATTCAGCCTTGGCAAATTTAGCCCAGGCAATTACGACTCCACATGGGGCACAAATAGTTTCCACACAATAAAATCTGCGTGGTGTGAAATAATTGGAATATTGAACTTCAGGCATTGGTTCATCATGAGGTTGTACATTTGGCTGTGTTGTAGGCTCCCATGGCAACCTTTCACCTGGTCTCCGCAACATTCTTTGGAACCCAGATTCTTTTTGCTGATGGCTATAGCTTAGATATCTTTGCCATTCAGCCTGATGATCATTGCATGCTTCTGTATCATCAATCTTCTGATCGGTGCAGCCACGAACACAGCACTTTGCGCCATACTCCATATTATGTAGGGCACAAAATACACCTCCTCGTGCATTTGCAAGTTCCGCAGTACAATTTCCATAAGCACAGTACTAAAGGTTTTGTAAGCACAAGTCAATCTCATGCATGTAGTCAACGTACTGTTGGTCCCATCACAATACCATCCAAAACTGCCATTGTTGTCATTGCTTTATCCACTTCCATATCATCATCACTTGTAGAGGGAATATTTGCTTGCTGAGCCACATTTTCACCAGAAAGAGTATCTGCTGTCCGTTTATATTCATGTGTGCACTCTGAGCAGCTGTGACCATTTGCGGCTGTTATTAGGCCATTATTTCCCAATATGAAAAAGGCTTCTTTGGTGACTTCATCGATCTTTAGATTGTCGGAAAGAATAAGATCATAATCTGAGGCGGCTGCAATTGAGCGTATTGTTTCTTGAGTAAAGGCATGCCAGACCTGGCAACGGCTGATTGGTTTGGCTTGATCAGATTGCTGCTTCCAAAAGCTATCATTCCAGTACTCTGTATAGGCAGCAGCGGATGCATGAAAGCTATACATCCCATTCACGACACTCTGGGAAAATAACCGATCCACCCATAAGTTACGTCCCACTTTGAGATATTTAGCTGAATTCAAATAAACTTTGGTACGCTTGTTTTCTTCATCATTTTCGATTGCTCATTCGGAATCAGCGAAGTATTTTGTTTGACAAGTAGAACATTGGCCAGTTAGAACTGGGACATTCTTGTACATGACCCAATTCTTTATGAGTGTTACTTCTGGTATATCTCTTGTCGGGGTGTTTTGGAGGAGTGATCGTCCATTACAGTTCTCGGTTTCACACTCGGTTGCGAGAGGGCATAGAACATGTACAGGCTGGATCGTTTTCTGAGATACAGGATTCAATTTCCCTTGAAATTCTCCGCTATCGTTATATGGATGCAAGCTCAAAAGTTTGGCCAATGCATCAAGTCTAAGACCGAAAGCGGCTGTGATATGTTCTTCGTTTGCATCTTTATCCACATTCTTCATCTTCAAAGGTTTGATCTGGTTTTCATGGATATTTGCCATCAACACTCGAGCAAGACTTTTTATCCATCCCGAACTTGTGGTCCTGTGTTCTCCCTTGCATTTAGCATATTGTTGTCTTGCATGCAAGTTCAACAGATCAGGATTCTCCGTTAAGGAGAACAAAATAACCAGAACAGTAGATAGTGAAATGTTCGAGCTAAACTGTTGTTTGATGAATTCATTGAAGGCCTTGAAAGTTATGTTTGGAAATGGATCTTCAGCCAGGGGAGATCCTTTTACAGCTGGAAATGACGCAAACACCAGTATTCCAATCCAAGTCCTGAGGAATTTCGAGAGAGCAATTTTGATGAGAATGGAACCAAGTATTGCAAGCCAGGTTTGAAGTTGATTGGCCACCATAATCACAAGCAGGGTCCAAATGCTGCCATTACAAGTTGGCTGGACCACTTATTCAATCTATGAAGTTCTACTTACTTTGATTGTTTCCCATCCTTCTTACCCTTCTTCTTCTTATCTTTTTTGGTCTTCTTCTCTTTTTCCTTCTTTTCCTTCTCTCAGTTTTTCCTTCCACCCTTCCCCTTCTTACTTGTTCCCTCTTCCTCTGTCACCACTTCCAAAGTCCCTCCATTAGCCATCCAAAAGTCCAAATCCTTGAAAACATATACTGGCTTTTCAACTCCCCACAAATCAATATCACCAGCCTGATCCCCTTTACCTTCCAACCACTCGATACTTTGCAACTTTTGGGAATGACTGTGTGTAGTGCGAATGAAAAAATGATTTCGAGACAAAAATTTCAACGATATCGGTTTTCGAAGGTTTTTTCCCAACCCAAGTCCTGTCAGCGATCATGCGGTCCAAAGTCTGACATGCTGTAAGATACGCGCGGTATTTCTGAAATGCAACCTGAAGCGAAACATCTCCTGAACCAACCAACTGAGCAGGAACACCGAGAAGGTTTGCCAGTTCCATCTTAAAAGATGTAACTGGAGTTGTTCCTGCTGAATACGGGGGAGGATTGAATGTAGCAGAAATGGATTGAGACTGATTCGAATGCGTTGGCTTGGATGAAGTGATGGAATCAGTCTAATAAATATGAGTATGTAATGGAAGCCAAAATACCAAAATTCAATACTTACAACCAGAACTCGTAAAACAAAAACATTATCTTGAAATTCCCACTCGACTTCCTCGTCATCTGAAATAACGATCTGATAAGGCCCTTTGATTGCCCACATATCATCCTCATATACAAAAACACATTGATTACGATCTAGATCACGAGTGAAAAATGTATCAATAATAATTAGGATAAAACTTACCAGCAACAACAGGATACCGCATCGCGAGCTTCTTAAGAATCGGACCAAGGTGGTGTATTACCCCATGCTTGAGTGACATGAAGGGGCGAGAATTGTTGGGTGAGATGTGTTCTGTATAAATAAAGACTTTGCCCATCATAGGGCCCTCTTGTTCTTTGACATCTGCATCGGCAAAATTGAAGACGTTCCCAAGTGCCCGACCATGAAAAACCCCACCCGTAGTACGCGAAGCACCCTGTAAGTCTCGTGGTGGACTGTTCGGTGGACTGGCCATCCAAATATCTGTACAACAATGTCAATCAAAATATAAATGTTTGTGTAAATCATATATTACCATTTTGCCCATTTTCTGGGGCCTGTAAATCATCCATCGCAACATCTGATATATCATTAACAGAGATTATAAGTGTCACCGAGACCTCCCTTACCTTGAACACCAAGAGACTTGGCAAAACGTACACCAAGTAATTCCTTCTCGGTAGGATGTTTCTTGTTAGCCATTACCGGCATCGTTGGTGACCCCTCCATGTCGACGTTGGTGCTTGTAGCATTTGTAGGGGTGGCGGTCATGGCCGACTTGTCGTTGGCGTCAGCGTTCATTGTTATCGGTATCGTCATCGTCGTTGGTGGCCCCTCCCCCTTGGCATTGGTGTTCATCGGGGTTGTGGCCTTGCTGGTGCCCTCGTTCGCGGTGGACAGTCCCTCCGCATTGGCATCAGTAGTGGTCGAGGGGCATGCGACGTTGTTGATAGTTGTGGTTGGCCCGTTGCGTGGCCCAGCGGCGTTGGTGTTGTGACCCAAAGCTTTTGAAACGTCGGGGGCAGCAGATGGGGCAGTAGCAGCACTGGTTTCATAGTCAGGAGGGGGGGTGGGGCCTGTACCATCATGAGGAGAGACGACGGGGGTGGTAGGGTTGGATTTGAGCTTGGTGGTAACGAGTGGGGCGGTGACGCCGCTCGTTTCGTTGTGATCAATGGGCGAGGGGGCTGTACCGCCGTGGGGAGAGATGACAGGGGGGGGTGGGGAGGGTTTTGGGACTGGGGGCTGGGTGGGAAGGCTGGGTGGTAACGTGCGGGGCAGTGACGCCGCCCATTTCGTGGTGATCAAGGGGCAAGGGGGCTGTACCACTGCGGGGAGAGATGACAAGGGGAGTGGGGAGGGTTTTGGGACTGGGGGCTGGGTGGGAAGGCCCAGTGGTAACGCGCGGGGCAGTGACGCCGCCCGTTCCGTGTTGATCAGGGGGCGAGGGGGCTGCACCGCTGTGTGGAGAGATGACAGGGGGGGTGGGGAGGGATTTGGGATGGGGGCATGGTCATGGGGCTGGGCGTTTGTCGCGTTTGCTGGGTTTGTCGTCGTCCTCATCGGTGTCGGTGTTGCTGCTGTTGCTGCTGTTGCTGTTGCTGCTGTTGCTGCTGTTGCTGCTGTTGCTGCTGTTGCTGCTGTTGCTGCTGTTGCTGCTGTTGCTGCTGTTGCTGCTGCTGCTGTCGTCTTCGTCTTTGTCATCTTTGTCTTTGTCATCTTCATCGTCCTCTTCGTCGTCTTCGTTTTCGCCGTTTTTGTTGCCGTTTTCGCCACCATCGTTGTCGTTGTCGTCTTTGTTGTCGTCTTTGTTGTCATCTTTGTTGTCATCTTTGTTGTCATCTTTGTTGTCATCGTCCTCTCTGCTAGTAGTAGTCTTCTTCTTCGTTGCTGGTTTGCTGGAGCGGCGGGTGCGGGTGGAGGTGGTAAGTGTCGAGGGAGGTGGGATGGGGGCTTTGCGGGTACGGGCACACTCCGGGGGGGCGACGGTTATGCCGCTTTTGTCGAGAACAGCCTCGGTCCTGTAGTAAAAGGTAAAAGATAGTTAGTAAATGAAAAAAGATGATAATGAAGAAAAAGAGAAAGAAACTCACGCTGTGAGCTTTGAGGGGTCATCTGCAGCGGCGTCTTCCTTCGCACGCATCGCAGATGTCTTTCTCCTATGTATCGAGTCAGTAAACGGCCGTTTTGAGGGGCAGAGACTTACCTGGCACGGCCCTTGGCCTTGGCCTTGGGCTTGCCATCCCTGTCATTTCCTGGCCCTTTCCCCTTTCCCTTTCCCTTGGTTTTCTCCAGCTCTTCGACATCACTGACGCCGCTGGTTTTCTTTTTCTTCGCTTGCTCAGGTCCAGCGTCGACGGTCGACGTCTTCCTCTTCCGGGTCCTGCGAGTGTTTGATGCTGACGAGCGGGTGTTGGTGGGTATTTTGGGGGTATTGGGTGGTGCGATGGGGCGTAGATGGGGTGTCGATGGGGGTGGATGGTGTGCTGGCAGTTTGGGGTTGACGTGGCAATGTTGGGTAAGCAACGTACGTGATGGCAAACCCTAAACCCTGGGGTGGTCAGAAGGGTATTTGAGGTACCGATGACAGCCAACCAACAATGCCTCAGTGGTCTAGTGGTTTAGCATCCGAGTTGGTGCTCCGAAGTCCTCAGCTTGAGAGTTCGACTCTTCTGCGCTGCAATATTTTGCAACCGCTGACAAATAGTTCGCAGCTGACAGACCAGTCCAACATGTCTAAATCGGGGTGGGTCGGACCACAAACCCGTCCTAGTCCACGTGAATATCTGTTAGCTCAGAATTGTCCGAGTCTACTCCGGATGTCCGATTGCTATTCACTTGGACTCCGTGCGGATCCGCGTGGACTGGAGACACCAAAATCCACACAAAATTGGATTGTCTGTGATGCTTGGAATCCGTGCGGATCCATTCCATGTAATTCTGCACGGATCCACTAGGAAGACCTGGGGGAGTGTAAAGACCTCCCCATAAGGGACAGGGGAACACCCCTCAGAGCGATGGGACGTGCCAGGGATGACGGGATGCACTAGGGGGCATGGGCATGCGCCAGAACGGCGGGGGACAAGGGGGCGTGATCGACCGCGACCGCCCGACACTCAGCGCAACAGAGCACCCCTCACCACCACTGCGAGCAACTGCTCGCAGGGCGGAGGGGGGGTGCAGTAGGTGGGGGTGATGGGGGGACGCGTCGAGATGGAAGGGGACGCGTCGAGAGGGAGGGGGACACTACAGACCGCGACCGCCCGCGCCAGGAGGGTGGGGGGACGCGTGGGGGACGGGGGGATGCGCCAGGAGGGAGGGGGGAGGCCGGGGGACGGGGGGACACCATAGGAGGGAGGGGAGACACACCAGACACAACACCCAGGGCGACAGAGCACCCCCCACCACTGCTGCAAGCGACTGCTCGCAGGGCGGAGGCGGGGTGCAGTAGGTGAGGGTAACGGATGGGCACGGGGAAGGGGGGGGGCAGGCAAGGGGGGCAGCAATGGCAATGCGCTGCACCCCACTCCTCCCCCCTCCCCTTTAATTTTATTTCGTATATATTAATTTTATTTATACTCTATTTTAATTAGTATAAATGCTAATGTCAGAGCGAGGATGTGCCAGACGCGCAACCACACGACACCCACGGCGACAGAGCACCCCCCACCACTGCTGCGAGCCACTGCTTGCAGGGCGGAAGGGGGGTGCAATAGGCGAGGGTGACGGAAGGGCAGGGGAGGGGGGCAAAAAAATGAGTCCAGAAATTCCGGACTCGACCAGAATTTCCAGAATATGTGGAGGAGTGTAAATTACAGATTTTCCAACACAGTTTCAAATCTCATATATATACCATCTTTTTTCCTTTGTTGCCCCACTCTTTACCTTGTGCAACAAAGGTATAGTTTACTGACCTTCTTATGTACCTTAGACTGACTCTTTACCTTGTGCAACAAAGATAACATGATCCTGTCTTACTGTCTGACTTAGTGAGGCTACCTAACCAGGCAGCCTTTCAGTCCATTGCCCACGGACTACCTACACTAAACTCTTTCTAGGTAACCCAAGTGGAACCCCAGGAATGTGAAGTGGGTCAGTGAACATGAAGTGAATGCCAAGTTCATGAAGGTTGCGATAAACTATAGGTGTTGGATGATGTAATCTGTCACATGATGTGGGCCATAAGTGTTGTAATAACCTCACTGTATAAATGTGCATCCCAATGAGGTGTAAGACACATATGCAGCTAAGGAGGTGTCAATATGGTCTTAGGTTACATCAACAATAACCAACCAAGTTGAATCCAATAAGACCTGATAGCTCAGTGGTAGAGCTACTGGTATATGTCCAGGAGGTCCTGGGTTCAATCCCCAGTCTGGTCATCTTTTCTGTCTTAACAATAGGCTTGGCTTAATGATGGTGAAAAAGAGTTTTCATTGCTTCAGACACTAAAAGGAAAATATTGGGATGTATAGGAGATCTTCCTGCAATCCTAAAGGTTAATAAAAAGGTGTTTTTGATTGAGGTGATATCAGTGCACAGGCTGAAAGTAGCGTGCCCATTACCCTTCTCTGGGAAAGTGGCAGAACTTGATAGCTTTGAGACTGCCTGTTACATGTACATAAGGGGATGACCGGATGAATTCAGGTCCAAAGCTGCTAGGATTGTTTGGATCCTTTCATATTTACAAGGCGGCACTGCAGCCAAATGGCATGAAGTGGCCATAAAAGAAATTATGCAAGGGGATGCCCCCTTTGCATCTGCAGAAGAATTGATGGGAATGATTTGTGAGTTGTTTGGAGACCCAAACGTGCAAGACACCAAGGTCTTCCAGATCACAACAATGGTGCAGGGCAAGAAGACCATAGATGAGCACATCCAGGACTTCAAGATTGCTGCCCACAAATCTGGGTACAGAGGAACACCGCTGATTTATGAATTCAAGCAGCTGTTAAACAAGGGGCTGTGCAAGCAGCTGAACAATCTAGAGTGACAACTGACCATGATCAATGAGTGGTATGCCCAGGCAATGAGGATGGACCAGCAGTGGAGACAAGTGTGTGCTGAAGAGCGCTTGTTCGGAGCAGGGCACATGTTGGCCAAAAAACCCCTGCCCAAGCGCCACCAAGGGTTCCATTCCCACAGCCCAACCAAGGATATCCCCAGGGGCAGGGACAACATCAAGATATACAAGGAAGGCTGCCTCAGCAACACCAACAACAGCCAGGGAGGGGTGCCCTGCAACCTGACCCCAATGCAATGGAGGTGGACCAGCCTGCGAAGAGGCCGCCACTGATCTGCTACAAGTGCATAAAGCCAGGCCACATGGCCAGAGACTGTCGATCATGCCTTGATATAAGGGCAATGAATTATGAGGACCTTAGGAGCTACTGGGTCCAGAAACTCCCAGAGGAGGCCAACACCATGGCTAAAAAGGATTTTCCAGCTGGATATCAGTAAGACCCCCCTCACTGGCCTCCAAGAATAAGCATGACAGACTTACAGTAGATAATATGGACTCTGACACTGATACAGACTCTACCTTAGTAGATAGCACCAGAGCATCACTGTAGGTAGTACAAATGGCAAGGGGCCCAATGAAAGTCGGCTTGGCACTCCAAAAGTGTGCTTAATTCCTCATATCCCCATAGTAGAGAAAGAAGACATTGATACTGAGAAGCCTAAAGAGGGGGTATGACACTTTGTATGATCTAGTAAGATACAAAAACAAGATAATGATTCCTATTACTATTACTACTTTGGACACACATGACACTTGTACAGTCAAGGCATTGTTGGACAGTGGAGCAACTGGACTATTTGTGGATAGGGAGTTCATGCACAAGAGTGGACTAAAGACCTGGACCTTGGATCAACCAATCAGGGTCTACAACATCAACGGAATCAGGGTGGCTCGATCACAGAAGAGATCATCCTAATGGTGTCAACTTAGCAAATGTTTCGGCACTATCTTAGGAGAACACTGACTGATTACTAAGTTGATCTATGAACACACAGTAGGCTCTCATCAAGTCCAGTTCATCACTGGCAGTGCATCAGCAACCAGGCTACATGCCTTTGTCCAAAGTCATGTGGATACCAGAGGTGGCAACTGGGTCCCAAATGAGATGTAGCCCCTATGACAAACCCACCTGTTCAGAGTCACATCAGCTGATCAACAGATCGGTCCGGGCAGGCCCTGATCTGGTGCTCCCAGACTTAGGTACCCAGCCATGTGGCAGAATCTCCCTCAGCAATCTACAATTGGGTAGAGACAACCGACAAATAGATCATTCAATCTGATCTATATCAGAGCAGTTAGGGCAGTGGTTAAGCCCTCTGATGAGCCCCTTCACAAGGGCAAAACTGCCTAAGTCCCAGCTCTATGGGTTCAATCCCCATAGACCGCACAATTCCAGGGTCATAAAGAAAAGGCTGTATTTGAGGTGTGCAATCTGGGGAAGATGATGGTGATTCTGGGACATCCATGGTTATGCAAGCACAACCCAGACATTAACTGGGACACTGGAGAAGTAAAGATGACCTGTTGCCCAAGAGAGTGCAACATATTTATCAGATCGGCAAAGAAGGAGCAGGCCAAGCAGAAGCTGGCCAAGAGATGGAAGTATTGTCCTAGAATTGAGGAAGTAGAGGATGAAAACACATTCATTACTGCAGGAGGAATGATGGCAGATGGAGATGGCATCCTGGAAGAGATTGCCCAGGAGTGGAATGAGAATCTGGTACATGATGAGGAGCATGAGGTCCAAATGATGGAGTCAGAGATCAAGGCAAAGATTCCGTGAAGGTTCTGGAGGTGGATGAAGGTGTTCTCAAAGAAAGCTTCTGAACGCATGCCAAAGGGGAAACCCTGGAATCACACTCATCAGGAAAATCCAAGTTTGGCTTAAACCTCCTTAACATTCCTTAAAGTCTACTTATCATGCTTATAGTCTATTAAGTAAAATAAACATGAAATTAAGCAGAGGACCCTACTTATTTGCTACTTATTCTTCTTATGTCTCCTTATTTCTTGCTTAATTTCCTTATTATGATTTATTTTGGTCTTTTTAAGAATGAAATCAGGAGATTAAGCAAGAAATAAGGAGAAATAAGGAGAATAAGTAGCAAATAAGTAGGGTCCTCTGCTTAATTTCATGCTTATTTTACTTATTGGACAATAAGCATGATAAGTAGACTTTAAGGAACTTTAAGGAGGTTTAAGCCAAATTTGGATTTTCCTGATGCTATCAAGATGAAACTGGGTTACAAGCCAAAGAAAGCCAAGAAAACAATATGAGGTGAGCTCAAACAAGAGGGGGGGATGCAAGTGAGAGGGGCAGCATGTTGAATGTTGAACATTGATGTGTAAGCACATGCAAACATAAATGTGTCATGTTGTGTTACCATTTACTTGCACAATACATGTGCAAACACATAAAAATGAGTCAAAGGTATATAAACCCTTGCCCTTTGACCCATTCTGAGTGGTGTGCCCCACAATTGTAAGTATATTAGATCATAAATATATATTTTATATAAGTTACACTTGTAGTAGTTGCAACTGGTTGTGACCAGTTGCATAAGGTTTTACATCTGAGGGATTGAGCTCCAACTGCAACTGCAACTGCAACCAACTTTCCAGCCTTTTCTGGTTGGGTTTGGTCCAGTTGCAGTCTTTTTTCAGTTGGTGCAACTGGACCTTCAAACACTAGTGTAAAGTACTGTCACTGTCACTGAGTGTGTGATACACCCCAGATATTCCAACCCTCCTACTATTTTCACTTTCTCATGCACTCTGCACTATCCAATTTTCCCCCATGCTATTTGCAGAGCCTGCACATACTAACTGTTTTGGTGAATAGTCAGTGTTGCCCTGACAACTTCAATATGATGCCAGAGGTCACATATAAATTTGGATAATTTATCTTGTCTACAAACTTGAGTCATTTCACTATTTACCAATTCTCTCTGCTTCTGGTTCCTCTTCAACCTACTCTAATATTTTGCATGAATCTGCCTAATCTATCTTGGCTAGATCTTTTTTCATTTCTATTTTACTACATAAAGGTCATTTTCAACCTCTGCTAAAAAATCTGGTCATTGTCAGGAGTATGATTTTTCCAAAGAACAATTAAACTATTACCTTCCTTTGTTTATGTTTATGTACATGAGGTCAAGGGTAGGCAATCAGTCCTTACAATTAAGAGCATGGCTAAGGGTACTATAGAAGGTGGGGTAGTCAGCCATGTGATAGTCCAAGAGGAAAAGGGAATAAATATGAATGATTAACTGTTACTGGGACCATGACTAGGATATTGTGAGTCAGCTGGTAAATGTTTTGTATTTTTACACCAAGTATTACACACACTGGGAATATTTTTGACTGCAACTGCCTAATTAAGAAAAACCGGCAAGTCGGCCAGGTGTGGGAAATTATGCTGAAACATGGCATATTGTCATTGTCAAAAGCATTGTTGACTATTAACAAGTTACCACTTTGCATACAGAGATATAATTGCAAGAAAATATACATTCCAACTCTTATTAAACAGTTTCATGCCTTGAAATACATTTGAAATGCCCCTCCTACTCCCTGTAACATTATCAGCCCCCATCAATGCAGCACTGGCTGTGCTGCTCAAAGAAGCCCTCAAAATGTTCATAAATACATGCCTACATCTTTTCCTTCCATTGTGACCACTGTCACTCCTTCTGTGCTTGTGGTGCAAAAATCTGGCTGAGGTGGCATCAGAGAAGGAACAGGAGGTTGGCTGTAGGATGGACAACACCACCATGGGATGCCTCAAGAAAGCCTCATAATAATATTTAATGATACAGCTATGCACTTGTACAGCCAATTTTACCTCAATATTGTCCCCAGACAAAAATTTCATTCTGAAGTACAGATAAGCAAAAAATAGCATTTTAGTGTAAGCATGTCACATATGAGAGAAGAGAATGAATAGAAATAATAGAATATCATATACAGGAAAGGAATAGTGATGGCAACAACATATAAGAAGGCTGAAGGCAGTGGAGGGACCATGCATTAACTCAAAGTCACAGTGTTCTCAGGGTCAAGAAGCATGTTACCCAGCCTTATGAAAGAACTAGAGTAGTAATAAACCTATAGATCATGGCAGATGAAGAGCAGGCTTGCAGGAAGCATATCTGCAGCAAGTTTTGAGGTGAGAGTGTAAGCCTGGCCCCAGACTCACTACAGACAATACTGTACCAACGGCTCACACCAGGTGCACACTGATGCACACACAAGCACACCAACACCGAACCAATGCACACCACTGCATACTGACCAATGCACACCACTGCATGCTGACCAATGCACACGCTGCATACTGACCAGTGCACACTGCTGCACACTCTGACCAGTGCACTTGCACACTTACCGATCAGCAACACTACCAATGACACTGCACAAAGCAAAGTACATGTTAGGACGTCACTATACACTAAGTGCACAACAACAGCTCCCACAAACAAACAACAACAAAAAGAAAAGAGATAGTCTTAGTAGTCAGAGGCGATCACACTGTATAGTGGATAACCCAAGAGAACACGACTAGTGTTCCTCGGTGATATATTACGATTTATATACTACGGTACATGAGCTAACAATGAGGTAACCGCATGTGCTACATGAGGCATAATGACCATGCTTGAGTCATGCGGCATGCGTGATGCTCGGACGCCATGTGCTTACCGTGTGTCTGCTAACTCTATAATAATGACAACGAATGTAAATAAAGGGAAATGCGTAACTAAATAGTATTAATTGTCTTGGAAAAAGATAACGAAAATCGTACTCTTGACAGTACAGGTGCACAGGGATCACAGCGGAGGCCAGAAGGAAGCCGAGGCCAAAGAAAACGCCAACGTCACCAAAGACCCCCAAGCGGGTCAAGGCGACCAGCGGTCAGACACCCACCCCTGAAGACAAACGGGCCAAAACTCCCCGTCCGAGGTCTAAATCTCAAGCGCAAAGCATTGGCCCCCCAACCACTTCAACCATTCCTGTGGATGATGGGGCCAAAACTCCCCGACCAAGGCCCAAATCCCAAGCACAAAGCATCGGCCCCCCATTGACTTCAAGCATTCCTGTGGGTGACACCAATACCACCCCCAGGACACGATCAAAGACCCGGGCACTCACTGCCATCCCTACCCCTCCTGTCCCTACTGATGATACCGCCGCAGGGCCTTCCCTAGGGGCAGGTGACATCTCTGTCCCCGATCTTAGTCAGGTCCCCTCACAGTACATATACCTGGTCACCGGTCAGGGGAAAGAGGTTTCGAGTGGGATTCGCTTACAGGCTGGCAAGTCTGACGATGATGTGGGCGCTGACCACCAGGAACCCAATCTTCAACAGTTGCAGCAGGCCAATCGGGAACTGCAAGCACGGGTGATGAAGATTGAAGGTGAACTCGAGGCATTCAAGGCCATTCCCTGCCTGGCTGCACAGTTCGCAAGTGCTGTTTCCCTAGCTGATCACCAGGAGGTCAAGCTTCAAGAGTTGCGACGGGTGAATGCGTAACTTGGGGAGCAGGTGCACAAGGTGGAGGATCAGCTGGGAGCAATGAAGAACACCATCTCAATGTTGCTCAGCGGGCAGAACGGTCATACAGTGACCCTCGAGAGCCATCGGCTCATGTTCATGAGCCGGGACCAGTCATTGTCAAGGCATTCATCAGTGTTCAGTGCTCCATTGCCTAGCATCAAATTCATTCCGGCACCTGCGCCCACCCTAGACTCTGTGTATGGTGCTGATCTGAGTACTGGACACACTCTCGGCCTGGATGAGTGGCCTGAGGAGATGTTTAACATGGCAGCATTTGATGGTCATGCTGAGAGAGAAGTGCCCGAGTCAGATGCAGCTGGGGGTTCATACATGGCTTAGAAGGGCTATCACTTTTTATTTTGTTTATCCCACATACTTTGTAGATTCCATGTAATTGCAAATTTTCTTGTACATAATTAATTACTAGTCAAATCAAGTGGTAATGCATCTCCAATGTGATTATGGCAAAGCATACACAACTAGTGAGGGACGTTGTATCTGATGCATCTTATGAGGAACACATCAACATGGCTATATGCCTGGCTGCCCAGACTTACTAGGCAACTTACTATAGACAGCACCATATGAACACACTAATGCACACTACCGATGGGCAATGCTATGGACTTAATAAAGCTACCATTTCACATGCCAATGAACAGTTAACTTATCTATCTGGTCCACTTGCCAACAGACCAATGTACACCACTGCCCACCAACCTATATTACTGATTGGTGACACTATGGAGACTCCATCCGGACCCTTTCCAAGAGTCTGAATATCACATGATCTTGCCCTCTGTTGCATTTTACTGCTGTGAAAAAAAGGTTGAATTTATTACTGATGTAGCACCCCTGTGTGTAGGAGGGTTTCAATAGGGCCACCTCCCCCCTCCTCCCTCAACCCCATGGCCCTCAACTCTGCACTAATGCTCCAGCCCCTCCCCCTCCTCATCCCTTCCCCTTCCCTCCCCTCCCTCCCCTTCCCTCCCCTTCCTCCCCTCCCTCCCCTTCCCTCCCCTCCCTCCCCTCCCCCTCTCCCCCTCTCCCCCTCTCCCCCTCTCCCCCTACATCCCTCCCCCTCCCTCACACCCCTCACCCTACCCCTTAACCCCCCCTCACACCCCCTCTCACCTTTACATCCCCCCCCTCACTGTCACATCCCTCATTCCCTACTCTCCCTCTTCCTCACCCTCTCACCATCACCATGATCCTCATCCCATCCTCACTCTTCCTGGCCACTCAGTCAAAACTCTAACCCAAGCTCCAAAATCAAAACATCAACTTACATGTTGACTTGCAATTTTTTTTGAAATTTTTCGGGCTGTAATGGATAAATTACTCAGATGCTTGTTACTCATTTCTTACATTGAACTGATTTATTTACTAAAGGCTTGCTTTGGAATACAGTTGGTTTATTGACATTGCTGATTTTACTGATTTATTTGCTTATTTCGGACAGACTCATTCTATTACTTCACTAACTGATTTATTTGCTTATTTCAGACTTGCTTAGTGTACTTAGTTGCTTGGCTTAGTCAATTGCTGAATGACAGTATCTACAACTTATGGTGGTCATGTGCTGGGGTCGTGAACAGGTTTTTGCATTTTGTTGAGCCCACGGAGTTGTGGCTGTACCCCCCATTAGACAAAGGTCAAGTGCGAGCTGCTTAGTCAAATTTTACATAATCATTATGAAAGCAGGCAGAAAGGTTGCACAACCCCGAAACATGACCATGCCCTATTACTTATTGATGGGTCAGCTGACAAATGGGGGGACAAGCTATGGGCCATGAAATACAGATCGGCCAGTGGCTGTGAGATACACATCAGCTGACTAAGTGGGGACAGATCAGCTGATGGCTCAGCCAGCTACAGATCAGCCAGTGGCTGTGATATATGCATAAGCCAACTAAGTGGGAACAGGTCAGCTGATGACTCAGCTGGCTCAATGCATATGTCACCCGACAGCTCAGCTGGATTCTCTCGGCTCGTCTCAGGTTGTGTTGGCTCAGGCTGAATTTCCGGCCAGAGCTTAGTTTTTTTGCTCAGCCAGAAATCTCCAGCTGGAAATTATTTTGGTAAGCTTATGTAAGCTCGGCCAGAAATTCTCCTGACTTGTTCAAGTTTTTGTTTGGACTTGTGGCTGACAGCTTAACTTAGACTAAATATATTCAACTAAATATATTCTAACTATAAGGTTACCTGGACTTAACAAGGCCGGAAATGGTCTTGTTAAGCCAGGACATTTATGATAGGGCTGGGCCGAGAGGAGGGCATTATATAGTCTGGGGTGTGTTGGCTTGTTTGGTTTCATTCAACAAAATGCAATCGGATGATCAAAACATGTCTGATCATGTTTTGTTGAATGAAACCAAACAAGCCAACACACCCCAGACTATATAATGCCCTCCTCTCGGCCCAGCCCTATCATAAATGTCCCGGCTTAACAAGACCATTTCTGGCCTTGTTAAGTCCAGGTAACCTTATAGTTAGAATATATTTAGTTGAATATATTTAGTCTAAGTTAAGCTGTCAGCCAAAGTCCTGCAGACAAAGACCAGGCTGGATAATGATAAGTTAACCAAAGTAATTTCCAGCTGGAGATTTCTGGCTGAGCAAAAAAACTAAGCTCTGGCCAGAAATTCAGCCTGAGCCAACACAACCTGAGATGAGCTGAGAGAATCCAGCCGAGCTGTTGGGTGACATATGCATTGAGCCGGCTGAGTCATCAGCTGACCTGTTCCCACTTAGTTGGCTTATGCATATATCACAGCCACTGGCCAATCTGTAGCTGGCTGAGCCATCGGCTGATCTGTCCCCACTTAGTTCGCTGACATGTATCTCATAGCCACTGGCCAATCAGTAGCTGGCTGAGCCATTGGCTGATCTGTCCCCACTTAGTTGGCTGATGCATATCTCACAGCCACTGGCTGATCTGTATTTCATGGCCTGTAGCTTGTCCCCCCATTCATCAGCTGACCCATACAACTGGAAAAGCAATAGTGTAATTTTACTAGTACTATATAGGCTTACTACAAATCTCAGTGATACTTCATCAGCAATCCAGAGCATGAAAAACACACTTTCTTTACTTTACAGGATCGTGGTGCAATCCCTTATGCTCTCTTGTCTTTCATTTTAGCTTCCGAAGTGATGTGATCTACATTTCAATATAGCTAAGTCCTTATTATTGTATATTGCAATCTTCGCTACTTTACATAATTCTTCGCATCCACTATTCTATTTCGCATACCTCGGTCTTTACCCGGGTTACCTAGAAAGAGTTTAGTGTAGATAGTCCATGGGCGATGGCCTTGGATATGGACTTGAGTAGTATAGTATCCACCCACCCTTGTACTTGTATATAAAGCTATAGTAGTAGAATCACAGAGACATTTTCTCCCCTCTCAACTTGTGTTAGTGTTTAAGAATCGTCTTCGTGTTTAGACTTTGGAGCTCATTTCGCATCTCTTATTGTTTTGCTTGCTACCTCTTCACCTACTTCGGTATCATCATCATTGTGTATCTCATCGACTCGCCTTTCATCCATGATTAACTTCGCAATCTTCGCACTCACAGATTCATGCAGAACTCCTACTGGAACACTACTTTGTATCATCTCATGCACTTCCCTTGCTTAAAGAGGAAGGTTCTGAGACCCTTTAAGCTAACTCCCTCATTTCTTTATCGGAGTTTCCTGCATTAGGAGATCTACCAAAACACATCATCAGCCGACCTGTATAATACAAATCTCAGCTGACCATTGGGTTGTCGTAGGAGATGGCTCATTAGTCACATCAGGTCCCTGTAGATCACAGGGAAGAGTCACTGACATGTGTGGTCTAGTATCATCATGCATGTGTGAACTATGATTTCACACCAAGAAATTGGACATGCCACCACAACTAAGTGCCACCACATGTGATCTACCTTGACAGCACTAGTGTTATATGTACCTATAAACTTCTACATAGGACCTACAGCCTGACTTTCCTCAATGCAGTCTCGAAGAGAACATAACATGTGACTAAAAACATACCACATTAGGAAGGAGGGGCACCAGTTGCTGGTGTAACAAGCTACAGCCCATTGGTCCAGGACTTTGCCTGCACCTGAATCCAAGGCAGTGTGGAAAAGGTCAAGTGAAAAGCCAGTGCCAGACACAATAAATTTAATAGACAGTTCAGTGCTGATGCAGCTCCACACACCAGTGACCACACAGAGACTATTGGATGGAGGACACAGGGACACTCACACCCCCACCAGACAGGAATTCACAAAAGCTAAAAAAGGGTTGTCATCAACTATTACACAAGGAAGTATTTGAAAGATCAGCCAACTGTGTTGGGCAAAAATCCTCCATTTTGTTTTTTGGCTGCTTCAATGAAGGTATGGAACACCATCCACTGAGCCAGCAGTACTTTGTAGATCTGATTCAAGGCTATTTTTTCAGTCTTGGTGTTAGCATCCACAATTTCCTCTGCTGCGCGATGCTCGAAAATATTTTTGATTCACCCCTGAGCGGTCCACATCCTTTCAATCATGAACTCCAGGTCTCAGGCACCAATCTCATTAGTGTCCTGCACGGAAATAAAACCGATGCTTGCAGAGGCCCTCAAAGAGAAGTCAGGTCTTCCCTGCACCAGAGGTATTACATAGAATACTGGGATAGCTGGCATCGACACAATTAAAAAGCTGGTACCAGTGGGGATCTCACCGATGCTTCTCACCACTGAAAACATTGTCTGCGTGAAGATTTGAGTGTTTGCCAAGGTCGAAGGTTAGGCAAGGTCACGGTAGAACTTCCAGGTTGAGTTGTCGATAGTCAATGGTGGTTCCCACACTGGTCGATGAAGGTTGGCAAGAAACACTTTGATCTTCGGGCGAAGGTTCTCGAGAAACTCGTTGATGGATACCCCGACAGTGGTGGCACACACTGGCGGAGACTCCAGGAAAGCATGGAATTCTGGCTGGGCATGTATCTTAGCAGGTGGGGTATGTGGCGAAATGCCTTCTTCTGGTTCAGGAAGTGCATGTTTCTGTCGAATGGCTACAGATTGGACGCAAAAGAACAAGGGCAATGATAATGATCCAGGGAGCAAGAGTCAGGATGGGGATGAAGGGGAAAAGTGGACGAACGACAAGAGATGAGATGGGGGTGGTGATAGGGAGACGTCAGTAAAGAACAATCAACGTGACAAGCCATAAACTCACCCTCAGCAGGCGGGACCTGCTACAATGACGTAGAGGTGCTTTCGAGGAGGCGTTTTTAAAGACATCCGACAGCTCTTCTGTTGGTAATAACGACTCTCCCCAACGAAATCGTGTGTGTCGAGGTTTTCCTGGAAGCCATCGTCGACGGGGATGGAAACCTTCCGATCACGTCCTTTAAAGCACCAACGGACTCAGTCTTTTCAATCTTTACAGGAAAGATGTCGGTGCCAGGTTCGCGGAGCACCAAACAATTGAGTCGAACGATTTGACGCGGCTCAGAATCCAAGCTTCGGTGTGGGGCAAGTGTGGGGCGTCAAGAGCGTGGAAACAAATCACATATGACTCACTGCGAGTAAGAGAATCTTATGATGATGATATGAATGGTCACCCGTTGGTTGTCCTGAAAAGACAGAAGACAATATCAAGCCATGGTGACAACTGTTCCCCATCATCCAGATCGAGCTCATCCATGTTGGAAGGCAAGCTGGAAGTTCTCGTCCTTGATGGCTTTCTTGAGAGTCCCAACAGACCCAGTGCGTTCAATGTTGACTGGAAAGATGTGGTTTGGATTCAAGACCATCGCCGTGAACCCAGCAGTACAGATTGATGATTGCAGTGGACATGGTGACTGAAGGAGTGGGAGATTTGAACTTGAACCTCCTTGGATGATATGCACTTGGGCTTGCGAATATATGGTATCTGGTCCAAGTCACTCTATCCCGATCAGACGAAACAATTCTCTTGGATATCTCACAATGTGTCTCAACGGTGGGCTTTCCTTCCCCATAATGTACTCAGGTTACTACCAACTAGTCAGTGCAATCAAGGCCACAATGTTTTCCCCCCCAAGCCTTCGTACCAACTCACAGACTGCGAGTCCCAGACTTCAAGAAATTGCGGAACAACCACCGGTCACTCCAAGGCCGTTTCCACAAGAAATCATTGAAGCCTTCATCGATTTGCTACACAACGACAAAGTAGCTTTGTTGGCATGCTCCCTTACTTCCCAGTCTTTCCGTCGTCCTAGCCAGAAACTGCTGTACATGGAAATCACGCTCAAAACCAATAGTAGAGAAAGAATCCATCAACTCTGTTGTCTGCTTACCCAAAATCCCCAGCTTGCCATCTTTATCCGAACTCTGGAGCTTAATATGCAGGACGATCGGGGTTTGAATTGCAGGAAGCTACCGAGGGTGTTGCGGATGTTATCTCACATCCGCTCTCTGTCTGTCATCGCACAGGACTTGTTTTGGTTTGGGCGAGTCCCGAAACGCTTGCGGTCGGTTGTTTTGGCCCTCGCCCGCTCGCACAGCATAGTCAAACTTGTGCTCAGCGGTCTGTGGGAGTTCCCTATCTCGTCACTCCGTGGAGCCGGCCGGTTGAAGGAATTGCATTTGTTGGCCGTGTTTCCCCCACACGATCACGAACCCTGCGACTGCGCCCCTCCTAAACGCCGTTGGTTTTTCTTTAGATCCCGCACCGGATCTGTGTCCCCTCCGCTTGTGCGGGTACAGAACTTATACCTTGAATTTGAAACTAACGATGCAAACGGGTACACGAGCTGGACGACCAAGGCCCTCGCAGAGGTTCGGAAGTCGATTTCACTATCCCAGCTTCATTATCTCCACATTGGCGAGATATACACGAAGGAAGCTATCGACGAGTGTCAAGGACTGTTGAAGCAATGTCCCAAGCCTGCTAAATCTTTTGACTTTTGTATGTTGGCAATCTACCTCCCTGATAGTCGGACCCGTTGAATATTCTCGCAACAGCCTCTATGGTGAATTCGAAGAATTCAGTTAAGTGTACCTGTGGTCCTATGACGATTAGCTTCTGCTAAAGAGCGGCTCGCTTATGAAATCTACGAAATGACTTTGGGACCTGATGGATCATCAATCTCATTCGATAGAATTAGAGTGTTTCGACATGCCACATACAAATTACGCAATTTTCTGATTGTCTCTCGATTGCCCTAAGTGCGGAATGAGATGTAAGTGCAGCCTTACGATCGACAATACAGGCCCTGACGTTATAAGAACGGGTGAAGCATGTGGTAGTAGACTAATTTAACAAAGCGGATGTCCATATAAGCCCCCAAAAACAAGTGATTTATGTTCTTGTTCAGAGTCCAAAAAGATATCCCTATGCGATGACGTGAGGTAGCAACGTCTCAGTGAACTGCCAAAGCATAGACGAATCTTGCGTATGAAAAGCCGCACCACTGTAGAACATATGTCGGCACCCCTGAAGCGCATTCAGCTTCTTATAAAACCCTTGTTGTATAGCACTGGACGGCACCGTGAACTCAAACGGGCTATGGTTCGAAAATACCGCGAACTCGGGGGTAGATGTCCCAGCTTTGCTTAGCTGTTGCACGCTCTTGATAATATCGCGCTTGATTTGAGAAGACTCGGACAGTGATGTGGGACTTCCGTACAACAGGTTATGTAACCCTGGGATTCCCGTTGGGTAGATACCGTAGATGCCTGGGAGGACTGGGAGATTGTAGAGTGTATCAGCACCAGTGTTTTGGACTGCAACATTGTCCGGGATGCCGGAGTTCCGGATCAAAGCAGTGTAATATCCACTGGCCTTAAATTGACTGAACAACGAGCGTTCAGTATCGTCGAGGTCGAAGTGGGCGAGGTTTTGGATCGTCGGGGGTATAGTGAGAATGATTTTCTTGGCTTTGATAAGTTTGGGACCAGATGGTGTGGAAACGAGAAGTTTAGCATATCCATCGCCGCTGTCACGCTTTGTGGCAATGACATGGCTGCGTAGCAGCAGCACATTAGCAGCCGCTAGAACAGCTTGGGCTTTCTCATATATTTCACTGTTGTCATGGCGTTCAGTGGTTAAGAAGCCGGTTTGAATGCTCTGGATGACGCCTAGGCCAAAGAGCTTTATAACATAGATGGTTGGCGTGGTTAAGAGGTCTCCGATACCTTGGGTAAACCCAAAGATGGAAGTCATCCCTGCAGAGAGACTGTATTTGGCGGCGAAGTCGCCAAATGGCAGTAACAGATCTGCAGGGACCGGGTCAGGAAGGTCAAAGCCAACTTCCAGATAGGGGTACTGGGCGATCTGCGCAGCGTATGCACCAAACGCGGCGGATGGGTCAGGGGGTGTGAATCCGGCGACGGGCGCCCCGGTACGGAAGTCCACGAAGTCCGTGACAATGCCTGAAGTATCGAAGGTTGCTTTCGTTAGGGGAATGTCAAAGCGGGCGAAGAAGTTCTTCACGATGTCTATGTCGTGAAAGACACGTACGCCGATATCGAACTTGGCATGGGTGGTAGAATCGGTGAATGTTTCCGTGTGGCCGCCCAGTCGGTCTTTTTGTTCAATTAATACTACGCTCTGGTTCATATCGCGTAGGCGAATAGCGGAGTAGGTGCCAGAGGCTCCACCGCCGATTATCGCGACGTCGCGGGTGATGATGTCCTCTGCTTTCCAGTTGGCATTGAAATTATCGTCGCTGGATGGAATGGGCTCAGGGCCTGGGAGCGCGACAACACAACATACGCAGAGGAGTACTAGCACACCCCTCCAGGTATTCCTAAAGAGCATAATGTCTTTGCAAGCTGGGTTCAAAGGCTGGAAATCTGGCGACAAGGGTGTGGTGCTAATGTAGGAGTGACTTTGTGTTGTTTCCACATGTTGGATCGAAAAATGGTGGGAAGATCCGTAATAACTGTTTTGTGTAAATTTGAATTTTGGTTGTAACTGATGTGAAACGAAAAACGGGGGCCGGTGATAGCGATGATGCGAACGGCATAATTAGAGCGTATCTGGAACCCCCTAAAATCGTTTGAGTTCAATCGGTATGTAAGCCGGTTCCCAAGCCGTTTTACGCGTCCAATTTTGTGCCACCACGAAATGGTACGTAAGTCTATGATGGTCATCGATCAATGACTGAAAATTAGAGGGAATGCGAGACCGCGGATACTGAGCGCTGAGCGCTGAGCGCTGAGGATATACGGGTATTGCCGTAAGTCCGATGTGACCGCCTCAAATGACATCACCGGTACTTAATTAAGGGGCCAGTTCGCCCTGAGTTGTAATTGGAAATATTCAGTAAAAGTGCATGATTCCATCGACGCAAAGACCTGATGCCCTGCAATTTCATCCCGTCCTAACTTATCCAAAGTAGCAAGAGCAGGACTGCAGATCCTCGATAACAGTCTGGTATGGGACCTGCTATTGTACCAGAATCAAGTATTGTGATCGGTAGCTGTGTCATGATCCTCGAGGCAGACAACACACCAGCAGACAACACACACGCCGTTTGCATCATCCCCACTATGGCTGTGCTTTGTGCATACGAGTTCGTGCTGAGAATCCTCGTTGTACAGGCGGGTACAATGCGGGTAAGGCGTAACGTTAGCGCGTTAACCATGAGCTTGATTTTTCACACCGGGTCATCCACAAAGCTTTCCCTAAGTTACGCCTTTGGTTTTTTACGGTCCGTCATATAAATTCCTAGGTTTCTACATGCTTACTTGGCATAACTGTACATGTTGTAGAGCCCTCGCAACATCTACTACTAGTACTCATTAGTATTTCGGTTGTCCGATCCCTCGCGTATCAGAGTATCAATTACCTCCGGTCTGGCCCGGGCTTTTCTCAGGCACTCGAGCCATGGAGCAGAGGTATCTATTCCAGGTTATGGGAGACTCAGTTTGAGCGGCAGTGGTCTTCCACTGGCTAGCAACCAGAGACCGTACACTTGCCATTATGTCGCTCAGTTCAAGTTCTCCGTTGAAAGCCACAGTCTACTACCCGCCGCTCCTCAGCGCACCACGCCTCACAACACTCTTTGCCTCACTCCTCGTTGCACTCAGCTCCGGTACAAACTATGTAGGCCACCTCCCTGTGGTTCTGAACCAGATGCTGACCGAGTTAGGTGTATTCAGGTTAGCTAGGTATCCCAACACCCGCCCCCGGCCTACCTTCTGACTGGGAAGCAGCATACGCCCCCCAACTCGGCGCACGCCTCCAAATTACACACACGCAACTCAACATCGTTGGGCTAGCCGGGAACAGTGAGTGGACACACCGCCAATAACTTTCTCTCACCCACCACAAGTCGGCGTGTACAGCAGCGCTCCCTTCTGGGGCCGCATCGTCGACTCCCGGGGGCCCCGCATCCTCCTTATCAGCGCATTCTTCTTCCTCCTCACAGGCTACTCTGGCATCCGGTACACCTTCGACTCGGGTATCCCCGCGGGCGCACGGTCCATATCCACGGTCACGTTCTGCCTCCTCGTCCTCTGCGGGTACATGACCGGCGCAGGCGGCAATGGCGGGCTGACCAGCTCCGTCAACTCCACTGCAAAGACATTCCCCGAGACAGCTGTACGCCCCTTCTTCATAATTCCAATGTCCCATAAAGCTGTTGTTTTTTTTACAGCGCGGATCAGCGACGGGGCTCGTCATATCGGGATTCGGCCTCTCCGCTTTCCTCTTCACCACGGCGCACCTGACGTTCGCGGCGAACACGTCGTCGTTCCTGCGGCTCCTGGCGTTCGGCACAGCGCTCCCGATGGTGCTCGGGTATTTTCTCGTGCGTCCTATCCCGCTGCCCCCAGTCGAAGAATGTGGGTACGAGGAGGACGGGGAGCGGCAGGGTCTGTTAGATAACGAGGGCGGGGGTGTCGAGGAGCTTGGGGATTGGAACGCTTTGTGGGTCCTCCTGTTGCGTTTGATCCATTTTGTTTGCCTTGATCGACTTTTGGTGGCTTTCTTTTGTGATTAGGGACCCAATTACGCATCCGCATCCGCACGCGCCTTCGCCTGTGCAACTCTCGCACCGCGTTGCACTGAACGAGGGGCTCCTCCCCAACATGCATGGCTGGAATCTGTTCGTTTGTAGTGATTTCTGGCTGCTCTTCGCCGTGCTCTCCTTGTGTACGTTTGCCGCCGATCCGCTCCCCTTACGATAACCCATGCCACTTGTTAACCTCCACACTCTGAGTATGCTAACCCTATTCTTTTTTTGTGTGCTTGCGCAGTGGGCGGGACAGGACTGATGTGTGGGTCCCCCTTTCTCCCTCTCCTCGGTCAAACACAGTGACAACGACGGTGCGATGAACGTATTGCAGATATCAACAACGTCGGCGCGATGTCGCAGGTGCTGTATTTAGCGAAGGTGAAGGCGGGGTACGACCCCGTCGACGCAGCAGGCTGGCAGGCGAGCCAGGTATCTGCACTCAGCCTGATGAATTTTTCGGGTCGCATTTTTATTGGTGTGTCTTCTCTCTCCCTTCTTCTCTTTCCTCAGCCACATCCACACCGACTCACTCACCCCCCTATCAGGTCTCGTCTCCGACACGTTCAAAAACCGCTTCTCCTTTCCACGCTCCTACTGCCTCGTCCTCGTCTCGCTCTTCTTCTTCATCTCGCAGGTCGTGGCAGCCAATGTCGACAACATCCAGCACCTCTGGATTGCGAGTTCCCTCCTGGGGCTCGCACACGGGAGCACGTCCTCCCTGTTCCCAACGGTGTGCATTGAGTGGTTCGGGCTGTGTAAGTCTCCCCTTCCCCCCCTCCTTCCTTTGAAAAATAACTCACACGCCGCACGCCGCAGCACACTTTTCGGAGAACTGGGGTTACCTGTCGCTGTCCTCTGTGTTAGCGGGGAACCTCTTTTCGATCGCGTTTGGGCGGAACCTGGACGCGCACGAGCGCGAGGCGGCGTCACGAACGAACACCTCGCTTTGGTATTCCTCCGCGCCCTTGTCCGAATTGGTGTCTGAGTCGCTATCGCTGGTACCCCACCCCCACCCGAGAAGCACGGAAGGGGCCATGATGGTGCTGGCAGCACCGGAGTGCGCGGCGGGCCGCATGTGCTATGTGGAGGCGCTGTATGTGACGTTGGCGGCGTGTGCGTGTGCGATGTGCTTGAGTGTGTGGGCGGGGGTGCGTGATAGGCGGAAGTTGCGGCTTGTGGCGGAGAGGGAGAGGGAGAGGAGGGAGAGAGGTGTGGGGAGCCGTGTTGGGGTGTGATGGGTAATTGGTGGTATCAATCTGGCTTCCTTTTCTTTCCTCCTGCTCTTGCATTTGGCGTTGGGCAGTGAACTAGAGCCATGCCTAATGTAGAATGCCGTACTAGTTAGTAAACGATTTTTATCATGTCGGATCAAATACATAAATAAATAAATGCATTTATGGCTGGATTGATCTTTCAAGTGGGGGTATTTACAGATTGAGTAATGATGATAAGTAATGTCCAGTGCACGACCTACATCCACTGAGATGAACTATAAAGAACAAAATCGAGGTGATGTGAAAAACATTATCCGGGCTCCAACAAGGTAGCAAGTTCAAATAGTAGCGGTTCACCTGCACCACGTCTCCAAGTAATTGATGAAGTAAGTAATGTTAAGGCAGAGCCTCAACTACTAAGCACAAGTTATCGAGTTCGTTAATGACGGGGCTTTTGTCGCTAAGTTCAATCACACTAAGACGGAGGCTTTCCGCTTAGGTCGAGTTTGTCAATGAGCAGTTAAGGTAAGATTGCCTAGGTCAAGCTAAAGAGCCTTGACCGTAAACTACTACAGTTTATATAGCTACAGGTACCTAGCTAATCGTCTAATAGTATGTGGATACGCACTACTTACTGCGCGCGCAGCGATATAGCTGTTATACTATGGAAGGCTATGTCTACTGTAAAGTAAGTGGCTGCACTTGTTGCTGCACTACAAACAAAGGTATCTAATGGGCGCTGCCCGTCGAGTCAGTATCTGCTAAGTATCAAAGGGGAAACAGAGTAAAAGAGAATGGACATAAGGGAAATCGTAACAAGTAATGCCGGTCATGTATGGAGCCTTCACAGGTTATTGCGATACAGGTGGAGGAGTGGCACCATCAATAAAGAAGAAAAAAAATCACAATGTTGAGGCAGTGTTGCCAGAAAGGGCCTCACGAGGAACAGAGGCAGCGCCATTGAGGGGGGCACCAGTGGGGGAGGGTGGAGGCCATGAGGTTGAGGGGGGAGGCAGCACCATTGAGGGGGGGTCACCAACAGGGGATGGGGGTGGCCATGAGGTTGAGGGGAGAGGCCATGAGGTCCAGGGGGGGTCCAGCATTGAGGGGGGAGGCAGCACTGTTGAGGAGGGGATGCCATGAGGTCGAGGGGGCATCCAGCATCAAGGGGAGGTCGCAAGAGTGGGAGGGGGGAGGCTGTGAGGTTGAGAGTGTACAACATCAAGGGGTTGCCAGAGTGGGAGAGGGGAGGCTGTGAGGTCAAGGGGTATTGGGATCAGGAAGTTGAGCACAAGATGAGGACGAGGTTTTTGAGGTATTGAGTTTAAGTCAAAGATAAGTGTATGAGGGAGTCTGCCACAGGGAGGAATGTTATTATCATCTCCTACAAGATGTGCAATATTTATACTACACAGTTAGGAGGTATAGTGTAATGCACTCCTTTAATATATAAAGGAGGTATTCTGTAATGACTTCATAGTGACCTCATTTCCCCTATATAATTCTCCAGATAGACTTGTCTATCATTGTATATTATAGGGGGTTCCCTGGATAGCATAGGAGATAGTCTTGGCAGTCTTTGTAGTCTTGGCTAGTCTATTCCTGTATAGGAGACTGCCATTGCTCTAGGGGTTAAGGGTAGCAGCTGCTAACCCTAACCCTAAGCTTAGGACTTGTATTCCATCTCCTTAGGCTTGTTAACTGCCTTGGCTTGCCTGTATACCTGTATACTCTTGTATACATAATCCCAACACTCCCCCTCAAGCCTAGGCAGTGTAGGACAATGAGTGGAATGGTTCTGTGAATGTCATCACTCCCCCTGGAGTGGTTAATAATTTTCTTTCAGGTGCGTCAAAACCTCTGTGGATGGAAAACCCATTGGGAAAAACCAATCTCACCAAGGAAAGCTACTGAGTTATTTTTGACTGAATTCCCATCTCTTCCCTATGCCGTGAAAACTTAGGCTTTGGTAAAGCCTTTGTTAATATGTCTGCTGTTTGTTCCGGATCACGACAGTTTTGAATATCAATAATTTTGTTGGTGACTAAATCTCGGACCCAGTGATGCCGTATAGCGATATGTTTTGACCTCTGGTGAAATTGAGGGTTATGGGTTAAAATTACTGACCCTTCATTATTGCCTTGAATAATTGTCAGATTTTCTTGGGTGTATCCGAGTTCACCATACAAATTTCTTAGCCATGTGGCCTCGCATCCAGCCTCAGATAGCGCCACATATTCGGCTTCCATTGAGGATAGTGCAATAATTGTTTGTTTCTTTGATTTCCAAGTTATTGCTCCCCCTGCTGTCAGGAAAATATATCCTGTGGTGGACTTGAGATCCTCAGAATTTGCAAATGATGCATTGGCAAATCCATGGAAAAGGTTATTGTTTTCAGTCTCATCCTGGGATTTTCTGTAAATAATTCCAAGAGTTTTCGTACCTGCTAAGTACCATAGTATCCGCTTTATTGCACCGTGGTGTTGTAAGCCCGGGTTTGCAGTATATGCTGCCAATTTATTAACAGCAAAGCTAATGTCAGGTCGCGTGGAGTTTGCAATGAATTGTAGACATCCCAGTAATTTGGCATATGAATTGCTCCGATTCGGCTCATTATAATCTGGGTTTTCAATTAATTTAATATTTGGGTCCATTGGCATTCCAACAGGGTTTGCATCAATCATGCCTTCTTTATGAAGGACATTCTCAATATATTTTTCTTGAGATATTTTGATGCTATCATTGGCGCACGTAATTTCTATGCCCACGATTTGACTAGGCTCTCCAAGGTCGGTGACGTCCCATTCTGATGTTAATGCATTTTTCATATGCTTCATCATTTTATCTGCTGATGCAAAAAGCAGGGTGTTGTCTACCCATACCGTTATGATGCCTATATTTTCTTCATCCCGTCGAATATATGCGCAAGGATCTGCCATTAATCGTCCATAATCATGAATTTTAAGTTTACCATCAAATTTGTTATTCCACTCTCGGCCTGCCTGCTTTAATCCATAAAGCGGTTTAATTAGCTTGCATACTCGGCCTGTTCCATCATCACATCCTTCAGGTTGTTTCATGTATATAGTCTCTTGTAGTGTGCCATTGAGGTATGCGCCCTTTATGTCCATCTGTTGTATTTTTAGACCTTTCTCTGATGTGAGTGCTAAAATCGCCCGGAGTGTGTCCATTTGTACAACTGGTGTCCGTAAAGTCGTAACCGGGTCTTTGTGCATACCCTTTTGCAACTAGCCTCGCTCTGTATTGTACAATTTCCCCTTCTTTATTTCGTTTCCAAATAAATACCCATTTATTTGAGATTGGAACGGCATCTGGAGTTTTTTTGACAAGTTCCCAAGTACCCTTTTCTTTGAGCAAGTCTAATTCAATTTGCATTGAATCTTTCCATTCCGTCCATTCCAGGGATTGTTTTGCGTCTTTGAGACTGTTTATTTCGTCTCCGGCTATTATTGCATAGGCTTCTTCTATATTTAGAAAGGTTTCGTCATCTTCCTCTTCCGCAAGGTGGTAAAGATGTTTGTAGTCAGTACGAATTCCACAAGTTTTCCGTGGTTCATTATCACTTGCACACGTCTTCCGTGGTCTAGTGATATCTATGTTTCCCTCATTTTCATTCCGTTTACGCTTCCGAGGCTGCCTTGCCGGTTCCGTGATCCGTTGATCGGAGTTACCCGTTGGCGGCACATTCGGTGTTTCCCCACCAGACTCCCCCTCCGTTGAGGGTGTAACATCAGTGTCTTCGGGAGGCTCAGGTTCATCTGTAGCGTCTATAAGCCGGAAGTTCTGAGAGGTGAGAACATTTCTTGTTTCGGCATTGTAATATTTTATTGCTCCCGCGCCGTTGTCATATCCAACATATGCACGGCGCTTTGATTTAGGTAGCATTTTTCTTTCTTCTTTCTGGCCTTGTAATAATACCCATACTGGGGCTCCAAATTCACGTAAATTTGATATGTCCGGTTTTTTATTGTGCCAGCCTTCATAAGGTGTTGTTTCCCGAAGATGTTTGGTAAATGATCGGTTCCGGATATAGGCAGCATGTAAGACTGCAAATTCCCATAAAAATTCTGGAAGCTGGTTAGCAGCCAGCATTGCTCGGGATAGCTCAACCAGGGTTCTGTTCATCCTTTCCGCAACTCCATTCTGTGATGGTGAGTATGGTGTGGTAAGCCGATTTTCTATACCTCTTTCTTTGCAATATTTTTCCAGTTTTTCATTAACAAATTCTTTTCCACAATCAATTTGTATACCATTCGGCTTCTTGCCTTGTGTTTCCAAATGGGCAAGGTAATTTATTACCCCCTGTGCTGCATCACTTTTCTCTTTGAGGCATTCAATTGTGATGAACCTTTTTTAGCATCATCCACAAATAGGAGATAATAATATTTGCCATTAATAGATTTGATGGCGTATTTTCCCCACAAGTCTATATGGGTTAATTCTCCTGGTTTTGTGTTTCTTTTTGTCAACTTCGGAAAAGGCTCCTTGTGTTGCTTTGCACTGATGCAAGCTTCGCAATCCGGTTTAGGAGTATTTTCGTCGACATTGAAACCGATCACCAATTTTCGGCTCAATAATTGTTGAAGTCCAGAATATCCTACATGTCCAAATCGTCGGTGCCAAGTTTCCCAACTAAGTGGTTTAACGTTTCCGACGAATGTTTGATTAACGGCAGGAGTTTTAGACGGCTTGCTTGAATTTTTTAATACCATTTTCATCTTGTATAAATGGTTATTAATTTTCTTTCCTTCTGCAAGTTGTTGTCCATCTTTTGTTGTGAGGATTAGTTTTCCTTGTCCTCCAATATATTTTCCGCCGGCCGCATCCCATTGCCCCAACGAAATTAAATTGTTTCGTGTTCCAGGCACATGTAGGACGTCTTCCAGATGAATATTAAAATTTTGATTATTGCATGTTGAAATTATTTCAACAGTTCCTTTGCCTGCAATTTTAGCTTCCAATCCACCTACCCCAGTTACGGAATTATTTTTCATTGGAGTGTATGTTTTGAAGGCGTCTCTTTGATGCGTGACATGTGATGTTGTTGCTGAGTCAGCCAGCCAGTCGTAATAGATCAAACGCTCGTCCATTACGGCATCATTACAAGCATCATAGGAATCAAAATTATAATGTTCTTCTTGAGCTGAAAATGCAATAAATTCCTCCACAGCATTGGACTGTTCCACAGGTTTTATTTTTCCTTTTTCCTTATCTTTCTCCTTTTTCTTCCCCCAACAATTTTTTGCCTGATGTCCGATTTTTCCACAATTATGGCATTTATTGCCTTGGAATTTTTGGCATTTACTGGACCAATGTCCAGGGCGCTTGCAATGATCACAATATGGCTTCAGGGATTTTTTACGATCGGTAAGACGATTTTCAAGGGTTTTCTCCTTTTGGGTGGTCGTCTGGGTTTTAGCCAGGTTAACAATTCCGCCGGAGTTATTATTCCCGTTATTCCTATTTTGCCGAAGTTTATATTCTTCCCTTAATAATCCAATAAATGCGTCTGAAGTTAGGCGACGCTTTGGATCTAAGTCATTTGGATCATTTGCATTTCCATTGTAGGGCTTGACATATGTTTGCCAAGAGTTTGGTAAGGATGCCGAAATGATTGATTTAAATCGGGTATCTGAGATATGGAATTCTATATTTGGAAACCTGTTGATCCGGTCTCGGTAAGACTTCAAGACGTCCAAATGCTTTAGGAGGTCGTCGGAATTATCAGCCTTTGTCTCATATAATAGACACTGCAGTTGATTAACTGTCTGATGCGCCTTGTTTTCATGAGTGACCGATAATGCGGTATACATAGCTTCTGTGCTTTGTTTTGATCCGACGTGATTTATTTGCGAGGAGGTGACGTTGTGAATAATCACTTGTTGTGCCCACATGTCGTTTTTGTCCCAGTTATAAGCGCTGGCGAGGTCTATGTTTTCTTCTGGTCGCTTTATTTGTCCAAAGACATATCCTATTATGTCACAGTTAATAAAAACTCGTAACATTCTTTCTTTCCATTCATGCCAATTTTCATCCGTCAAATGATCGCGATCGGCGATCTTGTTTACGTTTGAATATTCTTTGGTACGAATTAGGGGTATTGCCGTAGGTAATTGAATATTCCCTAGTGGGCTGTTATTTTCTTGGCGCATTTCTTCTGCTCTTTGAAGAATTTCCGGGGGGATATTCACTTGTCTTTGTTTCTGTTTTGCTTTGGAGACATAAACTCGTGTAGGGTTTTGTTCTGTTGCTGAAGGTGCGCTGGGCTCTTCAAATAATGACTCCATGTCATCACGGTCCCCAACATATTCCAATTCTTGATCCATGTGCCCCTTTTTAATAAGTTAGTTAAAATATTGGCCAGGGCCCATAACCTATTGGGATCAGGAAGTTGAGCACAAGATGAGGATGAGGTTTTTGAGGTATTGAGTTTAAGTCAAAGATAAGTGTATGAGGGAGTCTGCCACAGGGAGGAATGTTATTATCATCTCCTACAAGATGTGCAATATTTATACTACACAGTTAGGAGGTATAGTGTAATGCACTCCTTTAATATATAAAGGAGGTATTCTGAATGACTTCAAAGTGACCTCATTTCCCCTATATAATTCTCCAGATAGACTTGTCTATCATTGTATATTATAGGGGGTTCCCTGGATAGCATAGGAGACTGCCATTGCTCTAGGGTTAAGGGTAGCAGCTGCTAACCCTAACCCTAAGCTTAGGACTTGTATTCCATCTCCCTAGGCTTGTTAACTGCCTTGGCTTGCCTGTATACCTGTATACTCTTGTATACATAATCCCAACAAGGGGGTGTTGCCAAAGTTGACTGTGCCAGCAGGGGAGGCAGTGGCATTGAGGGGGCAGTGGCATTGTTAATGGTGGTAGTGGTGGTGGGAGGCATGTGGGGGATTTGAAGTTGGTAGCTGGAGCTGCCAATGTCATTGTGTGTTTGGTAGAAAATAAATCATCAAAAAAAGATGGCAACTGTCAAAAATAAAATCAAAAAGATGGCATCCATCAAACTGCCAAAAATGACCCTAGCAAAGATGGCCATAGCAAACTTAATAGGGGTATATAAGGCCTCTAGATTTCTGGCTTTTGATTCCCTGGGCTTGTCCCCTCTTGTGTCAAAAAAACTAAAATAGTAAAATTATTATAGTAAATATTAATACTAAGTAAGTAAGACCAGGTCTGGTTATTAACCGGTCTTAACTTGTCTTTACCAGTTACAAAGCATAATTTAATACCATGTAACCATAACTGTAATCGATTGTAACTGACTGTAACTGAGACCGATGGTCTGGTTACACCAGTTGCAGTTGGTTGGTTTTCCAGTCCTAGTGACTGGACCTTGAAACACTAACCAGCACAGTTGCTTGGAAGCACATCATCCTTTATTTTACAATTGTTGTCTCATTGAAAGGGGCTACTCATTTTTTCTTTCTGTGCTCATCTGATCTGTCTCTATCTGACTTGTCTCTTTTCTTATCTATGACTCATACTTACCTTGATCCTCAGGCAGTGCCCATACCTTCATACCTGTGTATATTAGTATTGACTGCAGTAGTTACCTCATGTCTCTACACCTTTAGCATAGCATTCTAGCATAGTATGACTCTTACCTACCCAAAGTACAAAGTAGCATACAATTGGATGATAACTAGATAGCTAACTAGTATAAAAGCTGTAGTAGATAATGGTCAAGGCTCCTTAGCTTGACCTAGGCAATCTAACACCTTTACTGCTAAACAAACCAATCTTGACTTAAGTCTGAGAGCCTCAGCTTAACGTCTTTTGAACTCAATGAAGAAAGCCTCTTCGTTAACAAACTCAATAACTTGTACTTAGTAGTCGAGGCTCTCACCTTAACACTTTAGATTACATAATCACTTTTCCCAGATTTCCTCTGGCTCATCCTCCTGACACCCATGAGCATGGGACACAGTAGAAACATAATCCAATGGGTCAACATCATCACACTTCCTTCTTGATGTTGGATGTTCTGTGGAGTAAGAAACCCCAGGATGCATGTGAGGGTCATGAAGGGCCAGCATTGACTCACCTTTAGTGACACTAGTCATGTATTCATAACCATAGGACATGATCTCTAGATCTTCAGAGTGGGGCATATGTTGATCCTCAAACTTGTGTCCAGTGTAAGTCATCAAGTCTGTTGATTTCAGTAGGGAATGGTCAAGAAGTGACCCTTCAAGCTGCTTGGAGTCATGGAAGGTGGGGTCAAATCCAAACACATTATACTTACATATCTGCACAACCAGATCATCATGCTCATCATCTTCATCATCTAGGTTGATCCCACATGCTGAAGTCATTGATGTGGCTGAACTGTAGGCACCATAGGCCACTTCAGGGATAGGGCATATGGGCGATGAGCGCTGAGGATAGTTCAGCCAAATAAGCAGCAGTGTGGGGTGCAGGAAGGAGACGTTGTGCCACTAGGAGAATAATGGGTCTTCAGGCACTTTGAGTTCAATATGCCCCATGGATTTATCCAGGCATCTTCTTCATCAGAGTCAAGGGGGTTGTGTTTCTGTTGAGATAGTCTGTCCAGTGCTCAATGCTTCTCTGCCAGAACATGGTTGATTTCAAAATCAAAAAGTGACAGGTACATTACCCATCTTGTCATAGGGGCATTGGGGAGATCACCAGGTGTCTTGATCATCTGAATCAAAAATTTTGCATCAACATCCAGGTAGAAGTGTATTCCCCATATGTGGTGTCTGAGCTCCTTCAAGGCATGGAAGCCTCTAAAAAATTTGCATTTGGGCTGAGAATACCTTGATTCAGTCTTGCTGAAGGTGCATGATCTGAAAAGGACCAGATGCTTGTTGTCTCTAATTTGTTGGTGAACAACCCATCCTGCACCAATAATGCTTGAGTCCATGGCAACAATCACCAGGCCATGGTCCAAGTCTCTAGGTTGAGGGGAAATCAGTCCTGCAGTCTCGTAGTCCAGTTGAGCCAGAACTGGAGCCATTGACACCAATCTCTTAAGGGTTTCTTGTGCTTCTTGTGCCTGATTGTCCAAGTAGAATTCTTGATCCAGACCTTGAGTCAGAAGAGTCAGTGGCTTAGCTATTGTCAAGAATCCCTGTATCCATCTTTGGCTGACCCCCATGGTTCCCAGGAACCTGCAGATATCAGTCATGCTGGCAGGTGCTGGCCAGTTCAATATCTTGTTTGCCAGTCCATGCATGAGGTGCCAGCCTTCCCATTGTACAGTTGTTTCTACTATCCCTAGCTTTGGTGTCACTAAGATGAATTTCCAGCCAGAAACCATGATCCCTGCAGTGATAAACCTAACCAGAATCCTGTCAAGTGTGGTCAGATATTCATAGATGAACCTTTGAATTCTGGGCAAGATCTCCATATCTTTGTAAGTTGAGAGGGGGCCTTTTGCTGTAATGTCATCAATGAACACATAACTGCATTGTGGTTTGTCTTCATCCAGTGTGTGAAAAATGCATTGTTGAAACTCTGGCACCAAATTTGTTGCTCCTTGGGGCAACACAGTGAGCTGGCTAGGGCCAATCAAAGAATTGAATGTTGTCAATGGCCTCAATTTTACAGCCAGGACATGCCCATTGTATCCTGAGAACAAGTCAGCTAGTCCATAGATTGTGTGACCCACATGACTCTCCATGAAGTTGTCTACTCGCAGGGGTAAAGCAGCATCCCAAATCATAACCTTGTTAAGTTTCTGCATGTCATGTATAATTTGTAGTCCAATCTTCTTTGCAACTGTAAATATTCAGGATTTGTAAGAGGCAGTCAAGTATTCGTATTTTCCAGCATCCCATTGTTCAATAAGTATCTTCTGGACCATATCTTCAATAGGCTTTAGGAACATGGATTGGGGTTGCACCCAAGGTGTGTGTTTGATGACTGGAATCCTGAGAATATAAACAAGTAAGTCAATTTCAAGAGGTAATAGGAAGTTTTCTGGGATTGTTTTCAGGCAAGGTTGCAGGATGGGATGACAGGATGGGATCATGGGGACAATGGGACAATGAGGCTGATAGTGAGGACAATGAGGTGAGGGGAGGAGGGACAATGGGGACAAGGGCAAGAGGAAGATGAGGCATGCGGGTCTGGCACCAGGTTGCAGATTTTTTTGTTACCTTCTGGCTTGAATACACACATAACCTCCTTCACAAAGAGCAGGTCAAATTTCAATTAGTTCTACTGCACTGTTTATGCTCTACTTGATACATGATTAAATAGTAACAGTCAAATACCATGATTCAAGCATCAATTCAGTGAACAATGCAAGGGGGATTCAAAGGGTGATTCAACAAGCCAAAAACATGGCTTGAATTGTCAAAAACTTTGAATCATAATTCAACCACAATGATCCAAAGGCAATTCGTGGCGGACCTATTTTGTTTGTTTAATTTCAAATTGAATAGGTCACAAGATGACTGATGGAGTCAACATGAGTTCCTGCTGACAACATGGAGCCTATGGTTGGAAAGGGCTGGATGTAGAAAAAAAATGGTTATACCTACTCTATAACAAATGACAAATTGAGTATTTATATCTAAAAGCTGAATTGTATGATCAATCACATTAAAAAAGTTGATGGTAAAAGCTATAAGGTGATTCACCAATGATTCCCCAAATGGAATTGAATGTGAACTGCCTGTGAATTGTTTGTTGAATTGACACTTGAATTGAGGTATTTGACTGCTACTAATGAGAGAATCTTCACCTTGAGTGGCAATGAATCTCCTTCAAACCACCTAATACTATTCTACAAGCATCTACACCTAGTCTACACTAGCTACAAACCATCAACAACTATTCTACACATGTCTACAGACTGTCTACCACTCTTCTGCAGTTGTCTACAGTCTATCACTTCTAAGGTAGGTCTTGTTCAGATCCAACTTGATCACATGATCAAAGAGTGACAGGGAGTGACATTTTGGCAGAGGCGACCAGTAGAACATTAATGTACACCATAAAACAGCATAATTAAAAGATCAGAAACCTGAAAGAGTTTCTAAAACATATTCTCCAGAGTTCTTAGATTACCGATTTCTTAATTTTCATTGTAGAAAAGCTCCATTAGATTTTTGGTGTTTCAATCTAATCAAGGTTCCCAATTGGGAAGCCATTAATGCCACAGCAACAAACACTTGCATTGTGAATATTCTATGATGCATTGACCATATACCCATATTTAACTTATATTATGCCATTAAAGGGGAAATTTAACTTAATCAATCTTGGCAGCTAGGCCATTAGAAAGAAGAAGAAGAATGGTGACATTAGCAGTGGTGGGGCCAATTTGGAAAAGGAAAATGTATATATCTGCAACACCACTGCGAGGGCCAGTTACTTACCAATTGTCATTACATACAGTCAGCTTTCTCATACCACATAGCCTCAGGACTGGCTATAACCTTATGCAAGATGAGATATATGCAATATGGAAATATGTCACACTGTGAGACAACTGTGACCCCCCTACAAAGTGTGATATTAATTCTACTGCTGTTGAGTATACAATTAAACTACTCTAGTCCACTGTAAAATAGCTATCCGATAATGATTGGGTGCACTTGAGAAGATCATCATGCTGTAGCTGCGCTCTGTACCTGTGTAAATGATGTGGCAATTTGAGAGAAGAGTCAAGGTCCCCATAGTTAATGCATGCCTTCTCAAGCAATGCACAAAGATGTATAACCTCTCAACAATGAAGATACTTATCCGAGTCACTGTTCTCATCATCTTTATCATTGTCTGAGTCATTGAGCTCAATTACCTCACCCTGAGTGACAGCCATCTCATGCTTGACCTCAGCAACAATATCTGTGTCACCTCTGTCAAATCTATATGGTGAATCATCAATTTCATGCTCTCCAATTGGGTTGATGAAGTCCTCAAGGGTGGGTGGGGGTCCTATGATTTGCTTGCACCTGACTAGTTTCTTGACAGAGTTCATTAAGTCTTTTTCCACTTCAATGATTTGAGAGTCAGAAAAGGATGTGGGATCAGATCATGCATGAACTAGTGGCGATAATCTGATCCTTAATCATGGCAATTGAGTCATCAAGGAAAGCTGTGCTAGTGCTTCTTGAGCTTGTATTACATGGCCCTTAGCATTCATGACCACATCGAGAGCGGGCTGCCAATCTTGTGCATTGTATCGACTACATCAAGTTTTCATGCTTCTTCTCTTTGGCCATCCTTGCAGAAGTTTTCAGGGCATCCTTTGGAGCAGGAACTTTGGGCTTTTGCTGGTAGGGTTTGGGCTTTTCATGAGGCTTCTGAGTAGGTTCTGGGGGCATTTTGTGAACCACATAGATTTTCAAGGAGTTCCTTATGAGGTGAAAAGTAGCTATCATTGTTATATATTGTGTTTTTGGGCATGCCCAAATTGCTGACTGGGTGATCATCCACAATTGCTGCTACAAATGCAGTGGTTTGATACTGCATATTGTTTCCACCAGACCTATGCATTATGCTTGTAATATCCCTGCATCCCATGGTGGTTCCAATGCAAAAGCTATGCAGCAAGAGAATTATGCAGGATTACATCATGCATTATGAGAAAGTTGGCTGTAGTACCAGTGACTCCTGTCATGGGGATGTTAAAGAAGCACTATCCCCATGAGAGACACATTCTGATCTTTGACAATGCCACAACACACCTTTCAGGAAATCAAGGGGATGCTGGCATGACCAGGCAGAGTTTGTAAGCAGCAAGCAGGCCAGTGCTGATTTGTATTGAAATATACTGCAATATATGGATTTGATCAAGATAATATAAGAGATTTATAACTGATAGCTAGATCCAATAATTGTGAAAACAGATCATTTATGTCCAAGGCAGGGAGAGAATAGATATAGCTTTGCAAAGAGTAGGAAATAATCATACGGGTTTGACCTGCATAATGCATGTAACTGATCCATGGATTCAATAATTGTGACAACAGATCATTTATGCCCAAGGCTGGCAGAGAATAGATATAGCTTTGCAAGGAGTAGGAAATAATTATATGGGTTTGATTTGCATAATGCATGAATTTTGTAACTGATCCATGGATTCAATAATTGTGACAACAGATCTAGTCTTTGCAGGTCCAGTTGCAGCAACCGAAAAAAACCGGCAACCCAACCGGACTGCAACTGTGGGCAACCGGACTTCCGGTCGCAGTTGGGCCTCATAGGGGTATTGTGTGGTTGCAGTTGGCCATATTTGAGAAGTACTCAAACCGGTTGACAACCAGTTACAACTGGTTGCAACTGGCCAGTTATCTACTTGTATATACACTAATATATACTATATTATTTACTTATATACTTATTTTCTTAGTGAGGTTGGGGCATGCCCAAGTGACAATGGCAGATGGGCAAGGGTTTATATACCTTTGGCTCATTTGCATGTGTTTGCACATGTGTTGTGCAAGTATAAACGATGACGCGTCGTGACACGTTTGTGTTTGCACACGCTTGTACTGATGATCAAGATGCATCATCTTTTTTTTTCAACCATTTCAACTTTTCCCCCACGACGACCACCTCTACGATGTCCGCTGTCCTCTCATCCATCCCCCCTCTCGTTTGCCATCCCCCCTCTCGTTTGCCATTCCCCCTCACGTTTGCCGTCCCCCCCACTTGTCTGCCATCCCCCCCCACTTGTCCACTGCGCCCCCGTCATCCGCTGTCCTCCCCCTCGTGTTTGCCATCTGCCCCCTTGTGCTTGCCATATGTCCCCTCACGTTTGCCGTCTGCCCCCTCACATTTGCTGTCTGCCCCCTTGCGAGTCACGTTTGCCATGCCCCCTCACTTTGCCATCCCCCCCTCGTGTTTGCCGTCCCCCCCCCTCGTGTATGCTGTCCCCCCCCTCGTGTTTGCCATCCCCCCACTTGTCTGCCGTCCCCCCCTCTTGTCCGCCATCCCTCGCCTCAACAGCGAGTATGGCCACCATTGTCAGTGTTCCCCATCCCCCCCACCTTGAGGGGGGGATTGTTTTATTTATTTGTATACAGTCGAACCCCTCATAACCCATACCTCCAATAACCCATAATCCCTTATACCCCATAGCCTGAGCTGTCCACCAACTTGGTTCACAGGGAATTGCATACCATAACCCATAGGTCCGCAGTAACCCATACCCCATACCCCTCTGTAGGTAAAACCCATAGGTTTTGCCTACCATATTAGGCTTAGTCCCCTAGCAAATAAGTATTTGCCGATTTCCTCAGCCATCATGGCGAATGAGTACCCCCAAAGGTGATGGAGGTTGTGATATGCCACCAACTTGAACAGATAGCTCGAGAAATAAACTTTTAGAATTTTTTATCACACATATGGCCCTTAAACCGCTTGAAGCTCTCAAGAAAGGTCTTGCTAAGTTTACAGAAACTATCAAAACTCGGAAAAAGGAACTCAGTGCAAGGTTAGCTAGAGCTGAAACCATTTCATCATTACATGAGCACTGGTTGGACAATGAAGCAAACACCATTGATGAGCAATGTGTTCTTGACACCCTGGAATCAGCCTCAGGCTATGAGCGAGGATTAGCGCAGTTGGATGAAAATGGAAAGGCAATCGTAAAGAAGCGGAGGGAATGGGCAGGTGAGTTGGTTAAGGTTGCGGGTAACAAACGAAATCGTATGAGTTTTTCATGTTCAAGAACAGTGCACCATTCACATTTCTCAAAAAGATTCCACATATGAGAAAGAACCTAAGCCAACCAAGAAGAAATCCCAGTCAGATACACCAGCTGCCCCTGTGTTTACGAAGAAGGAAAATGCAACATTGGCTCAGCACATAGAAATCCTTGACTGGCACCACAAAAACGGCCGAAACCAGTCAGAAACGGCTGGCCATTTTGATTCAATCTACCCAAACCTTAAAATCAAACAGCCATTGGTTTCGTCATGGATCAGAGAAGAGACTAAATGGTGCGAGAATTGGGAAAAGTCAAACCATCAAAGTGACCGGACTGCCAAACGAGCTCGACAGACAGAACATCCTGAGGTCTCCGAGATGATGTACTTATGGGTCTCAAAGGCCATGAGTGATGGGATTCTGCTGACTGGGGAAGTCCTTCACCAGAAATGGAACTGGTTTGCAGATTTGGTTGGTGTTCCACAAGACAAAAGGCTGAATTTGAGCAATGGACAAAAGGCTGAATTTGAGCAATGGTTGGTTGGGATGATTTAAGGACAGAAATGGCTTGAGGGAGATGAAGTGACATGGGGAAGCTGGGTCAGCAGATGTTGGCACTGTGGAGTGGGAGAGAAAGCAAATTCAAGAACTCATTGAGAAGTACGGATATGAGCTTCGCAATATCTTCAACATGGATGAAACGGGTCTTTTCTATGGGTACCTACCTATTTCCATGTTTCCAACTTCAAATCTAACTCCAATCATAGAATGGCACCAGACCGAGGCTTGTCAGACCATAAACAATCGGGAGTTAAGGGCAAGAAGATCAGGTTGACGTATGCCTTCACATCAAATGCCGACGGATCTGAGAAACTCCCACCTCTTGTCATTGGGAAAGCAGCGTGGCCACAAGCTTTCAAGAAGAAGACTGGTACTCAGCTGGGGTTTTACTACCGAAATAATGCAAAGGCTTGGATGACTTCCCAGATCTATCAAGACTGGATTCAGCAGTGGGATCACAAGCTCCAAGAAAAGAAACGGAAGATACTGCTCCTTCAAGATAACTTTTCTGGTCATATTGTTCCCGATGGCCTCCAAAACATTCGAGTCAAAAACTTGGAGCCAAACCTTACTGCACATGTCCAACCAAAAGACCAAGGCATCATCCAACGCTTCAAAGCCCACTACCGCACCAGTTTCATCCAACGAGCTGTTGATCATTACGATGAGGGCATAACGCCTTCCCAGATCTATGACATCGATCAGCTGCAGGCAATGCGAATCGCAGAAGCTGCATGGCGCGAGGTTGATACAACTACAATTCGAAACTGCTGGCGCAAAGCAGGAATCTTACCAGAAATGGACTCAGCTTCTCGTACAATTCAACCTTTGTGGTAGGGCAAGTTGGCCTACTCGTCAACTTCCCCGCCCAGGGTATATCTGTTCCAACTCCTTTGTCAAGTGCCAACATGGAGGGACAACAGTATATCCCTGTCTTTAATCTCTTCACAATTTCCGCTTTCTCAGGTTCCTCACCTGACAGCCCCACTTTCGGTACGATGGAGTGGTCCCGGTTTTTCATTTATCTTTTGATGATCTCTTTCTCGATATGGCAACGACGTCAATCTGTCACTCGGTCCGGTTCCCCTTCCAGTGCTAGTCAAGATCCAGATCAACGGGCCAAACAGTTGGATGGTAGGGTTGAGAGGTGTCGTCTGGCGACTCTCTGTGCTTGCTGGGGGCCCAAGTTGCGTTAAGTCAATAGAGAGTCCCACCGGCAGACCCCTCCCCGAGTCATTCCCAGTCTGTGAAACCTTGCGACGAGGACTTGGCAACACCATTCCGACATCACATCAAGATCTTGGACTTCATTAGTATTCTATTGTGATTCTTTCTTAGTCTATCTCTCTTGTTGCTTGGTCAGGCCGGCGCAAGAGAACGTGCGCGGTCCGAGTCTTCTCATCTTTACTGCAAAATGTATATAAGGTATCTCCCCACCTCTCGAATGGGACCAGGTTACCTCTGACTCACCCTCATCATTCCCTCACAAGTCCTCAAGTCTACTACACACTAAGGTGTAGTCTCTAAGTTAAGTTCTCAAGTCCTCAAGTCACTGTGTGCTCTCGAAGCGATTTTTCCTTCATATTCCCTGACTCTCAACCCTTTGATCACTTTGTTGATCGTCGTCTTACATTGGCCGTGTCCCCTAGCATTGACATACCTTCATTTTTCACTAAACGAGCTAAAGGCTCGGTGATCACTTGTTTTCCTCCCTTTTTCCCATCCACGCTTACCTCACATCTCGCGACGAGATGACCTCGGCATTGGTTCCCCAATAGGACCATTGACCCTGCCACACCTTTGATCCCCATCTCTTCTCTTCTCCATGATCCTGCCACCTCTGAAGCAGACCCAGTTGCTCAAGCAGAAAAGCAAGTCAAGGCTGCGCTTGATGATCTGGTTGCCACGGGAGCACTTCAGGGGAAAAATTGAATGGACATCGAGTCTCTTCTCAATCCAGCTGACAAATCTCAAGTCTTGACAGGCACATCAGACAAGGACATCTATCAGGCAGTTATAGACTCCATTGCAGCACGTGAAAACATTGAGATAAACGGCGGAGACGATGTCAACGAAGATGATATACCCATCGAGCCTCGCCCAACTTGGCACGACGTTCTCAAGGCAGCATCAACCATCAACAGATATCTTGATGACTTAAACAATCCCATCGCCCGTAAACTCGAAGGACTTCTGGGCTTGTTCAATAGGCAACTTCGCCTTGAGGAGTCTCAAAGCACAAAGGAAACTGTTATAACTGACTTTTTCCAAAGATTATAGATTATAACATCTGAATTCATCTATAGTAACATAATTTAGATGAGCCCATAGCCCTATTTTTTTTCTACTATTTTTTACGATTTTTCGGTGATTTTTAGAGTCCATTTTTAGCATACCTCTTCAAACCCATGACCCCTCATAACCCATACCCTGGGGCGTCCACCGAGGGGTATGGGTTATGAGGGGTTCGACTGTATTAGGGTTGTTCACAGTAAACATTTTTGGGCCATTTTCGGCTCATTTTCGGCTTCATTTTTGGATCATTTTCGCGTGTTTGGCAGAAGAATGATCAGAATGATCCGAAAAATGAAATGAAAAATGACATGAAAAATGGCTACTGTGAACACTCTGGAAAGCAAAAATCATAAAAATGAAGCAAGAATGCATTTTACATGGTCCTCAGCAGTGCTGGCAAGTACTCGGCACATTCAAACTCCACCTTAAAGGACTTGGTGATATTTTTTTTTCTCGAGCTTCACTAAAATGGTACTACTAGTACCTTATCATAGTCTTAACTTATTGTTCAACATGCACTGATAAACATGTATATTCGTTTGTACTACATACTGACAAAAACTATGAATAAAAAAGGGGCCACATGCAGAAGGCGGGCCCCGTCATGGTGGCTCCCCCTGTGTCGTGCTGTGGCAACCCCCATTACACCGTGCCCACCGCCCTGGTACCCCATCGCGTCGTCTCCTCAGCACCCCATGTCCACGCTGCGAGCAGTTGGCTCACAACAGTGGTGGGGGGTGCTGTTGTTGCCATCAGCCCTTGTTGTCGGTCCTCATTCTCATCATTGTCATTGTCATTGGAGAGAGGGGGTGGTGATGTGGCCATTAGCACCCGATCCCCCCCTGTGAGCAAATGCTCACAGCGGTGGGTGGCGGGTGCTGGGCTACCCCCCCCCCCCCCCCCCATTCTCATTCCTTCCCAATGCGTCGTCATCGTCGTCGGCCAGGGTAGGGGTCCACCCCGCGAGCAGTTGCTCGCAGCAGTGTTGTCGTGGGGTAACCACCACCCTGCAAGCAGTGGCTCGCAGGCGAGGGGCGGGTGCCGCGTGGCAGGTTGGGTGGGAGTCCCCCCCGTCAAAAACCAAGCCCCCCACCCACCCCGCAAGCAGGGGCCCGCAGGGCTGTGTGAGGGGCTGTTTGGGGCTGCTAGAGGGAGGGGGGAAGGAGGGGGGAGCATGGGGGGGGGGAGGGTCAGTGACATGGCAGGAACAGGGGGGGTGCGATTCGGGGCGCACCTTGCTGGTACCCCGCTCCTTGGCCTCCCGGCACCACCCTGGGGCCGTCCAATTCCCCTTCGGGCCCCTCACATCCCATTTGAGTGGGGAGGAGGGGCGGCACGCCTGGTGTTCATTGTTACAAATAGAAAAGCTGAAATTATTCTTTTTGTTAGCTAAAAAAGAATTGATAAGAAAAAAACTTACGATGAGGCCTGCGGCTCCCATAGAGTTGGAGTACGAGAGGGGAGGGAGGATATAGGAGGGCGAGGGGGCGCTGTGAGGGGGGCGGCCGTCGTTGTTGAAAATGCCAAACTGAAAAATAAAATTTATTACTTTTGAAACAAAATTGATAAGTTAAATAAAAAAAATACTTACCATAGGGCCACAGGCCCCATGGAGATGGAGAGGGAGGGAGGGAGGCGGTGTCGTGGGTGGTGGTGGTGGTGATTCTGAATGGTGAGCTGGCAGTCACGACACGTGGTGACGCGTGGTGAGCTGGCAGTCACGATGCGTGGTGATGTGTGGTGACTGATGGTGACGCGAGTGTGAAAAAAAATAGTATGTGGCTCTCGACAGCGTGGGAGTAGGCACGGCGGCAGGTGTTGATGGAGTGGTGGTAGAGGAATGAGGGAGGTAGCATCAATGACGGTGGTGGTGGTGGATGATACATCGATGATGTAGCGGATTGAGCCTGTCGTAGTGGAGATTGAAACAACAACAAAAAGGGAACGTGAAAATCTAAGGAAAATGAAAATGAAAATGGGCATTTTGGTAAAAGGGGGGGGGTGCTCCATTCTGCAAAAATGATCATTTTTCGGGTCATTCTTAACTCATTCTAAAGTTAATTTTTGAAAAATGGAAGAAAAATGAAAACTGAAAATGAAGCAAAAATGGCCCGAAAATGGCTACTGTGAACAACCCTATTATATTATATTTTAAATTACAGTAGAAAAAGTAATATTAGTAGTCAGTATGTATTGTAAGTGACTATGTAGATGTCGGTTGCAGTTGGTCCCAACTGACTGCAACCGACTGTAACCAGGTCAGGTTGCGACCGGTCTCAACCGGTCACAACCACCTGAGCAACCGACACCAACCGGTTGTACCCAGTTCGGTTGTCAGTTGGTACTTTTTGATGCAAATGACCAACTGGTTGGGGTCCGGTTGGGGCCGAAATGGCTGAACAACCGGACCCGACCAGACTTTAAATCTCTAAACAGATCATTTATGTCCAAGGCTGGCAGAGAATAGATATAGCTTTGCAAGGAGTAGGAAATAATTATATGGGTTTGACCTGCATAACACATGAATTTTGTAACTGATCCATGGATTCAATAATTGTGACAACAGATCATTTATGCACAAGGCAGGGAGAGAATAAATATAGCTTTGCAAGGAGTTGGAAATAATTACATAGGTTTGAACTAGATAATAGACCATATTAGCTGTGAGGGATCTCAGGTAAAGCCACAGTCAAACTTAAGTAAAAAAACACACCTAAACCATCATTTTGAGTGAAGCAGGCCATTTTCATGGGGTTCCCAAGCAAATCTTCTATATACATGACTTCTATGATATCCAAACTAACCTTGTGCATGCCACTTATGCCATTTATTGCAGTATCTTTATTGTAAGAGGCAGAGAGAAAATGCCAGTCAAAAATGTGAAGTTATCATAATCTCCCTATTTTGGAGTTTTATTAACTCTTACACCATCCCTACCACTTCTAAACACCTTAAGAATCACTTAATGGTTGTTTTACACTCACAGGGACCCATAATTTATTGTTTAACAGCTCAGTTATGTCCTCATGCTCTAAAACAACAATAATACAAGTCAATTAGTAGTATAAATCTATCCTAACCTCCTGGAAGTTGGAAAATGATTTAGTGACACATAATCCATAAAATACCTTATTTCACCTATGTACTAACATTGGATGTGTTACTATAGGAGTATTTGGGAGTGATTCCTGACCTTGATGTGGGTTGGGTGCATCAATCACTCAATTTCAACTCAGCTATCACACTTGTAGTAGGCAACCTCATGACCCATTTTGTGGCTTCCTCACTCACAATGGCATCTTATGTCATTGGTAAAGTTTACTTGAATTTTGCCTGGCTACAAGTTTTTAGTGCCAGATTTTTTAATTTCTTTCTTATTGCTTCTATAGACCTCAAAAAAAGATGTATTTCTGTTCTTATTCAATAACAAACAAAGTTGAAATTAAAAAATTGGCCACAAAGAAGTTGTAGAGAATATACAATATGAGAACTTTCTCTGCCACAACAAGTTGTGAAAGTTGCTGTGTAAAGAAAAAAATTGATGCTTCAGCAATTTTCTGACTGAGCCAAACAACAGTAAATAATCTGCAAATAGCAGGGATTGCCCCATTAGCTGCGATATAGATTACAAATATATCACACAATTGCTAACTTTATGTTTGAGCTCAAATTCTGAGAATTTTTAGATAAAATTGTAGTTATGAATTGGAATTGCCTTCGTTTCTTCTGCCCGTGAATGACATAGCAGTAGTTACAGCCGTTACGGTGCTCAACCGACCTCCACCTCTTTTGACCTATGCAGAAGCCATCACACACCACAGATCCCAGTGCCACATATGGCATTCTTATGAGCACACTGGCAGCAAGTGCTCCAACACTGCCACATCCAGAGCAAGAGGGCCAACATATCACTGCACCTTGGTTGAGAAACTTAAGCGAGGATGATTGTGTGAGACGATGAGCTCCCAAGTTGGAGAAGCATGAGTGTCATATCCCATGCAAGCACCCCTCGGAACTCTGCCTCGGAACTCCGACGGAACTCCGTAGGAACTCCGAGTATTTCAAATTCCTCATTTCAAATTACCTCTCCTGTTTTACTTACATCACATCCCGTAGTTTACTCAAGTCTGTTCTTCATCATAGATATCATCACGAAATTTGTACTCGGAACTCCGCAGAACTCCGCCGCAGCTACACCGAGTACTAGCCTTAGTATAAAACTACTTTACATACTTTGTATTCTAGAGTTCAAATATTAGTTGTTATCAACTTATCATTTGTCAACTTTAAGACCTCGAACTTCTATCTTAATCTTCGGACCTCCGGACCTCTGCTTTGTTCCTGTCCCTTACTTCGGACTTCCTAATCGGAACTCCGCTTTTGCACCTTTTCCTTACCTCAGACTTCCGCACGGACTTCCGGACTTTTCAGTTCCTTGCAAATTGGACACCGAGCGTAGAGAAGGGCGCAACCTCTTAAAGGTTGAAGCCAAGTCCTCGTCGTACATCGGAACTCCGCCGGACTCCGCCGATTTCCCGCGCCTTAGGATCAGTTCTTAACAGTATATTTGAACTCACACTTCTTACGCTCCTTACGACAACCCTCATTCTAATTATCCTACTCCCAGACCATGCACACTCGTAGCAGACTTCAAGTGATACATCGTCCTATTCCGACGGAATATTCCGCTACCTCCGCTAACTCCGCCGCTTCCAATACGACCCCTGAACCTACTATTCACAATGACAACTCTGGTGACATAGCACCTTCCATTCCCAACAAGCTAGGGAAAGATGGAAAGCTTACCAGAGATGAACGAGCCCGCCGTTACAGGGAAGGCTTATGCCTTTACTGTGGGATTGCCGGACATGAAACTAGGGATTGTAGCAAGGCAGCAAAAGCTAAGGCTCGTGCTACAGCTATTATTAACCCCGAGGAACCCACGGACTTTTCGGCGGCCTCTGCAGACTCACAACATTGATCCCCTCACTAGTCCCTCCAGCACGTACTTACTGGTTGCATTATTACCAACGTGCATTTTTCGGAGATCCGCCGCAACCCCGCCGTTCTTATACACTTCCTATCCCTCTTATGACTATTTATTATCCGTCTATGATCACCCTTTCTGACTGCGGCTCTCCTCATTATTAGATTCGTCTATACCTCCGATCGGACTCCGCCGCTTTTACCGGCATTTTAATGCAACAAGTAACATTGTGGTACTGGCGAGTCAATGCATCACCTTTGTCACCTGGCTTTACTCTTCCTGCTCTTCCGTCTTTTGGACTTTTTGGCTTAGGCAATTACAATCCGTTGATTGGTTAGCCCTATGGTCAAATAACTTTCCAGACTTCTGAGTATAGAGGTCTAGCACTGTTAACACCCTTGGGTAATGCTATACCATTTATTGGGAGCTAACCCTCTTACCCTCGAGCCGGGTCAACCCTCGGAAAGTGCGTCGGAGTTTCCGCGCACCTCCGATTTTTTTTTGTGTTCAACATTCTTATCCCTTCCCCAATCCTATCGACCACTTATTGTTGCACTTCCAAACCCCCACGGGACCTCCGCAAAACCCCGCTCTTACCTCCGATAATAACCTTTCTATTGCCCTCATCAATATCCAATACATGCCACGGACTTTCCATGGACTTCCGAAATCATTAATTCCTCCTCCGTCTTTAACCTCATACCACCATTAGACTTCGTGAAGCATTAACTGGACATCCGCACGGACCTCCGACGGAACTCCGCTGTGGACACCGATAATTTCGACCCCTACTTCACCGTCTTACATTACTTACATCACCTACTTCACCTTCAGACATCCTATCACAAACAGTACTTTCATTCAAGAACAAAGTCCCTCAATACCTACAAAACAATGTCACTCCTTTTTACGTATGTGTCACCTTTGCTTATAATTTACTTACCGAAACCCTGCACCATTTTATGATCTACATTCACCCTCCTTATGACCATTTACCTTTACATTTTACTACAACCCCACCATTCCTTTCATACCTTTCCCAACCCATCACTGGCAGTATATGGCCTCGAGGGCTCGGCCCAAAGGGGGAAATACTGTCATATCCCATGCAAGCACCCCTCGGAACTCTGCCTCGGAACTCCGACGGAACTCCGTAGGAACTCCGAGTATTTCAAATTCCTCATTTCAAATTACCTCTCCTGTTTTACTTACATCACATCTTCCGTAGTTTACTCAAGTCTGTTCTTCATCATAGATATCATCACGAAATTTGTACTCGGAACTCCGCAGAACTCCGCCGCAGCTACACCGAGTACTAGCCTTAGTATAAAACTACTTTACATACTTTGTATTCTAGAGTTCAAATATTAGTTGTTATCAACTTATCATTTGTCAACTTTAAGACCTCGAACTTCTATCTTAATCTTCGGACCTCCGGACCTCTGCTTTGTTCCTGTCCCTTACTTCGGACTTCCTAATCGGAACTCCGCTTTTGCACCTTTTCCTTACCTCGGACTTCCGCACGGACTTCCGGACTTTTCAGTTCCTTGCAAATTGGACACCGAGCGTAGAGAAGGGCGCAACCTCTTAAAGGTTGAAGCCAAGTCCTCGTCGTACATCGGAACTCCGCCGGACTCCGCCGATTTCCCGCGCCTTAGGATCAGTTCTTAACAATGAGCCAGGCTGACCACTGTTCCAAAGCACACAGCCACAAATTGGCAAATTATTTGGAGCCCACTTCAAAACTTTGAAATGCAAGATTGGGTTCCTGTTGATGTTTTTTGTGGCCCTCATAGATGTAATACTATTGTAATATATATCACAGCTAATATGGTCTAATGCAAGGATTTGGTAACTGATTGTCAGATACAATAAATGTGACAACAGATCATTTATGTCCAAGCCTGGCAGAAAATGAACCATGCTGTGCAGGGTAGGCAAGAATTGTGGAGCTTGATTAGTTGGTATTTATTTACAAGGCTAGTTTTTATAAAAAGGGTCACTCTGAATCATTCACAAATAATTCTGGATCATATTGCAAACAACAGGTAAGAATTGCTGTGTAATGAGCATATTTGACACAAAGTACAAACAACTTGAATAGGTGAGGGCACTTTTATGTCCAGCACTTTGCTGAGGCACCAATTTACATTATAATACTAGATAAATCTTTATCTGACCATCCTCAATTTCCTGATGAAATATCAGGGTTAACACAGGTCACTGACATACCCTGCAACATTTGTGAGTTGAAGATTTCTTCAAAATCAAGAAGGGCCAAACAAACCATCCATAGATCCTACTGCTGGGTAGAAGATAAGTTTGTACATACAATCAGGGAAATCCCTTGTGTGAAGCAAGATCAATGGATCCTTCAAAAGCATCTCTGATGGCGATCACATTCTAAGAAACCACTTGAACCTGGAAATTAAACAGGAAATCACTGAATTGGATGAGTAGTTAGGCAAGGTACAAGGGGGAAGGGACCCCAAAATGATAGGTTGTGAATTTGAACAGCACTGGCCAGAATATTGGAGACAACATGAATATCTCACCACAAGTTCTAGTATGGGACAATGGTATGGGAAGATGGATTTCTTCCTGCTGGAACACCTGAGGGCATCCGAGTCACCAACGAGTGAAGTGGGAGATAGCAGAATAATGACCAATGTTATGTCAAGTCATGTAGGCAATGCACTGCATATCACCCATAGAACTCTGAATGTGTCTCGGCAGAAAAGCACGTTTGGAGCCAACAAAATAGTAGGAAAGCAATATGGCATAACTTACCATGCACTGGCAGCATGAATAGTGAAACTGTTAGGATACAAGCCTAGGGAGATGGAATACAAGTCCTGAGCTTAGGGTTAGGGTTAGCAGATGCTACCCTTAACCCTAGAGCAATGGCAGTCTCCTATACAGGAATAGACTGGCCAAGACTACAAAGACTGCCAAGACTGTCTCCTATGCTATCCAGGGAACCCCCTATAATATACAATGATAGACAAGTCTATCTGGAGAATTATATAGGGGAAATGAGGTCACTATGAAGTCATTGCAGAATACCTCCTTTATATATTAAAGGAGTACATTACACTATACCTCCTAACTGTGTAGTATAAATATTGCACACTTTGTAGGAGATGATAATAACATTCCTCCCTGTGGCAGACTCCCTCATACACTTATCTTTGACTTAAACTCAATACCTCAAAAACCTCGTCCTCATCTTGTGCTCAACTTCCTGATCCCAATAGAAACCTCACCCAAGTAACAGTGAAGTTGCGAGTTTCAAACTTGGTATGTCTGAGTCACGACAAGTGAGTCAAGTTGTAAATATTTAGATTTTCTCTCATATGAAAGTTGTCTACCTTAACAATCTCAGAACCAAAAACCAGCAACAGGTTCAAGAAAATATATATTACTTAATGATAGTTCAGAGAGCCAGGGAGTCTCAGGATCCTGACCCTCGGGCAGGCGGTGCTACAAAATCAGTCACACTGGTGAGGCAGCTCCCCCACTCAACTCAAACGCGAGCTCACCGCAGTCACAGCATTGTCCACTGCATGCATTCACAGTGCAGTTGTGTCACACCCAACTGGGTGGCAGTATTACCCCTCAGCACCAGTGTGGTTGAAGCAAGGCGCGGTGCTACCCAGGAGGGGATTCCGTACGCATACGATCCTGCCATCATGGCACCAGTGGCTCCTGTCACACCAGTTCAGCAGGGAGTGTTTGAGCTGGACCTCACCATGGAGATGCCCAAAGACGAGTGGGTCCCCCCCCGTGCCGGGGGCAGCACTTGAGTTGAGGTAGGTGGTGGGCATATTAGGTGGCACTTGTACTTCATAGTCTGGAAAATCAGCTGCACTCATCGCACTGCTCTGGCCATTGACACCTGCTCGGGTACAGAGGCCACTAATCAAGTGGGTAAAGGCTTGAGTTGGTGCAGGCTGGGCTGAAGGAGGTGCCAGTGTGGTGAAAAATCCACCTGGGGCCCAAACAACGTGTAGATACATGTCGTTTGGGCATGTGCCCTGTCCTCATACCGCCACCCCATCCCTGTGTCCCTCTTCTGGCCGTTCGTTTGTTCAGTGGTGAGACATCGACATCAGCACCAGCGACAACGGGGTATTCATCAGCGTCAGACTGTGGGCCAACACCCCCCCCTGCCCCTCTTCCCGGGCGCATCAATGAAGAAGTAAAAGGTGTAACGCCCCCCATAAATGCGCTGTTCTTTGAATTGGGCTTGGCCTGGTGCATGTACACCAGCACGTTGAAGTCAATCAGTGGCTTGGGCTTACTTTGGGTAGGAGTGGGGGAAGTTTTGGAGACTACGGAGGGCGTGTTGGAGGTGTGGGAGAGGGCGCTGCCAGGTCGGGGGGCAGGAACGTAGCAAGGGGCATGCCATCTTTGTCTTCGGAGTCACTTGCGGGGGTGGGGTGGGTACGTGGACTGCAGGTTTAGGTGGAGGGTGGGGGTTGGGCGAAGGGGGTGTGGGGCGGGGCGGTTGGGGTTAGGACTGGAGTGGGAGGCCAGGGGGTGGGGGGAGTGATTTGCATGCATGGTTAGTGGAGACTTTGTAGAGATTGTTTTGAATGGACTCACACACTGGAACTAAACAGAAAAAGAAGAATAGTGTGCCAGTCTGCAGTGCCCGCCAGGGCTAGAAGGACTGGGTGCCATCCGTCACTTTTGGTCTGCCTATGGGGGGGGTCACACCTGAAAAAAAAATGAAGCCCTGAGTGTCAGTGCATAGGCGGGGTTCAAAGGAGGTAGCATAAGAGCATGCCCACCAGGCCCAGCACAAAGCCGGACCCAGGGCACCAGGAAGCTTGGCCCTTGAGACAGGCTCACCTCAGGCAGTCTGGTTCCAAGGTCGAATCCTGAGCACCTGAGGGAGGGCATCCCTCTGGGAGAAGGCTCGCAAAAAGGCATGTGAAAAGGCGGCGAAAGCAATGCAGGCAGCAGAGCGGCCAGGGAGAAGAGGCACTTGCCTGGCATAGGTTCAAAAGAGCTCCGTCCAGAGGACTCGTTGCGTGGAGGCATTGGCCATGAGGGTATTTGAGCCACTGGGGGGAGTCAGGGATCGAACACAGACAATGTGCAGCATCACAACCCAGGGTGTGAGAAGGGACACCTCTGTTAAGGTCGTGCAAAGTGGGGGCAGGCAGAATCGGAAAATGTGCAGGGATTCCGAAGGGGAACAAACAGGACTTGGCTTCAACTTGTAAGAAGTTGCACCCTCCTGTTGATCCGGTTGTCCCTGATTTCAGGAGTGAGTTTCAGGTACGCGGAAATGCGTCGGGGGTTCCGAGGGAGGAAGAACTAGAGAGTTGAACTTGGAATTCAACTAGAGTTAACAAATCAATATTCAAACTGGATAGCTCGACCTAATGTGCGAGCTTATATACTAAGTACAAATGTTTCTACTATAATCTAGCATAGTCTTGAAATGCAGGGTTGGTAAGAATATTACTAAGTAGTTACTAATACGTCGGGCATTGTGCGGTGTCTCTGAGGTCTGGAATATTCTACACCTTTCTTTATCCTGGTTTCTGAGTCATTCCTGTACTGCAATTGAATACCACTTTTGGAGTGATCATGTGAGTACCACTTCGGGTATCCATTGGTAAACCCGTTGGGTTTTGCGTAGCCGGCGGAACAGTGCATGACAACCTCAGACTAGATACAGACGACATCAAGTCAATCTAACAGGTCAACGCACAGCGTCTCAACCCAAAACATGCGCATAAAATTCAAGTTCAAAGGCGTCGAAGGGTGGACAAGTGGCATGCAGGTGGGTGTGGGTTGGGGGGAGGTTGTTGAAAAAACTTGAGCGACTCAGACCTAGCCGACTCAGAGTTGGCTAGGCCCAGCCCTGGGGTTAGGAGTAGCTGCAGCCAGCTTTGTACTTATTTGACTTCTTACAATATAAATAAGTTCAGCCTCAGTGTTTGCAGTGACTACGGTAGTAGTACTAAGGCGACTAGTAGTACATTTGAACAACTTGAACCACTGCAAATTTGTCAATACTACTAGTAGTATTTCCCCCCCCTATAGAAATGCAGCCCACCCATTCTGATGCAGTTGTTTGTAAACATAGCCGTTGGTGTTGAACACTACTCAAAGCAGCTCACCTCCAACTCAAGACTGGGAAAATAGACCCGGTTGCCTGCATGTATTCCAACACTATTGCATGGCATATGGTCAATTATAAATGTCATAGAAGTACAAGAACAAAGAAATACAAAAATATCCATCGCAAATTAGAGTAAACGAACGGCCAAAGCATTTCTTGGTAAGAGTGTCAGTGTGGCCGATGTTTTCTTCTATTTATCGTGTTTCATCAACCAGGCCGAGATGCCCCCGAGCCCTTCATCAATGCCTTCACCACTTGCAGTATGTCTGCTAATCATTAAAACTCATGGAACAATGTCAAGTTGAGGCCCATGTACATGAATAACTCCATAGTCACTGTGAAATTTATCAGTACTGTTATTGACGGTGTTCACATATTACATACCTCATCATCAACATCCACCTTGGACATGCTATCGTCGGAGCCATTCTGGTAAACCATATCATCCTTGTCAAGCAGATCATCCTCATCTTCAACTGCAGCTTCCTGAGAGGTGACATGGTTTTCTTGTTCTTTGATTTCATCTAACAGTGCATCTGCAACATCTGAGTTGGCCCCAAATGCGTAAGTATGCCCCACACCATGTCCCCAATGGTAGCGGATTACCATGTCACAGTCAACAAACCTAAATCCAAATGATGACAGGGCTGGGGAAAACTTAGTTGGACTAACACACCAGTTAATGTAGTAGAAAAACCAATCATTCTGATCCTTTGCAAGGTTTGAGAAGAGTTTGCCATCAGGATGCACCTGCCCACTGGAAAAGGTAGGGATGGTATGACATCCACGCAGGACATCAACTGGATTGAGGAATCCAAATGCATCTGCATGGTCCACCATGGGTGGGAAGTGAATGCGATCAAGTTTCCCAGCTTTCCAATCCAACCGGACCCCCTCTTCGACATTGAACCATCTAACCCACAAAAACTCCAGCCTCCGTGGGCGGTAGTCTTGGTTTTGTTCCCCAAGGTAGATGACATTAGCATGGAAGATGCCAAGGATCCGTGCATAACAAAATGTTTGCCTGGATCTTCTGCAAATGCAGAGTTGAGCATCATAACATCACAATGTGAAGTCCCTGTATGAATCACATCTTCTCCCCGCCAAACATCGTACGTTGTGTAGCTGACACGCATGATGTTATGCTTGTAAAACCTATCGTGTTTAAGCACAACCCCACACCAATCCCTCAAGGACTCCTCTGGGTTTTCCACGTCCCACCCATTTACCTCAGCAAGTTGTGCTCAAATCCTGGGAAGAAGATGCTGCTTCAACCTAGGGATGAAACCCTATAATAGTTTAGGCACCTTGGAAGAAATTCGAGAATTGTCGACCCACACACCTCAACAGCTGGGTCACCTGAATGCTTCTGAACAAACAGGCTGAGATGTTCAGGGGAGTTTCTGTTTGACCTATCGTGTGATGTGCTTCAGGCCTAGCCACACATTCTTCACCATCATGTTGGATTGTATGTCTTTGTGGACGCATCCATTGGATACAAGCTTGATGGCGCTCTATTCGAGTCAACTGCTGCACAAACAGCTTGCAATCGGTGCGCTTGTATCTCATTTTAGGCGTTCGGTGCTCTAACTCCCCCTGTTGAAGAGCAATTAGTCAGTGACAACCCAGTAAACTACGAGGGGCGCACTGGTTCGGTGCTATATGAATTGGTAGCGCCATATTGCCAAATGTGCTCCATATAGTTGCCAAGTGAATGGTATTTGTATGTATCTAAGTTGAATGTTTTGACCCGTCTCACTGGCATCACATCTGGTGTAGTGGAGCTAGAGGTGACAGGCAAGGAAAATGCCTTGTCCACTTCCCTCGGATGTTTGTTGGGAGGGTCAACAGATAATTGCCATGTTCCTGGTGCAGGGACAGACATGGCAGAGGGTGGGTGATGTTCAGGTCTTATTGCCGGCACAGTGAGCATTTCCACACCATGCATTGCTGACTCAACCAGACTGGAGGGCAGCACTGAAGTGGTAGTTGACTTCTTTGAAGCTCTGTGGGTGTGGGAGTTGGCTTTGCGTTGAAGTTCCCGGGTGTTGAACTTTCTGCAGGTATGGTTCACAAAATATCGGAACTTGACTCCAAGAACCTTGGTAGCCTCATCCATCAATGCCAACGTTGAATTGGTATGCATACAGGCCTTTGCAAGCCCATGCCAGTGAGCACATGCGAAAAGCAGCTGAAGGATGTCGTCGTTATCCTCGCCTTCAAACAAGCCATCAAACATGGGTATTGCACACTGACATGATGGATAAGCACAGAAGTGTCTGTTCAGGCAACATGGAAAAAAGGAATGAAGAACTCCTACCTGTAGAAGATCCTCAAAGTCATGGGTGGCGAATCTTTTCATTGCTGAGGCATTTGATGAGAACTTCCGAATCGTCCCTCTGCCAAATGAGGGGACATTTCGAAACCTTTCAGCTACTGGTTAATAGACACCAGTGTGACATAGTGAACAATGCACCGCAGATCTAGCTCATTGATGAGTGAGCCTCCTTTAGAATCAAGCATACAAAGCAAATGAATGAAGAGCACCTTCCAAATGCCCTGTTCAATTTCATGCATAAGGTCGATGACAAGTATTGAATATAAATCAAAATCAACTTCTGACAGCCTCGTGGAGAAAGCATTCTGGACAGCAGGGTCAGCATGGCTTCATCCTAGTTAGAGTGCTGATACCCACTGCTACTGGCGCTAAAGACCGGTCTCCAAGTATCTTATTAACCTTTTCCCCATCCACTGCATATCATCCCTGATAAATTGCATTCCAAGCATCTGCAACTGTATGCCTGGTAAGAAAATCATCCCTTCTTCCATGTTTGTTGTGGCATTTCTTGTCACGGAGCATGCCCATGTCCCGAAATTTCCATACCGGGATGAGACAGCACGGGCATGGGTGATGGCCTTTTTTTACCAAGGATATCAGCAGCCTAGAGGGCTAAGTGTAAGAAACATAGGATGTGAGTACCGCTGCCACTCACTTCTTGGGGTAATCAGCAGAGTATGTGAATATTCTAGGATAAAATCGGTGTATAACCCCATCCAGACACTCAACAACAAGGCCATGCTTATATGCCCTAACAAAGTTGTTATCCAGCAGGAGCATCCACTGGGCATGGAATGCCTCCCTCCGGCAATGCATGAAGAAGGCATTAGTAGGGGCTCCTCCTACGTGGACACCAGCAAAGTCCTTGAATGCATCAGGCAGCTAGCATATCCTCATCAGTGTTATGAAAGAGTTGTTAGACGGGTAGTAGGGGGCTCACTGATTCGAAATATGCTATATGGTTGCAGAGGTTTAACAATGGTTTGCAATGTCTATATTTGGATTCATTTCCGAAAAACATGTACACAGGCCATAGTTTTGTTTTCCCAAAGGAGGTGAGAAGGGTCTCATCCAACCAGAACATGATTGCAGCGATGCAGCATGGAAGTTGGCAGCCAGGTTCACAGGGGCTTTCTTGCAAAGCTTGATGGGCACGCTTGAACAATGACGAAGTGTAGACTTCACCATGCACTCTAGTCTCCTCGCTTTCCAGTGTTGACTGCCAAAATAATCCATAAGGCTTGTAGTGAAATTGTTGACTGTCCATCGAGTTCGAAAGCTTTTCCCTGATCACAGACACAATAGAACGGTGATAAAGATGCCCAATGACATGGTGGTGCCAGCCCTCAGAACTTTTCATCTGCTGGTGGAACAGAACGTCTATTGCAATAGGACTGCATGTCCACCCAGCATCCTCATCCTCCCACCCTTCTCCCTGGCCATCGAAACCAGCAAGGCCAAGGGTTTTATTAATGGCAGACCAGCGGGTGTGGCGGACATCTTCTGGTTCAAACTTGGGAGAAGCAACAATGTCGGCAAGTTCTTTAAAACTTTTCTGTGACTTTTGTGCCCCATGATTCCAGTACCAATCCCCCAAAAGAAATGAATTCTGGTTTGGATATGGATCAAACACCTCCCGCAGGTCTTCGGCAGCAGGAATCTGATTGGCAGCAGGATCTGACTCGCAGAGGTCCCACATCGACAAATATTCCTCTGGATCATGGGATGGGGGTTGCGCTGAGTAATACAACTGTGAAAGTCCGAATGCGTTCCTTGAGGTTTTGTAACCAGCAAGAGGGTGAGTGGGAGGGGTAGGACTACCGGGAATGCCAGGATCTCAAGTTCAATGTCAGCAGACGTCGCCATCGGAGTGAGAAGAAAGTACCTGGCAGTGGAGGTGGGAGTGGTGGGAGGGGTTCAGGAAGAACATCCCGGTATCGAAGCGGAAGCCGTCGGTCCTGACACCTGGTTCTTTGTTCGGCCAAAGAAAGGCCCTTGGAGTCATCAGGCGCACCATCCACTTGCATAGTGGCTATAGTCTGTCGGAATCAGTTCGGTAGTCTACCGTGACAGCGTGTCGACCTACCACATCCGTGACCTCCATCAAATTCATGTGGATGGGCGCAGACACTGCTGGTACAGGTGAGTTTCCGGCCTCAGACACACAATGCAGAGCAGTGTTGTTTGGAGGGGTGGCTGGAATAGCTACCACAGATAAAGGACCTTGTGCCTGAGTTAGAGGGTCTGCAGTGCTGCTGATCACCATCTCAGGCTGCGGCCCATCAAAGGTATGTCGTTTCAACCGCTTCTTCGCCTCCCACCACTCCTTTGCCTTTGCCAGCACCCCTTGCAGCTGTCACTTAGTCGTTCTACAGGAACACCTGTGAAAGTTCAATGGACCTGGGCCTGCAAAAGACTGTTCACAGTCGCTGCAAATGTGCAAGGGAGCGCCATTGCTGTGGGAGGCCAAATCCATAGGCTATGACAGAGGGTGCTAAGTCTGCCTACATGCTGGCTAACTTGACTCTGTAAATTTGTGCTAAAACCACCTGGCGGCCCAAACTGCCTGTGGCATGGCACGAGGCGGTGCAGCTCGATCATGGCATGATGTAGACGGTGTAAGCAAAGATGGTAGGGGCTGTGGCGGAAGCTCTCACAGTGTCACTAAGAGACTGCAAGGGGCAATCAGGGTGAGTATAACGAAGCACTTGAAGGCTGAAAGGTTTATCTGACCAGTGAATTGGCAAGTGACCGTCCTGCAACCGCCCAGCAATGGAAAACCTTTACAGTAGACTCATTTATTGTGCAGTTATCTATTAGATGACGTACTTGAGTGAAAACCTCTTTTTTGTGGAGGCCATGATCAGGAAGTAGACCTAAAGGGGGAAGCGCCCTATGCGTTTACAAGGCAGTGGGATGCCTGAATTTTGGCAAAGCCAGCCATGCTTTTGGAGGCAAAGATCCTCGATTTCCTGATGTCCGTAGGCGATAGAGGCAACTTATATGATCCTGTAGTAAACAGTTGGAGAATGACATTAAAACATGCCATGCACGGATACCAGATTCTAGCACGCTCGAGTTGGCGATCGAAGGGTTCAATATGGACGAGATTTATGAGTGTCACCAATGAACAGAAAATGAGCTTAATTTAATTTTGACAACATAAACTGTACAGATAACCTACAGGAAAATCAGGCGTATTCAAATTACCGTAGTAAAGGTACATACAATCAACGAACTTCAGGCATAGGGTGGAGCACAGAAACATCATAAAATATGTTGGGGGCGGGATCTTGAACTGTGATGGTCGCGGGCAATGGGGCACAATGTAGTGAGACTTTGTGCGAAAGCCCGTGGGGAACAACTGGTGCACATCTAAAATGGTTATAGAAAGAGCAGATGTAGAATGCTGCAATTGTGTCTTCAAGGTCCTCGATTTCTTGCTTAGTCCATCGGAACCTCTCCACTAGAATGATAGGAGGGACATCTTGCCATGTCATCATGATCTTTCTGAGTGCTTGCAGGTACAGCGCATTTTCCTCCCAATTTTCACTTGCGAGACCGCAATGGCTGCACCAAGATCAGCAACAAGTAGGGCACCATCCCCTCCTTTGACACCAGGAAAGCAGTCCCTTATCAGTTCTTGATGGGAGGGAGCATGAGGGGCAGTTGTAGCTCTCAAGTCGAGACCAAGGAGCTCAAAATGGAAATTGAGCTCTGCTAACTCCCATAGAATCTCTTCACATTCCAAGTCATTCAGGGATGTAATTACTTTTCCATTCCACTTCAACTCTCCATTCGAGCCAATTAACTCGATGCCCTCTGCAGCATTGAGACACCCCTTTAAGAAATCTGCAGCCTGCTCCCGGTGTTTGCTGCTCCTAGTATTTTCCGAAGACTGCACCAAACCCCCCCGAGATTTCCCCTTCTCTGCCTTGTTCTTAGTTATCCGTGAGCTTTCCCCACCCTGTTGCAGCTCATGCTTCTTCTGCACGTGCTCCAAGGTTAAAAAGTCACGCCAAAGTCCCTGGGGCATGGGTTGAGCACTGAAGTCACTAGAGCTGACACGATAGATCATGGCATTTTGATATTTCAGCCACCCATGGAACAAAGCCTCTTGGCGTTCTGGAGTAACAACCACAAATGCAGCAGGTTCGGGGAAGATGTAGCCGAGGTCAGTAGGAATGAGCTCATAGACAAATTTTGCAGACTGTACATCGAAGCCCTCAGCTGTGCGGTGCCATGCAGGGATGGCAGGGGGATACAAGGTGCTTTCAGGGTCTTCAAATTTATTCCTTCTGCCTGCAGGGGCTCTCGGATCTTTAACACCTCGGTTGGAAGGACAATTTGCATCTGCAACCGGAATCAGCCACAAGGAGAGCAAAAAGAAAAAGAAAAAGCATTACATGGAGTAAAACACCATGAGCTGGGACCTGTACCATGGTTGGAGGGCTGGGCCAGAGGTGCAACAACTGGTTTGGCACAAACAGATCCAAAAGGATCCGGGAACCGTAGGAGTTGGCGCACATACTGGGCAATGGCAATGTATTTCTCAAGTTTGTTGCCAGCTCCTACATATATTGTACAATGGAAAGGGTGTGGAGGGCCGGGGGGGGGGGATCCAGAGGAATCACACCATTAGCAGCCAGAAGAGGTGCTTGGGCCCTCACCCAAATGGAATGAAGGGTTGAGGATGGCCGCACCAGCCAAACAGGAATTCCAGCACAAAAGAGAGCATCACAAACACCCAGATCATTAGTGAAAGCACCCATAATATCAGAGTCAATGCAGGTCACAGACATGCCCTGTGCCATTTGTGGCTTGAATATTTCTTCAAAATCAAGAAGGGCCATCAACTCCAGACAAATCCTCTGGGTCTCACAAACAATAATCTGCATGGTATGGAATGTGGTGGAAATGAACTCCAGATGATGTAGAAGAAGTTTGAGTGTGGTCACAAGCTCCAACACCAGGACTATGCTGGTGAACTGTGGCAATGCCTGTTCAAGGGTGATTTCAGAACTGCGCTTTACCCCACCGAAGAATGCATAGCATAATTTGCCTATTCCATCAAGTATTCCACCATCTGGGAAGAAGTCGGCATGGCATGGTAACTCCTGCAACATGCTCAAGTATTGATACTTCGACGACCTAGTGGGATGTTTCCTTATACAGACCAAGTGCCTGTAGTTCATAACGAAGGGTTGGGGCCATTGAAGCTCGTTGTCATCCCCGAAATGAAGGTTTGACTGAAGAAAATGCTGCGATCCCCTCCAAGCGGGGGGTGGAATACACTGTGACTGTTGGGAGTTGTAGTGATGTGTTGCCTGTCATAGGTAACAGCTCAAAACAAACCATCCATGGGGCCTACCACTGCATATGGGACAAGCTCATAAGAAAGAACCCTGTGGGTTATAAATGGTGTGCATACGATCAGGGAAATCCCTTGCACGAAGCAAGATTGATGGGTCCTTCGAAAGCATCTTGTGGGTGACGTTGATCACGTTCTTAGAAACCATTTTAACCTGGAAATTGAGCAGGAAATAACTGAATGGGATGAGGGTAGTTAGGCATGGTACAAGGAGGGGAAATACCTCAGTCCCAGAGCTGAAAAAATGATACTGAATTTGAAAAGTGCCAGTCAGAATACTGGAGACAAGATGAACGTCTCACCACATGTTCTAGGAGATCCCGGGTACAGAAGATGGATTCCTCCTGCTGGACACCTGAGGGCTTCACTGATGGGTGGGATAGGGGATAACAGAATAATGACTGACGTCATGTTGAGTCATGTAGGCAATGCACAGTGTATCACCCGTAGAACTCATGCATCTTGCCAGGAAAGCGCATTTGGAGCCAACATAATAGTAGGGGAGAAATACGGTATGACTTACCAAGCAAGAATGGCGAAATCCCCACTGCAAAGCTGAGTAACAGTTGAGCATTGAACCGTTGTTAAAGTGGCAGGCACTGGGGACTCCTTGACTCAGTCACAGTTGAGTCACAGTCACTACTAGTCACTAGTAATACTACGATTGTGGATTGAAGGTCCGATGTAGTGCATTACAAGATGGTGTTATCAAAGGCCTCATGTCATCATACATCAGACTTTGAACCTTGCCAAAAATGTGTAAGAATAGGGTTGACACATATGCACATAGTGTGCTACAAGCACTGCATTAGTGAAAGCAAAGCCTGGCATGACGCTGGGCATGGTCAAGAATACAAAGAGAGTCTCATATATAACAGAGAACTAGTAATGACAAATGCGAGATATCACAACATATATAATACTGACTGGATGAAAAGTGCAAAACACTAAGGAGTGACAGACCATGTGCACCTCCGGGTCATTTTAAAGCATAAAGATGAAAGCAGTATACAAGCAACTGGAGTAAGGCAGGGATGGCATCAGAAGGCCAACTATGCAGCACGCCTGGCACGTTTCTGCAGATGGGCACCTGGGCCCAATGTGAACATGATACATGGTGAAGAAGGTTGCAGACAAACCTATTCCATCAACTACATCATCTTCACTTTCTTCTGTACTATTCCCACCTTCACTGCTATTATCCTCACTCTCAACCCCAGAGCCTTCACTTTCACTTTCATGACCTAGTCTGGGAACTTGCCCATTGGCAACAGCAATGTAGGTTTGTATGAAATCCTTGTCCTTGTCCATTGCTCCAAGTAGGAGAATGTCTTGAGCTTCAACTAGCCGTTATCAAATGGCATAGAAATAAAATAAAATATATACTCATTCTGCTAGGAGGGTCCTGCTGTCTCTTAAGCTGAACTGCATACTCCCCTCCAGGCCATTTGAATGATTCTGTAGGAAAGCAAGAGGTATCAACTTGTGACAAGTGAGGAAAGTACAGCTTGACCAGCTTAGCAAAGCCCAAAGCTGAGCACGCAGGTTCGTCGCACATTATGTTCTTCTTTTGTGCTAATTCCTTGTAATAAATTAGTGTCTTGACGTGGTGTGTGAAGATCTGGTCAAAGATGACCTTGCTATCACAAACGTGCTGTCATTCGGGATCATAAAAGACATAGTGAGCTTTCCACCAATCATGAAGATCCCTCGCAATGCCACGAGCATGAACAATGCACAGATGGTTATGAGCATCCTTGTAATTAGATTGAACCTGCTTTCTATAGGCCAGAGGATTGATGAGATCTCCGAGCTCCATAACAACACAAAGCATGAAGAGATCTATTATTTTGTCAAAAGTGGAGATGTTGGGAACATGCGCTGTTGGGGGCATCACTTGCAGTGTCCTGTTGGATCCTCGCTTGACCAGCATGTAATGGATATAGATGGTAAGGCGATGAAGGAGGAGGTGAGCATCCTTTGTATGTTCTGTATTTGTGATTGACTTGCTAGTGGCAAACATATGATATATGCCAAATATTGAATCGCATAAAAATGGCCTCCATGGCAGATGGTAGATTCGGGAGTGATGACAAAGTGGGGCGTATTTGGACGCATGATTCTATTCAGCGATCAGGGTGGCCCTGGTGCTTTCAGAGAGGTGAAATGACTTACAGGTGGGACCCAGGAAGGAGAAGGACAGCTTCAATGTCCCACTTCTTGCTATTAACTTCGGACACATCAAAATCACTTGTAAAGAGAGATGTGCTCACAAAGCTCGTGCCTTCCTTGGGCCGTGCCATTACCCACCACTTAAGCCCAACCTGTGTGTCAATATATGTGGCAAGTCTGTTGCAGTCAATATGCCACAGATGATGGGAGCCAGTTGTCACTCCAAGTCCCCAGCGCATGCTCATAACTGGGTATAAGACATCCCAGCTGCACAAGGGCCAATTGACTGTGGTATGGAAAGCTGTGAGGTCAGATGCAAAGGCTGTCGGAGGGTGAGGCACCCATGACATCGGAAAATCAAGCCCATTCAATATTTTTGAATTGCTTTCATGGCACTCCAGGAGATTAAGGAGTGTACCGCACTGGTGTTGTGAGCTTCCGTCGAATAAATTGTCCTTGGAATAGTCTATAAGGTGTTGAAAATGGTAAAAATGACATCACACATAGGACCTGCTGTTGGGATTATGTATACAAGAGTATACAGGCAAGCCAAGGCAGTTAACATGCCTAGGGAATATTGCCAGAATATGCTAAGTCATATTAACACATGTTTAACAGAGGTTAACACATGCAGAGACATATAGGGGAATCCACAGTTAACACATGCTACAGGATTAATCATCCTGCAGCATGTGTATCATAGGATAGGCAAGATATAGCCATGTCTTTCATAGGCTATCAGAGACAGAGCCTTGGATAGAGTGTCTATGACACACCCTGCAGGAAGTCTAGGACTTACCAAGCCATGATATCATATGTCACTATTACTGACACTGTTATAGGGGATATGACATAGTTATTCCATTATTAACTGGTACAGGGGTCTATTACAGAATACCTCCTTTATATATTAAAGGAGTGCATTACACTATACCTCCTAACTGTGTAGTATAAATATTGCACATCTTGTAGGAGATGATAATAACATTCCTCCCTGTGGCAGACTCCCTCACTCACTAGCCTTTGAGATTAAACTTCATCTTCTAACCTTGTCCTTAACTCTTCCTGTCACTGTTCATCACTCCATTCCCAACACCTGCTCACCATGTAAAGTGACCGGCTTGCATAGATCCCCCAATGTCCCCAAGCCCTGCTCATCAAACCTTATGCTAGGTTCAAACTGATCGAAGACGATGATGTGCTGGCGACGAAGCAGGTTTTGGACTTCTTGCTCAGTATATTGTTGAAATTCGTCTTTTGACAGCACACAAATGGCCGATTTTTCTGGAGCTGCTGCCCACAAAGGTTGGGAGTCAATGTACGAGGCTTCAACAGCATTGTGCAATTCCTGGAACAGTTCGACCTCACGCATGAACTAGTAAGTTCCGCACGTGAGGATTATGAACATCTGGACGACGCTGGACTCACATGAAATGATGGTTCAAATAGTACAACTGAAGGGCTCCTCCCTGTACCAAAGAGCTTTACTGCCTGACCTGTACACCATGTCTGGAAGCTGAATTAGATGCATTCATTGCAAAACACATGGTTTACCTGTTTATCAGTCACCAGGTTTAGCATTGCAGGTTCCTCCTGCACGATGGGGTCAGCACAAATTCAGTCTTATATCTGGAATATACCATATCCTGTGACAGGTCAATCATTTCAACCAATCTACTGATGCCGTCGACTTTGACCTCCTCAAAGAAACTCCGCTGCAATGAGCTAATGGGGGGTGGTGTTTGATGTTGCAGCTTGGGCTTCTCCCTGAGCTTTCACCTTTGCCATTTTCTTAGCATTGGTTTTAGCCTTGGTTTTTAGGCTACTTCTTTCCCCTTGACCCCAGCCGTGCTCGAGCGGGTCCTGCGCTGGTCAGTTGAAGCCCTATCTGAATCTACATCCATAGGAGCTGGACCATCTCTGGCTGTTAGCCTTTCATGATTATGACCTTCGTGACCCCCCACTGTCCCACCTCCCACCATGAGTGTCTGACTTCCAACTTCATGATTCTGGCCCTTGTGACCACCAACTCTCTCACCCTCAGCTGCCTGACTTTCATATGTCCAACCCTCACGATCCCCAACCATCCGACCGTCCTCTGTGTGGAATTCATGCCCTGGCCTGACTGGGTCCACATCCATGATATAAGACCTCTGCTATCCAATGTCGTGCTTCTTCCCCCCTGTGCTCTGTCATCCCTAGCCTTGCCTAAATCAAGATCGACGCCTTGGGTTTGCTTCATGTGACTACTGCTGTTCTCAGTTTCTTCCTCTGGTTGTTGTGGTTGTTGCTGCTGCTGCTGCTGCTCTTCCTCCTCCTCCTCGTGTCTCGTCTCAGATTCCCGAATGACAGACGTAGCTTGGGGGCGTAATAATAAGTTGGGTTGCTGCTGGTGCTGCTGCTCCTCCTCCTGCTCCTCCCCCTCCTCCTCCTCACGATGCGTAGCAGATTCCCGAATGACAGATGTAGTTTGGCGGAATAATGGTTGACTGGGCCCTTCGACATACCCTTGGGCATCTAGCAGTTCATGATTAGTCCTAAGACTGATAGGAAGGAAGAAGTAATCAAACCAGCTCTAAACCAATTATATGTTCCTTCAGAGCTAGACATGGTTGTCAAACATATTTCATCGAGTGCAGTAGCAATTATTTGATGGATTGGAGCTTTAGTTGAAATAATGTCGCAGAGAGCTTTCCACAATCGTTTTTCAACTGCTACAATTGCAGCTGGCTGTCCATTACCCAGCGCCGTCCATAGCTGTGGGTATGTATCACTTCACATTTGATGTGCTTGTTAATTTGCAAGAGCTATCGCACCTCGAACACTTTCCGCTTCCCAACTGACGTGCATGCTAATGGCTGGTTGACTAAGAGGCAGATGGGTGAGGCAGCTAGCACAAGAAATAGTGGCATTTGCATTTTTTCTGGTGAAAGAGCAAACTTGTCGACATCAAACATGATGCCATATCTTAGACAGTTAATACCGAATGCTCTGCATATTACAAACAGTACCTATTTACCTTTCTAACACTACTGCCAACTCCGGCCTATTTTTTGGTAAATGAAGGTTTCCCTAAGGCCCAGGCATCAGTAGGCGTTGGCTGCATAAATGCACATGTTTAACTTTAACAAATAACACAGATGAAACGCAGCAGTAGCAAAATTCTGCACCATCTTCACTTTGTAAAGGCCAGCTGTTGAGTGCCAAACTGCCCAGAAACAGGACAGGAGCTGTTCATCATTGCTCACATCTGGCGCTGGCAAAACTGGTATGGTCTGACACTCCAGATTATTTTTAGCAGTTCGAACAAGAGACGACCAATTTTCCAATGTGGCATGGCCCTGTTCAACAAAACGAGTCCCTTCATAGCAGTAAGCAAATGGAAAGACGCAATGCACAAGATGTCAAGAAGACGGTATTGGAGAAGCTCCTTGATGATTGCGTCACCTTTATTGTTGTTGGGTTGGGTGCCTGAGTCACAAAAGACAGAAAGGAGCTGCTGGTCCTCCATTTCAGCAGAGGGTATTAACAAAACTTTCTTCTTTTCACGAATCAAAGATAGATATGCCTAAATTCCAGGTCAAAGGCATGGTGAAATTCGAGTCAAATACATTAAACTCACCAAAAGCTCGGGGATGTCTTCCAACTTCCCAAAACCCCCAACAGTGGTCAAAACATCCATCCTCCATGGAATTGCTTTAAATTTGACACTCGTACAACGAAAGTGCTCTTGATTGGCCATGAAAGTAAAAGCGACGTGTGGCTGTAGAATAGGGCTGGACACAGATGACTGCAAGTCGATCTGAAGGGTCAACGCAACGCATCACAACCCAAGACAGGATGCAAGTAGGTGAGGGGGAGTAGAGAATCGCTAGTTGCCAGAAGTAGACCATGGCACGCTGAAAACTTGAACTTGAACTTGTATGTAATGAAACAAATATGTGCAAAGCTGGCTGCAGCTACCCCTAACCCTACTGTGGCAAACCTTTTGAAGTATAGAGTGACTCAAGATAACCGTTCACCTACTACATAAGCATTCTGCAACCGTGTCATGAATCCCAGTGAGAGCCGGTGCAAGCATGAAACTGGGTTGCATTTGCCCAAGAGGAGGCACAATCTATGGAGGTTCTACAGTAGTTTTAGTACCTATGTGGAGAGATACTTTGCCGTTGAGATGAAGTACACGAGGAAGGTAGGACTCAGGTGTACTCTACGAAATTTCCTGGGTGTACAATGAAGGAAAACCCGCCTGCCTACCTGGTGGGCATCTCCGACAGCTCAGATAGCTTGCTGAACATACCCACGCCCTCCACCCACTGCTTCTGCTGGACCTCTGAGGACTCCGCGTAGTTTTCAGGCACAGGCTTGAAGCCATGTGCTACCCACCGGAATAACCCACCGGAGGTGTACTGGGCGAACAAGTACCGGTGCTCATGGGATGCAACCGGGGTGTTGGAATGACGGACAAGCGCAGATGGCAGGAAAATCACCAAACCAGGCGGAAAGCAGACCACGATTCCGAGGTCCCAGAAGGCAAGGTGCCCCCCTTTGTCTGCGTTGAATTCCCCCAGCGATGAGGCAGCATTCACCCCAGGACACATTTCCCCAGTCATGGTGTGGGAAGCACACAGTATGTGGGCCAAAGTTAATGGATGCCGCAGCAAACAGGGTATCGGCGAAGTTTTGTTGGAGCCAGGGGTACTTCTGGGTGAGCTTGCCCAGGACATTTTGATATGACCTATACATCTGGGGAAATATACCTGAAACAGGCCTATGGGGGGTAAATTTCCTGCATTACTAAGGGGTTGCTTTACCTACTCTTTGTACACCCAGCAATGCGTGTGAAACAGGGCATCTTGAGGAGTCCATCCAAAGCTTCAGCATTCCTGCCCTTGCAAAGGTTACATGGGGCCTGTAACGGAAAATTAGGTGGGGTGGCCCCAAAGGCATACCATGCAGGACTGACCAGGGTGCCAGTCCCGTGGGTGATGCCCACTGCAAGTGCTGGGTGCTCTCCATGGCAGTGGCACATCTGCTTAGCCATAAAAACGCAGTTGACCCTTGCATTTTTGATGGCCTCTGTGGCATCTTTGCAAACCCTCCCCCACCCCTCAGAATCCCATGGTCCACTAGCAAGGAGGCCAATCACACGGACTTCGCTGTCGATGATGGGGTGGGTGGTTCTGTGAGCAGTTAGAGCATGGGCTGTTGAAACCACAGGTGGGCTTACCTCCCATCCCATTCAAACAGCTGCATTTTGTATTTCTGCTGCAGCTCTTCGAGCCCATAAATGGCCCTGCTCATCTCTACCTCCCGAAGCCCGATCCATGCTGGTTTCAAGTGTGGCAAGTTGTATGCTGTGTTGGGCTCAACACCCAAGGGGTGCATGCTGGCTGCCTCCCGGTGCCTTCTAGAGCATTCCTTGGACCCATTTCCATTGAGCTCCCTGGTGGCCTTTCAGGCCTGGCGGTCTTTCAGGTTCTTTTTTTGGTTCTTGGTCAGACACTTGGAGGGGGGGGGAGGCTGGGTGCTGGGGGGAGGCGTGGTTGACTGTGCCACTGCAGGGCTGGCTATGCCTGGGTCAGCCTCCAGCTCTGGGCTGTCTTCAGTGTCGGAGTATGCCTCCACCCTGGTGATCGCGTCAAGCATACTAAATCCTGGGAGGCAATGGATGGGCACACCCAAGAAAGGGGAGAGCGCTTGGCTGGGCCAGGTGTGTCGCGCTGCATGGCATGATGGGGCGTGGGTTAGCACTTCGACATAGGTCTGAGGCAAAGTGGTTGGGGGCTGCATTGCAGGGCTTTCCCTCCCAAAACTGGGGCCAGAGCACAGGTGTAAGCTCCGCTCTTTCCTCAAAACACATTTTCTTTGAGAAGGGGCCACCTCTGATTCTCCAGTTTCAAGGTTGGATCCAGGGTCATGGAGGGGTGTCTCTCTCCAAAAGAATACATTGCAAAAAAGCGCGAAACAAAACACACAAAAGAGCAAATGGGAAGGTGAAGAAGGGGACGTGCTTGCCTTGCATGGTTTTCAGAGCAGCTCTGTCCGAGGGTGCGTGTGGGGCGTCAATTGCAGGATTGTTGAAGCCACTGCACTCAAGCTGGGACAGGGTGGGACACAGATGACAGCAAGTCAATCTGAAGGGCCAACACATGGTGTCACAACCTACCGCGTGTAGTCTCAGTAGGGGTAGGTGGCTGGGGTGGTGGGCTGGCTGTGAACCCGAATTTGTAGAGAAGTTTTTCTCTGGGTGAGTGACTCATGTGCACATGGCACCAAGGTGCCAAATAGAGTCAAATTTGGTGCTCCGGATCAACTCATGCCACAATTGGAGCCATAGATGAAACTACAGTGTAGGACGCTCAAAACCCACTTCAAAAATTGGAATGTTAACTAGTGTTACAAAATACATTATTTTTCTCCAAAGACCATCAGAATTGACTCAGTTTAACAAGAGCTCTCTGCCCCTCTGATTAAAATTCTATAAATCCAACTTTTGAATAAAAAATGTGGATCTAGGGCTCTGAGACCCTTGATGGACCTTAATTATTTGATATAGTAATCCCAAATGCGGGAGACACCTCTGAGTGAGAGGGGGAGACAGTGTACCACCGTTGCACAACCAGATCTACTCAGGGTTTTGCAACATTCCAACACTCATCATGATCAAATCAATCTCCCCTTCATCTTCAGCACCCTGAAAATCTGGCTCAAGCAGTTTTTTGAAAGGATCATCTGTGAGGCCAGTATCAAAACCATGCTTTCCTGAAGCTCTTTGAACCTTTGCTTGCTGGGACTGTTAATTTTTCTTTGGCATTGAAGTGTGCACCTGTGCTTTTTTGCCAAGCAATATTAATTTGGCAAAATGTGGATTTGGTTATGTGCCCGGGGCATTTTCGGACATGCCACTTATTAGACCATGTTTCCTTCAAGTTCTAAATCCGAGATATTTTTTGAAAAAAAATAAAAATCGAGACTCAGGGAGAGGGGTTGGGTTTATCTGTCCTACACTATATGGCAGAGGAGTTGAAGCAGAAATGCTTAGTGTGGATAGACACTTTGCCATTCAGATGAAGTAAACCAGCAAGGTAGGTGGGCCCAAGTTCCAGGGCAAGTCACCAGTTGAGACAACTGCCCTTCTTACACATACTATGAAAATCTGCTTTTGAGCAGATATTCAGAGCGAGGGATTTGTGAAACAGTCATGATCCTAGTGGGAATCGGGTTGTATGTGGGAGATACATAGAGAACAGAGTCAAAGTCCAATGTACAACTTGAAAGTAATGAGTAAAACGAGTGCACAAGTACACAACCTCCTTCCAAAAGACATTCCCCTTCACCCAAAAAAAGCTTGTGTACAAACCTGTGGCACAATCGAACACTGTGTGGCTACAATGAGGCAACCTGCCGATCTGTGGCAAAGTCGAAGTGAGTAGTAACAGAAAGGTAGTTTGCTAGGTGGAAGTACCTACCAAGTCTCTGAAATACATGCAGAATGAACGAAGGTTCTCAGTCAAGGGCTTGCCAGACTTCTCAACCCTCTCAACAGCCACTGCCAGTTCCATATCAAGCCCTTCCAGGGGCCTTCAGGTTTCTTCAACAGCATCCTCTAGTCTGAGGAGTTCATCGGCCATCTGGTTTTGTTTGTTAATTTTGTCATTCATCCAGGATGAAAACTCTGAGTCATCAGGTTTCTGGTTATTGAATTAAGTAGTCTAGTCTGAATAACATCAACATGAAACACCATACTGACTGGCACGTCAGCATTCAGGGTAGGTTCTTGGTCTAATATGGTAGCAGGTGACATTGCTGGACCGTGGCGTTGGCCTGGCACAAGGGTGTGTGAAAGTAATTTGCTTCATCCAACATTCAACACTTATGCGCTTATGTGTTAGGTGTAAAACCACTTCAAACTCCGAATCACACAACATTTGAAGTGCAAATGGCTCAATATAGGGAGCTTCTGAAAGATTCATAAGTCACTAGCCATATGCTAGTGATAAGTCACTCAAAGAGCAAAGCAGTGGCTCAGAAGCTTGGGGGTCTGTCCGAGACCATCAAAAGAAGCATTAAATTTAGATCTGGGACAGATTGATCTAAAACACTTCATTTTTTCTCTTCACAGCCTTTTCAGCCCATCTTGGCAGCTCGCACACTCACTCGGCAATTCCAAACCACTATATCCCCGGAAGTTTGAAAATGCCAAATAGGTTTAACATTGGGCTCTGGGCCCTTTGTCAGAAAATTACATAATGCAGTAGGCTATAACCTAATATGATCCATGTGACTCACATAACCGCCATAACCCATTACAATAGACACTCAGAACTGATGTCGAACTAGCTACCACATCTCAGGATCAGTTCAATAATGTAGTTTACACATGTAGGCAATAGATTTTTCACATTAGGGCCAAGTATATTAGCTGAAAGGGAGTGATAATCCACATATAATCTAGGCAAGGTTATAATGCCACCCAGAAATTTCCGACATTGGACTTGGGACCTCAGCATTGGTGCTCACAACGTCTATTGGTATGGCTGTAAAAGTTGTTTGAAGGTAATCAGCCCAAGCTTTGGTGAAATTACAGGAGTGGTAAGCGCAAATTCTACTGATTGGGAGTAAATTGTGTTGGAAGTATTTCTATGGACCATGATCTCTGGATTTTTTTTACATATTCATGGCCCTTATATAGAAGGCAAGCCATGTAGAAATTTTTGTGGTTAGGGATTAGCTGTAGCATCAGGAATGAGTGTGACAACCCTACCGGAGTTTGACTTGGCTGGCCTGGCCTGGGGAACATCACTGCGTGACCCATGTGATTGAGCTTCTCAACCAGGTGCTGTGATGCAATTATTAATCCTGAATCCGGATCCGTACAGGCCACTACGTAGGCATGATCTGACAAGTCATGACTTGGACTTCTGGCCGGGGAAGAAGTTCAAGTCATTTCTAACTCAGGCTAACATGTGTAACCCACCATTTCAAGCGTGTTTCTGACTGATGCCGCAGCATGATAAGCATGCCTATCATGCTGCATCAGATGCGTCCGAGTCAGCCAGGTGGCCAGACTGAGCAGGCCGAGTAGCCTGTAAATTTAGATCCTCTCTCATGAATGCTTTCAACAATGACTGATAGATATGTAAAAATAACTTTCTTTCGAGTGTTTGTACTATTAATAGAAGAAAGACTAAGTTTAGAAAGGATGATTACTACACTGTCACCGTCCCGCCGCTGGGCTGTGATGGCATTTATTGGCACTCCTTCAGGTCAGAGGCTTGTACTAGTAGTACTAAATTTAGATGTGCTCCAAACTTACTGATAGATACATAATTTGTTGAGGTCTTTACTCTCCCCCCCCCACTTCCTGGTCCATTCCTAGGATCCTAGGAATCCTAGGAATGACCAGGAATCCCAGACAGTAGAAATGGAATAAAAATTCCCTGTATCAGTCCTAGTCCATTGCTGATCCATTCCTAGTTCATTCCTAGTCCTGTCAGGAATGCCAGGAATATTCCTTAGGAATGGTCCCAGTCCATTCCGGGCTGTGTTTATTATTATTAATATAATAAAAATATGTTGCAACACTGAGGATTGAACCCAGGCTTTGGGAGACTATTAGTCAGCATAAATGCAGCAATATAACCATTATACTAAGCATCCCTTTCCCACTCAATGATTGTGTAGCACTACATACCATCCCACTCACATTTTCCAAATCTGGAAACTTTCCCACAGTGCGCATCACTGCCAGCTCATCACTCATCACCACCACCACCACCACCACCACCCACGACGACGACTCCCTCCCTCCCTCTCTCCCTCCCTTCCTTTCCACCTCTATGGGGCCTGTGTGTTAAGAACTGATCCTAAGGCGTGGGAAATCGGCGGAGTCCGGCGGAGTTCCGATGAACGACGAGGACTTGGCTTCAACCTTTAAGAGGTTGCACCCTTCTCTACGCTCGGTGTCCAATTTGCAAGGAACTGAAAAGTCCGGAAGTCCGTGCGGAAGTCTGCCAGACATGAAGCTAGGGATTGTAGCAAGGCAGCAAAAGCTAAGGCTCGTGCTACAGCTATTTCTTACCCCGGGGAATGCACGGACTTTTCGGCGGCCTCCGCAGACTCACAACATTGATCCCCTCACTAGTCCCTCCAGCACGTACTTACTGGTTGCATTATTACCAACGTGCATTTTTCGGAGATCCGCCGCAACCCCACCATTCTTATACACTTCCTATCCCTCTTATGACTATTTATTATCCATCTATGATCACCCTTTCTGACTGCGGCTCTCCTCATTATTAGATTTGTCTATACCTCCGATCGGACTCCGCCGCTTTTACTGGCATTTTAATGCAACAAGTAACATTGTGGTACTGGCAAGTCAATGCATCACCTTTGTCACCTGGCTTTACTCTTCCTGCTCTTCCGTCTTTTGGACTTTTTGGCTTAGGCAATTACAATCCGTTGATTGGTTAGCCCTATGGTCAAATAACTTTCCAGACTTCTGAGTATAGAGGTCTAGCACTGTTAACACCCTTGGGTAATGCTATACCATTTATTGGGAGCTAACCCTCATACCCTCGAGCCGGGTCAACCCTCGGAAAGTGCGTCGGAGTTTCCGCGCACCTCCGATTTTTTTGTGTTCAACATTCTTATCCCTTCCCCAATCCTATCGACCACTTATCGTTCCACTTCCAAACCCCCACGGGACCTCCGCAAAACTCCGCTCTTACCTCCGATAATAACCTTTCTATTGCCCTCATCAATATCCAATACATGCCACGGACTTTCCATGGACTTCTGAAATCATTAATTCCTCCTCCGTCTTTAACCTCGTACCACCATTAGACTTCGTGAAGCATTAACTGGACATCCGCACGGACCTGTATTGTTATCTCCACAACTTTCTCACTTCTAAAGTCCTCGCTCTCTCTTAACTTCCGGAACTCCGCCGGACCTCCGCTCTCATTACCGTCACCTGGTAAATTGGACATTGGGCGTAGAGAAGGGCGCAATCCCTTTTAGATTGAAGCCAAGTCCAGTGCCGCCACGGAACTCCGTCAGAACTCCGTCGTAACCCCGCCTACAAGATCAGTTCGTAACACTGTGGCCCCATAGTAAGTATTTTTCTTTTTTTCAAGCTAATCTTTTTTTTCAGCTTTTTTTTTCAACAATGGCCGCCTCCTCCACGGCGCCCCCCCCCCCCCCCCCTGCTATCTCTGTACCTCACCAATTATGGGGCCCTGTAGGCCCCCATAACAAGTATCTTTTTTTGTTATTCTTTTTTTTTTAAAGCTGATAATCATTTTTTTAATTCAGTTTTGCTATTTATACATCAATAACAATGTCACCACCATGCGCCGCCCCTCCTCCCCACTTAGCTGGGAGGTAGGGGCTCGATGACTGATAGGACGGCCCTAGAGAGGTGCCAGGAGACCCGAGGAATGGAGCAGATGCGAGGTATGCCAGCAATGTGCCCCTGTCCCTGCTGCCATGTCACTAACCCCCCCACCCCTCTAACAGCCCCCAGGACAAGACAGGAGGCCCCGACAGCCCAGGGGACGCAATGGGGAGTCCCAGCAGCCTGAATAACACCACCTGGCCCAGCCTCACGAGCTACTGCTTGTGGGGTGGAGCATGGGTGGGGTGACAGCAGTGCCGAGTGGGCCCCAGCCCCCCACGCCAGCACCCCCAACCGCTCCCATGAGCCATTACTCGTAGGGTGGAATGGGGTGCTATGCGAGGGGCGGGTCACTGCGACACAACTGGACGTGTCTCGCGTTTCCCCTCCCCCGTTCCAGGGGTTTTTTGTTTTTTTCTTTGTCTTCTATGTAAATAAGTAAATAAATATATTGACCCCCCTGCCTCCTAGCGAGTTGAGGGGGGTCAATTTTTTTTAGTAATGTATTAGAGTAGTAAATAAATAAATAACCCCATAGCAAGATGGGGGGTTTACCTTTTTTTATTAGTATTGAAACATCTATAAATAGTAATAAATACATTTAATGTTTGAAAATAATGACTTAGAATTTTTGGTGATGAGTCCGAGCTGTCTGACTGGAGTCCGATCGGACTCCGCTTGGACAAATTTACCTAATTGCTCAAAATGCAAAATGGTGATAGTCCTAGCAAAGTCCAATCGGACTCCACTCGGACAAATTTACCTATTTTCCTAAAATGGAAATTAGTGATAGTCCGAGCAAAGTCCGATCAGACTCCGATCGGACAGCTCGGACAGAATGCAGTCCAATTGGAGTCCGATTGGAATATGTGGGCCAGTATAAATTACTGTGAAATTTAAATTATTAGAGTTGGAATATCATCTTTTGTGTTGATAGATGTAAAAGGTTGTACTCTTTCTATACCTGCTTGCAGTATTCTTAAGGATTACATTGTCCAATAAAACAACAATTTTAAATTGAATTGGAACTCTTTTATTTAGGGAACTTGCATAAGACAATACATCCAAAACCTCCCCACACCCACCCTCCCACATACCCATGACCCAGCCACCCACATTCCCACATTCCCCTCCCATTCATCTACTCCCACACTCCCCCCTCTCACATTCTCACACTCCCCCCAACTTGTCTACTCCCACTCATCTACTCCCACACTCCCCCTGACTTGTCTACTCCCCCCCCTCACATTCCCACACTCCCCCCCCTCACATTCCCACACTCCCCCCCCCCTCACATTCCCACACTCCCCCCCACTCATCTACTCCCGCACTCCCCCCCACTCATCTACTCCCACACTCCCCCCCCTCACATTCCCACACTCCCCCCCACTTGTCTACTCCCACTCATCTACTCCCACATTCCCCCCCCCCTCACATTCCCACACTCCCCCCCACTTGTCTACGCCCACTCATCTACTCCCACACTCCCCCCCACACTCCCCCCCCCACACCCATACCCACACCCATCATCCCACACCCACCTACACACCCATATTCCCACACTCCCACACTCCCACACTCCTACACTACTCCTACACCCATCTATAGCACATTAGGAATGAGGCAGGAATGGATCAGGATTCCTAGGAATGTGAGGAATGAACTAGGAATCCACCAGGAATCCAGGAATGAACCAGGAATGAACCAGGATTCCACAAGGAATGGGGGGGGAGTGTAAATACTTGGGTGATGGGATTCTGCTGACTGGGGAAGTCCTTCATCAGAAATGGAACCAGTTTGCAAATTTGGTTGGTGTTTCTGAAGATGAAAGACTGTCCCTCAGCAATGGCTGGTTGGCAAGTTTTAAGGACAGGAATGGCTTGAAGGAGATGAAGCAACATGGAGTATGGCTATGAGCTTTGAGACATCTTTAACATGGATGAAACAGGTCTTTTTTATGGGTACATACACTGACCTACTTCCCTCTTTCTGGCTCCAAACCTGACTCAATTCTCCAACTTGTAGACTTCCACCAGACAGAGGCCTATCAGATTGTAAACAGTCAGGAGTCAAAGGCAAAAATATCAGGTTAACATATGCATTCATCTCAAATGCTGATGGGTCTGAGAAACTGCCAGCTTTCATCATTGGGAAAGCAGCGCAGCCATGGACTTTCAACAAGAAGACCGGTGCCCAATTGGGGTTCTACTACCGAAATAATGTGAAGGCTTGGATGACTGCCCAACTCTACCAAGATTGGATTCAGCAGTGGGATCGTGAACTTGGAGAAAACAAGCAAAAAATACCTCTCCTTCAAGATAACTTTTCTGGCCACATTGTTCCTGCCAACCTTCAAAACATCCAAGTTGAAAACTTTGAGCCAAACCTCACTGCACATATCCAACCAAAATACCAAGGCATCATCCAATGCTTCAAAGCCCACTACCATGCCAGATTCATTCAACGGGCTATTGATCGTTACAACAAAGGTGTAACACCTGCTCAAATCTATGACATCAATCAGCTGCAATCAATGTGGATAGCGGATGCCGCTTGGTGCAATGTTGACACAACAACCATTTGCAACTGCTGGCGCAAAGCAGGAATCTTACCCAAAATAGATTCCACCCTGTCTCAGCCTTCGATCCCAATCACTTTGCTTCTCAACAATCCTTCCTCCAACTCCCAAACCGATCCAGTCACTCATGCCCAGAGGCAAGTTGAGGCTGCACTCAATGATTTGGTTGCTATGGGGGCACTCCAGACAAAGAATTGAATGGATATTGAATCTCTTCTCAACCCAGCTGGTGAATCTCATATCTTGACGGAGGCATCAGACCAAGAAATCTATCAGGCAGTTATTGATTCAATTGCAGCACATGAGAACATGGAGATAAATTGTGGAGATGATGTCAATGAGGATGTACCCATCGAGCCATGCCCCACCCGCCATGATGGTTTCAAATTTACGCACAATGGGGTCGTTCATGTCACCAACGTAGCTGTTGATGGTGGACATTGCCTTGAGAACATTGAGCTCATTCAGTCAGCAGCTCCGCCTTGAAGCAACAAAGAGTCTCAAATAAATAGTATTGACCGACTTCTTTCAGAAATCATAGATAGATCATACAACTTAGTTTACATCCATGTCTGTAGCATAATTTAGCATCATTCAGTGATCCTAATATTTTTTGACATTTTTTACGATTTTTCCGTCATTTTTGGACCCTATTTTTTTACCATACCTTTCCAAACCCATAACCTGTCATAACCCGTACCCTAGGCTATCCACCGAGGGGTATGGGTTATGACAGGTTCGACTGTAGCATACTAAACACTTTGACTTTGGAGAAGGCTTCCTTGATGGGATTGAGGTCAGGTGAGTCAGGTGAGATACTCAAGACAGACACCTAAAGTACGCATACAATATCTGGGGAAAGGGGTGCATAGAGGCAGCTGGGCAAACAATTGAATGAGGTAAAATGCTCTGACAGTGAATACTATGTACCACCAAGTGCTCCAGATACTCTAAGAATTGAGCTCATGTCATCAAACCCTTGACAACTGTATTATACACCATTCTGTCAACTGTCAGCAATCCCTCAGTAGAAAATTCCCTCCCATGAACAAACACTCCCTTTTTGACAGTGCAAAACCCTTTCACTGATCTTCCACAGCATTGGGCTGAAGTCTGTTCATCCTTGGAAACTTCATCAAGAAAGCCAAGTAACTTGAGCTTAATGGTGTTTGTCAATGTCAGCTCTGTGATTGGATAAGAGCCCAAGTGCTTCTCTCCTAACTTGCATGAGGGGCATTTCAACTGCAGGTTGTTGGCTTCAAGCTAGACCTTCTGCCCAAATTTGTAGTCTGGGGCTTCTCCTCTAATCTGATCTGCATAGCACTTCATCTCATTGCACACCTTGGTCAATGCGGCCTCCACTTCCTTGTGTACTCTCTTCATTTGGTCTGTGAAGTCCTCTGCTGCTTCAACTTTTCCTTTGCATCTCGCTTCAAAACCCATTCTGGGGTTGTAGCCATAATTAGTGTAGAACAGTGAGGTCTGGATTGCTGAATGAATTCAGTTGTTGTAGGCAAACTCACACAACACAATCCACTCAGGCCAGTCATCCTGTTGATAGTTTACAAAGAGTTGCAGGCACTGTTCTACATCCTGATTGACTCGCTCAGTCTGTCCATCAGTCTGTGGGTGATATGCTGTAGACATTTTTGTTTGTATTTTTAATAGTTTATTGAACTTGCGCATTAGTGTGGCAGCAAACTGTGGACCCCAATCTGAGATGATTGAATCTGGCAGTCCATGGTAGTGCCATACATTGTCCTTGTATAACTTAGCCAGTTCCAATGCACTAGTCTCCTCCATTGTGGGGATTGCTTGCTTCTTCACCCAATCGACTACCACTAAGAGCACATCGTATCCTTGTGCCTCTGGCAGCCCCATGATGAAGTCCATGGAGATTGCTTTCCATGGCTCCATAGGGGAGTCTATCAGCCTCAGCTTGACCGCTGGAGGTTTTGGTACATTCTTGTACCACTGGCATTTGTTGCACCTGTTGACATAATCAAACACAAATTTTGTCATGGCTGGCCACCAACAATTATGTGCTACCAGTTCTAACATCTTCCACTGCCCAGGGTGTCCTGCAATCGCTAAGTCATGATGAAGTTTTATGATCTCTCATCTCAATTGTACCTCCTTTGGTATGTACACCTTTCCTCTAAAGAGCACCAGGCCCTGTTCCTTGCTCCATTCCTCTGTCCTTAGCCACTTCATTGGCAATCTCTTCAACCCTTCCACAGCCTTCACCACTGACTCATCCCACTCTTTCGCTTTCCACACTATGCTCAGCAACTTCTCTTCCACTCCTTTGATCAACAAGTGTCCATGTTGCATGGCCTTGATTGCGAAGAATTCAGGCTTTAGCAGTGTTATGTCCTCATTGTTGTGCTCTCCATCTCTCTTGAAATCTGGTCTCCTGGACAGGGCATCAGCCTTTCCCATTGCTGTGCCAGGGTTGTTGACCAGCTCAAAATCAAATCTTGATAAATAAAGTGCCCAGCATGCCTGCCATCTATTCAACTTCTTTGATGTCATAAAGTATCTAAGATTGGAATGATTGGTCCAAATCTCAATCTTATGTGTTGCACCCTCAAGGTGATGCTGCTGTGCCTCTAACACCCTAATGATGCCAAGCATCTCTCGGTCATGTACATCATAATTTCTTTTGACATCATTCAATGACTTTGAGACGAAGGCGCATGGCCTCCACTTTCCATCCTCCATCTTCATTGACAACACTGCCCCAGTTGCCACTCCAGAAGTGTCCGCTTTGACTTGTAGTGGCTTGGAAGGATCTGCTGTTGCCAGGATTGCGTACAGTGTGAACAAAGCCTTGAGTCCATTGAACAACTCCTGTTGTTCTGTCCCCCACTCCCATTTCTGCTCCTTCTGCAATAATTTATTCATAGGCACGGCTACCTTCACAAAGCCTTCAGCAAAGTGTCAGTAGAAATTTGCAAGACCCAGGAAACATTGAATGTCTTTCACTGAATTCAGAACTGGCCATTCCTCTATCACCTTTGTTTTTTTCTCAATCCATCTTGATTCCGGCTGGGGTAATGTGCAGCCCCAAGAATTCTACTTTGTTGACTTCAAATTCACATTTCTCTGGCTTTAGGAATAGATCATTTTCTTCTAATCTTTGCAACACCTCTTCCACAATTTTGTTATGTCCATTTTTGTCCTTTGTAAATATCAAAATATTGTCTATATAAACTACTACCAATCCCTGATTGATGAGATCCTTCAGCACACAGTTCATCATGGTCTGAAACGTGGCTGGGCTATTGCAAAGTCCGAAGTACATAACTACTGGTTCAAATGAACCCCTATGGGTCATGAATGCTGCCTTCCATTGATCTCCTTCTTTTATTCTGACATTATTATATCCCCATCTTAAGTCCAACTTTGTAAATACTCGAGCACTACCTACTCTGTCTATTAAGTCACCGATAAGTGGCAACAGATAATTTCTGATTGTCCATGCATTTAGGTATCGATAGTCCTGTACCATCCTTTTTTTTTTGTCATTCTTTGGGACTAAGAACATGGGTGATGTCTGCAGTGACTTGCTCTCCCTGATGTATCCCTTTTCTAGTTGGTCATTCAAGAAGTCATTGACTTTGCCCTGCTCCTGCAGAGAAAGCCTAATGTTCTTGGCCTTCTTGGGCTTGTAATTGGGTTTCATTTTGATGGCATGATCTCATGGCTTCCACTTTGGCATGCCTTCAGATGCTTTCTTCGAGAACACCTTCATCCACCTCTGAAATCTCTGTGGAATCTTCGCTTCGATTTCCTGCTCCATTTGGATCTTGAGCTCATCATCATGGGTCAGGTTGGTGTTCCACTCCTGGGTGATCTCTTCTAAGATCCCTGTAAGCCTGGCATCCCCAGCCTTACCACATACCTCCTTACCCCTAGCTACTCCTGCCCCTGCCCCAATGGCCAGTTGTATGTTTCTGTTGCATTCAGGCTTACAGTTTGTAAGCCAAACCTTATATGTAGAAACTGATCAGTGGCTGTGACATTGTTGAACCTTAGACATCATAGCACTTGCCTTCATGTAGTCCCTGTGCTTTGGGAATATATGGTGGTCATGTTATGCTTGGGTGTTGTCTCAGTGAGCCTGTAGACACAGGCTTTCAATCCCATCTCCATCTAGCATCGGTCCTCCTGCTTGAATGAATGTGTTGTCATTCTCTACTTCCTTGATTGTTGGACAATACCTCTGTTGCTCAGCCAACTTCCTCCTGGCCTGCTCCTTCTTTGCTGATCTAATAAATATGCACTCCCACAGGCATCACATCATCTTCATGTCTCCAGCCTCCCAGTTAATGTCTGGGTTGTGCTTGCATAACCACAGATGTCCCAGGATGACTGTTGTCTTCCCTAAGTCACACACCTTGAAGACCACCTTTTCTTTGTGGCCCCTGAAAGATAGCATCAGGACGATCTCTTCAGTGATTGAGCCACCCTGGTTCAAGGTCCCATCAATGTTGTAAACTCTGATTGGTTGATCCAGAGTTTGGGTCTCAAGTCCACTTCTGTGTATGAACTCCCTGTCTACAAAAAGTCCGGTAGCTCCACTGTCTAATAAAGCCTTGACCATGCAGGCATCATGTGTATCTAAAGTAGTAATCATAATCAGTATCATGATTTTGTTTTTTATTTTATTTGATTGTACAAAGTGCCTAACCCCCTCTTTAGGTTTTTTGGTAACAATGTCTGATTTCTTAACTATGGGTAGGAGCTATCTAAGCTGTTTACTGCCATATCATCTGAGTCTGTATCTAAGTCCATATTGTCTACTGTGAGCGTATCATACTTGTTCTTGGAGGCCAGTGAGGGGGGTCTCACTAATCTCCACTGGGAAAATCCTTCTTTGCTTGCTGGTCAGCTTCCTCTGCCAGCTTCTGCACCCAGTAACTCCATAATTCTTCATAGTTCATCACCCAGCTGTTGAGGTGAGAACAGCAGTCACAGGCTGCCCAGGTTTCCTACACTTGTAGCAAATCAGAGGTGGCTATTTTGCAGACCAGTCCACATCCATTGCATTGGGGTCTTGGGTGCAAGGAGAATTTGTCATCCTCAGTGCTTGCTGTTGGGGCACTTGTCATCCCTGCACCTGGGGTTGTTGTTGTTGGTGTGGTGTCCAATGCCTTCCTTGTATCTCTTGCTGGGACTGGGGTTGCATCCCCTGTGCAGGCAATTTCTGGGTTCTAAACAACTGGTCTTCTGCATGCGCTTGCCACCATTGATGGTCCATCCTCATGGCCTGGGCATGCCACTGGTTGATGGTCGCTGGTCTGTTCTCCAGGTTGTTGAGCCACTGGCACAGCCCCTTGTTCAATGACTGCTTAAATTCATAGATTAGTGGTGTGCTGGTGTAACTGGACTCGTGTGCAGCAATCTTAAAGCCATGCACATGCTTGTCTGCTGTCTTCTCACCATGGACCATTGTGGTGATCTCAAATTCCTTGGTGTCCTGGACATTGGGGTCTCTGAAAGACTCATAGATAGATCCCAACAGCTCTTCTGCAGACACAAAGGGGGGTTCCCTGCACATCATTTCTTTCATGGCAACCTTGCACCATTTGGCCATGGTGCTTGTAAGTACAAGAGGATCCAGACAATTTTGGCATCCTCGGTCTGTCCTGGTTTCTCTTCTCTTCCAACAGTGCTTCCATAAGGAGGTCGCATTCTTTCTGAGCTTCTCTCAGCTGCACTTGCAGCAAGGACTCTGCTTCTGCTTCTAAGTCTGTGGGGGCAGGGAGCAGTTCTAGGTCCTCAAGGTGAAAGTCACCAAGTTCCTGAGTACCAGTCATGATGTGAGGTGGTGTCAGTGGAATGGAGATAAGTTGGGGGTGAGGAGAGAGGGGTCGGCTGGTCCAGTCGCTTTGGACAGGCAAGGGATTGCAGTAAGCAAGAGGAAAAGCAATAGTACCTTGGAGCCGGCATGCAACCCTGCTGTGCTCCTTAGATGTGAAAACTGGAAGTGCCATGTTCCTGGCTGATGTGCAGTTCCTGGCTGATGTGCAGAAGGAGGTGGAGGGTGGGTGACAGGTTTGTCAGTGATGTACTACTTGTAATTTGTATGTTCAACTGGCAAAGGCTACTACTAGAACATAGTATGTTGTCCAGTGATGGTGGGTTTGGGAATGGAGTCAGGTGAATGAGAAAGGCATTTTGAAATGCTCTTAGGGTGTCTGGCTGGGTAGTCTCTTGCTGATGAACTCACATCAAGATCTCAATCTCTCACACGTTCAGAATGACAACAGGATGGGCTCAACATTTCCTGTGTGATCTGTCACCTGAGTGGACTACGCCTTCCTCTTGCAGCATTCTGAGAAAGTCTCTGCACAAGACATGAAACTTAGAATTGGGTGCACAACACCATGGATTCAGGATTGAATGATTGGGGGGGGGGACATAATGAAAATGCAGGGCCTTCAGTGTATTTGACCCATTGCATATGGAGCATTTAATGGTGGCGTTTGGCCCATGTAGTATAGTCCAGCTAAGATGGGCCCATCTTGTGTGATAGACCATAGGATAAGGGTGGGCCCATGTTAATGGGATACACCATGTGAATAAGGTGGGCCCATTGTGATGTGACTGAGTGAGTGAGACCATTGATGATGGGTGGGCCCAGGTGTGAGCTGCTGGAGGCAGTAGACCATGGGTGATGGATGGACCCATGGTCTAGCTTATACCGGAGACAGTAGACCATGGGTAATGGATGGGCCCATGGGTGATATATCGGAGGCAGTAGACTATGGGTGATGGATGGGCCCATGGGTCTGCCACTGGAGACAGTATACCATGGGTGATGAGTGGGCCTGTGGCTCAGCTACCTGGGACATTATACCATGGGTGATGGGCCCATGGGTGACCTGTTGCAGATAGTAGACCATGGGTGATAGGTGGGCCCATGCATCAGCTACCAGAGAGCATGTGTAATGACTGATGGATCTGCCTGGTCCTAATCCAAGCCCTCTTCCTATTCCCAATTCCTGGTCCATGCCCTCATCCAATTCCCAATCCCAGTAGAGATCTGTGCCCTCTTCCAGTTCCTGATCCTGGGTCTAGTCCATGCTGTCTTCCACTTTCAAATCTTTGTCCCCCTTTCTAATTACCAGTTGTATTCTGGGCACAATGGCAGTGAGGAATGGCAATTGAATTCCATCAATTAATGACCTGCCTATTCCCATCAGGAAAATCTTAAACAGACTTATTCTCAATTTGCAACTTAATGAACTTGGTTCATGCTTGATTCAACTTAGATTACCAGATTTCATGCTTGGATCACCAAATTTTGAATCCCAAGCCCAAATAAGTACTTGCTAAGCAGTAAGCTAGGTTGTTTTCTTACTTTTGGCTTATTTGTGCTTAGCAACCAATAAGCACCCTAAGCTGAGATTAAGCCTGTTCAAATTTTTTTTCAGATTTTCCTGAGGCCATTCATTGATGCTATTCAATTTTTTTTTAAATGGGCAATATCATTGCCTTGCCCATTGCACACATCGTTTGCATTCCTGTTTGAACCTTGAAGTCCTGACACCCTCACCGCAACATTCACGTCCACAGTCACCGCTTTCATACCTCATCCATCTACTCATCCATCTACTCATCCACTACTCAATGGCCCCTCGAGACACTAGCCATCCAATCGTTCCACACCGCAGGCCATTTAGAGTAAGTTTCCATTTGTCATTTTTCATATGTAAACATTTATTTGAACTACAACAGTGTGGTCCACGAGTTGAGGCATGGGTGAGCGGTCAGTGGAGGAGAGGAAGGTTCGACTGGTATGACTATACCCTTCAGCGTACCTTTCAAAGGGAAGGGCAGCGTCGGCTGAGATTTGTAAGTTGTTCATTCCATTTTGGTTCTTTTCCTTACTGATATTGGCAGGATAGCAGGAGCAACGATGCGTTGGAGGGCTGATAGTCCTCGATGATCAGTGAGTAATCGTTGTCGACTTGCGTAATATCCGGCGTCTTGTATAGGTAAGTGATACTTTTTCATTCTGTTATTAAATATCCTTCACCTTGACTAATGCATTGATCCCAGTTATATTATCATGTATATTTGTACATCTACCAAAAGTGCCGCTGTGTACAAAATCAATCGGGGTTTATCAGATACAAGACTTTGTTATAGAGTGCAGTAAGAAATTCCTGTGCCCTCACTGTAACTGCGCACACTAAATAAACGCTCCCAGCTATGTCGAACAAAATTGTGACCCACGGGGTGTTTGGTTATCAGGTACATTGCATAAGTGAGTCATACTTCATATATAATTCATTCACTATCACCCATTCCATCCCTTTTGCCACTGAAAGTTTCAGGGAACACACCAGAAGCCATTAGGCAAGGAACATGTCTAGCTACAATGTCCCCCCTGTTTCCTGACTACCATCAATGAGCGGGAACCGTTCTGGAATGAGCAGGAAGGGCAGATCAATGAAGCGGAATGGGAACGGCTGTAGAAGGAAGTTGGACGGTGAGGAATGAGTGCTACTGAACGGGAGTGCTACCAAATGGGAGGTGGAGTTTGATGCCGAACGGCAGTGATATGAACTGGCATCGGAATCAGCAGTGACACCACAGTGATACTGACCAGCAGTGAGTCTCAGGGGCAGTGATACTGTCCAGCAGTGATACTGACGGATAGTGAGTCTCAATGCCAGTAGCAGTGACCAGGTACTGCTGAGTGACCAACCGGCAGTGAGTCTCGACGACAGCGACACTGACTGGCGGTGATACCATCCTACAGTAATACTGTCCGGCAGTGATACTGACCGGTGGTGAGTCTCAACTGCAATGAGTCAACAGTTGCTATTTATTTATACTCTGCCTAAAGATAACTACACAAGTCCCTATGCTGTGAGTATCAACTCCACGCCCGATCGTCATGTGGTGTCATGCCTGGAGGACATGTCAATTTGGAAATCAATTGTGCAAAAACATCCAATATATACTACGGAGCTGATATTGACATTAGCATTGAAACAGGACATTGGGTGGGACTGAAGGATGTAGGGTGACTAGCTCATTTGATAATTTGGAGTCTCAACGGCAGTGATACTGACCGGTAGTGAGTCAATGGCAGTGATACTGGCTGGTGGTGAGTCTCAATGGCAGTGGTACTGACCAGCAGTCTCAATGGGAGTGAAACTGACCGGCATTGATACTGACGTGTAGTATTAACGGCAGTGATACTGGCTGGCAGTGAGTCTCAACGGCAGTGGTATTGACCGGCAGTCTCAATGGCAATGATACTGACCAGCAGTCTCAATGGCAGTGATACTTACCGGCAGTGATACTGACCGGCAGTGATACTGACCGGCAATGATACTGACCAGCAATGATACTGACCTGCAGTGGTATTGACAGGCAGTGAGTCTCAACGGCAGTGGGATTGACCGGCAGTCTCAATGGCAGTGGTACTTGCCGGCAGTGATACTGACTGGCAGTGAGTATCACTGCCATTGAGACTGCCAGTCAGTATCACTGCAGGTAAGTACGACTGGCGTTGAGACACTACCAGTCAGGAACCATTCTGGCCGGACGTGGTGTGCCAGAAGGTGTGTGCATTCCGCAGGCCACGTAGTCAGCTTGACTCCAAGCCTCAATAGACCCTGGTCATTATTGAATTATCAGTGACAGGAGCAAAAGGCCTCCTGTGCATTTGATGTCTACAGCATCACTGTTTGGCAGCACATGCAAACCGTTCATGAGCACATGCAAAATGTTTGTCTGGTGACTGACCGGTAGTGATACAAAATGGCAGTACTGTGACTGATGGGCAGTCAAGGTCTGACAGACCGGCAGTGATACATAATGGCAATGGTGTGAATGAGCAGGGTGAACACCAGCCGCAAGACTAAACAGCAGTGATACTGTACCAGCAGTGACACCGGCATTGATACCGAGAGGTGGCATCATAGGTGCAACCGATAAAAACCATGGTGATCTCAATGAGTAGTGCAACAGAATGCCAGACTCAATGGCAATGGGAACTATGTGTAATCGAGATGGCATGTGCATTCCTATTCCCCATTAATCTAGCCCTTGGTTCCACAGAACCAATCACGTGAATTCAAGTATATCAGACAAGCCGGTGACTCCCAGTAGACCAACACCATCTCTAATTGATGTCTGGGTCCTCTCAGGCAGTTGGACTTTTACTGTTCTTGTGCATGTGTGGCTGTGATCGAAGCCACTTCAGACAGATGCCAAAATGGTCCTGATGAGTATTATGCAATCTGGCATGCAGGAATGAAGTTGGACATAGTAAGTTCATAACCAAGGTAACAGTTGTGATCCCTCTTAACCAAATTGCCTTCCAGGAAGCATTTGAAGTCATCATTGGGTATCTGGTCATGACTGAATGATTCAACCACATATCGCCGTTCTACAAGAGGCTCCATACTGCGGTCTATGCAGCCGAGGATCTCAAGGATCTAAAGTCAGCTTTAATGACATTAGATCCAACTTGTAACCCGATGGATCCAACCCGTGTAGTTGATCGGTACATTGATCCGTGGTGGGATAGACCATCGGCTGACACCGATGCAATGTTCTTGGTGGGGGGCGTTCCAGACTTATGGCTCAGGTATGGTATTCTGGCATATTTTACATACAATATTGCTAAGTATACCATGCAGCGGGGAGATCATTATGACCATGTGGTCTCTGTGTCATTTGATGATCAACTTCACTGTGATGTGGTCTTTTCTCATCTCCTATCAATTTTGGCTATGAAAAATGTACACAATGTGGTCGGAGAGGTAATGTTCAGATGCATTGATGATACAGAACATGGGGATGAGGGAGCCGGTGACAGAGAGATTCCGGAAGTTTAGCCGTTGGACTAGTAATACAATATTATCTTGATTTATGAATGATACCCTTCTGGAAGCCAGATACATGATCTGCCATTTCTCTAAGCTCACTACAAAGTGGTTTTTGGTAACATTGACACAGGAACTTCCATGACAAGCCGGGATCACTGCCAATCCCGGTTCATTGATCCTGAAGCATGTGATCATAATATCATTTCAACTTTGACCTGAACTGGCATCTTCACCATGGATTTTGCTCACTTAAAGATACAGTTGGTGGAATGGCATAGTCTCCCCCCTTTCATTTTGGAGGCATGTAATTCCTTCCCATTTGGCTCCACTTCTGAGGCACAATGGTTTACTGATCTTTTGGCTGCAAGGATGCGAGGGCTTTGCAGAAGATTTCTTGAGCTTGATGGCACTGATCATCAAGACTGTTATGATAGAATTCAAAATGAACTGGTATGTACCCTTCTATGTTTGTTCTAGGAGCAAAACCTCATTCAGATTACATCAGACTGCCGGAGTAATGTTTGCCGGCAGATGCTACATCAGTGGCTTTGATATCAAACTGTCCACATTTTATACCGAAGTAGTCCATAGCCTGTATAACAAGGACAGCAATGATGGGACCGAGGCAATTCAAGGGATCGATCTCCAGGATGGTGATCAGGACCCCACCCGCCTGGGGCCAAACAAATTTCCCTGGTGTGTTTACAATGATGAGGCAAGCTAGGCTGAGCCACTTGAAGAAGCTCTGGCTGTCTTCAAATATCATCTTGGTGATTATTTCATTCACTTGCAACTTCACTACTAAGATTTTGGTAGAATCAAGGGATCCCAGCAGAGCCAAGTCAGCCCATTTCATCAAGTGCACTTATCCCAGACTTGGTCAAATCATATGAAACTCTCACGTGTGCCCAATCCATGTTACCAGGGCTGAAGTAGCAGGTGGTATGGATGCTGATGGCAGAAGAACAGGATGAAGATTCAAATCTACAATTGTAATGGAAAATATGTATGACAATTTGATGATATATAGTTACAATAGACCAAGAATGAACTCATGAAGGCTGCAAAGTAAGTTGAGATAAAAGATCTAGCTGCATGGAAGTCATATAGTGGCTGACGGTAACAAACCCTGGTGAGTCAATACCAAATTGGTCTAGCACGTTATCCCGCTGATATGCCTTAGGAAATTCTAAGCGGCGATCACTGGAGAATGGTTGAGAAAAGCTTAGGAAAATTCTCAAGAACAGATAGGAACTCACAGAATACTTGAGCACCAAAGGACAAGCCTTAGTATGGGGAAGCGGGACTGTGGGACTTAGGAAACGTTGAGTGTCCGATCCCCAGCCGTTTTGATGCCAGGTGTTGATGCGACGTACAAATTAATCGACGGATCAGGGCGGACAGGCACAGCCACCCGACCGACACCTTAGGAGCCCATAGCAACAGCAGATCAGCTTAGAAAATCAAGCATCAAGATCAAAAGATCGACATCGTACCTGATTGATGGCGGGGCAGAACGCCATAGGAGGTGAAGGCTGAGCAATAGAGGGCATTATCTAACATAAGTTGGTGAGATTTCCTTTTATACCATTTTTCTATCTTATTTAACAGACCGTTCGGATGGGGCAATATCACCCCATTGCGATGTGATTCTATCTTCTAGGGTAGCTCCACCGAGCTATTTCCAACATACCATATAAAGAACAGTTTCATTATCTATTTCATATTTCATACTTGTACAAATACTAGGAGTAGTGTAGCTGCACAGTAGAGAAGTTCAGACCCCAGATTATACCTCTCTCACAAATCTCACATCTTGCTCATCACGTGACACGGCAAGCGCGTTCAAAGTTGTGCTAAAGACTCGGAACCAAGGACTAGGACATAGGAAATTGGGTGTGGGATGTTTCTCCCTTGAGCATTGAAGTTGTTGAAAGCCCTGCGCTGTTGACAACATCATGCTCGTCGAGCTTACTAAGGATAAAGGATTAGGAAACCAAGGATCTAAGGAATAAAGGAACAAAGTTTAGGATCTTCAGACTTAGGGTCGAAGATTGGGAAACTGAGGCACAAGGACAAGGATTTGGACTAAGGATTAGGAATTCTAAAGGACGTAGGAACAAGACTTAGGGGAAGCTTAGGAAATTCTTAGGAAATCGGACTTAGGAGGAAATCAACAGGATTATGGAAAGACATTAGGCAACATCTTAGGAAGGAGCTAAGGATATCAAGAATATTCTAAGGAAGAGTCGAGCTTAGGAAGGAATCTTAGGGACTAAAGGCTTGGCAATAAGTTCTGCAAGGGAACTCTTTGGCCCACTCGCAACCATTCAGACAGTGCATTTATGTGTGTGTTTTGTGGTGCCATGCCTGACAATCCTTCCTAAGATGGCAACCATCATCCCGGACTTGTACTGGAGCTCTAACCCTAAGTTCTGCAGAATTAATCTGGAACTGGAGTATGGTCCAATGGTCATAAGTAAGTCAAACCATGCACCTTGTGAGTAATTATCTCGGTGAAGCGGGGTCTTGCAGTTGCTGATGATTCCATATCCTGAAAATGGTGACATCCATAATTTCAACACCTCTAACACAGCCTCCCCTTCCTTGACCTGTGAAGGATCACTGATGATTTTTTCAAAGACCGTCCTGCCAGCACAATAAAGGTCAGGGTGGACAATTGATAGGAAGGCCCCCATCAGTGCAAATGATTCGGCAGTGTGGAAAAGCCAGGATGTTGTTCCCGGGCTGATGCTTCCAGGCTTGAGGGTCGCAGAGATCTCCGGCAAGAATTCTTTGGTCTATAACTTGATCAGTAGCCTGACTGCAATGATGAATTAAACTAGACTCACATCATGGGCTTGCTGAAACCATGCCAGCGAGAGGTTAATGTTACCAGGTTGTGGGGCACAGCTGCCCACAGGTTTGTAGTATGCCAGATCGGTTTGCCAGCTGCCTTTGTCACCTGTTGACGAGCCGCCCAGAGCATTGTCCATCTTTATGGTGGCTTGCCATAAATCCTTCTAGAGAATGGCGAATCAGCATAATGATTTCGATCGACTTTGGTCGACTGGTACATACCTGCCGTTCCTCAGAGAGGGCCCCTGGGACATACCATGCTAACACCTTCCCATATGGATCCGAAATGAGTGTTGGAGATGTGATGACATTGTTGGCATATTCAGTGGGAATACAAAACCGGGATGCCATGCGATCCTCCTCTGTCTGCTTTTGGCTGGTTGCAGTCTTTGGTAACATACAATCATACCATTGGGCATCCATCGTTGGCATTGTAACTGGGAAGTCCCATCAGAAACAAGAAAGGTGCATAATATGTTTAATATTACTGTGATTAAGGAGTGCTTGACTGGCCTTTGTTGCCAAGAGTTCAGCATCCTTGACCAATGATACCGGCAGATTCAGAGGTGGAGTTGGGCCAGGGTTGCAAGGCATAAATATCGGTGATGGTGTTGCCATTAATTGGACCAGTGGAATGGAAGGTGTCATAGAGAGAATGTAACAAAACCGTTGTCGAACATATGTGGCCAGTACATTGGTAAGATAGAACACAGAGTTTTCAGGGAGCATTTGGTGTGGATGGGTGAAAGTGGGTGGTCCACAACTCGATGCTCTGTTTAAATATACAGGACATTTCCCGGCACAGGAGCTCCATTAAACAGCATGGTATTGGAGCTCCGTGTTAAGGTCGTGCAAAGTGGGGGGGGGGCAGAATCGGAAAACACATGGGAATTCCAAAGGGGAACAAACGGGACTTGGCTTCAACTTGTAAGAAGTTGCGCCTTCCTATTGATCTGGTTGTCCCTGATTTCAGGAGTGATGTTCGGGTAGTATGCAGAAATGTGTCGGGGGTTCCGAGGGAGGAAGAACTAGAGAGTTGAACTGGAATCCAACTAGAGTTAACAAATCAATATTTAAACTGCATAGCTCGACCTAATGTGCGAGCTTATATACTAAGTACAAATGTTTCTACTATAATCTAGCATAGTCTTGAATAGCGGGATTGGTAAGAAGATTACTAAGTAGTTACTAATAAGTCGGGCATCGCGTGGTGTCTCCGAGGTCTGGAATATTCTACACCTTTCTTTATCCTGGTTTCTGAGTCATTCCTGTACTGCAATTGAATACCACTTTTGGAGTGATCATGTGAGTAACACTTTGGGTATCCGTCGGTAAACCTGTCAGGTTTTGCGTAGCCGGCGGAACGGTGCTTGACACTCTGGGACATGGCGGTGAACTTGCAGTGAATGGAAGTGGCAGTGAATGGGAGCGATGGACCAGCAGTGAACGGGAGTGGCCATGAATGGGAGCAATCCACCAGCAGTGCACAAATGGCAGTGCATGGGAGCGGCAGTGAGCGGGAGCAATCCACCGGCAGTGCATGAGCGGCAGTGTGTTACAAACTGATCTCGTAGGCGGGGTTACGACGGAGTTCCGTGGCAGCACTGGACTTGGCTTCAATCTAAAAGGGATTGTGCCCTTCTCTATGCCCAATGTCCAATTTACAAGGTGACGGTAATGAGAGCGGAGGTCCGGCGGAGTTCCGGAAGTTAAGAGAGAGCGAGGACTTAGAAGTGAGAGAGTTGTGGAGATAACAATACAATTATCAAACTGAAGTTACAAGTGATGTTATACTAAGTTTTATAGTAAGTAAGTAACCGGGGTAACTACGGCGGGATCAATGGAGCACTGAGTACGCAGTAAGTAAGATGATCAGCAATGATAGATATGTGATATAAACAAAACAGGAGTAATTTGAAATACAATTTGAAATAGTCTTTTTGATATGACGGCGGCTCCATCGGTGATCCGCCGGAGATCCATAGGGTATTTCACGGGTACGGGTATTCCCGCGGTGTTTTGGTCACAGGTGTGATGGGTGCGGCAGAGTGCAACACCGTACATAACCGTCACCCATAGCCCGCGGTTTGCGGGTATTCCACGGGTTCACCATGTATGTAAATTATTCTATCTAATCTAATAAATATTTAATTACATTCCCCACCTCGCGTTTGCAAGCGAGAGGGGGGGTTGTGACCTTTGGGCTGTTGTCATCCCCATTATCCTGTCCCCTTCCATCACTGTCGTCGGCTGCTAGCACTGGTGATCCACCCACAAGCGCAGTGGCTCGCAGGGCTGGGGGTGGGTGCTGGGTCGTTCCTCGCCATGCTGGTGGTCATTCCTCGGCTCTTGGCACTCGCGATCCACCTGCGAGCAGTGGCTCGCATGGCTGGGGGTGGGTGCTGGGTCGTTCCTCGCCGTGCTGGTGGTCATTCCTTGGCTCTTGGCACTCGCAATCCACCCGCGAGCGCAGCGGTGGCGTAACGGGTTAGGTGTTGGGTGTCTCAGCCTGGGGACTGTTGTAAGAAGAACATTTTTTATTTTTTAATTAGTTAGTTCTCATGTTGTAGTTTAAGTATTAAGTCATATATTAAATCTTGAACTGTCGCCTCCCTCTTGGTGACGGGTAAGTAATGGTACCGCGGTTATCCGCGACACCATATATGTATATGTTTTGCATGGGTTTATACCCGTACCCGGTACAGTTAAGGTGTTCGCGGGTACGGTTACGGTTATGGAAAAATGTACCCGCGGTATACCCGTGAACAACCCTAGAGATCCATCGCAGGCTTGCATGGGATATGACACAGTGCATGGGAGCGGCCATTCTGTATCACTCCCAGTCAGCAGCAGCCATTGTTGGTAACACCTCCTAGTCAATACCACAGCTGGTCAGTACTACTCCCAGGCGGTACCACCTCCAGTCAGTATCACTCACTGTCAGTACTACTCCCGGGTGGTACCACCCCCGGTCGGTATCACTCCCTGTCGGTATCACTGCTTGTCAGAGCAGCAGTTAACAGGACTCAAAATACTATAGTGATGGAGACTGGATCATTATTCCCCATTCATTATTTATTTACATTGGTGAATGAAATGCTAATCAATCCTGGCATTCCAGTCATCTCTTTTGACTCCGTTTAACCATCCGTGACTTCTGAAACCTCACAGAAGCTGATTCAGCACCAACTGCCACTCGAGGGGTCACTGTGGCTGCAGCTGCAGCAGTCCTTGCCCTCGTGTTTGCTCCCGGGGGAGGGGGTGGAGGAATATCAATGCTAAATGCATGTCGTTTTGCCTGTTTCTTTGGTGGATGGCATCGTGGGCGGGGGTTCTCTGAGATAGTCGTTGAGGCAAGCCAGTTGGTTAGGGATGCCGCCTCCTTGTCAGGACCCTGATTGGTGGTCCGCAGCACTGAGATGATGTCGAGATCTTTCTGCTTGCTCCTTGGGCCAAATGTGCTCCGCCGGACCACTGAAATTTCAATGTTGATAACCAGGGTTTTACTTGAGACACCAGAGGAATGCTCACCCGATTCCCTGTTCTCTGATTCAAACCAAATTGCCTTCCCTCTTGGAGGATTCAGTGTCTACCTGGAGCCTGAAGGACAATTTGGCAATTCATCATCACTGTCATCCATTGCGTCGACTGGGCCAAAGTCGAATGCCTCCCCTGAGTCAGAGTCGGAGCCACCGTCATCTTCCTCTTCCTCCTCCATATCTGGGGCTACAGGGTCCAATCATGATTCCACTGCCTTTGCTTTCCCCTTGGCTCTTGTTGACTTCCTTGCTGGCGGATCAGGAGAGAGGGGGGTCACCGGCCTGCTTGTCCTTGCCAGACTGATCTCACCCTCCATATGGAATTGGAACCCAATGCCATTCTCACTGTCCTCTTGCCTTGAATGCCAATAACTGAGAATCTCCTCTAATTGCGGCCCTTTCAGTTTAGAGGGATCAACGAGAGTGAACCCTTCCGGCACTTGGTCGGCATCAAAGTAAGTGCTCGGGTTTTGAACAATGGATGTCCACGGTGGTATTCTGGCTTGCTTGCCAGTCGCACACCCTGAAGATGCAGGGATTGGCCATGGGATAATGGAACACTGTGTTTCCTCACTGTATGCCACCGCAACATAAGACCGTACCAAGGCCTTTTTATCCATCCCCTTCTTTGGCCATTGCGATGGGTCCAGGAATAGTGGGTGGCCTTCCCCATCGGTTGGAAGGTCCTGGTATGGCTTCTGGCTAGTCCTGCCAGAGGTCATTGTTATAGCATTATTTGTGTCTGCAGATCCATGTCACCTGTAGATTACAGTAGATATAATTAACAATACTCACTGTGCATTTCTGTTGCATGCTGGCTCAAAAGCACCATGATTGGCTTGGACTCCCAATCCAGATGCGCTGATAGGTATCAGGAGCGTCCAAAGCTCTGAACCATCCCATTTTCACATTTTTAACGACACCTCCTCATGCCACATTCTACAATCATCATAGGATCTCACACGCATTACTACCAATACTCGTGCTACTATGCAGCCTCAAAACTCTTCATTGTTAGCTCCCACATCAGTTATGTTGACCTCCACCTCTTGGCCCACTCCGTCATCCACCTCACTCTCTTCTTTCCTGGCTTGGGTCACCACCACATTGTCCTCTGGTCGCACTTGATATTGTTCAACTCATTGTTGGCAAAGGAAGAAGATATCTCACTCACTCCAGTCAAGGCTCCATTGTAATGGGTCACAGAAGATAATGGGATCATCTCCTCCAACAGGCAAATTTTCTGTGTTGAGCTCTGATGAGAATTGTCCCCACACAATAGCGCATCTCCATTGGTAGGCCATCAGGATGCATATAATCAAGAGGATGATGAAGAAGAAAAGGACAAGAGAGATGTTGTTAGAGATCATGGTGTAAGGTTCTAGTGCAAGGAACGGTTTTATCAACAGTCCTATGATTTTGGTCACATGACAAAGTTCCCAGGATTACATCATCATCCTCTCCAGTCCCTATCACCTGCCTGACAAGCCACTGGACGCATTTTTGGATAGGAGGCAAGTCCTATTACACCAGGTAGATTTCTTACACCAGGTAGATTTCTTGACCTAGTACCCACTCTTTATTCCATTACCCACTCCTTATTCCATTACCCCTCCCCCCCCTTTTTTCTCATTGGCATCTGATTCCTTCTCATTTTACTTGGGTCCTCTTCACCCACTTCAATTTCCTAGCCCCACTTAGAATATCTATATAAGACATCTAGTAGATAGAAAAGAAAAACAATATATCATTTCCCCTCTATCGTTTAGAGCACAGAGCTCAATTCTAGCTTCGTCCTACTGTATTATCTCGTCTCAGCAACCCCAGTTCTAGTCTCATTTATCGTATTCTCCCTCAACCTTTCATCCTTCTACCTTGTGACAAACACCAACCCAAAGCCATCTCGCAACCTTCCTCTAGTCTAGTTGGAGTACATTTGGTGTGTCATTTCCAGGTGTCTCCTCAGACTGAGTATCATCAGCGCTTTAAAGAACGATGTCCCACTGAGCTGTTCCATATATTCCTGCCTAAAAGACGAGTCAGTGCTGATGATTTAGAAGAGTAAAATAGTACATGTTACCCATTAACAACCACTGTCCCATTTTCATTCCAATAGAAGCTGAGGATCACACAGTCCACGCTGCATGATCATTTCATCTCCTTGCAGAATGACCGGACATACTTGTATGCCTTGGTGGCACTCCTAGAGCCTGGTTCACATCATGACAATAACCGACATCAATTGACTTACTTTGCTTGCTGGGCTGCCGGTGGCCCCATTTGGTTCCACAGCTCAGCCACCAATTCCAGGTGCTGTTTCTCCTCATCCGACATCCTATCCCATACCTTTGTCAGTTCGGCCTGGTACATGCCAAATGCAGGCTGGTTGTCTGCCTTGGCAGACTCTGAGCCATTCCATCCACCTGACTTTGTTCAGATGGTGTCCTTGAGGTCGGTGTCAGCCTCAACCCCTAGGACCTTCCTTGTCGTCCATTTTTTCACATCCCGGAATTTTTTGATGGACTCCCTTTTCCGTCCATAAGTGTGGAACCATGTGTAAATACCCTGTAACCATGTGTTAGGGCATTGAGATTTTATTCCATGAGACATGGTGTACAGCTTACCTCTTTCTTCAGCTTTCTGTCAGACTCTGACCAATGCAGCGAATTTTTCTTCAAGTCCTCATACACCTTGGTCACAAATTTCCATCGGTTGTTACGATTGGCAGCCTGCCATTGTTCTTTCCAGTCATGCAAGCAGGCAATATCCTCTGTGGTCAGTTTGAATTGTACAAGCTCAAGAGGGACTTGAGGAAGTTCGGACATATTCAGGCAAAGATTGGGTTCCAAAGCAGTGATGGTAGTGTGATGGGGGTGGTTATGAGACGATGGATCAGGAGACGGAACTGAGGATCATTTTTAAAGTCCGGTGTCAATCATGATCGGCATCAATGATTGACAATTCAATCATGATTGGTGAGTGACAGGTCTGCCCGAGTCTCATGGTTCTACGCATATGATACATGTAATTATCAGTGGATAACATGACTGAGATCAAGCCCTTCTAATTTATTTCCCAATAACTCATTTGTTGAAGTGGTACTGCAGTGTTTCAGACTCATCGAATAAACCCACATCTTGATGAAAATATGCCCATACCATGGCTTCATCCAGATTTCATTGCCTGAACATCTCAGAGGCATTCTTTCCTTTTACTAAATGTACATTCACACCAACCAGATGGAGTTGCTGTGATAATGAGACTACCTTGCATTACTACTTTCAGATGCGTAGGCCTCACCCTCAGTAAAATCACAGGCAATAAAACCATATGTCCAATTATGATGTTTTCACACATGAGTCAATTGTAAATACAGATTTGCATGACTAGTTTCAGTATTTACCAATCCATCACATTATGCTGCCAAGATATATGGTACCATGTTGACCTCAGTATCCAACTGAGAACACAACATAATCATCAAGTTACATATCACATCCTAATGCCTCTGAGCTCATAACTGCTAATTTCAGGAATGATCATAATGGTTCCTTCATGTGCATCACAGCTTGCTTATATGACATTCATGATATGCATGGAACCATTTTGGGAACAACTTGCATTGAAGTGGCAATGAGGAATGTAAATCAAGATTCAAGCAGTTGGGACAGGCAAGACAAGGCTGAGGCGGAGTACTATATGCCGAAATTGTATGCTGGGTTTAGCTGCTACTGATGGCACATTACTTACATATGATTGTAACATCTGCTACCTAGTATATGAGAACAAACTATTCGCCTATGTAGTATGATATCATTGTTACCTTCAGAAATAGTGTACAACAACTGTAACCTAGTATATAATGATGAATGTACACTAGGGGAACACTAGTTGTGTTCTCTTAGGATATTCCACCTTGTTTGGTGTGACATGCCTATCTCAATGCAAACTCACTTCCCCTGACTTCTAAATATAACCGCCCATCCCATCTTGCCACTGCTTCTTGTAGAGCCTGCAAGTGTGCTGCCCGGGTTGGTGGGAGTCTCAGTGTTGCCCTAACATTATATATCTAATGGAACCACCACAATAGGCAATTATAACCATTTCTTCAAGTACATACCATCCCAAAGGTTGACCAGTCATATGAACACATTCCCAGTTACATTTCATGTGATTGGTCATCCTATCCATATTTGGACTTCCACCTTCTAATTCTGTCACCACATATACGCCGCCTACCCCTCTAAAGTAAAATAATGCTGATTAAAAGGTTCAAGGCCAATGTTCACAATTCTGGCACTGGTGATGTTCTCATTCAAAGCTCCACCAGCTATTACACATCGAGGGGATTGGTCCAAAAAACTAAAGCCAGTACACGAGCATCTTCTGCCAACTCCACCCCAAATGCTTCGCCCTCCAAGGCTCAGAAGAACATGCATGTCTTCACCCCCTGCCATGAGCAAGTACATCATGATGGGTTTGATTATGATGCTGCTATGATGGAACCGTTGAAGCTTCCCCAATCCAAGGTACGTCGGTCTCAGTCATGGTCTCTGGGGAACTTTAATTATTTTGCTACTTCTAGGCACAAAATGATTACCTCAGGGAATATGTGGCAAAAAGAAAGTTCTACCTCTCACAGATGCTGGCTTCAGAGGCTGGCCCAGCTTTGCCTCTCTGTAGTGCATGTGGCTTGGCAGCGGAATGGTGGTGCAAGAATTGCCTGGGCTATCCCCTCTTTTTCAGTTCATGCTGTAGATCTTCCCATGCATACACCCCCTTCCACCTCATTCAATGATGGACCAGCAAATTTTATCAAGATTCTTCAGTAATTTACACTGCCCCATATGTTCTGCGTGGATCCACGCAGACTATGCAGACGTCCATTGACTCCACATGATTTGCATGCAGAGTCCACGGACTCTGTGCTAGTCCGCGCAGATTAGCATGGACTCCATGCTAGTCTGCGCGGATTCCCATAGGCTCTGTAGTTTTTATATAGATATTTAAATGAATTACATTTACAAACTCTGGGGTGTCCCCCCCCTTGTCTTGTCGGCCCCCCCGCCCTTGTCTTGTCGGCCCCCCCGGCCTTGTCTTGTCGGCCCCCCCACCCTTGTCTTGTCGGCCCCCCCCTGGCCCCCCCGGCCTTGTCTTGTCGCCCCCCCTCGTCAGGGCGGAGCCCCCTTGTCTTGTCCGCCCCCCCCCCTCGTCTCATCGCCCCCCCCCTCGTCTGGGCGTCCCCCTCATTGTTCCACCCGCCTTCCACCCCACGAGCAGTCGCTCGCGAGGCTGGGGGCGGGTGGTGTGTCGTTGTTGGGTTCCCTCCCCTCGCCCATCGTCCCTCGTCTCCCTGGCATCCCCCCCTTCTGTGGCGTGTCCCCTGTCGTCTGCTTCCCCTGGTTGTCGGGACGCTGTACGGCAGTGATGATGTGGCACTGGGTGGGGCCGCTCGTGACATGGCAGTTCGGGTGGGTTCTGTGCACCCCTGGGGCATCTGGCGTGTACCCCTCCCCACTGGCGCTGTCAAGAGTACGAATTTCCAAGGACATTTAAAACTATTTAGTTACGCATTTCCCTTTATTTATATTTGTTGTGGTTATTATAGAGTTAGCAGACACACGGTAAACACATGGCGTCCGTCCATCACGCACGCCGCATAGAGTTTGAAGGTCCAGTCCAGTTGCGGTCGTGGCCCTTTTTGGCTGCAACTGGAACCGCGACCGGTTGTGCCACTCACAAAAACTTCCCGACCGGAACCGCAACTGCGGCCAACCGGTCGGGACCAGTTGCTTACCAGTTGCACCTTGGTCGAAACCGGTTGCAACCATCCTACTAGTAGTTATTAATTTTATCTAAAGTAGTCTACCAATTAATTTAATTACTTAAAAAAACACAAACGGGAGGGGAACGTAAAGAGGGGGGGACTATAACCAAGAGGGGGGAAGTGCGGACGAGAGGGGGGGGGGAACGAGAGGTGGAACACTACAATGGAGTGGGGGGGAACGTGGACGAGAGGGAGGGGAGGGAAACGAGGGGGGGGAACGTAGACGAGTGGGGGGGAACGCAGACGAGAGGGGGGGAATGCGGACAACAGGGGGGCACTACAACCAAGAGGGGGGCACTACAACTGAGAGGGGGGGAATGCGGACGAGAGGGGGGAACACACAGATGCAGACAGAGAGCAGGGAACAAGAGGGCAAGAGGGGGATGCAGGTGGGGCAGGGAACGGCACACACAGGGGGGGTGGTTGTGGTTGTGGGACAACGTCGAATGTTGAATGTTGAAAGTTGAACATTGATGTTGATCTTTGATGTGTAAGCACATGCAAACATAAACGTGTCATGACGCGTCACCGTTTACTTGCACAATACATGTGCAAACATATGCAAATTAGTCAAAGGTATATAAAGCCTTGCTTGTCCACTCATTTTTAGTTGGGCATGCCCCACATTATTTACGAAAATTAAATTAGATATGAAATAGTAAGCCCTAACTAAGGATGGTTGTAACTGGTTGCGACCGGTTGCAACCCGGTTGGAAGCCCAGCAGATTTGGGGCAACTGCAACCGCGACCGTCGACAGCTGGTCACAACTGCAACTGAAAATTCTGGTTGTGGCCGGTTCAGTCCAGTTGGGTCCTGGTATTTTTTCGGTTGCAGCAACTGGACCCTCAATCACTAACGCCGCATGATTCAAGCATGGTCATTACGCCTCATGTAGCACATGCGGTTACCTCATGGTTAACTCATGTATTGTAGTATTTAAGTGTTAATATTATGCCTAGAGACTCTAATTGAGTTCTCTTAGGTATTACCCACTAAACGTGTGGCGACGCCTCTGACTACAAGATTTCCCCTTTCTTTGTTTGGGTTTGACTGTGAGAGCCAGCGCTAGACCTTGTGTTTAGTGTTGTCCTAACAGGTGCGTTGCCCTGCTCCCTGACATGTCCCCTCTCTCGCTGACGCGTCCCCTGTCGCCCCAGCGCATCCCCTCCCTCCTCGCTATGTCCCAAGTGCACCCACCCATCCACCCCACGAGCAGTTGCTCATGGCAGTGGGGGTGGGTGCTGCCTTGCATGCGGGTGGTGACATGGCGCGGCTGGTGGTGTCGGCGTCATTGCTGGTCAGCTCCTGTCGCAGGGGGCGATCGTCACGGCTATCCGGTGGTCAGTGATGTGGCAGCGCAGGGGGTGCGTTCGGGTCTTACCTCGTGGGTACCCCACTCCACAGGCCTCCCGGGACCTCCCTCGGGCTGTCCTATCCTCCCCTGAGTCCCCCCCTCCCAGCTCAGTGGGGAGGAGGGCACGCCATTGGGGGGCCGTTGTTGCATGTACAATAGAAGCAATGAAAAAAATTAGTTAGCTTAATAAAAAATGATTAGAACTTAAAAACACTTACTATGGGGGCCCCAGGCCCCCAGAATGGTGCAGTGGTGGAGGGGGGGGGAGCCGGAAGCGGGGGGGGGGGATGGGGGCCGTCGTTGCATGGACAGTAGAAACCCTGGAAAAAAAAGAATCAGCTAAATATTAATAAAAAACTTAAATATGGGGCCACAGGGCCCCCTATTGGTGGAGTGGAGGAGGGAGAGCGAGGCGGCGTCGTGGGTGGTAGTGGTGAGGGTGATGAGCTGGCAGTCACGGGGTGACATTGGTGACGTGGTGACAATGGTTTCCAGTAAATTGGCACATGTTGGCATGGCTTATACAGGCTGTTTGTCTAGTGGTTAATTGCTTACCTGTCACACTCACGTGGCCTTGCGGTTGTGGGTTCGAATCCTCCTGCCCCCCCTACCTTTTAGAGATTTACAATAATAAAAATATTAATTATTCATTAATAAAATTAATTACTCCCTTGGATGGGCTCGGACGTCCGAGCTGTCTGACCTGTGCTGTACTCGGACTTGGATGGAATAATTCCGTGGAATCCGCACAAAAAGAAAAAATCCGTACGGATCTGCGCGGACTCAAAATCTGGAATTAAGCAGGACAACAAGCCAAATGAATTTCTCAGAAGTCCGTACGGACTAACTCGGAGTCCGTGAAAATCCGCGCGGATCCGTGCGGAACATATGGGGCACTGTAAAGACCTCAGATTCTTGGCTGATTGAGACAGGCCTTATGCTCCACTTTGGACATGGGGGGAAGCCTTGCCCCTTGTATACCCCGACAGAGACTTTGACAGGAATCCCAGACATCCCATTTGGACTTCCGGACATCCCTGATGAGCTCAACATTATGGAAGATGAGTTGGATGCCGATCCTCTGCCTGAGGGGTTCATGGAAGCAGAGGCCGACGAAGGACATCATGAGGCAGAACACTCAGAAGGGGAGTTCTTAGCCCCACATGACCAGGCAAGGTGGATGAGGGATAACCTGAAATATGGGACAAATGTCCTGGTTATTGTTCATCAAAACAGCATTCATCACTTGCCTGTTTGGTGGTGTAGGTGCCTAGGACATGCACCAGACGATGTTCAGGCCCTGGACCTCCACTTCTTTCCGGTGTCATTTAAGAAACTGCGGACACTATTCACCTTCCAGGGCCTTGATTCCTTCCTCGCAGAGAATCAAGAATGTAAAACTTTGGCATGGCATTACTATCAGAAGCTCCGTCGGTTCACATCTGGCTGTTTTCCGCACAGCATCCCAGTCTGTCTCACTACCGATTTATAGCTTATTTCTCATACATAATATAGGACTGATACAGGGAGCTGTTATGTTGCACGAGACAATACAGGAACCTGAAGCATCTCAAATGGCATGGCTTTGGCCATGAAGCCAGAAGCCCAGGTCTTGGAGATCTGGCCGTTCTCTGTCTGGCATGCCCACAACCAGGCATGAACTTGCCAGAAAACTGGGAAAATGATAATGAACAGTGAGTTCATTCCATCACATGATGACTTGAAGTCTTGTTTCCCAGGTGGGTATACACCAGATCATTTGTGATTGATGGGAATTTCACGGCATCTCACCAACGTCAGAAACGTCCTGAAGATGATGTCCCATTGACAAATGGTCATTCATTTATGATGGAACCAGTGACATATAAAGAACATCTCAAGGTGGCTCTCGAGTCCAAATCGGCTCCAAGTACATGCAATGAATTCAAGGCGAACCGGAAAGTGGATGTGGCCAGGTATGATGCCACAGGGATCGGAGCAGTGGCATGCCTTTGGCATGGCTTCTTCCAACCAGAAGCCACAGTCGACTTTCAGAGAGGAGAACAGTGCGTTATTGAATTGTTTCCAAGTGCACAGTTATGCTAAATACTCACAGACAAAAGAATATCGATTATGCAGTTTGCAAGGCCCTGAATGGGAAGAACATGGAGAAGGTGAAACGGGCATTGCTCATATACGATATATTTTGCCAATGGTTTATCAACTTCAAAATCTGGGTTGATCACTCACCATACCTTTCAGTCCCGGAGGGGATGGTTGTAGAGGGAGGGATTGGGGATTTCCATGTAAAGGGCCATGTGGACGACTGCTTCATGTGGCTTGCACTACTGTTCATTATAGGGAGTGGGGTGATCGATGGGGAAATTCTGGAGACATTGTGGGCTGTGCTGAATGAGACCTCCCGGAGTGCCAAGGGATCGACGCTCGCCCACTGGAATGAAATTCTGGATGACCATATGAATCATTCAAACTGGAAAAAGTTGATTGGAATGGGTATGAAATGTTGTACCAGGTGCCAATTAGATTGCTAACTCAATATCAGTTCCAGCTCTGATACGGAAGATGAAATGGGCCCAGGAATTGGTTCTGACTGCCAAGGATTCATACAAGAATTTGACAGAATCGGCATCGGCCCGTGATCTTAATGAGTGGAGGAAAGGGGAGCAGCAGGCACAGGAGGGCTGGGCAGAGGATGTCAAGAGTATGGATTATTTTGATCTGAAAACACAACAAGGTGCGTTGGTGCTATGTGTGGATATTCTGTGTTGACGTGCCTTATGTTAAACATAGCTCCAGGGAAAGCAGAAGTTCAGCTCCGACTTGTGGATGAAGGAATGTTTTCCGGCAACTCTGGTCTCATTGATTTCTTAGCAAAGGGACTGAGTATTCAGGAATCGCAGTGAGTAGTACTACATTATATTGATGGTGTAACATTTATTTGGCTGGTTGGTTACAGAATGTCCCTACAGAGTTACATTAGGCATGCTGGAAAGGCACCAACGACAGCAGAACAGATTGAAATCACTAAGCGACGGAGTTGGTTATTGAACCGGATTACGAACCATCAACAAAAGGCTTATCAATACCTCACTGGCGTGGACGATGATGACTATTCATTCGAACCATCAGAGGTATATGATATTGGCCAAGATGGAGAATTAGAACTGGTGAGTAACCGCTGGCCAGACAATCCGTTTGTAGCCAACAAGGTGGGCCACCGGCCAGAGTGTTTCCGGCTGACGTTGTAACCATGTAGCATGACCACAGCAGACTACACAGACATAGAGTAGACATCACGTGATCATGTTGATATCTGCATGTGTAGACACTGTAGCACAGCATTCCATCCTTGCCTTTCGACATGTCTGATTGTGTCTGAGCATTCTGTGGTCTCCTCTGTCTGTGTTCTGCTAGAGACTGCACGTCTCCAATGTTGCCATCCAGGATGACTTGACGGGTCTGATGGGAACACGGAGTTCAGGGCGTTGCCGTATTGGAGATCCAGCTGTGGGCTGGTCAATGTAATGATGCATTGAAAGCTATTTGACTGGCATTGGGAAAGAAGGCATTCTTGTTTTGAATGAAAATCTGCCCAAGAGGCCCAAAGACAGGAAAAACAAAGTCATGGGATGAGATTCATGCAGTGGATCAGACACTCCGTTTGAATGCTCAAATATATCAATCTTCGAGGGAATCACTGGTGGATTTGGAGGCACCAATGGCAATGACAGACCGGTTCCAGGTTCTAGAGACAAAACATCTCAAGACAAGCACTACGCTCCTGGTCCCCCAACAGGATGGTTTCAAGCATGTGCAACTGCCTTGGTTCTGGTATCTGGATGTCGCTGGGGATAGCATATCAGCCAGCCATTTGAAGGAATGTAAGTTTGCGCATGAATGAACATGAATTGAGTCTGACCATAAGAAAAAAAGTCCACAGGGTTAACTGGCTACAAGCAAAAGCAACGTTTGACAGAGCGAGTGAGGAATTGGTCCTTGTGAGGCATGAAATGGGGTGGACTATCAGATGCTTCGAACACCATGCGGAGCAGTGGAGATGAAGAAAAGAAGATGGAACATCCCCCGGCCATTTGATGTATGCAGCGAGTCAACAGGTGATGTGGGGGCAATTTGCGGTCTCTGCAAAGGACTCATTTTCCAGTATTTTGTCAGAATGAGCAATATGTACATTGCATTCAATTGTGTAATTGCTGTTCTGTGCTGCTCAGTCTTATCCTGACAATGACTAATGCAACTATCTCACCATTTCAGCTTGACTGCCATTCTACCTCACTGCCATGTTGTATCACTGCCAGGCTGTAGCAGTTGCTCATGGGGAGCACTCTGGGTCAGCACCAGTGCTGGTGGAAGGCTGCTACCTATAGACTGCCATTGTGGATCACTGCCCATTCAATCTGTCGTCAGGAATCACTCCCAATTCCATCTGCCATTTGGTCTCACAGCTGGTGACCAAAGGCAGCGATTGCCAGTCAGTATCACTGCCATTGAGACTCCAAATCATCCAATGAGCTAGTCACCCTAAATCCTTCATTGTCCCACTTGATATCCTGTTTTGATGCCAATGTCAATATCAGCTCCGTAGTATGTATTGGATGTTTTTGTGCAATAGATTTCCAAAGGCAGTGGTTGCGGGTCAGTATCACTGCCATTCGGTCTTTTACAATCTCAAGTTAACATTACACCAATACATGACAAATATTATACAGTAATAGTATCACACTACAGTAGTCCATATACGAATAAAGTAGAGAAGCGCAATTACCTTGGTACATCAAGATCATGGTTTACTGAGTATCCAGCAGCCTTGAATCTTAGGAGGCAGTCCCGCATTTCATCAATGCTTTGCACAAGCAACATCTCCATTTCCAGCAGCCAACGGATTACATTCTCCCATTCATCACATCGTTTGTTCATCTTCCCTCTGGGTTTCCTCACATGCTCTTCAAAGTCTCCTACCAAGAGCTCAATCCTTCTCTTCCAACCACTGTCTTCATCTTCATCTCTAGTTCTGTCTTCTGAATGCTTCCTGTCCTGCATGCGTGATCCCACTGAGCCAGGGAGGTCAACTTCCATCAGGTCCGTATCCATCTCATCAGTGCCCTCCTGACTTTTGATTGATGGTGACCTGCCGGTAGCAATTGGCCACTTAGGTGATCCCAAGCTGCATGATGGGGATGGTGGTGTGGGAGGGAACGGAGGCATTGGGGATGAGTCAGGTGTCTCACCTGGTGGTGGGTGGGCAAGGGCAGGAGTGACAGGTTGCTTGCATGCCGGAGGGGGGGCAAGGGCGGGAGTGACAGGTTGCTTGCATGCCGGAGGGGGGGCAAGGGCGGGAGTGACAGGTTGCTTGCATGCCAGAGGGGGGGCAAGGGCGGGAGCGGCAGGAGGGGCAGGCGTCCATGGTGATGGATTGACTACGGTCAGCGGTAGAGTGGCCCTGAAGCCCCTTTGTGGGTGGGTGGTCACTGGCAATGGTGGGGCAGGGCCAGCATCGAGGCCTCTGTTGAGCTATCCCGCAGGAACAATTAGTCCTGACGAGCTGGGACAGCAAGGCGGGAAATGGGGCTGATCTGCCGGTGCTTCCGGATGTGCAAGGGCGTTGCCTCCTCCAAAGGGGACTTGAACTTCACTGACCGTCAGGGAAGCGTTGCAGCCAGGTCACTGAGAATGAACAGTGATCGAAGTGTAGTCTCTTCAGTGGAGGGGGCTGGTGTCATGGGCATCGGGTTATGATCAGGTACATGGCTGGGACCTGCTATGTCCAGGTTGGGCCAGCACCATTTGGGAAGAGGGACAGGGATGAGGGATAGGTCAGTGGTGGTGTCCTGAAGCCCAGCATCAAGCCTTGGCCTCTTGAGGTAGAGGAAGCTTGATGGCTGGTAGTCAGCAGGCATTAGGAGTGGAGGAGGGGCTGTGGACAATGCTTCCACAGCTGGCTTCATTCCGGGCTAGACAGAGATCATAACTCTGCATCATATCAACCAAAACCGGTTACTCACTTTTTTTTTGATCTCCTTTTGGTGTGCCATGGGCTGTACTTAGTACAAGTGTCAAGTTCGTTTTGATCGAGTTGCTGAATGGAACCGAATAGCGGTTAGTGATGGCCGGAGGGTCACAGCAGCGTGCCTTCCGGTTGCCATGGTAACATTAATTAAATTCAACCACTTAACCATCCAATCCCATACCGGGTGGAATATCAACAGTGTTCTATTCATCACACTCACCAGCGCTGTCCAGCCACTCACTTCTCCAATCATACCAGTCTCAATGTCTTCTCTCACCGCGCCACTTGTTGCATGGGCAACCGTCTTTGTTAAGCCTCGGCTGCAAGAACTCGCAAAGGCAGCCATCCTCGGCTATGATGAGGAGCTGCAGCAGCTGCTCATGGTGCTTCCGGGAAACCCGGTATGTTATCAACATCATTAGGGACATTATCTGTTCTTATTCACTTCCAGTCATTCGATTCTGCTACTGCACAGAAGGTCCAAGTGTGGATCGATACCCAAAAGATTGACTTAGCAATCCAGCAGCTAAAACAGGGGGTGAAAATTGATCCAGCCAGTCTGGACTCCTACATAGTAAGTGCATGATCCTCCTCCGGTCTTCACCCCAATGGAAATACTAATGTCTTGTTAGCTTGATACATGGGCCCTTTCCAATGCGATACCTGAAGATAATCTAGGGGACTACCAGCCTTCGCGCCTCCTGCTCAGCGGTACTCTCCAGCTTGACCACAGGCTGGCGCACGGTGAACCAATGGATTATACAGCTGTCAGCAGGCATGATCCTGCACTCTGGTCCCACCCATTCCTCATGGACAAAACATCGTTGACCAGCCAGTGGTTCCAGGGGCCTGGAACATCAAGACGGACACCGGGTGAGTTGATCTGTTGTTCTCATCCAACAAAGGCTAAAAGGGTGTGGATTCACAGTACCGGAGCCCTTGAAGCTAATGAGGGCTGTAATGACCGCAACACACTGGGCCACAAGCCCACCAACGCTGACCCCCATCATTGCCCAACCGACACCAATCCGTCCCCAGGCGACCCTCCTTCAGGACGTCCCATGATTCCACCATGCCTACACCAGAGCCATGTGATCAATGCACCCATCTCCAGCAACCATGTGAGGTCGTCAGCTTGGCCGCGGCGTGCAGGGGGTGCCACAAAGCAAAGTACAGGTGCACAGGGATCGCAGCAGAGGCCAGAAGGAAGCAGAGGCCAGAGAAAATGCCAACGTCACCAAGGACCCCCAAGTGGGTCAAGGCGACCAGCTTTCAGACACCCACCCCTGAAGACAAACTGGCCAAAACTCCCCATCCGCAGTCTAAATCTCAAGCGCAAAGCATCGGCCCCCAAACCACTTCAACCATTCCTGCAGATGACGGGGCCAAAACTCCCCAACCAAGGTCCAAATCCCGAGTGCAAAGCATCGGCCCCCCATCGACTTCAAGCATTCCTGCAGATGACACCAATACCACCCCCAGGACACAATCAAAGACCCAGGCACTCACTGCCATCCCTACCCCTCCTGTCCCTACCAATGATATGGTATACCGCCGCGGGGCCTTCCCTAGGGGCAGGTGACATCTCCGTCCCTGATCTTGGTCAGGTCCCCTCATGGTACATATACCTGGTCGCCGGTCAGGGGAAAGAGGTTTCGAGTGGGATTCGCTTACAGGCTGGGGAGCCTGACGATGATGTGGGCGCCAACCACCAGGAACCGGATCATCAACAGTTGCAGCAGGCCAATCAGGAACTGCCAGCACAGGTGATGAAGGTAGAAGGTGAACTGGAGGCATTCAAGGCCATTCCCTGCCCGGCTGTGCAGTTTGCAAGTGCCGTTTCCCTAGCTGATCACTGGGAGGTCAAGCTTCAAGAGTTGCGATGGGTGAATACACAACTTGAGGAGCGGGTGCACAAGGTGAAGGATCAGCTTGGAGTGATGAAGAACACCGTCTCAATGTTGCTCGCTGGGCAGAATGGTCATACAGCGACCCTGGAGAGCCATCAGCTCCTGTTCATGAGCCGGGACCAGGCATCATCAAGGCATTCATCAGTGTTCAGCGCTCCATCGCCTAGCATCAGATTCATCCCAGCACTGGCGCCCACCCCTGACTCTGTGTATGGTGCTGATCTGAGTACCGGACTGACTCTTGGCCTCGACTCTTGGCCCGAGGAGATGTTCAACATGGCAGCATTTGATGGTCATGCTGAGAGAGAAGTGCCCAAGTCGGATGCAGCTGGGGATTCATACATGGCTTAGAAGCGCTATCAATTTTTATTTTGTTTTTTGCATATACTTCATAGATCACATGTAATGACAAGTTTTCTAGTGCCTAATTAATCAGCAGTCGAATCCAGTATAGTAATTAATCTCCAATTGATTTAAGGCAAAGCATACATGGCTGTACGCCTTGCCCCCGACTTACTAGGCAACTTACTAGACAGCACCATATCAACACACCAATGCACACTACTGATGGGCAATGCTATGGACTTAATAAAGCTACCATTTCACGTGCCGACAAACAGTTAACTTATCTGGTCCACTTGCCAACAGACCAATGTACACCACTGCCCACCAACCTATATTACCAATTAGTGACACTATGGAGACTCCATCCGGACCCTTTCCAAGAGTCTGAATGTCATATGATCTTGCCCTATGTTGCCTTTTACTGCTGTGCAAAAAAGGTCAAATATATTACTGATGTAGTGTAGACTTGTAACTGCAACAAAGATAACATTGTCAAGTGAAGTACTGATCCTAGTGTAGCCTCCCCTGGTGCATCAGTACTGATTAGTGGCACTGACACTGCACAAACTATTCACCATCACTGCCGTTTTCACTGACACTTCACACACTATTCACTATCACTGCTGTTTTAATGCTGTTGACCCTCCCGGCTGGTATCACTGCCGAGTCTTACTGCCGGTCGGTCTCACTGCCGTCCTACCTCACTGCCATCAAACTTCATACTGGTCAGTATCACTGCTGGTCAGTATCACTGCTGGTTGGTGTAACTGCTGTCCTACACTGCCATCCCACTTCATACCGGTCAGTATCACGGCCGCCCTACCTCACTGCCGGTTGGTCTCACTGCTGTCCTACCTCACTGCTGTCCCACTTCATACCGGTCATTATCATTGAAGGTCAGTCTCACTGCCGGTCGGTCTCTGCCATCCTACCTCACTGCTCCCACTTCATACTGGTCATTATCACTGCTGGTCGGTCTCACTGCTGGTCGGTCTGAGCCATGCCATGTCACTTCCAGTGGGTTCCTGTTCCACAGCTCATAGACCCTGTTCTTGTATCCCATTCCCATGCCATCATTCTGAAGGATGTCCAGAATAGAATGATCATAGTCTACTGCCTCCAGCAGCTCACACCTGGGCCCATCCATTGCCCATGGTCTACTGTCTCCAGTAGCTAGACCATGGGCCCATCCATCACCCATGGTCTACTGTCTCCAGTAGCTAGACCATGGGCCCATCCATCACCCATGGTCTACTGTCTCCAGTAGCTAGACCATGGGCCCATCCATCACAAATGGTCTACTGCCTCCAATATATCACCCATGGGCCCATCCATCACCCATGGTCTACTGCCTCCAATATATCACCCATGGGCCCATCCATCACCCATGGTATACTGCCTCCAGCAGCTCACACCTGGGCCCACCCATCATCAATGGTCTCACTCACTCAGTCACATCACAATGGGCCCACCTTATTCACATGGTGTATCCCATTAACATGGGCCCACCCTTATCCTATGGTCTATCACACAAGATGGGCCCATCTTAGCTGGACCATACTACATGGGCCAAAAGCCACCATTAAATGCTCCATATGTAATGGGCCAAATACACTGAGAGTTGTGGAAAATGAAATGGGGGTTGGGGCTTGTACCTTAACGAAAGCAGTGCAGGCTTGCATGGGTCATTTCAAGCAAGGCCTGAAGAAAAGAATTTGAGAGTGATATGGATTTGAGAGGGAGCATGGGAGGGAGTTGAGCTCTTCTGTTAGGACAACACTAAACACAAAGGTCTAGTGCTGGCTCTCACAGTCGAACTCGACTAGAGTCTCTAGGTGATTTATTAACTGTTTATATACTATAATACATGTGGTGACTGTGCTTAGACCATGAGGCACTGTGCACATGTGTCAGCCTCATATGTATAGCATTGTGCAGCCTCCCATGCTCTTAGCATGTGATGTACAGCACCATGCATCTACCATGTGTCCGATCAACTACCTACCCTTAGCCATGTGTACATAAAAGTGTCCATAGGACCAAACACAAGAAACTAAATAGTATTAATTGCCTTGTAATAGATAGAGAAAATTGTACTCCTGACATCAATCTTTTGATCTTGATTCTTGATTTTCTAAGCTGATCCACCATTGCCATGTGCTCCTAAGGTGTCGGTTGGGTGGCTGTGCCTGTCCGCCATGATCTGTCAATTAATTTGTATACCACATCAACACCTGGCATCAAAAACTGTTGGATGATGTAATCTGTCACATGATGTGGGCCATAAGTGTTGTGATAACCTCACTGTATAAATGTGCATCCCAATGAGGTGTAAGACACATATGCAGCTAAGGAGGTGTCAATATGGTCTTAGGTTACATCAACAATAACCAACCAAGTTAAATCCAATAAGACCTGATAGCTCAGTGGTAGAGCTACTGGTATATGTCCAGGAGGTCCTGGGTTCAATCCCCAGTCTGGTCATCTTTTCTGTCTTAACAAAAACAGTTGTGGATCAGATGCTCAATGCATGCTCAATGCTTCCTAAGTCCCACTGTCCCATACTAAGGCTCATCCTTTGGTGCTTGAATACTTGGTGAGTTCCCTGCAGTCCTTGGGAATTTTTTAATGATTTCTTGACCACTTTCCATCAATCACTGCTTAGAATTTCCTAAGGTGTATCATCATTTTCTCTGTTGTGGGAATCACATGCATTTGCTTCTAGAGTTCTCAGGTCCAGTTGGGTCTGGTTTTTCTGCCATTTCAGGCTCAACTGGACCTCAACTGGTCATTCACTCATCATACAAAAGCCCAACTGACAACCAAACCAGATGTGACCGCTTGGTGTCAGTTGTTCAGCCAGTTACAACCAAACTTGGTTGCAGCTGGCTGCAGTCAGTTGAGACTGACTACAACTGATGCCAGGCCACTTAGACTTATGATTTACTTAATTCAAATACAACAAAATTAAAACTTAAATATTAATGAGGACAGGCAAGGATAGGGGGATGAGCATGAGTGATGGGTGAGGATAGGGGGACAGGCAACAAGTGGGGGACAGGCATTGAAACATGCAGTGTGCATTAGTCTGGTCTGGTCCCTGTTTTTGCCCTCCTTGGGGCAGGACCAGGACGGAAACCAGTCCTATAATATTCAATATTCAACAGAACCGCAACCGAACCACCCAGAACCAGTTCTGGGTGGTCTGTCTGCTGTTCTCAGCCAGTTTCGACCGGTCTTACACTTATATACCAACTAACTTTTGTAGCTAAGATACTTACGGAAAAAAAAAAAAAGTACAAAGTAAAAAAAAAAAAAAAAAAAAAAAAAAAGAGTCCACCCATGAGCTTGTGAGGCTAGACATCAGGCTCACAAAAGGAAAAAAAAAGATGGAAAAAAGGAAGCACCCCCTGCACTTGCAAGCGAGGGGGCACATTGGTGTCATCAGGGAGGGGGCACATTGGTGTCATCGTCAATGAGGGGGTGCATTGGCATCATCATCAGCAAGGGGGCACGTTGGCATTGTATCAGCAAGGGGGCGTGTTGGCATCATTGTCAGCGAGGGGTCGTGTTGGCTTTGTCATCAGCAAGGGGGTGCATTGGCGTCATTGCCACCCCCAGTCATTGTTGGCCCCAGTTGTTGTTGCCCATCTGTCACTGTCATTGGCAATCCACCCTGTGAGCAGAGGCTCACAGCGGTGTTACAGAAGGGTGGGGAACATGGCAGTAGTGTTCTGAGGGAAGCGGCATTGAGGGAGGAAAGAACAATTTAGTTGTTATGCATTGTTTGTATGGGATCAAAAGTTGGCGAGAAGTTCAATCAGAAAAAAAAAAAAAAAAATGGCATCTGTCAAAAATTACCTAGCAACACTAGTGCTATCAAACAAACAAATGCAAACTCACTAAGGGTATATAAACCCTCTATATTTTATTCTTTTGTTCCCTTGGGCTTCTGTCCCCTTGTAAATGTAGAATAAAATAAGTAATATGAGTAAAACAGCCATTAATATCTAAGATGGTTTGAGACCAGTTCAACCAGTCTTCAACAGGTTGCATCAGTTATGGTCCGGTTCGGTCTTGGTCTTTTTTCAGTCTATGAGACTGGACCTTCAAGCACTAGTGCGCGCCCAATACCAAAATCCTATACCCAAAACCAAACACAAAACACACACAAAAGCACTGTCTGAATAGTTGCAAGTGGGCCAAAGAGTTCCCTTGCAGAACTTGTTGCCAAGCCTATAGTTCCTAATGTCCCTTTCTAAGCTTGACTATGTCTTAGAATATCCTTAGCATCCTTAGATCCTTCCTAAGATCTTTCCTAACGTTGACCTGTGGTTCCTTGTTTCCTAAGATTTCCTAAGATTTCCTAAACCCTGACTTCCCAAGCCTTGGTTACAAACCTTGTTCCTATGTCCTTTAGAATTCCTAATCCTTAGTCCCAAATTCTTGTCCTTGTGCCTCAGTTTTCCAATCCTTGATCCTAAGCCCAAAGATCCTAAACCTTGTTCCTTAGCTCCTTAGATCCTTGTCCTTTATCCTTGATATGCTCAACAAGCTCAACATTGTCTACAGCACAGAGCCTTCAACAACCTCGACGTGCTAGGGAGAGATGTCCCACGCCTGATTTCCTATATCCTTGTCCTTAGTTCTGGGTCCTTAGCACAACTTTGAACGAGCTCACCATGTCATGTGATGAGCAAGATGTGAAACTTTGTGAGAGAGGTATAATCTGGGGGTCCAAACTTCTCTACTGTGCAGCTATACTACCCCTAGTATTTGTACAAGTATGAAATATGAAATAGATAAAGTGACTGTCCTTTATATGGTATTTTGGAAATAGCACAACTGTGCTATCCTAAAAGATAGAATCTCATCACAATAGGGTGATATTACCCTGCCCAAATGGCCTGTTAAATAAGATAGAAAAAGGTATAAAAGGAAATCTTGCCATCTTATGTGATAACGCCCTCTATCACTTGGCCTTCACCTCCTATGGTGTTCCACCATGCCATCAATCAGGTACAATGTTGATCTTTTGATCTTGATTCTTGATTTTCTAAGCTGATCCACCATTGCTATGCACTCCTAAGGTGTCAGTCAGGTGGCTGTGCCTGTCTGCCCTGATCCATCAATTAATTTGTGGGCTGCATAAACACCTGGCATCAAAACAGCTGTGGATCAGATGCTCAACACGTGCTCGATGCTTTCTAAGTCCCACAGTCCTGCTACCCCATGCTAAGGTTTGTCCTTTGGTGCTCGAATATTCGGTGAGTTCCCTTTAGTTCTTGGGAATTTTCCTAAGACTTTCTTGACTATTTTCCATTGATTGCCACTTAGAATTTTCTAAGGCGTATCAGTGTGACTGGGGGACAGGCGACGAGTGGGGGACAGGCGTGAGTGGGAAATGGGCATGAGTGCAGGACAGGCACAGGTGGGGGACGGGCAACAAGTGGGGGACAGGCACAACAGACAGGCAACAAGTGGGGGATGGGTGACAAGTGGGGGATGGGCAACAAGTGGGGGACAGGCAACAAGTGGGGGATAGGTGACATTTGACAAGTGACAGGTGAGGATAGGGACACAGGCAATGAGGGGGGAGGGATAGGGATGAGCAAGGGATGGGGGGGGATGATGGGTAAGGAGAGCAAGGGGGTGGTGGTGGTTGCAAGACAACATGTGTCGTGTCAACAATATCCTTGCACATGTTCATGTGCAAACGACCACAAACAAGTCGCAAATTGCAACACGTCATCGTTTACTTGCACATGACATGTGCAAACATGTGCAAATGGGCCAAAGGTATATAAACCCTTGTACATCTGTTCATTATTTTTGGGGCATGCCCCACTTCATAAAATATTAAGTAAATAAATATATTTTGTACTACTAAGGATAAGCTACCTGCAAAGACCGGTTGTGACCGGTTGCAACTGGTCAGCAACCAGTTGCAGTAACTGGCCCAAACAGGCCAACTGCAACTGCTACTTGCAGTTCTCAGGCCCAACTGCAACTGAATGTCTGGTTGCTTCTGGTTGTGGTCTGGTTGGGTTCTGGTTTTTTGCAGTTGCTGCAACTGGACCTGAGACCTCTATTTGCTTCTTTGCTTGATCAACTACCACCCATGATGAAGTCTGTGGATATGGCTTTCTATGGCTCCATCAGGGAGTGAATTGGTCTCAGCTTGCCCACTGGAGGTAGGCAATAGCACAGGTACTCCCGCGGGTACCCAGAGCTCTACCCATACCCGTACCCGCATCTACCTGTACCCGCAACCCACGGGTCACGAGTCACGGGTCACAGCGGGTACGGGTAGACCCCCGTCTCCCATTGTGTAACACCTCCTGCATAGGCCCCAACAATGACGGTGACAACACCATGTTGTCGCCGTCATTGTTGGGGCCTTGGATTTGTTACATACATTTAACTAATGGTTTCGTCACTCAGATGAGTGTTGACAACCTTTTAATTATTTATGTACTATGTGTATGTACTAACTAACTTAATATATATATTATTTACGGAGGAAGCGACGCCCCAGAGGAAGGGGAAGCTTGTGGAAGCAAGGTCTTATATACCAGATAATGTTTATTACTATTTGGTTCCAGTAAATGAACGCGAACGCGACACATCGTTTAAGTTGATGTTTGCCATTCTTTGGTTTCAGTAAATGCGAATGCGACTCGTTTATGTGCTGCATTCATTTACTTCAACTATATACTAGTATTAATTATCAACTTGTTTCAATAAATGACACATCACATTCAGAAAAGTTAAACCAAACAATATGTACTAGTAAATATCAACTTGTTTCAGCAAACAACGTGTCACGTTCGCGTTCGTTTACTGGAACCAAATAGTAATAAACATTATCTGGTATATAAGACCTTGCTTCCACAAGCTTCCCCTTCCTCTGGGGCGTCGCTTCCCCCGTAAATAATATATATATTAAGTTAGTTAGTACATACACATAGTACATAAGTAATTAAAAGGTTGTCGACACTCATCTGAGTGCCGAAACCTGTAAATACAAAACTGTATGTTAGTACATAGACATTTGGTGACGGGTTGGGTGTGGGTCACGGGTACCTAAATCATGACCCGTACCCGTACCCGTGCCTACCCGTACCTGTAACCCGTGCTCTTCCCTAACTGGAGGTTTTGGTACATTTTTGTACTGCTGGCATTTGTTGCACCCATCAACGTAATTGAACACAAATTTTGTCATGGCTGCTCCCACTGAAGTCAGAGCATGCATTGCAAGATCACTGATTCCTCAATCATCTACCCAAATGTGCAACCCCCAAAGCAGTCACATCAGAATAGTCCTTGAAATCAGAAGGATCATGTTGTTGAATAAAATTATGTAAAGCACACAGTGCTGGAGGGACCCTTGCCTATATATCCATGTTATACTCTGGTGAAAGAAGTAGGATACAAAACCATCATTTTAGAACACCAAAAATCCACCCAACCACATTGTGCACTGTTGCATGACAAAGGTTATATAGTTCCTTTGAATTTGTCTGTCATTCTCAGTAAGTCTTCAGATGTAATTGGATAGTATTTACTGGGGAAATTTGTAGGTCATATTTATCCAGTCATACATTTCATGTGGTCTCAGTATCTGTTGGTAAAACCAAAAAAAAGTGCTTTAGCTACAGGCTGCAGTAGTATGGTCAATTGTCCTCATGTGTGGGGAATACATGTATGAACTCCTGTACCATGTATTTAGTGGCAAACTTGGCCTTCTTGAAAAAAAAAAAGAGGCTCTAGGTTAAAAACTCCTGCCATATTGTCTCATGGCTATAGACCACAGAGCAGTTTCCAAAAAACAAAAAATTATTCCTGTAGTACATTGGTCTACACTGTGGGAAGGATAGGTCTGCATAGTGAAAGTCATATAAAAAATGGTCATATTTATCTGGTCATACATTTTGTCTGATTTTGGCACCTCTTAGAAAAGCCAAAAAAAAAAAGTGCTCCAACTGCAGGTTCCTTAGTGTAGTCAAAATTTGAACAAAAATGGTTGTATCAGCAGGATGGCACTAGACACCTTGGTAAGGAACCAATGGCTCTGGACAGAGGGGGAAACCTGCATCAGCACGGTAGTACTCCCATCTGGGATGGGGAAATATGTCTGAGAAGCATTATGAAAAATAAGTGCATCTGCTGCAGACCCTTCCCATCCACTCAGAATGCATGTGAACATCAGATCAAAGCTACATACAACAAGACAGTTCTGTGTGAGAAGCCCTTTCTTGTTGCATGCTGCTGCACACTCCTTTCCGATGGTGCACAAGCAATATGTGTTCCATCAATGGCATCAATTGCATCATGAGAAAGAAGGGATACCATTTGGGGTTGTTGAGTATATCAGGGGGGGTGGGATCTGTTTCATGAGGAAAGCAAACCTGATCTGTGTAAAATGGCTGAGACAAGAATATGAGAAGCATGTGTCAGAAATACCTATTGAAGAACCCCCTTAACATAAATTACAGAATGATCATTGGTCTCAGGAGTATGATTTTCACTAAGGCACTATACTATTATTTTCCTTTTGTTTAGTTGTGTGGACACTTTTATGTACATGAAGTCAAGGGTAGGCAATCAGTCCTTACAATCAAGAGCATGACTAAGGGTAGGTAGATGATCGGACACATGGTAGTCACATGTTGTATTAGGATAGCAAGCCTAAGGCTACATCCGGACAGTAATAATAATTATATTAATTACTGAGACTTCAACATTCCATAGTATATATACTACATGTATAGGTCTACCTAAGACAATAATAGCCTGGCCTCTGAGACATTCCCCTCTCATCCTAAGGCCTCCAGTTAGCCTCCAGACTTCACTCCCAACATGTTGCTGTGCAACACATGCTAAAGGCATGGGAGGCTATGCAAGGCTATACACATGAGGCTTATACATGGGCACAGCACCTCATGACTTAAGCATGGACTACACATAGTGTTTCAAGGTCCAGTCTGGTCTGGTTTTTTGCCTTTTTTGGGCAGTAACCAAGACTGTAACTGGTTATAAAATAATCTATCAATCTTAAAACCACAACCAGACCATGTATAACCAGTCAGTGTCAGTCCGGTTTCAGTCCACCAACCAGTCCCCCCTCAGTTGAGACCAGTCTTACATACCATACAATAAATATCTTAATGTAATTATATATTCATGAATAAGAAACCAAGCCTCCCTTGCTGAGAGGGGCAGAGGGAGTGGCACTATCAATAAAGAAGAAAAAACCATATGTTGAAGCGGCATCACCAGAAAGGGCCTTGGGAGGAACAGAGGCAGTATCATCGAGGGGGGCACCAGTGGGGGAGGGGGGAGGCTGTGAGGTCCAGGAGGGGTCCAGGGTCAAGGGGGGAGGCAGCACCATCAAGGGGGGGTCACCAACAAGGGATGGGGGTGGCTATGAGGTTGAGGGGGGGTCCTGCTTTGAGGGGGGAGGCAGCACCATTGAGTGGGGGTCACCAGCGGGGGAGGGGGGAGGCCGTGAAGTCAAGGGGGTGTTGCCAGAGTTGACTGTACCAGCAGGGGAGGCAGTGGCATCAAGGGGGCAGCGGCATTGTTAATGGTGGTGGTTGAAGTTGGTGGCTGGAGCTGCCAACATTGTTATGTGTTTGGTAGAAAATAAATCATCAAAAAAGATGGCAACTGTCAAAAAAAAAATTCAAAAAGATGGCATCCATCAAACTGCCAAAAATGACCCTAGCAAAGATGGCCCTAGCAAGCAAATAGGTGCAAACTCAATAGGGGTATATAAGGCCTCTAGATTTTGGGCTTTTGATTCCCTGGGCTTGTCCCCTCTTGTGTCAAAAAAACTAAAATAGCAAAATTATTATAGTAAATATTAATACTAAGTAAGTAAGACCAAGTCCAGTTATTAACAGGTCTGAACTGGTCTTTACCAGTTACAAAGCATAATTTAATATTGTGTAACCATAACTGTAACTGATTGTAACTGACTGTAACTGAGACCAATGGTCTGGTTACACTGGTTGCAGTCCAGTTACGGTCATGGTTTTTATCCGGTCCTAGTGACTGGACCTTGAAACACTAACTACACATGGCTAGCACATGTACAGTAGTATATAAATGATAATATATCACTAGTGCTTTAAAGTCTGGTCTGGTCCCGGTCTTTTGCCATTTTGGGGAAGGACCAGAACCGGACCGGTCTGCTATAAAAGGAAATAGTCAAAAGACCGGACCAAGACCGAAAAAAACTGCAAAAAACCGGTCCGGACCCATTTGAACCGGTTTATGCAAAGACCGTGGGCCAGACAAATTTACACTGGGCATGACCTTTTTTTCCTACTTATTGCCTTCAAAACACACCAAAAGTCTTGCAAATTGGTCCAGAATTGAGTGAGATATCATCAAAACCAAGTTTGAATGCACAAACTTCATGTTCAAACTCAGTTTTGATGATATCTCACTCAATTCTGGACTGATTTGCAAGATTTTTGGTGTGTTTTGATGGCAATAAGTAGCAGAATATGGTTCTGTGTAAGACCAGTACAGACCGGTCTTGCTGAACCGGTTTTCTTGCAGTCTTCGAATCCAAAAAGTGAAAAGACTGGGCTGATGGTCCGGTCTTTTTTGGTCCTGGTCCAGTCCAGTTCCGGTCTTTTTGCGGTCCAATAGACCGGACCTTAAAGCACTATATATCACCCAGAGACACTAGTCATGTTCTCTTGGATTATCCACCATTACTCATGTGACCACCTCCATCAGGAAACTGTGGATATCCTGGTATTTCCAGTCAATAGTGACAAATGGCTATCAAAATGTTAGATAAGGAGATACAATTAAATAATTTTATCTCTATACTGCAAGTAATTTATTATCAGAGCTAACAATACAATGTTAAAGCAGTATTTGAGTTCTGGGCCATCAGATATATGTCTGAGAAAGCATTGGATAAGGATGACAATTTTTTTACAATTATGTTGCAGAGCTGAAAAGCTGTGAGAATATTCTATCAGTCTTGTAGCCAATTGTAGCCAACCTGCCAGAATTGAATTATATTACCCCAACAACTCAAAAATACCAATAGTGCACAGATAATGGAATGTTAACATTGCAGTTGCTGAATTCAACATCTTTATATTGTTGGTTTGTTGTCAGAGTATAAGATTCCGGATGTTTTCAACAAATTGAGTATGCTCAGCTTGGAGTCAACTTAAACATATCTCGCATTTACTGGATGCAATATGTGGAATTAAGACTCGTGCAAGGGGTCGAATACATAGCCAGAGAGCCGCCAAACATTATTTGTCCCTTACACGAAGTGATAGGATGCATCTAACATGTGTTTTATACATGTTAAGCTGTTTCAACAAGTCAACCAGGTTGAAATGGCTTAATGTGAATAACACATGGTGGAGGCATCCTATTGTAGAAATGGCAGGGGGGCCAGAAAACGAGAGAATTATAAGGTAAGAGACCTCAGTGATATGTAAAGCACTGTATTAGACACTAGGTACCTATAAGGTAAGAGCTAAGGGATGATAAGTAAGGAATGTAATACTGTAACTAAAGGAACAACTTACACCTCAGTGATATGTAATGCACTGCAATGCGCATGCAATGTGCCCCACTCCCCCATCCTCAAAAATGAGTCTGGAATTTATGAACTCAACTGGAATTTCCGGAATATGTGGAGGAGTGTATATTACAGTCTCCCTGCCAAACAACTTGAAGAGCACCATAACATGATGATGAGCTATGCTGGTCTCTCCATCTTTGAGTACAAGCATGTACTCCTCTCACAGATCAGCTACCAAGATGCCAAAGTCAATGTTGCTTGGTGCATTTGAGAATTCCTTTGGGACCAACTCGAGGCCATTAGGAGGGCCTGCAGCAAAGCAAACAAGTAGGTGCTTGGAATCGTCATGGGTCTCAGTCGTCATCTTTTTTGTATTTGTCATATATCTTTCTTTTCTCATCTCATCTGCCATAGCTTTCCCTTGCCTCCCTCCCCCTTTCTTACACGAGCTTACGACCCTTGACTCTGGCACTTGGTCTCCAGCTTGTAGGGGGGCAAGCCCCCCAAACCCCCTGGTGTACTTTACACAATGCTTAATCCTACTACAGTAGACAAAACCCACTGGTACACACTTACTTGCTAATTATATAATATGTTCAATTAGTTAAAAATGGTATCATTCTACTATATTAAATTTATTGATTGTCATAGAGAATGCCAATTGAACTGGGAATTGTTGTCTCTGAAGAGGAATAGGAAGATTTTCTGCCTTTGGTTCTAACTCTATCCAGGGAATTAACACTGTCTTTCCAGCAAATCCCTCATCTCTGGTAATGATATGGCATTAAAGCACATGTGGTCTAATATCTGTGACAATCATCCTTGTTCCATTGCAAAGTCCCTTCGATGGATCCAGATGGCAAAGAAGCATTATAGGACATCCAACTTTCAATGCAAGCCTGGCTAATGGAAGTACAGTTGCATTAAGACTGTTTAGATACTCTGCTTGATATGTGCCTTATTATCCATTTTAACAGAGTCTGAACTCATGATCACCCTTTTTTGCCCAGGGAATTTTTCCAGAATTGCTGCATTAAAGTCATCAACATCATCATTCTTGCATGACAGCAATGTTCTGTCCAGGAAATACTTGTCATCTTTGTGTCCCTCCCAAATTCCAGGATAAGTTAAGTCTATCAGAGATTCTGTTGTATTGTTTGCACAGCACCCTCAATGTAGTTTCTGCCAGCACCAATATCCAATAGCCCTTGTGCATGTTCCTCACTTTCTGGAGTTCTGTCCAACTGCATATTTTTAACCAAAAAGTGCACTTCAACATCTTTTCAGAGCTTGCCTCTACAGAGAGATACTGAAATTATCTGCTGCCTTACTCCTTGTTCAACCATAGGAAGGGTCTGTTGAAAGTCACCTCCAAACACTACTATAATACTTCCAAATGGTATGTCCTTTTTCAGAAGATCATGTGCAACTCAATCAACTGAGTCAATTGCATACTTGTGCTGCATTGGAACCTCATCCCAGATTATGACTTCAGTAAGTTTAAGAACTTCAAACATAAATGATCTGCGGTCAATTCCTGCAACTGAAGTCTCAAATATATCAAGGGGGATTCTGAAATGTGAATGTGCAGTGTGATGTAAGCCTGGCCCCAGACTCACAATGCCAAACACATGCACACCACTGCACACTGACCAATGCACACCACTGCTGCACACCAATGCTGAACCAATGCACACTGCTGCACACTGACTGATGCACACCAATGCACACAGGCGCAAAGATGCATACCAATGGCACACTGCTGCCGATGCACACACAGACCAATGCTCACTGCTGATCGGTAAGTGCACAGCCACAACAGCAGTACCAATCAGCATCACTACCGATGGCACACCACTGCCAATACACCACCAATGGGTACCACCACCAATGGCACTGCTGATTGGTACTACCACCAATGGCACTGCCAATCGGTACCACCACTGATGGCACTGCCAGTCAATACTGCTACTGACAGGCACACCACTGCCAATGCACACCATTGCACACACTGACCAACAGCATCCCTGATCGGTAACACTGCTGACAGGTGTGCCGCTGCCAAACTGATACACACCACCACATGCCATTGGTACCATCACTGATGACACAGCTGATTGGTACCACTACCAATGGCACTACTGACCAACAGCATCCCTGATTGGTAACACTGCTGACAGGTGTGCCGCTGCCAAACTGATACACACCACCACATGCCATCGGTACCATCACTGATGACACTGCTGATTGGTACCACTACCAATGGCACTACTGATCGGCGAGCCTCCCTCAACATCCTGACACTCTTGAACGACCCATGCGATGTCCCCCCAATGCACGTCGCATCACCGGCAACCCAATACCCATGGCCGGACATGTGTACAGATACTGATGGCCCGACCACTTACCTGATATGAGAACTATGCCTGATGTGGCCATGTTGAAATGCTGGATCTGGACACTTTCCAACACAGTCCAAACACCTCATATATATACAATCTTTTCCCCCTTTGTTGCCTCATTCTTATTACATGCAACAAAGGTATAGTTACTATTGCTCACCCATGTATTCCACTCATTCTTACTACATGCAACAAAGATAACATTGTCCTGTCTGCCTGACCGAACCTAGTGAGATGGCCATACCTGGCCTCCTTCCATGCGACCACCTTCAAGAAGCAGTGCAGAAATACCTGATGATGCAACACATAAGGCTATTTTCCCCAGTGAGTGGACAGCAGCAGCAATGATGTTGCAAACCAAAGTTTTTCATTAACAGAAGTCATTGCTGCATCAAATGCATTGCATTGCTCTGGATTGAACCACCCAAGATTGCACTGCACAATGTTGTTCAGCTGCTCAACATCATAATCAAGCTGTTCAGCTAAAATGAAATTTGGTTGGATATCCTCCCACTTTTCCCCTTGAGCAGGCCCCTCTGGAGCCAATGGCATAGGTGGATAGTCAGCCAGGGACTTGTCAGACTTTATCAATATCTTTTCTAAAATATACAGCCCATATCCATAGACTTGATCATCTGTAAATTGATGACTGTAATATGCAGGAATGCGCTCCAACTTTCTTCTCAGATCATCACAGATCTTGTGCTTGAATTGATTCCAAAGCACTTCAGGAGATGTTGGGTAACAGTTCAGCAATATTATAGCAAACAACCACCTCAGTGCAGAGCCTGTTTGCATATCTCCAGCTTCTGTAAGACACTGAATTCATTCCTGATCATCTTTTAGAAGACCAAGGGCCTGCTTTGTATGAGTTAAACCCTGAAAAAAACACACACTCTCAGTACCTTTCAATTTTATGGCAAGATCACTCACATTATCAGTCAATCAGTCAATTATCAGGCAGAAAATAGAGATCTATAATAGGTTTTACTCATTGTGACATCCACAAAGGCTCTCACTTTGACACCAGGATATCAAGCTGTGTATGTTATTGGAAGTTCAGAAGAGAGATGTTGTTAAAAGCTGAAATTATGTTATATATCTGATAATATGATCAGATCAAACCATCAAACCATGAATACTTTGCTGGGCAGTTGAAATCTATGAGTAGCTAACAGGTATGTTACTGAATGAGATAAAAGATACTAAAGAGTGAGTGGAGTGGAATAACAGATGTTGATCAGAATTGAGAGAGGCATGGTGCGATGTTTGATTACATAATGATTTGATGCTTACACAATACTTGGATTGCTGACAAAAATTGGTCAGCATTTGTCAGAATTGGTCAGCTCTGACAAAGAATGGTCAGCGCTTATTCAGCAGCTGTCAGCTTATGCAAATCACTCCCGTGCTTTGCACTCCCATGGATTGTTGCATTCTTTGGAGATTCCAAACTCCCCCCTCCAACTCCATAAAAAAAAATGTTAGAATAAAATCCCTAGAAAAATGTCCTCTCTTCTCCTCCATAAAAATTGGTATCCTTAGAAATTTCCTAATGGAATGCCTTCCTTTCCCTGTGATAAAAATAACTTGTGCCTTGAACATCGTGGGTATCCTCTTAGAATGCACAATCTGAAATCAAACTCTTTACCTTTCCTAAGTATCATCCTTTTTTCTAATGATTTGAATTTTTTTTGTGAGAACTTTGTTCTTCCTAATCCTCCTCCTCTACTTCCTGATGGTAATTCTTTGTCTCTCTCAAACATCCAATCTCCTTCTGGGAATTCTATTGATATCCTTGGAAAATGGGGTAGCAGCCTGAACGCTCCCACTTTATTCTTTAGAACTGGAAGGAGGCCAGGAAAGGCTGCCTCACTAAGTTCAGTCAGGCAGACAGGACAATGTTATTCTTTGTTGCACGTAGTAAGAGTCAGTAGAATACATGAGTGAGCAATAGTAACTATACCTTTGTTGCACATAGTAAGAGTGAGGCAACAAAGGGGAAAAGATCATATATATATGAGGGGTTTGGACCGTGTTGGAAAGTGTCCAAATCCAGCATCTCAACCATGGCTGCATCAAGCGTAGTTCTCATATCAGGTAAGTGGTCGGGCCACCGGTATCTGTACGCATGTCCAGCTATGGGTATTGGGTTGCCGGTGATGCGACATGCATGGGTGGTGTCAGTAGCGGTGCACCAGTCGGTGGTGTTACCGATTGGTGAAGCTGTCGGTCGGTGTGTGCAGCAGTGTGCGTCGACAGTGGTACTGACTGGCAGTGGTATGCGGTCACCTGTGGTCGCCTGTGGTCATCTGTGGTCGTGCCTGCGGTCGCCTGTGGTCGTGGCTGTGCACTTACCGATTGGCAGTGAGCATCGGTATGTGTGTGCATTGGCAGCGGTGTGCCATCGATATGCATCAGTTCGGTGTCGGTGCACCTGTGTGCATCGGTGTGCACCAGTCAGTGTGCAGTGGTGTGCATTGGTTCGGCGTTGGTGTGCCTGTATGCATCGGTGTGCATCGGTCAGTGTGCAGTGGTGTGCATGTGTTCGGCGTCGTGAGCCTGGGGCCAGGCTTACAAGAACTGATCTGTCCAATTTGCATAGAATATATGCTCCTCCCTTGTTTCTTGCTAAGACAATTAATGGTCCTAAGTACCATGCCCTCGTCTTCCTATTGAGTGATTTTTCTATCACTGTGTTTCACATTAGGACTAAGTCCCCTCTCTGGAATGTGTAATCCCTAATAGTCCTCTGATGCACTTCCTCAAACCTAATGGCTGCTTTCTTCCTAGCCTCAAAAACCTTAGAATCCAACTTTCTTAGATCATCCTCTCATTTATGTAGAGCTATTGCCCTTCTCACTATTAAGTCTTCTGTTGACAATATTGAATCTGCTGGTGGTTGCAAGTATGTGGCCTCCACTATGTCTAATGGTAGGATCAGATGAGTCCCCATGGCTGCATAGTATGGTAAACATCCCATGCGCTTTCTAACAGTTACCCTTTCCACCCAAAACACTGAGTACACTGCCTGAGACCATTTGTTTTGCTGTCCATCAACCACTTTGAATAATGCCTGTCAAACATCAAAATGCAACCTTTCTACCATCCCATTCACCTTAGAATTGTACCCACTGATCCTAATGTGGTGAATGTGGTATTGCTTCCTTAGATATTCCAATGCCTTCAAAAATCGTCCACCATTATCCATAACAATCTCCCTTAATCCTCCCCATCTGCACAAGATATCTTGGAAAATCCAATCTCCTAAGCCTTTTCCATTCTCCCTCCTAAGCATTCTAAACTCTGGCCAAAATATCAACAAACATCTCCCTTGGGCTACGAACTTAAATCTGCCTGATGCCAGCATATGCATAGTGTCCATCTACACTTTAGAAAATAGCAGCGCTGGGGTTGCTACCACAGTATCAAAACCTTCATTGTTTGTTGTACTTGACAAATATGGCAAGTCCGCACAAACCAAATAATGTCAGCTTTGATGTGCAGCCACCAAAAGAACTGAGTTAGAATTTCCCTAGTTGTGTAGAATCATTGGTGTCCTATGTTGTTGTGTAACTCCCTTAGAACCATCAATCTCCTATCCTTAGGAATCACTAATTGATGTGCTCCATGACTATCCTTCCTCCATAGCCTATCACTATCCAAGAAAAATCCAGTCATGCACTTCATGAATGCTTTATATTCTGCTTCCATTAATCCTTCTGGCCTTTCTAATGATTTGTGCCATTCCCTTACTTTTTCTAACCTTTGTTCCTCCCTCCCTTATTGCTTTCATGCTCCTGGGTATCTCTTGTATTTCTCCTTTTTCTCCCTTCTGACTCTCACCTACCTCCTCCACAGATAAAATCTGAGCTCCTGCAAAGTTGGTTCACTGTGCAACTCCAATAGGTTGAATAATATAAACAAAACCATGTAAGTACCAAATCGTCGAAATCATCCTCTGAATCTGTCTCCAGTGGAACATCCGGTTGCTTAGGCCATCAAGATAAACTATCAGGCCTGTGAAATGTTCCCTTGATGTGTATCAATTCAAAATGAAATGTTAGAATAGAGACAATCCAATGGTTTATGCTTGCAGATGGCTGAATATCCAGATTTGCTAACATACCATGCATCTGTTTCTACCACCAAATTTCTAACCCCAATGAGATACATCCTAAGTGCCCTCAATGCTCTAAATAAACCATCGATTTCCAACTTGGGTTGGGAAAATCTCGCCTCTTGATCATTCAGCGAAATAGACCCAAAGAACTCCCACTGTTCCTTTGCTGTAATATATATCCATCACCTTTTCCCTGCCCACCCCTAACAAGAAGAAGAGGGCCTCATTCAAGAAACCTAAAACATTTGCTAGAGGCGGATGCCATGCTCCACCTTGAAAGCCATCAGGAAAATCCAAGTTACCAGGCCCGTCATCAAGTGTGACTGTTCCATTATTCATGGCTTGCATTCTGATGGTGTAACATCAGCTTCAAACATAAGCAAACCGTAGGTTTGGTCATTCACTTCCACCCTCAGCTCCCCAATGTGTAGTATTCAGACATTGCTGCACATGGTTATTAGTCCAGCTTTGCTCTGTTCACAGCCAACATGCAAGTCATCTCATTGACCTGCTATATTTCTGACAGTCAATTCTGAACATCATTAGAGCATAAAAATTCATGGTTTTACTGCTGCATAGTAGTGATGCTGCGACTGGTTTCGTTGTTTGAAGCTTTCAGGAAGCATCATGATGCCATCCTTCCCATGCAGACAGGGCACCATGGCATCACACATGTATAAATATAATAAATTTGAGAACATTTTGACTGATAATGATGATGTCTTTATAACAAATTCCATTGAAGGCAGTTGATGAACATCAGGAAACCAAGGAGGAAATGATAATATTAGATTATATTATACAATACCTGATAAGTTAAATCTTTAGTATAACAAGTCTAATTCTTGCACACCCTCAGATATAGCACAGTTGAGTTGGCCAATTCCACCAGATCTGCCAGACTGATGGATTTGACCATAAACTGTCATTTTTCTATTCATGGGTCAAACCTTGTAATTGGGGCACAAGAGGAATGAAAATAGCACTATTTTTGTCCTTTCTCATTCCATTTTCATATACTTTGTTTTCAGTAATTAACTTAGTAAATTTGTTGAATTGTTGCCTTATAATTAACTTAACATTTGTTGATATCTTTGTCTCACTTCACATAATCTTACATGCTTACTCACACACTTATATTTATTTGTGGCTGAGGTCATGAACAGGTTTTTGCATTTTGTTGAGCCCATGAGGTTGTGGCTGTGCATAGTGTTACCACAATTTGGAGTCGACTTAAACATATTTCGCATTTACTGGATGCAATATGTGGAATTAAGACTCATCCAAGGGACCGAAAACATAGCCAGAGAGCCGCCGCACATTATTCGTCCGTTACACGAAGCGATAAGATGCCTCCACCATGTGTTATTCATGTTAAGCCATTTCAACCTGGTTGACTTGTTGAAACAGCTTAATGTGAATAGCACATGGTGGAGGCATCAGATCGCTTTTTGTAAGAGGCGAATAATGTGCGGCGGCTCCTTAGCTACGTTTTCGGTCCCTTGCACCAGTCTTAACCCCACGTATTGCGTCCAATAAATGCGAAATATCTTTAAGTTGACTCCAAGCTGAGCATACTCAATTTGTTGAAAACATCCTGAATCTTATACTCTGACAACAAACCAACAATATAAAGATGTTGAATTCAGCAACTGCAATTTTAATATTCCATTATCTGTGCACTATTGGTATTTTTGAGTTGTTGGGGTAATATAATCCAATTCTGGTAGGTTGGCTACAATTGGCTACAAGACTGATAGAATATTCTCACAGCTTTTCAGCTCTGCAACATAATTGTAAAAAATTGTCATCCTTATCCAATGCTTTCTCAGACATATATCTGATGGCCCAGAACTCAAATACTGCTTTAACATTGTATTGTTAGCTCTGATAATAAATTACTTGCAGTATAGAGATAAAATTATTTAATTGTATCTCCTTATCTAACATTTTGATAGCCATTTGTCACTATTGACTGGAAATACCAGGATATCCACAGTTTCCTGATGAATAGACAAGAACGAGATCAGAGCCATTATTGATTAGGTTGGACTGCTAGATTCAAAAATCCTACCCAACAGTGACAACACTGCAGACTAAGGCCCCTCTCGGGAACTTGAGTTAGGTAGAGTTAGGTAGGTTAGTCACAAATTAGTTAACCATAGCTACCAGTAGTCACAAAGTAGTAACGAAGTAGTCACCAGTCCAAAACAGAGATATCAAATCAAGATCAAAGGTGATCAATCCAAAGTTTCACCTCTGTTTTATCTTAACATGGTGCTAATCTGCTCTCAACGTGTATGCCAGTTGATTCATGAGGCAAAAATGAGAGAACATAGAAAGGTTGCCATAATTGCCGCAATGGGGGGCATAGCAGCATTTTTATTACAATATAATCTGCATTACTATGATAAGGAGCCCATACATACATCGCAGTTAACTGGGGAGGCCTGGTTAGAAGAGATGATGATGGGTAATGTACTGCCTACAATTGATCCATGCTGATCTGATGTACATGGTGCATGGATAGGCCATTTGATTAGATTTTGATGGCAGTTCAAATTGGAACGTTATGTGTTTACCCGACTTTTGGAAGAACTGCAGCAGCACTGTGGGCTTTGCCCAACAAGGCATGTATCTGCTTGGGAGCAGCTAAGGGGAAACCCTGCATCTCCAAGGTAGTAGGTTCCCGGAGCCACTGGAAAGTCTGATCGCCTCACACTATCAAATATACGGCTGTCAGATATACAGCCCTTTCTACTCCAGTATCTGGTCATGTCCACTGCAGCCACAAAAGCATCCAGTAATGTACCATCAACTGCATCATGACAATTTGAAAAATATGGAAAAAATCAAGGATCATCTTTGATCTTTCTTGGACTTTCATCATCAGGTGGTAATTTGACATAGGCATTGTACAACTCCTTTGATGTGACCATATCAAGAATACGGTGAAAAGCCCTATATAAAGTTCCTGAGTCCAGTCACTGATGATTGATAACACACACAATACTTTGAGATTGTATATGCACTCTGTTGAAATTGTTCTTGCATCTCGAGGCTTTGCCAGTATGTGCGATCTGAATGAAAATGGCCTGTGATACTCTCCTGGTGCCATATTGTGGTGTCCATTATCATTTAAAAGAGTGGGCTCAAAGTAACCAGAGGTATGTCATCTGTTTATTCATCTCAAATGTGGTAATATGGGAATACGAGGCCAGAGAATTATAAGAAACTCTTTGACCTTTGCCATGCATCCCTTCGTAATGCCATTGAGCATATATTTGGTGTATGCAAGCAGCGATTTTGGCTGATGGTTGCTTCACCGGAGTATAGCATCCAAACACAATCAAAAATTCCTCTTGCACTGGCTGCACTTTATAATTTCATCTGCCTTACAGACCCAAGTGATAATGCAGACATGGAGGATGACTATGATTCAGACTCAGGGAGAGATTGTGGAAGGACATTCATGCCTGTCAATCCTGATCATCTCAGATCTCACATTTCACAAGCTGAAAGGGACCAGGCAAGCAACATGAGGGATGACATTGCCATGTGCATGTGGAACAACTATCAAGAGTATTTACTAGTACTTAATAGTCCAGGTGAATGAGCGAGCAATTGAAATGAGTGAGTAATTAAAATGAGTGAGGGTGTAATTAAAATGATGTAGATGAGGAATCAATTATCAGAGTCACTGCCATAGAGTTCTGCCTTGATGAATCGGGTGTGAGTTGTTTTTTTTCAAATGGCCAGGATGGTTTCTGCAAAGCTAGTGTCACAGCGAATGATCTTGAATACCTTAAGCTGCTCATTATTGGACAGATCACCATCATCTTCTATGGCATGGATAGCAGCTCACTTGCGAGCAGGGGATGGAGTGATGCCCAGATCTGCATTGCCTTGATGATCTGAAGCAAAGACATCAGCCAGCTGAGATATTGAGCTCATCATCAATTGGCTGCTTGTTTTGCGATGTTGCCTTGATCGCCAATCACTGCCATGACTGGCATCACCCAAATTAGTAGGTGCAGGTGCAGGATTTGGAGCAGATACAGTAGGAGTTGGGGATGTGATGGGAATGGTAGAGCATGGTAGGGGCAAATTGTTGGTTAGGAGAACGGGATCAATGGGAATATCAGCTTGATTGTCATCAGAAGTACTTGAAGATGGACTTGATGGATCAGGATCACCTGGGCACACCCCTTTGCCAGTAGCATAGGTACCCTCAATCAAATCTGTGATGTCATCCAAAAGAGGGAATGGAGTATGACGCCACTTCTTCTGTCTCAGATGGGCCTAAACAAGAAAATGGCAATAAGAATGTGTTTCTGAGCATGCTCATTACATACCTGCAAATACTGGTCCCACACCTCATCAGCTGCTGTAACAACATGCCAATCAGAATCTATTGGGATAATATCTGGATAGCAAGCCTAAGGCTATATCCAAGACAGTAATAATATTAATATTAATTACTGAGACTTAAACATTCTGTAGCATATATACTACATGTATAGTCTAGTCTAAGACAATTCTTCTTGACCTCTGAGACACCCAGAGGAACACCCCCCTTTGTCCTAAGGCCTTCAGTTAGCTTCCAGACTTGCCTCCCAACAGAATCCCAACCAAATCCAGAAAGATCTTGGATGTCCTTCACTTCCTTATATTCTTTTTTCAACTGAGAAATAAAGGGCAAAAAATAGTGTTGAGTAGATAGAGATATACATACTGCATTCCTGTTACGAACTGATCTCGTAGGGCAGGGTTATGATGGAGTTCCGACAGAGTTCCGTGGTGGCACTGGACTTGGCTTCAATCTAAACAGGATTGTGCCCTTCTCTATACCCAATGTCCAATTTACAAGGTGACAGTGATGAGAGCGGAGGTCTGGTGGAGTTCTGGAAGTTAAGAGAGAGCGAGGACTTAGAAGTGAGAGAGTTGTGGAGATAACAATGCAATTATCAAACTGAAGTTACAAGTGATGTTATACTAAGTTTTATAGTAAGTAAGTAACCGGGGTAACTACGGTGGGGATCAGTGGAGTACCAAGTGCACAGTAAGCAAGACGACCAGCAACGACAGACATATGATACAAACAAAACAGGAGTAATTTGAAATACAATTTGAAATAGTCTTTTGATATGATGGTGGCTCTGTTGGTGGTCCGCTGGAGATCCATCCCAGGCTTGCATGGGATATGACAATTCCAAAAACCCAGGCAGCTGCTGGCAGTTTTGGCACAGCCACCGGAATGAACCTCAGATCCCACAAGTAACTTCTCGATCCTTGTCCAAGCCATATTATGGAAGCATTGTTGGCTTGCTGACCATCTATGCGCTCTCTGAACAGAGCATCAACAAGTATAAGATCACAGTCAGTATTCCAGGCTGCACAGACACAAGTTGCCTTGACACGAGAATGGGATCAGAGGGTGGTCTAGAGAGTGGCGAAAGGAATGTTGATTGTGGAGATGATGTTGTTTTCCAAATTTTGTATGGCTTTTATATCGAAAGACACATGGCCTTTGCTTGTTAAACCTCATGGAAACCATAAGGTCAATGTTTGCATCATGGTAGTGTTAAATTAAAAAAATTGGATGCCACAACACAAACAATTCCGATCTTGTTTCTGCACCAGTCTATGGACTCAAAAAATATCATTTCAAGAACCAATCAAATTTTGATCTAAGTTTGATTGAGATAAGATGCTACACAACTGACGTGACAAGTAGGTTGAAGTAGCTACCCAAACTCCCAGGGATGAGTGACAACTAACCTCTGCAGCAATAACTCAAGAGCACGAGGTAGTGCAAACACAAGGCCACCTGCGGCCCCAAATGGATTAGAACAAGGAGCGAACAAGCTTGCTGTGAATGTTGTATGTGGGGATGGTGGTGGTGCGAAAGATGTTAGCAAGGAGCTGATGCATGGGGAGGAACAAGTCGAGCACGTAACATTGCCAATTGAAGTTCAGCCCGTACTGATGGGTTCTCCCTGACATAGATTTTCCATGCGCTTGAAGACCATCTCCTGATAGCTTGAATTACATCTTCCGAAAGTCCTAACCCTGCAAAGAACGTAGCACCCCCCGCACGAGGGGAGTGGCCCCCGTAGTCATGCCCCAGCAATGAGAAAAAGTTCGTGTCGAACCACGATCGAGAGGGATGGGATCCGTTCTCTCTGATAAACAGAGCAGCACGAGCGCCATGCACTTTGTCGCGTCACGTTATGTACTCCCCGAGGAGAAATACAGGGTCAGCAGCCTCCTGTGGCGTGAACAGGATGTCAGTTCCACGGTAGAAAGGGTCTCCTTTGTGGTACGGCAAGTGGTATTGTGCATGCCCATTTTCGAATACCAAGGATGCCCGTTTGATGATCTTCCGCCAGTCGAAAAGCTTTGAGCCGTTTTTCTGTACGAGCTCGCCACTGCGATGACATACATAAAAGCAGCAGGAGAGGATTGTAATGAATAGTAGGTCGTCATAAGATTTCGACCTCTCTGCCACTAGGAGGAACGCCTGAAGATGGCTTGGCCTCAAAGGTAATTTTCGTTTCACAGGGTCTGCCCGGATCTTCTTAGATCCCCGAATGGTCGATGTCACCAAAGGGTGAGAGCGATTTGTGTCGAAGTCTGGATACAGGTCCTTCAGGAAGTGGCACACCCCTGTCAGGTATTTCGGCCCTGATGCAATAAATCTTGATGTGAAGGCAATGTATCGCGCTAGAGCCTCAGGTGTGGGATCTAAAGAGATATTGTGGGACAAACAGAAGTTGATATAGTCTCGAGCACCAGTTGCATAGCCCCTGGTTGTTGACTTTTCAATCGCGTTAGTTTGTAGAAAGAGAACATGTTCATCCAATGCTGCTAGTGGCATTGGTGGGCAGGCTGTTTTACAGAGTGTACTTGGCCCGCCCAAGGTGTTCAAAAGCACTCTCTCCATCGCGCCGGCAAGAGCTCTCGGGGGGGCTCAAATGTGCGGACGCGGTCGGAGGGGAACTTTCAGGCATAATCAACGAACAACAGATGGGATAACATGTCGGCTCGGATGTTGTCTGTTCCCATGATGTGACGGACATGGATGTCGACTCCTGAGCGCAGCACAATTCCAGCAACACCAAGAAGAGGCCCATTGTGCAACGATTCTGAGGTCCTGAGGGAGTTGAATGCTGCCACAGAGTCCAAACTGTCAGTGAATAGAAGGATGCGGCGGGGGGGGTGGTCGAAGTAGGCAACATGGTGAATAGCTGAGAGAATCGCCATCAGTTCAAGGAAGAAGATATCAATTTTGATGTTAGCTGGGCATGGTCGCAACTGATAAACAAACCCATTGCCAGCATAGACAAAGGACAGTGCCAGCCGAAGACTTGCATCTGTCCACAAGACCATGTCAGCTGCCTGGTCTTCCCATCTCCCAGTCCCCATGATCAGAATTCCAATTGACCTCGGAATTTCGGACTTGAGCCATGACAGACCAGCCCTAACTTCTGCATTAATAAATACTCATGCAGCGGGCACTGTCTTCCCTGACATCTTTCGATATAGCTCAGAGAGTGCCGGACGACCCCATGGTAGGACATTCAGCATCCAGTTCAGATGGCCCCCAAGACGTTGCCACTCTCGTAAAGTGGGTCGCCGGCTGGGCGTTCCCAGAAATTCATCAATCTTCTTGATGATTTCAGTAATTGATGCCGGAGGAATTGAGATCGTGCCGAGATTAACGTCCACCCAGAATCCGATGATCTTAAGCTGTTCTCCATGCTCCTGCTTTTGATCCTCGAATGGACAGCCTAGGGCTTCCCACAGGATGAGTAACTGCACCTGCTTTGGTGGACGCCACTTATTGCGATATCAAACTAGATCCTTGGCAAAGTCCCATCCAAAAAAGTCATCCATGTATACATGTAGCCCATGAATATCAAGCTTTCTCAATGCAATCCAGCACATTAAGCCTGAAACAGCACACCAACACCGAGGAGATGCACGGTTGCCAAAGACCAGGCGTCGAACGATGTGTAACTGGCCCTCGACGATGACGACCTATCGAAGTTGCCATAGGGGATGAGCTGGAAGGTTTAAGAAAGCAGTCGCAACATCGGATTTGAACGTTACAAGTCGACGATTGGGGTGGTGTTCCTTTGCGTCATGCAGAGTTTGGCCAAAAGATCTCATGTCATCGTATTTTACACTTGCTTCATCTCTGGGTATCCCTTCATTGAGGCCAGATGCTGAGTGATCTGTTACCACGCGAGGCTTCCCATGCTGCCAGACTACAAACATTGGGGATACTTTCATGCCTGGCAAAAGCTCAGTATCCGGGAGGGGCCCTGACCACCGATCTGCAGAGGTTTCCCTGTCTCGAAAATCTCGCAGTGCTTCAAGGTCAGCATCATCCATGTCATAGTAGTTGCCAGAGATTTCGTCAAGCTCAACCTTCCACTCACTCTCGTCACAAGGCCAAAATCCTTCGCGAAGCCCCTTCATCACAGATTCAACAAAAGGGCAGTTAGGGTGGTTGATCAAGAATGATTCGAACTTGTCAACATTGAAGGGTGTCTCCACTCTGATTGCATCCCCGAGGGATTTAATCGAATTGGTGAGAGTGGGATTATCAAGAAGTGACTGGGGTGCCGAGGGTAATGGTGGTGCAGTCTCAGTGTACAAGGCAGCTGGAGAAATTGTATTCATAGTGGAAGATGATGACCATACAAACCCCCGCCAAAAACGAGGAGTTCCTAAGTCTAATTCTGATTTTCTTTTACTCAAATGTCCTAAAGATGTGGGGGCCTCAACTGCATCAACAAGTCTCTGATGGGGAATCACACCATCATCCTCGGGCCCTGGTCTTGAGGCCCGCAAAGCATTGCTCGTTGTCTTTGGCTCTGTGTTGCTCCCCACAAATGCAGCACACGCCATGCTTCCGGCGATTTGCACATGGATCAGCGCAATTTCTGAAGTTCCAGTTCTGGCAGGGGACGTCCACCCACTTCGTAGTGTTCCCAGAAGTCGTCGAAGGGCACTTGACACCTTTCGGCAAAGGTGCTGCAGAGGAGCGAAACATCTGCGCAAGTAGAGGAATGTTGAGTTCAGATCAGTCGTCCATGTGAAAAGGTTTCTTTGCATAGCGGTCCCAAACCTCGAGGTCAAAGTGAATGGCAAGGTGCGGGCGGCCTGGAGTAGCACGGAATAACTCCATGACAACTTGACAATATGCTTGAAGCTCAGCAGTACGATGTGGGAAGAGGAGAGTAACTCCAGCTTCCCAAGCACTAAAGATCCGAATCCACTCAGCTTCAGTGTTGAGGGCTCGTTTTGCAGTTGCCTGGTCCTTTTTGACGATAGCGAAGTCCTCAGTGAATGTCTTTGGTTCATCCTTGTGGTCGTAGCCCCGTTCCATCGATGCATAGAGTTTCTCGAAGTCAACGAAATCATCCTGAAGAATCTTCTTCCAGATCATTCGTGAGAGAGGCTCAGCAAGTCGAAAAAGTTGAACATCGTTGATGAGGGCATCACGAACTTGATCTGACTTGTTGAAGGCATTTCGATATTTCCAAGTCTCATCAAGATGGGGGTCGGCTTTGATCTGGGAAACAACCCTCCCAAGGTGAGGAGCTGCAGCCAGGACCGAAGAGGGGATTGAGCCAGACGATACCCGGGAGAGCCCAAGGAAGTCGAAGAGGCCCTCTGGTATGTCACCTCAGGGATCAGCAATCCCACCTGGCAGGGGATCATCGAGTTGGCCCAGTTTTGCCTTGAGGATAGCCCAAGCAACTGATTCGATCGCGGCTTTCCGTCTTCCAGATTGATTTGGTTCTCCTGCATGAGCTGAAGCTGCTGATAATAGCGCGTCCCGACGGGCTCGGAAGTCAATGACCTCCTGGCCCACCAACCCATCTGGGGTCTGCTCTCGCTCTTGAGGAGGCATCCTTTCTCGGTCTGGGGATTGACCCCTTTGGGCCCCTGGACTCCGAGAGTCACGAAGTCGCTGCGACAACTGTTTGACGTAGTCTTTCGCTTCACTGGAAGATGCCCCAGACTCCTTGATCCGTGCCAAAAACTGCTCCTTTGTAAGGAATCCAACAGCTGCCCGGTTGACGAGCTCCTGACACTTGGCCGCAATGGATCTAACCTCCTCGCGATCCCTAACGTCAGACGGAGTGGTAGAAAATGTTTCCTCGGCATATTCCATCAAGATGTGATTGATGAGGGCTGGAATAATGAAAGGAGGCCCAAATAGGAGTTAACGAAAAGGAGGCTTGGATTAAGACGCTTGGATTAAGACGACTGAAGCCTGTATACTTTGTGAGGATCTCGTGAGAGGGAACTAAGAAATGCCTACTATGGATTCAACAGATGAGCAGGCTCAGATGATGTTGAATAACCTGTTGCGAGGTAGGCTCGAGAGATGCCAGCGAAGCTGATCTGCAGGTCAACTTAGGTTGGTGAGGATGGTAAGGACGGAGCACTCACCGTGGTGGGAGGAATGAAGGCAGTTTAGGACCTCCTAAAGCTGGGTCCCACTCTGGAACGGCATCTGCTAAGACAATAGGGCCGAACCAGAGACAGCGAGAGGAGGTCGGAGATAAGCGGGGCTTTCTGCCGAATAAGGAGAGCGGTGCTCGGCGACTGTCGGAGCCAGTCACATTGATGTTTGAGACAGCGCAGAGGCCTACGAAAAGGCTCCTTACCCTTGGAACCTGCCTTTACGACGACCTACCTAACTCTACCTAACTCAAGTTCCCGAGATGGGCCTAATAATTTGTATAGTGGTTAGCGGAACGGATATTACTATTCAGTAAAAAAACAGTGGGCACCGACAGAAACTATGGAAAACATCGGCCTATCAGGGTAAGGATTCGCTGGAGCCATTGTAAGACTTTCTATGTCGGGTGCCAGTACGCAATATTATGACGATATTTGGAAATCAAAACTTGGGGTACGAGCCCTACGAAGGCTTTGACCCGCTTGCCTTATCCAACAACCCACCCAACATCTCCTGCACACTTACTAACGTGTCTTGTGCCCCGCACATAAAATCCAACAACCGTCCCTGCGCCAAACTCATCCCGGCCCTGTTATAGAACCCACCGAGCTGCACGAGCGTCGTCGCATTCGACGTCGGATCAGGGTTGTACGTAGGCCAGCCGAAGTCCAGGAGGCCTTTATTTGGATCCCGTGCGAACGCCACCCAGGCGCTCTGCATATATTTTGAGAGCGCAAGCTCGTCGGGGGTGGGTGGCGGGGTTGTTGAGTTCGTGCTGTTGTTTGGAAAGACACCAAAGACGAGCGAAAGTTCGGCGGCATGGAAAGCGCGGAGCGCGGGGACGGTCGAGATGTCAGGGAAGACGCCTAGAGGGGTGGCGGAAGGGTGAATTTAGTTTGGAAAATAAAAATAAAAATATCACATACCTTGATATTGATATCGCCATGTTGGCAAGCTGGCATTTACACGGGCGGCGACGGCTTTGCTCGTTGGACAGGTGAACAGAAGCTGAGAGTGCATACAGATCACGGTCAGCAGCCATCTAACTATTGGGATGAATGACTTGCCTGCGTTTCAATATCACTCAACATCTCCGCGAGCACGGGTATCGTGAACCCCAGTGTCAATTGCTGATCAGCGACAACGAAAAGATCGCCCTCGTGCTCATTGCTCCCGGCGAGGAGTGGGACCTTGAGGAAGTTGCCAGCGGCAGCACGAGAGTCGTTGTCGCCGAAGATGGTGATGTCTGCGGATAAGGATCGGTTATTACAAACTATCCAGGAGGGCTAGCTAAGAGGCGCAACTGTCGATGAGAAGACCAAAGTTGACATCATCATTGCTGATGACTGCATCTTCCAAAATTTTGGTGGGGACTCGTTTCATGCAATTCAATTGGGTATCCGATTCTAACGCATACATGAGTCTGGATATCCAATGGAAGAAATATAGGACGCACCATTTCCGCATCCGACTGTATTAGAAACTAAATTCCAGGAGGTAGGATCCAGTGCGCCAGTGATAGGAATTCCGAGACTAGATTACAAGGACCGTCGTTTAGTAATTTTGGGTGACTGAGACGTTGCACACATACTTTCCGGACTGCTGGATGATACCTGCGAGTCATGAATCAGTATAGTTCCACGATCCAGTAAGAAAAATATCATTCATCACCTTTGACAATCGTATCATTCGGATGCATATAACTGTACGCATCAGACGCTACGCCACCTGCACTCTCGCCAAACAGAATGATGCGATCTGGATCACCACCAAACGCAGCAATGTTGTCGTTTACCCACTTGACCGCAGCGCTAATGTCAAGGAGGCCAAAATTCTGGATGTCGGTTGCATTGGTGGATAGCTGGGGAGCGCTTGGCTGTCCGAAAATGTTGAGGCGGTAGTTGAACGTGACAAGGACAATGTCGTCGTAGTTCTGAACGAGGTTCTCGCCATTGTATATACTGAAATTACTCTGGGAACGGATTGAGACAGCAAGCAACAAGAACGCAAACTACGGCGTACCGTTCCAATTTGGAACCCCCCACCATAAATCCAAAGCATAACCGCAGTCTTTTGCTGCCTCTCTACACTCGGCGCCCACACGTTAACGCTCAAACAGTTTTCCGACTCTTGTACAGGGATCACCCCCTGGTCGCCGACGATCGCAAGCGTACCGGGCGTCAGTGCTTGGGGGCACGAGTCGCCAAAAGCAGATGCATCATATGTGGTGGTGCGGTTGGGAGGGAGCCGGGGGGGTTCCCACCGGTTGGCGATAGCGTAGGGGATGCCGAGAAAGCGGCGGACTTTGTTAGCTGGTGAGAGGAGGGTGCCACGGACGTCGCCTTGCTGAGTATGTACAGTTAACCCATCGTGATCTTGTTGAGCGCCAGCGGTGAGCACTAGTGTGATTGCAAGAAGGACTAGCAGTAGCATGGGGGATGGGGTAGCGATGATTCTACAGATCCTGTGGTAACAGAAGCCAGTTTTAAGCTAGAACAGTAGTGCGCAGGTGCAGAGCATCCAAGTTATTAATAAAATGACTTCTGATGTTGGATAAGTATCTGGATTACTACCAACTGCGACATGCTGGAGGCTGAGCGTTCAAGTTGGAGCCGAACAAGAAGCTGCCTGGCCACTGTGAGGATAGGGTAGTGTGTGGGCTCAAGTGTGAAGTTTACACAGAATCCAACAGTTTATCGGAGAATGGAGGTCAGCCCAGGCCTGGAGCATAGAGACTTGAAGGGAGCACAGCAGAAATCCGCAGCCCCATCCTGACAAGAAAGGCGCAGACCAGCGCTTGCAAACATATACATACAGTTGCGGACAAATTTATGGGAGTGGGCAATCCCCGCATATCGCCGAAAGCGCTCGGCGATGCCACGTGACACGCGCGCGTCATTCGACGCTCCAACGAGTGACCCAAGCAATTTAAAATGGGCACAGAAGCACCATTGGCTCGGAGTCACTTTCAAGAGCATTTAATATAAGGTAGAGGTCATCAGGAACTGGCATGTTTATGTAAGCAGATGATCAGCTCAATATTCCTCAACCACAAACCACTTTCCCACAATTCCAGCCCCATAGAATTGAAGCTTGAGGTTATACTTGCAACTTCTAGGAAACAGATTTAAAATTGAAGCAATTTTGAGAGAGTTATTGACCTTTTTAGGAAAAATCTGAATTTTTTTCAAGGTGTTTTTTCATGCATTTGGATTCATTAGGGTTGTTCACAGTAAACATTTTTGGGCCATTTTCGGCTCATTTTCGGCTTCATTTTTGGATCATTTTCGCGTGTTTGGCAGAAGAATGATCAGAATGATCCGAAAAATGAAATGAAAAATGACATGAAAAATGGCTACTGTGAACGATCTGGAAAGCAAAAATCATAAAAATGAAGCAAGAATGCATTTTACATGGTCCTCGGCAGTGCTGGCAAGTGCTCGGCACATTCAAACTCCACCTTAAAGGACTTGGTGAAATTTTTTTCTCGAGCTTGTACCTTATCAGTCTCAACTTATTATTCAAAGTGCAATAAATATGTATTCTTTTGTACTACTAACAAAAATAACTACAAATAAAAAAGGGACCACATGCAGAAGGCAGGCCCCGTCATGATAGCCCCCCTCCTTGCCACGTCATGGTTACGCCAAGCCCACCGCCCCTCATCGAGCCGGTCCCCCATCACATCATCACCTCAGCACCCCGTGTCCACGCTGCAAGTAGTTGGCTCGCAGCAGTGGTGGGGGGTGCTGTTGTTGCCATCGGCCCTTGTTGTCGGTCGCTCTCCTCATTGGTGATGTGGCCATCAGCACCCAATCCCCCCATGCGAGCAAATGCTCGCAGCAGTGGGTGTCAGGTGCTGGGCTATCCCCCCCATTCTCCGGTCGCCATTCCACCCGCGATCCACCCCACGAGCAGTTGCTCGTGAGGCTGCAGGCAGCTGGTGCATTGTTGGTCGCCATTGTTGGGGGTTCTGGCATCCCTGGTCATGCCCGCAGCTGTGGAAGGAGTCGTCGTCATGCCTGTGGTCATTGGGTCGTCACTGGCTGTGCTGGGTCGAGGTCTCACATTGGGTGAAGTGGGCGCCATGGATAAGTGACGTGGCACTGAGAGGGGGGGTTCCTAGTGCTTACCTGGCAGGTGTCCCTCTCCACGGGTCTCCCAGCGCCCTGAGGGCCCTGATGTCCTGAGCCTAACCAAGACCCCTCACATTCCATTTGGACGGGGAGGAGGGGGAGTGCAGGCAGGTGTGGGCGTGGGTTGTGCCACATTGCCGCCTGTCGTTACTGGTAGAATAGATCCTAAAAATAAAAATTACAGTTAGTTAACATATAAAAACAAGAAATAAATGAAGAAATACATATCCTAAAGCCCAAACGACGGTTGCCGTCATTTGGGCTCGCGTTGCATCCGAAACGGGTTGTTTACGACCACTCGTGGCTCCTGCAGGCATGGTAGTGGGCATGGGAGTGATGATGGGGGGTGGTGACGAAGTTGCGGTGGTGGTAGTGGGTCGAGGGAGGGAGGGAGTGGTGGCAACGTGGAGTCGGAGTGGAGGGATGATGTTAATCGCACATTGGGTGTCGGAGTGGAGTTTGAAATAACAACAAAAATGGAACGTGAAAAATGAAAGTGAAAATGACCAACTTTGCAAAATGGGGGGGGGGGCTCCATTTTGCAAAAATGATCATTTTTTGGGTCATTCTTGACTCATTCTGAAGTTAATTTTTGAAAAATGGAAGAAAAATGAAAACGGAAAATGAAGTGAAAATGGCCTGAAAATGGCTACTGTGAACGACTCTATTCTGCAACCTTTCAGATTTTCGACCCCAAAATTTTGCCACAACTCAGGGTTAGAAATATTATGTAAGCTACTATAATGGGAAGGTTGGTAACTCCTGGCCTGACCAGCACCACTTGCCAACATCCCACATTGTCAGTGAGGAGAATTCCTTCCGTTTAAATGGGTTTAAAAGTTAATTTACTCGAGTCCAATGAAGTTGTCTAGCCCAGAACATGGAGTCATTTCAAGACTTCGTCGCATTGACACATGTACAAACACATGGGTGTGAAACACCCAAACTCTGTGGTGACGCGTCATAGTCAATGATGATGAACTATAAGACTTTCTGATGAGACATTCAGATGGGAAGGGGACAGTGTCACAGTGGTGAATCCTCCGGGGATCTCCTCTCGCACATTCATCCTCTTCCCAGGTATGTCTGATTCATGGTTCTTGTGTCTTGAGGATCAATCCTTACACATTCATCCTCTTCTCAGACACCATCCAGACAACTTGATTCTTTGCTTACCCACCCACCCACACCATATTTCTTTGTACATACAAGATCTCAGCTAGTACTTCATGCAGCACACCTCAAGTACAAAATATATTTGATCGGAATTTTGGCCAGTTGTAGTGCCACCGAACTCTCCTGATTGTTTGCTATTCTATCACAAAGCAACTGAGCAGCAGGGCACTCATTGGATTACACTAAGAGATGTCTTACCTATCCTTTAGCCCATATAAGATCAAAAACACCCTCAATTTTTTCAAGCCCACATTTTGCTGCTTATATAAGCACTTACATAAGCTGGCCAGTTCCTGATGGTCTCTACCTTACATGTACAACAAGCTTATGATTATGTGCCTTTGTCATGACCTTGCGTTGCTCAGCCATGACTCCAGCACTCCATCTTCAGCTTGTAGAGGGGCAAGCCCCCCAAACCCCCCTGTGTACTTTACACAATGTTTAATCCTACTACAGCCAGGGCAAAGAACTGGACACACAACAATTGTGAGTGTGGTGTGTTCAGTAGCATGTAGTTTTTCTTACTTTCTCCTCCAAGTCACAGTAGCCTGCCCTCAAGTAAAAAAAAAAATAACAAATTTTTATCTTTAAGTAACAACAACCTGCCCTGATCCAACAATTAAATCCAGTTCAAAACCCAGTCAATTACAAAATCAAATCTAATCTAAGTCTATATTTCTCTACAACTCTGACTAAAAATTCTTGTTAGCCTTTTTATTATTATTTTACTCACTTTTATTCCACAACACCATTCAACACTTCTTTATATACAATGTTTGCTGTCCTTCCATCTGCATTCCCTGCAGTCCTTTCCCTCAATGCAATATGCCCCCTATGCAGCCCATTAAGTGCAGGATCAGCTTGACCATTTGAAATGTTGTGCAATGGTCCTGCTCCTCTCCCTCTCCCTCTCCCTCTCCCTCTTCCTCTTCCCCTTCCCCTTTGTTGTGGTGCAGGTGGAACCACAGGAACAGGATTGGCCAGAGGTGCATCCCATCCAGCAGGCAGCTGAACTTGTGGTATGCCAGTTGGCACATTCATCTCCAATCCAAGGTTTCCCACAACAGGCCTCAACCCCACCATACCAACACAATATCCCACAGGTGCATCCCTTGTCACTGGAGCAGCAGGAGCTACAACAGGCATAGGGAATTCCCTTGGAGCATTCCAATTAGCAGGCATTGCTACCTGAGGTATTTGAGCAGCTAAAGCAGCTCCAAAGTTGGGTTGGGCAATAGGCCCAGTGTTCTCTGTATATCCTCTAATTCTGCTTCGATGTCTTGACGACACTAGGCTGACAACCACCCAGCCTTTGTTTTCATTGAGTATTCTATTTTTATCTACATTTCTATTTTTGTGTGTTTCCACCTCTTCGGTATTTTATTATTCTATTCTCTTGATCTGATTGGCACGAGAGCACGTGCACATACAGTTTGTATTCATAGGTTGTATATAAGGTGTCCTCCCACCTTTCAAAAACAAGCAGACTTCTTTCCCTCTCTTTTCCTGGTCTTCCTCATGATGGCCCATCTTTCCTCAAGACAACTACACACAACATGTAGTTTCTGAGTTAAGTCATCTTGTTTCTATGGTTACAGGGCATCACAGCCCTTTTCTTGATCATTCCTGATTGGACCAACAAGTCCACTGCCTCCCATTCCACGCCCACACACATTTTCCCCTATCAAGTGCCTTTGGCCTCAATCTCATTGTCTCTTGTCTATTTCTCATGCAGTTTGATCATTGATCGATCCGATCATGACGTGTTGTCCATGAGCACATCCCTTCTATACACCTTTGTCTAGAGGTTCTCGATCCCTTCCGAGAACTCGGTGTCTTGTCACCTTTTCCTTTTCACTACGTGTTTGACACTTTTGTCACGTGTTTTCCCCATTTACACTTACCTTTGTCAGCATGATGTGACAACCTGACCAATCGACCTCAAGAGGGCCAAGACCCCATCCACACCAGAGTCCAGAGCCAGGAGACAAGCACATCACCTCAGACACATACAACCAGCCCCGGGGACCCACAGACAGCAGGCACCTCTATGAAGGCACAATGGCATGACTCCTTATCTGATATGAGACTACACTTGATGCATCCTCTCATGAAGACACAGCTAGGCTTGATATGGACTATTACTTACACAGTCTGTTTCCTCTAATATATATACCATCTTTTCCCCCTTCATTGCCCCTCTCTTACCCTTGTGCAATGAAGGTATAGTCACTATTTACCATCTCATGTACACTACTGACTCTTACCCTTGTGCAACAAAGATTATCTTGTCTTGTCTTTCTGACCCTTCCTAGTGTAGGCCACCCAACCAGGCTGCCTTCCAGGAAGATCCTCATCAAAACCAGGTGGGTCACTAGGCATTGAACTTCACAGTTGTGTGATGGTGAGGGGCATGCTGACATCAAAAGCATACCCACACATGATGCAAACCATGGCAAACATAAACATCAGTGTCAGTAGCCCTGAATAAGGAATGTTTAGGCTTCCACAAAAGAAATGAGGACTCCAACACACAGACAGCCCTGACTAGGAAGAGCATGTAGGCCTTGAGCAACTCCAAATGAGAGATAGTGACTTCTTCTGAAATGACACCAGTGAATTCTCAACCTGGAAGGATGGTACACATCCACTTGTCAAGGGATGTGGTGGATTAGTGAGAACCTCAAGAAGAAATGGGAACTCACACTGTGATGCCATGGGTTGGGCCATCTGAAACCCCACTAATCCTCCTGTCTCTGATTCTACTGTGAATATGAAGATTTGGGCCATGCATCTGAAACACTGTTGGTCCCATAATACGAAGAGAGATCAAACTTACTTGGTGAGGGGGTACTTCTGTAACATTGAAAGACTTGACTTTCCCATTTGAGAATAAAGCCAAAGGAGTGTGGAATGCAGCCAAAGCATTGCAGACAGTTATGGTGTATATAGCCATAGCATTGTGATGAAACAAAGGAGTGACAGGCATGTTATCAGCATCCATACCATCTTGGCATATAACATTTCTGCAAAGCCAAGAGATATCAATGATGATCAAGTGTGCTGAACCCAATTGGAGAACTCACACATTGAAGAAAATATCCACAGTTGAATTTGGGTTTACACCAGGGCAAGGAGGTGACTTCATAGCATTGCATGCTGTATCCATAACAAATTACCAGTCTATTACCATAGTACCACCAGTGGCATCAACGTCAATGAGGTCAGTAGCAAGAGTGATCTGGGATATCAAAAGTGATCAGTACAAACACTGGTACTAATCAGGAAAACTCAAAGTTGCTTAATTGCCCTTAAATGTATACTGTTGAATATAAGCAAAAAGGGCTCTGGGACAAGCCAGAGCCCTTTTTGGAAATGACTAAGTCATGATGACTGTACATTTTGTCATGTAATAATTTGGGGGGGGGGCAATCCCTGCTATTTGCCAGTTATTTACTCTTGGTCAAAAAATGACAGTTTTGCTGAAGCATCAATTTTTTGCTTTACACAGCAACTTTCACCACTTGTTGTGGCAGAGAAAGTTCTCATATTTTATATTCTCTACAACTGTCATGTACTGTTCCGCTTGCTACACAAAACCCGACAGGTTTACCAATGGATCCCCAAAGTGGTACTCACATGATCACTTCAAAAGTGGTATTCAAAGGCAGTACAGGAATGACTCAGAAACCAGGATAAAGAAAGGTGTATATTCCAGACCTTGGAGACACTACACAATGCCCGACGTATTAGTAACTACTTAGTAATCTTCTTACCAATCCTGCTATTCAAGACTATGCTAGATTATCATAGAAATATTTGTACTTAGTATTTAAGCTCACACATTAGGTTGAGCTATCCAGTTTGAATATTGATTTGTTAACTCTACTTGAATTCCAGTTCAACTCTCTAGATCTTCCTCCCTTGGAACCCCCGATGCATTTCCGCATACCCAAACCTAACTCCTGAAATCAGGGACAACCGGATCAACAGGAAGGTGCAACTTCTTACAAGTTGAAGCGCTTTTTGATGCTGGAAAGACTGTCGATCATGTAGGGTGTGTCGGGACTAGTGTCTTCAGCCTTGATAGTTGTGTATTCTTGGTACAGAATACCAAAGATAATCAAGACCTGGTCAGGGCGCACATGTGTGAGCTGTGTAATGTTTGACACAAGTGCGGGAGGTTCAAGATGTTTTTTGAGCCTGGTACAGATATCAGTGCATCAACAATGGATGCATTGGAGTGTCCCCACCTTGCCAAATTAAACAAAAAATTGGAGTGTCCAAGATTAGCATGCACATCGCGCATGCCTTCAGCTTAGCATCTTTTTTCCCCATAATTATATTGCTTTCCCTCTCATCTAATCTCCTATCATCCCAGACCAGTTGTTCAAGTGCCCACCGAACAACAAGAAGCTGCTGGAAAGCCCAATAATGAGCTGTCCATCTCGTGAGGACAGTGCGCATGATGGCAAGTATCTTTTCTTTGTTGTTCCTCTCCTGGACTGCATGGATTAATGCTAGGATAAAGGTTTTGCTGTGAAGCCAGGTAATAAGCACAGTAGCCGATTCTGCAGTCTCAAGCAGGAGTGCATATGACTGGGATGTAAATAGTCAGACATGATGAGGTTAATCTAATGGTTACTGTTACCTCAGCATTCTTCCAGTGTGCTGAAGATACATATGCACCTGATGTCCATAGCAGTCTGGTGTTTTTTTTTTTTTTTTTTTTTTTTTTGTTCAACAATGTTTAACGTGGTGCACGGGCGCAGTCCACGGCTATCTACTACAGGAGACAGCGGGTATATGACATAAGTTGGAGGGGAGACTACAGCCCCGATAGAGCACAAGAGTGCGTGAAGGCCTGCGTGCTACCCACTCGAGCGGCATGCATGGCCAGACTACAGGCCGAGGGCGCTCGGGCGCCTCCCTGAACCAGCTCGCTGGCACTCCCAACGGCGCGTACTAACTCACCCGGTCCCTACCCCCGTTCAGCCTCTGCACAGCCCCTATTAGTCGTGCGCGTTCACTGACGCACTGGCCAGGAATGAGGATTACAGGCCTTCCCGCAGGTCGACCAACCCGCCAGCCATACGGCCCGACGGGGTTCGGAGCCCCTCGGTTGCCCGAGTACAGCCCCTCCTCACTTAGCCGCCCCATGCATGGGATGGTACCCGCCAACTGGCGGGCCCCCCAACCTTGCCAGCGATGAACCCGAGGTTTGGCGTTACCGACAGAGACCTTGCAGGCTCGGAGACCAAGCGCGCGTTCGGCGGGCCATCAGGCTCACCAGGCCACCAGATGGGGGTCATACACCCTGCGTGTAACCCTCATCCCGGGTCCCACCCTTCCGGGGGGGCAAAGGCGAAGGCACGCGGGTTCACCTCGAGAAGTTCGATGAGGTCCGCGATGAATCGCGGGCCCTGCCGGTGTTTCTTGTGCCTCACGTGGGGGCATACACGAAGCAGGTGCTCTCGGTCCTGGAAGGGCCGGGGGGGGCAAGCGCAGTGAGTGTCCTCACTGGGAAAGAAGCGGTCGCGGTAACTCCCAATGGGGGCATGCGCCGTGATGCACCGATACAGTCGGGCCATCAATCTGCAGTCATGTGCAGTTTCCTTGAGCCAAGGCCTGCACCAAGAGGCAGTGGGCATTGCGGGGGCCTTCTGTTGGGCCCTCAGGTCCAGGAAGCTCCTCCCTTGATACTTGGGGTCCGCGAAGTGGGCCACCCAGTCTTTCTCTGCCGTCTCCTTGAAGGAGGCGATCAGCCAATTGCAAGTGGCTTTAGGGGAGATCCCTAGAGGCAGTCGGAGTGACGTCGCGACGTCATGAGCTTGCTTGTGGACCGCCCACTCCGCCTTGGAGGGGACGAACCACAGGTGGATCCGGCATTCCTGGCCTAACTCGAACCAGGGCCGTAGGAGGCGGCACAGCCGAAGGGCGTGCTGTTGACCCCCCGTTGGGGAGCAGTCCACCCATGCATCAGCGAGTGCAAGGGCATCCGAGAATATCACCACCTTCTTGCACCCGGCGGCCACGGCCGCAGACACTCCTAGGTGGAGGGCACGATGTTCAGCGTCGGTCGCTGAGGCGCGACCGAGGAACGCAGTAGTGCGGCGGATCTCTTGGTTCCCGCGGAACACAAGGGCGGCCGCCGAGGCCTGGTGGGCTGTCCTGGGTACGGACCTGTCACAGCCTACAATGAAACAGTCTGGCTCGTTCCTGGCCTCAGCCAGGACGCAGTCCAAACGGTCAGTGTAATCTTTGCATTCGTCCGTCCCCTTGGGGGGCAGGCGGTGGAGGGAGATCCTGTCCATGAACAGATCTATCAAGCGTCCTCCGGGTTGGCTCTCAGGGCCATAGGCCTCGAAAGGTTCCCCGGAGAGGGAACAGACGGTAACCGCGTCCGCCGCAGGGGACATGATTTTCCGGCGGGCAGCAGGCGGGAGGGCCTGAAGTCCCAGCGGATGCCGGGGGGCGTCTCCCACCAGGTCCCCTTCCAAGATAGCTCGGATGGGGTGGGTGCGCGTCAGAGTGGCCGTCCGTAGACAACTCTTGTCCGCCAAGCGGATGCAGGACCTGTAAAGCAGCCGTTTATTTGCCGGGGAGAGCCCCCTGGATGAATTGCCAAGCATACGCATGGCGCTCACAGTCGTGAACACCTTTGTTGTGTAAAATCGGACATGCTCCTTGAAGGACAACTTCCGGTCAAAGAAAAAGCCCAAGTACCACCAAATTGGCTTGGGCCTGAGGGGGGTAGCCCCAGTGAAGGGGGCGACACCAAGGTCGATGGGGGGGTTAGGCGCCACCCGTGCTCTGGAGAAGTGAAAGACCTCGGACTTGGCGTGCTCCAACACCAGTCCAAGGGCCATGAAGAGGCGGAAGACCTCGTTGTAGGCATCCACAAGTTTGGGGAGGTTGTCCTCTACCCGTTTAGATTGCGCGATGAGGGTACTGTCATCGACGTAGGAGATCAGATCCGCCAGCGGCCGGGGGATGCGAGCGAAAAAGAGGTGCATCACCGGCGCGATGTAGAGCGCCGAGCAAACAGGGGACAGGGCCGAGCCCTGCCCCACCCCGACGTCGGCAGAGAATCTGCCGGAGCTGTCAGTGTTCCATCTGTAGGTCGTGAATCGGCCTACCAAGTACCAGCGGAAGAAGTTTACCACACATGGTGGGAACCCCGATCTCTCGATGATAGTCAGCAGAACTTGGTGGTTCAGCGACAGGAAGAACTGAGCAATGTCAAAGGCGACAACGCTCATCTGCAGCCCCTTCGCCCATCCTGCATGGATAAGGTGGGTGAGGTAGACCCCAGCGTCCTCAGTGGAATGTTGGGTGACGCCCCCAAACTGGTTGGGGTGAAACACGCCGTGTGCCACACCGTCGAACTGGAGCCGTCTGGACAGCAGCTTTTCGACCAGCTTCCCGAGAGTGTTCAGCAGCACTATAGGCCTGAACGACTTCGGGGTGGAGTAGTTAGGTTTCCCCGGCTTCGGTATGATCACTGATGTGGATTCCTTGAAATGCGAGGGCCAGTGGCCCAGTGTGACACACGCTTCTGTGATGCGGACAAAGAGGTCAGCAACCTCAACGTTGCCAGCCCAGCGTTTAAGAAAGGACCATGTGATGTGGTCCGGACCTGGGGCAGAGCGCGACAAGCACGCCTTGAGGGCCTCCCGCAGTTCCAGCAGGGAGAAGGGGATCCACTCCCGGGGGGGGGAGGGGTTCATAGTCGTCGAGCGCCGACAGGTCTACTGGGCAGTCGTTAGCCGCATTGTAGGTGCCGTCTAGCACCGTCCAAAGCGCCTCCAGTGTATTGCAAGGGGCACCCCCATAGGAGATGGCCTCGCATGACGGGAGGTTACGTTGTGTGACCCAAGGCATTAAATCCCAGGGGCGTTGGTTGGTAAATGAGACCTCTTTGATGCGCGAAGAACTCCCGCTTGGCGGCTTTGACAGCCTGTTTGAACATACTCCAGCCCTCAGGGTCCCGGGACTCCCGGTATTCCTTGAGGGCTGTGTGGCATTCGTCCGACCACCACTCCTTGGAGCGGCTGCAGATGTCTTTAGACCGGGCATGGGTGCGCCACGCCGCTGCAAATGCTTCTGAGATGGCTTGCACCACCTCGTCCACCTCTGCCAGTGAGTGGCCCGTCCAATTGGACAGGGCCGAAAGCCTGGTGGAGATGTCCTCTAAGTAGGCCGTCTCCTCATCTGAGTCTGGGGCAATACCCTTCGTCCGCAGCGGAACACAGTAGAAGGGGGTCCTGAGATTAACCAGGAGGCGCGTGGTCCGAGGACCTGTGATGCTCCGGGAAGATCGTGTGTTCAGTGACTGCTTCGTCTGCTGAGCTGATGAAAAGCAAGTCAACCACCGTGGGATTGAACTCGTTGTTATAAGGGTAGTGGGTGGGCTTAGCCTCATCAGGATGGCAGAGCGACAGCCCAAGCCGAGTGGTGGCCGCCATAAGGCGGTCAGTGTGGATGTTGGCCGCTGGTCCCTGGGGGTCCCAGAGGCGGTGACGGCAGTTAAAGTCTCCTCCGATGAGGTGGAAGCGATGGGGCCATGTCTCTGCTCCCTCAGAGAGGAGGCGGATCCCGGTGTGGTTCCTGTCTGAATAGACGTTGGCAAGGAAGATGAGGTTGTTGCCTGCACCTAGGGTGAAGACGATGACGTCACGATGATCGACAAGGTCCCGGCGGTAGCTGGGCCTCAGGGCTTGCAGCTGCTTATCGAAATAGACAGCGACACGTGGAAATTCCCCACGATCGTTCCTAGGGAACGGGGCGGCGTCATTAGGAGCCGGGGCAGTATCTGTCCCGGCTTGTCGGACCATGCATCCCCAGTTGGGGTGCATAGGGGCGCCAATCACCGCCTCCCCTTCCCTGGTTGCGGATGAGGGTGCATGTCTTATCAGGTTCCACGGTGGTTCCTGGATGAGCAAAATGTGAAACTCATCACTTTGTGACTCAAGTATTGTGTCAAGGAGTCCATAGTTTCTATTTACATTTTGACACATAATCTTTAAATAGTCAATGTCCCACATGTGACTCATTTATGTTCGCCCACCGCGTCCTGCGGGGAAGGGGTCAGACAAGAGGGTGCGGGCAGCGCGGTGCTCATGTACCTTGGCATAACGTTTCTTGATCCAGTCACCGTTGAAACAGTGCTTCCAGAAATTGCAGCGACGGTCGTCAGCTGCGTGTTCCTTGCGGCAGTTGGGGCAGCGAGGCGGATGAGGGCACGGGGAGTTCTCCGGCGTGGGGGGGATTGGGGGCGTCGCCTTGGCGTTGCCCTTGCAACAGCCCACTAAGGTGCGGTGGTGCTCCTTGCGGTAAGGGCCGCTGCAGATGGGGCAGCGGATCTGAGGGGCGCGGCAAGCATTGGTCGGGTGACCCCACTTCCAGCACCGTTGGCAGAGGGAGACGCCGGGGTTGGCCCGGGCCTCGCGAATAGGACAGACGTACGGTCCAAACTGGACCGCCCATTTGGAGAGAGCCTTGGCTTGTGCGCCGCTGACAGAGTCGGAGACGTTCATATAGACCGTAGCAGTGTCAGACTGCTTCGAGTTTCTGACGATCCGTAAGGGAGCGTTAAGGACGACCAAGTCCTTGAGGCCGGACTTGGCAATGAAGTTGAGCACCGACTCCACGGTAGTGGGGCGGTGATCTTGGAAGTATGGCACGTCGATAATTTTCATATACGATGTGGAGGAAGGGAGCTCCGCAGTGACGTGGAGGTGGTCCCCGACGAACGCCGCAGCAATCGCCTGTCGGACAATGCGGAGGTCCTCCGCAGAGGCCACAGCGTCGGTGGCAATGGAGTAACCACCATAGGCCAGAGAGACCGACTCCGCCCGAAGGATGGAGCGGTGAAGGGACAGGGCCAGGCGGACCCACTGAAGGATCTCGTGGCTCTTGACAAGGACGACCGGGGGGGGGGGCATACCGCCCTCTCCCGGGATCACGTGGACGATGGCGATGACCTGTCGGCGCGATGGGCCATGGATGGTGGACGAAGCCTTGGGCTTCGCCGTAGTGGGTTTGGCCTGCTGGTGCATTGCAGCCAGCCTGGCGGTGGGAAGTTTGGGGAACGCCTTGGCCATACGGACCAGGCCGTCCACCGACGAGGTGGGTACATGGCCACCTTTGAAACGGGCGGCTTGTGCAAACGTGGGAGCCTGGGGAGGGCCAGGTCTGGTCGGGGGGGGTCTCTGCTGCGGGATGGCAGGGAGTGGACGCCCACCCTTGGGGCGGGAAGCGCGGGGAGGCGGTTGGCCAGCCCCCCTCTGCATGGTGGCGGGGGAGCAGGACGCACCGGAGCCGCGAGGGGCATGGGTACGTCCTGGTTCCGAGCAGGAGTCGCCTCTCGATCAAATGAGTCGATGAAGGAGTCGAAGGACATGGACCGGAGGGGGTCCACGACCGGAGCCAAAGGTACCCCAAAGTTGTCGGCCGCCCGCAGGAGGCCAGACAACGCGGAGACGAGATCAGGGGTGCTGCCCTGCAGCAACTCCTCAGAGGCGCCTCGAGAGGTGAGAGAGCCAAGGGTATTGGCCCCCTGGATGATCGACTCGACCAAGACCCTCACTTCGAGCTCGGTCACTGGTTCGACGTCATACATATCCCCGTCCTCTTCATCGGACGAGGGAGTGGTGCTAGGGGGACCGCCGGTGACGACGGTCGAGGCCCTGGAGGCAGCCTGCGAGGCGCTGGAGATGCGCGGCGCAGGGGGGGTGTCCTGGCTGTGGCCATATGGCGACGGCGAGAGAGACGAGCGAGGCATGCGGACTGGGCTGGCCTGCGAATGGATTGGGGGCCTCCCAGTGGGCCTAGAGGCCACCGGCGAGGCGATAGAGGAGGGGGGAGCTCTGCTGGGAGCGGGGGGTTCGACACGCGGGTTGCCCCAGATCGCGCCGCCCGATCCTCATGTGGGTTGGGAAGGCGTTGACATGCACTGCTGGCAGTGTGGAGAGGACCAGATCGAGGGGATCAGAGACAAGTACCAAGCTACAAGATGGATGAGATGATGAGGGGCTGTAGAGATGTGGCTGTACATGTCGTGGTAACAGATCAAGAAGCGATGAGCAGTCTTGTGTTAGCAGTTGTAGATACAATTGATGCATCAGCTGCCAAGCCTTTGCAGACTCCCCAGACACATCCGAAGTAACTGCCACTAATGTGATGTGCCATTCAGATTCTACATGGAACTTGACCTCATTGATTTTTTCTAGCAGTTTCTCAGCAGTCTTTTGCTCATGGGATGTGTCAAAGACATGGACAGTATGGACCTTGAAATAGTCAGTATGAGAAACACATAAAACAGAGCATAGAAAATTAGATGGGTACCTTGTGCTTCAACATAGTAAGCATGAATGCAAGGAAGTGGTGGAAATTAACACCAGACCACCCATCACACTGCAAAGTGCTGTCTTGGCCCTGGCAATTTTGCCTTGCACATGATTGGTAGACCTCAACTTCAGTCGGAACGAGGCGATCAGCCAGAATTCAGCATGAAACAGAATTGGCAAGGGGAATAAATTCATTGCAGAAATCAAGCCACTTGATGTTTTCAACCCATTGTAGCAGGAAGTTGCATGATGCAGTTATTCGGGCCAATTGACTTTCAAATTGTACTTGATGTGCAGAGGACCTGTTAAGGTCGTGCAAAGTGGGGGCGGGCAGAATCGGAAAACGCGCGGTGATTCCAAAGGGGAACAAATGGGACTTGGCTTCAACTTGTAAGAAGTTGCGCCCTCCTGTTGATCCGGTTGTCCCTGATTTCAGGAGTGAGTTTTTGGGTATGCGGAAATGCGTCGGGGGTTCCAATGGAGGAAGAACTAGAGAGTTGAACTGGAATCCAACTAGAGTTAACAAATCAATATTCAAACTGGATAGCTTGATCTAATGTGTGAGCTTATATACTAAGTACAAATGTTTCTACTATAATCTAGCATAGTCTTGAATAGCGGGATTGGTAAGAAGATTACTAAGTAGTTACTAATAAGTCGGGCATCGTGCGGTGTCTCCGAGGTCTGGAATATTCTACACCTTTCTTTATCCTGGTTTCTGAGTCATTCCTGTACTGCCATTGAATACCACTTTTGGAGTGATCATGTGAGTACCACTTCGGGTATCCGTTGGTAAACCCGTCGGGTTTTGTGTAGCCGGCGGAACGGTGCATGACAGGGATAGTGAATACATGTGTCCAGGAGGAGGTGATGCGCCTTCTTCTAGCTTGATCTTTAGGTCGTAAGACCGGTGGGGAGGAAGGGTATCAGCCTTCTTCTTGCTGAAGACGTCAGCAAACTCGTGGTAGTCTTCCGGGATTTTAGAAAGATCTACTGCAGGCGGACTATCGGAATGCGCGGCATTTCCGGATAAGGAGTCCTTAGTGAGGGATAGCTGGAAAACTAAGGATCCGGGTAACCGAGCAGCACGTAGGTAATTTGGAGCATTGATCAGAGAAATGTGTGTTGGAGATGTAGGGATGGGAGGGTTCAGATTTAACGCGGGTTTCCGGTCAGAGGGGTTCGGAATGGGTTCAGATGGATCAGGCAGCGGGGCTGCTTCTCTGGGAGACGTCAGAGGAGCTGGACCTCTATATTCAGCAGAACAGAACGCGATATGGCCTGTAGACCAGTCAACCAACAGGTTGTATTGTCTAAACCAATTAAAACCTAGAACTGCTGAACAGGAAGAGTCGAGCGATGTTACATAAAACTTGAGGACTAGTGTGACACCAGTCGGGAAAAGTATCGGAAGTTCCGCTGCTTGGGTAATAATGGAATTACAAGTTCCATCAAACAAGCGGAGTCCGACGGGTGGAACCACGAAGGTAGGGATGCTATGGTTGTTCACAAATGTGAGTGTCCATGAAACAATGAGAAGAACCGGAATCAAGGAGAGTATGGACGGATGCGGAAAATGAGGGGATTGTCAGGTTGACGTAAAGGGATTCAGCTTTTGAAAGAGTGGACGCGTTGAGTCGTACAAATTTTGCTACACGGTCAAGGTCAACGCAACCCTCAGCCCAAATAGCTTGATCCAGAGGGTTGCTGATTATTTTTTTGAGTCCGCAGATTCCGTCTTGGACTCGCTGGATGTAACCGTAGCAGCGCGGGCTTTAGCCGCTTTGGACTTTGGACAGTCCTGAGCTACATGACCCTTTTCTCCACAGTAGAGGCAAAGGCCTTCCTTCATTCTGCATTCTCGTTCTTCCGTAGTGAGCTTTCCATTTTTGCCCACTTTGGTAATATCTTTAGACTTCTCCTTTGAAGTCTTCAGATTTGGTTTACTACTCAAGGATTCGGAAGTCGTTGGGTTTCCCGAACGGGACGAGCTATTGTTTCCCGTTTTGGAGTTGTTCTGGTTGTTGGACGATTTGTTGTCTTTTTTGGAGGAAGCCTTATTTTCGTGATTGGCTTCTTCCTTCATCATCCAATAAATTTCATCGGCATCTTGCGCCTTAAGGCGCAGAGCACTAAGTGTAGTGGGTTTTCCACCACGAAGAACTTCAGTGCGTAAATGCAGCAGAAGTCCTCGGAAGTAGCACGCGGTGAGTGCAGATTCATTCCAATCGAGTTTGGAAGCGAGTTTCCAAAACTCAACATTGTACTTGAGGATATGGGATCCCTCCTTCATTGATAAATCTGTAAGCGCTTTTTCAGCATCACCGACGGGGTTGTGAGGGCCAAAGTTGGCTTCTAGTTCATTGATGAATTCTGTGAAGTCCCACATCCAGTGAGCACTGTTTGTCGGGTCCATGAGACCAGGTTCAAACCAATTGATTGCTGCTCCCTTGAGGTAAGAGAGGATGAATAAAATCTTCTTTTCATCCGAAGAGAAGACATGGGGACGGTCTCGGAAATGCAAATTGCAGGAGACAAGAAAGTCTCGCAATTTCCACGGATCAGAGCCATCAAAAGTGTCGGGTTCCCGAACTTTGACCTTTTCGGGTCTTGGGGCGGGATTGGGTTGGCGGAGTGTACGGATGCCTGCGGCAAGATCAGACATGACTTGGAGGAACCTATCATTCTTGTTTTGAGGTTCGTCGTTATCTGATTCATGGTTGCTGGGGTCGTCAGGTGGATCACCGTCATCACCATCATCATTGTTGTCTGGTTTGGGCGGGCTTTCCGTGGGTTCTTGTGGGTTGTCGACATATTCTAATGGTGTGGGGGTACGATTGTCATTGTTGTCAGAATCTCTGGCAGGGGTTTGACGTGGCTTTGCCGCAATGTGCGTGCTAATAGATTCTGCACCAGAACCTATAGGATGGAATGCGGAAATAACTCGTGCAGAAGTACCGAACATAGAACTGCTGCGTCGTGTTTGGTTTAATCGGGAACGTTGCTATGAGGTTAATCCAGCACGTTGAGAGTTTTGGGTGGTTCGGGGTTGGCTAGTCGTTTGAGTAACCATGTTTGAATAATAATTTTCGGATCAATGGAGTGTGAGTTTGAGAATGCTGTTAAGGTTGTGCAAAGTGGGGGCGGGCAGAATCAAAAAACGCGCGGTGATTCCGAAGGGGAACAAACGGGACTTGGCTTCAACTTGTAAGAAGTTGCGCCCTCCTGTTGATCCGGTTGTCCCTGATTTCAGGAGTGAGTTTTTGGGTACACAGAAATGCGTCGGGGGTTCCAATGGAGGAAGAACTAGAGAGTTGAACTGGAATCCAACTAGAGTTAACAAATCAATATTCAAACTGGATAGCTCAACCTAATGTGTGAGCTTATATACTAAGTACAAATGTTTCTACTATAATCTAGCATAGTCTTGAATAGCAGGATTGGTAAGAAGATTACTAAGTAGTTACTAATAAGTCAGGCATCGCGCGGTGTCTCCGAGGTCTGGAATATTCTACACCTTTCTTTATCCTGGTTTCTGAGTCATTCCTGTACTGCAATTGAATACCACTTTTGAAGTGATCATGTGAGTACCACTTCGGGTATCCGTCGGTAAACCCGTCGGGTTTTGCGTAGCCGGCGGAACGGTGCATGACAGGACCACTGAATAACAGCTTGAGATGGTGTGCTGAGTCCAGTCCTTCTGCTTTTTGTTGAAGGCATGACAACCCCCATTGCAGACATCATGGGGCTACCTGCTGGAGAGATTTGCAGGGTCTCAAACCTGAGATTGCTGAATAAGTGCAATGGCAATGGTGTGTTCTCCATAGGCATACCACAGAAGGATGTTTGTTGGGAATGGAGTGGTGAACAGTGACAGGAGGAGTTAAGGACAAGGTTAAGAAGATGAAGTTAATCTCAAAGGCTAGTGAGTGAGGGAGTCTGCAACAGGGAGGAATGTTATTATCATCTCCTCCAAGATGTGCAATATTTATACTACACAGTTAGGAGGTATAGTGTAATGCACTCCTATAATATATAAAGGAGGTATTCTGTAATAGACCCCTGTACCAGTTAATAGTGGAGTAACTTTGTCATATCCCCTATAACAGTGTCAATAATAGTGACATATGATATCATGGCTTGGTAAGTCCTAGACTTCCTGCAGGGTGTGTCATAGACACTCTATCCATAGCTTTGTCTTGGATAGGCTATCATAGACATGCTGTAGTATGAGTAATCCTGTAGCATGTGTTAACTGTGGATTCCCCTTTATGTCTCTGCATGTGTTAACTGTCCATTCCCTAGGGTTATGGTTAATGTGCATTAGCCCTAACCCTAGTGTTGTCCTAGCTTAACACATGTGTTAATATGACTTAGCATATTCTGGCAATATTCCCTAGGCATGTTAACTGCCTTGGCTTGCATGTATACTCTTGTATACATAATCCCACCAATGTTCCTGGGGATGAACCTTGGAAAAGAGCACCAAGTGGCAATTGAGGAGAAGATATTGCACTGGGACCTGGTGGATGAATGTATCCAGGAATCGCAGGCTGAGGGAGTTGGCTAGTGGATGAGGGCACATAAGGTGTCAAAGAATGGAAGTAAGGGTGAGGCGTATTCAGTGATATGTCTGGACATGATTTTATGGGTGATTTCATCAGGCCTTTCGCAAGTTTTTCTTCACGTACTTTGTTTCATATAAAGTCAGTTGTGTGTGGACAAACTGCCAAGTGGTGTAAAATCGTCTCTGTTCTTCCTTGCAGCCATGGGGGGTTGTTGTCGAAAGCAAATGACCATACTGATATTCAGAATCATCAACTGGAAACAACATTTAGAATGACAGACTCCAACTTACTCCAGTCTTCAATTGCTACCTGTGTTCGGACTTCACACTGTTCCCTCCGCTGAAGCTCTTCACCATCTTTTACCATCTCACTGTCGAGCCATGCTTTCCAACATGTTTTGCAGAAAACCTTAGGTTCTGTTAGGACAACACTATCACTAAGGACAGCGCTGGCTCTCACAGTCGAACAACAACAAAAGAGGGATCAAGCAGTCTAAAGGCAGCCGCACAGATAGTGGGTAAGCCTAAGAGAACTCGATTAGAGTCTCTAAGGCATAATATTAATGGTTTAAATACTACTATACATGAGTTTACAATGAGCTAACACATGTGCTACATGAGGCACCTGATCCATGCTTGGGCCATGAGGCATGCGTGATGTGCGGATGCCATGTGTTTACCGCATGTCTGCTAACTCTATAATAACCACAACATATGTAAATAAAAGGAATTGCGTAACTAAATAGTATTAATTGTCTTTTGAAAATTGTACTCTTGACATCACCCCCTCTTTAGGGCTCAGATTCCAGACGAGACACAAGGCCCTCTGGAGTCTCTGTGAAGTTTTCGTATGGGTGGAATTGAAAATGCGCCAATGATCTAAGTCGACGCGGGGCGGCAGGGTGAGTTCAGTGGAATGCCGCAATCGCCTCCGTTGCATGTTCCAGGTTTGCGGCGGGTTCCCAGGTGTTGTTTTCCTCGGTATACCCTTGCCATTTCACCAAGTACTGCAGCTGGTTGCGGCGCAGCCTCAAATCCAGTACCTCTTCCACGTGGTACTCCAACTCTCCTTCTATCTCTACGGGTGGCGGTGCTTCGGCTCGCTGTTCCGGGATCGTCGATGCCGTGTGAGGCCTGACCCTGGACACATTGATCACCGGGTGGATCTTGATCGATGTCGGTAGTTTGAGTTTCACGGCATTCTGGGACATGATTTCCGGGATAGGGGCCCAAGCGCTTTTCTGCCAATTTGCGCAAGGGGCGATTCATCTGCAAGTCCTCAGACTCCAACCACACCTTGTCACCTACTTTGTACGTCGGAGCTTCTCCCTGTATCTGATCTGCGTATCTTTTCATCTCGTCTCGCGCTTTTGTTAGCGCAGCGTGCGCCTTCTCGTGCACTCTCTTCATTCGCTCTGCGAAGTCATCCGCTGCTTCGACTTTTCCTTCCCTTCTCGGTTCGAAGCCCATCCTGGGGTTGTAGCCATAATTAGCATAAAACGGCGATACTTGAATTGCCGAGTGGATGCGGTTGTTGTAGGCAAATTCGCCCAACGCGATCCATTCCGGCCAATCGTCCTGCCGATGATTAACAAAGAGCCTCAGGTACTGCTCAACGTCCTGGTTGACTCGTTCGGTCTGTCTGTCAGTCTGCGGGTGATAACCCGTAGACATTTTTGTTTGTATTTTTTTAATTCGCGCATCAGCGCAGCTGCGAATTGAGGACCCCCATCAGATATGATTGAGTCTGGGAGTCCGTGGTACCGCCACACATTATCACGATATAATTTAGCCAGGCCAAGCGCGCTTGTCTCCTCCGTTGTGGGAATTGCGTGCATTTGTTTCTTCGCTCAATCGACTACCACTAAGAGCGTGTCGTATCCTTGCGCCTCTGGCAGCCCCATAATGAAGTCCGTGGAGATTGCTTTCCACGGTTCCATAGGGGAGTCAATCGGTCTCAGTTTGCCCGCTGGAGGTTTTGGCACATTCTTGTACCGCTGGCATTTGTTGCAGCCATCTACATAATCGAACATGAACTTGGTCATGCTCGGCCACCAATAATTACGGGCCACCAATTCCAAGGTCTTCCACCTCCCTGGATGCCCTGCGATTGCCGAGTCGTGATGTAACTTCACGATCTCACATCTTAGCCGTTTCGTCAGCGATCTCTTCAACTCTTCCACTGCCTTTACCACCAACTCGTCCCATTCCTTCGCTTTCCGCACCTTGCTCAACAATTTCTCCTTGGAACCCTTGATCAATAGGTGACCGTGTTGCGTAGCCTTGATCGCGAAAAATTCTGGCTTAAGCAACGTCACGTCTTCATTGTCGTGTTCCCCTTCTCTCTTGAAATCTGGCCTCCTGGACAGGGCGTCGGCCTTTCCCATTGCCGTGCCAGGTTTGTTGACCAGCTCAAAATCAAATCTTGATAAATAAAGCGCCCACCGCACTTGCCTCCGGTTCAACTTCTTTGACGTCATGAAGTATTGGAGATTGGAGTGATCCATCCAAATCTCGATCTTATGTGTCGCACCTTCTAAATGGTGCCGCCATGCCTCCAATGCTCTAATGATGCCAAGCATCTCCCGATCATGTACGTCATAGTTTCGTTCGACGTCATTTAATGACTTGGAGATGAAGGCGCACGGCCTCCACTTTCCGTCCTCCATCTTCATCGACAACACTGCCCCTGTTGCTACTCCAGAAGCATCCGCTTCGACTCGCAAGGGCTTGGAAGGATCCACGGTAGCGAGGATCGCGTTCCGTGTGAAGAGCGCCTTGAGTTTGTCAAATGACTCCTGTTGTTCCTTCTCCTGTTCCCGCTTCTGATCCTTCCTCAATAGTTTATTCATGGGCGCGGCTACCTTAGCAAAGCCTTCAGCAAAGCGTCGTTAGAAATTCACAAGACCCAGAAAGCGTTGAATATCTTTTACTGATCTCGGAACCGGCCACTCCTCTATCGCCTTCGTTTTTTCTCTATCCATTTTGATTCCCAAAGGGGTAATGTGCAGCCCCAGGAATTCGACTTCATTGACTTCGAATTTGCATTTCTCTGGTTTCACGAATAGATCATTTTTCTTCTAGTCTTTTCAACACTTCTTCTACTATTTTGTTATGTCCATTTTTGTCCTTTGTAAATATCAAGATATCATCTATATATACTACTACTGACCCCTGGTCGATGAGGTCCTTCAGCACACTGTTCATCATGGTCTGGAACGTGGCTGGGCTGTTGCAAAGTCCGAAATACATAACCAACGGCTCGAACGTGCCCCTGTGGGTCGTGAATGCCACTTTCCACTCATCTCCTTCTTTTACTCTGACGTTATTATATCCCCATCTTAGGTCCAGCTTTGTAAATACTCGAGCACTACCTACTCTGTCTATTAAGTCACCGATAAGCGGCAACAGATAATTATTTCGTATTGTCCATGTGTTTAAATATCTGTAGTCCTGCACCATCCTCTTTTTTTTGTCTTTCTTTGGGATGAAGAACACAGCCGATGTTTGCGGCGACTTGCTTTCTCTGATGTATCCCTTTTCTAATTGGTCGTTCAAGAAGTCGTCGACCTCACCTTGTTCTTGCAGTGAGAGCCTGATGTTCTTGGCTTTCTTGGGCTCGTAACCGGGTTTCATCTCGATGGCGTGATCCCACGGCTTCCGCTTCGGCATGCGCTCTGACGCTTTCTTCGAGAACACCTTCATCCACCTCCGGAACCTACGTGGAATCTTCGCCTCAATTTCTGACTCCGTCATTCGGATCTCGAGCTCCTCATCGCGCACCGGATTTGCATTCTCTTCCTGGATAATCTCCTCCAGGATCCCATCTCCATCTTCCATCGTTCCTCCTGCCTGAATGAATGTGTCTTTGTCCTCTACTTCCTCGATCGTAGGACGGTACCTCTGTCGCTCGGCCAACTTCCTCCTGGCCCTTTCTTTCTTCGCAGTTCTGATAAATACGTTGCACTGCCGAGGGCAGCGTGTCATTCTAACCTCTCCAGTATCCCAGTTGATGTCCGGGTTGTGCTTGCGCAACCACGGGTGTCCTAGGATCACCGTCGTCTTTCCCAGATCGCACACTTCAAAGACGGCCTTCTCCTTGTGACCTCGGAACAACACCATCAAGACGATCTCTTCTGTGATTGAGCCGCCCTGATTTAAGGTACCGTCAATGTTGTAAACCCTGATTGGTTGATCCAGGGTCCGGGTCTTAAGTCCGCTTTTGTGTATGAATTCCCGATCCACAAAAAGTCCAGTAGCCCCGCTATCTAATAATGCCCTGACTGTGCAGGCGTCGTGTGTATCTAAGGTAGTAATAGTGATGGGAATCATAATCTCGTTCTTTATTTTATTCGATCTTACAAAGTGTCGTACCCCCTCTTTAGGCTTGTTGGTAACAATGTCTAATTTAGTAACTACGGGTACATGGGGAATTAAGCGTAGCTCCGGGCTACGGAGCCGACTTGTGTCGGGCCCCCCACCGTTGTGGCTAACTACTGTATTGCTATCTAAGCTAACTACTGTAGCCGAGTCCGTTTCCGTATCAGAGTCCATTTCTTGTACCGTAAGTCCATCATACTTGTTCCTGGAAGCGAGCGAGGGGGGTCTCACTGGTCTCCGGTGGGAAAATCCTTCTTGGCCTTTGCGTCGGCCTCTTCAGCTAACTTTGCAGTCCAGTACCCGCGCAAGTCCTCGTAGTTCATCGCCCTGATATCCAGGCGCAATCTGCAGTCGCGGGCCATGTGCCCTGGCTTCCTGCACTTGTAACAAATAAGTGGAGGGCGCTTCGCGCTCCTGTCCACATCCATTGCGTTTGGGTCGCGTGCTCGCGGGGGGTTTGAATGCCCCTGAGCCTGCTGGCCCCACTGCTGTCTCGCAGGTGGTTGCTCACCTGCCCGGTGTGGTGGCGGCGCTGTGCGCCCCGCCGCTGTTGTTGGTGCTGCTGATGCGGTCTTCTGTCCGAAGTGCCCCCCAAACAGCCTCTGTTCTGTCCTGGCTTGTCGCCATTGTCTGTCCATCCTCATTGCCTGTGCGTACCACTCGTCGATGGTGGTGGGGGGATGGTCGAGATTGTTTAGCCGTTCTCGCAATGGCGCCTTCAACGACCGCTTGAACTCATAGATCAGCGGGGTGTCAGAGTAGCCTGACTTGTGTGCCGCAATCTTGAAGTTTTGGACATGTTCGTCCACGGTGTCGTCTCCCTGAACCATCGTGGTCAGTTGGAAGACCTTTGTGTCCTTGACGTTGGGATCACCGAAAGATGATCACAGAGCCGTCATCAGCTCCTCTGCGTTCGCAAAGGGCAGAGCTCCGCGCATCATTTGTTTAACTGCTACCTCGCGCCACTTCGCCGCCATGCCGCCTTGGAGGTACGACAAGATCCAAATGATCTTCGCATCCTCGGACCGGAACTCGTCGGGTCGACCGTGCGTGTACATGTACATGGCCGTCTCGAAGCTGTCGAGCTTGTCCGACTTGCCGGAAAAGGGGAGGGGGGTGGCGACTTTGGGCGTGCGGAAGGATTTTCCGCCGGCTGCTGTTGTCTCTGCACGCATTGCCTCATCGGCGCGCTCTTTCTCTTGTTTTTGCTCCATGAGAATCTCAAGCAACTGGTCATGCTCGGCGCGTGCTTGTGCGAGGAGTTCCTCTAGAGTTTGCATCGGGGGAGGTTCGACAGGTGCCGGTACCTCGACGTCCTCGATGTTGGCCATAGGAAGGAGCGGAGGGGGGAGGAGGAGAGGTGTTGGGGGTGTGGAGAGGAGTCGGGTGCGTGGGGAGTGGTCGGTCCAATTGCTGATAGCGGGTGAGGCAGAGCGATGGGCAAGGGGAAAAGCAATAGTTCCCTGGAGCAGGCGCGTGACCCTGCTGTGCTCCTTGGGATCAAAAACTGGAAGATGTCGCTTTTGGGGCAACATGAAGAAGAGTAAGGGCAAGGTCTCTTGCGTGACGATGAGCCGCGGTCAATCACACTACGCGCGGTTGTCAAGTGGACCTTGGTCCGGTTGAGGGTGTGTTCAACGGGATCAACCCAGATGAACGGTCTGCTACGACTGTTCAACGGTGTCAACGCCAGAGGAACGGGGAAATGGGGTTGGGGAAGAGTGCCGCGTGAAGCGGGCGGGGTGAGTATAAAAGGATGAACGGGGGCGTGCGTACTGGCGTCTCCACCTTACTCTGAAGACGATTGTCTGTCCAAAGTATGTGATGACAAATGTGTACAAGTACACACGGCCTTGAGGGGAGGGGTGATGCGAACGGTGGAATGTTGAAGGCGTCTTGACTTCAACAGTGGTGGCGCAGGCTTGCGTGCGTCGTTTCAAGTGAGGCCCGGGTAAAGATAATGAGAATGATGAAAAGTGAGAGGGAGCATGGGAGAGAGAATCGAGTTCTTCTGTTAGGACAACACTATCACTAAGGACAGCGCTGGCTCTCACAGTCAAACAACAACAAAAGAGGGATCAAGCAGTCTAAAGGCAGCCGCACAGATAGTGGGTAAGCCTAAGAGAACTCGATTAGAGTCTATAGGCGTAATATTAATGGTTTAAATACTACTATACATGAGTTTACAATGAGGCTAATGTCAAGAGTACGAATTTCCAAGGACATTTAAAACTATTTAGTTACGCATTTCCCTTTATTTACATTTGTTGTGGTTATTATAGAGTTAGCAGACACACGGTAAACACATGGCATCCGTACATCACACACGCCACATGATTCAAGCATGGTCATTACGCCTCATGTAGCACATGCGGTTACCTCATGGTTAACTCATGTATTGTAGTATTTAAGTGTTAATATTACGCCTAGAGACTCTAATCGAGTTCTCTTAGGTTTACCCACTACCTAGTGCGGCTGCCTTAAGACTGCTTGGTTATTCTTTTCCCTTGTTCGACTGTGAGAGCCAGCGCGAGCCTTTAGGTTTGTGTTGTCTTAACAGCTAACACATGTGCTACATGAGGCACCTGATCCATGCTTGGGCCATGAGGCATGTGTGATGTGCGGACGCCATGTGTTTACCGCGTGTCTGCTAACTCTATAATAACCACAACGTATGTAAATAAAAGGAATTGCGTAACTAAATAATATTAATTGTCTTTTGAAAATTGTACTCTTGACAGGTTCCATGCCAGAGGCCTTTGCACATGGGTCACCAAATGAAGCTGGTTGCTTATCCATCCATCCTGGATGGTCCCAGCATTCAAGTCTCCACCAACTGGTAGATTTTGTGTTGCCGACAGGCATTGGAGGGGTAATTCGAGGCTATAATACAGTCTAAGTACAGGAAGAAGGCATGTTGCAGAGATGATGGAGTGAAGGGGGGGGGAGGAATGAACACAAAGTTCCATCACAAATCCCATTAGCATGTCTTTTGTATGCAGGGTAAGGTGGCAAATCCATCAATATTGGTTATCGAGAGTTGAGACAACTTGCCTTGGACTAGACTCATAACCAGTCTCATTTTGGTACTATTAATATCTATTATTGTGGTTGTAAGTGGTTGAGGGGCAGAGGGAGTGTGGTGGAAGTATGAGTTGTTGGAATAGTACCTAGCGAGACTGGTACCAAATTACTCAGATGCAACACATGAGAGGTTCCAAGATCCGACCATACCTTATTTGGTATCTGTGGCTATGCCAAATTTCCCTGTGGTATGGTGAACTCGATCAACAAAGGCTCTCGTCGCATCATTACCCATCATGGGTACCTCCAAACAGAAGACAAATGATGAGAATTCATTTACACAATTTTCTAACCTATCTGGGCCCTATCTGAAGTGTGTTCATCACATATTCAACAAGCAATCTCAGGTAGATCCAAAACCAACATGCTGCCAACAAGGTGGCTATGGTTGAGGCTCATAAATCTGCTGAAGCTGCTGCTGCTTCTGAAGCTCAGGACAAAACACATTGCACATGTCCTCACTGCTGTTTCCAAGACTGGCTATGGGTCCTTGGGCAAATTTTTGACTGATCTAAGGGCTACCAAGGATTGGGCGCAATCATCGCAAGTTTCAAAAATGCTCATTCAGCATGGGGATAAGCTGTTGGATCTTGTATGCGAACAGCAGCCCACCATAGCCAATAGCTGGGCTGCTAAGGTCTCAGGGGAAATCCTCGCTAGAGGCCAAGAAATTAGCAGATTATCTCCACCCTGCACAGGGCCAGGAGGTGTCTGAAGTGCTGGGAAACTTTTCTCTTGAGCAAATCCTCTCCGATGCAGAGAAGCTTGTACCTAATTCTGCAATCTGCTTCAGAAGGTCTCAACTAAGGAAAACATGTCCTCAGAGGCTGAGGAACAAAAGGATTGTGACCTCCATATCAAAATACAATCTATTCATTGCAAATAGTAGAGTACGCAATGGGCAATTGAGAGCAAATTGGAGTGGCACAATACCGTGCAGCATATGCCTTCCTAGTTAGGTATAGTCAGATACTGGAAGTGTGATGTGTTCAGTTACAACAAATGTCAACCAGTCTCTTTGGGAAGTAATCTGCATCCACACTGTGAATTTCTACCAAAGAGACTGGACATGAGTCTAGCCTTGTACTCGGATGATCGATATCTGATGCAGCTTATGTAATTTGGGCATTCCAAGGCACATGCCATGTCCACACTTGTGGGATTGTGGGAACCCCATGGCTGGCCACATTTTGTGGATGGTGGCTGTGGTTTACACACCAGGCATTACCAACACTGACTCTTCATGCTTTGTGACCTGTGACTGATTTTGATGTATGACCAACTCGTCAAAATTTGGAAATCTGTGTGACAGACATCAAATCTCATCAAACCCTAATTGTGCAGCCGCATTCAAGAGGCAGTGTGCCCCATCATGTCCCACCAACACTTACTTCCCAACAGGAACATTTGGAGGATCTCAAGGAGATGGCTATTGATATCCATCATCAGTGAATTCAGGATTTTCTGTCAATACCATGTATCGTGATTGTATGATATAAATAACAAGAATTATGGTAGTCATCAAGACAATCCCATACATACCTCAGTCACGTGCCACAAAGGTCTCAAGAAGGGAGATGTTACATTTAGATACAAAATTTTCATGTGTTACACCAGATCACACCTACTATAGGAGAGGTGGAAAATATTTTAATAATCATCAATTAACAGATACTAAGTAGGAATTCACTTCAAATGGTCAACTTATTATTAATCCTTAAGTCTCACTTCTTTAATTTCTTATTCTTAAATATTAATTTGACTTGCATAATACTAACAACTCAGACTTATATGATTCAACTCAATTCTCAAAGCTCAAAGTCACACATGAATAAGTAGGTTACATCAGGGGTCATAAGCAGGTTTTTGCATTTTGTTCAGCCCATGGGGCTTCAAGCTGTTTGGTTAACCAAACATTGAACATTGTAATTTGGTAGCATATGTCTCATGCCAGATATATAATTACAAAAAGAAAAAAATGTTTCTTGTATGAGAATGTGCTTATAACTCTACAAAAGGTATCTCATTTCTGCTACACAACTACAAATAATGTAAGGGCAAATCATTTTCTCCCCGATTCACTGATGATGGTGACAACAGCAAGGTCCCCATGGCAGAGGTTGTTTCAGCAAATATGCAAACCTCCAACTCTATGGGTTGCGATGACGATGACAAGTTGTACATACTGGGGGGAAGATGGCGGCCTCATGTCTACAGCTGATGCAGAGAGCACATTGGTGGAGTCTGTGAAAGGCAAGGTATTGGATACAACCTAGGCTATCCAAATGATGGAAGGATGTGGTAAGCAAAAGAAGCAAGTGAACATCTGCTATTCGTTGACATTCTGGGTCGTGAACGACAGGAGTGACGAGGAGTAGGATTTTTTGATTTTAACAAGTAGATAATTCCCTTTTAAGGAAATTTTTCAGTGATTTCCGTCATGGTCTTCAAAACCATTTGTGACATGTGACAAGGCCCTGTAAGGACCCTGGATTATACCCTAAGAGGCTTTTGCCAAAATGTCGAAATATTGGAAAATCTGTCCTGACAAGATTTTCCGATTTTGTCCAGATTGGAACTGGCTGTCATTGAAAATTTCCCAAGTTGTCTGGATGGTGGAACCAGCCTGTTCAGCACTGTAAGTTTGTCCGGATCGCAGAAACAGCCTCTCATATGAGCCAAATTTGTCATGAAACTGTCCCAGAGGTGCTGGCAAAGCCATACAAGTCCCTACACTACTCTAGGATGCAAAAGGTGGCCAGGTATCATTGTAGGATAGGAAATAACTACCCTTCCCCCTTAATTTTCCTCGTTCTCAAGCACGACAGTTCTTTTTCACTTCTTTGATAATTCCATCGCCTTCTTGAACTTTGGACTTCCATTGTGAAGGGCATTGAACCGATCACTGTCTTCTTGTGTAAGCTCAAGGCTGCCACCGTGAGCATGAATCTTTGGGGAACTAGAAAGCAAGGTAAGAAATGCCAATGAAGGTAGCAGGGCAAACTGCCGTGTTTGCAAGCAAGATGTCTCCTCAGGTGTATGATGAAATTGACGCCCATGCATAAACTCAAAAAGTTGTACGGCAACATATGATACTGCGCTGATATCCGAAGACTTGGAGATAAGGGCATGCTTCCCGTTCTTGCCACCAGTTTTCGAGTAGAAAGTGATGACTGCATGATCAATTTAAATTAAGGTCCAAGTGTGGTAAGAAAATAGGATGCTCACCAAGAGCCATTTGGAGGCTGTACTCTGTGATGACAATGCCATAGTCCCCAATTCACAATGGCCACAGCATCGTGACATGTGCATCTTTGACTTCTGACAGCTGGGGAACATCAGCTTTCTTGAATAGATTGTGTCATTGAGTGGCAGCCTGTTGGTGTCATTCAAGAAAGGTATATTCTGAGATTAAGAAAATACTCACTTCTTTTGCTACTGCTGTAGCTGCAGCCACCGTGTTTGCAGAGTTTCCCACGGCACCAGATGTTCCCCATTGTGCGGAATGTTCACACCCAGTCCCAACAGCATGGTCATCCTGTTCCTTCAGTACTTCATGCATGTGGTGAATGAGACGCTGTTTCAGAGAAAGCTCTGAGTCTTCTGTGGTTGAAGCTCGAGTTCTGATGCCAAGTGCAGCTTGACGTGTCTGGTGCCTATGTCGCATGTTGACCAGTGGACTAAAGTCAAGATCTTCGACTGTGATCTTGCCAAGTCCAAGTGGCTTTGATCTCGTCTGTGGCATGCAGCTGGGGAAGATTGTCAAATAGGTCAGCCAATTGCTGAGATTCCTCTGCAATTATTTGCGCCACATGCTCATTGTTCATCTCTGACAAGATTTGCCTGAAAAGATTAACAGCTCAGCCAAGTGAAGAAAAATACTGTGAACAAGTAGACCTACATGTTCATCATTTCATCGGCAGTGATAGCCAGCGCTGCACAAGTCAAATTCATCATTTCTTCATCCTGTGCCCAGGTTCTCGACACATTGATATTCTCCTCTTGGCTAATCAAATTTTGGAGCTCCAAGGCTTCTGACACGCTCCCAATATCCAATACAATTGAACTGACATCCAAGGTGTCGTCCTCAGTGTCTTGCTCGGACTGATTGGTGTGGGCAAGGAGAGATATGACACTCAGAAGAACCACTGTGGAAGCACCTTTCAGATGGTGCAATTTACCAGGGACAATGCCAAGCAACACGATGAGACTGTCAGCTTCCTGTGCAGCCTCTTGTGCAGCCATCTCAATCTCCTTGTCTGTGGGGTATGTTGCAAGAACACTCAATTCAATGTTGGCATTGTCGAAGTATGTATGACAGTATCCACTTGCACAGCCCTTTGGGTCTGAGGCAAGGGCACGGAGAATGTCCTGATGAAGTCGGATACAAAGTTTGGGGACCATGTAGATGAAGTCAATCAATGTAAAATCCTTCACAACCTGCCGTGCTTCACCAAAGACGTGTTCACAGGCTTCGGTCAAGTATAACCATGGAAGGAGAGGCACCATTCCAGAACAGTGATCACAGTGAATGAACACTAATGAGATATAGCCCTCAATAATGATCCTTGCTATATCCACTGCCTCGCGAGATAGGAACTAGCTTGACACACTCAGTATGTGTGATCAAACGGTTTTGGTAGGCATCAATGAGCTCGCCAAAGGTAAACAGATAAACAATTTCACCAATGTGGTCTAGGTGATGATCAGAGAGGTATTGCAAGGTGTCAGCAGAAAACAATTGAGAAGTGGCATTATCATCCTGATGGTCAAGCTTATCAATGTCACGTCAATATATTGGGGATCCAGTTTCAAATGCCATCTCTTGGATATGTTGAAAAATGGCAGTATAGTTACCAAATGTAAGGAGTTGTGCACCTGAGAAGAGATTGTTGCGAAATGTCTTCAAGGCATGCTTTGAATCTTGAACCATGCAAAGCAGTTGACCCCGAATAACCGCTATAGAGACTGTGGTATTGGATGGGGGTTTCGGATTGTATGTTCAATTTTGTCTTCCGCTCTGGTCATAAGTAGCTTCTGGACAGAGCGTTCAACCTCTGTTCCATCAGAGGCATATGAGATGACCTGGACTTTGCGATCTAACAGCCCATAGAGAACCTTTTTGAGGTATGACAGCAGCTGATCAGCATCCAAATCATTACTGATCAGAATTGCTGCAACAATAAGTGGGGTCATCTTGGGGGCTGGGATCATCAAACACCATAGCCATATCTACCAGACATATGTTTGATATTTGGTCAAGTGCTTGAGATGGATTCTGAGGAAATACATACTTTTGCAGCCTTCCAAATGTCAGCATTCTCAATAATGTCTCTGACTTGGTCTGGATCTGCGACACGACATGGCCCATCAACTCCCCCTACAAGGAAATGAGCCTTCTGCTCAGCATCCCAGTACTGACGCAAGGAACTGAATAGCTTGGTATCATTGCAACTCAAGCCAACTGGTCCAACGTAGCTCAGGGCAGTGAGATGCTCCACAACCAGCTCAAAGGTCTGCTCACAAATTTCCATGGGAAACCGAGGTTGCCTTGCTTCCCTGGTCCTTGAAGCGAGTCAGAAAATGTGATGGTAGTTTACAGTAGATGACAGACCTAAAATTCCGCTCACTCCTAATGGTCGTGGTAAAGGAGGGTACCAAGGGTAAGGAGCCTTTTCTTAGGCCTCTGAGCTGCTCTAAGCTCCCAGTGCATGTGAAGCATGCACCTGCACTTCATTGCACTGCCACATCATCCATCTGCACTCGACCACAGGCGACTGCAAGCAACTGCAGGCGACCACAGGTGACCACAGGTGCATGCACCTGCACTTCATCACCGCGCCTGTGTACCATATTGCACCCATGCGCACATTACCGCGTTCACATGCGCCCATGCAAGTACCACCTCTTGCACCATTTCCCAGCATGTGATTAGCCATGCTGAGAGCGTGTTCTGGGCGTCGAAAATCGCGGTCTGGCCGTTCCATGGATTTAGGGGATACCAAGTTGTTCCAAGGGTATGTTATTATTCATAACCCCTATAAAGATGCTAAAATCCTCAGAACGCATCATGATCCAGATCTGATCCGTGATCTGGTCGGATCCCCTTTTCTGTGTGCCTGGCTCCGCCATCCGCACTGAGCTCTGCTCAACCCACTCCTATTTCTATGCCGTCTCAGTTTAGGTGCTAGAGTCTAGCAGATGCCTAAGCCGAGACAGTCCAGGCATATTTAAAGGGCCCTGTGTTGCTTCCCAAATTCATTTACTTTGGCACAAGCAACACAGGTAAGTGCTCCGCACTTCTTATTGGTACAGTTCTTCACATTTTGTTTAGCTGTTGTAACAGGTTTGCATATCCCTGCTTCCTATAACAGCTATTCACAATGTAAGGGCTCCATCTCTTTATACAGACTTTGACTTAGTCATATGTTGCTCACAACAGTCATTTAAACCGATCTCTGGATTGTCTTGATTTTTTGCGGCCCATCCACCACTCCCTCTGATTGCTAGAGTACTGTAGTAATGTTAGTTGTTCTTTATTTACTTCGCTTTGTTGTAGCACTTCACCTCCTCGCAATATGTATTGGCGGTCCATCCCAGTGGCCCCCTGTTTTTGCTAAAGATCTTCATCTTAAGCCATGCAGCAGAGGGCAAGTGTTCTCTCAGAGCTCGGAATGCCCGAGGACTCTGAATCTTGATAGTATGGCAGAGCTCATCCCAGGCAGGAGCATAATGAAAATTCTGCATGCCAATGCCATGTTCTTCCCAAACCAACTTAGTGACCATTGCATTGACAAGCCCACCAAATACTTTATCATTGTATTTACCACTTAGTGCCCCTTGTGCATAGCGGATACAAGGAGTGGATTTTGCATCCTGAAGTGAATCATGAATGCAGAAGATGTAATTTTGAGTATTCAAACTTACAGGTGTCTCGACAATTTCACAAAGACCAATAGTTCGAGCATATATTGCTCCTAAGGCCTTGCTGCAGTAATGGTGGTTTGTGTAGATGTAGTTCTCATCACCCAGGATGGGCATGCACAGAATGGCTCTAAAATGTTTATTGAAAAGCAAATCTCTGCACGCTTGGCATGGAAGCCTGTGGTCATCTGAGTCAGGTGCTGGTTCAGCGACAGTATGTTTGCACTTGGTTGCAAACACGCAACAGTTTTCATGCTCATTTCGCCATTGATGTTTGTCAAGAGTATGATTTTCATTATCTTTTCAAAGACAATTAATACTATTTAGTTACGCACTTCCCTTTATTTACATCCGTTGTGGTTATTATAGAGTTAGCAGACACATGGTAAACACATGGCATCCATACATCACGCACGCCACATGACCCAAGCATGGTCATCATGCCTCATGTAGCACATGCAGTTACCTCATTGTTAACTCATGTATTGTAGTATTTAAACTGTTAATATTATGCCTAGAGACTCTAATCAAGTTTTCTTAGGTATTACCCACTAAACATGTGGCGACGTCTCTGACTATAAGATTTCCCTTTTCCTTTGTTTGGGTTTGACTGTGAGAGCCAGCGCTAGACCTTGGTGTTTAGTGTTGTCCTAACAGAAGAACTCGATTCCTCTCCCGCGCTCCCTCTCACTTTTTCAATCATCCTCATTACTCTTACCTCGGGCCTCGCTTGAAACAACATGCACACGCCTTGCAGCTTTCGTTAAGGTACAAGCCCCGGCCCTGTTATCATTTTCACAATTCCCTCCTCCCCCAATCATTACATTCCGAACCCGTGGCATTGTACGCTTGGTTCTAGCTTCGTGCTTTGCGCAGAAGTTATCTTAGAACACCAGAAGCAGAAGGCATAGCCCACTCAGGTGACAGACTGCATAGGAAACGTTGAGTCCATCCTGTGCTGTTCTGAATGTGCGAGAGATTGAGATCTTGGCATGAGTTCACCAGCAAGAGGCTACCCGGCCAGACACCCCAAGCCCATTTCACAATGGCAATCTCATTTTTCCATTACACCTCCTGCTCCCGCCACCACAGGATGACGCGCTACATCCTGGTAGTATCGTTTGCTGGCCACTCATACAAAGCTCAAGTAGTACAACGACGATGAACCTATTGCTCTCCTGCCTCCGCATTCTTCACCCACATTGCCCAGCAAGCAGCATCTTCCAATCTTCAATCCTAAGGAGCACAGCAGGGTCGCGCGCCGGCTCCAAGGAACTATTGCATTCCCCCTCGCATTTTGGTCCGCTTCACCTGTCATTAGCAACTGGACCGGACAAACAGTCTCCCCACGTCCCCATTTAATTTCTATACCTCTGACACCCCCTCACATCATGGCAAACCTTCAGGAACTGACCATCGATGACCTCCCCCCACAAACCCCGAAGACCTCGAGGAGGCACTCCCCGAACCCTCGCTGGAGGAACAGTTGAAAGCTGCTCGGGAGGAGCGCAACCTATTAATGGACATGCTACTCAAAGAGAAAAGAGAGTGGCAACAGGAGCAGGTGACCACAACCGGTCCCTCCAGGCGCATGCCAAAAGTGGCGTGCCCCCAGCCGTTTTCAGGGAAAGCCGCGGAGCTTGACAGCTTCGAGACCGCGGTGTACATGTATGTCCGGGGACGCCCCGATGAATTCCAAACCGAGGATGCCAAGATCGTCTGGATCCTCTTGTACTTGCAAGGAGGCACCGCGGCCAAATGGCGCTGATCTACAAGTTCAAACGGTCATTGAACAAGGGGCTGCACGAGCGGCTCAACAATCTTGAGAATTGTCCGACCACCATCAACAAGTGGTACACGCAGGCCATGCGCATGGACTGACAGTGGCGGCAGGCACGCGCTGAGGAGCGCCTGTTCACAGGAGTGCGCGGTGGCCAAAAGCCCTTCATGCAGGCATCGCCAAACCCCCAGTCCCAACTGCCTCAGCCACAGCAAGGCCAGGTGCAGGGACAACAACAAGAGATACAAGGAAGGCAATCTGGTCAGCAGCAGACGCAGGGGACTTCAAACACCCCTCGTGCCCGCGACCCGAATGCCATGGATGTCGACAGGACAGCAAAGAGGCTGCCCTTGATTTGCTACAAGTGCCGTAAGCCAGAGCATATGGCCCACAATTGTGGGAGCCACCTGGATATCCGGGCAATGAATTACAAGGACCTCAGAGGCTACTGGGTCCAGAAGCTTGCAGAAGAGGCCGAAACAGCGGCCAAGAAGGATTTTCCTGCCGGAGGCCAGTGAGACCCCCCTTGCTCGCTTCCAAGAATAAGTGCAACGGACTTATGGTAGACACTATGGGCTCTGATACGGACTCTGACAAAACTGCAGTAGATAGCTTAGATAGCAATACTGTAACTAGTCACAACGGTGAGGGGACCAATTCAATTGGGCTTGGCACCCCGGAGGCGTGCTTAATTCCTCATGTACCCGTAGCTACAAAAATAGACACTGATACCGAAAAGCCTAAAGAGGGGGTATGACACTTTGTAAGGTCAAACAAGATTAAAAACAAAATTATGATACCAATTACAATTACTACACTAGATACACACGATGCCTGCACGGTCAGGGCATTATTAGATAGCAGAGCTACCAGACTATTTGTGGATAGGGAGTTCGTACACTGAAACAGACTTAAGACTCGGACCCTGGATCAACCGATCAGGGTTTACAACATTGACAGAACCTTAAATCAGGGTGGCTCGATCACAGAAGAGATCGTCTTGATGGTGTCATTCCGAGGTCACAAAGAGAAGGCCGTCTTTGAGGTGTGCGATCTAGGGAAGACAATGGTCATCCTGGGACTTCCGTGGTTATGCAAGCACAACCCGGACATTAACTGGGATACCGGAGAAGTAAAGATGATGCGCTGCCCTCGGGAGTGCAATGTATTTATTAGAGCAGCAAAGAAAGATAGGGCCAGGCGGAAGTTGGCCAAGCGACAGAGGTATCGTCCTACGATCGAAGAAGTAGAGGACGAAGACACATTCATTCAAGCAGGAGGAACGACGAAAGATGGAGACGGGATCCTGGAAGAGATCATCCAGGAGGAAGACACAAATCCGGTACATGATGAGGAGCACAAAATCCGAATGACGGAGCTGGAGATCAAGGCGAAGATTCCACATAGGTTCCAGAGGTGGATGAAGGTCTTCTCGAAGAAAGCATCTGAATGAATGCCAAAGTGGAAACCATGGGATCACACAATCAAAATGAAACCAGGTTACAAACCAAAGAAAGTTAAGAATATTTGGTTGTCACCACAGGAACAAGGCAAAGTCAACAACTTCTTGAATGACCAATTAGAAAAGGGATACATCAGAGAGAGCAAGTCGCCACAGATGTTGGCCATGTTCTTCGTCCCAAAAAAAGACAAAAAAAAGAGGATGGTACAGGACTACAGATATTTAAACACATGGACAATCCGTAATAATTATCCATTGCCGCTTATCGGTGACTTAATAGACAGAGTAGGTAGTGCCTGAGTATTTACTAAGCTGGACTTACGATGGGGTTATAATAACATCAGAGTGAAAGAAGGAGATGAATGGAAAGTGGCGTTCACGACCCACAGGGGCGTGTTTGAGCTGTTGGTTATGTACTTTGGACTATGTAATAGCCCAGCCACATTCCAGACCATGATGAACGGTGTGCTGAAGGATCTCATTGACCAGGGATCAGTAGTAGTGTATATAGACGATATTCTCATATTTACAAAAGACAAAAACGGACATAACAAAATTGTAGAAGAGGTGTTGAAAAGATTAGAAGAAAATGACCTATTCCTGAAACCAGAGAAATGCAAATTCGAAATCAGCGAAGTCGAATTTCTGGGGCTGCACATTACCTCTTCCGGAATCAAGATGGATCGAGAAAAGACAAAGGCGATAGAAGAGTGGCCGGTTCCGAACTCAGTGAAGGACATCCAGTGCTTCCTGGGTCTCGCAAACTTCTACCGACACTTTGCTGAAGGCGTCGCGAAGGTGGTGGCCCCAATGAATAAATTATTAAGGAAGGACCAGAAGTGGGAATGGGGGACAGAGCAACAGGAGTTGTTTGACGGACTCGAGGCACTTTTCACATGGAACGCGATCCTCACTACCGCAGATCTGTCCAAGCCCTTGCGAGTCGAAGCAGACACTTCTGGAGTGGCGACAGGGGTGGTGTTGTCGATGAAAACAGAGGATGGGAAGTGGAGGCCGTGTGCCTTCATCTCCAAATCGTTGAATGACGTCGAGTGAAATTATGACGTACACGATTGGGAGATGCTTGGCATCATCAGAGCGTTGGAAGCATGGCGGCACCATCTAGAAGGTGCGATGCATAAGATCAAGATTTGGATCATTCCAATCTCCGATACTTTATGATGTCAAAAAAGTTGAACAGGAGGCAAGCGCGGTGGGCGCTTTATTTATCAAGATTCGATTTTGAGTTGGTCAACAAACCTGGCACGGCAATGGGAAAAGCCGACGCCCTGTCCAGGCGACCTGACTTCAAAAGGGATGGAGAGCACGACAACAAAGATGTGACACTACTGAAGCCCGAATTCTTCGCAATCAAGGCAACACAGCACGGTCATCTGTTGATTGAAGGCTCTGAAGAGAAGTTGTTGAGTAGAGTGCAGAAGGCGAAGGAATGGGATGAGTTGGTGGTGAAGGCAGTAGAGGAGTTGAAGAGATTGCCGACAAAACGGCTAAGGACGGAGGAATGGAGCAAGGAGCAGGGGCTGGTGTTGTTCAGAGGAAAGGTGTACATACCCAGGGAGGTACAGTTGAGACACAAGATCTTGAAGTTGCACCACGACTTGGCAATTGCAGGACATCCAGGGCAGTGGAAGACCTTGGAGCTGGTGGCCTGTAATTATTGGTGGCCAAACATGACAAAATTCATGTTCGATTATGTAGATGGTTGTGACAAATGCCAGTGGTACAAGAATGTGCTGAAACCTCCAGCGGGCAAGCTGAGACCGATAGACTCCCCTATGGAGCCATGGAAAGCAATCTCCGCTGACTTCATTACGGGGCTGCCAGAGGCGCAAGGATACAACGTGCTCTTAGTGGTAGTCGATTGGGCAAAGAAACAGATGCACACAATCCCTACAACGGAGGAGACAAGCGCACTTGGCCTGGCTAAGTTATATCATGACAACGTGTGGCAGTACCACGGACTCCCCGACTCAATCATATCGGACAGGGGACCCCAGTTCACAGCTGCGCTGATGCACAAATTAAATAAATTATTAAAAATACAAACAAAAACGTCTACGGCTTATCATCCACAGACTGACGGACAGACTGAACGAGTCAACCAGGATGTTGAACAATACTTAAGACTTTTCATTAATTATTGGCAGGACGACTGGCCGGAATGGATTGCATTGGGCGAGTTTGCCTACAACAACCGCATCCGCTCAGCAATTCAAGTTTCACCGTTTTATGCTAATTATGGCTACAACCCCAGGATGGGTTTTGAACCGAGAAGGGAAGGAAAAGTCGAAGCAGCAGATGACTTCGCATCGAGAATGAAGAGAGTGCATGAAGAGGCGGAGGCAGCATTAACCAAAGCACGGGATGAAATGAAGCGCTACACCGATCAGATCAGAGGAGAAGCCCCAAACTACAAGGTTGGGCAAAAGGTGTGGTTGGAGGTGGAAGATTTGCAGTTGAAACGCCCCTCACGCAAGCTGTCAGAAAAGTGCTTGGGCCCTTATCCCATCACCGAACTGACATCAATGCATGCCGTCAAGCTCAAGTTACCGAAAGCCATCAAAATTCATCCGGTAATCAACGTATCAAGGGTCAGGCCCCACACGGAGTCAAAGATCCCGGGACAGTGATCCGAAGCACTGCCACCAGAGGAGATTGACGCAGAGTTAGAGTACCACGTGGAGGAGGTACTAGATTCTAGGCTGCGCCATGGCCAGCTGTAGTACTTGGTGAAGTGGCAAGGGTACATCGAAGAGAACAACACTTAGGAGCCCGCTTCAAACCTTGAACACGCAGCAGTGGCAATTGTGGCCTTTCACGCATCCCACCCGTCCGCCCCATGTTGACTCAGATTGTTGGCACATCTTCAATTCCACCCATATGAAAACTTCACAGAGACTCCGGAGGGCCTTGTGTCTCATCTGGAATCCGAGCCCTAAAGAGGGGGTGATGTCAAGAGTATGATTTTCATTATCTTTTCAAAGACAATTAATACTATTTAGTTATGCACTTCCCTTTATTTACATCCGTTGTGGTTATTATAGAGTTAGCAGACACACAGTAAACACATGGCATCCGTACATCATGCACACCACATGACCCAAGCATGGTCATCATGCCTCATGTAGCACATGCAGTTACCTCATTGTTAACTCATGTATTGTAGTATTTAAACTGTTAATATTATGCCTAGAGACTCTAATCGAGTGGAAGGAAGCCGGGAAAGGCCGCCTGTAGTAACTATACCTTTGTTGCACGTAGTAAGAGTGAGGCAACAAAGGGGAAAAGATCATATATATGTGAGGGGTTCGGACCGTGTTGGAAAGTGTCCAGATCCAGCATTTCAAACATGGCCGCATCAGGCGTAGTTCTCATATCGGGTAAGCGGTCGGGCCATCGGTACCTGTGCACATGTCCAGCCATGAGTATTGGGTTGCCGGTGATGCGACGTGCATCAGTCTGGCAGTGGCGTTCCTGTTGGTGGTGTTGCTGATGGGTGATGCCGTCGGTTGGTGTGTCCAACAATGTACGTCGGCAGTGACATGCCCATCGGTGGTGGTACCGTTCGGTTCGTGTGCAAGGGCACCAGTCAGTGTGCAGCGGTGTGCATTGGCAGTGGTGTGCTCATCGGTAGTGGTACCGACTGGCAGTGTCATTGGTAGTGTTACCAATCAGTGGAGACGTGCAGTCTCTAGCAGACATGCACAGAGGAGACCACGGAATGCTCAGACACGATCAAACACGTCGAAAGGCAAGGATGGAATGCTGTGCTAAGGTGTCTACACATGTGGCTATCAACATGATCACATGATGTCTACTCTATGTCCATGTAGTCTGCTACAGTCATGCTGCACGGTTACATCGGTACTGCCGTTGTGGCTGTGCACTTACCGCTCGGCAGTGGGCGTTGGTCTGTGTGCATCGGCAGCGGTGTGCCATCAGTATGCATCGGTTTGGCATCAGTGCGCCTGTGTGCATTGGTGTGCACCGGTCAGTGTGGAGCGGCATGCATTGGCAGCGGTATGCCCATTGGTAGTGGTACCGACCGGCAGTGTCATCGGTAGTGTTACCGATCGGTACTGCCGTTGTGGCTGTGCACTTACCGCTCGGCAGTGGGCGTCGGTCTGTGTGCATCGGCAGCAGTGTGCCATCGGTATGCATCGGTTCGGCATCGGTGCGCCTGTATATGTTCGGTGTCGTGAGTCTGGGGCCAGGCTTATATCGAGTTCTCTTAGGTATTACCCACTAAACGTGCGGCAACGTCTCTGACTATAAGATTTCCCTTTTCCTTTGTTTGGGTTTGACTGTGAGAGCCAGCGCTAGACCTTAGTGTTTAGTGTTGTCCTAACAATGTTCATGCAGCCGGGTGTCACTAACCTTCTTCTTCCTCTCTGATCCAAGCTGACTGAACAGCTTGTTGAACCGTTCCTTGGCTATCACTGCTAGTGACCATGCACCACCACTGATATATCCTGTATGTTTCAAATAGATGGGTATTCGAGGATGACCATATTCTGTGAGACCTGGGCAGGGGTGAGTTTCCTTCACGTTTGGCAGGGTTTGAGCTGTCTTGATTGTTATTGATGTTTTCGCTTGCACCCAGCCTATCTTCAATGATGAAGGCATCCCTGCTGCTGGCCTTCACTTTCTCAATTCTTTGGTGCATTTTTTGACATGATCATGGAATCTGACCGCATGATATGGTTCTTTCATGTTGACAATACCACCACATGTTGAATGGTGCACAGAAAAGGGTTTTTTCTCATAAAATTCAGCACCATATCATGCTCATCACTGGAAACACCACTGGAATCTTGGAACGAAGGTGCATGGCACTTTTTGGAGGTAGAATCTGATGAAGGGTGAAAGGGAGAGGCTAATGATGTTTGTTGCAGTGGCTTCAGATGATGTTTTGGCCCCTTGAGCAAGTCATGCACAGGCGTGATGGTCTCAGGTTGAGTATGTCAATCTTCCATGTCCTCACTGACTAGACTTTCTGCCCAGCTGGAATGACCATCGATGCTCATTGCAAGGCTTTTGCTGGAGTCCAAAGCACTTCCTTCCATATGGGATATGGCAGGATCATCAATGCTCATTGCTTCATCCAAAGAAATGGTATCCTCGCTCTTGCTTTCTGGTCCTGGGTTGAGCAAGTCCATAAGAGATAGGTGACATCGAACTATTGATTCTGCTACCACTGTTTGCAGTGTCTCGGACATGTCAGGAAAGCTGTGATCATCATAGGCGACTGAAAGCTGGTTCATCATCTAGAAGTTGCGGAAACTGTGTGCTGATGACCCTATCAAGGGGAGTGGTCTTTTCTGGAATGAGCTCAGGTGCTGTGACTGACAGATCAGAGAACATACCTGGTGCACTCCTTCAGGAGCATGGTTCTGGCTCTTCACACCTTTTGCAAGCTTTAGGAACCACTCAACTCTATCAAGAACAGATCTCCTTGGTATCCAGAGGCTATCACCAAACATGCCATGCAAAATTGTGTTAGGAAGGACAATCCCACATGAAAACCAGTCATTCTGGATGCCATGCCCCAAGCAATCCCCTTTGTTTGTGCAGTTGATTCCAACATCATGGGAAAGCCACCTTTGAATGTTGCATATGAACTTGGCGGAAGGTCCATTTGATGGTGAGAGGGGATCTCCTATTGGGTCATCAGTAGAAGTGAGACACATTATGTGATAATCTCCTACCATAGCCGATCATTCGAGCTGGAATATCGACCACACCAGCGACCCAGTGATTACTGTTGACATTGATAGGAAAGTAAATCTTTTCAATGCCTTCTTCAATCCGCCTCTGGTAGCGATTTAACAGTGGTGAGTTTTGCCTAGTATATGACTTCACTGTTGCATTGTTGTTGATCTGGATCTGAAAAGCAAGCAAAGTGATGATAACCTTGGATGCCAGTCCAGGGTTTGTTGCTAATCTTGCTGCCAGTTCCTCCAGCATCATATTGACATGCTCGTCATTGAGCCATACTACGCTAAGAAGGGCAGATAGGATGGAAGATGTAACCATTCCATGTTGGTAACACAGTGTAACATCCCACCCAAGGAATGACAGCTCCTGCTGTGCAAGCTGTATTTGATTTGAAAGATGATCATCCTCCCTCTTTGCTTTGGAGTTTTCGGTAAGGAGCCACCAAATACTCCTCCTCCATGCAGTCTGTATCTCAATGATGCTGACCATTCTTTGCCAGAATGTCAATGTCCACAATGGCAACCAATCTCGACCATCATTAAACCGGCAGTCAATGATGGAGGTTGCACCATCCAACCATGCCTGACCCAAATCCCTGTCAAGTGTGGCAAGGAACTGCTTTGATGGGATGGGCTGTGTCAAAAGGCATGTGATGTCATTGTGTGGGGGATCTTTACTGAACCAGTTTTTTTGTTGCTGTCGTAATGATTTCGGTGGATTGTATTGGAAGGGAGATTTGAATGAATTTTGCAACTGGTAAATCTGCAGCTGGAAAGTGAGCTAAATGAGCATCTGGAATGACAAGTTGCTTCTGTTTTTCAAGAAGAACATGCAATGGAATTTTTGGTAAGGTGAATACCTTTCCGGCTCCAATCCACTCCTGGACATTGAAGGTGGGAAGCACATCACCAAGATCGTTGAGCGGTGCTTCTGTCCTTGCCATTTTGGGTATGCTTCAAAGTGCAAGGAGGTACGAGGCTGATGGACAGCTGATATTTTAAAAAAATACAAGAATAACAAGAAATATACAGATTGATATATAGAAAAAATGCCATATCATAGGATTGAACCCATAGCCCCAGAAATTCAACAAAGCCAGTTGATCACACAACAACCACTCAACCATGCCACTCTGTCTGGACATGGGATGTAGCCTACAATTGAAGCGGTGATGTGTGTCTCGACAAGGGAAATGGCTGTACCCCAAAATTCGCCTATTTCTGTCTGGATTGGAAGTGGCCTGACCTCAAAATTTTGCCAAAATCTGTCCGGATTGGCAAAAAGCCTCTTAGTGGGAGTGGGCAATCCCATATCACTGAAAGCGCTCGGCGATGCCACGTGACGTGCGCGCGTCATTCAACGCTCCAATGAGTGACCCAAGCAATTTAAAGTGGGCACATAAGTACCATTGGCTTGGAGTCACTTTCAAGAGCATTTAATATACATGTACAATAGTTCTGCTATCCTAGATGATCAATAAAAGCTCTTGAATACACAGATCTCAGCAAACACCAGCCAAAAACCCCCTTCAAATAGCCTGAAAACTCAAACCTATAGAACTCATTGTGTACTGATTGTGCAGCTAAGGTCCTGGAGGCAACCCTTACTGAATTTCTGTGCTCTTTACATCTCTGGAGGCCATTTTTGTAAAATAGTGCTTCTTCATTATGAAACTCCCCATTTTGGGGTAGAATTTGCTGATTTAAATGGTTTAAATTAAAAAATTCGACCTTTTGTTTCCAGAGACTTATAGAGCACAAAAGTTCGTTTGGACCACTCTCTTACACCTAAGCAATCCGTGTACTCTATGCTGAGTTCTATTCCTCAGAAGGGTTACCCACCAAGCAGAGCCACTGTAGTGTGTTCCCACGGTCATATCTTGCAACAACATGCCGAAACTGCATGGTACAAGCATGTCATTTCATATATCATGGTGGACAACCCCCCCAGACTCATTTCTTCCTACCCTAACAGCTGTGTTACATACATCCACTACAGTTCTATCTAGTCTTTTGTAGTCCTCAACAAAGCAGACCCACTTGGGTGGTGCCAAGTTGAGAAAGGCGGTGCACATCCTATGACTGCCCTATTCCAGACAACTGTGTGGACCTGGAATTAGTACATTTCTGTAGATACCTTCACCATTATATCCAAGTTTGTAGATACACATTCTCTTTCAAGTCTGGGCAGTTGTGGACCAGATTGAAGATGGGTGATTATATAATACCATCTGGCAAAGAAGACAACCTGATATATTACTGTAACCATATTTCTGAAATTTCCCACCAAATGTACACAAATTACATTATATTTGCATGCACTTAAAACTAATAATAATCAGATCTAGATTATTCAACAACATGCCACCAAAAGCAACTATTGCTGGCCAAAGGAAGAATATAGCTGAATTCAATGCAGCCTGACTGGACCTACCAGTAATAGATCATATTGGGAAGATAATTAGTAATCCTCATTTGCTCATTGGACCAACTCCTTCATTTATGACTGCAGCTGTTAAGGCGAGAGCCTCAACTACTCAGTACAAGTATCGAGTTCGTTAACAACGAGGCTTTCGTTGCTAAGTTAAATCACGCTAAGTCAGAGGCTTTCTGGCTTAGGTCGAGTCGCGCGTTCGAGAGCAGTATAAGGCTGTTAATTGCCTAAGGTCAAGCTGAGGAGCCTTGACCTCTGTCTACTACAGTTTATATAGCTAATTACCTGGCTACGTGTCGAATACGTGTCTACACGTATTGTAAGAGTCAGTATACTATCTATGGGTGCAAAGCTGTAGAGTGCGATGTAAGCGGACAGCTATCTACTCGGTGTCTAATGAAAAAGGGAATATGGGCGCTGCCCGACGAGTCAGAGATAAGCAGACGAGTCAAGATGAACATTGCCGCGACAGAGAAGGAAACAGAAGAAGAGAGACGAGTCAAGGTAAGCACTGCCGCGACGAAGAAGGAAATAGAGTAAAAGGAAATTGTAACACTGCCCCCCCCCTATCCTCAAAGTTTCCAACTTCGTTTCATTCTAACCCTTTCTCCACTCGTTCCGTAGACTTGTTGAGCGGTCGATAAACCCATAACTCTTCAGCGATCGGCAGAAAAGTAGGTGGCGTTGGTGGCGGTACACGCGGTACAGGTGGGATGTAAGCGGGCGCAGGGACGGCGATGGGGGTCGAGTCGAGTAGGGCGTTCGAGGGGGTCGGAGAGATGTGGGAGAGGATTTCGCCGAGTTCATATAAATTGTGTCGGCGTTCAGTTTCGCGAATAGAGAGATAGGAGAGCGACAATAAGATCATCCAGCAGCTAAAGAAGAAAAGCCCGAGGGCGAGGGCGATGATTTGCATGTATGTCATGGTTGGAGTGGGGATTTCTGGTGGTGCTGGGGAACGTCAACGAATGTCTGTCCTTTAATAGGGGTGGAACGACCCTGGTCCGGGTTCACCGGTCGAATTCGCCCAAGCGCTGTCATCGAAATTGGAGAAGTATTCGGCCGCTGTATATGCCGTTTCTTCTTCGCTCCCACTTCGCTTCTGATCAGGGGTGATCGATCACTTCTTGTTCCGGGGGCAGTCTTTGGGGTAGTGCCCTGGCGCTCGTTTCTTGCAGATGTCGCAGGTGAAGAGGTGACAGTAGGACGCAAAATGTCCCAGCCCTTTGCATCTGAAACAGGCTTCGTTTTTCATGTGGGGCGGAACTGCGGAGGGTGGTTGATTAGCGGTCAGGGTCATGCTTCAGACGTAAAAAGGGGTTGGGGGTTGCTCTTTTCGTTTCGGGGGAGAAGGCTGCCAGGCATTGGCGGATGCGGCTCGTGCGGATTTTCGAAGGTGGTGGGAGGAGGAGGAGGTCGCGGATCCAGATGGGGGCGTTTGCAACGCGTGTGTTTCTGCTCGGGTTTGTGTCGGGGCGGTAGAGGTGTTGGGCTTTGCATACTTTAATTCGTAATTACTAACTACAGAGGCCATTCCTTTTTCTAACATTTGGGACATCATACTGTGGGCGAGTCATTCTAAATTTGAGATGGTGTCGAGGGTGAGATCATATTGTCGGAGGGTTTCTTCAAGGGGTCGGTCGTGGACCTCGCGGAGGATTTCGGCGCGATGTCCGGGGTCTTGGAGGTAGTTGTTCGTGTATTCAGCGAGAGGGGGGAGAATGTTTAGGGTTTTGAGGGCGTGAGAAGAGGGGAGGTCAGACATGTTCGTTTGATGGTGATGGTTGCGGATGAGTTTGCTGGGTCGGTTTAGAGATGTTTCTTCTCCTTATATGCAGCAAGGAGGTCCGCAGCGTTTCTTAAATTGTCCGTAGGTTCCCATGTGTTTTCAGACGTGGGGTAGCCTAGCCACTTCACCAGGAATACGTGTCCTCTGCCTCGTTTTTTGTGGGCGATGATTGACTCCACTTTGTGTTCTTCCTGTCCGTCAATCAGGTCAGGGGGTGGCCTTAGGTAATTTGGGCCGTGGGCGGCGGTTTCACGATAAGGTGTGAGGAGGGCGGCGTGGAATACAGGGTGGATCTTCCATTGATGGGGGAGTGTTGGGAATGGAGTGCTGAACAGTGACAGGAAGAGTTAAGGGCAAGGTTAAGAAGATGAGGTTATATCTCAAAGGCTTGTGAGTGAGGGAGTCTGCCACAGGGAGGAATGTTATTATCATCTCCTACATGATGTGCAATATTTATACTACACAGTTAGGAGGTATAGTGTAATGCGCTCCTTTAATACATAAAGGAGGTATTCTGTAATAGACCCCTGTACCAGTTAATAATGGAATAACTATGTCATATCCCCTATGTAATTCTCCAGATAGACTTGTCTATCATTGTATATTATAGGGGGTTCCCTGGATAGCATAGGAGACAGTCTTGGCAGTCTTTGTAGTCTTGGCCAGTCTATTAAGGGTAGCAGCTTGGGAATTAATATTATTTCCTGTGGCTGTGTTGGATTCTACCAGTGGCAGATCCTAACCCTAACCTTAAGCTTAGGACTTGTATTCCATCAGGCTTGTTAACTGCCTTGGCTTGCCTGTATACTCTTGTATACATAATCCCAACAGGGAGTTTCAGCTCGTAGGAGAGTGGCGACAGAACCTGCTTGATGGGGAAGGGTCCCTCTCGTTTCGGAGAGAGTTTCCTTGTCACATCTGTCAGTTTTAGGTTTTTCGAGTTAAGCCACACCTTCTGTCCTTTTTCAAATGGGGTAAATTTCCTTGTGATTTGTTCCGCCATGATTTGTCGAGCCAGCTCGTGCGCTGCAAGTGCTTCGTTTCGTGCTTTTAATAACTGAATTAGGCGTTGCTCTGCTGCGGGTACGTCGCTTTTCTGATAGGCCGTGGGTATCGCTCGGGGTTCGTATCCCATCATGAGGTAAAACGGGGAATGTTTCACCGTTGAATGCATACGTTGGTTGTGGGCGAATTCCGCAGTGGGAAGGAGTCTTCTCCATGTTTCAGGGTTGTTCATGCAGAACATCCGAAGGTAGACCTCAATTTCCTGATTCACACGTTCCGTTTCTCCATCTGTTTGAGGGTGGAAGGCGGTGCTCATTGCGAGTTTGATTCCGAGGAGTTTTCCGAGTTCTTGGTAAAGTTTCGACGTGAATCTGGGGTCTCTGTCGGAGATTATCTTGTCTGGTAGTCCGAACCAGGTGTAGACATTTTTTAGATATGCGTCCGCAGCTCCTAATGCATCAATCGTTTTGTTGCAAGGGATTAAAATTACCCCCTTAGTAAGTCCATGGTCTACCACGACCATTAATGAATCGAACCCGTCGGACAGGGGTAGGTCGGTGATGAAATCAGTTGTCACGAGTGCGAATGGGCGCGTTGTATTGCTTTTAATTGGCGTGAGCGGTGGTGTCGTCGGATGTGTAATGACCTTCATTTGTTGGCATTTTGCGCAGCCTTCTACCCAGTTCTTGATTAATACCGTCATTCCCGGCCACCAGTAGTCTCTGCGGATGAGTTCGATCGTCTGAAATTGTCCAGGGTGTCCGGATGGTAATGAGTTGTGGTATAATTCGATTATTTTCTTTCTGAGTCCGGTGTCGGGCGGTACGTAACACCTGTTCTTAAAAAAGATTAAACCGTCTTTTACTTCCCAGTCTGTTAGATCGGATTTGATCGGCGGGGTTCCGTTGGTTTTAAGTGCCTTGATTGCCTCTGCGACTAGTTCGTCTTTCATCGTCGCTTGAACCAGGGCTGTCTGCATGTCTGTGTCGATGACGTTTACAAAGATTTCTGGAGGGAGAAGTGTGATGTTCTCGTTGTCGTTTTCTGTTCCTTGATTCCAGTCTTCTCTTCTCGATAGCGCGTCGGATTGTATCATTTGCGATCCTGGCACATGTAAAAGATTTAGCTCGAATTCGGATAAGAATAAGCTCCATCGAGCTTGTCTCCTGTTTAGTTTCTGGGCAGTGCGGAAATACATTAGGTTCTTGTGGTCGGATAGGATTGTTACCGGGTGTGTGCTTCCTTGAAGGTAGTGGCGCCAGGTTTCTAGGGCGCGTATGATGCCCAGGAGTTCTCGATCATAGATTTCGTAATTTCGTTGGGTCGCGTCGAGCGAATGTGAAATATATCCGCATGGGTGCCATTGTCCGTCGGTGCCTTGTTGTCTGAGTACCGCACCGGTGGCGAATTTCGAAGCGTCTGATTCGATGGTGAAGGGCCTTGCCGGATTGGGCATTGACAGGATTGGTGCCTGTGCAAATCTAGCTTTTAGCGCATTGAACGACGTTTGACATGCTTCTGTCCATTCGAATTTAGCATCTTTTCGGGTTAGATCATTTAACGGTTTCGCTAGTTCGGCAAACCTCCCGATAAATCTTCGATAGAAGTTTCCAAATCCTAAAAATGATCGTACTCCTTTGACGTTTGTCGGTTCCGGCCAGTCTTTGATTCCTGCTAGTTTTGTGGGGTCCATCAATATTTGATCCGGTTTGATGATTAGCCCGAGGAATTCGACTTCTTGGACGTCGAACTTGCATTTTTCTGGTTTGAGGTAGAGGTCGTTTTCAAGTAGTCTTTGTAGGATTTGTTGTGTTCGCCGTTGATGTTCTTGTTTGTCTTTGGAAAAGATGAGGATGTCGTCCATGTAAATGACTACCCATCCCTCGTCAATCATATCTTTGAAGATGTCGTTCATCATGCCTTGGAACGTGGCGGGGGAATTGCATAATCCAAAGAACATTACCGTTGGCTCAAATAACCCTTTATTCGTCTTGAAAGCTGCTTTCCATTGATCACCTTCTTTGATTCGGATGTTGTGATAACCCCATCGTATGTCGAGTTTTGTAAAATATTGCGCTCCCTTCAGTTTGTCGAGAAGGTCGCTAACCAGTGGGAGTGGGTAGGTGTTTTTGATCGTTCCGTGGTTGAGGTATCGATAATCTTGGCAGGGCCGGAGTGCTTCAGAGTCTTTCTTTGCGACGAAGAAGAAAGGTGATGCCATGGGCAATTTTGACGGTCGAATATATCCTTTCTTCAAGTTTTCTTCGAGAAAGTCGTCCATTTTTTATTGTTCTGCTGGTGTCAGTGGATAAACTTTACAATCTTTGGGTAGGAAATCATCTTTCAGGTCGATTGCGTGATCCCAGGGTTTTGATTCGGGGAATCGTTCAGATGCCGCTTTTTCAAATACTTTTTGGTATTCTTGATATTGTGTCGGAAGAATATCGTCGAGTGTCTTTGTTTTTTCTGGGTTGTCCGTTTGATTGTCGTGAGCGAGTTTCTGCGAAATAGAGGTTTTAGCTCTGATCCAGATCCCTTGTCCAAGGCAAAACCGTGGCAAAGTTTTTGATGACATTATCCTCGATATCCTTTTCGTGTTGTTCGAGTATGAATATTTCGGCGCGTCGTATTCCAAGGTGAGGGGTGGTTCGGTGGTGGTGGGGTCGAATATTCCGATGACGGGTTCTCCTTTGATGTAAGCAATGACGAGGTCGTTTGTTGGTTCAGTTTCGATTTTGTCTGACGTAATTGGGATGTTGTCCGGGGTTCCGTTACTGTTGTCTTTGATCGGGTGTTCTTCTTTGATAGGGGTGATTTTCCTGATCTGTTCCTCAGTGCTTTGTTTGAATGCCGTGTCTTTGATCATTTCCCTAGATTTAGCAACGATTCTCCGAATCCGGGCGAATCGCTCTTCTTTGTCAGGGAAAGTGATCGTACCTTTTCTCCAGTTGATGTCGGGGTTTTCCTTTCTAAACCAAGGTAGTCCCAGGATCACTGACTCTTTTCCCAAGCCAGTTACCAGATATCGTTCGTCTGTTTGTCTTTCTCCGATGGTGAGTCAGGCCGTTGTAGAGTGAGTTGTTCCTTGTTTGTTTAGTGTCCCGTCAGCGTTCCACATCTTGATTGGTTTAGCCAGGGGGGTCATTCGAAATCCGCGGTCGCGTGCGAAATCTTGATCGATAAAAGTTCCGGCGGCCCCTGAGTCAAGGAGCGCCTCTGTTTCGACGATTTTGGTTCCTGTTTCTAGCTTAATGGGTACTCTCATGGAGCGTTGTCTCATATCAGCTACTAATACAGATGAAACCGTTAACTCAGCGGGGTCTGACGTCGTTCCAGTCCGCTTCTTTAAAAACCCTTCTCTTCAAGGATTGCGAGAGCCTTCTCTTGTTCTTCTTCGTCTAACTCTCCCATCATGGTGCGGAGGTTGTTGTATAATCCTTGCCCTGTCTTCTTCTGCCAAGGCTTGGGGGAGGGAGATGTCGCAATTGTCCCGTCTTTCTTGTGATCGCCGGAGCGGTGTCCGGGTTTGTGACAAATAAAGCATAGCCCCTTTCGCATATGCTCCATTCGTTCAGCAGTAGTTAATCGGTTGATGTCGGTGGCTTCTCTTTTGATCGGGGGAGTAGATCTGGGTTCGTAGATCGTGCGCGTTTTTCCTGCGATGGCGCGCGCTCTCTTCCATTGACCGTCGTACTTTGCGGCTGCCTCCATCATGTTGTCGAGGGTGGTAGGGATTTTCTCCATGTTGTAGATCTTCTCTGTTAACTTGGGATGTAATCCGTCAATGAAATATTTGATAAGGGAGACGTCTTCGTTGATCTTGGCCCTTCCTTTCAAGATTCTGAACTGGGCGATGTAGTCTTCGACGTCTCCGGTCTGTCTGAGTGCCTTCATTTTCTGTCGTGCGTCTCCTGCATCATTGATTGGCGAGAACGCGGTTTTGAATGCTTCTTTAAATTCTGCCCACGTCCCTAAGGTTGTCTCTCCTGCTTTCGACTCTGCCCATCCTGCTGCCGTGCCCCCGTTCATAAACGAGAGCATGAAGATGATCTTCTTATCGTCGGTGTCGTAGATATCTTCATTTGCTCGGAGGTAGAGTGAGACCTGAGAGAGGAACGTGCTTGCTTTCGTTCTTTCTCCGTGGAAGTCAGTGGGCGCGCGGATCTTGATCTCTTTAGATGTCATGTCGTAAACGTCGGTGTCGGTGGTGTCAAGGAATTGATTTGTGGGTTCTGGTTCGGTTTCTTCGTCTGGGTTGGTTGGTTCGAATTCTTCGTCAGGGATGTATCGAGGTGGTTCAGTGTTCGTTCTCTGGCTGTACCAGCGTTCAGAGGGTTCAGAGTAACGTACTAGTCGACCTTTGTGTCTGTACCAAAGGGTGTCGGGTTCAGGGGTGGCGCCTTGCGGCGGTCGATCGGGGGAGTGTCGGGTAGGTCGTCTGGAGAGAGGGGAGTCTGCTCTTGAGTAAGAGGACGTCGTGGATCAGCTTGACCTTTTGTTAAGGCGAGAGCCTCAACTACTCAGTACAAGTATCGAGTTCGTTAACAACGAGGCTTTCGTTGCTAAGTTAAATCACGCTAAGTCAGAGGCTTTCTGGCTTAGGTCGAGTCGCGCGTTCGAGAGCAGTATAAGGCTGTTAATTGCCTAAGGTCAAGCTGAGGAGCCTTGACCTCTGTCTACTACAGTTTATATAGCTAATTACCTGGCTACGTGTCGAATACGTGTCTACACGTATTGTAAGAGTCAGTATACTATCTATGGGTGCAAAGCTGTAGAGTGCGATGTAAGCGGACAGCTATCTACTCGGTGTCTAATGAAAAAGGGAATATGGGCGCTGCCCGACGAGTCAGAGATAAGCAGACGAGTCAAGATGAACATTGCCGCGACAGAGAAGGAAACAGAAGAAGAGAGACGAGTCAAGGTAAGCACTGCCGCGACGAAGAAGGAAATAGAGTAAAAGGAAATTGTAACAGCAGCACTTGATGGGAAAAACTGGAAGTCACCCAAAATGTTCAAAGCTGTCCATGAAAAGCTTTCCACATTTCCTCACATTTGTGGACTGCTTATTGCCTTCTTCAAAGGAGCAAAGGAGACATGGAAACAATTTACATCAGAGTTTGTACCTGATGGATTAATTGATCAGTCAACAGCTGAAGAGAAGGAACTTGCATGGATGCCAGCAACAAATGATGTCAATGAAGGTGCACTGGGTGCTTTTCACATTCAAATGCAACAACTTACCATGACAAATTATAATGCACTTGCAATGTTTGAACACAATAATACTCAAAACTTCATGAATGCATTATTTACAGAACCTGGAGATTTCAAGTTTCTTCATGGGCAGGCTTGTGCATATAAAGGAAAAGATTGGGCCAAACAGAAGGAAATGGTTGTACATCAGCAAGAAAAAAAATCAGAAGCAAGAGGAGGCTGCAAATAAATTGAAGGAAGCTGCAGCACAAAGGAAAAAGGAAATTGAGGAACTTCAGTTGGAGTTGGACAAGGAGAAGATTCAGAAGATGGTGGGAAATGATCTCGAAAAGCAACTTGGAGCTTTCAGAAATGCAGGTGCTCCCAATCTTGACAAGGTATCTGCAAGATCCAAAGTTGGAGACCTTAAAATTGCCCTTATTGGTGCAATTTTGTCTTTGGAAGCAGGGGAGTGGAATTTGCCTGGACAGCAGAAGGGAGAGGAAATAGATGATGATATTGGAGTGGAAGACCCAGAGGATGAAGGGGAGTTCATTGACTTGGATGTGGTTGAAGATGATGATGCTTGTGAATGGGAGGATGAGGATGATCTCTAATATTAGAATGCAGTCATTTACAGGCACTATTATTACTATATTTTGGTGTAATAATGATCTATACTATATAATAACATGGCTACATGTCTTATTTGACTGGGGAGAACCATGTACAAGCTCAAAATTTGAGTGGAGACAGCGGGGTCACTGTTTTGGCCAATTTATTACATAAGCGTCCAAATCCGGCTGACACGGCTATAGCCGGAATTGCCCACTCCCACTCTTAGGGTATAATCCGGGGTCCTGCCCTGTAATGGTACAGTACTTTGGAACCCCGCCTGTATGGAATGATATGCAAACCAGCTCCAAATCCTGGCTCAGTTCCTGTCCACACACAACAAACATCGTGCTCCAGTAAATTGTTGCGAAAGTCTTCGCGCGTCTGCGTAGATTCTGAAGGCACATTTGCCCTGGTCTTAATGACCTCGAGGTCGATAGCATGGACGAGATCTTCGTTGAACAGATGACTTGCCGAAAGTGTCCTGCGTCCATCCATGGTAGTAATGGCATCATGAAAGAAACGTACCTAGGCCCGCAGCCGGAACATAGTGGTATATCCCCTGATCATCCAGGTCACCATCGACATCAACCCCATCGCCATCATGTTGAAGAGCCAATACGCCTTCAACACCGAGGATGCACCAACCAAGGAAGACGAGATACTTGCGGGGCGTCAAACATAAAGAACTGATGATATCCAAAGGGATTTGCAGATAGAAGATCGAATCTCCTTCTTGCAGAAGAACCAACACAACATGACCTTCGGGAACAGAGGCAGTAGGAGACTCGGAGTGGGATGGGGAAGACATACCAAAGCCAACCCGAAACCATGAACTTGAAATTCTTCCTCGTACCACCATACCATCCTGTTATTTGCAGCCAACCTCGTGACTGCACAAGGACCCATGCATGGGCAAACATCACAACAGCAGCCATCGTACCAGTCGTACCAGCAACAGCCCCCACCTTGGCATCTTCTCTCTCTCCCACAGATGACACGATGACCCTAGTGTACGTCTGCGTTCCTGTAACGATTCCTTGGAACGAGAGGGTGACAATGATAAAAAACCGCATTCCGGGTACCAGAAACTCCTTACCCGTACCCCCTGTCAACCCAGCCTCCCTCTCTGTTTCTGCTGCCACTGACACAATCACTGGCACCCTTCCCCGTGGGCACTAGAAGCGGCGCAGTCGGCAGCACGGAGCTCTGCCCCTAAAGTCACAATTTCCATTTCCAGAACAACGGCATTTACGCCGACTACGCCCCGCTTCCGCTCCGCTATGACCCCATCATTCTCTTTAAGACAACTACACTCAGGAATGGGGTTCAAAGCTGGGCCTGAGCTGGTTGTGCTGGGGGTTGTGGCGGGTGTGGTAGCACTGTTTTTGTTTAACGGGCGTTGCAGGAATCCAAAAAGGAGAAGTGGAATTCCCCAACTTGCCTCACCCGTACGTAAAAGTTCGGGGTCTATTTCTTACACTGTTGTAATTTTTTTGCTTTCGGTAAAATCTAGCGCTCCAATTTCGGTGTCTCTATCGATGCGAGGCAGTCAGAAAGATCGTGAACCGGGTGGCACAAGTAAAAAGGCTTGCGAACACGATGTTATTCCTCGCTCCTTCCTACTCTACCGTACCGAAACTTCTCGCCCTCCTTCGCCCGCCGCCTACTTTCTTCCAATCCCGCCACCCAGCCCACACGCTCAACCCCACCGCCAGCATGCATGCTCCCATTGTCAAATAAAGTGTGTCGACGTAACACAGGCGACCCAGCTTGCATCGTCCTTCTAGCATGGAAATCCTGGTCGCATTTGTCACAGCCGAAGGCCGGGGCTCTGAATGCCTATCCAGATTCCTCCCAAAAGCAAGCGACAGCAAGTTGCCTCCAAACATAGGCGACACAATCAAATATCCCCAATTTTCCGAAAAATGTGCTGTAGTTATCAATTGTCAGCCTTTCATCCAACAACAAAGGAACAAGAAGTATTAAAACTCACACATCCCAAACCACTCAATACACACAGTCGGGCCCAATGAAAATATGCTACCGTGGGCGAACCCCAGCATCAAGCTCGGGATATACAATTGTGAGATATCCGATATACAAGCTGCTACTAGTTGGGAAGAGAGGAAGAGGAGGGCTACGAGGGCTAGGTTCCCTGAACGCGGGAGAGAGAGGGCACGTTTGAAGAAATCTGATGTTAGGCCTGTTGGGGAGGGGTGAATAAGAGGTTGGGAAGAGAGAGGACTGTAATTTACCGATTATGATACGTCCGCTGAAGTTGGTGATACTGATGGCGGAAACTTGTGCTGCCTGCCACTGGGCTGCCACGACAGGGTCGTATGCTTTCCCTGCGCCATTATTGGTAGATGCCAGGTAGAGCGCTTGGGACATCGCGCCGACATTGTTGATGTCTTGATAAGGTAAAAAGGAATATTTGTACACTAATTGGATCATGTAGGAAAAGACTGTTCACGTACACATTAACCCGGTCCCGGTAACTAAAACGCAGTCCAAGGATCAGGTGAGTAAGCTATCGATGGGTGCACAGCAACGTACGCAAGGACAAGATGCTGAAAAGCAACCAGAAGTCGCCATTCGTGAACAGCGCTTTACCGTACAGGTTTGGAACGACTTCATCATGATAGTCATTTCGACCCGAAACAGCAGAGCCAGGTGGTAGATCGCTGTTCTCGGAAAGTTTAGGCCAGATGAATGAATCTGGGCTCATTTGGGCTTAGACTTACAAGCCTTCTACCTCCGAGTCATGCTCATGGTGATTCAAAAGACTCTCTTCCTCCTCATTCGTACACTCGTTTTCCATCCCCATTGCGCCATGCTCAAGAGCAGGCGAATCTACAGTATGGACGGCGCGGGGAGGTGGGAGTGGTATCGGCCTAACAAGGAAAAAGCCTAGTATCATTGGGAAGGAGCTCCCATAGGCAAGGAGCTTGAGGAATGACGACGTGTCACCTGCGAATGCAACCCGCGATGCCGTGGAGAAGAGGAACGCGGAGAGTCCGAATCCAGAAGCGACTATCCCAGTTGCCAGTCCGCGCTGTACAGGATCAAACGTAAGGAAAGATAGGGGGTGCATAAGGAGATAAGAACGAGAAAGACACACAGCTCTATCTGGGAACGTCTTCGCTGTAGAATTAACCGTACTCGTTAGCCCACAGTTGCCCCCTGCGCCAGTCATCAGTTTACACGCGACGAGAACGCAAAACGCCAAAGTCGATATCGTGGTCTCATCGGACTGCAATCCAGCGTCGAAGATGTAACGCGTCCCTGAATACCCTATGAGGAGAAGGAAGAAGCCAGAGACGAAGAGGATGCGGGGACCCCGTGTATCGACGATTCGACCCCAGAGGGGGGAGGTTAAATATACTCCGACTATATGAAGAGAAACAGGTGAGGGAAGGGCCAGAGAAGGTGGGAAGGTATACTGACAACTACCAGCTAGAGCGACGACATTGAGTTGGGTGTGGCTGATTTGGAGGCGCGTGCCGAGTTGGGGGGCGTATGCTGCCATAATCAGAGGGATCGGTCAGTCGTGAAGAACGTCAGCTCCTGCTGGCTAACCTGAAAACGCCTATTAGTTACAAATTAGTATCATTCCAGTTATATGGACGGTATCATACATAGTTTGTCCCAGAGCCGAAAGCGACAAGGAGAGACACAAAAAGAGTCGTGAAACGGGGCGCGCTGAGCAGAGCAGGATATACTGGAATTTTTGAAGGGGAAGACTCGGCCTGGGAGAGCAACATGAGATTGAGAAAGCAAGGAACGCGCGCTCATGCTGGTGCTCAAACTTAAAGCGAACTGAAGAGTGGGTTGTATACTTATCCATGCATGCTGTCAAAGGAAGGTTGATGATGTAACATTTTGATAACCCTGCTTGATCATGTCTAAATAACCCATGAACAATTTGAAGGCGTGAACAAGCCTGGCACACTTGCAACGACTCGGAAGCCTTGGTATAGCCATCCTCTCCTGGATCCATGGATATGATTATACTATACAACGAACGTGACGTATTCTGGCGTATTGAGATTGGGAGTGTCGGAGGAACCACTGCCTAGTAGGAGTCAACAATATGTACAAGGTGGCCTAATTATTTCTCGTCATGACAAGGGCAGTGACGAACAATTTGAATACTATTATCATACTATTGTTCAAGTTGTGGATTTTCTAATCACCCTCTGTTGTTCCTCGACCAACGACGGTTATTTTATTTCAACACTCTCGATTGATCAGGTCACAGAATTGCCTTAGGTATATGTCCTATATAGGGATAGTTCCCAGAGGGGAGATCTACTTAAGTAGCAGAAATGATGACTATTAATTGATAGCCGAAAGCTGATTAAATAGGGATTGAGCCCAAATGGCATCCGTAGCCCAGGACGGATGAAGAGCGTTCTTCCATACATCTTTTGGAAAGGAACATCAAGAAGGGAATTCAAGGAAACACACACAAGCTTCAGAAACTTACACGCGGAGACAGGACCAAGGCATGCAGGGTCAACAGTCGGGTGAGTAGTACAACTGATTACCGTGTTGTACGAAGCACACACACTATCTGGACTGGCGAATCCGAAGTCTTTGAAGTTGTCCATTACTTTAGATACGAGATCGTCTGTAGATGAAACCCTTGTTAGATCGAGAAACAAACGAGGCATTGTCAAACTCACGTGTGTCAAAGAAACTGCATTTGACATCCGATTTAGAGCGGCACCACGCCTCAACACTATCCGATAACAGGGAATTGAAAGTATTAATGCTTCTCTGTGGTAGAAAACGAGACATCAGTCCAGGGAATGGGGTAGCGGTTAACCATGGAACTCGCAGCCAGTGTAACTTGGAGCACAAGACCAACGTTAATCCCAATCTGTCCTCGATCAAAGGGCAAAACCTCGTTAAAAACGAACTGACGGGCGCCTGCACCATACAGCCTCTCAACAGAATCAAAATATGAGACCATATCACGCTGATACAATACTGCGCCATCGTCGGTCAGATTTTGGTAGGATCGGTTGACATCATTAGCTGCGCATCTACTAAGTTTCCCTCGTCATAAAAATGATTAGAGCAGGGACTTACTGCCGAAGCTCACGGTAAAAATGGCATCGTCTTTGGTCCATGAGACTTTATCTCGAGTAAGGTATTGCAGAAAGGAGTTCGTTTGACTAATAAAATCTATAGCAGAGCTACCAACCACGATACTGTTGTTGACAGTCGCCCCACCAACAGCAAGCTGTCAAAGTCCATTCAGGAGATTACACGTAGATCGATCTCGACAACGTACATTGATGAGCTGAGTCTGATCAATACCTGGACGGGTGATCTGATTGACAAGATTTACGAGCTGCCGGACCCAGTTTGGGCCTCCGCTCGAGCAGCGAACTTCGTGGGGCCCCAGCGGACTTCCTATACCCCGATAACCTTCGGTAGCTGCAACAGTAGGTCTCAGTAATGCATATCTTGATGGTGGCGGGCTTACTGTAGCTAGTATGTCCCCGACGACTAAGTGAGGCCTCCAAGTTATAGAATGAATGTGCAACATGCCTGTCTCCACTGCACTAAATATTAGGGATTTGGATGAAGTGTCGTATGGCAGCACCTACAACGCAAAGATAAATTTCGCTTCATTAATGATTGAGGCAAATGAGAGCCCAATAAAACAAAGTGCTACAGAGAAATTCCGGAGGAGATTGGGATTCATGTGGAGCTGAGACCCGCGACATCCGTCGTTGAAAAAACAAGCTCACCTTATAATGTAAAACGCCCCGGAGGTAGTACTCATATTAACAACCTCGAAGTTACGGCGTCAGGTAGTTCAGTTCTGATCGAAATCGAACACTCCACAACAGTAGGATCAAAGTCGGATGTCCACATCAGGTCCACATGCTGAAGGTGTCGTGGTCATTGGTCTTCTTTTGTTAAATGTTCGGTTCGGATGTGAACTTGAGGTTATTTTCGGTGACATGTAGAGTCATTTGTGGAGTTCACATTTTTCAGATGGTTCTCCGATCACCATCTTCCAGTTCGAATTCACTGCGTGGTCACGGCATACCGTAAGGACAATGTAACAGAATACTCTATCATTTCATTCAATTCGTCTCACCTGTCGCAGGCCTTCCGAAACCGACGAATTGGCCCAGGAAAAACGTCACGGGCTGGGAAAATGATGCCGAGTGTCCGGCATGTCGGGGTTGCCTTATATTGGGTGTGGGAAACCGCATAGTGTTTCACCACGAGCTGATCACTAAATTACACCACATCCACTACAAAATTTATACTGATGGCATACATAGTTCAAAAGATAAGCCTCATGGCTTTGGGAAACTCTACAGTTGCAGACAACCAAACACAACAATTTTGATATCTTGTGATTAAGAATTTTCTGTGACAAACTGACTTCAGATTCAGATTCAGCTCATCAAAAAACATATATCCAAAGTTTTTCCCACGAGGTTTTGGGGTGGCTAAATTTTTTGGGTCATTTGTCATGACATTATGGAGGGTTTGAGCAGCAAAAACTATTTATTTTTAACCATAGTCAATTTGAAATACACAGAACTCATTATTTATGAAAGGACAGCTATATGAAAAGTAAGATACTGTAGGTTCGAGTACAAAAACTAGGGATGTTTTATACTACAAGTGACCATGTATGTGTAAAGGTATGATAGTCAAGTAAAAAGGTAAATGTAACCAAATAAAATATGAAATAGAGAACAAATGTGATACTGATTCCATGAGGACACTTGGTCTCAAGCTCAGGCAGTCAGCTTGATATTCCAACACTCCCCCTCATGCTGGTGAAAGTCTGAGTTGCAATGTGAAATGTTTGACTTTTGCAGATGGCAGGGCTTTAGTGAGGGTATCCACAACCATGTCAACTTGTGAGTAAATGAGTCAAAGGGAACCTTGCTCAATGATCCAACAGATGAAGTGGAAATGAATGTTGATGTGCTTGGTGTGAGCATGGTATTGATGGTCCTGACAGAGCATGATGGCTGACTGATTGTCTGAAAAGAGAGCGGTGGGGTCAAGATTGAGTGAGAAAAGTTGAGTGATGAGTGAGTGCAGCCACAATGCTTCTTTAGCAGTGTGCATTGCACCTACATATGTACTCTCCAAGTAGGGCAGTTACAATGTACTGTATGATACGCTCCAGCAAACGGGTACAATGTAGTGTATGATATGTGTTCGCTGAATGCCAGCAAATGGCTGATTAATAAGGAAGGACTACAGTGTAGCATATGATATGGTGGTAGTGAATTTGCCAGGCTATGTACAGCACACCGGCAATGCTGCCATGGTATGTGCAGCACAGAGGGCAGCCCACCAGCACATGCATGGCCACTGGCACTTGCTGGCCACTGGCACCTGCTGGCCCACTGGCTCTTGCTGGTCACCAGCACTGGCTGGCCCACTGGCATGTGCTGGCCACCAGCACTTGCTGGGCAGATCTGTGAAGGATTCATTCATCCCATTTTGACAAATAACATTTATTGCTATTTGGCACCCAGTTGGCCATCCTATCATCATACACTGACAGCAACAGCCTGAGGCTAGTAGCATCAAATGCAGTCTGTGACCAACTTGAATCATCCAATGCCTAGACAATGAAAGGCATGCGAGGCAAGGATAACTCCATACTTTAACTGTGCAACAAGTGTAAAAACTACTAATCAATTTCCATGCCATCAACATCTCCATCCAACCAGTGGGTTTCAACATATGCAAAATCATCTGGCCCATAGGTATGAGGCAGGGTGATATCATCAGTATCTGCACATATACATATATTTTTGTCACTGGATTTGTCACCATCACTTGAAGATTCATCACTATCACTTGAAGATGACCAAGCAGCTGCAGCATCATGTGAGGTGATAATGTCTGATGAGCTAGCTGCAACACCCAGTTCATCTCTAGCAACATGAGGAGCTGTTGAATGATAGATAGTCATCACCCTGGTGCCGGTCACACCAGGATTAGCATCATTGGCATGGGTAGGGATTGACACATTGGCACCCATGAGGCCAGTATTGGAATCATCCAATGATGATTCCCATGCATCTGCAGCATCCTGAGCACTGACACCAGCTGCAGAAAGAGAGGGTTCATTATCCGATGATGCCCATGCATCAGCAGTGTCATGAGTAGTGACATGAATTGTCAAATGGGAGGAAGCAGAGTAAGGTGGATCAGACTCGATGAATGACTCACCTGAAGACTCCCATGCATCAGCAGCCTCCTGGGCACTGATCTTGACTGGGATCTCAACTTCCCCAGTGACTTTCATGCCATAAAAATGTTTCACAGTTTCATGCATGGGTACATCACTAGCCTGATCAGCACTTTGAGGATCAGCGGGCACATCATCATCAGCACTGCATTGACTGGCACTTTCCTCATTGGCCTCTTTGCTGCTGGCACCATATTCATGGGCACTGCACACCAGCAGTGACTTCATCAGCAGTTCCATCATCAGCATATAACACAGCATGGTCCTCAGCCAAAACGCTAAGGTAGAAAAGATTCTCAAAGTATGGGGATTAGATGGCATGTGTGAACTGATGCTGGCTGTTGAGCCTGGTGGCAAAGACAAAATGTATCCCAAATGGTCATGTGCAGTATCCTGCTTACCAATTTTCAACACCTTGGCTGGTGTCAGTTTGGCACACCATGTCTATTTGGCTGATGATGTAGGTATTGAGGTCAAGGCTTCAAGCACAGCCTTTGCCTGCTCAGTAATTAGACAGGATTTTGCATTTACTTTTCTTTGGGACTGCTGGCAACTGCTTCTCAGTGGGGAGCTAAGAGGAGGAGCAGGGCCCAGGGAGGCCATTTGAGTAGGCAGTGCACACACTGCAGGATCACTCTCTTTCAATATGACCTGTTCATGTATAAGGAATAGACTGGCAGCCCAGTGCTGGTTGGCATCAAGCTGAGCGAACGACGCAACCTCCATACCATCACCAAACTGAAGAATCTCGCGGAGCTCTTTCTTCAATTAATATCTTTCAATCAGCACCAGTGGAAGCCTCCTGTCATCAGAGGCTCACTGGGCATGATCTCACAGGTTGACAGGATCATGGTGTATTCTCCAGAGCTGGGAGCACTACATCAGGGCGGGTTACAGGTTACTTACTTTACTAAAAATAAGTAAGGTTCAAACAAATGTTTGGTACTGGTCAGTATCTATAACTGGAAGACTAACAAAAGGAGTCTGGATTTGGCCTGTGTAAACATGAGTCTGAAAACAATCAGAATAAGTTGAAACAAGATATAACAAGTCCAAGGTGAGTCAGACTAGGTCTGCCAGGCTTACAACCAGCCACAATCCCCATTGGCCCCAAGTACAGTTGAAGGTGTCAGACATGGGGGTGGTGGATTTCGGTCATCCATTAGGACATAGCATGGGTAGGGGTAACCTGTGTGGGTTGCGGGTATGGGTATGTGCAGGTACAGGTACAGGTCACAGGCAGCATACCCACAACCTGCCCCTCACACCCGTCATCATTTTTCTATTTACAAGTAACTAACATCCTATTTACAGGTTTCAGCACTCAGATGAGTGCCGCAAACCATCTATTTACTTATGGACTACAGTCTTTCATGCCTCTTTGAGATGTCAGGGTCAATGAGACAAACAGCTTTGACGGCCACAGCTTTGGGCAAACACCCTCAGACTTTTTGTAATATCCATTAGATAGCTCATGGGTACCCATGTTCATAATTATACAGAGCTACGTCCAGTAGATATTCCAGGAAACTACTTTGTAGGTGATTTTGAGCCAGAACTGAAAAGGATAACAAGAGAAAAATTTCATTTTCATACAAAGTTTGGAGAACATATCAAGCTTAGACCTCATATAATGGACTGGAGATAGTAATTCTTATGATATCTATGATATGTTGCAAGAAATTTGAGAAAAGGTCTCAGACAAGCAAAATCAAGCATTGCATGAAGTCACATCACACTTGCCAAATTGGGAATGGAAAATTCGATGCATTCAAGTTATTTTCCAGCACACCATGGTGAACAAGGCAAAGTCGCAAGAACTCAAGAAACAGATTCTTCGCCAAGAAGTTGATGGTCTCAAGGCTTATGCTGTGAAGATTTACTTGGAAGAACAGCACAGACCACTTCCACCTGGGGAGAAGAAGAGGTCATCGCATCAAATCTGCAACAACGCATCAGATGACCACTTTGCAGCAACAGGGAGGCACATTCCTCTGGATCACAACACCTTGCTCTGTTGATGTGTTTTGGTAGATCTCCTATTGCAGGAAATCCCCGATAAAGAAATGCGGGAGTTAGTTTAAAGGGTCTCAGTACCATCCTCTACAAGCAATGGGGACCGCACAAGATGATGTGAAGTAGTGTACTGGAAGGTGTTCTGCACGAATCTGTGAGTATGAAGATTGTGAAGTTAATCGCAGACAAAGGACGAGTCTATGAGATATGCAATAGTGAAGACGATATTGGAGTAAGCAAAGGGCTGCAAGCGAAACAATGAGAGATACGAAGTGAGTTCTGAAGTCTAAACGCAAGGACAAATCTTAAACGCTAACACAAGTCGAGAGGGGAGAATGTTGTTTTTGATTCTACTACTATAGCTTTATATACAAGTACAAGGGTGAGTGGATACTATACTACTCAAGTCCATACCCAAGGCCATTGCCCACGGACTACCTACACTAAACTCTTTCTAGGTAACCCAGGTAAAGACTGAGGTATGCAAAGTAAATTAAAAGATGCGAAGTAAGATGTGATGTTGCGAAGGTTGTGATATACCATAGTAATGACTTAGCTACAGTAAACCAAGGATCACATCACTTCAGAACCTAAACTAAAAGACATGAGAGCAGAGGGGATCGCACCGCGATCCCGGAAAGTAAGGAAAGTGCGTTTTTCACACTCCGGATTGCTGAGGAGGCATCACCGTCATGCCAAAGGTGGTGTAACTTTGACCCAGTCCAATGGGAAAAAAAGCTGGCTGACTGTTGAGGAAAATGAGAACATTGTACGGTTTGCAATCAAGATGGCTCAGCGAGGCTTTCCACTCAGTCCCAGGAGATCCAAGGAACATGCAGAGGCAATCTTATGGCACAGATTGGATAGTAGCTTTCCAGAAAAAGGACTTGGTAGAGACTGGGGGAACCGCTTCATCACGAAACACCACAATAGGCTTGGGATGTACTGGTCTACTGCACTTGATGGATCTCATGGTCATGCTGTGAATCCAGTAACAAAGAAAGAGTATTTCATAATACTGAAGGAAGTGAGGGAAAAGTGTAACATTCCAGATGAGCTTGTCTATGGTGCAGATGAGACAGGAATACACAGCAACAGAAAAGGCCACTCGCAAGCCTGCTTTAGCCAATTTTATCACAGAGAACCCAAGCAGTGATCAGGAGGAGGAGGAGGAGGAGGAGGAGGAAGATGTACAGATGTCCGTAGATGGTGATGGAGATAACAATCAGTGGTCATCCCAATCGAGGAATCACACCTTGATGTGACTTGTCTCATTGACCCAGTTTTGCCTGATGACGACTTTTCACACTGATCACCATTGTTGCATCCTTCAACATCACTTGATAATGATTTTATGGTGCTGAGTACATACCTTACATGTATACCATAAATACTGTCTACTTGAATTGTCAGTTTGTGGTGTGTAATGAATTCCTGGAGGTCCTGAATATTTGATTGTCTCAAAGAGGCATGAAAGACTGTAATTATTGATACAAAAGAAAATATTCTACATAATATTTAAGAGGGAAGTGATGCCCCAGGAGAGAAGGAAGCCAGGAGAGAAGGCTATTATATACCAGAAATGTTTACTATTATTTGGTTCCAGTCAACAAATGCGTGTTGTTTACTGGAACAAGTTGTTATTTCCTGTTATTTGGTTCCAGTAAATGTGAATGCGATGTGCTTATTGGAACAAGTTACCATTTACTATTATTTGGTTCCAGTAAATGAACATGTTGTGTTCATTTACTGGAACCAAACAGTGAAACACATCAACATGTGTATTTATTGGAACAAAATTTCACAACTTTCAGTAGACAACATGCATTGACTTGAACCAAATAGTGGTACATAAGGTGAACCACTTGTTCCAGTAAATGTGTCGTGTTCGCGATTACTGGAACCAAATAGTAGTAAATAAAAATTTGTTCCAGTAAATGATGCGCATTTGTTGACTGGAACCAAACAATAACAACTTGTTCTAGTAAACAACGCAACATGATCATGTTTGTTTACTGGAACCAAGTAGTAGTAAATAACAATTTGTTCCAGTAAATGATGCAACACAATCATGTTTGTTTACTGGAACCAAACAAATGTAAACATTATTTGGTATATAATACCCTTCTCCCCAAGCTTCCCTTTCTTCTGGGGCATCGCTTCCCCATCAAATAAAGTTAGAGATAGTTAGTACATAAGTAGTTAGAAGGTTTGCGGCACTCATCTGAGTGCCAAAACCTAAATTTATGTAATGACTGTGAACCCGCGGGAATTGACACCTGCCGGTACCCGCCTGTACCCGCAGTGGTGGCTACCCGCAGGTCGACAGGTTGCTACCCACGCGGGTATGGGTACAGGTAGAGTTCTGGGTACCTGCGGGAGTACCCGTGCTATGCCCTATCATCCATTGGGAGGAGATTGTGATGCATGGATAAGCATTCAGTAAGCATGGAAAAACTCAGAATGTCATGGGGTGCCGGTGGGATGTCAGCCAACCACCAAGGAAATGTGTATTGTTCCACCAAACAGTCATAGTTAGAACTGTCGGTGCTGACATTGAGGGTCGCCAAGAGATCCAGATGAAATGGCACCGGCAGTTGATGATCACCAAGATGGCTGAGACTATCGGCAAGGGACCTCACGAGAATTGGGATCTCAATTACTTGACCAACAGCATCAGCCAGACCACTTCTGGTACCTACACCCTCCAAATTTGAACATACACTATAGAAAGTGGTTTGCTTCCTAGCCTCTAAATATGGAAATGGCTGAGTACCCAGGCTGAGTACAGTCATGGACAAACAAACATGATAAAAATATTCATCCTATTCTGGGAAGTTCCGAAACCACCCCAGAGTCTAAATTACCATAAAAACATCATATTTAGGACCCAATGAAGTGATTTGCACAAGCCAATTCCTCAGATTCTATGATATAGAAAATATTGACCCCAAACATTTGGCTGGACATCAAAAAAATCCTAAAAATAACAAAAAAATGTGCAATTGACGCCTTTTCATAAGCTGAACATTGTTCCACAAAGTGCTAGACTGCTCGCTCTGTTGCTGGGTCAAAAGAAAATACACAAAACCAATACACAAACACAAAGTTTCTCACTTTCATTTCATTTTTCATTCTGATATGCCTTGCAGTCACAAACCCAAACCAAAGTGAAATATTCTGGACTTCGAAACCAAAAAAAGCCAACCATGCCATCACCGATAACACTCCTGGCATGTCATATCACCCCAGCAGATATCAGTGATAGGGATTCAGACTTGGATTCAGATGGTGCATGGGCAGCACACCTCAAGTTTGACAGTATGAAAACAAGCATAGAACTGGAGGATTCAGATGAGGAGGATGTTGAGCCATCAGACCTAAAAAGACATTCGATGATGCAAAGAAAGCTGCAATTGGCACCCTTGACTCCTGTCCAATTGAAGTCATTCAGCGGTTTATAAATTGTGCCTGGTGCTTTATGAGTGCATACCAGTTGCGTTTGAAAGGCAAAGCAGCGGTGTGGGCTGTTCGGAAGCAAAAGGGACATTGAATGTGTTCACAATTGGCCATGATGCACATCAAGGCAGTGCTTCACTGAGCATGGACAGGTCACATCTCTTATATTAGGGTTGTTCACAGTAGCCATTTTCGGGCCATTTTTGCTTCATTTTCAGTTTTCATTTTTCTTCCATTTTTCAAAAATTAACTTTAGAATGAGTTAAGAATGACCTGAAAAATGATCTTTTTTGCAGAATGGAGCACCCCCCCCCCCCTTTTACCAAAATGCCCATTTTCATTTTCATTTTCCTTAGATTTTCATGTTCCCTTTTTGTCATTGTTTCAATCTCCGCTATGACAGGCTCAATCCGCTACATCATCGACGTATCATCCACCACCACCACCGTCATTGACGCTACCTCCCTCATTCCTCTACCACCACTCCATCAACACCTGCCGCCGTGCCTACTCCCACGCTGTTGAGCGCCGCATACTATTTTTTTTCACACTCGCATCACCATCAGACGCGTCACCACGCATCGTGACTGCCAGCTCACCATTCAGAATCACCACCACCACCACCCACGACACCGCCTCCCTCCCTCCCTCTCCATCTCCATGGGGCCTGTGGCCCTATGGTAAGTATTTTTTTTATTTAACTTATCAATTTTGTTTCAAAAGTAATAAATTTTATTTTTCAGTTTGGCATTTTCAACAACGACGGCCGCCCCCCTCACAGCACCCCCTCGCCCTCCTATATCCTCCCTCCCCTCCCGTACTCCAACTCTATGGGAGCCGCAGGCCTCATCGTAAGTTTTTTTCTTATCAATTCTTTTTTATCTAACAAAAAGAATAATTTCAGCTTTTCTATTTGTAACAACGAACGCCAGGCGTGCCGCCCCTCCTCCCCACTCAAATGGGATGTGAGGGGCCCGAAGGGGAATTGGACGGCCCCAGGGTGGTGCCGGGAGGCCAAGGAGCAGGGTACCAGCAAGGTGCGCCCCAAATCGCACCCCCCCTGTTCCTGCCACTTCACTGACCCTCCCCCCCCCCATGCTCCCCCCTCCTTCCCCCCTCCCTCTAGCAGCCCCAAACAGCCCCTCACACAGCCCTGCGAGCCCCTGCTTGTGGGGTGGGTGGGGGGCTTGGTTTTTGACGGGGGGGACTCCCACCCGACCTGCCACGTGGCACCCGCCCCTCGCCTGCGAGCCACTGCTTGCGGGGTGGTGGTTACCCCATGACAACACCGCCGCGAGCAACTGCTCGTGGGGTGGACCCCTACCCCGGCCGACGACGACGACAACGCATTGGGAAGGAATGAGAATGGGGGGGGGGGGGGGGATAGCCCAGCACCCGCCACCCACTGCTGCGAGCATTTGCTCACAGGGGGGGATCGGGTGCTAATGGCCACATCACCACCCCCTCTCTCCAATGACAATGACAATGATGAGGACAAGGACCGACAACAAGGGCTGACGGCAACAACAGCACCCCCCACCACTGTTGTGAGCCAACTGCTCACAGGTTGGACATGGGGTGCTGAGGAGATGACACGATGGGGTACTGAGGCGGTGGGCACGGCGTAATGGGGGTTGCCACAGCACAACACAGGGGGAGCCACCATGACGGGGCCCGCCTTCTGTGTGTGGCCCCTTTTTTATTCGTAGTTGTTTTTGTCAGTATGTAGTACAAACGAATATACATGTTTATCAGTGCACGTTGAACAATAAGTTAAGACTATGATAAGGTACTGGTAGTACCATTTTAGTGAAGCTCGAGAAAAAAAATATCACCAAGTCCTTTAAGGTGGAGTTTGAATGTGCCGAGTACTTGCCAGCACTGCTGAGGACCATGTAAAATGCATTCTTGCTTCATTTTTATGATTTTTGCTTTCCAGAGCGTTCACAGTAGCCATTTTTCATGTCATTTTTCATTTCATTTTTCAGATCATTCAGATCATTCTTCTGCCAAACACGCAAAAATGTTCCAAAAATGAAGCCGAAAATGAGCCGAAAATGGCCCAAAAATGTTTACTGTGAACAACCCTATTTTCACCCAAAAATTTTGGCCACCCAAAAACCCCGTGGGAAAAACTTTGGATATAACTTTTTAGATGTATTTTGCCTTCCTGAGTCCGAATCTGAAGTTAGTTTTTGCCTAAATATTCTGGGTCGTGAGATATCGAAATTGTTGTGTTTGTTTGTCCGCGACAGTAGGTGACCTTTGATAGTACATGACTTATATAACTTGTATTGCAGAGCTGGCAGCAGTGCATGGTTATTTTAAATATCAATCTGATTCCATTTAGGACTGTGTTCTTGTGGAAGACTATGTTATGTACTTTTTGCTTACTTTGTCATTGATCACTTCTTAGTTCTTTGTCAAAAATGTGTTGTTGTGTGGCTGGACAAACCATTGTCTTCACAATTCTAGATTCAACCCCAGTTAAGATAAGTACCTAAATCTTGTTCAAATAAAGATCTCTGAACCATGAACAGAATTTCTTTCATGTTTCCTTTATTTCTGGTTGGTCAGCTACCAGTTACTTACTGCTGCTTGTCAATATGCTGGTTGAGTGTAACTGAGACAGACAATGAAATATCATGTTCATGTCACCCCAGTTCTCCAGTCTTAAATTCAGTCCTTGATGCACATTTGGAGGGGACTTTGTACTAAACTTGGAGGTGCACATGCAAAAGGGATCAAAATTAATAGGTCTAAAGAATACAGACAGCACAGATGGTACTAAACCCTTTTGAAGGTTATGAAGGATAGATAGAACCAAGGTAAATGTAGAGATCAAAGTTGAAAAGTGGAAGGGGGCCAGGAAAGGCCGCCTCACTAAGTTCAGTCAGACAGACAGGACAATGTGTAAGCCTGCGACCAGACTCACGACACAAACATGCACAGCCACCACGAACATCGGCGAACATCGGCACACATTGATGCTTACAATGGCTACACAGCCACCCTGAACATCGGCAAACATTGGCGAACTCATATATCAACTTACACTCGATGCGGCCACTTTCCAACATGGTTTCAAATCTCATATATATACCATCTTTTTTTCCTTTGTTGCCCCACTCTTTACCTTGTGCAACAAAGGTATAGTTTACCGACCTTCTTATGTATCTTAGACTGACTCTTTACCTTGTGCAACAAAGATAACGTGATCCTGTCTTACCGTCTGACTTAGTGAGGCTACCTAACCAGGCAGCCTTTCACAATGTTATCTTTGTTGCACATAGTAAGAGTCAGTAAAATACATGAGTGAGCAATAGTAACTATACCTTTGTTGCACGTAGTAAGAGTGAGGCAACAAGGGGGAAAAGATTGTATATATATGAGGGGTTTGGACCGTGTTGGAAAGTGTCCAGATCCAGCATCTCAACCATGGCCGCATCAAGCATAGTTCTCATATCGGGTAAGCGGTTGGGCCATCGGTATCTGTACGCATGTCCAGCTATGGGTATTGGGTTGCCGGTGATGCAACGTGCATCAGTGTCAGTAGTGGTGCACCAGTCGGTGGTGTTACCGATTGGTGAAGCCGTCGGTTGGTGCGTGTAGCAGTGTGCATCAACAGTGGTACTGACCGGCAGTGGTATGTGGTCGCCTGTGGTCATGGCTGTGCACTTACCAATTGGCAGTGAGCATCAGTATGTGTGTGCATCGGCAGTGGTGTGCCATCGGTATGCATCAGTTCGGCGTTGGTGCGCCTGTGTGCATCGGTGTGCACCAGTCAGTGTGCAGCGGTGTGCATCGGTTCGGCGTCGGTGCGCCTGTATGCATCGGTGGGTGGCAGCGGTGTGCATCGGTCAGTGTGCAGCGGTGTGCATGTGTTTGGCGTCGTGAGCCTGGGGCCAGGCTTACAAAAGTCTAAAAAGTCCCAACAAGTCATCTGTCAAACTGTTCTTTTTATCAGGAATGCACATGTTTAGGTCAAAATGAAGAGGTTAAAACACACCATTGAAATGTGCAGTGTGTGTCTAACACCAAAATCCTATACCCAAAACCAAACACAAAACACACACAAAAGCACTGTCTGAATAGTTGCAAGTGGGCCAAAGAGTTCCCTTGCAGAACTTGTTGCCAAGCCTATAGTTCCTAATGTTCCTTCCTAAGCTTGACTATGCCTTAGAATATCCTGACCATCCTTAGATCCTTCCTAAGATCTTTCCTAATGTCAACCTGTGATTCCTTCTTTCCCAAGATTTCCTAAGATTTCCCAAGATTTCCTAAACCCTGACTTCCTAAGCCTTGGTTTCCTAAGCCTTGTTCCTATGTCCTTTAGAATCCCTAATCCTTAGTCCAAAATCCTTGTCCTTGTGCCTCAGTTTCCCAATCCTCAATCCTAAGCCTGAAGATCCTAAACCTTGTTCCTTAGCTCCTTAGTTCCTTGTCCTAATCCTTAGTTCCTTGTCCTTTATCCTTGATAAGATCAATGAGCTGGACGTTGTCTACAGCACAGAGCCTTTCAACAATCTCAACGTGCCAGGGAGAGACATCCCATGCCCCAATTTCCTATATCCTTGTCCTTAGTTCTGGGTCCTTAGCACAACTTTGAACAAGCTCATCATGTCACATGATGAGCAAGATGTGAAACTATGAAATAGATAAAGAGACTGTCCTTTATATGGTATTTTGGAAATAGCATGACTGTGCTATCCTAAAAGATAGAATCACATCGTGATAGGGTGATATTACATCACCTGAACAGCCTGTTAAATAAGATAGAAAAAGGGTATAAAAGGAAATCTCACTGTCTTATGCCCTCTATCACTTGGCCTTCACCCCCTATAGTGTTCTGCCATGCCATCAATCAGGTACAATTTCGATCTTTTGATCTTGATTCTTGATTTTCTAAGCTGATCTGCCATTGCTATGGGCTCCCAAGGTGTTGGTCAGGTGGCTGTGCCTGTCCACCCTGATCTGTCAATTAATTTGTATGTCGCATCAACACCTGGCATCAAAATGGCTGTGGATCAGATGCTCAACGTGTGCTCGATGCTTCCTAAGTCCCACAGTCCTGCTACCCCATACTAAGGCTCATCCTTTGGTGCTCGAATATTCAGTGAGTTCCCCTTTGTTCTTGGGAATTTTCCTAAGGCTTTCTTGACCATTTTCCATTGATCGCCGCTTAGAATTTTCTAAGGTATATCACCGTCCATCATTTTATGGTGTTCTATTACTCCTGGTCAGTCAGTTCCAAGTCATCTACTGTGTGTGGACTGCAGTGATGGTGTCTGAACATCAAATGTGTTGTGATGAGCTCACACACATCACATTTGACAAATAGGCCTTGGAATTTGACTTTGGTTAAGCCCAGCCTATCCATACTATCCAGTTTGGAGAACTTGCACCAGTCAGTTCAATGACTCAAATCAACATTTTTAAACTCAGGAGTGGAGGAGGACGATTCCAAAAGGTCTGCACCCATATGAATATCATTGGTCAGCTTGTTTGATTCAAGAATATCCTTGCATACCTAGTGCTTGAAGGTCTGGTCATGCAGACTGAAAAATGACTGAGACTGAACTGGACCGTAACTGATAAGACCGGACCTGCAGTCTCAGTCCTCATGGTTATGGTACTAGTCCAGTCCTCGGTCCCTGATCCCTAGATAATAACTAGAACCATTCAAGACCAGTCATAGTCATAACCGGTCTCAAAATGGACCTATGGTCCTTGGTATTAATATTATTTATTACACATATTACTTATACTATTCTACTAAAGAATGAGAGGGCAGAAGCCCAAGGGAACAAAAGAGCGAAATATAGAGGGTATATATACCCTTAGTGAGTTTGCACTTATTTGTCTGATAGGGCTATTGTTGCTACGGTAATTTTTGACAGATGCCATCTTTTCTTTTCTTTTCTGATGAAAACATTTGATCCCATACAAACACCCCACAACAAAATCTCTTTTCTTCCCTCGACATCGCTTCCCTCACAACACCACCATTATCACCACCTCAAGTGCTGGAAGAGGGTCCAAACAATGAGATGTTGTTTGGGCCATAGGTAAGTTGTTTTAATATATATCTAACTAACTTTTTCTAATCTTTTCTCTTAGGTACTATATTTATAACAACGATGTGGCAACTAACGGGGAATGACAACAGCTAATGGGGGGACAATGACCTCTAACAGGGGATGACAACAACTAACAGGGGACAACAGTGATGACTAATGGGGAACACTGATGACTAAGGGGACAATGACAACTAACAGGGTCTAAATGACGAGACGTTGTTTAGGCTCTAGGTAAATTTATTGTTTGTTGTTTTAATATCTATCTAACCAACTGTTTTTTTCCCTATATTTATAACAATGACATGGTGACTAACAGGGTACGACAATGGCTAATGGGGTACGACAACAACTAACAGGGGATGACATCAGCTGACAGGGGACAACAGTGACAACCAACGGGGAACAGTGATGACTAAGGGGACAACAAAAACTAACAGGGTCCAAATGACGAGACATTGTTTGGGCTCTAGATAAATTTATTGTTTGTTGTTTTAATATCTATCTAACTAACTGTTTTTTTTCCCTTTTAAGTGCTATATTTATAACAACAACGTGGTGACTAACAGGGAACAACAATGGCTAACGGGGTATGATGACAACTACCAGAGGATGACAACGACTAACCGACAATGATGACAGCTGGCAGGGTACAGGTGGCTGATGGGGGACAACAATGACAGCAACTAACCAATGACGGCAGGTCAACGACGACTAACGGGGGACAATGATGACTAATGGGGACAACAACAAGTAATGGGGGACTAGTATATATTATATTATATTGTACTATACACTACATACATGTAGTCAAAAACTGGCCGAGACCGGTTTTTCAACAGATATGAACTGACAAGGACCAGTCCTGTAGGGTCCGGTCTGGTTCTTGTAGAATATTTAAAATATAAGAACTGGTTCTGGTCCCAGTCCTCCCTCGAGGAGGGTAAAAACCGGGACCGGACTGGACTTTCAAGTACTACGCACACCAGCTTGGGCATACATCCTCTTCAATGGACCTCTGGTCCTGGGACTTATCCACAACTCATGGAACACATGTGGAGGGCAAGGTGTGTTGGTGTCTTGCATATATACATGTAAGTTGGTTGACACTGATGTTGTGAATAACATAACTAACCTCTCATAGGAAACACCTTGACTGGAACTCCATACATTGAATACATCCTCTCTAATGGTACTTGATGGTGGCAGAACATGAATGCTTACTTCACCCTTCAATGGACAGAGACTGACCTAAATAACTGCAGCAACTCTTTGCACATTCAGCAACATACTCTCCATGATAGCAACCAAACATTGTCAAGTAGATGGCTGCTTCTGTGAACACTGGTTCTTCACTGAGAGGTGCCAACAATGGACACAAACAACCAGGGCCAAGGAACTGGTGATCTTCACAATACTTGTGCAAAGCCCCCAGTGCCACACACATGTTCCCACTGATGGGCCTGTGGAAGCCATAAAAAGTGGGTACATCCTCAAGGTCATGCTACATACCAGTGGTATGTGGCCAACTCCATTGTAGCTGGAACAAAGGACCTGACACAACAGGTTGAATTGTAGACATCTCATAGAGTAATTGTTGACAATATGTTGGGATGGATGTGAATGCCAGCAGCTGTGGATTTCCAGGCATGGTCAGGGTAGGATGGGTGGTCATTTATGCTTGCACCACAATGACTCACCCTTGGCTATTAGTGCCCCTAATTCTTCTTGGAACTCAGGCCTTGAAAATTTCCTGAACATTTAGTGTCTCATTCACCTCCAAGTGTGTTCCTCCTCCAGTTGTGCCTCCCATGTCTGATCAAAACACCACTTCTGTGGGCTCTGATACTCTAGCCAATGCACTCAAGCTGGGAAATAGAAAGAAACTATCCATTGATCCAGCCTCTTTTCTATGGCAGTGCAGGTTCACAAGTCTATTATGGCCCAGTCATGCCAGCAATCCTTTAATTCATCATGAGAGACACTTCAGCAGAACAGTACATGCCATGCATAACATCCAAGGATTGGTTACAAGTGGCATACTCCTTCTGGGTGAGGGCAGGGAAGTCACAGAAGAATTGCTCACAGCCAAGTTCATTTTAATCATTTTAGTATGGTCAAATTTTTGATTAACACATTATTCTCTAGGCAAAGAAAGGTGTACAAATTGTTTCAACAGCTGTTGTGAACAGTTCCCCATCTCAATGAATGCCTTATGGAAGGTTCTGAGGAAACTTATGAAGGTGAGTATGTCCTAACCCAAACAAGAAGCTCACTTTGGAAGAACCCATCCCAAGGTTCATTGGGATTGTACTCCTGGTTTGCATACACCAACAATGGCCATTGATCACCAGCAACAGCTAATTCACTGCTGGAAAGCTTTGAGCAAATTCTAGTTTAATGGGTCAATATTAGGTGTGTGTGAGAAGGGGAACCAACTCTGCATCATTCCAGTCTAGACCTGCTGGGTACAGGAGGGCCCCAGTGACAGGGTGGTGATAGCCACAGTTTGTCTTGATGTTCTGGGAGAGGGGTGGACTTAGTGCCATGCCCCGGTGAGTTATCCAGTCCAGAATGACTCCCTTTAGACTCTTAGTGTCATCTGATCTTGTGCTAGATATACCCATTTGTATCTTCAATAAATGAGACAAGGTTCATGACTTGTGGCTAGATAGACATACTAATCTGCTGCTGCCATACATGTTCTTGTATTATTCATTCCATTGTGTGTAGGCCTACAAGCACATTTTTACCTTGCCCAGCTTGGTGGAGAAAGAGGTAAAAGCAATAAGATCAGGCAATGCTCATATCCATGGCATGACTTCAGCTACTACAGCTTCTTTAGCCTACATCGCTACACAGGTGTGTCTATTATTGGAACTTTATCAACATAACATCTGGCCAGTTTCACTTTGCTCTGTCATCATCTTCAGTGTTTTGTAGATCTAACACCTCAATGGACTCAAAATGACTCTATGAGAGTGTCTTGGACTTCTTGGATGATCCAGAAGAAAAGGACAAAGTTGATGATTTGCTGAACTGGTGGAATTGGTATATATTTCATGAAATCCCTCAGGGGATTTTCCCCTTGCAAAGCTGATGCATGCCCCTTGATAGCCAGGTGTTTCCCAGCTATGTGACTTGTGAGCACACCATAACAAAATGCAGTGCACTAGCCAAACTGAAGGAGAAGCAGGCCAGGCTGAAGAAAATACAGAATGTGGTGGTGTCCTAAATACAAGCTATTTTCTAGACCAGGGCAGCATTACCAGTCCCATATTCATTGCTTTTATTGGAATCATCCAGCAAGGAGACCTGATCAGAGAACAACACACTTATGAGATGTGATTTTGCCTTTCTTATACTAAAGACCATGTTTGACAAGTAGTGCAGTATGGTAGATCAAGATCATCTTCACCTTTTGGATATTCATGGTGGAATTCACCTTTGCTGCCTGATATTATAAACATTTGCAGGAAAGGTAGCTTCTGGCCATCTTGTCTACCAATTTTGCAGATGTGTCATTCTTACTTGCATGATCTGTGCTCAAGTCCCTTATGAAACTCACCGAATTTTGACTACCAGGAAGCACTTCATCAGGCATACCTTCATGCTATTGATGAGACAATCCACCAACACTTCCATACCTTATAAAGATTGAGACCACAGATAATATTTTGCTGCCTTACTAGGAGTTATGTTGGTTTGTCATTCTTACACTTTATGACCTATGCTTACCTTTCTTACAAAGATTGTCAAGTTGCCACTCTCAGGCAGCCATGGATCCAGGGAGCCTGCTTGATAGTGATGGCAAAATTTGCAAACTCTACCATGCCTTGGAAACATTGGGACTACAGATAAGATTCATCATTCTTCTAGTAGTTATGTTTGTTTGTCATTCTTTCACTTGATAACCTATGCTTACTGTTCTCACAACTCTTATATTTTGTGACCTCTCTTACAAAAATTGTCAAGTTGCTACTATTAGGCAATTATGGATCAGCCTGATGGTAATGGTAAAATCTGCCAACTCTACCATCCTTTATAAATATTTCCACAGCAGGTGGATTTCCACCATTCTTTGGTCTGAGATTCTTGATCTGTTGTACTTGTTACTCCAGGCCACAACATTGCACATGCAGGTATTGCCTGTTCAGGCACCCTCATACTTTGGAAAGGTTCAAATTCTGAGTGTCCTTGTGACAATTGACAACATTAGCCTCCTTTAAATTACATTTTCAGACCGGTTATCAGAATTGTGTATATTATTAATATGAGGGGTATTTTAAGACCATATCTAGCCTTAGCCTTGATGGCCCAATTTCCTGATGTTGCATATTGCACCAACTATCCAGGCTATAGCCAGCCTGGGCTTACTGGGTATTTCTGATGGAGCATTACTGTGGTGACATTCTCCATAATGTCAGAAGCCACCAGTTTCCCTATGCACATATAACACTCCTGTATGACCTGCACCAACAACTCTCAGGCTGCCTCTTACCTCCTGTGTCTCATTACATCAGGAAAATAACATATATCTTATGCTGCCTTATACATCTTATATAAGGACCATAAAACCCTGTAAGGTGTAAGATGAATAAGACATTGTGCCTTAATTAAGCTATGTACCTTTCTGAGTAAGGCAATAATTATCTTAGACTTCCCTTATACCACCTTATACTCACCTTATACCAGACCAGTAAGACCTACCAGACTAGTCCACAGTAGGTCTCAATGTATACTACTTGGGAGAGCAGGGAAAAATATTTTGAATTTGTCACGAAGCACAGGACTGACTAGTGACTACAAAGTGTGGACAGCAAAAACCTACTCCAACCAATATCTAATCAACCAGCTACCTAGTCACTTTCATCAGCATCAACAATCTGACGGCACAGAGGTGCTTTGGCTGCTTGGACTGCAGGCCTCGAAACTGCCCCTTTCTTCTCCTCAACAATTTTCATGGCAGCTGTCATAATTTTCTTCCATGTTTTGGGTGGTACAGTTTCAATATCAGACAAGTAGAGTGCAGTCCTCTCAGCCCAGGCTGCTGTGAAGCCCTCAGGGATGCCATTCACCTCCATTGGCTTGATGAAGTTGCCAGTTGACCACATCTTGAATGCACATTCAACCTATCACATTGCTTAGTAACTCTTGTTAGTGAAAAATGATTGACTCACCAAAGTTGTTGCCATGGATAATGCACCTTCCGGTGCATCATCAATCAACATGTCAGATGGGAGGTGGGATGTAGAAGCAAGATGGGCACTGAAGGTCGAGAGGATGGTAGGTGACTGAAAGGAACCTTATATACCTCATATTCGTTAGTATGTGTTACAAAGAGGGGTGACTCAGAAGCACTTACAACGTTGTCACTGTCGGTCTCATCACCACTGGCCCAAGTGAATGGCAAGGGTTCCTCATCTTCAGCAGGAATTGCCCATTTAACAAAGTTTGCTTGGCATTTGGCATTTGCATACTGGGGGTCAGAGTCCCAGAAGTCTTGAATGGCTGTGATCGCAGCTGTTGCAAAGCTTCCCTGCCATTTGTATGACCTCTGCTTGGTCTTAGATATCAAAAATGAATCAATTGTGTAATATAGCACCAGATAAGAACCTTACTAGGTAGAAGATCAGTTCTCCCATTCCAGCAAGCATCTGGGCATTGTCAGGAAACACCTTATCCCAGATACGCTGTGCTTCTGGGAGCAGATCACCAAGTCACCATGGATTTTTGAGAGTGCCAAGATGCTGGTACCACGCTGGAAGGTAGAACACTTGCCAGTGTTTGAGGGCTCCCACTGGCAAATCCGAATTGCTGAAGGTATTGCGAGTTTTTGCAACGTGGGATGAAGAGATGACCGCTGGCTTCTGGAACTCAATTTTAACATTGGACTTGAAATACAATGCTGGTGGTTACTATCAGTTAGAATAGAATTCGGTTCAATGTACCTTTGATTGCTTGTTATCTTTTGTAAGCTTTGTAATGGACATAGAAGTGGCCTTCTTGGTGTCGTCTTCGGAATCATCTGCAGCATAATCAAATCAGTCAACTTGCGCCGGCTCAGTGTCAGAGTTGACATCGAATGTCGACGGGATGGCAGCCTTTGTGTGCTGCCAGCCAGATCAAAAGCCAGTGAGGTTGTTCCTTTTTAGAAGGTGAAATCTGCAAGGAGTAGTGATGAAGTAAAGTATGACCAATTTTCATCTGTATCATTCCCTAAACTGGAATCTGATGTAAGGGACAGTCAGGCTTTTTTTGTGCTGGATCAAAGCATCAGTACTGGATGTTTGTTATGTTTCAATGTACCATTCTGCAGAATGAGAGTGGCTGGCAATGTCCTTTCGCTTGACTGCTGCTGTGGACTCGGACTCTGGGCTATTCACAGGAACAAGCTTTCCCTTTTTGGCACTTGTGCAATAAAGTAAGTTCCTCACCAACACGCTTATCTGATCAGGTACTGACATAATATCATTCATATCATCATCTGCCTTGCGCTTCAAGCTGGAGAGATCTGGGGTTGCCAACACATGCCTTGCATTATATAGATGCATGAGTACTCTCCGGTTTGTCCTTTTTTTTCTCGATGTCTTAGCATTACCCTTTTTTTTAAGTCCTCCCCTTCCAGGAACTCAATGTCACTGGATGTAATGTTTCGTTCTATATCATCATCAGCCCGCATGCTCGTCAAGCACAAATGAAGCCTCACCTAAGTTCGGTAAGTTCTTCTTTCCTCCAGACCCTTCATCATTGCCAGTGCCAGTGTTGTGCAAGTTTGGCCTAGCCTTTTTGCTGACAAGGCCATTTGTTTTCTGTGTAGCTTCATTATTTCGTGGGCATCAATATTACATGCATTTGAATAAGTGAGTGTTCATACATTTACTAGTAGGAGGCTGCACAACCAAGGCTATCCTTTTTTTTGCAGGAGGATGGGCTGCCTCTCTCAGCCTAATGTTCATCATCATCCATCTCATTCTCCAGTGTCGCAATCCACTCAATGAGCTGTGTCTTTTTTTTGTTGTTCAATCTTACTTCTTCAGCCTTTGCAGACTTCTTCTCAGCTGTGGCTGCATTATCTGCTGCAATTTGTGCCTTTGTTCTTCTTGGTTTCGGTGCTGGTCTTTCATCAATGTCGGGCATCCCTGGATGGGTGTCTTTGTTGGATGGACAAGTTACATGAGTATTAGTGGACATGGTGGTTTGTTAGTGATAAATTGATGGGGTGGTTTTTAAACGAGGTGCTGGCATTTGGGTAAGTCTAAATATTTCAAGTCCGCTGGCTCACACTTTTTGCAGAATCAAGAAGAGAAAAACCCATTGAAAGATAGTAAGTTATGTTCTACTTCTTGTTTAGACATATAATTTATTTGGTTTCTTTTTTCTACAGTTCTCTTCTAATGCCATGACGAAACCATCAACCTTGCATCTACATTTGTAACAATGGGACAACTAGAACATGCCAAAGTGGGTTTTTGACAATGTCTGGGTTGACTTGCCATCAGAACGCTATGCATCCTCCACTGAATAACCATATCCAACCCTCCCCACTGCTTGACAACATGGATGACAATGGTTGTGACAGTGGCATGAGTCCCACATATGATGGCCAAAACAATCCAGGGCCCCACAAAGCAACCCAGGGTGATGTGCAGACATTATGCCATCCAATCCTGAATGGTAAGTTATTTCTCCATACTTTTTTGTTTTATTTTTTGATGGTCTCCTCTAGACATGCCATGTGATTCCCACAGAAACTATCTGCTTTCTGGTACTCCTCCTCCACCTCACACCTTGCCCAGGGAAGATGGTGTAGCACACAATGATTGGCATCCTTTCCACGTTCGTGCTCAATTCAAGATTGCTGATTTCTTATTCATGCGGAACCAGATGCCTGGGACACAGATTGATGTCCTATTTGATTTCTGGGCTGCTAGTGGTGATGGAACAGATCCCCCTTTTGCCAACCATGATGACCTTTATGAAACCATTGACTCCATACAGTTAGGTGACCTACCTTGGATTTGTTTCATGGTCAAGTATAATGGCCTCCTTCCTGATGGTGAGGTACCCACCTGGATGATGACAGAATATGAAGTGTGGTGTTGTGATGTGTGCCTTTTGATGCATGGTCAATTGGCTAATCCAGACTTTGATGGCAAAATCAATTATTCTCCCCTTCAGATGTTCAGGCCCACTGGTAAGCGAGAATGGTCTAATGTCATGACAGGGAACTGGGCTTGGAAACAAGCTGTAAGTGATTTTGGTAATTATGTTAGTCATAGATTTACTTATGCTCATTTTCAGGACATAATTGCTGAGGATCCTCAAACTCATGGCAGTACATTTGTTCCTGTCATCCTTGGTAGTGACAAGATGACGGTTTCAGTAGCCACTGGCCAGAATGAGTATTATCCACTTTATGGATCAATTGGAAATGTAAACAACACTGTTCGTCATGCCCACCAGGGTGCACTAGGTCTCATTGGATTTCTTTCCATACCAAAAAGTAAGCACACTCCTATTTCCTTTTAGATATTGAGTGCTCATGAATTAAAAAGTGGACAGAGAATTTAAAGATGATCCAGATTTCTGCAAATTCCACTGCGAACTCTTTCATTCATCATTACAAACAATTCTTGAACCCCTACAACCTGGTATGACAACTCCTGAAGTCTCCCAATGCTCTGATGGGCATTTTAGGCATGTCATCTATGGCTTAGGACCTTATATCGCAGATTATCAAGAACAAGTGATACTGGGCTGTATTGTCCAAGGATGGTGTGTACGGTAAGTCTTTATTTACTGCATCCACATGTATTTACGAGCACAGAAACAGATGTACTGCTGATCGGAAAAATCTAGATGGTGGTGGTGTGCGGCAATCTCATGAACATACACAATTATTGATGGATGTGTTTGGTGCAAAGATTTTGTGGGATGATCATGGGGTTGTTGCAGGTATTCTTTTAAGTCATTTTAAATTTTACAGACCTACAAGCAAGAGTCTTAAATGTAGTTTCAGCCATTTACAGCATCCTTTCCACAAGCAGATATTCATGAGCTCATGGTGCTAGACCTACTTCATCAAATCATCAAGGGTACATTTAAAGACCATCTTGTAGAGTGGGTTGGCGAGTATCTGGTTGCTAAGCACAGTGAAACTCAGGCGGCAGCAATAATGGCTGACATAGATTGCTGGTGAGTTTTATATACCTGATTTGACTTGATCAATATACCAAATGACAAAATGCTTCAGCATTGCAGCCATCCCCTCATTCCCTGGATTATGCTGATTTCCTCAAGGTCGCGGATTCAAACAATGGATGGGTGACGACTCCAAAGCCCTTATGAAGGTAAGTACATGGTGGCTTCCAATTTTGCTAGTAGCTGAATCAACGATCAGGTTTATCTACCTGCTATTGCCGGCCATGTCCCCCCACAGATGGTACAGGCATTAAGTGCCTTCATGGATTTCTGTTATCTAGTCTGGTGAAAGGTACTTGACGAATCAACCCTGGATGCCATCAATGCAGCTGTAGCCAGATTCCATGCAAACCGTGTCATATTTGAAGATGTTGGCATCCGCAGCGGTTTTTTGCTACCGCATCAGCACTCAATGAAGCACTTTCGGCTTCTCATTCAGATGTTTGGCGCTCCGAATGGGCTATGCTTATCAATCATGGAATCAAAACATATCAAAGCAGTCAAGGAACCCTACCAATGGTCCAGCCATTTTGAAGCATTAGGTCAAATGCTACTGACTAATCAAAGGATTGACAAGCTTGCAGCATGTCGCATTGATCTCACTGCACATAGTATGTTGGATGGCCCATTCTTGGCACCTGGCATCATTCCTATTCCTCCTCTGCTGCCATTGTCACCACTTCCATTTTGCGACCTTGATGATGATGCAGTTGATGGGCCAAGGGTCCTTGCCAGTGTTTCATTGGCAAGAACTTGAGGTAAGCCGATGCCCTCGCTTGTTTAGATTACTAAATCTGATGTTCTTCTGTAGCATGCATGTACCCCTGGAAAGCACATGAACTTGCACTCCGAATAAACCAGCCAGATCTCCCAAACCATCTCTGCCAATTTCTATTCAGCCATTGCCATCCTGAAGATCCATTTCCAACTTGGGGACCAAGATATTTCACTCAGCACCAACTTCAATGACAAAATCTCAATTTTCCATTCAGCCGTTGTGGAAGGGTAAGTAGACACACCCGTCGACTTCCCCGTTCCGATGCATTTCCTGTGGGGCTGCAAGATATTTGGATATTCATTGAGTATATGTATAGTTTCCTTCTTTCTTTTGTTTATTGTTTAATCATATATCTAATCAACCCCCTCCCCAACTTTGAGACACAGGTAGAAGTCAATGACGTCCTTGAAGGTCTACAAATGCCTCAACATGTCGATCTCTTGGGTTTATCATTTGTCGTGTGTCCTCAAGATTCTCATCAAGATTTGTATGCCCAACTTGAAGGGCTGGGTTTTGGTTTTGGTTTTATTTTCCTTTCTTCGAACACTTTGATTTATTCTTCACACTTCCCTTTGAGAACCAAGATTCCGGCATGTACCCCCTCCCACGGCTAGCTGTTTCTGACTCGACAGGCTGATCTGTCAGATGAGTAGGGTCGAGGGGGCGCACTGGATGGTACTCCGCACTTGCTTGGGCCCCAGGTGACGTCTCATCAATAGAGGGCCTCAGTACTAGTCCCCTCCCTGAGCCATTCCTGACAGTTGAGGCTCTGAGAGGTGGACTCGACGATGCCGGTCCGACAACCACTTGTTCTTGCATTTGTTGAGTGATCTATTTTTATCACCACTTCCTTTTTTGTATATTTCCGCCTCTTTCTTATTTTATTATTCATCTCTCGAGTTCTGATTGGTGCAAGAGTACGCGCGCAATCACATGTGCATATAGTTAGTACTCTCAGCTTGTATATAAGGTGTCCTCCCACCTTTCGAATGGAGCACGTTGCTTCCCCTCTCTCTTCTTGGATTCTGTAAGCTTCCCTTATGACGGCCCATCTTTCCTCAAGATAGCTACACACGACGTGTAGTTTCCAAGTTAAGTATTCTTGTTTCTACGGTTACTGGGCACCACGGCCCTTTTCTTGTTCATTCCTGATTGGACCAACGAGTCCATTGTTTCCTGTACCACGCCCACGTGCGTATTCTCACATCGAGTGCCTTCGGCCTCGATCTCATTGTCTCTCGCCCCTTTCCCACGCGGTTCGATCATCGATCGATCCGATCGCAACGCGTCGTTCACGAACGCGTCCGCTTTGACCCCTTGGCTCTCAGGTTCTTGACTCCTTTCGAGAACTCTCTGTCTCGTCTCTTTTCCCTTTCCACCACGCGTTTGACACTTTTGTCACGCGTTTACCCCCTTCAGCCTTACCTTTGCCAGCGCGACGTGACGACCCGACCGATCGACCTCAAGAGGGCCGAGACCCCGTCCACAGTGGTGACCGAGACAGGGGTTGGGTACTCAGTTCACAAGACGCGGATTCCACTTCAGGTAAGCACCTTCCCTGCACAGCGTCGCTGATTTGTAGTTCAAAGGTCTATCCCTTGATCAACGAACACGGCCGACGCGCATACACACAACCACGGCCCCACACTTCCAACACTCCTAGATTCCTCCGGGACTTTCAGCTCTTTCACATCGAATTCAAATTCTTTGCAACGTTCTCTTTCTTCGCCGCTCGGACGACTCCTTAGAATCTCCTAGCTCCCACCTTTCACGGCCACGATCCTTTCACATCAACGCCCGCACCATCTTTTGCAACGCTCGAACGTCCTCCTTTCTGAACTCCCTTTCACCCCACGTCGACGCATCCCAACGCGTTCATCGCAAACCGCATACACGGACTCTTCAAGACTCCTCAAGCTCGAGTGTGACAGTGTCTGTCGCTCTCACGGCTTGACTTGGTGTCTGCTGTGCCCTTCAAGACCAGGATCGGCGTTGACTTGGAGTCGACGGACTAGACTTGGCTCGGTGTCATTCTAGCTTCCTTTAGCTCGCTTAGACTCTCGTCCGCATCTTGAAACAGCCTCACATCTCGGTCACAAACGATCCCCGTTCCTGCACATACCAACACGTCATCTTTTGACCTACCCAACACAGTCAACTCAATTCCGGGCTCAAGGAATCCGCTCGACAAAGTTCTGGGACATCAACGACACGCAAATACGCACCCTGCTTGGCCCACGTCACCTTTCCATCGACGACTCCTCTTTTGACGCTTTCCGGGACATTTTGAAGGCGGAAACAGCCGCTTCCCCGTCCCTCCCTTCGTCTTTTACGGTTCAAACTCGCGTTCCTTCTCATTGGACGACCTGGCATCCTTCAACGTGCTCCTACGACAATCCCTGACAACGAACTCGCGTGCACCGCAGTCCCTGATGGCCCAACACGCCGCCGTCTTTGCTATGCCCATGCCAACGCCTGGAACTCCGGACGCACCTCTCTTCAAAGGACGACGCGTAGCTGACTTTCTAAATACTCTCGAAGCACATGCCAACGCCGCTAGGGTACCCCTCAGTGAACTCCCTGCATATGTTCTACGTTACTGCCACAGACGTGTCCGCGACATTATAGACTCGTCGACCCTCTGGGCTCAGTGTGACTGGGCCGCGGCACGGTCTCATCTCATCGACTTGTATGGCTCAAACGATCGCAGGCCACGGATCTCACCTGAACGACTCCGGAAATGGGTAAGATTGCATGCTGAAACGGGGTGTATTTCTAGTCTTCAAGACGTCGACCAGTACTACAGGGAATTTACGGCCCAGTCCACTCAGCTCGAGACTAAGTCTCTTATTACGACTAACGAGGCTAATCTATTGTTTTACAAAGGGATACCGAGCTCTATGCGCAAGAAAATCAGACACAAGATCCCTGACGACCAACAGACGGTCACAACTGCGCCATCAATTCCCAACATGCTCAGTTACCTTAGGACCGAGTTCGACGAGGACGATATCGACAACGACTCAGACGGCGTGGAATTTCCCTTAGACTCTGATGAAGACTCCGACGTTTCAGACATCGACGACGACCTGGACCCTCTAGTCAGACGCCCTCGCACACGCGACTTGAAGAAGAAAAAGGTGAAAACTGATGTACGACGCGTCCCTACAGGTACTACCACCGAACCTCAAGTGCCGCCAACCCTCGACGCCCTCGCCAATCGAATTCAATATCAAATTCAAGCCGTCAAGATCGAACAAGAGGTTATGCTACGGGGGCTGGTCGCCATGGCCCCTCCCACTACAAAGGCTCCAATCGCGGCTTCAAAGCATGAGAAGAGATGTTTTATTTGTGATCTACTTAATGCCCATCCTTTAGGTCCGCGGAACTGCCCAGAGGTACAACTCCTCATTCAAGACGGCCTTGCGGACTTCAACCAGGTAGGACGACTCATGCGCCCAGATGGATCCGATCTCCCCCGCGGTCTGCACGGCAGCGGCGGCGTTGCCAAAGCTCTACGCGATGAGCACACGGCCACTCTTCAAAGTCCTTCCACCTCCAGAACTTCCAGTTTCCGGCGTGACGACGTGGATCCCATCGATAGCCCTTACTATACGGCGTACTCCCTACCGGTCCAGTCTTCGTTTGCACCCGTCCAATGTCCCTCGCACCTACATCGACGCTCGCAAATGACTCCTCCACTGCCAGCCCCTCTGCAAGTCCTGCCCATCTCCTCGTCGAAGGTTCATCTGACGTTCTCACCTCGTCTTATTCCTCCCGAGCCATCGCTCCCTCAAGACCTTAAGAGCAAAGAGAATATCGTTCAAGACTCCGGGCCTAGTCACGACCAAGTCCTGCCCAGCCACGGACGGAGGAACATCCCTACCTTCGTACCCCAGCACCCGCTTGCAACTCAAGGGCCTTCACCTACGAACTCGGGAGCTGATTGCGTCGATCCCCAATCCTTTTTGAATGGTAACGCCCGTATTTCAGAACGCGCCAACAAGACTTTATCGTCCAAGCTTGATATCAATGCACAAGACCATGGAGGAACTGACCACAACAACGCCCTGCGAGATTCGTCAGCTATGCCTCAAGATTTCGGATACCAAGATGTTGTTGTTAATCACGGTGACGTTACTACAGATGACTCTCAAAATCACTCTGAGTTAGCAGTCATGACAACCGCCGACGTTTCGCAACTCAGCATCAACTCTACTGCCGAGAATTCGCCTCTCGATGCCTCGGACGCTTCAGCCCACGTTAGCTCGACCAATAAGCCTCAACAACCTCCTGGAACGGACACATCTCCCTCTGCTACTCATCAAGTTCTGCCCAGCTCCTCTCGCACTATTCCTTCGACATTCTCATCCCATCGTCAATCTGCACCGCCCACACAACAGGGGCCTACACCCACATTCTCAGCATTCGACGCCCTCTCCTCTGTGGAAGATCGACTCGAAACGCCTCAAGATTCTGGTCCTGAAGACACGTATAATCACAACCCTGACTATGTGATTCAGCGGACATCAACGGCTCTCTTAGATTGCGCTCCAAAAGAATTTACTGCTCATTTTCGAACGTCAACAGATCCTCAAGCCTTATTCCCATTCGCCATGAGAATACCCAAAGGCTCGGAGTACAATATCGACCTCGTTACAAAAGCTCTACTACTGGACGATTCGACGCTTAGGAATCAAACTTGTGAATATGACGAGACTCCTGGTGATGTACTCTCAACCGACCACATTACGCCGGACTTCGAGCCCCTGGACTCACAACACACCGTCGATACAGAGGGCGCCGTGCCACGGCACAGCACCTCGACAGCTGTTCTCGCTAACACCGTTTCTGTCAGACGATCCCCCGTTCGACGAGCAAAACAACGCTGCGATATTCTGTTACCTGTTCCTTGGCATACGGACCGAACTAACGGAGAGTTTCTCAGAAATTTGTTCCATTTATTGCCTGTCGTTTCAAGACCTTTGGGTATTTCCTGGCCTAAAGACAATCTCGAAACTCGAACAACCGTTCTCTCTGGCCATCTTCGACATCTCTTCACATGCACGCAAGACATCCTGGTCGGCTCTGTCCGCAATGCCACCAGGCCCGTTGTCATCATTCACCCTCCTGCGCTTACACCTGCCCTGCCCGACGGACAAGATGTCTCCCTCATGAAATCCTCTCCAAGGCGATCCGTAGAGGAGGCCATAAAAACATTCAAGAATCTTCGACATCGAACGCTGGGTATTCTATTCCGTTTCATCGTCGACGCGCATGCTCTACACGATTTTGTACATAATCGCGACGCCAACATGCTTACGCAAGACGCTATCGATTCCGCCTGCACCCCCATTCCCCAACCTCCAACGTTTAAGGACCGTCGACATCGCACGTCAGCCATGACTATCAAGACGCCTCTCGACATCCTTTTTTCATCTCCCTGGAATGATGGGGGCATCATTCTAAGTCCTGCCCACTGTGGAAGGGTAAGTAGACACACCCGTCGACTTCCCCGTTCCGATGCATTTCCTGTGGGGCTGCAAGATATTTGGATATTCATTGAGTATATGTATAGTTTCCTTCTTTCTTTTGTTTATTGTTTAATCATATATCTAATCAACCCCCTCCCCAACTTTGAGACACAGGTAGAAGTCAATGACGTCCTTGAAGGTCTACAAATGCCTCAACATGTCGATCTCTTGGGTTTATCATTTGTCGTGTGTCCTCAAGATTCTCATCAAGATTTGTATGCCCAACTTGAAGGGCTGGGTTTTGGTTTTGGTTTTATTTTCCTTTCTTCGAACACTTTGATTTATTCTTCACACTTCCCTTTGAGAACCAAGATTCCGGCATGTACCCCCTCCCACGGCTAGCTGTTTCTGACTCGACAGGCTGATCTGTCAGATGAGTAGGGTCGAGGGGGCGCACTGGATGGTACTCCGCACTTGCTTGGGCCCCAGGTGACGTCTCATCAATAGAGGGCCTCAGTACTAGTCCCCTCCCTGAGCCATTCCTGACAGTTGAGGCTCTGAGAGGTGGACTCGACGATGCCGGTCCGACAACCACTTGTTCTTGCATTTGTTGAGTGATCTATTTTTATCACCACTTCCTTTTTTGTATATTTCCGCCTCTTTCTTATTTTATTATTCATCTCTCGAGTTCTGATTGGTGCAAGAGTACGCGCGCAATCACATGTGCATATAGTTAGTACTCTCAGCTTGTATATAAGGTGTCCTCCCACCTTTCGAATGGAGCACGTTGCTTCCCCTCTCTCTTCTTGGATTCTGTAAGCTTCCCTTATGACGGCCCATCTTTCCTCAAGATAGCTACACACGACGTGTAGTTTCCAAGTTAAGTATTCTTGTTTCTACGGTTACTGGGCACCACGGCCCTTTTCTTGTTCATTCCTGATTGGACCAACGAGTCCATTGTTTCCTGTACCACGCCCACGTGCGTATTCTCACATCGAGTGCCTTCGGCCTCGATCTCATTGTCTCTCGCCCCTTTCCCACGCGGTTCGATCATCGATCGATCCGATCGCAACGCGTCGTTCACGAACGCGTCCGCTTTGACCCCTTGGCTCTCAGGTTCTTGACTCCTTTCGAGAACTCTCTGTCTCGTCTCTTTTCCCTTTCCACCACGCGTTTGACACTTTTGTCACGCGTTTACCCCCTTCAGCCTTACCTTTGCCAGCGCGACGTGACGACCCGACCGATCGACCTCAAGAGGGCCGAGACCCCGTCCACACCGTTGCTACCTACTACACCCCAAGTGACCATTCAGGCATATGTGGCATGCACAAACAAGGTATATGATCAACTCCAAGCTGGCAACAGGGTCCACCATGTCATGACTGCATTTTCATTGAAAAGGATCCAGAATTGGATGAAATGTGAGGCTTGCATGTTGCACAAGTTCTCCTATTCCTATCCTTTACCACCCATGGTATCCCCTACCCCTGTGCTCTCATTCAGTGGTTCGTCATCATTGGTGATGCCGCATGTAGTGACACAGGGATGTGGATGGTCAAGCCCAAAATGGAGGATGACGGCACTCAAGTTACATCAATTATTCACATTGATTCTATCGTATGAGGAACCCATTTGATTGGGATATATGGCGAGCTGTTCTTGCCCCATGATTTTAGCCATTTTGACTCCCTTGTAGCTTTCAAAGCCTATTATGTTAATAAGTTTATTGATCACCATACAAATGAGATTGCATTCTGAAATGGCTTACTTACAGTATCTGGTGTCTTATGTGTCTTACTACACACCTTGAATTTCAACCAAAGTCTTATAGGATAGGATAGGTGTCTTACATGTCTTACCCCCTTACACACCTTGGACTTCAACCAAAGTCTTACAGTAAACAGAAGTCAGACCAATTGAGGCATTCTAAGACCAATACAAGTGACCAGACAGTAATAAGACAAGTTTAAGACAAGTAAGGGCCATAAGTAATTTGTCATTTTCCTGATGCCTATGAGGATGTCAACTTGGCATCATGTAAGTTCTCCATGATGTTGAGGATCTGTGATAACCCTCCCTGCTTCCCCATGGACAACACTCACTGCCACCTTAGCAACATGCTTTGACAAGTCTGCATCAAGCATCTGGAAGCTTAAACCCAAGAATACCCAATTTGCCCACTATGGTTGGGCATGCCAACTATAGGGTGGCAACACTATGCATGCCCATGTACTTATTCCACTCAGATCTGACAGCCATTTGTCTGGGTAGGCCATCTGCTAACCCTTTTCATGCTGTTAAGTTACTCATACTCTAGTACCAACTTGCTGTAGACAAATTTGCTCACCAACAACACCAGGAACCAGAGTTTGAGCTACAAGATTTCTTCAGGCAGATCCTCTGATTCCTCATTGTCAATTTCCCCCACTCTCTTAAACATGTGATTCCTTCATGTATGCAGTGATCAGGCAGGTCAAAATTTCTGAGCCATCCACAGCTCACTGCAGGATCAACTATTATGAATCCTTGGGTCCTGTCACATTGGTTGGCCTCAATCAAGTAAAATGTGTGGTTGGGCATATTACAGACCATGGCAAGTGGGCAATCACTAGTAAATCACTAGCACAGGTGGATACTGCATTGGGGCTGGATCCAATTGATGGCTTCTGGATGGAAATCATTTTTTTGACTTGGGAAATGTTGACCCTTTATTCATCCCCTGAACATCTGAAATTTGAAAATCACTGTACAAAAACAATCTGTCTGTTGCATGGAATCCATACAATAGTCTTATGTAAAATAATCCCCTGCATTTCATCCTTTCAGGTGAAAATTTGACCCTTGGTTCATCCCCTGAATGTTGGGAAATCATTAGTGATGTGCAAGGCCCAGCTCAAAGCCCTGAAGCCCAGGCTGCAGAGCCCTAGAAGCCCGAGCCGAGCCGGGCCTTTGAAGCGGGCTTGTGGGGCTCAGGGCTCAGCTCAAGCTCAACAAAGCCTGAGCCGAGCCCCCAAGCCGCGGCGTCAGTTCGGGATATACAATATATTTGTCTAGCCAGAAAATGATCACATGACTATAAACAATCTCCCAGATCAATCTATGGTGGTCCTGTACAGTTCTTCAGCCACCATCAAAACCAACAAAAAAAGAAGGTATCACCCAATAACAAGGATACTGTTGTGCGCCATCTCTCTATTACGTCCGATGGCAACAAACATCATTCTATCAGCGCCACTTTGCTCAAGGTGGGTGCTGACATAGACAATTGTTGAGTGGTGGGGAGTATGTATTTCTTCCCCATCATTACATGATTAGGCTGATTATGGTGTAGTGGAACTGTAACCGATATGAAGTCTGGGCATCCCTCACATGCGATGTACTCCCGATCATGGCATCATCAGTTTCCAGCAAACGTGCGTTCTCAATCTGCAGGAATCACCATCAGCAAGCACCATAACCGTCTAAAACTGGACATTGTTGAGGCTTTACAATTCCTCAAGTGTATCTATCGCCACAACCTCCTATTCCATGAAGAACCTAGTACTGAGCTCGAGGCAGAATTAGATGAGTATGAAGACGGTGTTCAGGGTGATGCAGAAAAGGTGGGTTGGGATGAATTGATTTCTGATCTTGCTGATGACGAGGGCTTTGTGGATCATGACGACGACGATGTATATGTGCAAGATGTAGCATAGGGATATAGCATAGAAATGAATGATCTTTCTCCTGCGAGCCCGAGCCGAGCCTTGTGCAAAGGCTTGGCTCAACACCACTGTAAGCCTAAGCCTGGTCAAGCCGAGCCCAAGCCTGGGCTTTTGAGCCGAGCCGGGCCCTGCACATCACTAGAAATCATACATGGAAACCACTCTATCTTTCATATTAAATCCATTACTTAGTCTTAGATGAAAAAAATCCCCTGCATTTCATTCCTTTGTGAGATGAAATTTCATCCCATTATTTTATCATGACTGAATTCCATCCCTTGGATGGTTGAAACTACTGTAGTAACATATTCAATTCGTCAGTCACGGGTCACAAGCCTTTGTGTCAAAACAAAAGGTCATGGAGGTTACAGGTCACAACAACCATCCACGAACTTGGGAGTTGCTTGGGAGAGCCAAAAGCATCCAAAAAAGGCAATTTGGACGTGTTTTTGGCCTAATTTTCGCCCAGGTCACAGAAATTTTCGTGACCTGACGAAAACAACTTTTCGTCAAGTCGGTCACAGGTCACACCACCTGACAAATTGATTGCATTGGTACAGTATAAGGGATGAAAAACCATCCCATATTCATCCACCACCAATTCAGCCATTTTAGGTAGGAAACCAGGGTTTTTGCATTTAAATGGATGAAAATCCTACCCTACCAGGTGCATAGTGCTGGATCCTTCCTTTCCAATACTGCTCAGCTATAGACTTTAATTATAATATAATATCAGGCTAGCTTATCCCTTCCAAAGGTAAGCTTCCTCCTATCTCTCAGTTGATTACAGAAAAATTCAAAATGATAGTCCTGTATAGAAAATTTGAACTCCCAATATGGTACAATGTCCAAATTTCTGTGTTGCTGAATCAGTCCACAGATGGCATGGACCACAGCATCCATGATTTTTGTTCATTGTACAATGTTGGAAGTTAAATTTTATGTCTGTCTTTTTTCTCAGGTGGCCTATCATTTTGGGTTTGGCTGTAAGTTACAAAATTGACAACTTACTTTGTCCAACTGTTATATCAGTATTTGGAGAACACAGGGGGGTATATGGAAGAAGCGAAGAAATTAGTAGAAGATCAGGCTCGAAACTAGCAGGCATTATAAGTAACTATATATCTGTCCTTCCCCTTCCCCTCCTCAGGAATAACTGCCCAAGGGGAGAGCCCACGAGTCTAAGTAGCAGATGACGACCGTCAATTGATAGCCGAGAGCTGATTAAATAAGGAGCGAGCCCAAATGGTATCCGTAGCCCAGGACAGATGGAGGGCATTCTTCCATACATCTATTGGAAAGGACATCAACAGGGGAAACTCAAAAACAATTTGAAGAACTTACACACAGAGACAGGACCAAGGCATGCAGGGTCAACGGTCCGATGAACGGTACAACTGCCCACCGCATTGTACGAAGCGCACACATTATCTGGACTGGCGAATCCGAAGTCTTGGAAGTTGTCCATCACGTTAGATACGAGATCGTCTGAGGATGGAGCATCAATCTTAATTTGTTAGATCGAGAAACGAACCATAGTGCAAACTCACGTGTGTCAAAGATACTGCACTTCACATCCGATTTAGAGCTACACCACGCATTGGCGCCATCTGATAATAGGGAATTGAAAGTATTAATGCTTCTCTGTAGAAGAAAACGATGTTAGTCCAGAGAATGAGGTGGCGGTTAACTATGAGACTCACGGCCAATTTAGCTTGGAGCACACGGCCAACGTTAATCCCAGTCCGTCCTCGATCAAAGGGTGCTACATTGTTAAAAACAAACTGGCGGGCACCAGCACCGTACAGCTTCTCAACGGAATCAAAATACGAGCGCATATCGCGTTGATACAAAGCTGCGCCATCATCGGTCAAATTTTTGTAGGACTTGCTGACATCGTTGACTGCATCTAGTGAGCTTTGCATAAAAGTAATCAGACCGGAGGGACTGACTGCCGAAGGTCACGGCAAAAATGGCGTTGTCTTTAGTCCAAGAATCTCGAGTAAGGAATCGCAGAAAAGAGGTCATTTGGCTTTTAAAATCCGGAGTGGCGCCAGGTATGACAGCGTTGTCGACAGTCGTGGCGCTCACAGCAAGCTGTTCAAGAAACCACGTTAGGAATTTAGATGTCAGCACTTGCGCGACAACGTACATTGATGAGTTGTGTCGTACCAACACCTGGACGTTTGCTTTGATTGACAAGGTTTACAAGCTGCCGAGCCCAGTTTGGGCCAGCGGTCGAGCAGTATTCTCCATGGGGTGCAAGGGGGCTTCTAGTGCCTGTATAACCCTCCGTAGCTGCAACAATAGCGGGTCTCAAAAATGCACTTCTCGATGATGTTGGGCTTACTGTAGCTAGTTATATCCCAGAACGATTAACTAAGTGAGGCCTTCTAGTCATGGGCTCAGTGTGCACTATACCTGTCTCCACTTGACGAAATATCAGCAAAAGCGTTGGATGAAGTCTAAGTGTTGCGCGGCAGCACCTACAATACAAAGATGAATTTTACTTCACTGATGATTGAGGCGAAAGAGAGCCCAATGAAGTAAAGTACTACAGAGAAGCTCCGAAGGAGAAGAGTGGACTTCATGAGTAAATAGCGTCGGACCGAGCCACGACATCCACAGTGGTTGAAAACACGCAACTTATAATGTACGGCAGCTTCAATGTCCCGGAGATAGCGATCGCTCTTGAGTAGTAGTGCGATTCCATTAATGAATTTTGATGTCATATAATAAGTAATGTAGTTCGGTTCTATGACGGTTACTGAATGTTTGAATGTCACTGTGTCCAGACTCCACATTCGCTGGTGGGAGCACGGTGGAGGTCCTAACCTTCGTTTGAATTACCTTCCTGTGGAGGTGCGGCATGGACGCCTGGTAGTAGCAATGCTGAGTTATCCAAAATTGGTCGCTTACTGGGAGTTCTCCGAGTCGCGTACTAGTACTACATATGTACTAGTAGCTTTCCGGCGAGTCCAAAATAGGCTTTTACATGACAAGTGCGGTGATTTACTGAAAGTTAGCGTGGGAAGTCGCAGCATCGTTCAACCAACTTTTTCTCCTCGCTTCCCGTAGTGGCGATTGTGTGGACCGTATTGGCTCTAAAGCGATGAATGGCTTGTAAGTAGGCATCCGAGTTGTGAGGAATCGTCAAAATCGGAGTCTGACTGACGGGGCGGTGACCACCTCCAGTTACCAGAGTGATGCATAATGTATTGTAATTACAAGTAAACAGAGATGCAAAAAAGCTTGTAACTACAAGAGGCCTCTTCCAATGCTGCACCATCCTTCCTTCCATGCACCATCCTCCCCTCCATGCACCACCCTCCCCTCCATGCCACCCTCCCATGCACCATGCACCTCACCATCCTCCCCTTCATGCACCACTGTCCCCCTATTGCACCACTATTTATATGTGTTTATTTTATTTTTTATTTTTTATACTAACTATATCTCGCCGGCGAGTGTACCAGTTAGGTTTGTTAGGGTCCGGTTAGGTCCGGTTAGGGTTCGGGATAGCATAGATGCAGGAACAAGGCTTTAGTGTGCTGACCTGAGATGACCCGGCTTGGGGGACCCCCCGAGCGTAGTGAGGGAGGGGAGGGTCATCGAATGGTCGGCCCTCTTCCTGCGCAACAGGGATTATGTAAGCCAATGCAGTGCGAGTTGCATTGGGAACATATATTGTTTTTCATTTGAGGCCAGAAATTAAATGTCTCGAGACTGAAATATGTAGTGGAGGGGAACTTATGTTGTTTATTCTATTGCGAGATGCTATCATGACAATCTATTTATGGTGTCATGGTGCATCAAATAATTTAGTGTAATGTAGTACATTCATATTGTATCAATTGAGAGATGGTGCAATACTGTAATGTAGTGTATCGATTGAGAGGTGGTGCATTAAATCAAGCTCCTTGTAACTACAAGTATTTTTGCATCTCTGTTTGCTTGTAATTACAAGGCGATGATGCATCAAAATGGCTATTATGGCTGCGGTGACTACATCATATACTTCAAGTTATATAAATCACGGGAGCAACACTACTTGTGGTTTACAGGTACAAATATTTAGTAAGAGAGAGAGCAAAAGTTCCACCAGGGATATCACCTTTTCAGGCAACTTACAGCTGTTTGCATAAAGGATGGCAGTAAAAACCATTTTGATTGACTACAAAATAATTGACTTTGTAGAATTTGGATCATCCAGACATTATGTGGAAGGCTTATGATTGGTTCAAAGTTAAAAGCACATCATCCAAAAATCACATGGACCACCCCAGATCAACAAAATTTTACAAAGTCAATTATTTTGTAGTCAATCAAAAGTGTTTTTACTGCCATCCTTTATGCAAACAGCTGTAAGTAAAACTTTGTCAAAATCTGTGATTTCAGGGTTGGGACCAAAATTCTTGATTTCAGTATTCAGTACTCAGTAACTTGAAGGTAGGATATCCAAACAGTTTTGCTACATTTTGCATCCTGGAATATTGCAAATGAGAGGTGCTGAACATCAATGAATACCAAATGTTTTGCATGGGTTAATGCCTTTCTAATCTCAAGTGTGGTTGCATTGACTTCTATTCCAACTAGAGTATTAGGAAAATGACGTATATGCCTGAAATTAGACTATGAAGAGCCTTGCCATACAGTGATGCCTATCGCAGTTTCTCAAAATGTAAGGCTGGGCCATGAAACGTACCTACAGGATGGGTGAAATTGCAGGTCTGTGTAAACATACCAACACTCTGGAATCAGCAAAAATGGGCTCAAATTTACATGTTATTCATGCTATTTGCCAAGCAGTCCATGATGGGACTGTACATGTTGGACAGGAGGTTTTTGTTGCAGTTGCTTGAAATGACGAATGTGATTACGCACAGCCAGTTCTCCCCATGCCTACTTGCAAGCATGTAGTGTTTGAAGGTCCAGTCTGGTCTGGTCTTTTGCCCTTGAGGGGTCAGACCAAGACCAAGACCAGTCCACATATATCTATATACTGTCTAAGACTGGACTGGACCAGTGCAGACTGGTCTTACATATATATTTCTATCTATATTACTGACCCACCATACCCTATGAGCAGCAGCTCATGAGGCTGGATGAAACCTATGTACTTATTTCTAGCATAACTACATGAAATACGTAGGGTGCTGTTAGTCATGCAACAAAAAGACAAAAAAAAACCAAGGTGCTTGCATGCAAGGGGGGGGTCAGCAGCTTCAAGGGCAATGTGACAGGTAGTTGGGGGGCATGCTGGGGGCTCTCAGGGCTTGCTCTGGTAAGGCTGGGGGCATCACAAGTTGGGGGGGGGGGGGGGGGTTGTCAGCCCAGTCAAAGTGCATGGGATGCAGAGGTGAGCAGGTAGGGGCTGATGAGGGCTGTTCAGACAATGGGGGGGTTTGGGGCTGAGGCAGGGATGGCAGGGGTGGTGTCTGGGACCTGGCATTCAATGGGGGAGGTCCTGGGGAGGTCCTGGGGACAGCAGGGGGTGCAGAAAGCTGGTGGGGGATTAGCAGAAATGGGGGGCACAGGGGGTGAATGGGTGGTAGCGGGAGGCCTGGGGGTGCTGGGGTGGGGCAGCATCATCAAACCCAGCATGGAAGGGGCAGCTGGGCATGCTGGGTGTCGAATGCATGGCTGTTCGGCCATTCTGGGGGGAGCAGGTGGCATGTCTGAGGTAGTGGGGGGGTTGGCAGGGATGAGCTGGAGGCCATCAAGGTCAGGTTTGGCAGTGGCTGGGCTGGGAATGCCATCCAAGGTGTCCATGACATGGCAGCAGCCTTCAGGGCAGTCCTAGGTGAGCTGGAGGTGTAGGGGGTGTGCAGCAGGTCAGCACTGGTGGATGCCATTGTCCTGGGAGTGCCACTGCCAGAACATGGTGTCACCCAGACTCCACCCCACAAGCAGGGGCTCATGGGGCTGGGGCTGGGGCCAGGCAGCATGTTCTATCCTATAAAATGAAAAGTATCCTGAAGTTCACTACCAGGCAGCTGGCAGTCTTCTTCTGGGCCATAGCCCTGCCATCTAGTGTTCGGGAAGTTCGGTCTCAAACCAAGTCAAACTCAGTTTGAACCAAACTGAAACTGGAAATTCAGTTTCGGTTTTGGAAATTCTCAGCCAAACCAAGCAGTTTGGTTTGCAGTTTCTGCCTCAGGTGAGGGGCTGCAAACCATTTCAAATGTGGTTTAAACCGTGTTGTATTATCAATCATGTCAATGTATTATTTACTGATTTTGTCCTCAGATGAGTGCCAAAAACCATTTTGTACAGTATTTATTAACTACATTTACTAATTATGTTATTATAAAACTAATTTACAGGGGAAGCAATGCCCCAGAGGAAGTGGAAAGGTGTAGAAGCAACAAGTATATATACAACACGTTGTTTGGTTGTGTTTGCATTGATGCACATCATGTCGAAGCATCGTGTTCATGTTTGTTTACTGGAACCAAGCATGAGCAAACTTTATGTTTTATATAATAGCTTGCTTCCACACACTTCTGTTTCCCCTGGGGCATTGCTTCCCCCATAGATACTATTCAAAATAAGATATATAGTGTATAATTAGATATATGGTTTGTGGCACTCGTCTGAGTGCCAAAACCTGTAAATAGAATGAAAAAAGCTGGAAAGCAGCTGTCAAACCCTTTGAGACCAAGTTTGAACCAAACCAAACCAAACTTCCCCAACACTACTGCCATTGCACAAGGTATTGGAAGCCACAACCTCGCCACTGCTCATCGAGAATATGATCGATGAAAAATTCCTCTTCCAAGTCAACCAGCACCAGTGGAGGCCATTCCACTTCCTGACCTGAAAATAATTCCTTGTTGTTTTCCATGAATGGCAAAACCTGCAATGTATGAAACATAGTGAAGGTATTCCTCAGATTGGGCAGCTCCAGCGACACTGTTGAGATTTCAGGTGCCATCTCTGTCACCACATAAGGGCCATCATATCGAGGCATAAATTTTGCCACATGTTGTTCACCTTTCTTCTTGTATTCTTGCCTCCTGTGTAATGTAGACCATACAACATAGCCCCCAGGCTAGAAAGGGAAATCATTAGAATAATAATTGTTAACAGATAATGTTGGGATTATGTATACAAGAGTATACAGGCAAGCCAAGGCAGTTAACATGCCTAGGGAATATTGCCAGAATATGCTAAGTCATATTAACACATGTTTAACAGAGGTTAACACATGCAGAGACATATAGGGGAATCCACAGTTAACACATGCTACAGAATTAATCATCCTGCAGCATGTCTATCATAGGATAGGCAAGGTCTAGGACTTACCAAGCCATGATATCATATGTCACTATTATTGACACTGTTATAGGGGATATGACATAGTTATTCCATTATTAACTGGTACAGGGGTCTATTACAGAATACCTCCTTTATATATTAAAGGAGTGCATTACACTATACCTCCTAACTGTGTAGTATAAATATTGCACATCCTGTAGGAGATGATAATAACATTCCTCCCTGTGGCAGACTCCCTCATACACTTATCTTTGACTTAAACTCAACACCTCAAAAACCTCGTCCTCATCTTGTGCTCAACTTCCTGATTCCAATAGATAATGATTGAGAGATCTTTGTGCACAGTAAATTATCCTGTGCTTCCTTCATATCTAACTGCAGTCTTTCAATCACGGTTGTAGCCTGGATGTCCTCCACCACTCCATCCTTGCCTCATACTAGTGGGGGGATAACACATGGGCTCCAACCCATATGCAGCTGGAATGGCAAGAATCCAGTAGATGTGTTCGATGAGTTCATGATGTTGAACCGTACTTGTGGTAATGCTCATCGCCATCCAGTTTGGCTCTGTTCGACATGGTATCATAGACATTGATTGATCATCTTGTTTGAACACTCACTAGCACTGTCAGACTGAGGGTGGTATGCTGTCAACATCTTCAGCTTCACTCCTGTAAGTCTGTGGAGAGCCAGCCAGAATTTGGACATGAATAGTTTGTCCCAATCCAAAACAATCTCCAAAGGTAATCCATTTTCACAGTACCATTCATCAAAGAAGATAACTGACAAGTCCTCTGCAGAGATATCCATTTGGGTGGCCACAATCTGGATGTCGCTGTTCAGATGGTCAGTAAACATCACAATACTGTCGCAACCACCATCATCTTTGGGCAGAGGGCCAATAAAATCCATCACCACTGAGTCTCTGTGCTGATCCAGGATAGGTAAAGGATGTAAGGGACCCAATGGGTGTTTTGTAGTAGGTTTATTCCTCTGGCAGTCCGCTCAAGCAGGCAAATAAGCTTCCTCCAAGTCTTGTTGCATATTTGGCCAATAAAAAGACTCTTGTAAGTTGCCATAAGATTTTTCAAACGCAAAATGTCCCAGTACATCGTGGGCCAGGTGGAAGAGACTCTCGCAGACATCACATATGTGGGGAATGATCAGTCGACTCCCCACATATAATAGACCATTACCCTCCATAATAAAGTGTGGTAGGAATGGTGCACTCTTAATGTGCTTGCACCATGGATCCCCTTGGTATCCAGCCAAGATCCTATCACACAATTCACAGTCTGCCCCAATCAATAATGTAGCAGCCATGGGCTCCCCATCTGGTACCCTCATGGGCGGTAATGTCTCCCGGCATGCCAATATGTGTGCTGCACTGTGTGTGCTGTCTTCTGTCACAAAAACCATTGCCATGGCCTTCATTGGCTCAAGAGGGTAAGGTCCAGATGCACTTATTTCAGCCTCAAACAAAGTCCTCAATAATGCATCCATGACACAATTATCTTCCCCTTTGATGTACACAATCTTGCAGTCATACTGGGACATGAATTCCATCCAGCATGCCTGTTGTCCACTCAAATCTTGCTGTGTATCAAAGTTCTCTAGGGTCTTTTGGTCTGTATAAATATAGAAAGTGGTCCCTAGGAGGTCCAACTGCCATCTCTGTAGGGATCATATGATTGCAAGCACCTCCTTCTCATGAATGGGGTAGTTCAATTCCATGCCCTTGAAGGTCATCAAGTCGAATGCCACCAGCCGTGCAGATTCCCAAGACAAGCCAAAAGAAAGTACTGCCCCCAACTGGTAATTGCTTGTGTTGGTGCAGTAGAGTGATCTGAGTGTTGGGGGGTTCTAGTTCCGGTCATTGAGGCCTTCAAGGTGCAGATACGCGAAGTCTGGGAAAGTGAGCAAACACAAGTTCATGAGGGGAAATGGTGAAAGTGTGGCCATAAGTGGTGATCAACTGATTTTGTCACTGTAGACAACTATGAGAGGTTGTTGAAGAATGTAAAGGGGTGGTGCAGAAGAGGAAGATCAGGCAAATGACCAGACAACCTCTGGTTTAAGAAACAGAAGACCTAGGTTGTCAAGCCCCAATTCTTGAGGGTTATGACAAGTAAAGTGTCAGTGTTAAGAACTTAGTAATACTTTTACTACACCTTTTTGTGTAGTGAACTCAGGATTCTTTAGTAGTGACTGAACTCTTGAGGGAGTGCTCGAAAATGAGGGACAAAAGTCTGGTGTTGCATTCAAAAGGTGGCAGGTCACCTAAATACAAGTCGTACAAGAAGAACAGACCATACACATACTCTTGTGCCGGTCTGACTGCAGATCAACAATTTGGACTAATGAAATCATGAGGATCATTGTTATACATGTGATACCAAAAAGCTCTAAAGGAACAGATAACCAAGGCTGCATACTGATGCATTCCAAAAACAGGGGACTAGGCAATGGCTCAGGGAGTTGTCACTGGCCCAGGAGTCTTAATGATGTGCATTGCCTGCCCCTTCAAGCATGAGACTTGCTGAGTCGCAACTCTCAACCCTATGTCCCAGAACCCCAATCCCAGAGATACACCCATATGGTAGAGAAAAGATCCATAACACCTGAAGAAGTACATCAAATGTCAACAAGATAAATGAAAAATATGAAAGTGAAGTCCAAGTTGCCAAAATCCTTTGATCAAGATGCCTTCTCTTGGGTAATCACTCTGTAGTGGGCACTGAAGGTCTTGCCTTGTAACTTGGTTATTGCAGCTGTTTTCATAGTGAATAAAGAAGCTTGAATCAACTAAATAGAATATCGATTGTCAGTATTCGATGCACAGAAGAGAATTTTGGATCAATTGATGGAAGTAGTGACTTATCAACATGTCAGCATTTGAACACATATCTGACCTAAGCAAACATCAGTAAATACTCCAGTTAAGAATCTGTTCCCAACTGTAAGGTCTATGAGGAGCGGTCATAGCCCTACAACATTGGTGGTCACAAACATTTTTATCTTAGGCATCAACTCATAATCAATTGTTGTCAGGCATTCCCTGCTCATTACCACCTTCTTGATCTTCACAAATGCCTCTTTGTGTCATGGCAACCAAGGGGGAAAATCTTTGTTGCAATCCTTGGTCATCAACTCTGTCAGGACTCAGCACTCATGTATGTTCTGTAATGTTTGGCAGGAAATGTGCAATGTATTTTACCAACCCACAGAATTGTCAAACCTGGGTTGCAGTTTGTGGCTGTGGCCAGTTCATGATATGTTCCACCTTATCTGAATTGGCCTCTATACCTCAAGTTGAGATGTGGTGGCCAAGGAAAAGGATTTCTGTCTGGAAGAGACAGGTATTTTTCAGGTTGCAGTACAGGTTAGCCTCATGGAGAGCAGTCAAGATTGTCCTGACATTGCAGCAATGTTCCTCCAACAAATTTGACCAGATCACAATATTGTCTAGATAGATATGGCATATCTTTCCAATCCAAGGTTGCAGGGCAGCCATCACTCATCGCTGGTGGATAGTGGGCACATTCTTTAGGCCCATTGGCATAACATTCCACTCAAAAAGCCCAAATGGAGTAGTTGCTGTGGTCAATGTGATGTCATCCGGATGCATTTGTTTGGAAAAAGCTATTTGTTATGTCAATTGTTGCCCATATGTGGCCTTTTGCACAATTGTTCAGAATGTCATCAATTCATGGCAGCAGGTGTGAATCAGTCACAGTGTTTTTGTTTAGCTGCCAGAAGTTGTTAACCCAATGAGGGAGAACTGTAGGGTCTGCCTTGGGGATGATAAAGGCAGGCAAAGCATGTGGCAACAATGATGGTTGGATATGTCTGGCATCAAGATGTTGTTGGATCAGTGTTTGCCACACCTCCCTGAATTTATGTGGACAAGAGTAAGTCCTGGATTTGATGGTCTGTTCCGCATTCTTCAACTTAATTCTTGCTGTAATGTTCTCCGGTAGGCTCTTCACATGAGGGATTGGCTCGAACACGTCCTTAAACTCCTCAAGCAACTCTTTCTCAGTTTTCTTGAGTTTTTCCTCTGCACTCAACTGCTCGATTTGAGTTTTTACCAATCCGGCCACATCCAGAGGCTTAATCACCTCTGGTATGCATCTACCAGCCTCCAGCCTCTTATGACACACCTCAATCAGTTCAGTGTGGCATGTCTTTAACTTTTCTTTAACATCTCTCTTCATGGCCTTTCCGGCCCCTGCAATGAACAAACACTTTCAGTGTCTAAACACAGGTGGGTTCAACAGGTCATAATTGTTTTGAACCATTTGGTTTCTGGCAGAATATCTGAAACTGAAACTGAAACTGATTGAAATGGTTTCAATTGGTTTGGAGCAGTTCGAATGCAGTTTGAAACGGTTTCGCAAGCCATCTATTTAATTTTATAGTGCTTAGAGGTTTCAGCCTCTAGGTGAGAGCCGCAAACCATTTCTAATTGTACATACTAGCTACAACTACTAATCAACTTATTTTACTACTAAATTATGGGGGAAGTGATGCCCCAGAGGAAGGGGAAGTGTGTAGAAGCAATGACTATATATACAACATGTTGTTTGGTTGTGTTTGTATGAACGCGTCGCGTTGACGTGTCGCGTTCATGTTCGTTTACTGGAACCAAATAGTGACAAACATTGTTGGGTATATAATGCCCCTTGTTCTACACCTTTCCCTTTCCTCTGGGGCATCACTTCCCCCATAAGTAAAGTAGAAATAAGTTAAATACATTCTTTAGTTGATAAATTATGTACAAAATGGTTTGCGGCACTCACCTAGAGGCCGGAACTTAATATAGTTTGATACTTCCCTTGACAACACAATGCGGTTCAAACCGCATTTGAAACCGTTTGCAGCCCTCAACTGAGGCCGAAACCGCAAACCAAACCACTTGGTTTCACCCAGAATTCTCCAAACCGAAACTGAAATTTGCAGTTTTGGTTCAGTTCAAACCGAGTTTGGATCGGTTTGAAACTGAACTTCCCCAACACTACTTGTCACAAGCAGCCTCCACAAGCTCTTTGGTCTTCCAGAGTTTAGACCTACTACAGAGGTCTGTATCAAGAAGACTATCCAGTAGGTGGAGGGAGTTGTCAGAGAAGTGGTAGTCCATCCCATGCAGCACAATATTCATGTGATGAATGTCATTCAACCAACTGGAGAAGTTATCTGATAGCTTCAGGTGCATGTTGCAGATATGGGAGTGTAAATCATCATCCCAGTTTTTGGGTAAGAACTCCTTCCTCAGCTCTTTAAGGAATTTGGTGAACATCAGGGCAATGAGGTCCTCACAGTGCATCACAATCCAATCACATGCCTGCATATCCTTGAGTCTGGGCAGGACTGTGGCAATGTGGTTGGCATCTTCAATCTTCTTGTTAGCAGAGAAGAAGTCTTTGCAACACATTTCCCACTGCCTCATAACCAGGGGAGAAATCTCCCCCAGCATGAGCAGCAGAATCTTCTTTGGTTCTGCATGCATACATTTGGCTGGTGCATTGGAGGATGTCATACTGTGGATTAGGGATGATACGGAGGGGCAGACAGAGGACAATGAATCTGTATCTGAGTCAGAGTCTACCTGTGTCACTGTATGCATAGTATTTCATCACCTCTTGGCAGCATTGGCATCTGGGAAGCCATGGGTTCAGAGGGTTGGCAATTGACATAAAAGCCATGGGGGTGGTCTCTCTGTCAGTTCCTAATGAGGAGAGGGAGGATGATGATCTGGGTGTGTTTGTGACAGTGTTGGGAACAGCTATTGCACAGCTATGTGTGAGTGGCAGGTTGGGCAGGTGCAGTGCTCAACAACAGAAGTCAGCAGTTGCTGTATGGCGTGTACAGTTTGGTGTGGTTTTTATACAGAGAACATCATTCAAAAAAAAAGTGTAACCCTGGCATGGTCCAGGGTTCACTACAAGACAAGACAGTGAGGTTGACAATGAAAGAACAGGCTCAATGTATCTATATTGAATGAGAGAGGGACATTTAGCTAGAAGAAAAAGGGTCATGATGGTAAGAGAGAGAGATAAGGAATCGTGACACATGTGGGGTGATGTTCATAAGTAAATGCTGTCAACAATGGTAAGTGTGCTTACACTTAACCAGTTAAGATCAGTCTTGGGTGGTGTTGGAGTGAGTTGGTTTAACACATGAGAATGTACTAGATAATCTTGCTTACTCATCATAATCTATATTTGGAAGTCCTACTTACAGTCTCAAGAATAGTAGAATGTACTAGTAAAAAGTTAAGTAGTATAAAAGCTGGACATTAGTAGAGTACTAAATTAATTCTGTTTACCCACTGCATGAGACCTTGCTGTCATTAGGTTATGGGCCCTGCAAGGTCATAAAGAACAGATGATTATCTTACTCTGCATTCACCCTCATCAATCTTTGATCATATCAATACCAAATCAGTATGTTGGAAGAATCATCATACACATCAGGATCATACCGGATGGAGTTACTGAAGGCCCAAAATTGGATGCCATGGAAGTGAAGGATGCTTGCCATGCTCTGGGACCTCAGACTGGAGAAATATATTGCAAAGGATGCAAAAGCTCCAGAATCAGCACATAAAGCCAATCTGACAACTGCAGAACTAGAGGAGCAGAAGAAATGGAGGGTGTAAGGGGAACCCTCAACCTATACCTGCTATGTGAACCCTCCTACACCTTTGCAAAACCATTTATGACCTCGCGAAACCCATCACGACTTTGTGAAGCCCATTGCAACTTCGCACACTTGTTCACAACTTCACAAACATGTTCACACCCATTCACATGACACTGCCCTGATCGGACACCTTACTCCCTTGCTTGTACATTTCATATGTTATTTATATTAGTCATACTCTTCTCTATTTTGTTATATTAGTGTTTCTGTTGACATTCTGATGGACATTTCCTACTTTAGACATATTTCATATTCCCCCTCATGATACTCCTATCCTCCATTTTGTTCTCAGCTGTTGGTTGCTAGGTTCCTTTTCCCTTATGTAGTTGCCCTTCGCTTGGGGAGTCCTTAGAGTTTTCTCTTTGGATCCCCCTTGCAAGGTATGCATGCCTCAGTTGTATCATACTTCATCTAATAAACTTTGGATCCCCCTTGCAAGTGCTTGAGCTTCGTGCTAGGCCATAAGGTTGCCCTTACAGAGGGATGGTGATGTGAAAGTGTGTATGCATATTGAGTTAGTGATTGGCAATGCAGAAATGATCCACATCAGTGGCACTGACAGCACAAGAGAAATGTGGGATCAGCTCACTATAGGGAAGTGCACAGGTAACCCATGGGGACTTTTGGATGTACCCATACCTGTACCAGTGTCTACCCGTACTGTCATATCCCATGCAAGCACCCCTCGGAACTCTGCCTCGGAACTCCGACGGAACTCCGTAGGAACTCCGAGTATTTCAAATTCCTCATTTCAAATTACCTCTCCTGTTTTACTTACATCACATCATCCGTAGTTTACTCAAGTCTGTTCTTCATCATAGATATCATCACGAAATTTGTACTCGGAACTCCGCAAAACTCCGCCGCAGCTACACCGAGTACTAGCCTTAGTATTACATACTTTGTATTCTGGAGTTCAAATATACTGTTAAGAACTGATCCTAAGGCGCGGGAAATCGGCGGAGTCCGGCGGAGTTCCGATGTACGATGTGGACTTGGCTTCAACCTTTAAGAGGTTGCGCCCTTCTCTACGCTCGGTGTCCAATTTGCAAGGAACTGAATAGGGGTCGAAATTATCGGTGTCCACAGCGGAGGTCTGTCGGAGGTCCGTGCAGATGTCCAGTTAATGCTTCACAAAGTCTAATGGTGGTACGAGGTTAAAGACGGAGGAGGAATTAATGATTTCGGAAGTCCATGGAAAGTCCGTGGCATGTATTGGATATTGATGAGGGCAATAGAAAGGTTATTATCAGAGGTAAGAGCGGGGTTTTGCGGAGGTCCCGTGGGGGTTTGGAAGTGCAACGATAAGTGGTCGATAGGATTGGGGAAGGGATAAGAATGTTGAACACAAAAAATCGAAGGTGCACGGAAACTCCGACGCACTTTCCGAGGGTTGACCCGGCTCGAGGGTAAGAGGGTTAGCTCCCAATAAATGGTATAGCATTACCCAAGGGTGTTAACAGTGCTAGACCTCTATACTCAGAAGTCTGGAAAGTTATTTGACCATAGGGCTAACCAATCAACGGATTGTAATTGCCTAAGCCAAAAAGTCCAAAAGACGGAAGAGCAGGAAGAGTAAAGCCAGGTGACAAAGGTGATGCATTGACTCGCCAGTACCACAATGTTACTTGTTGCATTAAAATGCCGGTAAAAGCGGCGGAGTCCGATCGGAGGTATAGACGAATCTAATAATGAGGAGAGCCGCAGTCAGAAAGGGTGATCATAGACGGATAATAAATAGTCATAAGAGGGATAGGAAGTGTATAAGAACAGCGGGGTTGCGGCGGATCTCCGAAAAATGCACGTTGGTAATAATGCAACCAGTAAGTATGTGCTGGAGGGACCAGTGAGGGGATCAATGTTGTGAGTCTGCGGAGGCCGCCGAAAAGTCCGTGGGTTCCCCGGGGTTAATAATAGCTGTAGCACGAGCCTTAGCTTTTGCTGCCTTGCTACAATCCCTAGCTTCATGTCCGGCAATCCCACAGTAAAGGCATAAGCCTTCCCTGTAACGGCGGGCTCGTTCATCTCCAGTAAGCTTTCCATCTTTCCCTAGCTTGTTGGGAATGGAAGGTGCTATGTCACCAGAGTTGTCATTGTGAATAGTAGGTTCAGGGGTCGTATTGGAAGCGGCGGAGTCGGCGGAGTTAGCGGAGGTAGCGGATATTCCGTTGGAATAGGATGAGTAATCTGATGCATCAGTGTCTGACTTACTGTCAGTGGTATCCTCGTCCTTTTGCATCCAATAAACTTCATCGGCATCCTGGGCCTTGAGATGGAGGAATTGCAGGGATGTTGGCTTGCCTCCTCGGAGGACTTCAGTGCGGAGTCGGAGCGGAAGTCCGCGGAAATACGCTTCACGGAGTGCTGAATCATTCCAATCAACTCTAGCAGCTAATTTCCAAAATGTGACGTTGTATGTGATGATGTGTGAGGACTCCTTCATCTTGAGAGCAAAAAGGGATTTCTCGGCATCTCCGAGAGGGTCATGTGGGCCAAAATTGGTTTCAAGTTCATTGATGAATGCTTCAAAATTCCACATCCAATGGGAACTATTGCTGATGTCCATAAGACCTGGTTCAAACCAACCAAGGGCAGAGCCTTTGAGGTAAGATAGAATGAATAAGATCTTTTTTTCATCAGAGGAAAAAAGCGCAGGTTGATCACGGAAATGGAGGTTACATGAAATGAGAAAATCTCGGAGTTTGCAGGGGTCTGATCCATCAAATGTATCAGGTACTCGGACCTTGATTTTCTTATTCTGGGATTGACTTGAAGTCCGGATACTTTCTGCAAGTTTGTAAAGGACATTAAGAAATTGTTAGGCTCGGAGCCCGTGGCGGAGTCCGAAAAATGGTCAGGGTTATTGTCTGGATCATTACCATCAGGATCATGGTTACCAGAACGATTGTTCACGGAAATTCCGCGGGGAATGGGCAATGTTGTAGAGGGTGAATTTTCGGAGTTTTGGGTATTGATAAGACCAATTCCTGGGGGGATGCTGGATGATCTAGGAGTGGTAGCAAAGGTTGAAATGGATTGTTGACCAAAAGATGATGAATGCCTAGATGGACGACGTATCACTTGAAGTCTGCTACGAGTGTGCATGGTCTGGGAGTAGGATAATTAGAATGAGGGTTGTCGTAAGGAGCGTAAGAATACGTATGTGTCACCTTTGCTTATAATTTACTTACCAAAACCCTGCACCATTTTATGATCTACATTCACCCTCCTTATGACCATTTACCTTTACATTTTACTACAACCCCACCATTCCTTTCATACCTTTCCCAACCCATCACTGGCAGTATATGGCCTCGAGGGCTCGGCCCAAAGGGGGAAATACTGTCATATCCCATGCAAGCACCCCTCGGAACTCTGCCTCGGAACTCCGACGGAACTCCGTAGGAACTCCGAGTATTTCAAATTCCTCATTTCAAATTACCTCTCCTGTTTTACTTACATCACATCTTCCGTAGTTTACTCAAGTCTGTTCTTCATCATAGATATCATCACGAAATTTGTACTCGGAACTCCGCAAAACTCCGCCGCAGCTACACCGAGTACTAGCCTTAGTATAAAACTACTTTACATACTTTGTATTCTGGAGTTCAAATATTAGTTGTTATCAACTTATCATTTGTCAACTTTAAAACCTCGAACTTCTATCTTAATCTTCGGACCTCCGGACCTCTGCTTCATTCCTGTCCCTTACTTCAGACTTCCTAATCGGAACTCCGCTTTTGCACCTTTTCCTTACCTCGGACTTCCGCACGGACTTCCGGACTTTTCAGTTCCTTGCAAATTGGACACCGAGCGTAGAGAAGGGCACAACCTCTTAAAGGTTGAAGCCAAGTCCACATCATACATCGGAACTCCGCCGGACTCCGCCGATTTCCCGCGCCTTAGGATCAGTTCTTAACATATACCTGCAACCCACAGGTCACAAGTCATGGGTCACAACGGGTATGGGTAGACCCCCATCTCCTGTTGTGTAACACCTCCTGCATAGGCCATGACAATGATGACAACACACAACACTATGTTGTTACCATCATTGTTGCAGCCTTGCATTTGTTACATACATTTAAGTTTTTAACTAATGGTTTCGGCACTCAGATGAGTGCCAACAACCTTTTTAATTACTTATGTATGAGGTGTATGGACTAACTAACTTAATATATATAACTTACAGGGGAAGCAATGCCCCAGAGGAAGGGAAATCTTGTGGAAGCAACACCATATATACCAGAAAATGTTTATTACTATTTGGTTCTAGTAAATGAACACAAATGTGACACATTGTTTACTGAACTAAGTTGATGTTTACTAGTACATCTCGTTTGGTTTCACTTTTCTGAATGTGATGTGTCATTTATTGAAAGAAGTTGATAATTAATACTAGTATATAGTTGAAGTAAATGAATGCAACACATAAACAAGTTGCGTTCGCGTTTACTGAAACCAAACAATAGCAAACATCAACTTCTTTTAGCAAACGATGTGTCATGTTCGCATTCATTTACTGGTAAATAATATGTCAACATGATCAATAATACAATGCAGTTCAAACTGCATTTGAAATGGTTTGCAGCTCTCACCTGAGGCTGAAACCGCAAACCAAACTGCTTGGTTTCTCTGAGAATTTCCCAAACTGAAACCAAATTTCCGGTTTCAGTTCTTGGTTTGGGACCAAACTTCCCCAACACTATTAGGTGGTCTTAATTTTAATAAAATGGTGATGGACCAAAGACTGGACCATGGTTATGGTCTTCATCAGTCTTGATATTTTCCAGTCTTGATTGGTTAAGGTCTGTTGGGATCAGGTCACTGAGAGTGAGTGGAAGATCACACAGAGGAAGGATGAGGACAAGAGAAAGGGGGATTGTCTATTCTGCTCCTGTCATATGTAGCATATATATACTACAATGCATATAGGAGGTATAGTATAATGTCCATAGGAGCTTCACTGTAATGATATCATAGTGACCTCATAGTCCCCTATATAATTCCCCAGATAGATTTGTCTATCATTGTATATTATAGGGGGATCCCTGGATAGCATAGGAGATAGCCTTGGCTCCCTTGGCCTGTCTGTCCCTATAGAGATGATAGGAGGCTGTGGCTGTATTCCTTACTACCACTGGTAGACTTGACCCTAGACTGTATCCCAACAAGGTCCAGTCCATTCTCAGTCTTTTTCCAGTCTTGTAACTGGACCTCCAAACACTACTCACATGCTCCTATGTTGATTCAATAATTGAACAGAATACTCACCTCTCCATACTTCAGTATACACCTTTCTGTGGAATCAATGGAGCTCTTGAGCCATGACTGCAAGGTGGATGAGTCCAGCAGCTTCATCACCCAGTAATCAAGTACATCAGCCAAAGCTTCAATCCCCTGTCCTTGTTGTGTGATATAAAAGATCCCAGAATCATCCCTCAGCAGAAACTGCTGCAATGTGACTTTGAGCTCTTGATTTACAGCACCTTCTTCAAGTTTGCTGACATCTTGGACCCATTCATTGTCAACTGAAAAAGTCAACAGTTGGTTGATTTTTGCATCCTGGTCTACTGTCTCCACAAGTGGAAGAGTCTGAGGGAGAGCCTGGAGATATAGCTTGAGCTGCTTGAATTTGCCCAAGCTCATCAGATACATGGGGGGTAACAAATGCCATGAAATTTCAAACTAGTCTATCAAAACAAAACAAAAATGTCACTGATGAGGCCACAGCTCAGTTGAGGTCATTCCCAGCAAATTTGCCCTAATTCGCACCCATATATTTGACCTATCAGGTAGTCGACAAATTAGCTGCCAATTAGCCGGGCTAATTTGCAACTGCAATTTTCGAACATCTGTTTCCTGCCACACTAGTAGGCATGTTATTTGGTAGCATTGCTCAGATTGTTTAGATTTGTAATAATTCTTTTTTTGGGAAATGTCATACTATGGGGGGTGTGTTCACTCCTCAGCGGTGGTAAAACACTTGTGGCATCATGCAAATACATGGAGACTCTAGTGTACTGTGTGATGGGCACTATAGCATAATAGATGAATAAAAAATTACGAATGCATAGGAATAAAAACGTGAAACATGAGCTCAGGCTCTACATTCCTTGTTTCGAAAGGGGGTCGCTCAGCATCATAGCGATTATTGATCAAGCTTCAAGCCTTGTCTTCTGCCGCGACCCATATCGTAGTAGAGCCCACACTATGGCTGTAATTTTCCCGAGCTGCCCTAATACGGGCGGTCAACGGCGGCAGGAAACTCCCCATGAATGCATGCTATCTTCAGTATTTCAACCCGCACATGTAATTCACGAATCTTGTAAATCAGATGGCCATGCTAAACCTACCAGAGAATGAGTTTTGCATGTTTTGCATGATATTCATCATTTTATTGTGGTAATCCATCTGGTTTGCCACCGCGTCTTGCTTGGCTTTCGCTTGTAACAACGTTGCAGAGTCTGCCAGCTTGTCCATAGTCCTTTTATCCGGAAGGTCAGGCAGCACATTTCGCGGCAATTCTCCCCATCCTTTGTACTGGGATAGACCGTACTTCTTCACCATGAGGCCCAACGTCTGCCATCGGGTTGAAGGGTCACGTAACATTTCGATGGTGGCGAGATGAAGGAACCCCTTCCGCGTTAGGAGTGGCACCGACGTGGGTGAGGAGGGTGCGAGGGATGACATAGTTTGGTTGAAGATGTGAGTGGTACTAGCTTGCGGCACCTGCGCACGTGCCCCGGGCACATAATCAATGGACAAGATGTCGTACAATTCCTTAAGCATTTTGTCTGCCATGTTTTTTGACATGAAGCACGCATGAAGCATTGATTTCCCTACATCAAATCACATGAGCAGCATGTAGTAGGAAGTTATTTTCCCAACACCTACAAATGTTAGCCTTAAGCGGGCAGCCCAAGTCCTCCAGGAAGCTGGAAGTTACTTCGGGGAGGAGAAGTCCGGAGTTCGAAGAATCGAGGAACGTGAAGAGGTTGTCCATCAGAGTAGTAAACATCAGGGTAGGTTTCATATTGGCGTCGAAAAATGGCTTCCACCGCGAGTCTGAAGTAGAGCGGTATGCTTGCCAGTGGCCATCTTGCTCTGGATGGAAAGTTTCAGAGTGCAAAATACGGAGGCAAGCGGGTTGGAGTATGGGACTGTCAAATTCAGTGCGGATGGGATCTTCTGAATTACTCGAAATCAAGAAACGGAGGGGAAGTCGGTGAGTTCTGATGACACTGGCAATGGAACGCAGGACATCACATTGATCCGCATGCATTTTGCACTCGTCTAATCCATCTATAATCACCAGGAAAGGAAGCCTATAGAACATGTTCATGACGCCTAATTTGCGTTGCATCGAGGTGAATGGATCGATGATCAATTTCTGCAACTGATTCAGAAGAGATTTCTGACAAATGGCAGGGTCATCTTTAACCGCCTCCCCGATTTTCTTCCGAAGCGCCGGTATCGATATAGCAATCTGATATGCAATTGTCGCCCATAAAACTCTTGCAGTGTCGCAACCAGGCTTGTCGTGGGAGAAGAAGAAGCTTGCTGCAAGCTCATTGCTTTTCGCACTGCGCTGCGCCACGGTGTGTGTGATGGCAGACTTGCCAACGCCAGGCGGTCCATGAAGCCAGAGAACGGAGTTACTAGGTTCGCCACCTCCTTCAATCCACTCGAAAATACGGTTCAGGACTTGTTTTTGCGCTTCAGGATGGTGTCCTGGCGGTGAGCGATGCTCGGCAGAATCATGGACAGCTGCAAGAGACTCGGAGATATCGTTCTTCAACTCTGTAATGCCTATACGTGTACTAGCCTTTAGCTGCCAACGTCAATCTTGCAGTATTCCATACCTGTATCAGGAGTCGATTGGATGTTGTAGGCAATGAAATTTCTTTGAACATCTGTGAAGACACCACCATTGACTATGACACCTTGAGCATTCGAAAAGGTAGGCATGGTTCGGACAAGTTTGAATGTGCACTACAGGAGGTGACGTTGTAGTGCCAACACGTCTCCCAGTGCTCGCAAGTCGCAACGTGCGGCCGAATGTTCAGCTTGTCGAGAGTTGCGGTCAACTTGAGTACCAAATGGTACTACATTGTAATAAGCACCTGGTAACCACCTGTCACTCGGACAAGGCACTGCCAATGACTGGATCGCCGATGAAAAGTGGGTGATGTAGGTTTCCGTGGGTCATTACCTCAGCATTCTGCCAAAAGAGTACCGAATCCTTAGGTAATGTATTATGTCCTAGATGCCAAGAGAGCACAAAACGGGGGAAAACTATTCAGAAACCCCAGGGTGGTTTGAGGAACCCCTGGCATACTGGGTCTGAATTCTCCCAGGGAGTCTGAATTTCAATTTTCTTATTTTATTGTCTTGCACTATCCCTCCGGAGTTTTACGGGATTTCATCGCACAGTACTCGTGCATGTACATATGATTTTACTAAGGAATACAAATTGTAGAAGCAGTCGAGAAATAGTAGCTGGAGTGATCAGTCAGTGATTTTGATGTAAGTACCTTGCTCACAACTTCATACTCCACTCCGAGGGCTCAGAAAAAAATTCGAGGCTATCTATACTGAAATAAAACACAGGCACATACCCACTTTTAGTCCCCGGTGCAGTGCGCCTGTGCTTTGGAGGAAGGAAAGGAAGCGTGACAAAACATGTTGAGATTCAAGCTCCGCCATAAACATATTGACGTGTTTTTGTATTGCATGCCTGCTACATGCCAGAGTGCACACGCGATGAGACCGAGGAACTGCTCAAAGAGGGCTGCCGCCGCCTTATCCATGAGAAGCACAATGGCATTAAGATTAATGTCAAACAGACAGCTTGTGATCTCGGTGTTCCTTATACTACTCCTTGGGCTCGCTTTCTTAACATCCACAAGCCTGCTCGAGAAGCTCACACATCTCAACAATTCCTAGTTGCTGTCGTTTTGCGTGCTATGTGGCTGTTGACGAAGCGGAGAACAAATCCGATTGTGACAAAGTGTGACAAAAGAGACAAAATCTCTTCTCCCCTCCCAAGCACAGGCACACTGCACTGGGTACTTAAAGTGGGTATGTGGCTGCATTTCAGTTTAGTATAGGTATCCTGAGATTTTTTTCTGAGCCCTCAGAGTGGAGTATGACATTGTGAGCAAGGTACTTACATCAAAATCACTGACTAATCACTCCAGCTACTATTTCTCGACTGCTTCTACAATTTGTATTCCTTAGTAAAATCATATGTACATGCACGAGTACTGTGCGATGAAATCCCGTAAAACTCCGGAGGGATAGTGCAAGACAATAAAATAAGAAAATTGAAATTCAGACTCCCTGGGAGAATTCAGACCTGTTGGGCACCATAGGATGGTCAAATTGAGTTCTCGGTGTGTTAAGGTGAGAGCCTCAACTACTCAGTACAAGTATCGAGTTCATTAACAACGAGGCTTTTGTCGCTAAGTTATATCACGCTAAGTCAGAGGCTTTCTGGCTTAGGTCAAGTCGCGCGTTCGAGAGCAGTTCTAAGGCTGTATATTGCCTAAGGTCAAGCTAAGGAGCCTTGACCTTTGTCTACTACAGTTTATATAGGTGTTTACTTGGCTACGTGTGTCATATCCCATGCAAGCCTGCGACGGATCTCCGGCGGATCACCGACGGAGCCACCGTCATATCAAAAGACTATTTCAAATTGTATTTCAAATTACTCCTGTTTTGTTTATATCACATATCTATCATTGCTGATCATCTTACTTACTGCGTACTTGGTACTCCGTTGATCCCGCCGTAGTTACCCCGGTTACTTACTTACTATAAAACTTAGTATAACGTCACTTGTAACTTCAGTTTGATAATTGTATTGTTATCTCCACAACTCTCTCACATCTAAAGTCCTCGCTCTCTCTTAACTTCCGGAACTCCGCCGGACCTCCGCTCTCATTACCGTCACCTTGTAAATTGGACATTGGGCATAGAGAAGGGTGCAATCCCTTTTAGATTGAAGCCAAGTCCAGTGCCACCACGGAACTCCGTCGGAACTCCGTCATAACCCCGCCTACGAGATCAGTTCGTAACAACGTGTCAAATATGTGTCTACACATATTGTAAGAGTCAGTAAGCTATCTATGGATGCAAAGCTGTAGAGTACGATGTAAGCAGACAGCTATCTACTCAGTGTCTAATAGAAAAGGGAATATGGGTGCTGCCCGACGAGTCAGAGATAAAGGAACGAGTCATGTAAGCACTGCCGCGATGAGGAAGGAAATAGATGTAAAAGGAAATCATAACACGGTGAGCAGAATGATCACAGTGATAGCGCTGACTGATTAGTCAACTTTGAACTAGTCACATGTCATTGCTGTCAAACAATCGGCACATGTCGTTTCTGTCAAAACAACTCATTGATACCTGCATCCATCACTCTTCATCATTCCATGCTCTCAACAACAAATCAAAGTCAACTTTCCCTCCAATTACATGCCCATTGTTTGTATTACTTATGGTTTGGACACTGGCAGCTGATGTGAGGATTGTGATGGATGGTTGAGGTGACTCTAGGTGAGTGCTCTACTGTCAAAGGTCAGGAACCTAAGCATAAAATGGAGCTAGGCAAGGATGTGTTCCTATTTTGGGCTGCCTGACTATGTCAAACTGCCGACAAGTGACTTGACTTGCTGGGCAGATATTCAGGAATTGGAATTGACAAATGTAAGTCAATCTATTTGTGTTGGTTGATTTCCCTCATGGTATACAATTCTGGGAACACCTAGGAAATGGGCCACTAGTGAATTTTCCAAACTATTAGAGTTTCAATAATTGTCATTTAATTACTACACATTTTTTCATACTATCCAAAGCTGGAGAAATATTTTCAGAATTTTCCTTGACTTCTGTCATGTTGAATAGCCCTTGAAATGTGTGGCCCACCTGGATTAGCAAAACTGGCATTTCAGGGTCAATTTTGATGATTAGGCATATTTTTAGAAACATCCACAGTATCCATTCACATGAGCTCTTCAATGGACATGCATATACCCTAAAGGTACCCTTGTAGCATAGTAGGTTGGAAATATATATACTGTTGCAATAGAAAAATGTAAAGTGGCCCATTAGTAACATCAGTAAGATCACAAATTTCTTGCAGACTTTGCAGCACTTTTCAGCTTGTCAGCAAGCTTGCAAGTGTGGACAAGTCTAACAAGTCTACAAGATGACAAGTCTACAAAAGTAATAAATATCAATGTATACATTTGGTTATGACTCAGATAGAAACTCATGAGTATGATGATCAATTACTCTATTGACAAAAAATGCACAATGAGCATTGAGCGAATCCAAGAAATGAAGATCTTCTGGTACAAATGAGGATCCATAGACTGGGAGAAGGTGTGCTGCCCGTGCAATACAGTTAAGATGAACAACAGCAAGGGTGTGACATCCATTGCCTGCAAATTCCAGTTGTACCACCCACATGCCCATATCTTCATCTGGTTCATCTCCTGGAACAAACCAATTAATGAGTGCACAAGGGTACAACTGGTCCCCAAACAAAAAAGAGAAGAAAAGTAGTGCTCATCCAATGGCCATGCCCTGCATCCCTTCTAAATCTGGATTAGTCACAACAAAAATGGTACATCATTCATATTTGCCATGCCAGTTTGGGTTGGAACAGATGCGTTCATGGTACATCCTGCCGGCACCACAAAGATCACTTGGTGCATAGAATCAGGCGACAGCAGAGTGATAGATAGAAAATTGACCCCAAGGGTTTGGGCAGTCATCAAGTGAGACATTTTCAGATGGAATCTCAGAGTCAGGGTAGAGTTGATCATAGAGGAAGTGATGCAACACTTCTGGGAAGCAGGGTTAGTTGATATGGTTTGCAAGATCATATAGAGACTTCAGGTACCCTCGAGCTGACAAGACATAGTCATTACCTCAGATGGATCTATGAATGATATCTACATACCTGCAGTTTGAGCTAGCTTGACAGAGGACAATGCCTTGGGACCTGGGTCCTGGCTGTTGTCATCATCCTCGTCATTGACAAGAGCTACAGATGCCCTTGGCTGTGGCTCTTCACCTCTGAAAATCATTGCAGTGTATGATGTCATCGTGCCTTCCATCATTCCAAGCTCAGTAAACACCCCCTGTATAGCTGCCAGCTTATCCATTTGTATGTTTGTTTGTAACATCTGCATAAGAGCCTTGAAATGGCTTGAGCACCACCAAGGTTCCTTCACAGCTTTGATATGCTTTGACTCTGTAATGGATGAGCATAACCCATTTGGAGATCCAAAAAGTTGGATGGAGCAAATGTAGTGCTTTAGAGAATGCTGTCTCAGAAGAGATATATGTATGGTCTCCTTTAACACTGGCAGTGCCAACAAATGCTTCTTGATATAGATGGAACCAATCCAGCACATCCTTCATCCTATCAAGGACATGCAAAGTGATAGTGTTATGTCTTGCAGTGTAACAGAAGTCCAGAAAAGTGGAGAGGCATTTCACCATATCTGATGGTACATGCCCAGTGATTGCAGCAAGATATACCTAGTGAAAAATACATCTGATTAGTTTAATGTTACAACAGTTGTATTGTGACAATTTACCTTCATAAGCGCCTTCAAATCATTGCCTGTCCATTGGGTAAAATCTCGGCCATCAGGAAAGCAGTGTAATCCTGGGAATGGAGGTACAGCTGAAATGCTACATTGAAAAATAAGCTGGTGGACCGAACTATAAAGGAAAGGGATTCACTGATGATCAATATCAGCAATAATCTCAAGTGCATGGGCCTCTCCATGGAGCTCTAGAAGATATTCACAAACCCACACTACTAAATGATCCTTGAATGTCCCTTTGATTACCTGGTGAAGGAGGTCCAGGGATAGAAGTTCATAGATATCTGCCCGGGGGAAGCCATGAGTGAAGGGTTATACAAGTGAGTTTACAAATATAAAGCAAACAGAAAAAATACCTACCAGGACATCAGTGCAGACACAAAAATCCATCCATAGTGTCCCTGGATCCCAGGCACTGATAAGAAAATCAGTCATGGCTTTGGTTCAACATTGTGCTCCAGGTGCATCAAGGTTGTCAGGAGGTGCATCACACCTATTCTTATTTCAGTCTTTTCTGGTAGGGAAGAGGAGGAAACACCAACTTTGGACACCAGCCCTGGATGACAGCTTCTAGCCAAACTTGCTCAGGATAATCTGCTATGTATGGCCCTAGACCATATATGGCACAATGAAAGTGGCCATCAGGACATTTGATGACTTCTGGTATGATCATTCCTCCTTTCAAGGGTTCAAAGAGGCAAGCAAGAGATGCATGATACACTTGTCTACAGAACGTCTGAAATTTGACTGTTTTCCTGTGCTTTTTGGTGGCTACAAAGACTCATCAAACCAAGCTGATGGCCATTGGAACAGAACATACTTTTGGAATAGGAGGAAAGGCTACCAGAAGTACCATGTTTCCATGAGCACGTCGAGCAATATTTGTCAGATTCCCCAGTGACAGGTAGACAGGATGATACTCCTGATGTCCCATAGCAATGGAAACTGTGGTTTTGTTGCTGCCAGCTACAATAGGTATGAACATAGCACCATGATTGGAAGGTTCCTCAGCAATGGTGTCCTGCATCAAATACAACAGGTTAGTTCCTTATGCTGAGAATAAGATATTCACCCTACTGCCTGCTTCCAAGCCCAGTCTGTGGACATGAGGTTTGACCATGAAAGTTGACCTGTCTTGTCAAATTGTTGATATGGCATCATGTTTATCTTGTCCTTGAATTCTGAGGTTGAAAGCTGATGATGAAGTACTTGCCATGAATTATGCATACAAAGTTCGTAGGTTTGCATCATCCATTTTGGAGGGGTGCCCTGAGGGAGTGGACCATTGTAGCTGACATTGTGGACCTTCCATGGTGAATCACCATGTTGGATGTCTGTTACGAACTGATCTCGTAGGGCAGGGTTACAACAGAGTTCCGACAGAGTTCCATGGTGGCACTGGACTTGGCTTCAATCTAAAAGGGATTGCACCCTTCTCTACACCCAATGTCCAATTTACAAGGTGACAGTGATAAAAGCAGAGGTCTGGGGGAGTTCCGGAAGTTAAGAGAGAGCAAGGACTTTAAAAGTGAGAGAGTTGTGGAGATAACAATGCAATTATCAAACTGAAGTTACAAGTGACGTTTTATAGTAAGTAAGTAACTGGGGTAACTACAGTGGGGATCAGTGGAGTACCAAGTTAACAGTAAGTAAGATGATCAGCAATGATAGATATGTGATATAAACAAAACAGGAGTAATTTGAAATACAATTTGAAATAGTCTTTTGATATGATGGTGGCTCCATCGGTGATCCGCCAGAGATCTGTCGTAGGCTTGCATGGGATATGACAGTATCCCCCCCTTAGGACCAAGCCTTCGAGGTCATGTGATGTTTGGATTCTGTATTTAGGAATTTTGACATCTGCAGTTCTTCAGCATCTAACCACCATGTCAAGCTCACAAAACACATCCCTACCCGCCCCCTTGTCGTCTGCCGCTGAGGAACACGCGAAACTGATGGCATGCCTTGAAGAACTCGCTGCGCAGGAAGAGGCCATGAAGAAAGCTGCCATGGAGGAGGCGGAGAAGAAAGCCACTGATAGTGTTTCAAGGTCCAGTCACTAGGACTGGAAAAAAACCAAGACCATAACCAGACTGCAACTGGTGTAACTGGACCATCGGTCTCAGTTGTAGTTGGTTACAATCAGTTACAGTTATGGTTACAAGATATTAAATTATCCTATGTAACTGGTAAAGACCGGTTACAACCAGTTAATAACTGGACTTGGTCTTACTTTCTTAGTATTAATATTTACTATAGTAATTTTACTATTTAAATTTTTTCGACACAAGAGGGGACAAGCCCAGGGAATCAAAAGCCCAAAATCTAGAGGCCTTATATACCCCTATTGAGTTTGCACCTATTTGCTTACTAGGGCCATCTTTGCTAGGGTCATTTTTGGCAGTTTGATGGATGCCATTTTTTTTTGACAGTTGCCATCTTTTTTTGATGATTTATTTTCTACCGAACACACAATGACGTTGGCAGCTCCAGCCACCACCACATGCCTTCCACCACTACCACCACCATTAACGATGCTGCTGCCCCCTCAATGCCACTGCCTGTTGGCATGGTCGACTCTGGCAACACCCCCTCAACCTCACAGCCTCCCCTCTCCCACTCTGGTGACCCCCCCCTCAATGGTGCTGGCTCCCCCCTTGACTCTGGACCACACGGCCTCCTCCCTGCCCCGCTGGCGACCCCCCCTCAATGGTGGTGCCTCCTCCCTCAAAGCTGGACCCCCCCTCAGCCTCACGGCCACCCCCATCCCCTGTTGGCGACCACCCCTTGACAGTGCTGCCTCCCACCTTGACGCTGGACCTGGACCTCACAGCCTCTCCCCTCCCCCACTGGTGCCCCCTCGATGGCACTGCCTCTGTTCCTTCCAAGGCCCTTTCTGGTAACTCCATGTTGACAGTTTGATTTTTTTTTCTTTATTGATGGTGCCGTTCCCCCTGCCCCTCTCGGTGAGGGAGGGTTCTTTTTTTATTCATGAATATATAATTACATTAAGATATTTATTGTATAGTATGTAATACTAGTCTCAACTGAGTGAGGACTGGTTGGTGGACTGAAACTGGACTGACACCAACCGGTTATACATGGTCCGGTTATGGTTTTAAGATAGATAGAAAATATTATAACTGGTTACAGTCTCGGTTACTGCTTGAAAAAGGCAAAAAACTGGACCAGACCAGACCTTGAAACACTAGCCACTGAGGAGAAGAGGCTGTGCAGAGAAGAGAAGGTGCAAAGACGAGAGGAACACTGCACAGAGAAGCGGAAGGCTGCAGAGTTCGCCGCCAAGGAAGACAAAGGGGTGGTCACGATGCTGCCCAAAAAGAAAAAGACCAAGGCAGTGGTGAGTGAGGCCGCTGGTAGCAGGGAGACCATGGGGCCATCGACAGAGGCCTGATGCAACAGGTAAGTGGTGTTTGTCACCACTTTATTCCTTTTTGGTTGATTTGTTTTTAGGTGTCGATATGCAGGTCAGGCGTGTGTGAGGTCTGGCGGGACCCACCGCCTCACCTGCGACTACTGCTTCAAGCTGAAGCAGAAGTGCGAGGGTGGAGTGCAACGAGAGGCGAGGGCAGTGACAGCGGGGGTGACGGCATTGGCAGAGGTGGGTCCCAGGGACCACCTCAAGGACATTGTGGGGTGGGTCACGTCAATCTCGAAGGGATTGATGGAGTTGACGGCAGTGATGACGGAGCTCAGCAAGTTCCAGAAGTGGGGTGGGGAGACCAAGGAGGGCGATGAGGATTGGGTGGAGGAGTTGATGTATGCAGGCAAAGAGGAGAAAGTGGAGCTGGAGCTGGAGTGACTGCAGGTGGAGGAGGAAGAATACGCCGCATTCAAGGCATGGCAGGCGGAGGACAACAGGGGCTTGAACTGGAGCGAAGAGGAAGGGGAATTAGAGATGGAGGAGTAGTAGTAGTAAAGGATAGTAAAAGTAACGTAGTATGTACGGAGGTCCGACAGGGACCGAAAAAATGTAAATACTTGGGTTTATATGTAGATAGGTTGGGTTGTAATGTTTTTTTTTGACTTTGTTTTTGTTTTGTAAGTAAGGAGTGATCTGATAAGTAACATTGAAAGTTAGATGATGGTTTTGATAATAATGAAATGGCTTTGTTTTTCTTGTAAGTAACGATAGTGTTCAATAGGTAATGTTGACTTTGTTTGTTTTGTTGTACGTAAGGTGATGGTATCTGATGGCTTTGTTTTTAGTAAGTAATAGTATGGTATAAGAAAAAATGAAATGGCTTTATTATTTTTTGAAGTGACTTTGTTTTATTGATGTAGGGTGAAGTTATTGTGGACCAGGTTTGTCGGGGTACCATGCGTGGAAGTCCACGACAGCTTCCTGGGCATGCTCAAGTTCTTTGGCAAGTAACCAGGACTGTTCCAGGTCAGTATTCTCATAACCTGACCAGCGCACCAGGTATAACAATGGACACTGCTGCCGCTTATTGAGTTTGGAGTCCAAGATTTCTGCAATCTTGTATTCAATTTCATTGTCAATAGTGATCGGCAGAGGCGGTGGCTGAATCCAGTTAGGAATTGTGTTGACAGGCATGGGTTCAATTTGCGATACGTGAAAGACTGGATGTAATGCACGGAGGTGGTCCAGAAGGCAAAGGGCAAAGGAGTGTGTGCCAGCTTGGGCAATGATTTCAAAGGGACCAAGGTTCTTTTCTGACAACTTTTTTGAAGGCCTGGTAGTGCGGATGCTTTCAGCATTTGATCACCAACTTTAAACGGCAGAGTGGGGTGCTGGCGGTGGTCTGTGGGAACTTGATAACGCTCTTGGGCAAGTTTGATTTGCCGGCAGAGTTCCATGTGTAGTTCATCAAGATCCATGATGAAAGACCTAGCCTTCTGGGAAGCCAGCTCGCGTTCAGGGTAGATGGTGATGTTAGGGTCGTAGCCTTTGTTAGCATAGAATGGTGAAATGCTGGTGGTAGCGCTAGGCGCATTGTTGTAAGCGAACTCGGTGAGGGGAAGGAGTTCCAACCAGTTATCCTGCTGATAGTTGCAAAAGATGCGCAGGTACTGTTCTTGTTAAGGCGAGAGCCTCAACTACTCAGTACATGTATCGAGTTTGTTAATGATGAGGCTTTCGTCACTAAGTTATATCACGCTAAGTCAGAGGCTTTCTGGCTTAGGTCAAGTCGCGCGTTCGAGAGCAGTTCTAAGGCTGTATATTGCCTAAGGTCAAGCTAAGGAGCCTTGACCTTTGTCTACTACAGTTTATATAGGTGTTTACCTGGCTACGTGTCAAATACGTGTCTACATGTATTGTAAGAGTCAGTAAGCTATCTATGGATGCAAAGCTGTAGAGTACGATGTAAGCAGACAGCTATCTACTCGGTGTCTAATAGAAATGGGAATATGGGCGCTGCCCGACGAGTCAGAGATAAAGGAACGAGTCATGGTAAGCACTGCCGCGATGAGGAAGGAAATAGATGTAAAAGGAAATTGTAACACTACCCCCCCCCCTATCCTCGAAGTTTCCAACTTCGCTTCATTCTAACCCCTTTTCAATCTGGTCTGCAGACTTGTTCAGCGGTCAATAGAGCCATAATTCCTTGCTGATCAGCAAGAAGGTGGGTGGTGCTGGCGGTGGTACTCGTGGTGCGGGTGGAATGTAGGCGGGCGCGGGCACGGTGATGGGGGTCAAATCGACTAGGGCGTTCAACGACGGGGTCGGAGAGATGTGGGAGAGAATTTTGTTAAGCTCGTAGATGTTATGTTGACGTTCGGTCTCGCGAATGGAAATGTAGGAAAGAGACAAGAGAATCATCCAGCAGGTGAAGAAGAGCCCGAGGGTGAGGGCGATTATCTGCATGTATGTCATGCTTAGAATGGGGATTTGGGTAATGCTGGGAAACATCAACAAATTTTCTCTTCCTTTAATAAGGATGGAACGACCCTGGTCTGGGTTCACCAGTCAAATTTGCCCAGGTGCTGTCATCAAAATTTGAGAAGTATTCGGCCACCGTATAAGCTTCTTCTTCCTCACTTCCAGCTCGCTTCTGATCAGGGGTGATCGATCGCTTCTTGTTATGGGGGTAATCTTTGGGGTAGTGTCCTGGCGCTCGCTTTTTACAGATGTCGCATGTGAAGAGATGGCAATAGAACGCGAAATGTCCCAGTCCTTTGCATCTGAAACAGGCCTCATTCTTCATATGGGGCAGTACTGTGGAGGATGGTTGGTTAGCGGTCAGGGTCATACTTCGGACGTAGAATGGAGTCGGGGGTCGCTCTTTTCGTTTCGGGGGAGAAGGCCGCCAGGCACTGGCGGATGCAGCTTGTGCAGATTTTTGAAGGTGGTAGGAGGAGGAGGAGGTCGTGGATCCAGAGGGGGGCGTTTGCAATTCGTGTGTTTCTGCTCGGGTTTGTGTCGGGGTGGGGGAGGTGTTGGGCTTTGCGTACTTTAATCCGTAATTACTAACTACAGAGGCCATTCCTTTTTCTAACATCTGAGACATCATACTGTGGGCGAGTCGTTCTAGGTTTGCAATAGTATCGAGGGTGAGATCGTATTGTTGGAGGGTTTCTTCAAGGGGTTGGTCATGAACTTCGCGGAGGATTTTGGCGCGATGTCCGGGGTCTTGGAGGTAGTTGTTGGTATATTCGGCGAGAGGGGGGAGAATGTTCAAGGTTTTGAGAGCGTGAGAGGATGGGAGGTCAGACATGTTTACTTTGGTGGTGATGGTTGCGGATAGGTTTGCTGGGTTGGTTTAAAGACATTTCTTCTCCTTATATGCAGCAAGGAGGTCCGCAGCATTTCTTAAATTATCTGTAGGTTCCCATGTGTTTTCAGACGTGGGGTAGCCTAGCCACTTCACCAGGAATACGTGTCCTCTGCCTCGTTTCTTGTGGGCAATGATCGACTCTACTTTGTGTTCTTCCTGTCCGTCGATCAGGTCAGGGGGTGGCCTTAGGTAATTAGGGCCGTGGGCGGCAGTTTCGCGATAAGGTGTGAGGAGGGCAGCGTGGAACATGGGATGGATCTTCCATTGATGGGGGAGTTTCAACTCGTAAGAGAGTGGTGATAGAACCTGCTTGATGGGGAAGGGTCCTTCTTGTTTTGGAGAGAGTTTCTTTGTTATGTCGGTCAGCATTAGGTTCATCGAGTTAAGCCACACCTTCTGTCCTTTCTCAAATGGGATAAATTTCTGTGTGATTTGTTCTGCCATGATCTGCCGAGCTAGTTCGTGCGCTGCAAGTGCTTCGGTTCGTGCTTTTAATAGCTGAATTAGGCGTTGCTCTGTTGTGGGTACGTCGCTTTTTTGGTAAGCCGTGGGTATCGCTCGCGGTTCATATCCCATCATGAGGTAGAATGGAGAGTGTTTCACTGTGGAGTGCGTGCGCTGGTTGTGGGCAAATTCCGCGGTGGGAAGGAGTCTTCTCCATGTTTCAGGGTTGTTTGTGCAGAACATCCGGAGGTATATTTCAACTTCTTGGTTTACGCGTTCTGTTTCTCCATCAGTTTGGGGGTGGAAGGTGGTGCTCATAGCGAGCTTGATTCCGAGGAGTTTTCCGAGTTCTTGGTAAAGTTTGGACGCAAACCTGGGGTCTCTGTCGGAGATGATCTTGTCTGGCAGTCCAAACCGGGTGTAGATGTTTTTTAAGTACGTGTCTGCAGCTCCTAATGCATCAATCGTTTTGTTACAAGGGATTAAAATTACCCCCTTAGTAAGACCATGGTCTACCACAACCATCAATGAGTCGTACCCGTCAGACAGGGGTAGGTCCATGATGAAGTCAGTTGTCACGAGCGCGAATGGGCGTGTTGCATTGCTTTTTATTGGCGTGAGTGGTGGCATCATCGGGTGTGTGATGACCTTCATTTGTTGGCATTTGGCGCAGCCTTCTACCCAGTTCTTGATTAGCACCATCATTCCCGGCCACCAGTAGTCTCTACAGATGAGTTCGATCATCTGGAATTGTCCAGGGTGTCCGGATGGTAGTGAGTTGTGGTATAGTTCAATTATTTTCTTTCTGAGTTCGGTGTCGGGTGGTACGTAACACCTGTTCTTAAAAAAGATTAGACCGTCTTTTACTTCCCAATCTGTCAGATCGGATTTGATCGGCAGGGTTCCGTTGGTTTTAAGTGCTTTAATTGCATCTGCGACTAGTTCATCTTTCATCATTGTTTGAATTAGGGCAGTCTGCATGTTGGTGTCAATGACGTTTACAAAGATTTCTGGGGGTAGGAGTGTGATGTTCTCGTTGTTGTTTTCCGTTCCTTGATTCCAGTCTTCTCTTCGCGATAGTGCATCGGATTGTATCATTTGTGATCCTGGCACATGCAGAAGGTTTAGTTCAAATTCGGATAAAAACAGGCTCCATCGAGCTTGTCTTCTATTCAGTTTTTGGGCGGTGCGGAAGTATGTCAGGTTCTTGTGATCAGATAGGATTGTTACTGGGTGCGCGCTTCCTTGGAGGTAATGGAGCCAGGTTTCTAGGGCGCGTATGATGCCCAGGAGTTCTCGATCGTAGATTTCATAGTTCCATTGGGTTGCGTTGAGTGAATGTGAAATATATCCGCATGGATGCCATTGTCCATCGGTGCCTTGTTGTCGGAGTACTGCGCTGGTAGCGAATTTTGAAGCGTCAGATTCGATTGTGAAGGGTCTTGCTGGATCGGGCATCGACAGGATTGGTGCCTGTGCAAATTTAGCTTTTAGCGTGTCGAACGACGTTTGACATGCTTCTGTCCATTTGAATTTAGTGTCTTTTCGGGTTAGATCATTCAATGGTCTCGCTAGTTCGGCAAACCTCCCGATGAATCTTCGATAGAAGTTTCCAAACCCTAAAAATGATCGTACTCCTTTGACGTTTGTCGGTTCCGGCCAGTCTTTGATTCCTGCTAATTTTGTGGGGTCCATCAAAATTTGATCCGGTTTGACGATTAGTCCGAGGAATTTGACTTCTTGGACGTCAAATTTGCACTTCTCTGGTTTGAGGTAAAGATCGTTTTTGAGCAGTCGTTGTAGGATCCGTTGTGTTCGTCATTGATGTTCTTGTTTATCTTTGGAAAAGATGAGGATGTCGTCCATGTAAATGACAACCCATCCTTCGTCAATCATGTCTTTGAAGATGTCGTTCATCATGCCTTGGAATGTGGCAGGGGAGTTGCATAATCCAAAAAACATTACCATTGGTTCAAACAGTCCTTTATTTGTTTTGAAGGCCGCTTTCCATTGGTCGCCTTCTTTGATTCGGACATTGTGGTAGCCCCATTGTATATCAAGTTTCGTAAACCATTGTGCTCCCTTCAGTTTGTCGAGAAGGTCGCTAACCAGTGGGAGCGGGTAGGTGTTTTTGATCGTTCTGTGGTTGAGGTATCGATAGTCTTGGCAAGGTTGAAGTGCTTCGGAATCTTTCTTTGCGACGAAAAAGAAGGGTGACGCCATAGGTGATTTCGACGGTCGGATGTATCCTTTCTTTAAGTTTTCTTCGAGAAAGTTGTCCATTTTTGATTGTTCTGCTGGTGTCAGAGGATAAACTTTACAATCTTTTGGTAAGAAATTGTCTTTCAGGTCAATTGCGTGATCCCAGGGTTTTGATTCAGGAAACCGTTCCGATGCCACTTTTTCAAATACCTTTCGATATTCTTGATACTGTGTTGGAAGGATATCGTCGAGTGTTTTTGCTTTTTCTGGGTTGTCCGTTTGGTTATCGTGAGCAAGTTTCTGCGAAATGGAGGTTTTAGCTCTGATCCAGATTCCTTGCCCAAGGCAAAACCATGGTGAAGTTCTTGACAACATTATCCTTGATATTCTTCCTGTATTATTTGAGTACGAATACTTTGGTGCATCGTATTCCAAGGTGAGGGGCAGTTCAGTAGTGGCAGGGTCGAATATTCCGATGACAGGTTCTCCTTTGATGTAGGCGATGACGAGGTCGTTTTCTGGTTCAGTTTTGACTTTGTCTGTCATTAGTGGGGGGTTGTCTGGGGTTTCGCTGTTGTTGTCTTTGATCGGGTGTTCCTCTTTGACAGGGGTGATCTTCCTGATCTGTTCTTCGGTGCCTTGCTTGAATGCCGTGTCTTTGATCATTTCCCTAGATTTAGCAATGATTCTCCAAATTTGGGCGAATCGTTCTTCTTTGTCAGGGAAAGTGATTGTACCTTTTCTCCAGTTGATATCAGGGTTTTCCTTTCTAAACCAGGGTAACCCTAAGATTACCGATTCTTTTCCTAAGCCGGTTACTAGGTATCGTTCGTCTGTTTGTCTTTCTCCGACAGTGAGTCGGGCCGTAGTAGAGTGAGTTGTGCCTTCTTTGTTCAGAGTGCCGTCGGCATTCCATGTCTTGATCGGTTTGGCTAGGGGAGTCATTTGGAATCCGCGGTTGTGCGCGAAATCTCGATCAATAAAAGTTCCAGCAGCTCCTGAGTCAAGGAGTGCCTCGGTTTCGACGATTTTGTTTACTGTTTCTAGCTTAATGGGTACTCTCATGGAGCATTGTCTCATATCAGCTACTAATACAGAGGAAACCATTAACTCAGCGGGGTCTGACGTCGTTCCAGTCCGCTTCTTTAAAAACCCTTCTCTTCAAGGATTGCAAGAGCTTTCTCTCGTTCTTCTTCATCTAATTCTCCCATTATGGTGCAGAGGTTGTTGTATAACCCTTGCCCTGTCTTCTTCTGCCAAGGCTTGGGGGAGGGGGATGTCATAATTGTCCCATCTTTCTTGTGATCTCCGGAGCAGTGTTCGGGTTTGTGACAAATAAAGCATAGCCCCTTTCGCATATGCTCCATTCGTTCGGCGGTGGTTAGTCGATTGATGTCGGTGGCTTCTTTCTTGATCGAGGAAGTAGATCTGGGTTCGTAGATGGTGCACGTCTTTCCCGCGATGGTGCGTGCTTGTTTCCATTGGCCATCGTACTTTGCGGCTGCTTCCATCATGTTGTCGAGGGTGGTAGGGACTTTCTCCATATTGTAGATCTTCTCTGTCAACTTGGGATGCAATCTGTCAATGAAATATTCGATGAGGGAGACATCTTCTTTGATCTTGGCCCTTCCCTTCAGGATTCTGAACTGAGCGATGTAGTCTTCGACGTCTCCGGTCTGTTTGAGTGCTTTCATCTTCTGTCGTGCGTCTCCTGCGTCATCAATTGGCGAGAATGCAGTTTTGAATGCTGCCTTGAATTCTGTCCATGTCCCTAAAGTCGTCTCTCCTGCTTTCGATTCTGCCCATCCTGCTGCTGTGCCCCTGTTCATAAACGAGAGCATGAAGATGATCTTCTTGTCGTTGGTGTCATAGATGTCTTCATTCGCTCAGAGGTAGAGGGAGACTTGAGAGAGGAACGTGCTTGCTTTAGTTCTTTCTCCGTGGAAGTCGGTGGGCACGCGGATCTTGATCTCTTTGGACGTCATGTCGTAAGCATCGGTGTTGGTGGTGTCAAGGAATTGATTTGTGGGTTCTGACTCAGTTTCTTCGTCTGGGTTGAGCAGTTCAAATTCTTCGTCAGGGATGTATCAGGGTGGTTCAGTGTTCATTCTCTGGCTGTACCAGCGTTCAGAGGGTTCTGAGTAACATACTAATTGTCCTTTGTGTCTGTACCAAAGGGTGTCGGGTTCAGGGGTGGCGCCTTGTGGCGGTCGATCAGGGGAGTGTCGGGTAGGTTGTATGGAGAGGGAGGAGTCTGCTCTTGAGTAAGAGGACATCATGGATTAGCTTGACCTTTTGTTAAGGCGAGAGCCTCAACTACTCAGTACAAGTATCGAGTTCGTTAATGATGAGGCTTTCATCGCTAAGTTATATCACGCTTAGGCATTGGCACGGGTAACCCGCGGGTCATTTCTTGCTGACCCGTACCCGTACCCACGTCTACCCGTACCCGCGTCTACCCGTACCCGCGTCTACCCGTACCCGCGTCTACCCGTACCCGCGTCTACCCGTACCCGCGTCTACCCGTACCCACGTCTACCCGTACCCGCGTCTACCCGTACCCGCGTCTACCCGTACCCGCGTCTACCCGTACCCGCGTCTACCCGTACCCGCGTCTACCCGTACCCGCATCTACCCGTACCCGCGTCTACCCGTACCCGCAACCCGCGGGTCACGAGGCACGGGTCACGGTACGGGTTTTGTCAGGGGTTGCAGTAACAAAAATATGTATTTAATTACATATTTAACTACAATTATAAAACCACCCTACGAGCAGGTGCTCATAGGCATGGGGTCGCCGGTGGGCCCAACGAAATAAAAAAAGAAAAGAAAAAAGAAAAAGAAAAGAAGAAAAGAAAAGAAGAAAGGAAAAGAAAAACGGAAAAAAAAGTGGCCCGCTTGTCACTGCGTCACCCCACCAGCGCTCCACCCCACGAGCAGTGGCTCGTGAGGCTGGGCCGGGTGGTGTCAGTGGGGCTCCTGGGCCCGCCCGCCATGTCCCCTCGGCTGTCGGGACCTGCCTTCGCATCCCCCTGGGTTCCTGGTGCGCCCTGGCGCCCATTGGGGCCTCCCGTCACGTCCTGTCGTGTCCAGGGGGTATCCCCTTGGCTGGTGACGTGGCCCGGCACGTCCCCGTCGCGTCCCATCGTCGTCCTTCACCCCGCTGTCGTCTGGGCCAGGTGCCGCGTGGCAGGTCGGGTGGGAGTCCCCTTGGTCGAAAACCAAGCCCCCCGCCCACCCCGCAAGCAGGGGCTCGCAGGGCTGTGTGAGGGGCTGTTTGAGGCTGCTAGAGGGAGGGGGGAAGGAGGGGGGAGCGCGGGGGGGGCGTCAGTGACGTGGCAACAGGAGGGCCGCGATTCGGGGCGCACCTCATGGGTACCCCGCTCCTTGGGCCTCCCGGCACCTCCCTGGGGCCGTCCAATTCCCCTTCGGGCCCCTCACATCCCATTTGAGTGGGGAGGAGGGGCGGCACGCCTGGCGTTCGTAGTTACAAATAGAAAGGCTGAATTTCTTTTTTGTTAGCTAAAAAAGAATTGATAACGTAAAAAAAACGTACAATGGGGCCTGTGGCTCCCATAGAGTTGGAGTACAAGAGGGGGGGCAGGATATAGGAGGGCGAGGGGGCACTGTGAGGGGGGCGGCCGTCGTTGTTGAAAATGAGAAACTGAAAAATAAAATTTATTACTTTTGAAACAAAATTGATAAGTTAAATAAAAATCCTTACCATTGGGCCACAGGATGGAGGGAGAGGGAGGGAGGGAGGAAGGGAGGGAGGAAGGGAGGCGGCGTCGTCGTGGGTGGTGGTGGTGGTGAATGGTGAGCTGGCAATCACGACGCGTGGTGACGCGTGGTGACTGATGGTGACGCGAGTGTGAAAAAAAATAGTTTATTAGTTTAAAAACATAGAAATGAAATGAAAATACTTAATATTGGGGCCCTGTGGCCCCATAATGATGGAGTGGACGAGGGAGGAGGGGAAAGGGAGGACGAATGAGGGAGGCAGGCGGTTGTGCAAGCGGCTGTGTAGTAAAAAAAACATAGGTAAATAATGTGTGAACAATCAACGAAAACGCGATTACTTTGTCCACACAAGGCCAAATGGCCCGTGCGCATGCCAGGAGTATATAAACCCTCCCATTTCGAAGTTTTCAGCTGGGCTCGCCCCACCTATTTATTTTTTGATATGTAGTTATGTGACTTTAAGTAAATTATTTAATATATATTGTGTTTACCACTCCCTGTCGCCTCCCTCTTGGTGACGGGTAGGCACGGGTAGCGGGTAACCAGTCCATGACCCGTACCCATACCCATAACCCGCACGGGTTGCGAAACCCGTGCTATTCCCTAATCACGCTAAGTCAGAGGCTTTCTGGCTTAGGTTGAGTCGCGCGTTCAAGAGCAGTTCTAAGGCTGTATATTGTCTAAGGTCAAGCTAAGGAGCCTTGACCTTTGTCTACTACAGTTTATATAGGCGTTTACCTGGCTACGTGTCGAATATGTGTCTACATGTATTGTAAGAGTCAGTAAGCTATCTATGGATGCAAAGCTGTAGAGTGCGATGTAAGCGGACAGCTATCTACTTGGTGTCTAATAGAAAAGGGAATATGGGTGCTGCCCGACGAGTCAGAGATAAAGGAACGAGTCATGGTAAGCACTGCCGCGACGAGGAAGGAAATAGATGTAAAAGGAAATTGTAACAGTTCTAGTGTCTGGTTAAGTCATTCAGTTTGTCTGTCAGCCTCTGGGTGATATCCCGAAGTGAAGTGAATCTTCATGTCGAGGGCTTTACCTAGTGACTGGAAAAACCTAGAGACAAATTCAGAGCTGTGGTCACAAGTGATGTGCGATGGAACTCTGTGTTTAGAAAACACATGAAGGATGAAGAGCCGGGCAAGCTCCAGGGAGACAATTTTGTCAACTGTAGGAATGAATATGCCCTGTTTAGAAAGTTGGTCAACGACACCCAACATGGAGGTGTAACTGAGGGATGGGGGTAAGTGTTCAATGAAATCCATAGAGATGGAGTTCCACAGCTTCTCCAGGATCGGTAGTTGTTTCAATAGTCTGTACAGCTTATGCCGCGGTGACTTGGCGTGTTTACACAAAGTGCACGTATTGCAATAATCCTTTACAAATGTTCTGAATTTAGGCCAAACATATTCTCGACATACCAGTTGTAATGTTTTGTTCTGGCTGAAGTGGCCTGAAAGGATATGATTGTGTTTGTATTGGAGAACGTGTAGTCGGAGGTCTGTGGAGTCCAGGACATAGATGCGATCATTGAGTCGAATCCGTCATCCCCAATTGACCAGGGTGTGGAAGGTGTGGTAAGGTGTGATGCTACAGTGGGGTCCGATGGGAGAGCCGCACGGATGTCCGCGTGCAGGCTTTCTATGTCAAGGGCTGCATAATATTGGTTCAGCGAGGTAAGTAGCTTTTAATTATGCAGTGAGTTGTTCTTTGGAAAATACCAGGTGGAGGTTATGCAGATTATCTGTGATGGAATTGCTATTTCCCCCTTTGCGGTAGACATCCCATTGTCTAGTGAGAGCATCGGGCTTTGTGCCAAGTTTCCCAGGACAGAAGCGAATAATGAGGTTGAACTGGGAGAGGTACTCAGACCAGCAGGCTTGCCACCATGTGAGCAGTTTGGTAGTTGAAAAATATTATGATCAGTAACAATGGAGACCGGAGTTCTGCTGCTACCTTCAAGATATTGACACCAATGTTTAAAGGCTTCAAAGATAGCTAGTAGCTCCTTGTCATGTGTGTTGTAATTGAGTTTGGGAGGTGTAAAGGAACAGGAGTGGAAGGCGACTGGATGCAGCTCGCCATCAGCGGTGTATGTCGACAGTATAGTGGCAAGCGCACAGTCAGAAGCATCTGTTTTGACAATCATGGTGTTGTCCAGAGTCCAATGTGCAAGGACCGGGGCATGCATAAATTCTTCCTAGAGTTTCTGGAAGGCTTGCCGGCATTTGTCAGTGAAAGTCCAGGGGATGTTCTTTCTAGTTAGTCTGGTAAGAGGAATGGTGATATCGGAATACCCGTGAATGAACCACTGATAGAAATTACAAAGCCTAGGAACGACTGTATGTCCTTGATCTTGCGAGGCTCTGGCCAGTCCATAATTGTTTGGACTTTGTCGGCAGACATCCATAGACCCTCCAGTGACAGAATGTAACTGAGGTACTCAATGGTGTTGACATGGAATTCACATTTCTGCAGAGCTGCATAAAGGCCATGTTTGCGGAGTCGCCGTAATACTTCCTTAACGTGCCTCTTGTGTTGAGACATGTCATAGGTCAATTTTGGTATAGATGCAGGCATTGCGTGGGGTATCGAGTAGGTCAGAGATGAGGGGTAGCAGATAGCGATTTTTTTTCATAAGCTTGTTAAGCCCATGGTAATCGACACATAACTGGAGTTCACCGCCCTTCTTGCAAACAAAAAGGATCGGGGCTCTGTGCAGGGATTTAGATTGCCACATGAAATCTATCCAGACGTTTTCCTCAATGAACACATGGAGAGCGTTAAGCTCTGAGGTGGACAAAGAGTACATATGACCTGGCAGAAGTTCTGCTCCTTCCTTGAGTTCAATTTTGAGGTCGTAAGGTCAGTGTGGTGGAAGTGTGTCGGCCTTTCCTTTGCTGAAGACATCCGCAAACTCATGGTACTCCTCAGGGACCTTGGATAAATCCGGTGCATCCTACATGACAGGCATGGCAGCTTTGCTGAAGACTTCATCATCAGAGAGGGAGACTGAGAAAGTCTGGGAGCCAGGAAGGCAAACAGCATGAGTGTAGGCGGCGGCATTGATGATCGAAATGTTGATGGGGTTGGTGACGGCGGCAGGTATTGGAGATTCTGCCGATGCGTCAGGTATAGGAGATTCTGCTGATGCGTCAGGTAGACACAGTTCTAGGGGAGATTTGTTAGGTTCTGGCAAGGGAATTGCTTCACCTGAGGATGTCAACAGTGTGGGACCTCTGTACCCAGCCATCTGGAAAGCGACTTGGCCATAGGTCCAGTCAATCAATGGATTGATTTGCCTAAGCCAATTTAGTCCAAGTACGGCGGAGTTGCTAGAGTCGAGCGGGGTAACGTAAAATAATATGTCAAATGACTCGCCAGTAGGAAATGAAACTAGCAACTGTACTTGTTGCGTTATGTATTGGATGTTCTATCAAAAAGGCAGAGCCATATCGGTGGTATAGTTGTTGTCTGAATACTGTGACTTGATACAAATGATGAATCTATGAAACAATGAGTTGAACCGCTGTCTAAAAGAGTAATCATAGTAGGGACTAACATGGATACATATGGATAACCCATGGATATGCAATTTATGGCCCCAATTTTGATGTCACCTGTAAGAAAATTTGGGAGCATTTGAAGATGTAACCTATATATGTTATACTGAAACAGTTAAGTGTACAAATTAGAATTATGTTCTGTAAGTTGAAATGGATACAACGGATACAGGTTTTATCTGTAAATGGTGTATCCATGTATCCATTCTACTCTACAGCCTGTAAATCTTACATCTACCCCCAATTGACTACTAGATTTCAAGGAGATACATCTTGTGCAACTTATTGGAAAGCCTCTAAGTGAGGGCTTCAGAATTGACTCCACACATTGCAATTTTGTTGAGGCATTGGAGTTTGAAATGGATATCCATGTTAGTCCCTAAATCATAGTAGGGTCATAAATAGATGTTAAAGCAATTTGAAAAGATTTAGGGTCAAAAAGAGCGGTGGCATTGAGGCGGACCTCCTTTGGTGCATGGTCGGTGTCAATGCAACCCCCAGCCCATGCAGAGGCAACTAGAGAGTTGCTGACTATTTTTTTGAATCCATGGAGGTTGCCGCAGGGGCCGCCGGAGTGGTGGTTTCTTTTGTCACTGCTCTGCCTTTAGGATTAGCTGCCTTCCTACAATCCTTTGCCTCGTGACCCGCTATTCCGCAATAAAGGCATAACCCTTCTTTCAAGCGGCGGGCCCGTTCATCTCCAGTGAGCTTACCGTCCTTCCCTAACTTGTCGGCTATTGAGGGCTTCGTTTTGTTGTTGCTGGAGCCACTAGCATTGTTGGAAGTGTTGGAGTTTCCAGAGTTGGACTTGTTAGAGTTCTTGGATTTACAGGCAGAATTTGCAGATTTACCGCTGGAGGTGGTAGTGTTGTCAGTTTTGTTGTTGTTGTTATTGCTAGACTTGGTGGGGCGGTTTTCAAGTGCTGCCTCATCCTTCTGCATCCAGTAGACTTCATCGGCCTCTTGGGCTTTGAGACATAATGCTGGTAATGTTGTAAGCTTGCCTCCTCGGAGGACTTCAACATGGATCTGTAGCAGAAGTCTGCAGAAGTATGCTTCACAGAGTGCTGAGTTGTTCCAATCAACTCATGCTGCCAACTTCCAAAATTTGACATTGTATTTGACGATGTGAGCTGATTCCTTCATTTTGAGTGTATAGAGAGACTTCTCAGCATCTCCGATGGGGTCATGCTGGCTGAAGTTGGTCTTAAGCTCATTGATAAAGGCTTCAAATTCCCAAATCCAATTGGCACTATTGGTGTTGTCCATCAGCCCTGGTTCAAACCAACCAAGTGCTGCTCCCTTCAGATAAGAAAGAATGAATAGAATCTTTTTCTCATCAGATGCAAAAAGAGTAGGATGGTCAGGGAAGTGAAGGTTACAAGAGATTAGAAAATCACAGAGCTTCCACAGGTCCATTCTGTCAAACATGTCAGGTTCACATACTTTGACCTTTTCATTATGGGGTTGGTGGGAGGAGCAGATGCTGTCCAATAACTCTTGTAGTACGTGCAGGAATAACTGGTCATTGCGGGGCTCCGACTTGGGAATGCATTGGTGGTCATCACCTTCTGGGTCATTGTCATCACCATCAGGGTCATCAGGCCCATCAGGATAGCCATGACTAGGTTGGTTATTGACCGGAGTACCACAGGGAACTGGCAGTGTTGTCAGAGGTGGTGCGTCGGGGTTTTCTGGGTTTGCACCCAGGCCAGGAAAGATGTTTGAAGGTCACAGTGTAGTACTGAAGGTTGACAAAGGTCAGTGGAAGGTTGGTGAGAAAAGTCGGGATCTGCGCACTGCTTGCAATCTGCTGCGGAGACCCATGCATTGCGAATTGGTAGTAGAGCATGTATGCATAGTGACTGTTTGAGAACTTGACATAAGATGTTAATAGGTTTGTGAAATGGGCGTGAGAAGTGTGAGTTTGATAATACTGTTATGAACTGATCTCATAGGGCGGGGTTACAACAGAGTTCCGTGGTGGCACTGGACTTAGCTTCAATCTAAAAAAGATTGTGCCCTTCTCTATGCCCAATGTCCAATTTACAAGGTGACAGTGATGAAAGCAGAGGTCCGGCGGAGTTCTGGAAGTTAAGAGAGAGCAAGGACTTTAGAAGTGAGAGAGTTGTGGAGATAACAATGCAATTATCAAACTGAAGTTACAAGTGACATTATACTAAGTTTTATAGTAAGTAAGTAACTGGGGTAACTATGGCGGGGATCAGCGGAGTACTGAGTTTGCAGTAAGTAAGATGATCAGCAATGATAGATATGTGATATAAACCAAACAGGAGTAATTTGAAATACAATTTGAAACAGTCTTTTGATATGACGCAGCTCCATCGGTGATCTGCCGGAGATCCATCATAGGCTTGCATGGGATATGACAATGTCATCTATTGTGCCATACAGCTCAGTGGCATTTCTCCATGGAGCATCGCCTCCATATTCCATGACTGATGCTGCCCACAAATCCAGCGCCATGTTAATCTTAGCAGCAGAGGTTTGGACTTCCACAAAATAGTAGTATGCAAAGTCAAATTCAGCTCAGGAGTCAAACAGACACCAAGGATTAGCAGATTCCCCATCAGCAGGTGCAACAGGAGCTGGAGGGGTAGAAGGGGTATTTGGAGGTAAATATTTGCCATGCTCATTGCAGGGAGTTGCTTTATGAGTAAACCATCAGCATATACCAAGATATCATCAATGAAATTTACCATTTAAATTGGGATGATAGTTAAATGTTGAACATTTGTTATCATCACCTCCAGATTTGGGTGTGAATTCTCTATGTGCTGAGATCTGATGTCTAGTTAGGCCACTTCTAGATCTGCATTTCAAAAAGCAGGTTGGACAGGTATATGAGGTGTGCAGTAAAGCTCCAAAAATGTTGGCCATCAGGCAAGGATTGAATGACACATAACTGTTGTCGAGAAAAACTCTCTAAGTCCTTCCTCAACAACAACACAAACAAATACGATACGTGCCACAAAAAACATGCCACAAAAACGAAAAAAACCCACTGTGGAAGACATTGACTACCACTTTACTGCATTGCTCTCCTCCACAGCTCATCATCAACATCTCTGAAACGTCTGACACTACTCTCCATCTGGACTATAGTATTCTTCAGCTCTAATTTCATAACATCACCCAATCTGGCCAACTCACCTGTCAAACACATCACTCCCCCCCCCCCCCCCCCAAACACATTGCCATGCCTAAGCCCCTTAAATGCACATATATAGTGGATATAAAGGAACAGAAAACCGATGGCAGACCATTGGGAGGACCTGCACCGAAACGCAAACATGGCCATCTGGCTAAAGCTAAACCCATATCTGAAACTCAGTCAAACTCAGCCCTCACAGATCCAGCAACAGATGCTGGTGATACTGACGTTGATATGCCATCTATGCCACCACCACCCAAGCTAACAAAGACTTGTAAAGCTGTTGCTCCATGAGCGCCCCAGCCTGCGCGTGCTGCCTGTAACAACAACCCTGCAGGTCCAGACATGCCCTGCACAAAGCGGATGACTGCTGAGGTGACTGCAGTTGCCCAGTGCAAGGAAAAGATGCTACTCAAACTAGAGGAGTTGGATAGGCTGAAGATCCAGAAGCTCGCTGAGATGGTGTCATGAGTACAATTTTCATTATCTTTTCAAAGACAATTAATACTATTAGTTATACCATTTTCCTTTATTTATATATGTTGACACTATTATAGAGTTAGCAGACACATGGTAAACACATGGCGCCTGGTCCTCATGCATGCCTCATGACTCAAGCACTGACATGATGCCTCATGACTCATTCATGTATGCCCCATGGCTAGTAGTATAAATATTGGTAATATAACACCTAGAGACTCTAATCGAGTTCTCTTAGGTTATCCACCACTACTCAGTGTGACCACCTCAAGACTATTAGATTCTTTTATCTTCTGTTGTGTTTGACTGTGAGAGCCAGTGCCATCCCAAGAGTTAACTCTGGGTATTGGTGTTGTCCTAACAGATGGAAATAGCACAGGAACTAGAGTGTTAGGACGTCACCAATACCACTAGGGCAAAGATGACGGCTGCCAAACAAACAAACAACAACACAAGAAAGGAATAGTCTAGTAGTCAAAGGCCTTCACACCGGTATAGGTGGATAACCCAAGAGAACACGACTAGTGTTCCTCAGTGATATATTACGGTTTATATACTACTATACATGTGGTAATGGTGTGTAGTCCATGCGTTAACTGTTAGGCACTGCACACATGCATAAGCCTCATGCACACAGCTTTGCATAGCCTCCCATGCTTTTAGCATGTGGCATGCAGCGCTGTGTGTCTACAATGAGTTCGATTGTCTACCTACCCTTAGCCATGTGTACATAAAAGCCACCATAGCACCAAACAAAGTAAACTAATTAATATAAAATGACTTGTAATAGATAGTGAAAATCGTACTCCTGACATCACCCCCTCTTTAGGGCTCAGATTCCAGACGAGATACGAGGCCCTCCAGAGTGTCTGTAAAGTTCTCGTAGGGCCAGAATTGAAAGTGCACCAATGACCGGAGTCGATGCGGGGCGGATGGGTGGGTTGCGTGAAAGGCCACGATCATCACCGTTGCATGGTTCATGTTTGCAGCAGGTTCCCAGGTTTTGTTTTCCTTGGTGTACCCTTTCCACTTAACTAGATACTGCAACTGGCCATGATGTAGCCTCAAGTCAAGAACCTCCTCTACTTTGCTCTCCGTCTATCTCCTTGGGTGGCAGTGCTTTAGCTTTCTGTCCCAGGATCTTGGACTCCGTGTGGGGTCTAATTTGCGAGATGTTGATCACCAGGTGGATCTTTATTGATTTCGGTAACTTGAGCTTAACGGTGTTTGTCGATGTCAGCTCAGTGATAGGGTAGGGTCCCAGGCACTTTTTCCGACAACTTGCACGATGGTCGTTTTAACTGTAAATCATTGGCCTTAAGCCAGACCTTCTGCCCAACTTTGTAGTCTGGGACTTCTCCTCTAATCTGATCTGCATAGTTTTATTTCATCGCGCACCTTGGTCAATGCGGCCTCTGCCTCCTCATGCACTCTCTTCATTTGCTCTGCAAAGTCTTCCACCGCTTCTACCTATCCTTCTCTTCTTGGTTCGAAACCCATCCGGGGGTTGAATCCATAATTAGCATAGAATGGTGAAGTCTGGATTGCCGAATGAATATGGTTGTTGTAGGCAAACTCGCCTAATGCAATCCACTCAGGCCAGTCGTCCTGTCTATAATTTACAAAGAGCCACAGGTACTGTTCTACGTCCTGGTTGACTCACTTGGTCTGTCTGTCAGTCTGCAGGTGATATGCCATAGACGTTTTTGTTTGAATTTTCAATAGTTTATTTAACTCGCACATCAGCGTGGCTGCAAACTGTGGTCCCCAATCAGATATGATTGAATCTGGGAGTCTGTGGTACCACCACACATTATTGCGATATAACTTAGCCAGCCCCAGGGCACTTGTTTCCTCCATTGTTGGAATCGCGTGCATCTGCTTTTTTGCCCAATCAAATACCACTAAGAGCGCATCATATCCTTGCACCTCTGGCAGCCCCATAATAAAGTCCACAGAGATTGCCTTCCACGGCTCCATAGGGGAGTCGATTGGTTTCAGCTTGCCTGCTGAAGGTTTGGGTATGTTCTTATACTGCTGGCATTTGTTGCACCCATCAACATAATCAAATATGAACTTGGTCATGGCTGGCCACCAATAATTACAAGCTGCCAACTCTAATGTTTTCCACTGCCCAGGGTGTCCTGCTATCACCGAGTCATGATGCAACTTGACAATCTTGCATCAAAGTTGTATGTCTTTAGGCATGTAAACCTTTCCTCTAAAGAGAACCAGTCCCTGTTCCTCACTCCACTCTTCTGTCCTAAGCCATTTCATCAGCGACCTCTTCAACTCTTCCACTGGCTTCACCACTGACTCATCCCATTCCTTCGCCTTCCACACTCTACTCAGCACCTTCTCTTCAGAGCCCTCGATCAACAAGTGACTGTGTTGCATTGCCTTGATCGTGAAGAATTCAGGCTTCAGTAGCGTCACGTCCTCATTATCATGCTCTCCGTCCTTCTTGAAGTCTGGTCTCCTGGACAGCATGTCGGCTTTGCCCATCGCAGTCCCCGGCTTGTTCACCAACTCGAAATAAAATCTAGAGAAATAGAGTGCTGATACTTCCCCAGTGATCCGGAGCGTGAAAAACGCATTCTTTCTCACTTCCCAGGATCGCGGTGCGATCCTCCTTTCTCTCATGTTTATCAATTTATGTTCCGAAGCATCGCAATCTATAGGTTACAGTAACTAAGTCATTATTAGCGTACATCACAACCTTCGCAACTTCGCATCTCACTTCGCACCTATTTTACTTCGCATACCTTGGTCTACCTGGGTTACCTAGAAAGAGTTTAGTGTAGGTAGTCCGTGGGCGATGGCCTTGGGTATGGACCTGATTAGTATAGTATCCACTCACCTTTGTACTTGTATAAAAAAGCTATAGTAGTAGAATGAAAAAGAGAACCTTCTCCCCTCTCGACTTGTGTTAGCATTAAAATTCGTCCTCGCGTTTAGACCTCAGAACTCCCTTCGTATTACATCGTTTTCGCTTGCGGCTCTTTGCTTATTACCGTCTTTGCTATTGCGTATCTCATAGACTCGTCCTTCGTCCGCGATTAACTTCGCGATCTTCGCACTCACAGATTCATACAGGACACCTCTCGGTACACCACTTCGCATCCTCTCGCGCGGCCCCGTTGCTTGTAGAGGACAGTACTGAGACTCTTTGAAGCTAACTCCCGCATTTCTTTATCAGGGTTTTCCTGCAATAGGAGAGCAACCGAAACACATCAATTTGGAGCCCACCGCGAGGGTTTTCTTTAAAGATTTCGTCAGACCAACCTCCGACAAGCAAGGGATTTACATCGGACCCACTCGACTCTATCCGACACACTTTTGAATCCACTTACAATCATCGATTTCCCTCAGATCCATTACGCCCTTCGCAGGCCTTTAGTGCAATATTCCCTCAAGTATTTACACTACAATCAGCAATATTTGAAACTCGTATTCCGAACTCTTCAGACTCCTCAGACTCATCATTGGACACGTCGCCGGTAACATCGCAACCAAGAATCCAACTCCCCCTATCCAAAATGTCTACAACAACAACACCACCTAATATGCCCACTCGCAGACACTCAAGCGCACCAAAGTTTACGCAAGACAAACCTCGCAAATTAGGACAATACTTCGCAGAGCTAGAAATCTTATTCGCATCATGCCAGGTAACGGCAGATGAACAGAAGAAGCTCCACGCGTGTCGCTACGTCGCGATAGAGATTGCTGAACTATGGGAAGCCCTACCAGAATATGCAGCAGGAATCACCTATGCAGATTGGAAAGTGGCCATTATCAAGTTATACCCAGGCACAAGTAGTACTGATCGCTGGACAGAAGCTGACCTGGACAAGGTTGTCGGTGAACATTCACGACTAGGAATCAAGACCCTGGACGACCTAGCAAACTACTACAGACAGTTCTATACTATCTCAAAATTCCTGATCGATCAGACAAGAATATCGGGTAACAAACAAAGTCGCGCGTTCATTCGAGGAATACCTCGTCACTTATGGGAACGAATGTTGACAAGACTGATGATATCCCACCCGAACAACGCAGCGAACCAAGGGTACACACTTAACCAGCTGTACGAAGCAGCAGTTTACATTCTGACTGCGGAATCGCCCAACTCGCATAGCAGCTATTCGCCAGCTCACGATATACCTACACCACAATCCTCGACATTACGCGATTCGACGCCATCGCCATCCTCATCTGCTGGGATCAAGATTGAAGATCTTAACACGATGTTCGAAAAGCTAGCGCAGACAATCATCGTAGCGGTCAATGCGAAGACAGGTGAAAGGCCTTCGCAAGACAACCGTCCACCAAACAGCGGTAATTGTAACTTCTGTGGCGAACAAGGTCACTTCATTTTGCAATGCCCGAAGTTAACAGTATACATTTCTTCCGGAAAGTGCAAGAAGAATGCTGAAGGAAAGGTTGTGTTACCATCCGGGTTATTCCTCCCCAGAGCGATCGCTGGACGATGGTTAGCAGACAGACTGGACGAATACCACCGTCTCAACCCAGGGCATGAGGTTATTTCGCAGGTTTCCACTACCTCCTCCACTTCCACAATGATTTACGACCGCGTTCCCTCCCCACACCGTATAGAAGAAATCCCAGACAATGGTTCGCGAATATCTCCAGAAGATCGCATTATCGTGTTAGAGCGAGAACTCCTAGCACTTCGCTCGAAGCCCGTGTTTGACGGAGTAGAGATACCTAGGGTTTGTCGAGGGCCTCCGAATAAAGCACCAACGAAGCCTTCGCAGACAAGGTCCGATGTTGAACCATCTGCATCGCAACCCTCAGATACCAGCGCTCAGCCTTCCGAATCCGTTCCCCGACCAATAGTACCAGTCACAAAACCACCTGTACACCCATTCGCCAACATTCCAGAAGCACACTATATTCCTCCCACTTCTCGCAACTTCGGGGCAGTTGACAAAGAAAAGGCTGTTAAAGAGCCAGCCTATCGCACCATCGCACCAATCCACAACTCCAAGTTCGCAGAGGAAGTGTATATTCGCACCATGAAGTCTCCTTTTGTCACTTTGTCTCCAGAAGAATTACTCTCCATTTTGCCAGAGTATCGCCAAAAGATGCGCGATGCAGTTACCCCGAAACGGGTTTATCCAACGGAAATAGAGAAAGTCTCGGACACCGTTGCCACCCATGTTCAAGAAGAAGCATTACCAGGGATCGAATATGAAAACGAAAACCCTGCATATCGTACCAACGGTATCCCTCCTCCATCAGACGCTCTCATAGTCCATGATATCTACGACACCTATCTTAGCAACCTACGACCAGGCGAAGAGCGCAGAACGATTACGGTCGCCAAGGAATCGCATGCCTTGCGATCTATTATGATGCTAGTGGATAACCAAGAACACATCGAAGCCATCATAGATCCTGGTTCGCAGATTATCACAATGTCGGAGACAGTCTGCTTCAATCTCGGGCTGCACTTCGATCCCACGGTTCAATTAAACATGCAATCCGCGAATGGCGAAATCGATCGCTCACTTGGTTTAGCCAGAAACGTCGCATGTAGCATTGGAGACGTTACCCTTTACTTCCAGATACATGTTATTCGCAACCCCGCATATGACATCCTCATCGGGCGACCATTCGACGTTCTGACAGAAAGTACAGTGAAGAACTACAAGAACAAAGACCAAACTATCACTATCATCGATCCGAACTCAGAACGAGTCACTACAATCCCAACCATTCCTAGGGGCAAGCCTACTCACACTCGACTTCGACAGAATGGTCCCGATGGAAATTTTCGCGTACTTTCGAGGAATTGATAGAAGATCAAGGAGAAATCGCGTTCCTAATAGATTTCAATTCGCTTCAAGACTCAGCTTCCATTTATGCCTATGCTCCAATTCCCTCATCGACTTCTACTTCCGTTCTTGCTAAAGCTTATTTATTAGCCTGCAATCGCCCAAATGGCATAGAACCAGGCCTAGATTCATACCTCTCCCAATTACAGTCCTCTCTTGCTTCGCCAATATCGCAATCTCTAGAAGAAGCAATAGCACCCACGACATCACCCATATCACATTTCATAGACGCCATCCCAAGGAGAAAGGGGGTGGTGATGAAGAAGAAATACAAACCAGTAGCTCGGAAGGTTCGCTCTGTGGTTGCAGAACTACCAGAGAAATATCGCATTGTTCGCAACATTATCGGAGATCCATTAGCTGACATGCCAACGTTAGACACAAATCCGAAGACATTTACACCGACAGGTCGATATACAGAAGATCGACGCAAAGCCTTAGATGCGAAACACGAAGATTTTCTATGGCCTGCAGAACGCGATTTAATGCACGATTTCATGTGCAAACAGAATGAAGCTTTCGCATGGGACGATTCCGAACGCGGCAGTTTCCGCTCAGATTTCTTTCCACCAATCGACATCCCTACAATTCCTCACGTCCCATTTATCGAAAAGAACATTCCAATTCCTCCAGGGATATACGACAAAGTATGCGCTGTCATTCGGAAGAAGATCGCAGCTGGAGTATACGAAGCCTCGAATTCCTCTTATCGCACTCATTGGTTCTGTGTTCTCAAGAAGGATGGAAAAGGATTGCGTCTTGTCCACAGTCTCGAACCGCTGAATCGTATCACTATTAGACACTCCGGAGTTCCTCCCATTCCCGATCATCTCGCAGAACAATTTGCCGGTAGAGCATGCGGTGCGATGTTGGATTTGTATGTGGGATATGACAAACGACTTATTGCAGAAAGCTCGCGCGATTATACAACATTCCAAACACCATTCGGCACACTTCGGTTGGTTACCCTCCCAATGGGATGGACGAATTCGGTACCAATCTTCCATGACGACGTCACATTCATTCTACAACCCGACATTCCAGACCTCACCATCCCTTACATCGATGACGTGCCAGTTAAAGGGCCGGTTTCGCGCTATATTTGCGAAGATGGATCGTTCGAAACCATTGCTGCGAATCCACAGATACGTCGCTTTGTCTGGGAACATTTCAACAACGTCAACAGAATTGTACAATGCATGAAATACTGTGGAGGTACATTCTCAGGAACAAAGCTATTGATATGTGTTCCGAGGTTTTGGGTCATTGGGCACTGCTGCACTTACGAAGGAAGAATAGCAGATGATTCGAAGGTGTTAGCGATCAAGAATTGGGGACCTTGCGACAGCATCTCCGAAGTTCGCGCATTTCTAGGCACGATTGGCGTACTTCGCAACTTTATTCGCAACTTCACCCACCGTGCACACCCTCTAGTCAAACTGACTAGGAAAGACATCCCCTTCGAATTCGGCGAAGAACAAGTCCACTCCCAAGAAAACCTGAAGCAAGCTTTAATATCATCTCCAGCACTACGACCTCTCGACTACACCTCCGATTCACCCGTTATCCTCGCAGTCGACACTTCATACATCGCAATCGGTTACTTTCTCTGCCAATGCGCCCCAGACAATCCGAAAACCCGATACTACAACCGATTTGGATCTATTACTCTCAACGACAGAGAGGCCAGATTCTCGCAGCCGAAACTAGAAATCTATGGTCTTTTCCGAGCGTTTCGCGCCCTCAGACTTTGGCTTATAGGTGTTCGCAATCTCATAGTTGAAACGGACGCACGCTACATCAAAGGCATGCTCGCACACCCCGATATCAATCCCTCAGCAAGTATCAATCGCTGGATCATCGCGATTCTATCATTCCATTTCGAACTTGTTCATGTCAAAGGTACCCTACATGGACCAGATGGATTGTCAAGAAGGCCACAACAACCAAACGATGAAGATATAGCCGAAGAAGATGACTTCAAAGATTGGGTAGACCGACTACATGGCTTTATACACATTATTCACGATCTCTCCTTCCCTCCAACTTCGCAACCCACCAAACCAACACAACCACTTATATCGATTCTCGCTACCGCTCAAATCTCAAGTCAGGAGGAGGAGAGCTATGCCAATATTCCACGCTCAGAAAACGCGAAATCAGCTGATTCAAAGCTCACTGCGGTGCAAACTTGGCACGAAGATTTACAGAGACCAAGCGAAATGACAGACTCACAATACGCAAAGTTCATTCAATACGCCACCCGATTCTTTCCTGACCATGATCGCCTATGGAAGCGAGATTCCCACGGAGCGCACAAACTTGTCATCCCTCAGGAAAGACGTCTAGAAGTTCTGCGAAATGTCCATGATAACATAGGACACAAGCGCTATTACGCCACATGTTCTGCACTCCTCTTGCGATTTTGGTGGCCCCACATCCATGCAGATTTAATATGGTATGTGCGAACATGCCACATATGCCAGATCCAACAAACGACCAAACTGCGTATTCCACCGACCGTTGCAACCCCTGCTCCATTATTCTCGAAAATCTACATTGACACCATGCACATGCCTAAATCTGCGAATTTCAAGTATCTCGTCCAAGGAAGATGCTCACTTGTTCATTGGCCCGAGTTTCGCATGTTAGCCAATGAAAACGTGACTTCGATAGCCAATTGGATATTCCAAGATATCATCTGCAGATGGGGCGCACTTCGCGAAATCGTCACAGACAATGCTCCAGTATTCCTCAAAGCCCTAGCAGTTCTAGGCCAGAAATACAAGATACACTACATTCGAATCAGTGGCTACAACTCTAGAGCAAATGGACTAGTAGAGCGATCCCACTTCGACGTTCGACAAGCGTTATTTAAAGCAGCAAATGGAGACGAAGCTAAATGGTCCCAGAGCTGTTATTCAGTCTTTTGGGCAGAGCGAATTACGACAAAGAGGATGATGGGCTGTTCACCCTACTTCGCAGCAACAGGGACACATCCACTCATCCCACTCGATATCGTCGAAGCCACATACCTCCAGCCCCCTCCCGATTCCATACTTTCAACCACAGATCTTATCGCACGACGAGCAGTCGCCCTCCAGAGACGAAAGGCAGACTTAGCCAAGTTACATACCAAAGTCTTCGCAACACGCAAACAAGCCGCGATTCGCTATGAAGCAAAGCACATGCGCACGATTCATAACTTCAATTTTCAATATGGAGACCTAGTTCTAATGAGAAACACCAGAATCAAATATTCGCTAGATCGCAAGCTCAAGCCACGCTATCTTGGACCTCTTATCATAATCTCCAGAAACAAAGGAGGAGCCTACATCGTTTGTGAACTCGATGGGACCGTCATGCATAGGCCCATCGCAGCATTTCGCCTCATCCCTTATTACGCTCGATGCATGATCCACCTTCCATCTGGAACAATTGACATCGATACCACGCGTCTCAGACAATTAGAAGAAATGGACCTAGCAATAGACGAAGAAGAACAAGACCCTTTAGACCTCGACAACAGCAGCGATGATGAAGAAGATAACCCAGACACATAGTATCGTACCTTTCTCAGATATTCTTGCTCTCAATTCTTTTACTTACATTCTACTTCGCACATTTCGCCAGCACATATACACACTCTCTATTCTTTTTCTTAAGTCGCGATATCGTTTCTTTGATGATTGCGCAAATCCTCAGGGGTTTACCGGCAATGATGATGACTGAGCCTTCCCCTTTCTTTTATTCTTCTTTTATTTCTCTTTGCAAATTCCTGCCGTCTCACTTCGCATTTGATTTCGCAACCATCGCTCCTTTCCTTTATGATCTATGCATTACTTCATTTTCCTTTGAACCACAGCTCCAGAACACTAGGAACAAAAGTCTATTACAAAAAGCACAAGAAACTATATATATATACAAAAATCAAGGCACAAAAAGAATCAAAGCCCTCAATCACTCCTCATCCTCTTCATCGCTGGAACTGGCGTTCTGGAAGGCTTCGCGAAGCTCGTCGATACGAACGCGTTGGGCGGAGAGTTGATCTTGCAGGAATTCGATCCTGGACAATAATTGCACGAATTCTTCTTTTGTGACTTCGTAGTCTACTCGCGCTCTTTCTTTCGTGACCTTTGGCGCGATGATGCGCACCTTCTTGACGCGGGGCTTCACGTCGCGAACCCTCGAGGATGAGGCCCGAGGCCTCTGCAGTACTGCGAACAATACGTTATCAATGCGAAGTGATACAGATGTTGATGAAACACGCGCCGATTACCACCTCCATTTTTGATTTAGACGGTCCAGCCTTCGGAGGAAGGACAGCCGCCGCCACCACCTCTGACTTCGCCTTCGCTCCCGCGTTGCTCTTTCCCTTCGCCTTCGCCTTTCCAGTACGCGAAATACCCTCCCAATAACATCCAGCCTTGTCTAGTGCGCACTTGGTGCATTTCGGCTCGCCGTCTGGGACGATGCAAGGCGGCACTGTTTGGAAACCTCGACAATGATCACACTACATTGAACCGTTAGTCCAACAGAATAAGAAATATACAAAATACATCCGCACCGGTCCCTCCACTTCGCAAAGAGGCACTGCTAACACCTGAGGCGCTGGCGAAGTCCTGATCGCCCGTGTCCCACCCATCTTCGCACCTGGAGTCGGTGACCATCGGTCGGCCACGGTCGCCTCTGAGCTAGTGACGCGTCATCACTTAGCTTTGGTTGGCCTCGCTGGGGATCCTAACACCTCGATGTCTCCAGCCACTTTGTCGATGACCATGGCATCGTCCTCCTTTGCCTTACCCGCTTCCGTCGATTCTTCCACCACCAATTCTTTCCCTTTCCCTTTCACATCCCCCTCTTTTCCACCTCCATTTCCAACCACTTCGTCTACTACCATCTCCAGCGAAGTCTTCGCAACTACTAGCAAAGACTCCACTGGATCTTTCGCTCCTCGTGCTGTGTCCTCTTCTTCCTCCCTCTTTAGCATCGCCTCTAGCACTTCAAATTCTTCCTCGGTCATTTCATCAGCCATGTACGCATTAGTCGCGTCTGTCAATCGTTGCGCTCTGAGTGCCGTGCGATCGACAAGGCTGGGAGTCGGTTCTGAAGTGGTAGCAGGGATAGGGAAGAGGATTCCTCCCCATTCGCACCAGGACGGACTCTCAAACTTTGCGAAGGCCTCGCGAGCTTGCGACAACGCAGTCTTCATGTCGGGGTCGGCCTCGGGATCCTGAACTAGCTTTACCAACTTTGCCTGCAAAATCATATCCACAAAGCTAAAACAAACGCTTCTCAAAAACATTCACGACGCACCCAATTCTTTACAAAACGCTTTCCCCAGAGTTCGTAGTCTTCGTGTTCCGCGACGCCGTCGGGAAGGGTCATCATGTCGGTCCTGATGGCCTCTTGGACTTTAGCAATGAGGATGGAAGACATGGAGGAATGAAGCAAAGTATTTTAGGTGGAGAAGTTGAGGTATGGACGCGACGAAGAGAACTCTCAAACTCCGCTATCAACAAACAACTTCAACGTCACGCGATCGCGTCTCGGCATCTTCCGTTTTATTCTCATCCGAGCTCTACCTGTTACACAAAACGCTAAATCATTTTCACAAGACACTTCGCTTCGGTGCCACTCGACTTCACAACCTTTGGTGAACATCGCGAACCCCCTTACGATTTGATCTACACTCCCTTACATTTCGCAATCACCTCGTGCTCATCGCGGCACTTTCGCTCCTTCTGGTCTACTTTGACAAATGTTTGCCTATCTCTCTCTACCTTTTCCACATCTTTCCCATTACTCTACCCCACTCGCACACTTCGCGAAACACTACAGCCCTTCTTTCTACTATTCGGATCCACTTCGCAAATGTCTACAACATGAGCATTCTTTGGAATAACATCAGCAAAAGCTCCCACGCTCCTTCCTCACGTGCCAACAACGGCATTCTTTTTCCTCCCTTTTTCCTCTTCCTTTTCCACTCTTTTATATCATCACCTCCCTCTCTATCATGATTATATCCTCTTCCCAGTTGGGTTGGACCAGGGACAGTACCTTTCTAGGGCCATTGAATCATTACAACTCTTGTTCGGCTCCTACCACTTCCTCCTCGGTTCCATCCTACACCTTGCCATATGCATCAACGCCACTGTCAAACGGGGACCTGGATGCCATTTCCGGGTTTTTACTTAAACTTCTAAAGCTACGCTCTCTTTTATACGTCTTTTTACCCAACGTTATCATGATTAACCAAACCATCAACCACAAAGACGCTGCCCTCTTCACAACCATTGCCACGCTTTTAGCCCTATTCGGTTTCCTATTCATTGGAATTATGTTCATACGGCGTCGCTCTCCCGTCACATCTACTCTTCCTTTGTTTGAAACGTACCCACTTCGCACTCCCTTCGCTACGCCGCTCTCAAATAGCGTTGAAACAGTTCACCTCTTGCTTGTCGACTCATTCCCTCAAGTACCCTCCATCGCTTCTACTCGTTACACTCGCGAACGGATTCCCCCATGTCCCACGTTCGCCGCGCCGCTCCCTCCACTTAACGAAAATAATCATAGGGTAACTTCGACAGACAACCTCCTCTCGCCAGTAATCGCAATCACACCTCCTACACCCCGAAACTCGTACGAATCCGAATGGCGCGACCTATTTACAGGGCCCATTCCGTCGCAATCCTTCGCGATGCGAGGAAACCAAAGCCCCATAGATCATTCACGTTTAGGGCCCTGCCCTTACATTCCGTTGCGAGGCGAATCGAAAGAGGATATTAGTGAAATTTTGAATTGGTCTATGAGGCCGAGGGCGGCCTCTGTTTCAAGTCAGGAGGAGGTGATACTTCCCCAGCGATCCGGAGCGTGAAAAACGCATTCTTTCTCACTTCCCAGGATTGCGGTGCGATCCTCCTTTCTCTCATGTTTATCAATTTATGTTCCGAAGCGTCGCGATCTATAGGTTACAGTAACTAAGTCATTATTAGCGTACATCACAACCTTCGCAACTTTGCATCTCACTTCGCACCTATTTTACTTCGCATACCTTGGTCTACCTGGGTTACCTAGAAAGAGTTTAGTGTAGGTAGTCCGTGGGCGATGGCCTTGGGTATGGACCTGATTAGTATAGTATCCACTCACCTTTGTACTTGTATAAAAAAGCTATAGTAGTAGAATGAAAAAGAGAACCTTCTCCCCTCTCGACTTGTGTTAGCGTTAAAATTCGTCCTCGCGTTTAGACCTCAGAACTCCCTTTGTATTACATCGTTTTCGCTTGCGGCTCTTCGCTTATTACCGTCTTCGCTATTGCGTATCTCATAGACTCGTCCTTCATCCGCGATTAACTTCGCGATCTTCGCACTCACAGATTCATACAGGACACCTCTCAGTACACCACTTCGCATCCTCTCGCGCGGCCCCGTTGCTTGTAGAGGACAGTACTGAGACCCTTTGAAGCTAACTCCCGCATTTCTTTATCGGGGTTTTCCTGCAATAGGAGAGCAACCGAAACACATCAGCGCCCAGCGCACCTGTCTCCTATTCAACTTCTTGGACGTCATGAAGTATCGGAGATTGGAGTGATCTGTCCAAATCTTGATCTTATGCACCGCACCCTCAAGGTGATGCCTCCATGCTTCTAGTGCCCTGATGATTCCCAGCATCTCTCTGTCATGTACATTGTAATTCCGTTTGACATCATTGAGCAACTTTGAGATGAAGGCGCACGGTCTCCATTTTCCGTCCTCCACCTTCATAGATAACACCGCCCCGGTTGCCACTCCAGAAGCGTCCGCTTCAACTTGTAGGGGCTTGGATGGATCCGCTGTTGCAGATCGCATTCCGTGTAAAGAGTCCCTTGAGCCCATTGAACGACTCCTGTTGCTCAGTCCCCCATTCCCACTTCTGGTCCTTCCTCAATAGCTTATTCATTGGCGCGGCTACCTTCATGAAGCCTTTGGCAAAGCATTGGTAGAAATTTGCCAGACCCAGAAAGCGTTGGATGTCTTTGACTGTTCTCAGAACTGGCCACTCTTCTATTGCCTTTGTTTTTTCTTTATCCATCTTGATTCCAGAAGGGGTAATGTGCAGCCCCAGGAATTCTACTTCATTGACTTTGAATTCACATTTTTCTGGTTTCAGGAATAGATTGCTTTCCTCTAACCTTTTCAATACTTCCTCCACAATCTTGTTATGTCCTTTTTTGTCCTTTGTAAATATTAAAATATTGTCTATGTAAACTACTACCAATCCCTGGTCAATGAGATCCTTCAGCACACCATTCATCATTGTCTGGAATGTGGCTGGGCTGTTGCAAAGTTCAAAATACATAACTACTGGCTCAAACGCACTCCTGTGGGTCGTGAATGCCACTTTCCACTTGTCTCCTTCTTTTATCCTGATGTTATTATAGCCCCATCTCAAATTGAGCTTTGTAAATACTTTGGCATTACCTACTCTATCTATTAAGTCACCAATAAGTGGCAATGGGTAATTGTTACGTATCGTCCAAGCGTTCAGGTATCTGTAGTCCTGCACCATCCTCTTTTTTTGTCTTTTTTTGGTACAAAGAAAACCGCTGATAGGGTAAGGCACGGGTATACCATGGGTATGGATTCACCACACCATACCCGGTATGGTTAAGGGTCTACACCACACCCGAAAGATATGCGGGTTAAGATGAAAACCACGGTATCAACTATACCGCGGGTTTTTGTATAGCACAATGGACTACCCTTCAACCTCTATGCTCGACAATGAATAAGCTTGTTTCCTTTTCTGACCTGACCCCTTGACTACAGCTACCAACTCAGGTATACCTACTAAGTCGTGACGACACCAGGATCCTAGACATAGGTAAGAACGAACCGAACTACCGAGAAGGTGATTGCGGGTGAAACTGAGCAGTTGGCGGCCTTGCGAAAAGACGCGCTCAACAGCCGTTGATGTTGCTAGCTCAGTCTCAGTAATGCTTGTGGAAAATTAATCACAATACTCACCAGGGATGCTAAGATAATCGAGGGCCATGCGAGAGAGGTGAGGATAAGTCTGACGATTGTCGTGCCACCACTTGAGAGGCTCCGCGACTTTCACCACCTCAGCACGCAGATACTTATCAAGTTCAGAAAATGCGGCGGGTGCCGTATTGCCAACAGAAATATTCCCAAAGTCATTCACGTCCTGATGAAAGCATAAGCACAGGTTGATACAGCCATGGCTCATCACATAATACACATACCTCCACAAGCGTTGCATCAGGGTCTTCTTCGGTGGTGCTGGGCTTTTCATAGTTTTGGTATGCATTGCGGGTAAGATGTTCAGCATTTTTGATCCAAGCAGGCTCCCACTCTTGGCGGCGGAAGTATTCGAGCTTCAACCCAGGGTGAAGAACTTCGACAGGAAATCAGAAAACAAGAAGAACTGAGAGACGGAGCTACTTACCCATCGCAATCCTATACACGTCAGAGAGGTCCGTAAGCTCATAGTACCGATTGATCTTTTTATGAGCGAGCTTCATGGCGGCAGTGATCGACGGATGGTAAGGTTGCTTTGTAGTAAAAAGTGTTGCCCTTTTGTATTGCTACGTCCACTTGTCAGGATGACTAAACACAATACAAATGCAAGAACACTTACATCAAGTATGCCAACCAGATCTTCGACGACTTTCCAATGATTGTCATCTAATTCGTAGTCCCGTAGCTTCAGATTCTTATTGGCAGTGATCGCATCAATAGACTCCCTGTATTCCAAAGCAAACTTCATCATGTCGAATGTCGAGTTCCACCTGGTAACAACGTCGCGAGGAATAAGGCGGACTTTCTTCTGTTTTTGGGTGCAAGTTGAACGCCACGCGGGGAGAAGAATCGTCGGAGAGTTGATGATAGCAAATGCAAGCTTCCGAACCTGTGAAATACTTTGTCAGTTATAGAAGGCATCGTCGATAGTATGTAACGTACCTTGGTAATTGTGGTCTTAACAAGTTCTGTGTCCTGGGCGAATTTCTCCTGTTCTTCTTCATCTAGTAATTCCAACTCGTCGATCTCATCATCTGGGTCATCATCACCCTCATCATCACCATTGTTGTCATCATCATCTTCATCGCTGTCGGTATCGGTATCGACGAGACCAGGCATACTGTCAATTTCGTCATCATCCGTGAGGTTCTTGGAGGTGAGACAAGAGTGGAAGGGTGCAAGGAGCGTTTTCGCAGAGAGCTGGAGAGTGTGGTTAAAGCATCGCACACGGTTGGTAATGACAAATGAGTTGGGGAGTTTCGCAAGCTTCTTTGTCTGGGTGTTGTTGTTGGAGGCATTATCGGCGGTAAGCGCGAGGATCTATAACAACACGGGTGTTTGATATGGGCGAGTAAATACGGGATAGGAACATACCTTATCTTTGATGCCAAAACTCTTCAGCATGCTCTGGAATTCTCTCACGAGTGTAATGCCATTGTGAGACTAGCGGATTGTTGAATAGGCTACAAAATTGGAATCAAGGGTTGACTAACCTCTGGTACCTCAACAATATCGAGGAGGAATGTGAACATATCGCCGTTGTATTCCAGGTGCACGGTCCAGGCAACAAACGCACGATGGTTGGGCGAGGTCCAGCCATCAGTAGCGAAGTGGAGCTTGCCAGGGTGTTCCTGGATAAAGAGCTGTCAGCCGAGGCAATAGTGAAGAATGAATAACGACGTACCCGAAGGAGTTGACCAATACGCTCACGGCACTTCTCGAATGACGCCTTGATATCCCGGCTGATGGTGCGAGTTGACGGAATGTTGATGTGAGGGCGACCGGCGGTAAGTAGGTCTTCAAGTTCACGGTCGTTTACGATGTTGGTTGGCCGGTTGCTTTCCGTGATCCACTTCACCAGATGTGCACTGCAGATGGACGTTGAGAGATGATAGAATGTAGTGGGAATGATGACTTACCGAACTTCATCATTGGTGTGTGAACGGTGAGAGACCGTAACTGGTTTTTGACCTTGGCGAGCAAATGCAGTGAAAATAGATCCACTCTGAGTCGAAGAACTGGCTCCTTGAGTGTTGTCCACAGCTTCACGACCAAAGCACTTGATGGCATGGTGGCGGAGGTTCGCGGTCGATGCTTTGTCCTGAATTTCAATCAGGGACGGCAGCAAAGGGGTGAGGTACTTAAATGACATTACCTTGGAGTCCTGGAAGCAACGCACCCCTCCGAGCACTGTCTTGCACTTGCGAGCAGTGCAAGGGAAGAAATGGCAAAGCCGGTTGTTGTGGTACTGAACTGAGACTGAGGGCTTGAAGAATGAATAGATTGGAGAGCGCCAGGTTTTTTTACTGTCCTCTGTGTACGATGAGTTTTGTAAGGAGATAGAATCAGGAAAGGCTAAGGAACCACTCACCAAGTGCCTTCTTGGCGTCAAGTTCCTCCGATGCTGGCATTCCCAGATCGCCGTTGTCATCACCATCCTCAGACGTCGCGCGGGTAGATGGCGAACGGGAAGGAGAGAGAGAGGACAGTGGCAAGCTTCTTGAGAGGTCGGCGCAGATGTTGGGCAGTCTTCGTTGCAACCTGCTTGACAGAGCTGGCAGCCTTGCAAATGGTGGATGATTTGGACTTGGAGGACGACGTTTCGGAATTCAGATCAGGTGCCCTCGCCATCCTGGAGGTGAGCGAGAAAAATTCTAACTTGAAGTAGGTCCTTAAATATTTTGCTCGTCGTTCATGCTTGGCATAGGAAGACCTGACGACGAGTTTGTAAACAGAGCTGCAAGAACAAGAAGTCGACACAACCCACCGAATTATACCAAAACCAGCAGTATCCGCAACTCCCAAGACTTCCGAGGCCACCAACACAACATCAAAGAATCTCGCCCCATTACCAAAGTACTATTCGTGGGCCGTCGTATGAACGTGGCATAGATACGGCTGATGTTGACATTGTAAGTGGAGCTGGGGATGAACACATCACACACCGAATTATGCCAAAACGGGCTCTATCCACTATGCCCAAGACTTTCGAAGTCCAATATGACAAGCAAGTCATTCCGTTCATGGAGACCACTTGAGGTAGGATAGAAGGTCACGTTGGAATACCATGTGACACAGTTGGTGACTTAGTGATAGCATCATGATCATACTGATCGAAAGGCTTTGAAACGAGACGAGTAATGGATAATGGAGCAGTAGTCAAGTGATATCTTTCTGGCTCAATACCCGCACAAAACCATGGTATTGTGGTATACGGGTACGGTATGCAGTAGGGTTACGAGAGCTCAACACCGCACCCGTACCCCAGACACCCTTGGGTATAGTTACCGCGGTCGTACCCGAAGCTGTGCCTTACCTTAACCGCTGATGTCTGTGGGGATTTACTTTCTCTGATGTACCCTTTTTCCAACTGGTCATTTAGGAAGTCGTCCACCTCACCTTGCTCCTGCAGGGAAAGCCTGATGTTCTTGGCCTTCTTTGGTTCATAACCGGGTTTCATCTCAATAGCATGATCCCATGGTTTCCACTTTGGCATGCACTCAGAGGCTTTCTTTGAAAACACCTTCATCCATCTCTGGAACCTTCACGGAATCTTTGCCTCGATCTCCAACTGTCATTCGGATCTTGTGCTCCTCACACAAACTGTATTCTTGTTCCACTCCTGGAAGATCTCTTCTAAGATCCCATCCCCTTCTGCCATTGATCCTCCTGCAGTAATGTCTTTGTCCTCTACTTCCTCAATTGTAGGATGATACCTCTGTCACTTGGCCAACTTCTGCCTGGCCCAATCTTTCTTTGCTGATCTGATAAATATGTTGCACTCCTGCGGGCAGCATGTCATTCTAACCTCACTGGTGTCCCAGTTGATGTCCAGGTTGTGTTTGCGTAACCACGGATGCCCTAAGATCACCATCATCTTCCCCAGGTCGCACACTTTGAAGATGGCCTTTTCCTTGTGACCCCAGAACGATACCATGAGGACGATCTCTTCTGTGATTGAGCCGCCCTGGTTCAAAGTCCCATCAATGTTGTAGACCCTGATCGGTTGATCCAGAGCCCAGGTCTTAAGTCCGCTTTTGTGTATGAACTCCCTGTCCACAAAAAGTCCTGTAGCCCCACTATCTAATAAAGCTTTTATGGTACAGGGATCATGAGTGTCTAATGTAGTGATTGTGATCGGTATCATAATTTTGTTTTTTATTTTATTTGATCGGACAAAGTGCCTAACCCCCTCTTTAGGTTTTTTGGTAATATTGTCTGATTTCTTTACTATGGGTGCAAGGGGAATTAAGCACAGTTGCATACCGCCAAGCTGACTTGCGTCAGACTCCCCAACGTTGTGGCTACATACAGTTGAACTATCTAAGCTACTTACTGCAGTCTCCGAGTCCGTATCTAAGTCCATAGTGTCTACTGTCAAGAGTATGATTTTCTCTATCTATTAAATGCTATTTAATTATGTTTCTCTTTCATTTGTATGTGTTGACATTATTATAGAGTTAACGGACACATGGTAAACACATGGCATCTGTACATCATGCACACCTCATGACCCAAGCATGGATCAGATGCTTCATGTAGCACATGTATTGGCCTCATTGTTAGCTCATGTATAGTAGTATTTAAACCGTTAATATTACACCTAGAGACTCTATTCGAGTTCTCTTAGGTTTATCCACACATCGTGCAACGACCTTTAGACTGCTTGATTCTCTTTTCCCCTTGTTCAACTGTGAGAGCCAGCGTGAGCCTTTTGGTTTGTGTTGTCCTAACAGAAGAACTCGAATCCCTTCATGCACTCCCTCTCACTCTCATCTCACTCTCATTTTCTTTACCTCAGGCCTCGCTTGATATGACATGCACACGCTGTGCTGCTTTCGTAAAGGTACAAGCCCTGACCCCATTACCTTTTTCACAATTCCCTTCTCCCCCCCCCCAATCATTGTACTCCAAACCTGTGACGTAACCCTTAGAATTTCCTAACCAAATGCCATCCTTTCATATATGTTCAATAAAACTTCTTGAGTTGCTAATATCCTGGGTATCATCTTAGAATGCGTGCTCTGATTTCTTTCCTTTCCTAACAATCTTTCTTTCCTAACGCTTTGATTTATTTATTTATTTATTTATTATATTTAACCTTCTTCCTCTACATCCCGATTTTCTTGGGTAATTGGCAACCCTTTGTCTCTCTCAAACATCTAATCCCCTTCATCTTCATCCCCCGTTATTTCCTTAGCTTCCATCTCCCTTAGTTTCTCTGTTGATATATCCACTATGTTGTCTGGGAATTCTATCGATTTCCTTGGAAAATAGGGTAGCAGTCTGAACGCTCCCACCATATTCTTTAGAAACGATCCGTCCAATTCGCATAGAATATATGCTCCTCCTTTGTTCCTTGCTAAGATGATCAATGGTCCTAAGTACCATGCCCTCATCTTCCTATTGAGTGATTTTTCTATCGCCATGTTTCACATTAGGACTAGGTCACCTCTCTCGAATGCATAATCCCTAATAGTCCTCTGATGCACTTCCTCAAACCTCATCGCTGCTTTCTTCCTAGCCTCGAAAACCTTAGAATGTAACTTCCTTAGATCGTCTTCTCGTTTCTGTAAAGCTACTGCCCTCCTCACTATTAAGTCTTCCGTTGACAATATTGAGTCTGGCGGCAGTTGCAAATATGTAGCCTCTACAATGTCCAATGGTAGGATCGGATGAGTTCCCATGGCCGCATAGTATGGTGAACATCCCATGCGCTTTCTAACAGTTACCCTTTCCGCCCAAAATACCGAGTACGCTGCCTGTGACCATTTATTTTGCTGTCCATCCACCGCTTTGAATAATGCCTGTCGGACATCAAAATGTGACCTTTCTACCACCCCATTCACCTTAGAATTATACCCGCTGATTCTAATGTGATGAATGTGGTATCGCTTCCTTAGATATTCCAATGCTTTCAAAAATGGTCCTCCATTATCCGTTACAATCTCCCTTAACCCTCCCCATCTACATAAGATATCTTGGAAAATCCAATCTCCTAAGCCTTTTCCATTCTCCGTCCTAAGCATTCTAAACTCTGGCCAAAATATCAACGAACATCTTCCCTGGGCTACAAACTTAAATCTGCCTGATGCTGGCATATGCATTGTGTCCATGTATACTTTAGAAAATAGTGGCGCTGGCATCGCTACCACCGGCAGTATCAAAACCTTCGTTGTTTGTTGTGCTTGACAAATATGGCAAGTCCGCACAAACCAAATAATGTTGGCTTTGATGTGCGGCCACCAAAAGCGCTGAGTTAGAATTTCCCTAGTTGTGTAGAATCGTTGGTGTCCTATGTTGTCATGTGGCTCCTTTAGAACCATCAATCTCCTATCCCTTGGAATCACTAATTGATGTGCCCCGTGGCTATCCTTTCTCCATAGTCTGTCGCTATCCAAGAAAAATCCAGTCGCGTATTTCATAAACGCTTTGTATTCCGCTTCCATAAATCCTTCTGGCCTTTCTAATGATTTGTGCCATTTCCTTACTTTTTCTAACCTTTCATCCTCCCTTATCGCTTTCGCACTCCTAGGTATCTCTTGCATTTCTCCTTTCTCTCCCATTTGTCTCTCGCCTACCTCCTCCACAGAGAAAATCTGAGCTCCTGCGAAGTTGGTACACTGTGCAATTCCGATAGGCTGAATAATGTGAACAAAACCATGTAACTGGTCCACCCAGTCGTTGAACTTGTCCTCCGAATCCACCTCTGGTGGGTCATCTGGTTGTTTAGGCCGTCGAGATAAACCATCCGGCCTGTGAAATGTTCCCTTGACGTGTATCAATTCAAAATGAAACGTTAGGATAGAGACAATCCAACGGTTGATGCTTGCCAATGGCTGAATGTCCGGATTTGCTAACATCCCCTTGATATACCTCGCATCCGTTTCTACCACCAAATTTCTAACCCCTATAAGATACATCCTAAGCACTCTCAATGCCCTAAATAAACCATAGATTTCCAACTTAGGTTGGGAAAATCTCACCTCCCTATCGTTTAGCGAAATTGACCCAAAGCAGCTATAAATTTGTTGCTTAGGATTTCCTTGACTGCATTGGCATAGGAAGAACCCCACAGCAATATAAGATGTATCCACCACTAAGATGACTGGTGAATCCGAGGTGTAATCCAATGGTCTTAGAGCTGGTGATTCTAACAATGCTATCTTCAAGTCCTCCTGCACTTTCTCTTGTTCCGGCCCCCAATGAAACGGTGTATCCTTCCTAGTCAATTTTACTAGGCTATGCGCCCTGTGTGCAAAATTCCTAATGAACATCCTAAGAACCCCCACTGTTCCTAAGAACGCTCTAACCTCCGAAAGACTATGGCATGGACCCCAATTCTTGATGACCGCTATCTTGCTATCATCCGCTATCCTTCCCTCGTATGTACAACAATGTCCTATCACCCAAAACTTTTCCACACATAGCAGTAGCTTGTGACCCGAAAATGTTCCTCCGCTATATTTCATCCTTTGTACGATGCGATTCAAATTCTGAAAGTGTTCCCAAACAAACCGCCTAATGCCTGGATTTTCCGGAATTGTCTCGTATGTCCCATCCGGTTGCATGTATCTTGACACTGGTCCTTTCACCGGTACGTTGTCGATGTACAGAATGGTCCACTCCAGAACTTTCTCCTGTAGAATATATGTCACGATGTCATGAAATATTGGTACTGAGCCTGTCCATCCCATTGGAAGTTAGTAAGCATAAGGCCCCAAATGGTGTTTGAAAAGTCATTAGATCCCTTGAAGACTCCGCGATTTTCCTTTCATCGTAGCCCACAAACAGATCCAGCGTTCCTCCACGCAAATTGTTCTGCCAAATGGTCCAGTATAGGTGGTACCCCTGAATGTCGTATTGTGATCCTATTCAATTTTTCTAAGCCATGCACTAGCCTAAGCGCATTTTTATCTTTCTTTAGCACGCAAAACCACCTAGTGCGGTAGGCTGAATTTGAGGGTTCATAAACTCCTGCATCCAATTTCTTCTTGATTATTCCACATACTTCGTCATAAATCCCTGGTGGGATCGGTATGTTCTTCTCAATACAAGGGATATGCGGTATCACCAGAAATTCTATTGGTGGAAAGAATTCCAACTTAAAGCTCCCTCTTTCTGCGTCACTCCAAGCGAACCCCTCATTCTGTAGCATCATAAAATGGTGTAGTAAATCCATCTCGGACTTCCATAAAAATTCGGGATGCACCCTTTCTAACGCCTCTTTCCTTTCCTGGGTATGCCTCCTGATCGGTCTAAAAATAGGCAGCACTGTTTCCAATACTGGCATCTTTCCTAAGGGATCCCCTTGTATTTCCCTAACAATCCTGTACCTCCCCGGTAGTTGTGTGATCACCAGCCTAACCTTTTGTGCCACTGGTTTATATTTCTTTTTCACTTGCACCCCTTTTATCTTCGCCACTCCTTCCTTGAAAATTCTTAAGGCCTGCCCCGCATTTCCTAAGACATCTTCCTCTCTAAACCCTGGTATAGCCATTCTGCTTCTCCTCATCCTCTTCTTTTCCATCTTAAGCTTCCCCTTCACTTCCTCTCCTAAATCCTCACTCGCTAATAAATACTCAAATGCCAAAACCCACTTCTTTGTAGAAGGTGAAACTTTTACTGAATCCTCAGCCAGCTGGTCGAACATCAAAATCCTAAGGGTATCATCAGAGCTGTCAAACTCCATTGTCATCATGTATTCTCCCTTGTTCCCCATCTTTTTCAAAAATTTATCTCCTCCTCAACCGTTCTCCTAACTCCTGTTCCACGTTTTATAGTTGGTATGGTCGCTATAGCCTTAGAATTTGGATCCCATATAGTAACCGTTTGATGGTCGTCCAATATAGTTTTAACCATACTTTTCATTAGGACGTCAAATGGTCTTTCTAATAGAATCTAGTAGGTGGGTGTGCATAGCACATGCACCTGCATAAATAAGGTAATTTTCCCAAACCGGAAAGGAACATTCCTCGATAAACCCAGTGACTTATCAATAACCCCATTCGCCGACTGCATGTTCAGTATGATGGTGGGGTTGTAGGATAATCCTAAGTCATGGCATACAGTCTCCGCCATCACCACTATTTGGCTACCTGGGTCGAGAATGCACTCCACATGTTCCTTATTATCCACTAGGACCATCATCACTCTAAGTGCATGTGATTCCTTTGCCACTACCAATTCCTTCCTCTTGTCTTCTGGCTGTAAGTTGCTGAGATAAACTTCATAAGGATTGGGACAAACTATAGCTGTCTCGGCTCTCTTTTCCTCTTCTCCTAAACCTCCTAGAAAGTTTATTCCTACCTCTTCTAAGCCACTTCCTAAGCCAAATGGTAACTCATTTTCCATAACCACGTCGCTTTCCATTGCCCTAAGTTTGTTCATTTCCTTGAGCAGAACTCTCCTAGGCATAGAATCCTTCCTAAACTTGTCCCTCATCTCTGGGCTAATGTTTAGGATTTCCTCCAATGATAACGTTAACTTAGTCTGTTTTAGGATCCTGTCATATACCCCATCCACTAGTTCTTTCTCTGCTAGCGGCACCATCGTTTTATATGTAGCTTCCTTCATAGATTTCTCCAGTGCGGCTCCATAATTTCTAACGTTAGGCAGCTCGTACTGCGCCTCCGCTATGTTTGCAAATGGAGGTTTTGCTCCAGAATTACTCCGACCTCTTTCTCCTGGTTGACTCTCCTTCCCTTTCTTTGGTTCTGATTGAGATATTATATCCTCTTCCTGGGATCCTTTATCTGTTTCCTTAGGATATTCCCTTCCTAAGGTCGTAGAAGTAGTTTCCTTAGGAATCACTCTCCCTCTTTCTTGAGAAGGAATAAATCCTTTTGGATGCGAAATTTCTATACCGTCAAATCTGTATTTCCTAAGCACTAGAATTTCTCTTTCTAACTGCTCAATCCTTTCCTCCGGTGTTTGACGTAAAGTGTTTGATTGTATCGGTGGGTTCCTATCAATGGTTGGTTGGGGGCTCACGCAGCTATACATAAAGCTCGGCGTCGTGGATCCCCCTGTAAGTCCTAATGTTCCAGGATTTCGTTTGTACCATTCATCTACCCTTTCCTTCACCATCACCCTGGAATTTTCCTGGGGACATAGTTCCCAGTGTTTAGGACGACCCTCCCATCCTGGTTCTTCTTGATTTTCCCATCCCGGACATATTGCGCTACCACCTCGCACCCTGCTAGGTAGTGTCCTATTTTGCCGCAGAAATTACAAGCTCTGTTTTCTCTGCCTGGTCCGAAACCCATCATATTCCTTGGTATAGATGACCCATCGCTCCTCTGATTATTCTGCATTTGGAGAAACATATCCATCATCGCCTGCGTCACTACAAACTCTTCCTTCTTCTCTTCCTTTATTTCCTTAACCCCTAGTTGTCCCTGAGTACCATGTAAGACATATTCTCCTGCCGATCTAACAGATTCTAAGGGCCAATGATTGTCTGGCTCGTGATCCAGGTGCTTAATTTCTAAGCGCCTTTCGATCGGTACCCATAGAGCTTCTCCTAAGCCTCTGCAGAATGAACAGCTTTGCTCAGCTGATGTAATCTTCTGTTTCTTGATTAGAAAGGATGAAATCTTGTAGAAATCCCCATAGAACGTCATGAATTTGGTGATGTTAGGAATTCTTTGTTTCTTCCATTCTAAGACCAAGGCCTCCAGATCCAAAACCCTCCAATGCTTATCATCATCCACCCCTGGATATAATGCCGTAACCGCTTTAACCCAGACTCTGTAAGTCTCACTGGTATAACTCGGCAATGCCTTCCACATCTCCACCATGTCGGCTCCTGAGTACCTGACTGCTTGCTTCTTCTTCTCTTGTTCTCCTGTAATATTTGCTTGGTCTAGCAAGTTTTCTAACTCCTCGAAATATCGCTTAAGTTCCCTTGGCTGGTCAGCCTCAAACTTCGGCGCGGTATGATGCCTAGCTGCTGGCATAGTATATGTAGACGCCATCTTTCTTTGATTCGTAGTAGTAATATTCTTTGGTTGTCTTGTAAATAGTTGGGGTGTCGAATTAATTGAGAATTGTGCTGGTCTCAAACAAAATGGGCTTGAGCTGTCCTGTGGATCACTAGTGCTTCCTTCTGTGTCCAACATTGTAGTTTTCTTCAGAAATAAGTCCTGGAAACTGGTATTGCTGGTCGAAGCTTCCATTGGGAAACGATTTCTAAATGCCGGTTCGAATTCTACCCTTGCTTCCCTATACTTCTCCTTTAAATCCTTCTCCTCAGAATTTTTGTCTGACACTTTGCTTGGTCAATAGTTCCTCCAGCGGAGTGTCTTTAGAAAACCCTTGCAGTAGGCTCCAAAATGAAACGGGTGGTGTGCATCTAACACTGAGATCCTATATCCTAACCAACACAAAACACACACACCAATGCACTGTCTGAATGGTTGCAAGTGGGCCCAAAGAGTTCCCTTGCAGAACTTATTGCCAAGCCTTTAGTCCCTAAGATTCCTTCCTAAGCTCAACTCTTCCTTTGAATATTCTTGATATCCTTAGATCCTTCCTAAGATCTTTCCTAATGTCTTTCCATAATCCCATTGATTTCTCAAGAGTTTCCTAAGTCCTATTTCCTAAGAGTTTCCTAAGCCTTGTTCCTATGTCCTTTAGAATTCCTAATCCTTAGCCCAAATCCTTGTCCTTGTGCCTCAGTTTCCAAATCTTCGACCCTAAGTCTGAAGATCCTAAACTTTGTTCCTTTATTCCTTAGATCCTTGGTTTCCTAATCCTTTATCCTTAGTAAGCTCGACGAGCCCGATGTTGCCTACAGCACAGAGCTTTCAACAACTTCAACGCGCAAGGGAGAAACATCCCACGCCCGATTTCCTATGTAGTCCTTGGTTTCAAGTCTTTAGCACAACTTTGAACGTGCTTGCCGTGTCATGCAATGAGCAAGATGTAAGATTTGTGAGAGATGTATAATCTGGGGTCTGAACTTCTCTACTGCGCAGCTACACTACCCCTAGTATTTGTACAAGTACGAAATATGAAATAGATAATGAAACTGTCCTTTATATGGTATGTTGGAAATAGCTCGGTGGAGCTACCCTAGAAGATAGAATCACATCATGATGGGGTGATATTGCCCCGTCCAAACAGTCTGTTAAATGAGATAGAAAAAATGGTATAAAAGGAAATCTCGCTGACTTATGTTAGATAACGCCCTCTATTGCTTGGCCTTCACCTCCTATGGTGTTCCGCCCCGCCATCAATCAGGTACGATGTCGATCTTTTGATCTTGATACTTGATTTTCTGAACTGATCTGCCATTGCTATGGGCTCCCAAGGTGTCAGTCGGGTGGCTGTGCCTGTCCGCCCTGATCCGTCAATTAATTTGTACGTCGCATCAACACCTGGCATCAAAACGGCTGGGGATTGGATGCTCAATGCACGCTCGACACTTCCTAAGTCCCACAGTCCCGCTTCCCCATACTAAGGCTCGTCCTTTGGTGCTTGAGTATTCCGTGAGTTCCTATCTGTTCTTGAGAATTTTCCTAAGCTTTTCTCGACCATTCTCCCGCAATTGCCACTTAGAATTTCCTAAGGCGTATCAACATCGTTTCAAGCAATGCCCAGGTAAGATGAAATGAGGAAGGTAAGAATCCACACAAATGCAGCGGTGAGAGGGAGGGGTCGTTGAAAGAAGTTGTGTTCTTCTGTTAGGATGTCACTGATACCACTAGGGCAAAGACAACGGCTCCCAAACAAACAAACAACAACACAAGAAAGGAATAGTCTAATAGTCAAAGGCCTTTGCACCGGTATAGGTGGATAACCCAAGAGAACACGACTAGTGTTCCTCAGTGATATATTACGGTTTATATACTACTATACATGCGGTAATGGTGTGTAGTCCATGCGTTAACTGTTAGGCACTGCGCACATGCATAAGCCTCATGTGCACAGCTTTGCGTAGCCTCCCATGCTTTTAGCGTGTGGCATGCAGCACCATGTGTCTACAATGAGTTCAATTGTCTACCTACCCTTAGCCATGTGTACATAAAAGTGACCATAGCGCCAAACAAAGTAAACTAATTAATGATTTGGTAATAGATAGTGAAAATTGTACTCCTGACATAGAGGATGAAGTTGAAGCGCAATCCATGGTGAAGTATGCTGATGAGAGCATGGATGGCAGTAATGACACAGGCCCATTTGGTGATCAAGAAGCCATGGAAGGTGGTAATGTGGACACTGATATCAAAATGAATCCAAGTGAGGAGGACATGCCAAAGAAAGTGCCAGCTAAGCAATCATCAGTAAGTTCACGGTTGTATGATCCAATGTTGGGGAACTAACCTGATGGAACAGAGGGAAAAAAAGCCAGCCAAAGGAGAGACTCAGGCGGCTGTTGATACTGTCAAGCAGACCATCAAGGAAGGGAAAAAGAAAGTGATGGCCGGCTTGGAAAAAAAGAGGTGCATATCCAATCAACAAAGCTCAATTCCCACAATGTCAAGCTTAATCAATCATCTCTGATCTTGTGACTCAGCACTGCAAAGCCAAAGCCTGTGTTCCCCTCAGGCCTCATAGCAAACTGGCGGACAAAGACCAAATGCAAGGCGGACATGTCAATAGAGTTCTCAGGTCCAGTTGGGTCCGGTTTTTGACCTAAAAATGTGCAACTGCAACTGCAACCAGTTGTAGAAATTCCTGATTTTCTTGCAACCCAACTGCAACTGCAGATTTGGCAGGCAACTGGTAGCAACTGATCATATATTTACTCAACTAACAACAACTGCTACTTGCAGTTGCTTGGGGTTGGGTTGCGGCTGGTCGGGGTCCAGTTGAGTTGCAGTTGTTTTGCTGTTGCTGCAACTGGACCTGAGAACTCTACATGTCAACAACCCATCAAGAGGTTGATGGATTTGAGCTTGGCAGTCTAAACAATGATGACATTTCATTGAAGAAACCCTCATTCCAGGGAAAAGGGCATGCCAAGAGCCCCAAGAATGATGTTCATTCTTATGTGGTATCTAAAATTGTGTAACTAACAGGTATTTAAAGACTGTTATCATTGAAAGTGATGGAGACAAGGATGAAACTCCTGCAACAAAATGTTTGGCCCAACCCAAACCCATTCCTCAGAGGCCTGCAACAAAATCAAATGCAACACAGCAGCCAGCATCTTTCAAGGTCAAGTCAGAACTAGCAGTTGTCAAAAAGGTAAAGAGCGAAGCACCAAACTCAGTCACTTTGACAGCTTCATCCACCAAAGGGAACCCATCATCTGTTGATGCTTGTGGTCTACCTCTGTTCGCTCATGCTGCATGGGTGACACAATTCCTGCCAATGCTCAACAGCTATCTTGGTTCAGTCAAATCCCCTTGGGAGCTTTCTGGTGCAGGATCTAATATCGTGATTACCATCCAAAATATTGTAGACATTGTTTATCCAGATTCTGGATTTGAGGTCAGTTTTGGGGACAAGATCCTCAGAATGGTATGTAGTTCCTAGTCACTTCCTTAACCCCACAGATTAACATTTTTTATAGGCAAAGGATTGTATGAACGACAGGCAAACATATTTTGGTCTTCAGGCACTCAAAATCATGACACAATTTTTCAAAACCAAACCCTACAAGGATAATCCCAAGGCAATTGCCAAGTACGCTCAATGGGCAATAAAGGCTGATGGTCTGGCCATCTGGGAAACACCTACACCCAGCAATTGCACTGTCCCTCCCACTCATCCTGATTACATTGTAAGCTTAGCTTAATTCCTTGACCATTCAGCCTTAAATCCTCCCACTTCCAGCCTCCGATCAATATCTTTGAGTCTGAGTTCATGATCTCACTCCTCACTCCATTCATCAAATGTTGCTCGGGCTCATGCCATGGCTTCAGCCGTCCCCAAGGAGCTGTTGGCTTAGCAGCAGCAGCTGTTAGTACTCAATATTAATCAATGTTTGCACCTCATTTTGATGTCATTATAGCTCAACTGTGCATTTGATATGTTTACCACTGGTAAATGTGTCAAACAAGGCCAGTTCTCTCATGAGAAGGTTGGAGACCTGATGGACAACTGGATTGAAAAATCAAAGAATCTCACGGAATGCTGCTGGAATCAGATTTTAAGCAAATGTGGGTCACAGGTCAAACAAGAGCAGAAGGTACTGATTTTGAATGCCCCAGCAATGGCATGAAGCCATCGCAACATCTATGTGCCCAGTAGCCTGACAAAGTCATCTGATGAATTGACCACCCTCAGTATGCTGTTTTGTTCTTCTACTGCCACTTTTTTGTTCATTTACTGCCGAATCAAGTTATTTCATTGGTTCATCACTCCTCCTCTCATTCATTTATCGCCACTCATCTTGTTCTTCCACCACCTGTTGTTTTGTTTGTCTACTGCCACTCATTTTGTGTTTCATTCCTCTACCACCCCTTGTTTTGTGTTTCATTCCTCTGCTGCCCATCATTCCATTCTTCTGCCCCCCACCATCCCAGCAACATGCCCGTCAGATCAGTTTAATATCACATTGCATTACCGCAGCTTTAGTCCCCTCATTTCACCCTTCCGCCGCTCCCTGTCTCATTCTTCTACTCCCACCATCATGGTAACACACCTAGACCATTTTAATACATCATCACACAAATCCCAGTCTTTCTTTGCAGTACTTCCATTTTATACCATGATTCTTTTGCTTGTTCTACTGGTTTGCATCCTGAATTTGCTCATTAATCTTGTTTTAACTTTCTAATGCTTGTGTTTTTTTTTTTACAAATAACACCGTAACTTTTGAAGTTTTGACCTTTTGTGCTTGTGGACTTGTGGACTTTAGTACTTTTCATACAAAATCAAACCAGACTTGCAGAAATTTTGACATAGCTTGTCGACTTGCCACTTTCTCACTTTCACAACTTGTACAAGCCTGAAAAGAAAATTGTTGGAATACTGATGTTGGAACTGAAGCTCTTTGAATGGAAAATATTTTGAAAAGAGGAATTGATGTATTTTGTTATATTGCTCAGACAGACTACTGAGATTTGTGCATGCAGATGAAGTGCCCAGTGGGGTTGACAAGTGAAATAACTGCTGAATCTCAGACTTGGAAGCTTGCATTACTAAGCAATTTCAATTATTTTCTCTGAATTAAAATTTCCACAAAACCAGGTTGCCAATAACTACAGGGTACAGTAGAAATATTCAAGTTTGTCCAGGAGATGGTATCCAAGGAAAATTTCCCTTGCATGACTTTCTCACTGCCCTCTCAATTTGTAAAAAAAAATCCATTGTCAATTTTATCTCTCACAGCTGGGACTAAGAAGGAATATACAGAATGATGCATGCAGTCAATTATGCCCAGAGGCATAGGATCTGATAACTTGACAATATACTCATTACTATGAAGAGCCTGGTCTTTGATTTGACAATTTAGTGTAGTCATCAAGATTTGTCATGTCCAAGCAGAGTGCCAAATCGGGCATGGGAACGAGAATGCTCAGCCACAGATGATGTTATAATGATGACAATTTAGTGTAGTCATCAGGATTTGTCAATTCCAAATCGAGCACTAAATAGTGCCAAATCGAGCAGACATGGCACTAGACCCAAATAAGTCAACCCTTGATTTTGCTGATGGCCTTTGTGGTTGTCACCCCCGACTTCCGACTCCCCTCTTCATCGTCGATCGCTACTGCCACGACCTCCAGCTTTGCATCAGCCGCATTGACCTCCTTCGCCATCATTGTCGCCATCCCCACCATCAAACCATCCTGCGCGCCATCTGGCGTTCGATGTGTTTGACATCAGCCTGAGCCCAGCTCGCCTGGTCTCTTCTTCAGCCTGAACACGCCCATCCACCGCCATTCTCTGCTTCTGCCCTGCCAGAGCCTTTTCCTGCTTGGAAAGCTTCGCGGCGTCCAGCGGAAGGAGCTCCGCACCACTGTCAGTGAGTGCAACCCCCCCCCTCGTCAGTGGTACTAGTTGCCGTCGTAGGTGACTCCCAGTGGCAGTTTCGCTAGTGATCCTTGCCGTTGGTGATTCCTCCTCGCTGATGACTTCCAGTTGTCATTGGTCTCGTCTTCGCCAGTGATGGTCCCTCCTCATCGGTGGTCTCTTGGTGCTTCCCCATTTTCCCAGCATGGCTGGTCCAGTTGTCGTCCCAGTCGTTGTTGTTGGCTGTTGTCGTTACCCCGCTTGCCAGGCTGGTGCTCTCCCTATTGCCGTCGTTCCCATGGGACCTGCCTTGCTTGCACTAGTCTCCGCCCCATTTCGGCTGGTGATGCTTCCCCCTACGTTGCTATGAAGAAACAATGTCAAGTTAGCAATAATAATAATAATAATAAAACCTATTATCCTACATAGCCGCAGCGGCATCACTAGCAATTGTCACAGTGACACCGTTCAAATTTCATATCATTCTAACCAACGACTCATTCTGTGATGACTGATCAGCTTTCAAGAGTTCGGACGTACTTACAGTGTCAACTTTGAAACCGTCGGACTGTCGAACTGGTGCGTTCGGCGACTTTGGTCCCTTATGGTTGATTGGCAGGCGCCTACTTCCACTGAATACATGGCAGAAAATTTTTCATTCTGAGCATTTTCACGCCTCGCTATAATTCGTCTGGAAAATGCCCCGCAGCCGCCAGCCCTAGCCGATTTCACCCCTTGTTTCGTTTTTGGCAAACCTGCCACGCACTGCAGTACATAGTCTTGCTCTGTACCCTCTTAGCCTTGTGGCCAGCCTCTGACCCGGGGTCAGGCTGACTTGTACAACAAGGCTGGCGGCCACAGTCCTTTCTGTGTCCCGGTCTACAGGGCACCTTCATGCGATACTGCCGGTTAGTCTCGCCGTTAACATGTTCCACAAAGTGTTGAACTTGATAGCGGCGGGTCCGCGATAGGGCCTTGAGGGTACTACATGCTCAGGCAGATTGCCCATCTCCAAGTGTTTACGCCCTAACTCCGCTGTGCGAGGGGTCGGATCTGGGTTGGACTTGAATGCCTAATGTCTGTTTAGAAAAGTATAACGTCACGGTGCCAAGGTGCCGTGAGATGTTGCGATTTTTTGGAGGAATCAAACTAAAGAACTTGAAACCACTGACAAGACATGATTATAGCCACCCAAGAACAAGAGGTGAGAAATATGATTCCTTTACCGTACTAGTACTGTGACTTACTACTATAATCAATATAAGTACTCATGATTAACCCCTCGCTCCTTTTCTCTTTTAAGTGTATGAAGACGTTGTGAAATAATTGAGAAAAATGCATTATGCGGGTTCGGGTATAGAGGTGCGCTCAGAACACTCCCAAATATCTTCGAGGTCGAGGAGATGAACACTTCCGAGTCCAAGCCATGTTCTCTTCATCAAGCATCTCTGCCTAATTTTCATGAGGCAAGTCAGCACAAGTACAAAAAGCGCGTGCCAAATTCATACGCACAACTATTCCATGACAAGGTCGTGGATACATGATCGATGATAGTGGAGCCTGTATTATATTTCATGGTCATACGTGATTCAGAACAAGTTAACTGAAGATCATATACCTCAGAAAGTCCCGCTAACTTCACTTTGGGCTGAAGGAACTTTATCATCTGGATCGCGGGCTGTGGCTTGGATGTGGATTTGACATTACGCTGTCAGGGACGCAATGGTTATAAGTATCACTGGTCTGAATTTGATGTGCTGCGTCCGAAATGTATTGACCTTGGAAATCTGGAACTTGAAGAGAGCCATGGAGGAGCACTATTCTGATATGTAGGAAGTTTCAGAGAGAGTCGAACGATTAAGGTTAGCTGTCGTTGGGTTAAGAAGCAAGCTGTTACCATAGGATCCGCTACCAGTGCCACCGTCGTAGTACCACTGCGGGGCCAGACTCTCGGATGTCGTCACTGTCCGAATATTTCCTTCAAAGATGCCGCCAACGCACCCTGATCAGAGTTTTTTTTTATTGCCATAGAGAAGGGAGCGACAAAAAGTGACAACTGCCAGTGAATAATGGCCTGGAGTCATTGGGGGGAAGAGCGGAGAAGAACGTGATCAGAAGAGGATGTCACCTGCCAAGCGGGGAGGATCAAAAAGCCCTGCACATTTTCAATTTACCCTGCAAAGAAGATTGGAGTTAAGGAGTTGAATGTCGATGGGAGGACATGAAGAAGCAAATAAGGCAAGATCGTGCGTCGATCGATCTCAAGCCATTGGGTAATTGTAAATCGTCGACCCTGCCAGTGATATATGATCAGCAGGAGATACGCTCAAACCACGCAATATTCGAATAGGCTTGCAAACTTGAAATTGCAAGTTGCACAACCTCTTCACTCCTCGTGCGAATTGTTCTCATTTTTTCTGCAACATACAGCAACCTCTACTCAACCCAACTTCAATAGCTGTGGATCTTGGCACTAGCTATCGGCAAAGGTCAGGAGCTACCTGGGAGCCGCAAGGACGGTCTCGTCGATTTTCCTGGTGCTCACATTGTTTTCACAGGTTGCACATGATTCGCCCTGGAGACATTATCATCGATGTTCTGGTCAATCCGGAATCTCGCCCTCATGGGACCACCCGGTCACGAGGCTGCGGCCTTCCTGGGGATCCTCAGCTACAAGTTGAGGTGTGATGTAGAGGGTCTTGTTGGGATGAAATGGGGTACTGTACATAGAACATTAATTGAGTCTGTCAGCGATATAATAAGCTGATGTAAGGCTCGTTATTACTGATGGGAAAGTAACTTCAAGGGACGGTTGCTTTGTACCACCATCATCCCTTGGGCTCGACGTCGTTCAAACAGCGAGTTGCCCTTTCACTCACTCACCAGACGCCGAGACAAGGATTATCAGCAAGCTGGCCCCTAATAATCATTACAGGAACAGTCAACTACCACTTTCGATCTGGCCACTTTACGCGATAGATTCGAATTTGCAGCGCGATTTTCGTTCTATCATCCGGGTCATTTACTACAGTGAATATTCTAGTTGGTAACATGGATGAATTCGGTAGAATCGATGCTGGACCTCCGCCAGTCGTGAAGAGCCTCCGTTCGAGATTTGAACAATTAGGCCTCGAGCCATCGCAGAGGCCCAGTTCGAATCCAATCTCTTCCACTCGACAGAATAACGATGACGACCTTCTCAATCCGGGAGGGCCATCGAGTCCTCGCCAACGTTCTACTTCTGGCAATTTTACCCATATACCAACGGATTCGGAACTCCACCCTCGCCATCACCTACGCTCTGCATCGTCTTCTTCTGATCTGCAATTTGGAATTCGAAGGCCGCCTCCACCTCCACCATTCTCTAGGAGTAAGGCCTCGTCTTCACCTGTCCCATCACCATTGCCATCACCGCTCCTGAGACCTGTTCCTATTCCACCTGGAGTTCCGAATGGGAACGGACTAATGGCGAGCCCACGTATGGGCTTTTCAAGCTTGCCGTCGGCGTTGGGTAGGCCGATGCCTTTGATAGATCTGGGCCAGGAAGTGCTGGACGCGCCATCAGTGCAGTCTGCTACATCGTTGAGAGCCAAATTGTGAGTTGCCTAAATACCATCTATGAAGCGTATTAACTTTCGCAACCACAACCCTCCATAGCCCCCGTACAAGTATCCACAGTGTATTCTCATCTCCAGACTCCGGATCCTCCAGTTCAAGTACAAGTGTGATTCTCAGCTCTTCTCCTAAACCTGCTATTCCTCCCCGTCCTACCCGGCCCGCTTCCAGAGCTGAAATAGCATCCACTTCTACATTCCTTCCCGTTCCACAAACACGAACTTCAGATGAATTTGTCATGCCTCGAACTCTTTCTATTTCACCCGATCCCCGTGCCAGCTTGCACAGCCCATTCTCCGACGACGAAGAAATTGAACAAGTTACTCCTCTACCAGTACCCTCTGCACCTCCTGTTCCAGCCCGGAGATTACAACTCCTCTGCGATTCAAGTGAAGACGTCGCCACTCGGTATTTCGCTCCTCCCCCGCGCCCTCCACCCCGAACACGTGCCACTGCGTCCCCAGCCGTGTCCTCCGACTCTCCAACCTCCTCGTCGTCTTCTATTTCCAGCATTTCTGCACCACCCCCTCCACTGCCCGCCCGCCGCAGCACCTTTGCCCAAGCTGAGGAACCCCTATCCAAACCCCGCCTTCCTAGCCGCCAAATATCGATCCCTACGCACGCTGAGTCATCCAACCCTTCTCCTTCCAGCGGTACCCCCACCGAGCGCAAGGCTTTGGGATCCGGCCGCCTGCCGCCGCCGCCAACTCGAACTATCGCCCTAGGTGAAAAGCTCCCCCCAGCACGTCGGCCACCCTCGCCTTCCTCAGACGAGGAATCGGATGACGACACTGATTCCAAAACCCCTGCAGTGGACTCCCTTCCGGACAGCAGCCGATCCTCACGGCGCCCGCCTGTGCTCTCATTTCGGGAGGGCCACGCACCCCAGCCGCGGATCCCCGTCCACGCGTTCACAGGGCACGTCTGTGTGGCGGGGACGACGGCGGTGGCGGCGCACCATCACCACGTGCGGGTGTACGACCTGGTCGTCGGGGATGTGCCGATGCATACGCTGGACACGCGGGAAGTGGGCGGGGGCATGTCGAAGGATGTGAAAATTACTAGCATGGAGTTCCGACCATGCCGCGAGAAGAAGGACCGCGGGTACGTGGTGTGGCTGGGGACGAAGGAGGGTGGTCTGGTGGAGATGGATACCCGGTCGGGCGCGGTGATGGCAACGCGGTGGGCGGCTCACCTACATCCTGTGTTGCATGTGTTCCGTTGTGGACGCGCGATGGTGACAATGGACGATTCGGGGAAGGTGCTAATATGGGCGCCGGAGTCAGCGGACGGGGAGGACGTGGATTTGGTCAAGGCGCAACCAAGGGGAGTTCGAATCGCAGAGAAGCAGGACTTCGTGAAGATGGTGGGGGGGAAGCTTTGGACAGCGGCAAGGGGCGACCAGGTCGTTATAAATGGTACGGCCGGCGGGGGCGGGGCCGTGAAAGTGCCCGTGCTGCGAGTGTATGATCTGTTCAAGCTGGGGAGTGTGATGAAGACGGTGACGCCGACAGAGCATGTAGGGGCGGTGACTTCTGCAACGATCATCCCCTCGCAACCGGAACATGTGTACATCGGCCATGAGGAGGGATACATTAGCGTGTGGCAGCTTGTTGCGGACGGGTTCCCAAGGTGTGAGGAGGTGATGAAGGTTTCGACGTCGGATGTCCTGTGTTTGGAGGGCGTCAATGACCGACTGTGGGCTGGGGGACGGAGCGGCATGATTTCTGCGTACGACACAGCACAGAAGCCCTGGGTATTGACCAACTGTTGGGATGCGCATCCGGGGCTGCCGGTGGTGAAGTTGGCAGCGGATGCGATGGGGATTGAGAAAACGGGTAGACTATGTGTGCTTAGTGTTGGGAGGGATGAGGTTGTGCGTTTCTGGGATGGCTTACTGGGTCTGGACTGGGTCGGTGAGCATCATTTCGTTGTTTCTTTTTCAATGTCCCTTGCGCTGATGGTGATTGTGTTCTTCGAACAGAGGAGGAACTTTTAAAGAGGGAGAATTCATTCAGCAGGTTCCGAGAAGTAACTGTGTTGCTTGTATCGTGGAATTGCGATGCTGCACGACCGGATTCACTCACAGGGGACCTAGCTAATATCAACTTCCTCACAGATGTCCTCCGCAGCGTCGACTCGCCCGACATCATCTCCTTTGGTTTTCAGGAAGTTATCGACTTGGAAAGCCGGAAGATGGCCGCCAAGAACGTATTGCTTGGCTCGAAGAAAGGGCAGGAGGGTGTGCTCTCGGACAAAGTTACTGGAGCCTACAAGAGGTGGTACGATCGTTTGGTGTATGTGGTGCGCCAGGCGATGCCGCCGGATGTGCCATACACAGTAGTCCATACAGAGAGTCTTGTTGGGCTGTTTACGTGCGTGTTCGTGAAGCATGTGGAGCGGATGTCGTTGAGGGATATTGCTATCACTACGGTTAAGAGAGGGATGGGCGGAAGGTATGGAAATAAGGTGTGTCGATGTTCGGGTCATGAGGATTCGTTGTGCTGTGCTGACAAGGATGTTCAGGGTGGTATTGTGGCGCGGTTTGTGCTCGACGATTCTTCAATATGCCTCATCAATTGCCACCTGGCTGCTGGCCAGAATCATGTTCGTCAACGAAACGCCGATGTCATTGGGATGCTGGAAGAAAAATCTGTGTTTCCGGAGGCAGATTTTCCTCTAGCATATGTTGGAGGAGGCGACGGATCGATGGTTTTAGATCACGAAATAGTCTTCGTAAGTGGCTCATGAAGGGTTTTTAAAGTTGTTTGCTCATTGGTGCTCCAGGTTAATGGAGACATGAATTACCGCATTGATCATCGCCGAGACGCCATTCTCAACGCCGTCCGCGCGAATGACCTAACCACTCTATTGAACCACGACCAGCTCCTGCGCGAGATTAAGTTTAATCGTGCCTGTCGGTTCCGCGGGTTTTCTGAGGGACCAATCACGTTCATGCCTACGTACAAGTATGACCCGCGTTCAGACGAATACGACTCATCGGAGAAGCGCCGCTCACCTGCATGGTGCGATCGCGTGCTGTGGAAGACCCGTGATTCAACCCGTGTGCAGCAGTTACATTACCAGCGCTACGAAGCGAATGTTTCGGACCATCGACCCATTTCAGCTGCGTTTACGGTTACGGTGAAGAGTGTGAAGCACGAGGTACGGGAGATTGTGAAGAAGGAGGTGCAGATGATGTGGTTGGCTGAGCAGGTCCGGTTGTTGTTGGCTGCGAGGGAGTTTTATGTCAGGGAGGCATTGGTATGAGCGTATGTGGCCCTCGGACAAACATTTCTCTTTTTTACTCTCATGGATGAAGATTGCAGCACTTTTTTTGATTCCTCATAGTTCATTGGACGTAGCCCGCATTAAGTAACCCATCATGCAGTTTGCAGCATCCTTACTAGTACTATAACCTGGATTGTTAGAACTATAATAGATTTGTATAGAACCTAGACTTTTTGTAAGTGACTGTCGAAGATCGTACTTAAGTATGTAATAACTAGTAAATATTATTGTTGTTGCTCCTTGTAATTATAACATGTCGTCCTCCAATGCCACCCTTCCATCCACAGATGACTCGACTCATGAGGAGTACCAGTATTTGAATCTTATCCGACGCGTCCTGGATACAGGTGATGTACGCCCAGACCGCACGGGAACAGGAACGCTGAGTATCTTTGCGCCACCCTCCTTTCGGTTCTCCCTCGCGAATTCTACTCTCCCTCTGCTTACAACAAAACGCACATTTCAGCGTGGCATCATCGAGGAACTTCTGTGGTTCATCCATGGATCAACAGATTCGATGTTGTTGTCCAAAAAGGGTGTCAAAATATGGGATGGGAATGGTTCAAAAGCATTTCTGGAAAGCAGAGGCTTAGGACATAGGAAAGAGGGCGACCTTGGGCCAGTTTACGGATTCCAATGGAGGCACTTTGGGGCCACATATGTCGATAGTGAGAAGGATTACAATGGGGAAGGAGTGGACCAGTTGAGGGAGTGTATCAGGAAGATCAAGGAGAACCCTACGGATCGGCGTATCATCCTAAGTGCTTGGAACCCAAAAGGTTTGTTGAGCGTTACGATCCTCTGAACCTTCTCCTTACTCCTATCAACTCTGCAGACATTCCACTGATGGCCCTCCCCCCTTGCCACATGATGTGCCAATTCTACGTCCATCTTCCTTCACCTTCCTCACCACACGACAAGCCGAAGCTTTCGTGTCTAATGTACCAACGATCTGCCGACTTGGGGCTCGGTATACCCTTTAACATCGCCTCCTATGCCCTTCTCACACACATGATCGCGCATGTAACCGGGACCGATGCGCACGAGCTCACCATCCAGCTTGGTGATGCGCATGTTTATCGGGACCATGTCGAAGCACTCAAGGAGCAGCTGGAGAGGAAACCGCGGGCGTTTCCGATATTGCGATGGGCCCGCGAGGGGATCAAGGATATCGAAGAATTCGTGTTTTCCGATTTTGTGGTGGAGGGGTATAACCCCCACCAGAGTATTGCGATGAAGATGAGCATCTGAAGTCTAAGGAACCACGCTTACCCTCCAACACCATGATGTTGTACCGCACCCCAGGTACTTTGCTAGGCACATCACCGACATAACTTGAACTTGAGAAATTGATTGATACATACTACCTAGTACTCAGATAATTCCTGTACGTCAATGCATTCATGGCCTTGTCAGTGTATCTGGATGTTCTGCTCTCTTTCTCATCTCCATGACTTGAACTTCTAGTTCCTCAGCCTCCTTCCACCTTCCCTGATCCCTGTATGTCGATGCAAGGTTTCCCATGATTGTCAGTGTGGAGGGATGTTCTGCTCCAAGGACCCTCTTTCTCATCTCCATGACTTGAACTTGTAGCTCCCCAGCCTCCTTCCACTGTCTCTGATTCTTGTATGTCATTGCAAGGTTTCCCATGCTTATCAGTGTGGATGGATGTTCTGCTCCAAGGACCCACAAACTCATCTCCATGACTTGAACTTGTAGCTCCTCAGCCTCCTTCCACCTTCCCTGATAGCTGTATGTTGATGCAAGGTTTCCCATGCTTATCAGTGTGGATGGATGTTCTGCTCCAAGGACCCTCTTTCTCATCTCCATGACTTGAACTTGTAGCTCCTCAGCCTCCTTCCACCTTCCCTGATAGCTGTATGTTGATGCAAGGTTTCCCATGCTTATCAGTGTGGATGGATGTTCTGCTCCAAGGACCCTCTTTCTCATCTCCATGACTTGAACTTGTAGCTCCTCAGCCTCCTTCCACCTTCCCTGATAGCTGTATGTTGATGCAAGGTTTCCCATGCTTATCAGTGTGTCTGGATGTTCTGCTCCAAGGACCCTCTTTCTCATCTCCATGACTTGAACTTCTAATTTCTCAGCCTCCATCCACCTTCCCTGATAGCTGTATGTGAATGCAAGGTTTCCCATGCTTATCAGTGTGTCTGGATGTTCTGCTCCAAGGACCCTCTTTCTCATCTCCATGACTTGAACTTCTAGCTCCTCAGCCTCCTTCCACTGTCCCTGATTCTTGTATGTCATTGCAAGGTTTCCCATGCTTATCAGTGTGGATGGATGTTCTGCTCCAAGGACCCTCTTTCTCATCTCCATGACTTGAACTTCTAGCTCCTCAGCCTCCTTCCACTGTCCCCGATTCTTGTATGTCAGTGCAAGGTTTCCCATGATTGTCAGTGTGGATGGATGTTCTGCTCCAAGGACCCTCTTTCTCATCTCCATGACTTGAACTTCTAGTTCCTCAGCCTCCTTCCACTGTCCCTGATAGCTGTATGTTAATGCAAGGTGTGCCATGCTTGTCAGTGTGTCTGGATGTTCTGCTCCAAGGACCCTCTTTCTCATCTCCATGACTTGAACTTCTAGCTCCTCAGCCTCCTTCCACTGTCCCTGATTCTTGTATGTCATTGCAAAGTTTCCCATGCTTATCAGTGTGGATGGATGTTCTGCTCCAAGGACCCTCAAACTCATCTCCATGACTTGAACTTCTAGCTCCTCAGCCTCCTTCCACCTTCCCTGATGGCTGTATGTTGATGCAAGGTTTCCCATGATTGTCAGTGTGGATGGATGTTCTGCTCCAAGGACCCTCAAACTCATCTCCATGACTTGAACTTCTAGTTCCTCAGCCTCCTTCCACTGTCCCTGATTCTTGTATGTCATTGCAAAGTTTCCCATGCTTATCAGTGTGGATGGATGTTCTGCTCCAAGGACCCTCAAACTCATCTCCATGACTTGAACTTCTAGCTCCTCAGCCTCCTTCCACCTTCCCTGATGGCTGTATGTTGATGCAAGGTTTCCCATGATTGTCAGTGTGGATGGATGTTCTGCTCCAAGGACCCTCTTTCTCATCTCCATGACTTGAACTTCTAGTTCCTCAGCCTCCTTCCACTGTCCCTGATAGCTGTATGTTAATGCAAGGTGTGCCATGCTTGTCAGTGTGTCTGGATGTTCTGCTCCAAGGACCTTCATTCTCATCTCCATGGCTTGACTAGCCAACTCCTCTGCCTCCTTCCAATAACCAGTTTCCTTATACACAAGCCAAAACCTTGCAGACACCTCTGCATCTGCAAAGGAATGACCCCAAAGTACCATTTCAACATGAGGCAAAAGTGTCCTTCTGAACATTTGGTCTTCCAACCCATATTTCCAGTTGACTGACATTGCAATTATTGACCCTGTGAGGGCCCGTGTTATTTCACCATTGGTGATTGTGTCGCGAGTCCAGGCATGCATGAGTGGATGGATTGAGAAGACTTTGTTTACATGTTCAAAATTGATGAGCGAGTATCTCTGGAGCTCGTTGGTCATGTAGAGAAAGCGCATAGTGTCCCATTCTTCATTTGCATCCAGGAAATTGTGGAGGAAATCTGTTGCTGAACTTGGGGCCTTGAATGTTGTTGTAGTTGTTGCTTTCCTAAAAATTTCCTCTGAAATACCATCATGATGCATGAATGCACAAAGCTGTAGGAAAGTGGATGCCTCGGCACTGAGCTTTTCGAAGCTGATCTGCCAAGTGGTGTATACTGTCCATTCATAGCCATCTGCTCTTTGTATTCCATGCTCTCGTAGAAGCTTCGTACGATGCTTTTTGTAGTTGTCCAGGTAGCCACTAATGTTGCCAGACATCAGAATATATGCACCAGCTTGCACTACGGCAAGGGCCAGATGGCCAAGTTCCTGTAGTGATCATCAAACATCAGAAGAAGTCTAGAAGCTAGTACTGATTGTCATGAAGATACCTTCACAATAACTTCGGCTAGAGCGCGTGTCTCATCGGTTATCACCTGCTTGATAATGTCAAGTAAGAGATACCTCGCATCCTCCGGTGACAAGCTGCCAACACTGTAGTTGAAACCTGGCGCATGAATAAGGGTCTCGCGGTTCCGGGAGGTGATGATGATGTTCCCATGAGAACAAGATGGAAAAAATCGGCCCAGGTTGAGCGTAGTGTCGTCTGCGTTATCGAACAGGAGAAGCCAATCTTCGCGTTTCCCGACAAGCCAGATAATGGTATCGTTCGCACTGTCGCCTATCTCCTTCCCAAGAGCGATATTCTTCAGGTCGGCATCGATGGTTTGAGCTGTGGTGGCGTCGATAAAGAAGACATCCGAGAAACTGGTTGGGCAGGAATATTCAGCTTGAACGCCTTTAAGTAGTTCGGAATCAAACACACCGGCGCGGCTGGGTTTCGATCTGGCATTCTTTAACGAACTTGTAAGCGATCTGGGTTTTCCCACCACCACCTAGGCCGTACAAGACGAATCTGCGCTGCTGTGCCGATTCCACGGAGGTCGGCGAGGGCGTGAAGCATTTATGAAGTTGTAGGAGAACATCGTTTCTGCCAGTGAACAAACTCGTTGGACTAGGACAGCTCTTCAGTGGTGGTGGTCGTTTCTGAACAGGAAAATCATCTTGTAGGGGGATTAGATCGATTTTTATTGCGGGGGATCGATGAGGGTGCCGTACCAGTATTGCTGACTTGAACGACCTGACCAATATTGAACTGGTTATGATGAATCTGGTGGCCACCTATATCATAAAACGAACTACTTTGAATATTTGTGCCGGCTGCTTTCTGGAATGCCATCATGATAAACGTTGAACACTGGAAGCTATTCAGAACGATAAGGATGGCAGTTGGTCATGTGCGTGGCACGTCCGCATGTCACATGTTACAATTCATCTGTATATTCTGTGAGGGTCGCTGATTGCTCTCTTCGCCATGCTCACTCCTTTCCTTGCCATGGCTGTCAGCGCTGCCCTCGGCCTTCCAGCTGGGCACTCCTCAACTTCATGTGACATTGCAAGTTAGTTTGAGCCCATTATCGACCGTGACATAGCATGACAAGTTGAGGTACGTAGGGTGTGTAGCTGAGCTTGCTCCGGATGGTGCGCGGTAGTCGTAAAGTATCTCCTCTCCTACATTGCTAACGTTCCGTTTGACAGTTGTAACATGTACCGTCGCTGCAGCCTCACTCGGATTGGGTAAGTGAGAACCAGCAAATGGAACATGTTAACCAATGCTTTCATTCATGGTCCAGATCTCCCCGCCGATGTCAAATGTCTCTCTGCAGCTGTCAAAAGTCAAGGCAGACTCGTTGCGTTCCCTGCTTTTTTTTTTTTTTTTTTTTGCCAACATATGCTCTCTGATTCCCTCTCCTGCCTGCAGCCCGATCTATGCAATCAATGTGCTGAAGAGTTACAAGTTAGTCTTGAGAATACCATTCATGATGGCACGAAGGAGATTGGGGTATTGGGTGACCTTGGGAATGGCTTCATTCATGATATCGCTAAGAAGATTGGGGTATTGGGTGGCAACATTGCGAAGATCTTTGGCTCGTTCTCTACTAGTGGAGCCAAGTCCAAGGACAGCGGCCTTGCATAGTTTACAAGTCTACTCTTAGTCGATATCCTGTTTTTTTTTATTTAAAAAAAACTCCGATAAACAATGATGTTCATTGCATGCACGTAGGTTGCCGCATCTAATAAATGCAAAACAACTGGGTAGAGAGCAAAGTATTCCTGCCCAAGTAGAAGTTCCATCTATATGCAGCTTTCGCTCCTGCCACCTAGAGACTATTCAATTTGATGCATGAGGGTCACAAGTAGACAGCAAGATTCCACTTACGATTTTGCAAAATGATCTGCTCGGTAGTCAAGGGGCACCCATCGCCTACTGCTCCACAGACGCCGCCTTGCTCCATGCACGGAGTCTCGGTCCATACCTGTAAAACACGAAAGGAGCTGGACACCCGATTACCAGACATACGAGCGCAAGGATCGAATTCCCCCAACCTTGAGAATGGTAAACAGACCAGCAATTCACAAACAAAGTCGATCACTCACCATATCCGAGAATTCTGTACATGTTATCTGCAAATAGCGGAAATGCAAAGCCAGCGAAAGCTCGAAAAGAAACGACACCCGCTATTGCGCTTGCAGCATGCAAAGCATAACTGTCAACCTGGGCGTAGAAAGGATGAACACTCAGAGAAGTTGGGCGAGAGCAATCGAGGGGTCATACGATATACGTTTGTATGCAGGTCCAGTTTCCGCCTAATGTAAATCAGAATTAGCGTACATTTGTTGTAATCAAAACCTTGCCTATTCCGATGGAGAAAATGAAAACGCCTATATCTGTTGCTGATTGAGCACGCCAGTGACGGACCAAGAATGTGTAAACACTTACCGGGAAACAGCCAAAACAGACGAGCGTGTGCTGCCCATCCGTAGATCAATAAGCCAATTGGAAGCGTTGTCGCGGACACCATGAGCAAAGGCAATCTGTGTGAAAAAAAAAAATAAGCACTTTGTTTTCAAGATTGCATACGACAAAGACCTCATTTCTGGCGTGCCCACGCCGCCGTTTTTAGCCTTGAGTTTCCGGTAAACATGATTCAATACTTTTGCCCCAATCTGACCTCCAACTGTTACGACGAGCTTAGAAATCGCGCTACTAGGACAAACACTTCTACTTACCAGTGGAACCTAAAGCAATGGCGAGGTAATGAATACAGGCAATTCCGATTGACTGATGGTAGTGCTCCGTATAGAGCCTGACGAATGCTGTGGAGTAGATCAGCCGTCACTTATTTCTCAAAGGCAGCCAAAAAAAAAAAGAACTAACTCGTCAAGCACAGGTATAGCACGCCATAGAGTACAGCCATATAAAGAGCAAATACCTGCACGATCGGCTCAGTTACGAGGAAGACGACAGGCTTCACGATGCCACGTCCCATGACAGTCGTCCAATGGCTGTCAGGGCGCTCAAAGATGGAGCGAATATTTGGGTTACCTGTTTCCTCGCGCATCGCGCAGGCTTTGTCCTTGAGAACCTGAGGTGGGTAGGTCTCTTGCAGAAATATCTTCCAGGCCATAAAATCGGCACATTAGTACCCTGATAATGTGAGTGCACACTTACCAATCCAGCAATCTGCAGCACTGCGCCGGCCATGCTGACGATCCAGAAGACCCACTGCCATCGCATGTGCTGAGCGATCCAGCCACCTAACATTGGACCAGTCGAAGGTCCGATGAGTGGAGCTAATGAATATACACTCATGGCCATTCCGCGCTCTTCCGGGGACCAAAGGTCGCCGACTACACCTCCGCCCACCGATTGAGGTGCGGCCCCTCCGAACCCTGCAAGGAAACGGAAAACAAGCATCTGGGTTGGTGTTTTCGCCGCTGAACACAGCGTGTTGAAAACTACCGGGAGATTTGATCATCAGATTGGAATGTAGCATATCAAACCGACGTTACTTGCGTAAAAACCACACATTAGACACTTGAAGGATGATAAGTCTTCCAAAGAGTTCAGACAAGGGACCCCATATTAGCGGCTATCGTGGACGACAAACAATCAGGGAAGAAGAGAACCAGTGGATATCAACTTACTCCGAGAGCGTAGGCCAGAACGAATATGGAGAGCGACATATTTTCCAGGACCGAACCTGGAGGGATTTTCAGGTCTGCAGAAATTGCCGGCAACACTGGGGAAGAAATCGAGGATGCTACGGGGCTAGAAATTAGGGATTAGATCCAGGCGACATTACTTCAAAAAATGAGACGAACCTGATGAAAGTAAATAGGCTGACGACGAGGGTTACGATCCATCGACGTTTGTTGGTCCAATTCCGTGGATTGTCAGGGTCATCAGCACCATTCCAATCTACAACGACGCATTCCGTATGATATTGAGTAGGGCTGGCTGGGGTTGTAGGGCCCGTTGAGGTTGTAGGGCACGGTGAAGGAATCGTGCTTTGAGATCGTATCGAAGATGAATCGCAGTCTGCGAGTTTCTTGGAAGCTCCAGATACCAAAGTAGCGGTGGCAGACTGAGCATTCTGACCATCGTCATGATCTGCCCAAGATTAGACTTCTATACATGTCCATCTATGTATGTAGAAAAAAATACCTGAAGGTCCTGAACTGATTGATGGTCCCGGGCTTGGGGAGATGCTATGAGAAATCATTTATAGGCGATCCAAGCAAATGGATAATGAATGTGTGTGCCAGCTCAAGCAAGGGACTATGTTGAAGATTCAGATTGAAGTGTTATGAGGTGGCTCCATTCCGATTCCAAGCAAGGGGTCCCAGTATGATACATACTACTTGGGCTAAGCCACAGTTACGTCCCACTTCAAGAAGTTGGCAACAAGGAAGATACCAATAATAGAATGATGCGAAAAAAAAGTCATTAGACCGGTTTAGTGCGAACAGAGTTGAACGTTGAACCGAGGTTCAACGTTCAGGTTGAACGTCAACGTCCACAGTTCCCGTGATGCTATGCAGGATGATCGGCGATGATATGATACTATATCGCCCAATTGGTCTGAAATCTCCCAGGGAGTCTGAAATTTGATTTCTACATTTTATCTGCTTGCTCAATCCCCCCGGAGTTTTACGGGATCTAATTGACTAGTAGTAATGGATGTATGTATAATTTCACTAAGGAATACAAGCTGTGGAAGCAGTCGAGAATCAGTAGCCGGAATGATCAAACAGTGAAACAAATGAAAATATCTTGTTCACCATGGCAAAATCCACTCCCAAAGCCCGAAAAAATTTGACAGGACACCTACACTAGACCAAACTACGGGAGAACACTCTTTTCAAGTCTCCGGGGAGGTGTGCCCATGTTCGAGAGCGATGAAGGGACAGCGTGACAAAACACATCGAAATTCAAGCTCCTCCCAGAAACAGTACTGACGCGAGTGTATGTGTTTTGACAGTCCATCACTGCATGCTAGAGCGCACCAGTGATGAGACCGAAGCATTACTCCAAGAGGGCTGCCGCCGCCTGTTTAACCGTGCCCCCAGACGGCGAGCTGACACGAACGACACGGCCCAGACTCGAACTTTCAATAATCCACCACCCACCCCTTCAGCACCTCAAGCTTCCAGATCTGCATCACAGCTCCCGCTCACCATGAACCTCGCGAACTTGCCAGTTGCCGGTCCGAGCATATCTCACAACACTTTCCCTCCTGCCCCACTAAATCATCACCATTTCGGTTTCTACCCTGCAGAGATGCCTCAGAATCATTACAGCACGCACTATCCTCCTTCCTATCCACCTTCGCGCCCACTTTCGAACGAACATCCACCTTCTCAGCCTGCCAGCACTACCCTAGATCATACCCAATTCTACAACTCATTTCATCCCGATTCTCAGTAGAGAGTACATATATTTCATCCTATAGATCCTACCTTACTTTCTACATAGTTGTATATACTTCAATTCAATGGTTTCTCGTGCCTCAGCATCTCGAGCTACTTGCCGTTGACGTGGCCAGCGGACATTCGATTTTACCGTGACAAAGTGTGACAAAATCAACAATGTCCCTTCATTGCTCTCGAACATGGGCACACCTCCCCGGAGACTTGAAAAGAGTGTTCTCCCGTAGTTTGGTCTAGTGTAGGTGTCCTGTCAAATTTTTTCGGGCTTTGGGAGTGGATTTTGCCATGGTGAACAAGATATTTTCATTTGTTTCACTGTTTGATCATTCCGGCTACTGATTCTCGACTGCTTCCACAGCTTGTATTCCTTAGTGAAATTATACATACATCCATTACTACTAGTCAATTAGATCCCGTAAAACTCCGGGGGGATTGAGCAAGCAGATAAAATGTAGAAATCAAATTTCAGACTCCCTGGGAGATTTCAGACCAATTGGGCGATATAGTATATGATAATCTCAAATAAATGAAGCAGGGTCGATCCCGATCCTGAGAACCATAGAAATCCATTTGTCTGTTTCGGCTATGTATGAAATAAGAGACGCAGGGAGAGGCGGTTATATCATGGTACAGTACAAAGGAATATCGAACAGGTGAACTGATACCTTCAAGCTAAATATCTTGGGTACAGTAAACTAAGCTAGCTTTTAAATTTTAAATTACACCTTTAATTTTCGTTTGATGGGACCGCAAATGACAGAGATAGCGTAAGACAATCGGTTCGCAACGTGCGTAGGACAGTAAAATTGAAGACACATAAGGATTTTGATGCTTTTGATCTAGTGATGGACTATTCCGAAATGGATTTGACGAAAGCGCCGTAGAGTTGAATTGGCCGACCGAAACAGGTTATATCCATTGCATCGAATTCGAAGGGGTTTACGATGGACGGTGGTAGAAGATAGCTACCAATAATAGCAGCATGCGGAGTTACAGACTACCGAAGCCAAGGTCAGACGGCCGGCGCCGTCCACCATCATTGGCACGTGGCTTAACAGTCGCGCGATAGTATTTGGCTTTTGCCAGAGTATGACGAATTCTTGTGACTGGTACTGGATAGGAGAACAAGGGGATGGTGGGACCAGTTTAGGGTGAAGTAAAGACAAAATGGTGGTAATTGACAGTACAATGCATCACGTCGTGCCAAAGCGGATATGGCGAGTTGCTTGAAGGGATCAATGACAACGGGTGCGATGGGTATAAGGCGAAAAGTCCGAGAGGATCATCGGAGGGGAATGGCAGAGGAAGAAACATATGGAAGTACAGCTGACATGTTGCCGGTTATCAAGAACAAGGTGACAAGTGTGAATGCTACAACACGTGTTGCTTATCCATTCTTCTCAAACTTCATTAGAATCCGCGCTTCAACATTTCAACATCATATCTCGACCTCCACGACATCGCGTGCTTCCGAGTCATCACGGAGGTTTTTCTTGGCAACATACTGCGCAAGTTCATTCACGATGTCGTTTGTGAGATAATTAGGTGTTGTTCGGTTTGCCATGTCGCTTGAATGGAACGTAGTTGCCAAGCTGGTGGAGCCTCTGATGGCACGACCGCTGGACTTGCTGCTCGGGGAAAGCCAAGGAGCACAAAGACAGTCTAGGGTTGCTAAGGGTTCCAAACTTCCTTTCTGTCACAAAGAAATTATACGTAAGGTAATGGCTCTGGGCCAGTTCTGATATCATATATCATCGATACACCATCGCTCTTCCAACTTCTGCCCTCCTCCTGTGATACCCCTCCCGCCCAGGCTGGTCATCTGTCCTGCAGCCCAATGCCCATGCTGTTAGCACCTTCATAGTTTCTCGTGTATCAGGCTTGCGCTGACAGTTCCTAATAGGTCCGACCCTTCAACCAAGTACTTGCCCTACCCATCAGTTCCATTTTCACCAGACTACATCCGACAATGGCCCAATCGAAGGACTACTGTAGCCCCAACATGGCTATCTACAGATCTTCGTGACGGTAATCAAGCCCTAGTGAACCCTATGAGCAACGCAACAAAGCTGGAGCTTTTCCGGTCAGTCACCGTTTCGTGTTTGTCAGGCAGCGCCTGATACATGTACAGCGAACTTGTCCGCATAGGCTTCAAAGAGATCGAAGTTGCATATCCATCTGCTTCTGATCAAGAGTTTCGATTTGTAAGGTCACTTATCGAGAATGGGGAAGTTCCCGATGATGTATCATTGCAGGTGGGTGGTTCTATTTACATAATCTCTCATTGAATGTCTGATTATTATTATTTTGGCCAAGATTATCACGCCTGCTCGTGCTGATCTTATTTCTCGTTCAATCGAATCTCTTTCAGGGACCAGACACGCCATCATCCACCTGTACAATGCGATCTCTCCTGTTTTTCGTGAAGTTGTCTTCCGTCACACCAAGGAACAAACTACCGAACTGACACTAAATGCTGTTCGCCTTGTAAAGAAACTTACAGAGGAAGAGACCGCACGCTCTGGTGAGTCATCTAATAACTGCTCCCAATCGTCATCTCACCCTTCCCAGGGACGCGCTTTACCCTTAACTATTGTCTTGAAACGTTTTCCCAGACCGAAGTCGATTTCGCCGTGGAACTAGGGAACAAGGTGCTTGCGGAGTGGGGTAAGGCCACTCCTGACGACAAGATAATGTTCAACCTCGCCGCTACTGTTGAATGTGCCCCAAGCAACCATTATGCTGACATGGTAAGTTCTTCGACCAAGTTGTTGCATATTTTTATCCACGCACTTTCAGGTCGAATACTTCAGTACCCACATCAATCAGCGTGATTCTGTCATTATCAGCATCCATCCACACAATGACCGAGGTAAGCTCAATTTTTCTCCTTGATGACAAGCTAACGTCGACATAGGCACCGCGGTGGCAACAGCCGAACTGGGACTCCTCGCTGGCGGGGATCGCATCGAGGGTTGTCTCTTGGGCAATGGGGAACGAACAGGGAATGTTGACCTCATCACGCTCGCTCTGAACCTGTACTCACAAGGGGTCTCTCCTCGTCTTGATTTCTCCAATCTCACCGATACCGTGGCCCTCGTATCCCGTTGCAATGAAACGCAACTCCCTCTCCGCCACCCATACTCAGGCGAACTTGTCTTCTCAGCGTTCGCTGGAACGCACCAAGACGCGATCAAGAAAGGCCTTGATGCGCAAGCTGCGCGTTGGGCTGAAGTAGATCGGTCTGGTCAGGGCACCAAGTATTGGGCCATGCCTTACGTTCCCCTCGACCCTAAAGACCTTGGATACGGATACGAGAATCTTATCCGCGTCAGCAGCCAAAGCGGGAAAGCTGGCACGGCGCATATAATCAAACAGACTATGTTTCTTGACCTCCCGCGCCGTATGCAGGTGTCTTTCTATAAAGTCGTCCAGGACCTGAGCGAGCGGACAGGGAAAGAGATGACGGCAGCACTCATCACATCTGCATTCAAAAAGGCGTATTGCATAGACTCCAAGCCTGTGGGGCGGCTCTTCATGCATTCATCTCGCATTCACCCTGTCCCATCTCCAGCTACTCAATCCTTATCCTCTAGCTTCTCCGACAAGTCCCACGACCTGTCATCTAACGAGGAATCTCTCGTCCATTTCGAGGGTGACTTCACTATTGACGAGCAGAGGCGAGCTCTTCACGGCAAGGGTCGCGGGCCCATCCTTGCTGTTCTAGACGCCCTCCGTGCTGATCTTGGCCTTGAGCTGAACTTTGGCGAATCGGTTGAACAGGTTGTCCAAGAGAACCCCACTCAGACAATGTCTGCAACTTTTGTCGAGTTGTTCCTTCCCGGGTCCTCCCCTGAAAAATCGGGCGCAGGCAGCTCCTGGGGTGTCGGGATATCGTCCGATTTAGTGACATCCAACTGTCGGGCAGTGGTTAGTGCTGCGAACCAATTGGTTGGCGATATGGATTTCTCAAATCGTATAAACGTCACGAGTAAGAAACCTGTATTCAAGTCGCACGCTCGGCGCTTTCTCCAAGAGAAATTTGGCTGGTTTATGGTCGAGACCCGATGAATGATTTGAGTCCCAGGTTTCTGCAATACGTGTCGTAGGTTATTAAAGCATCTCATTGTATAGTATCAATGCACAAATAGCGCATCTGAAGCATTCACTTTTGTTTCAACGAGTTGTGTGATGAACAAGGCAGGGTGAAGAGCCAGTTTTAAAGCTGTGGTGTCCCAGGTGGTTAATGGAAGGCTTTCGCTACTCCCAGTAGTGCCTTCGATGTTGGCGAGGCCAACTTGACTTACAAATCCTGAAACGACTTGGATGCATCAAGAAAAAGATACGTGGTTGGCAGACAACGAGAACCACAGTGGTCCCAAGCACCTGCCCACCACGTCCCTTTCTCCTGTTGACTCGTTCGTAATAATGTCGAATGAGTTTCGCACTAAACGACACATTAAGAGAAGCTACGTCTTACGTAGGAAATTGTACTAGAAGCGCATCCATGCACGACAACCGAGCGACAACGTCCTCGATCTGAAGGCGTTGAGATGGGCAAGCGGCCCAACATTCCTCTGTCAATAACCAGAGATCCTCGGGGATGTCGAAATCCCTCATGGGCCGTCGTTGATGGTGGACGATTTCTAGGATTACCTGCATGTCGTTGATGTCATGTAATGGTACACGACCACTGTATATCTGCCAGAATAACGTGCGATAAAATATCGAATTTAAGAAGGAAAAGACGTGACACGGACTTCATAAATGACCATGGCAAACGAATAGACATCGCTTGAGAATGTCGCTCTTGCAGAGGCAGATTCAGAGTTCAGTCGCTCAGGTGACATCCATCGGAGTGTCCCGCCACCGGACCCCGTGGACGAAGAGCCATGCGATAGCCCCGAGACGTCAGGGGAAGGTGTGCATTCTAAGTCGTAGGCAGAAAGCCCGAAGTCAGTGATGCGAACGCAGTAATTGTCGTCGATGAGGACGTTTTCCTGCCCCCAACTCAGCATAATTTCAGCGGCATGACCTAGCCAGTTTATGTACGCACTCCTTTGATATCACCATGAACAACATGGCAGGATTTCAGGTATTTTAGACCGCTTGCAAGCTGAACAACCTGCGACGCTACGCATCAGCAACGGCTCAAATCAAGGTACGAGAGTTCGAGACAAACCAAGTCCTTTTTGGATGCGTCAGGGTATTGAGACAAATAATTCTTGATAGTCCCGTATTTCATTAGCGGTGTGATGATGGAATATTCATTCGAAGAGTAGACAACACCACAAAACGGCAATATGTTGGGGTGATGAAGAGATCGAAGAATATAGGCTTCCTTCAGGAATTTCTAGGAATACCAATATCATTTTCGAATGTAGAGAAAGAAATCGGGAAGCTTGCCTTGCGAACATGTGGAAAATTTTGTATCGTCAATCGATACTGCTTTACTGCAACATGCCCGGGCCTGTCGGCAACGACCCCGCGATACACTGTTGCCGATGCCCCAACTCCGATAGGATGCTCACCATTTATAACTCGAACATGGTGGAGAGTGAATGTCGATGGAAGCTTCGACGTTGCTTGGGCAAAATTAAGTAGCCGCGCGCAATAGAAAAACCTAATGTTGCGAGGCAGGACTCGGACACGATCAAGGCGCTGGGGAAGCTATCAGCTATGTACTCTCCGTCATGAAACCTACTCACTTGCAACAATTCATACAAGATATCAACCGCAACCTGGGCGTTCACGCCAGAATCTCGAGTTTGCTTCGTGAGGTATTCGTGGCATTTCCGAATGAAGAGCCTCACGGCGCTAGGATGTCCTGCATCCGTGACCTCTGGTCGGCGGAGTAGCAGTTGTAGTTTCTGAGAGAATGATTGATATGATAAGTATCGCAGTAACATGGAGGGGTGACTGAATACTGAGCATAACCTGGGTGCGATGAGATCAGGCCGGTAAATAAGAAACTGTAGTATAGCATACATCGCCTCGAGGAAGTGAGTTCTTTAAAGGATCTTGAGAACCGTGTGGCTACTGCCACTTGACTGCCACTGCGGGGCTTTCATTAGCCTAGTAAGGCGCATCTTTCGCCATACATCGCTAGCTTCTAGGGCCTTTCCGAGTCGGATGTATTAAACCCTAAGCATCGTGCAACTTCTTCAAGTTGTGAGATGCACTTCGAGTGTGATAATTATCACGTAGAAATGACATACGGTGGGGGAACATCGCTAAAATTCGACCCCTCTTTGCACAAACTACAAGGGAGGTCGCACTGGCAGTGCAGGTTCGGGTCGCGAAAACCTAGCTTGGTTGACGTCAAGACTTGGTCAAGACGCGCAGTTCAAGTTCCTCTTCTGCCGCATTAATTCTTGTGCCTAAGATAGTCCTGGATGGTCAACCGATTCATTAGATCTTTTGAAAGTCTTGAACGTTTTCGCTGCCGTTTGTGATGAGGTCGGACTGTAACTTGAAAGGAATATTGGGACTTACATAAACCCATCATCCCGTTGCCGCTTCGACCCAATTATTAGGCCAATGATCATCATGTCCACTGCAAGCAACCTTAACATCAGGAAAATGACAAATTACTTACAGCCCTTATTTGTCTGAAATGTGTCTGATTATTGTCTGGTACCTCGTATCGGTCTTACAAAACCTCGTGTGGTCTGACTTCTGTTTTCCATAAGACATTGGTTTACATTCAATGCGCGTAAGGGAGTAAGACATGTAAGACACCAAATAATGTATTAAGTAAGGATATTCAGAATGCAATCTCATTTTGCATTGTGATCAATAAACTTATTAACATAGTAGGCTTGGAAGGCTGCGAGGGAGTCAAAATGGCTAAAATGACGGGGCAAGAACATCTCGCCATAAACCCCAATTAAATGGGCTCCCCGTACAATAGAATCAACATGATAATTGATGTAACTTGAGTGCCATCGTTGTCTATTTCGGGCTTGACAATCCACATTCCTGTGTCACTACATGGGGCATCACCAACCACGACAAACCACTGAACGGGAGCACAAGGATAGGGGATGCCACGGGAGGTGAAGGACAGGAGTAAGAGAACTTGGGCAACATGCAACCCTCGTATTCCATCCAAATCCGGATCCTTTTCAATAAAAATGCAGTCGCGACGTGGTGGGCCTCGTCGCCAGCTTGGAGTTGATCGTATACGCTGTTTGTGCATGCCACAGATACCTGAATGATCACTTGGCGCGTAGTAAGTAGCAACGGCTGAATGGAAAACAGAGATTTTGTCATCGAAAATGGTGCTGAGCGAAATATCTTGGTTCCAGGTGGGAAACGGATCATGTGGATGGCGTTGGCTGAATAGAAATTGGCGGATATGGTACAGGAGGTCCGGCTGGTTTATCAGGAGGGCAAGTTCACGTACTTTCCGGGGGTAATTGCGCACTACAGAAGAACATCAGTGTCAATAATATTAACAAAGAAGAATGTTGACTTACCTCGGGTTCTTGCCAATGTCACACTGGCGAGGACTCTTGGCCCATCAACCGCATCATCATCAAGGTCATGAGTCGGAGAAGATGGTGGTGTTGGTGGTGGCAGCGGCAAAGGGATAGGAATGATGTTCGGTGCTAGGCATGGGCCATCCAACATGCCACGTGCAGCAAGATTGACACGACATGCAGCAAGCTTGTCAAGTCTTTGATTAGTCACTAGCATTTGGCCCATTGCTTCAAAATGGCTGGATCGTCGGTAAGGTTCCTTGACTGCTTTGATATGTTTTGATTCTGTGATGGACGAGCAGAGCCCATTCGGTGCCCCAAACATTTGAATAAGGAGCCGAAAGTGCTTCATTGAGTGCTGACGTGGTAAAGAAAAATGAATGCGTATGCCGACATCTTCAAATATGACGCGGTTTGCATGGAACCTGGCCACGGCTGCATCTATAGCGTCCAGCGTCGATTCGTCAAGTATGTTTCGCCGGACTAGATAACAGAAGTCCATGAATGCACTTAGTGCCTGTACCATCTGTGGGGGGACATGGCCGACAATCGCAGGTAGATAGACCTAATAATTGATTGAGCTACTAGCAAAATCAGAAGACACCGTATAGATACCTTCATAAGGGCTTTGGAGTCATCACCCGTCCATTGTTTGAATCCACGACCTTGAGGGAATCGGCGTAGTCCAGGGAACGAAGGGACAGCTGCAATGCTGTTTTATTATAAGTACATTGATAAAGTCATATCTGGTACACACGTTTCACCATGCACAGCAACCAGATACTCACCAACCCACTCAACGAGGTGGTCTTTAAAGGTACCTTTGATGATTTGATGTAATAGGTCTGGTGCCATGAGCTCGTGAATATCAGCTCGTGGAAAGGATGCTGTGAATGGCTGCAAGCATGGTTAGTACAAGCGAAAATTATATATCTGTGAACCCAAACAACTTACTAGAATATCCGCAATAACTCCATGGTCATCCCATAATATCTTCTCGCCAGATGTGTCCATCAATAATTGCGTATGTTCATGAGATCTCTGCACACCACCGCCGTCAAGATTTTTCCGATCAGCGGTACATCTGTTCCTGCATTTGTGAGACACTCATGGGTGCACTAACTAATGACTTACCGTACACACCATCCTTGGACAATACAGCCTAATAGTGATGTTCCGGCCCGGCTTGGCCCAAAAGCCCCGGCTTTGGCTTGGCTTGAGGGGGCTCTGGCTTTCTCGAAACCTGGGCCAAGCCAAAGCCCCCACTGCTGGCTCGGCTCTGGCTTGGCTTGGCCCAAGCCATGGCTTTTAGCAGACGATATACATATTAAATGGTACAAGAAGAGGAGTGACAGTTCAGCTAATCTGAATCAGACTCATTGTCAGTCAAAGCCCCATCATCCTCGTCTTCCATCAGCAAGTCATCCCAACCATCAGCAGTATCAGACGCCTCTCCGTCATCCTCGCCATCCTCGCCATCACCATTGAACTCTGCTTCGAGGATTGAAGAAGGAGCTGGTTCCCGAAATAGTAGGTCATGTCGGATTGCACATTTCACACACTGTAAGACCTCAACAATATCTCCTTTGAGTCGGTTTCGTCGTTTGCTGATCGTAATACCACCTTGCGAGAATGCACGTTCGCTCGAAACAGAAGACGACATAATGGACAAATAGTTGCGAGCTAGTGAGGCCCATGCAGGATGATAGCGCGAAGAATTAACCTGTGAATTTATGGCGATGAGTTGTCGGAATATTGAGCCTCGGTACGAACACTCACCCCCCACCATTTAATGGCAGACCAACCATCTGGTACTTGCTCGAGAACGTCCATGTATGCACGAAAGTACCGGGACCAAGGCCGGTCAGGATCCTCTGAATCATCAGGGGCTGTATTAGTGGGGTTGTCTTCATCATCGCTCAGTTCACGAAGCAATGCATGTAGCCCCTTTTTCGACTTCTTGGACGTCGTAGATTCGTGGTGATCCGAATCCTTACTTAGCAGCAAATAATGTTCCTGAAACTAAATACAAGTCGGTATGCATGCAACCGCAAGAAAATGTTTCGCTTACCACCCCTTCGACACACTTTGTGACTTTTCCTTGTAGCTCTGTTGACCAATGCTTCTTGAAATATGACATCTTCTCCTTTGGATTGAGAACTAGCAGTGACATTAGCGTCATCAACAACCTGAAGAGTGATCACTTACTCATCGCCATAATGTACACAGGTGAATCAGTCGTCTTCTCATAATACTCATCAACCTTCTTGCACGCAGCATTAAGGGCAGGGACAAATAGCTCATACTTTGGATGAAAACATCCACGGTGGTTTCATTCCCATAGGTACTAAAGCCGCGGCCTGAGCCGCCGGCTTTGGCTTTCAGCTTTCCTGAGCCAGGCCAAAGCCCTTGACATCAGCAAATCAAAGTTTTTCTGCCAATACCATATATTGTGATTATAAGATATAAATAATAAGAAAAATGTATAATTATGGCAGTTCTCTAGATATACTCATATGTACTCATACATACCATAGTCACATTCCCAAAAGGCAACAAAAAGTGAGGTGTTATGCTTAGATCCAAAGTTTGCATGTGTTACAGCCTGCTACATGGAAGGTGAAAAAATATTTATAATTATCAGTTGACAGCTGCATTTGTTCTATGTACTTGCTATGTTACTTCGTACTCATTTTCTCAGAATGACTTAATCCTTAAGTCTCAATTAATATTCTAAACTTAACTTAATGCTGATAATTTCTTAATCTTATATTACTCATCTTAATTTCGAGTCTCAAATCTTAGAATCACACATTAGTACCGTGTTCCACCGGGTAGTGGGTCACGCTGAACCAAATTGGCCCTCGAGTTGTCAAAATCGTAGCAGTCCCCTCGGAATTTTTTTGAGCGCTACAATATGATATAAAGAGGTGTTCTATGTACTACATATGCGAAGGGACTGGGTATAAAATATACAATAATTTTCGTACAGGAGCAAGTCCAAAAGTGTGAAAAGCATGGTAACAGGTCAGAGCCTGACAATGGTGGAACAGCCACAGAATGACAGGTTATGAGGGGTTCAATGGGCTTATTGGATATGGGGGATAGACTGATAGTGGCAGCTCGAGTTCTAGTAGCTGTGGTGTAGAAAGAGGAGCAGTCGAAAATTGAGGGATATGAGTGGGAAATTGCTCAGCCGAGCAGGTCAGCATTGTCCTGTGCCAGTTTCAATAAAGAGAATCTTACTAATTGTCATGAATAAGTACCATAGATGCCATAGCTAGGATTTAGCACACATACCATTGACTATTGACCTGGTCTTCGCCACTAACACCCCTCATCACTAAAATTTGCATGTCGAAAAAAGATGTGTTGCACACATTGTCAGGGACCCTCCAAGTCTGGGAAATAGTTCAGCAGGCCCAAAGTTGGGCAGGCAGTGGGGCCGAACCATGGGTTGATACTGCAAAAGGAATTGCAGAGATACATTGCATGGATATCGAACAAAGTGTGTTTGACCTGGTACCACGTTTGACCCGGTACCTGATTACATACAGTAAGTAAACTTGGTTTGGGGTTGTGACCAGCTTTTTGCATTTTGTTCAGCTCATGGGTTTTTTGTTTGGTCAACCAAATCTTGAACTTTGAAGATGTATGCACGCTCTGTAATTTGGTAGCAACCTGTCTCATGCCACATATACAACTACAAATAGAAGGAAAAGATTGTGCAGGCCTTCCATGAGGGGTGAAATTCTTGAGCCTGTTTTCAATACTGTGAAGTTCAAGAAGAATATTTTTATTGCAGTGTACAATGTTTCTCACATAGGATCAAGTTACAATGTGCTTCAGGATCAATATAACTTATTATAAGGTATCTCATATCAGCTACACAACTACAAATAACAAAACAGTAAAGCATTTTCTCCCTGATTCACTGATGCTTGCTAGGCCGTCACCTCTGGCCTGGCTTGGCCTGGCCTAAAAGGGCCTGGCCTGGCCTGGCTTCTGGCCTGAAGCCGGGCCGGGCACATCACTACAGCCTAATAACACTTGTTCTTGGTAATCTGCAACATATGGCCCTAAGCCATAGATAACGCGCCGAAAATATCCATCGGAGCATCAAGAGACTTCAGGGGTTGTCATACCAGGTCGTAGGGGCTCAAGAATTGTTTGTAGTGATGAATGAAAGAGTTTGCAATGAAATTTTCGGAAATTAGGGTCATCTTTGAACTCTCTGTCTGCTTTTCAATTCGTGAGCCCTTGATATCTAAAAGGGGAAAACAGCACACTTACTTTTTGGTATGGAAAGAAATCCAATAAGACTTAATGCATCTCGGTGGGCACGACGAACAGTGTTGTGTACATTTCCAATCGATCCATACAGTGGGTAATATTCATTTTGGCCAGTGGCTACTGAAACCGTCGTCTTGTCACTGCCAAGAATGACAGGAACAAATACCCCGCCATGTGTTTGAGGATCATCAGCAATTATATCCTGAAAATGAGCATTAAAAAATGTGCAAATAACATAGTTATTGAAATGGCTTACAGCTTGTTTCCAAGCCCAGTTCCCTGTCATGACATTAGACCATTCTCGTTTACCAGTTGACCCAAATATCTGAAGGGGAGTATAGTTGTTGAGGTAACGATGTTACGAGTGCGCTTTTCAACGCGCCGACTAGTGATACAAATATAATAATATTTGAGAATGATTTTAATAAAATAGTTTGTTGTATCGCTTCTCAGAATCATGTGGGGATGGAAGGGCGCATGCAAGGAATTAATTGTCTTAGAACATATCCGGTGCCGATTATATATTCCGGATTAATGTCTTACTTATTATCAACCCTGATCGGGTGCATGTGCCTGACCGCTCAACACTCCCCCTCAAGCAAAGGATATTCCCATAGATTCCATATGAATCTTATGAGCTTGCCTCGGTAAGGCTTTTGTTAACACGTCTGCGGTCATTTGTGCAGTTGGACAGTATTTTAAAACAATTGATTCATTTTTGATTTGATCACGAATATAATGATGCTTAATATCAAAATGTTTTGTCCTTTTGTGATAACGCGGATTTTGGGCAATTGCCAAGGCACCCAAATTATCTCCTTTAATCAAAGTTGGTTGATATTGTGGGTAACCAATCTCTGAATAAAGATTGCGAAGCCATGTGGTCTCGCATGCCGCATCTGATAGACAAATATATTCAGCTTCTGTAGATGAGAGGAATACAATATTTTGTTTCTTTGATCCCCAACTGATCGCGCCTCCTGCAGAAATAGACGCGTATCCAGATACTGATGTGCGATCATAATTATTCGCGAAGCTGGCATCAGAATATTGCATGAAATTGTTTTGCTCAAAATTATTCTCAGATTTAATATATTTTATTTCAAGGTCTTTTGTACCCTTGAGATATCTGAGAACACGTTTGGCAGCTGTCCAATGACACATTGATGGATTAGCCGTAAATGATGCGAGCCGATTTACGGCATATGCTATATTGGGCCTTGTAGCTATGGCAGCATACATCAAGGACCTGATCAAAGACGCATAACTTGAATTTTGATTACTGGTATCCAGTTCACCGGGCTCGAGCGTTATATTTGGATCCATAGGCGTGCTTACCGGATTTGTGTCCTGTAGATTATATTTTGCTAGGATTGATTCAATATATTTAGTTTGTGCGATCTTCAGTGTCTTTTGATCACGATCCCAGGTTATTTCAATCCCAACAATTTTACTGGGTTCACCAAGATCAGTGACCTCAAATAATTCTTTTACTTCTTCTTTAAGAAGTTTCATTGAGTGGATCGTTGTAGAAAATAATAATAAATCATCAACCCATACAGTTATTATTACTGTACCATCCGGTGTCTTTTGGATGTAGACACATGGGTCAGAATAAAGATTATTGAAACCTCGTTGTCCGAGTTTTTCATTTAATTCAATATTCCACTCACGTCCAGATTGTTTTAATCCATATAAGGTTTTGACGAGTCGGCAAGCTCGTCCAGTATTATCATGGAATCCCTCAGGTTGCGCCATATAAATTTCTTCCTTGAGGTTTCCATTCAAATATGCACCCTTGACGTCCATTTGTTGTATTTCCCAATCTTCTTGTGTAGCCAAAGCGAGTAGTGCACGAATTGTTTCAAGATGTACAACAGGGGAAAATACATCAATAAAATCCATTCCGGGTACCTGGGAACAGCCTTTTGCCACTAAACAGGCTTTGTATTTTGTTAATAATCCCTCTTTGTTGTATTTCTTTGTAAAGACCCATTTATTTTTAATAAGTTTATGCTTCTCAGGTGGGTCGGTTAGTACCCATGTCTTTTTATTATGTAATTGATCTAACTCGGCTCGGATGGCTTGGTCCCATTCCGGCCACTCAGGGGACTTTTTAGCTTCCTTTAACGATTCAGGATCATCTGAAGCGAGGTTTGCACAATTAAATGCTGCATTAATTACCTCATCCGGTGAGAATATTAGTTGACCTTCTTCGGGGTCATTGGCTAATGCCGCTAACTCCGTGTCATATATGAGGGGTGGTTCATTCAACATTTGATAATTATGCTGAACTCTGGGTCTCGTGCTTTGGCGTGAAGATGGTTCTTCTTCTGGACATTTCCTTTTTAGGTTATTTGTGGGATCATTTGTAATCGCATCATTTTCGTCCTCTTGTTGAGTCCGAATTTGTTCTCCTTCATTCTCCCCCTCAAATTGGACATCTTGGGGAAATTTATTGAAATGAAAATTTCAGGAAATAGAAATAGTCCTTTTATTAGAGTTATAATATCTAATAGCTTTAGGACCATCAACAAATCCCACAAAGATTTGTTTTTCGGATTTAGGTTCGAGTTTAGAAATATTTTGATGATCACGTAAAACCCATACAGGTATCCCAAATTCTTGTAAATGGCTAACATTGGGCCGTTTATCAGTCCATGCATATTCAGGAGTTTTCCCCTTTAGGGCTCGTGTGTGTGAAATATTTCTAACATATGCGGCATAATTTATTGCCTCATGCCATAAATATTTTGGTAAGTCGCGTGCAATTATCATTGCACGTGCTAACTCGACCAATGTCCGATTAAATCTTTCTGCAACACCATTTTGTGAAGGAGAATATGGTGCAGTTGCTTCAATTTTAATCCCTTTTTCAGCACACCAAGTGATAAGATCTTTATTAAGATATTCTTTCCCTTGATCTATTCTGATGTGCTTAGGGAGATGTCCCTCTTGGTGTTCAATAAACGTGAGGAATTGTTTTAGTTTTGTAGAAGTCTCATCTTTTGTCTTTATTTGTTCGCATACACAACGTCTTGTGCAGTCGTCGATAAATAATATATTATATCGTGCACCTGATAAGGCTGTAGTGCGCGCCGGTCCCCACACATCGGTGTGAATAAGTTCACCGGGTACCTGAGATCTAGATGAGGTCATTTTTGGAAATGGATTACATGATTGTTTGGCTTGGATACACGCATCACAATCATGAATTTCCGATTTTTCGTCAACATTAAATCCGTCTACTAGGTTATCATGTAGTAACCTTTGTAATCCTTTGATGCCGACGTGACCATACTTTTTATGCCAACTGTCCCAGGTTGCACATTTATTTTCATTAGTGATATTACTATATTCAATATTATCTTCTCTTTTATACATATTAAGGATGTACAATCCATTGGACAATTGTCCTTCGGCTATTATATTACCATCCTTGTTGAGAAGAGTGGCCTGATTAATGCCAAATTGAATTTTACCACCAATTTTATCTAATCTCCCTATTGATAGGAGATTATCTTTTGAATCAGGCGCATAGAGCACATTTGTTAGCTTTCTTGTTCTTTGTTTATTCCCCTTAATAATAATTGCCTCAACTGTGCCACGTCCATATGTTTGGACATAAGATTCTCCTAAGCCGCATACTTTAATTGGGCTTATCAGATTATAATCTACAAATGCTGATTTTGCATTTGTGATGTGTGATGTTGTGGCTGAATCGGCGATCCAGGGGTAAAAGGAAACATGCTCTTCATTCATATCGACTACATCAGTTATGTAAGCCATTTCTTTGTCCTCCTGATGATCGTGCGCAACATTAGCGTGTTCCCTTTGAGAATTTTTGGGTGGACGATTATTTCCCCAACATTTCTTGGTTTCATGCCCAAACCTTCCACATTTCCCACATTTGGGTTTGCCTTTAAATCGGCATCGATCGGAGGTGTGATTACTCTTTCCGCAAATGTCACACTTTGTCACATTCTGCTTTTGTGAATCATTTTTCGTCACCTTCCGCTTTTTGCCGGATGAGATGTTTTGGGCATAGTACGAGTGATCGTAGGCATCGTCATTTTTATTATGATGATGTTGGTATTTGTCAATTAGGAGGGAGGTTAATTCCTGTGAGGTTATACCAGAAGTTCCGTCCCTTTTAGTAGTAGTGCCTTGATATGACGATGTAAAAGGATCCCACGATTCGGGGAGTGACATGATGAGTACGGATTTGAATTCCTCATCTGAGAGGACTTCCCCCATTTGGTGTAAACGGTTTTGTTGATGATGGAGATCATTGATGTGATCCGGAATATTGTCGTCGCTTGCCCTAGTTGTATAGAAATTTCTCTTGGCAGCTGTAATACTTGTATGCCCTCTTATTTTGTGAATGGAGCGTAGATTATTCCACATTTCCGCGGCAGTTTGTGCCTCAGTCACATGTATAATCTGTTCGTCACTCACATTTATTTGTATAAGAGTTTGAGCCACCAAATCTCTCATCTCCCAGTTTTCACGGTCTTTGTCACCCTGAGGTTTAGCTATTTTTCCCTCAACATAATTGTAGACTTTATGTAGCTTTAGAATCCTTGTAATACGAGTTTTCCATGCCAACCAGTTCCCTTCCTTAAGGGAGTCTACTTTATTAGTCGAGAGGCCCCCCAGGTTAACATATTGATCGGATTTAATTTCCGGGAGATGGGGATCAACGGAGCAAGCTTCTTCCGGAATATGATCGTAGTCATCAGACATTGTATGTAGGTCGGATATTGTGAGGGCTTATGATTCTGATCCGAATAATATGATAATGCGCCTAATCCCGGGTGTCAGGGCCCATAACCTGTTGAGGTAACAATGTTACGAGTGCGCTTTTCGACGCGCTGACTAGTGATACAAATATAATAATATTTGAGAATGATTTTAATAAAATAGTTTGTCGTATCGCTTCTCAGAATCACGTGGGGATGGAAGGGCGCATGCAAGGAATTAATTGTCTTAGAACATATCCGGTGCCGATTATATATTCCGGATTAATGTCTTACTTATTATCAACCCCGATCGGGTGCACGTGCCTGACCGCTCAACAATAGTCAATCTCCCCATTGAAGTCTGGGTTAGCCAATTGACCACGCATCACAAGGCGTACATCACGACACCAGACTTCATACTCTGTCGTCATCCAGGTGGGTACCTCTCCGTCAAGGAGAGGGCCATTATATGTAACAGTAAAACACATCCAAGGTAGGTCACCTAACGGTATGGAGTCAATGGTTTCATAGAGGTCATTGTGGCCAGCAAAAGGGGGTTCGGTGCCATCATCACCACCAGCAGCCCACAAATCAAACAGTACATCAATCTGTGCCCCAGGCATCTGGTTTCGCCTGTATAAGAAATCTGCAATCTCAAATTGGGCGCAATTGCGGAAGGGGTCCCAGCTGTTATGTATTACATTGTCATCTTCAGGTGAGGCAGCCGCATGAGGTGGAGGAGGGGTACCGGATGGCAGATTGTTCCTGAGGAAATCGCACGGCATGCCTAGAAAAGACTCAATTGAAAAATAAAACCAAAAAGCGAGTGATAAACCACTTACCATTAAGGATAGGATGGCGTAATGTCTGCACACCACCCTGAGCCACTTGCTGGAGCCCTGCCAGTGGATTGTTTCGGCCATCATTTGTACCACCACCACGCCAACCATTGGCATTGGTACCAATGTCAAAATCCATGTCATCAGAGGGTGGTAGCTGCGTCAGTGAGAGAGAGGGAGGATTATGGTCATTCAGAGGTAGATGTGTAGCATTTTGATGGTGTGTCAATCCAGACAATGTTGAAAACCCATTTCGGCATGTTCTGGTTGTCTCATCGTTACAAATATAGATACACGGTTGATGGTTTCGTCGTGGCATTGGAAGAGAACTGATGTCAAGATAAAGAAAGTAAACAATATGTTTAGCTGAAAATGTAGAATACTGCTTACTATTTTGTCGAGTTGGTTTTTTACAATAAGCATGATCCAGCGGACTTGAAATATTTTGACTAGCATGACTCCACACTTCATTGAAAAATCTAAGCCCCATCAAATACAGACCACCATGTCCACTGATATTCATGTAACTCGTTCATCCAACAAAAATACCCATCCAGGGATGCCTGACTTTGATGATGAGGTCCTGAGCAGACCGATTCCAAAACCAAGATGAACCAAGGCACAGATTGCAGCAGACAATGCAGCTGCAGCTGCGAAGAAGTCTATGAAGGCTAAAGAGGCAAAATTGAACAAGGAAAAAAGGACCCAGCTCATCAAGGGCATTGCCACATTGGAGAATGAGATGCACAACAATGAACAGCAGGCCGAAAGAGAGGCAGCCCGTCCTCCTGCAAAAAAAATGGTCATGGTCCCACAGCGACTTATTTGCAGAGAGAAGACGACCAAGGTGTCAGCAAAAAAAGTAGGTTGGCATCAAACTCGCCTGACGCTGACAACAAAGGATCTGGAAGAAAGCACAGCTTGCCAAACTTCGGTGAGGCTTCATTTGTGTTCAACAAGCATATAGACTGATGACAATGTAGAACGAAACATTACATCCAGTGATATTGAGTTCCTAGAAGGGGATGAGCGTAAGGATAAGACATCGAAGAAGATAATGGAGAAAGCAGAGAGCACTCGCATGTCCATCGATAACACAAGGTCCACGTTGGCAAACACGGATCTCTCCGGAATGAAACGCAAGTCTCATGATCACAACGATAGGAATGATATTATGTCAGTATATTAATACTTGTCAGATAAGGACATGGACACCAAGGCTTTTACTTTATCACACAGCGCCAAAAAGGGGAAGCTTGACTCTGCGAATGCAGGCACGGAGTCCACAGGAGTCAAACGAAAGGACATTGGCAACTCTGAGTTCACAGAACAGTACGTGATACGAAACATAAAAAACAGTTGCTAATTTTTTGATCCAGCACAAAAAAGGCAAAACTGTCCGAGTCCGAATCAGATCCTGACTTTGGCAATAGAGATAAAAATAGGTTCATGATGTCCCCTCCCCCCACTGGCTTTCGATCCAGTTGGCAGTGCCCAAAGGCTGCAGTTTTGTCAACCGTTGATGTGGACTCAGATACCGAAGTTACAGCAGCAAAATCTGGTGAGCTGGCACAAGTTGACCGAATCGACTATGCAGCAGATGATTCTGATGACGACACCAATGAGGCCACTTTGATGTCCATTAGGAAGCCTACAAAGAACAACAGGCCATCAAATGTATGTTTAACCAAATCCTATTATAATCAGTACTAACTACTGGCATCATATTTCAAGTCCCATGTTAAAATTGAGTTCTGGAAGCCCGCGGCCACCGCTCCTTCAGCACCCCATGTTGGAAGATCTCGCATCACCTTCAGCAACTCTGATTTGCCACAGGGAACTCTCAAACATTGGCAAACAGTTTACCTTCCCTCGTGGTACCAGTATCTGGGCGCTCTCAAAAATCCATGGTCGCTTGGTGATCTGCTCCCAGAAGCACAGCGTATCTGGGATGAGGTGTTTCCTCACAATACCCAGACACTTGCTGTAACGGGGGAGCCGATTTTTTACCTGGTAAGGTTCATATCCAGTACTCTATTATCCAACTGATTTGTTTTCAATATTTTAGACCAAGCAAAGGTCGTATGAATGGCGCGGTGCAACCATGCAGTGTGACCATAGACTACACATACATAGATAGAGATCACGTGATCGTGTTGATACCCACATGTAGACACTGTAGCACGGGATTCCATCCTTGCCTTTCGACGTGTCTGATCGTGTCTGAGCATTCTGTGGTCTCCCCTGTGCGCGTTCTGCTAGAGACTGCACGTCTCCAGCGGAAGCTTTGCAACGAGTGCAAACGTGGCTGTTCAAGACTTCTGGAAATCCGACCCTCAGTACGCAAGTGCCGAAGACCGTGCAAACTTTGTTGAATGGGCAATTTCTGCTGAAGACGACGAACCATCACCGTTTACTTGGGCCAGTGTTGATGAAACCAATGGTGACAACATTGTAATGCTTCACCCTCTTTGTTTGCGACACTATGCTAACAAACACCAGGTATATAAAGGTTCCTTCCAATCACCTGCCATCCTTGCGACCTTCAGTACCCACCTTGCTTCCATTTCCCTCCTGCCTTCCAACATGCTTACCGGTACCACACCAGAAGGTGCCTTATCCATGGCGACAACCTCAGTATGTCCATCTTTTATTACTAATGAGACTTATTAAGCAATCTATTAGGTCGAACGCGCCTTCAAGATGTGGTCAACCGGCAACTTCATCAAACCAACTAAGCCAAATGGCATCACCCCCGAGGGCTTCATCGCAGCATGGGCTGAGCGGACTGCGCTCTACCTGTCCGATATCAAAACTGTACCACCAAAGACGTGGAAGAAAATCATGGCGGCTGCTATGAAGATAGTTGAAGAGAAAAAAGGGGCAGTTTTAAGGCCTGCCATCCAAGCAGCCCCGGCATCTCTGCGTCGTCGGATTGTCGATGCTGATGAAAGTGACTAGATAGTAGTTGGTTGATTAGATCGAGTAGGTTTTTTGCTGTCAACACCTCGTAGTTAGTTTGATGTGCGTCGTGATCAATCAAAATAGTTTTCCCTGCTCTCTCATTGACTCTCAAGTATATGTTAAGACCAATTTAAGCTATTACAGACCTACCAGCAGGATGGTCTGGTAAGTCTTACTGATCTGGTGTAAGGTAGCTGTAAGATAACGAGTACCTTGCTCAGAAAGGTACATAGCTTAGCTAAGACACAATGTCTTATTTGTCTTACACCTTACAGGGTCTTACTGTCCCATATAAGGCGGCATAAGATAGATGTCATTTTCCTGATGAACTGTTGGGTTTGAGGATGATGGATGATTCTGAACATGTCTTTATAGTCAAGATTGCGGCAGCAAAGGCTGTGTTCCTGGCAAGAAAGCCATCAAGAAAGGGGGAGCAGTACTAGGAAACCAGGAGTACCTTCAATGATATAACCAGGCAGAATAATAAAGTGGTCATGTGAAGCACCCATGGGTAGGAAGTCCGTCATTTACTGGCTGCGCCCCCGAACCCCCTGCTCATGTCTTTTACTCATCTTGTCAACACAGTCAGGGACCTTCAGCCCCTGCCTGTGTGTAGGGGGTGTCATAGTAAATAGGAAATTAATACAAAATTAGTAGCTATGTACAATTTTACTTTGTCCTTTCTTATCTACAGTTAAAACTATTTCTACATCAATATATACATTAATCTAATAGTACTTCATTATAAACAATATTCTTTGTCATGCCATTTTCACTTTCACTCCCCCATATTGCCTTGATATTATGCACAGACTTCACCTGAGACACTGCCACATAAAACTGCCCATGTGTGAACACTGCACTCCGAAAGTCCAATCCTACATGCCACACTGACTGTCCCTGTGATTTGTTGATCGACATAGAGAAGCAGAGTCAAACTGCAAACTGGAACTGATTCATCCTAAAAGGCAGCTGTCCCTCCATTGGCTGAAGCCGCATCTGAGGGATGAATATCTTCTCTCCAGCATGATCTCCAGTGATCAGCTGTACCTCCAATACCCTGTTCCTCATCCTTGTCACAATTCCTCAAGTCCCATTGCATACTCCTCCCTCCAAATTCAGGTTCTGCAACACCATCACAGGGCAGCCCACCTTTAGAGCCAATGCCAATGGTAGACCTGAGCAATTCAGACAGTTGAGGTATTCTGTAGGGTACAACAGTTCATCATCCCCATCATTGACAATGGAATCCACACTGTGAAACACTTGCTCCTGTCCAGGAAACTTCTGAAGCACAGTATAGTTCAAGTCATCCACATCATCATTGCGGTAGGCCAGAATCACCCTCTGTGAGAAGTATTCATCTGGATGCTGATGAGGGTTGGAGATCCCAGGATAGATGGTGTCAATGAGTGATGACAGTGTTCTCAGCACACTTGAAATGCTCAGGAAGAGTGATGTTGCAGTTCTCATCTGTATGGCCACCCTTTCCTACCTCCAGCTGCCACTGTGAAAAATCTTGCTCTTGAGCATTGGCTGTGTTGAGGTGCATTTTGATTTTCAGATGGAGGACCTTGATGTGGTGCCAGAGAACAGAGTGCTGCAAGGATGCCTCCACTATCTGAGATTGAGAACCCCTCTCAATCACAGGCAGGATCTGATGAAAGTCTCCTCCAAAAACCACAGTGATTCCACCAAATGGCTGGTCAACCTCATGAATGTCCCTCAGAGTACAGTCAACAGCTTCAGAAATGTGATGATGCTGCATGATGGCTTCATCCCAAATAATTAGATTAGTTTGCTTCAGGAGGCCAGCTTTGAGTGTACCTCTGAAGATAGAACAGGTGGTAGACTCATTGGTGTTTGATGGAACAATGTTGAAGGAGGAATGGACAGTGTGGCCACCTGAGAGCAATAGTGCAGCAATCCCAGAAGATGCAACACAGAGAACAATCTTCTCCTCAGAAGAAAGTCAATGGCAGAGGGTGTTGTAGACATAGGTTTTGCCAGTGCCACCTGGGCCATGAAGGAAGAATGTCTGGCCAGTATTTTCATGGACTGCATGGAGGATTTCCTGATAAGCCATTTGCTGGTCTGCATTGAGGTTTTGCTCATTCTCCGCTGCCAACACTGCCCGCTCCTCCACATCATATCCGCACTGCTCCATGATAAGCCTGTTTTCCAAGTTGACTTCCCAGTTCTGAGTAGAGTGAGGCATGTGTGGCCAATCCTTCTGAAGGTATCTGTTTGAGGACTTGAGGATTTCATCAATGAGAAAGAGACCATAATCCTGGACATCATCATCTGGGGGGTTGATGCAGATGTTGTTGTGTTGAAGCTGGTAGTGCAGATCATCACAGATGTTGGGCCAGTATGTGTTCCAAAGATGGACAGGATCAGAGGGAGCACATTCACAAAGGATGGTGGCAAAAAGACTACAGAGCTGATGACCTGTTACCATGGACTTTGCTTCCTCCAAACACTGCACCCACTCCTGATCATCCTCTAGAAGACCCTGTGCCAAGCATGCCTCTCTGAATGAGGGAGCATTAGTGCCCTGGAAAGTGCAAAGGTCCTCATAGGAAATTACTCCCTTGACAGCAGTAAGAAGAAGCCAGAGATAGAACCATTCACCGGCAGTGGGCTGAGCATAGTACATCCTCCCCACTGCAAACCCTTGCTGCCCTGGCTTCCACTTGCAATTTTTCTGGTCCCACACAAACTTTGAGGGAAAGTCCTGATAGAGCACATCCTAAGCAACCTCTGGAAACTGCACATTTGCCTTGAAATAGGCTGTGAGAGTGGTATCACGTGTTGAAGCCTGTTCCACAACATCCTGGATGGTCCTTTTGCCATTCTGATTCCATGTGACATACTGCTGACCTGGAAGGTATATCTGAAGCCTGACAATATTGGGGGAAATGCCATGCATAGGGAACTGGAAGAGACACCAGATGCTCTCACAGGATGAGATGTAGCAAGCATCCAAGTACTGCCTGACTTCATCATTGCAGGTTCCAAACTGCATGGTGGTGTGGTCATGGCCCCTGTACAGATACTTGAAGATATACTTAAGAGCCTTGATGGAGGCAATGGACTCTATGTTGATGTGGCAGTCATACTTCCAGATGAGATAGGCACAGAAAGTAATGACCCAGCAATTGTCAACCTGCTTCCCCCAAATGTTATGTGTGTGGCCAGTGTCCTGACACCTAGTAGAAGCATAGGAATCCTCAGAAACCGAGGTCTGATCTCTGAAAGGCTTGGGGAAGTTCTTGGAGCACCTGCCATTCTGCATGCATGGAGCATTTGGATTATTAGCATCACAGGGTATTGGGATTAGGTCTTTGAGAGCAAGTGGGGGATCACTCAGACGAAGTAGTGAGTGTGTGGAACAGGCAGGGAAATGTCTATTCATCTCCTACAAAGTGTGGAATATTTATACAACACTGTTAGGAGGTATAGTGTAATATACTCCTATAATATATTAAGGAGGTATTCTGTCATAGACCCCTGTATCAGTTAATCTTGGAGTAACTATGTCATTTCCCCTATAACAATAGTGTCATACCTCCTATGCTATCATGGCTTTGTAAGTCTGAGACTTCCTGCAGTATGGGTCTTAGACACTCTATCCAAGGCTCTGTCTTGGATAGCCTATCATAGACATGCTATATGTGTTTCACTGTGCAGCATGTGTTAACTGTGCATCCCCCTAATAGTCCTTACATGTGTTAACTCTGCCTTGGCTTGCCTGTATGCCATATTCCAACACTCCCCCTCAAGCCTAGGTAGTCTAGGACATGAGGAATGGTTGTTGTCATCACTCCCCCTGGAGTGGTTAATTTTCATTCAGGTGCATCAAAACCTCTGTGGATGGAAAACCCTTCGGGAAAAACCAATCTCACCAAGGAAAGCTACTGAGTTATTGTGGATAAATGTCTCCTTTTGCCTCATAAGGCCTTTGAAGCAATATCCTTTAAAGTTGGCATTTCTTCAACTTCATTTTGCAATTTTCACAGTCTCCAATATCTTCTATGGCTGTGTTGCATTTGGACTTCTCCTTCTCTTCTTGATTTCTCTTTAAGCTATCGCATTTTTGGTTCTTTTCTTTTTCCATGCCCATTGGCTGCGTGCTTCCATCTGACTCCCTCAGACAATTGGGTCTGGAAAGGTGCCTCTTTAAGTGATGGTAAGTAACCAGAGAGTTGGAGACCATAAGAGGTACTCATCCAGTCTAAGGACAGGTGACTAGTAGTCTCTTGGATAGTCCATTGTATTTCAATTGCCTGTTTTTTCCTCTATAGAGCATTATGCCCCCATTAGACATCTCCCTTGCATGGTAATCAGGAGCGACCATGATTCTCTCTGCAGGTGTGCCCGTCCTTGGAATGGCAGGAAATATCAGGTATTTTTAATGATATGAATATAAATATTTTCCTTTGCATTTGAAGTGATATCTGGTAGTTGGGAAATCTTCAACAATATGCCAGATAAATGTCTTCATCACCATGAGGCATTTGGAATATATTTGTATATCGTCAATGCATTTTTTGAATTGTAAGGCATGCTTCTGCCGTTGGTCTATCCAGTAGTCATGTGACTGGTGATCCTTTGGAAGTAGTCAGTTGATGTCAGTCATATTCACTTTTGGCATAGTGTGTGCCGCCCACTCGGCTATCATCAGCAGCATGTCTTTCTTGTTGGTATGTTGAAGTTTGTGCATCCTTTTGTTCTGTGCCCTTGTAACATATATGTGCAGAATCTGCATGGACGTCTACATCTCCCATTTGTTTTCCTTTATAGAGCTATGCACCCCCATTGGACTTCCCTTGCATGGTGTATTGGAAGCGATCCGATCCTCTTTGCAGGGTTGCCTTTCCTTAGAATGGTAGGAAATATCAAATGGCTTCAGGATGTTACTGTAGTAAATATAAATTTCTCCTGTCATCTTGAAAGCAATATCTGGTGCATTCAGATGTCCTGATTAGTCCTCCCAGATAAATGTCATTCATGAACACTTGGAGTGTGTTGGTATATCTTCAACACATTCATTGAATAAATTTCTGCATTTGCCACAGTATGGCCTTTTGATGCAATATTCAATTTAATATTTGATGATGTTGTGATTGTCGATAAATATCTCCCTTTGCCTTTTGCCTTTGGAGTGATATCATAATCTAATTCAACAAAAAATATATATTAGTTATCAATAACCAATGATTAAAAGACAATAAGCTTGTCTTGTTGTTCTGTAGCCATATTATTAGCTTCCTCTCTCCTAGCCCTCTTGTTGAACCGTTCATCTTTATTATTATCATCTGATGTCGCCTTGCATTTTCCCCAGCAGTCGGAGCTCTCATGACCAAATTTGTCACATGTTCCACATTTGGAATTTCCAAGCCAGTGGCAGTTGTCTGTAACATGACCAGGCTTTCCACAATGCTTGCAATATTTACCATTAGATTTGTTTGATGATATACAGTTTGCCAGATTTTTCTTGTATGGCTTGGGCTTTTGCATTTTGGATATTGAGGATAGTGAGGTTCGATTTGTTTGATTTCTGTTTTCTCCGTTTTGGGTATGGTTTTGTTGTCTAAGATATTCTTCTTTAAGAATTCCTATAAACTCTTGAGATCCCATCATTTTTTTTGGGTCCATCTCAGTAATCCCTTTTCTCCCACCAATGTAAGATTCTGTGAATACATCCCAAGATAGGGGTAACGACAATGAAATGATGACTTTGAAAAATATATCAGATATTTTGAAGTCTTTGTCGCCATTAAATTAATGCACTCCCAGTAAGATTTGAGCAAATTGAGATGTAAACTGATATTTGTTTCATCATCAGCTGAGGTGTGGAAGAGATTTCATATGACAGAAATAATTGTTTGATGTCCTTTGGACTCATGAACAGCTTCAAGACTGTCCCACATGGCCTTTGCAGTGGTGCATTGTCTAGCATGAACCATTTCTGTGGAAGAGACATTGCCAAGGATAAGAGTCTGGGCATAATTGTCATTATAATCCCAAGCTAGTTGCTCTTCAGCATCCTCAGGGTATTTGACTGTCCCTTGGGCATATTGTTCGACATCGCATAGCCGGAGTACTCTCTTCATGAGTTCTCTCCATACCACCCAATTAATATCATTTAGGGGCTCCCTCAATTTTGTTATTGAAGAGCTGTTCCTTGCCCTAACTTGTGTAATAGGGGCTTTGTCTTCATCAGCCTCTTCTTGCTGTTGCTTCTGCTTCTGGGTTCCCTTGGAGCTGTATACTCTTGCAGATTGTTTAGGGGACTGTGGTAATGGTGAAGTCTCTGGGGAGTTTTCAAATAGGTCTTCTCCATCCTCTTCATCATCTAGTTCATGGTCCATGTCCATGTCTTGAAATAATGTTGGGAGAATTTAATAAAATAAAGCTCAAGCAGAGCCCATAACCTATTGGGATTAGGTCTTTGAGAGCAAGTGGGGGATCACTCAGACGAAGTAGTGAGTGTGTGGAACAGGCAGGGAAATGTCTATTCATCTCCTACAAAGTGTGGAATATTTATACAACACTGTTAGGAGGTATAGTGTTAAGGTGAGAGCCTCAACTACTCAGTACAAGTATTGAGTTCATTAACGACAAGGCTTTTGTCGCTAAGTTATATCACACTAAGTCAGAGGCTTTCTGTCTTAGGTCGAGTCGCGCGTTCAAGAGCAGTTGTAAGGCTGTATATTGCCTAAGGTCAAGCTGAAGAGCCTTGACCTCTGTATACTACAGTTTATATAGGTACTTTTGTGGCTACGTGTTGAATACGTGTCTACACGTATTGTAAGAGTCAATAAGGTATCTATGGCTATGTAAAGCTGGAGAGTATGAAGTAAACGGACAGCTATCTACTCAGTGTCTAATATAAAGGGTAATATGGGCGCCACCCTACGAGTCAGAGAGACGAGTCAGAGATAAGGAAATGATCTTGGTAAGCACTGCCGCAACAAAGGAAGAAATAGATGTAAAAGGAAATTGTAACACTACCCCCCCCTATCCTCGAAGTTTCCAACTTCGACTACTCCAACCCTTTTTCTACTCAATCCGTAGACTTATTGAGCAGGCGATAAAGCCACAAGTGTTCATCGATCAGAAGAAGAATAGGCGGTGTTGGCGGTGGTATGCGTGGTACAGGCGGGATATAGATGGGTGCAGGCATGGTGATGGGGGTCGAGTCAACCAGGGCATTTGAAGATGGGGTCAGAGAGATGTGGGAGAGGATTTTGTTGAGTTCATAGATATTATGTCGTCGCTCGGTTTCGTGGATGGAGATGTAAGAGAGGGATAAGAGGATCATCCAGCATATAAAGAAAAAGAGCCCAAGGGTGAGGGTGATGATTTGCATGTATGTCATGTCTAGAGCAGGGATGTTTGGTAGTTCTGGAGGACGTCAACAGGTTTCTCTCCTTTAATATGGATGGAATGACCCTGGTCCAGGTTCACCGGTTGAGTTTGCCCAGGCGCTGTCATCAAGTTTGAAAAGTATTCGGCCGCCATATATGCTTCTTCTTCTTCGCTTCCTGTTCACCCTTGATCAGGGGTGATCAATTGTTTCTTGTTTCGGGGGCAATCTTTGGGGTAATGTCCTGGCGCTTGTTTCTTGCAAATGGTGCAGGCGAAGAGATGGCAGTAAGACACAAAGTGGCCTAGCCCTTTGCATTTGAAACAAGCTTCTTTCTTCATGTGGGGTATTGGGATCAGGAAGTTGAGCACAAGATGAGGATGAGGTTTTTGAGGTATTGAGTTTAAGTCAAAGGTAAGTGTATGAGGGAGTCTGCCACAGGGGGGAATGTTATTATTATCTCCTACAAGATGTGCAATATTTATACTACACAGTTAGGAGGTATAGTGTAATGCACTCCTTTAATATATAAAGGAGGTATTCTGTAATAGACCCCTGTACCAGTTAATAATGGAATAACTATGTCATATCCCCTATAACAGTGTCAATAATAGTGACATATGATATCATGGCTTGGTAAGTCCTAGACTTCCTGCAGGGTGTGTCATAGACACTCTATCCATAGCTTTGTCTTGGATAGGCTATCATAGACATGCTGCAGTATGAGTAATCCTGTAGCATGTGTTAACTGTGGATTCCCCTTTATGTCTCTGCATGTGTTAACTGTCCATTCCCTAGGGTTATGGTTAATCTGGATTAGCCCTAACCCTAGTGTTGTCCTAGCTTAACACATGTGTTAATATGACTTAGCATATTCTGGCAATATTCCCCAGGCATGTTAACTACCTTGGCTTGCCTGTATACTCTTGTATACATAATCCCAACACTCCCCCTCAAGCCTAGGCAGTGTAGGACAATGAGTGGAATGGTTCTGTAAATGTCATCACTCCCCCTGGAGTGGTTAATAATTTTCTTTCAGGTGCATAAAAACCTCTGTGGATGGAAAACCCATTGGGAAAAACCAATCTCACCAAGGAAAGCTACTGAATTATTTTTGACTGAATTCCCATCTCTTCCCTATGTTGTGAAAACTTAGGCTTTGGTAAGGCCTTTGTTAATATGTCTGCTGTTTGCTCCGGATCATGACAGTTTTGAATATCAATAATTTTGTTGGTGACTAAATCTCGGACCCAGTGATGCCATATAGCAATATGTTTTGACCTCTGGTGAAATTGAGGGTTATGGGTTAAAATTACTGACCCTTCATTATCGCCCTTAATAATTGTTGGATTTTCTTGGGTGTATCCGAGTTCACCATACAAATTTCTTAGCCATGTGGCCTTGCGTCCAGCTTCAGATAGCGCCACATATTCGGCTTCCATTGAGGATAATGCAATAATTGTTTGTTTCTTTGATTTCCAAGTTATTGCTCCCCCTGCTGTCAGGAAAATATACCCTGTGGTGGACTTGAGGTCCTCAGAATTTGCAAATGATGCATTGGCATATCCATGGAAAAGGTTATTGTTTTCAGTCTCATCCTGGGATTTTCTGTACATAATTCCAAGAGTTTTTGTACCTGCTGAGTACCGTAGTATCCGCTTTATTGCACCGTGGTGTTGTAAGCCTGGGTTTGCAGTATATGCTGCCAATTTATTAACAGCAAAGCTAATGTCAGGTTGTGTGGAGTTTGCAATAAATTGTAGACATCTGTAAGCCTGCGACCAGACTCACGACACAAACATGCACAGCCACCACGAACATCGGCGAACATCGGCACACATTGATGCTTACAATGGCTACACAGCCACCCTGAACATTGGCGAACATCGGCGAACTCATATACCAACTTATGCTCGATGCGGCCACTTTCCAACACGGTTTCAAATCTCATATATATACCATCTTTTTTTCCTTTGTTGCCCCACTCTTTACCTTGTGCAACAAAGGTATAGTTTACTGACCTTCTTATGTATCTTAGACTGACTCTTTACCTTGTGCAACAAAGATAACGTGATCCTGTCTTACCGTCTGACTTAGTGAGGCTACCTAACCAGGCAGCCTTTCACTTTTTTTTTGACACCGACTGCGTCTTTCAATACCTGACGAACCCACACTGTCTCGGCAACCCTCTACCTCGATTCCACTCCTCACCAGGAGTGCGAGAAGAAAGTTGCAGGACCCTGGCCAACCTGCCAAACTACAGATCCTAACAGACACACACCGACGCCCCAAGCCAAACAGCCCGGTGTCTCTACCACTGTCCCCATCACCTAGTACTGACTCGTCTACTGACGAAAGTGCACCTACCACAGCCACCCCCCATTGCAACTACCAAGCTACCTTACCTGCTGCCCGAATTGCCATGTCACCAACCACACAACCCCTTGCTGAAGTCAAGGTCACGAAGATGAAGGAATGCCCAATGCTCACTGCGGGCAGAATCACCCCACTCATCATGCAGTCGTGGACCCTTGCATGCAAACGATACAAGAAGCATGGTGGGAAGACCAGCACTGAAATTGTCAGTTACGTTGCTGAGGGGATGTTTGAGCCGCGCCTCGTTTCTTGGTATCAGGCAGATCAAACTCGGATTGATGCCCTCACCCTGGATCAGTATCTCACTGAGCTGGCCCAACTGGTCCTCGAGAAGAACTGGTCCTATGACATCCTCGAAACCATCCTCTCCACAACCCAAGGCAACCGGGAATTTATGGATTGGAAAATAGAGGTTGAGAACCTCAACGCAATCCTCACCATCTCAGCGCCAAGCAAAGCACTCACCAAGGACCAGCTCAAGGTCAAACTACAATCCAACCTACACCCGGACCTGAGGCTCAATCTAAGCCTTGAACCAGTCCTAGCCACTGATCTCGCTACCTGGGCCTTTGAGGTTAAGGAGCAGGATGACCGTATGCGGGCTGAAAATGCCCGGACCCAAAAGATGATTGATGCCTCGGTTGCTGCCCGCACTGCATGCCGAGGTGAAAAAAAGGATCTCCTCTCCCGCCTCACAGATGCACCTTTGACCTCCCATGCCTCTACCTCTACCCCCACCAGCCGAACTAAGAAGGCTGAGAGAATTTGCCTGCCGGCCCTCACCGAGGCCGAGAGAACCCTCATCCGTGACCACAATGGATGCACCCGGTGCAGGAAGCTCAACGTTGGGCACACCTTCACCAACTGTCCAATGGTTGCAACTAACTCATGGCCTGACCCGGTGACCTACATGACCCTCACAGCGCCAGCCCAAAACATGGCAATGGCAGCCGGACACATCTCAGATTCTGAAACAGACTCGTATGTCCCTTCCCCTGTCAATGTCCCCCTCACTGTCCCACAATTATACACCAACCTCTTTGCTACTGGCCCCCTCATCTCCGAATTCCCCATGCCAGTCCAACCACTAATTGATGTTGGATCGGCCTGCACAGTGATTAGCCTGGAGCTTGCCGAGAAACTTGGTCTCCGACGATATTGTCTCCCTGCCAAGGAGAACAACATGTCCTCCTTATCAATGCTGCCACTTGTCTCGGAGGAGTATGTGAAACTAGACCTCAGCTCTGAACGGGGGATATGGAAGTCAGGAGTACACAAGATGAAAGTAATTAAGGGGCTACCATTCCCCATTATACTAGGAATGCCATTTCTTTCATCAGAACAGATCCTGATAGACCCACATGAGCGAATGGCCATTGACAAACGCACAGGCTATGACCTCCTAAACCCCCCCCCTCTTGCACCTCAGGATTGGAACACAGCTGCGAACATCGGCGAACAGCACAGCCACCAATGCCAAAGAAAGTTCGGGCACCCAAGCCTACCACTCTCGAGCAGACCGGAGCACCAACACTTGCTGGTTACCTCCTCCCTGGCCCCATCATGGCTGCTGTTCGAGACCGCATTGAAGGCCTCGCATTCCAAGAGGTCCTCAAAGAAGCAGACCGGAAAATGAAACAAAAATATGCCGACCGCTTCCCACTCCGACTCCCAGACAATACCTCTGAAGTCCCTGGACACATGTTCCACCGCATCCGGCTCAAAGACCCCACCAAGGTCAATAATGGCAAAGGATATGCAGCACCAAAGAAATATCAAGAATCTTGGAAAAGATTACTTGATGACCACCTAAAGGCTGGCCGAATACGACCATCTTCATCAGAATATGCCTCACCAGCATTCTGTGTCCCAAAATATAAAGCTGGCGTCCCTGACTTAACAGTCGACCCCCGCTGGGTAAACGACTACCGGTCTCTCAACAGTAACACTGTCCGAGATAACTTCCCCCTACCTCGCATTGATGACATACTCGCCGATTGCGGGAAGGGAAAGATCTTCGGGAAGATGGACATGACTAACTCCTTCTTCCAAACACGGGTACACCCTGACGACATTCACCTCACTGCTGTAAGAACACCGTGGGGACTCTATGAATGGACTGTCATGCCACAGGGTGGATGCAATGCCCCTGCCACACACCAGCGACGAATGACTGACGCGCTCCGAGAACACATTGGAAAAATTTGCCATGTGTACCTCGATGACATTATCATCTGGTCACAAACCATGGAGGAACATGAACGAAACTGCAATACAGTCCTTCAGGCCCTCCGCAAAGCCAGCATCTATTGCAACCAGGTGAAATCCAGCCTGTTTGCCACTGAGTTATGTTTCCTTGGCCACATCGTCTCTGGGGCTGGGATCAAACCTGACCCACGCAAAACCGACCGTATTGCGAACTGGCCCCAACCAACAACTGCCACCAATGTCCGAGGTTTCCTAGGACTAACCAGATACATTGCCACCTTCCTTCCAGCACTTGCAGAATACACGAGTGTCCTCACCCCCCTCACTACCAAGGAATGTGACCGACGATTCCCCACATGGACCCCAGAACATCAGAATGCATTTGACCACATCAAACAACTTGTCCTCAGTGCTGACTGTCTCACTGTAATTAATTACGAAGACAAAGCATCAAACATCTATGTCACCACTGATGCCAGTGACCGCCGGACTGGGGCTGTGTTAAGCTTTGGAAAAACCTGGGATACATCCCGGCCAGTTGCCTATGACTCCTACCAGCTCAATGACGCTGAGAAGAATTATCCGGTCCATGAGAAGGAGCTTCTTGCCATTATCAAGGCATTGAAGAAATGGCGATCCCACCTGCTTGGTGCACAGTTCGAAGTTTTCACTGACCACAGAACTCTCGAGTACTTCCAATCGCAGAAGGAGATGTCGAGACGACAAATGAGATGGTCGATGTATCTTGCAGACTTTGACTATCAAATCACCTACATCCGCGGCGAAGACAACACCGCTGCTGATGCCCTATCCCGCATGCCTGACACTGTGCCTGATGCCTGCCTTGCGGCCTGTGCGATGGCACACACACGTAATGCACCCAAAACCCCAGTCGCCGGCATACTCAATATTGCCGCTGACCAATCCCTACTTGACGCAATCATTACCGGCTATGAGACTGATGATTTTGCCAAACAACTCACCAAGGACATCAATATGGGGAGCATCGAAGGGGCAACCCTCACCGATCAACTCCTTTATGTTGGCCGCCGGCTGGTGATCCCACAAGATCTCCGAGTCCGTGAACTCCTTTACAACCTTGCCCATGACACTCTGGGCCATTTTGGCTTTGACAAAAGCTATGAATCCCTCCGTGGCTCCTACTACTGGCCAAACATGCGTTGGGACCTGGAGAAAGCATATATCCCATCATGCTCTGAATGCCAGCGCAATAAAACCCGCACTTCCAAACCCACTGGTCCCCTACACCCCCTACCAGTTCCTGATGACCGTTTCGACACTGTCGCACTGGATTTCATCGGACCACTCCCCGAGGAGGATGGAAAGGACACCATACTGACCATGACTGACCTTCTTGGTGCTGACATACGCATTGCCGGTACCCACTCCACATACACTGCCGCCCAAGTTGCCGTTGTCCTTTTTGATGAATGGTACTGTGAAAACGGCCTGATGCTCCATCTTATCTCTGACCGAGATGCTCTCTTCACTGCTGAACTTTGGACGGCCCTCCATAAGCTCACTGGTGTAAAACTGAAGATGTCAACTTCTTACCACCCTGAGACCGACGGCAGCAGTGAACGGACCAACAAAACTGTGAACCAAGCCATCCGGTACCATGTTGACAACAACCAGAAGGGGTGGTTAGCCAAACTCCCTCGTGTGCGTTTTGCTATTATGAACACCGTGAACTCATCCACTGGTTTCTCAGGCTTCCAACTGAAGTCTGGACGATCCCCCCGAATCATCCCTCCGATCGCACCACTCCCTAGTAATGCCACTACCGAACAAACTACCGCACATGACATAATATCCCGAGTCACAATTGATGTCCAAGAAGCGCAGGACAATCTCCTTGCTGCAAAAATCAGACAGGCATATGAACATCGGGCACCAGAAGATGTCTATGAGATTGGCGACCTTGTCATGCTCTCCACAGAAAACAGGCGCCGGAACTACAAACGCAAAGGAAAAATGCGTGTTGCAAAATTCATGCCGAGAAATGACGGCCCCTACACCATCACACACACCTTCCCTGAACGCTCAGAATATACACTAAAACTCCCAAACAACCCAAACACCTTCCCTGGTTTCCATGCCCACCTACTCAAACGATACATCCCGAACAATCCCCTCCTCTTCCCTGACCATGAGCCTGCCCGGCCACGACCCATTGTTACTGAAGATGGCACTGAGGAGTGGTACATTGACAAGATTGTGGATGCTCGCCGACGTGGACGAGGTGTACAATACCTTGTCCGCTATGAAGGATACGGGAAAGAACATGATGAGTGGCGCCCTGGTTCAGAAATGACTGAGACAGATGCACTTGACAGATGGGAAGCTGAGAATGGGACAGAGGTTTGACACCCTCACAATTTTTTTAGGTGGGGAGGAGTGTAAGCCTGCGACCAGACTCACGACACAAACATGCACAGCCACCACGAACATCGGCGAACATCGGCACACATTGATGCTTACAATGGCTACACAGCCACCCTGAACATCGGCGAACATCGGCGAACTCATATACCAACTTATGCTCGATGCGGCCACTTTCCAACACGGTTTCAAATCTCATATATATACCATCTTTTTTTCCTTTGTTGCCCCACTCTTTACCTTGTGCAACAAAGGTATAGTTTACCGACCTTCTTATGTATCTTAGACTGACTCTTTACCTTGTGCAACAAAGATAACGTGATCCTGTCTTACCGTCTGACTTAGTGAGGCTACCTAACCAGGCAGCCTTTCAACATCCCAGTAATTTGGCATATGAATTGCTCCGATTCGGCTCATTATAATCTGGGTTTTCAATTAATTTAATATTTGGGTCCATTGGCATTCCAACAGGGTTTGCATCAATCATGCCTTCTTTATGAAGGACATTCTTGATATATTTTTCTTGGGATATTTTGATGCTATCATTGGTGCACATAATTTCTATGCCCACAATTTTGCTAGGCTCTCCAAGGTCGGTAACATCTCATTCTGATGTTAATGCATTTTTCATATGCTTCATCATTTTGTCTCCTGATGCAAAAAGCAGGGTGTCATCTACCCATACCGTTATGATGCCTATATTTTCTTTGTCCCGTCAAATATATGCACAAGGATCTGCCATTAATTGTCCATAATCATGAATTTTAAGTTTACCATCAAATTCGTTATTCCACTCTCAGCCTGCCTGCTTTAATCCGTAAAGCGGTTTAATTAGCTTGCATACTCGGCCTGTTCCATCTTCACATCCTTCAGTTGTTTCATGTATATAGTCTCTTGTAGCGTGCCATTAAGGTATGCGCCCTTTATGTCCATCTGTTGTATTTTTAGACCTTTCTCTGATGCGAGTGCTAAAATCGCCCGGAGTGTGTCCATTCGTACAACTGGTGAAAAAGTTTCTGTGAAATCATAACCAGGTCTTTGTGCATACCCTTTTGCAACTAGTCACGGTCTGTATCATACAATTTCCCCTTCTTTATTTTGTTTCCGTATAAATACCCATTTATTTGAGATTGGAATGGCATCTGGAGGTTTTTCAACAAGTTCCCAAGTACCTTTTTCTTTGAGCAAGTCTAATTCAATTTGCATTGAATCTTTCCATTCCATCCATTCCGGGGATTGTTTTGCGTCTTTGAGACTGTTTATTTTGTCTCTGGCTATTATTGCATAGGCTTGTTCTATATTTAGGAAAGTTTCATCATCTTCCTCTTCCGCAAGGTGGTAAAGATGTTTGTAGTCGGTACAAATTCCATGAGTTTTCTGTGGTTCATTATCACTTGCACGTGTCTTCCGTGGTCTGGTGATATCTATGTTTCCCTCATTTTCATTCCGTTTATGCTTCCAAGGCTGCCTTGCCAGTTCTGTGATCCGTTGATCGGAATTACCCGTCGGCGGCACATTCGGTGTTTCCCCACCAGACTCCCCCTCCGTTGAGGGTGTAACATCAGTGTCTTTGGGAGGCTCAGGTTCATCTGTAGCGTCTATAAGTCGGAAGTTCCGGGAGGTGAGAACATTTCTGGTTTCGGCATTGTAATATTTTATTGCTCCCATGCCGTCATCATAGCCAACATATGCACGGCGCTTTGATTTAGGTAGCATTTTTCTTTCTTCTTTCTGGTCTTGTAATAATACCCACACTGGGGCTCCGAATTCACGTAAATTTGATACGTCCGGTTTTTTATTGTGCCAGCCTTCATAAGGTGTTGTTTCCCAAAGATGTTTGGTAAATGATTGGTTCCGGATATAGGCAGCATGTAAGACTGCAAATTCCCATAAAAATTCTGGAAGCTGGTTAGCAGCCAGCATTGCTCGGGATAGCTTGACCAGGGTTCTGTTCATCCTTTCCGCAACTCCATTCTGTGATGGTGAGTATGGTGCAGTAAGCCGATTTTCTATACCTCTTTCTTTGCAATATTTTTCCAGTTTTTCATTAACAAATTCTTTTCCACAATCAATTTGTATACCCTTTGGCTTCTTGCCTTGTGTTTCCAAATGGGCAAGGTAATTTATTACCCCCTGTGCTACATCACTTTTCTCTTTGAGACATTCAATTGTGACGAACCTTTTAGCATCATCAACAAATAGCAGATAATAATATTTGCCATTAATAGATTTGATAGTGTATTTTCCCCACAAGTCGATATGGGTTAATTCTCCTGGTTTAGTGTTTCTTTTTGTTGACTTTGGAAAAGGCTCCTTATGTTGCTTTGCACTGATGCAAGCTTCACAATCTGGTTTAGGAGTATTTTCATCAACATTGAAACCGGTCACCAATTTTTGGCTCAATAATTCTTGAAGTCCAGAATATCCTACATGTCCAAATCGTTGGTGCCAAGTTTCCCAACTAAGTGGTTTAACATTTCCAATGAATGTTTGATTTATGGTAGGGGTTTTAGACAGCTTGCTTGAATTTTTTAATACCATTTTCATCTTGTATAAATGGTTATTAATTTTCTTTCCTTCTGCAAGTTGTTGTCTGTCTTTTGTTATGAGGATTATTTTTCCTTTTCCTCCAATATATTTTCCGCCGGCCGCATCCCATCGCCCCAATGAAATTAAATTGTTTCATGTTCCAGGCACATGTAGGACATCTTCCAGATGAATATTAAAATTTTGATTATTGCATGTTGAAATTATTTCAACAGTTCCTTTGCCTGCAATTTCAGCTTCTGATCCACCTACCCCAGTTACAGAATTATTTTTCATTGGAGTGTATGTTTTGAAGGCTTCTCTTTGATGCGTGACATGTGATGTTGTTGCTGAGTCAGCCAACCAGTCGTAATAGATCAAACGCTCATCCATTATGGCATCATTACAAGCATCGTAGGAATCAAAATTATAATGTTCTTCTTGAGCTGAAAATGCAATAAATTCCTCCATAGCATTGGACTGTTCCACAGGTTTAATTCTCCCTTTTTCCTTATCTTTCTCCTTTTTCTTCCCCCAACAATTTTTCACCTGATGCCCGATTTTTCCACAATTATGGCATTTATTGCCTTGGAATTTTCAGCATTTACTGGACCAATGTCCAGGGCGCTTGCAATGATTGCAATATGGCTTCAGGGATTTCTTACGATTGGCAAGACGGTTTTCAAGGGTTTTCTCCTTTTGGGCGGTCGTCTGGGTTTTAGCCAGGTTAACAATTCCGCCAGAGTTATTATTCCCATTATTCCGGTTTTGCCGAAGTTTATATTCTTCCCTTAATAATCCAATAAATGCGTCCGAAGATAGGCAACACTTTGGATCTAAGTCATTTGGATCATTTGCGTTTCCGTTGTAGGGCTCGACATATGTTTGCCAAGAGTTTGGTAAGGATGCCGAAATGATCAATTTAAATCAGGTATCTGAGATATGGAATTCTATATTTGGAAACCTGTTGATCTGGTCTCGGTAAGACTTCAATATGTCCAAATGCTTTAGGAGGTTGTCGGAATTATCAGCCTTTGTCTCATATAATAGACACTGCAGTTGATTAACTGTTTGATGCGCCTTGTTTTCGTGAGTGACCGATAATGCAGTATACATAGCTTCTGCACTTTGTTTTGATCCGACGTGATTTATTTGCAAAGAAGTGACGTTGTGAATAATTACTTGTTGTGCCCACATGTCGTTTTTGTCCCAGTTATAAGCGCTGGCCAGATCTGTGTTTTCATCCGGTTGCTTTATTTGTCCAAAGACATATCCCAATATGTCACAGTTAATAAAAACTCGTAACATCCTTTCTTTCCATTTGTGCCAATTTTAATCCGTCAAATGATTGCGATCAGCGATCTTGTTTACGTTTGAATATTCTTTGGTATGAATTAGGGGTATTGCCGTAGGTAATTGAATATTCCCTGGTGGGCCGTTATTTTCCTGGCGCCTTCTGCTCTTTGAAGAATTTCCGGGGGGATATTCTGTTGTCTTTGTTTCTGTTTGGCTTTGGAGACATAAACTCTTTTAGGGTTTTGTTCTGTTGCTGAAGGTGATCTGGGCTCCCCAAATAATGACTCCATGTCATCACGGTCCCCAACATATTCCAATTCTTGATCCATGTGCCCCTTTTTAATAAGTTAGTTAAAATAGTGGCCAGGGCCCATAACCTATTGGGATCAGGAAGTTGAGCACAAGATGAGGACGAGGTTTTTGAGGTATTGAGTTTAAGTCAAAGGTAAGTGTATGAGGGAGTCTGCCACAGGGAGGAATGTTATTATCATCTCCTACAAAGTGTGGAATATTTATACAACACTGTTAGGAGGTATAGTGTAATATACTCCTATAATATATTAAGGAGGTATTCTGTTATAGAACCCTGTATCAGTTATTCTTGGAGTAACTATGTCATTTCCCCTATAACAATAGTGTCATAGTACCTCCTGTGATATCATGGCTTGGTAAGTCTGAGACTTCCTGCAGGATGGGTCTTAGACACTCTATCCAAAGCTCTGTCTTGGATAGCCTATCATAGACATGCTATATGTGTTTCACTGTGCATTCCCTAGGGTTATGGTTAGTGGGCACTAGCCCTAACCCTAGTATGTCCTAGCCATGGCTACTGCCTTGGCTTGCCTGTATGCCATATCCCAACAAGGCATGTTTAAGGCCCAAGGTGTGAGAGGAGGAGGGTCCATGAGGTCATAGCTGGTGCATTTGTCAATGGCTGTTTGCTCATGTGGGTCTATCAGGATCTGTTCCGATGAAAGAAATGGCATTCCTAAGATAATGGGGAATGGTAGCCCCTTATTTACTTTCATCTTATGTACCCCTGACGTCCATAATCCCTGTTCAGAGCTGAGATCTAGTTTCACATATTCCTCAGAGACAAGTGGCAGCATTGATAAGGAGGACATGTTGTTCTCCCTGGCAGGGAGACGATATCGTTGGAGGCCGAGTTTTTTGACAAGCTCCAGGCAAATCACTGTGCAGGCCAATCCAACATCAATTAGTGGTTGGACTGGCATGGGAAATTCAGAGATGAGGGGACCAGTAGCAAAGAGGTTGGTGTATAGTGAGGGGGACATTGACAGGGGAAGTGATGCATGAGTCTGTTTCAGCATCTGAGATGTGTCCAGCTGCCATTGCAATATTCTGGGCTGGTGCTGTGAGGGTCACATAATTCACCAGGTCAGGCCATGAGTTAGTTGCAACCATTGGACAGTTGGTGAAGGTGTGGCTAATGTTGAGTTTCCGGCACCGGGTGCATCCATTGTGGTCATGGATGAGGGATCTCTCAGCTTCAGTGAGGGCTGGGAGGCAAATTCTCTCAGTCTTCTTAGTTTGGCCAGTGAAGGTAGAGGCACCAGGGGTTGATGGCACATCTGTGAGGCAGGAGAGGAGATCTTTCTTTTCACCTCAGCATGCAGTGCATGCAGCAGCTGAGGCATCAATCTTCTGGGTCCAGGCATCTTCAGCCCACATGTGGTCATCCTGCTCCTTAACCTCAAAGGCCCAGGTAGCGAGATCAGTGGTTAGGACTGGTTCAAGGCTTAGGTTGAGCCTCAGGTCTGGGTGGAGGTTGGATTGGAGTTGGACCTTGAGCTGGTCCTTGGTGAGTGCTTTGCTTGGTGCTGAGGTGGTGAGGATTGCGTTGAGGTTCTCAACCTCTATTTTCCAATCCATAAACGCCTGGTTGCCTTGGGTTGAGGAGAGGATGGTTTCAAGGATGTCATGGGACCAGTTCTGCTCAAGGACTAGTTGGGCCAGCTCAGTGAGATACTGATCCAGGGTGAGGACATCAATCCGAGTTTGATTGGCCTGATACCAAGAAACAAGGTGTGGCTCAAGCATCCCCTCAGCAATGTAGCTGACAATTTCAGCACTGGTCTTCCCACCATGCTTCTTGTATTGTTTGCATGCAAGGGTCTATGACCGCATGATGAGTGGGGTAATTTTGCTAGCAGTGAGCATTGGGCATTCCTTCATCTTTGTGACCTTGACTTCAGCAAGGGGTTGTGTAGTTGGTGACATGGCAATTCAGGCAGCAGGTAAGGTGGCGAGGTGGATGAGATGGGAGGTGGCTGTGGTGGCTGTACTTTTGTTGTTAGATGAGTCAGTACTGGTGGATGGAGATGGGGGCAGAGATGCCAGGCTGTTTGGCTTGGAGTATTGGTGTGTGTCTGTTAGTGTCTGGAGTTTGGCAAGTTGGCCAGAGTCCTGCAACTGTCTTCTTGCACTCCTGGTGAGGAGTGGAATCTAGGTAGAGGGTTGCTGAGACAGTGTGAGTTCATCAGGTATTGAAGAACACAGTCAGTGTCAAAAAAAAAGTGAAAGGCTGCCTGGTTAGGTAGCCTCACTAAGTCAGATGGTAAGACAGGATCACATTATCTTTGTTGCACAAGGTAAAGAGTGAGTCTAAGGTACATAAGGAGGTTGGTAAATAACTATACCTTTGTTGCACAAGGTAAAGAGTGGGGCAACAAAGAAAAAAAAGATGGTATATATATTACATTTGAAACCATGTTGGAAAGTGGCCACATTGAGCATATGAGTTTGCCAATGTTTGCCAATATTCATGGTGGCTGTGCAGCCACCTATGTTTGCTGATGTTCACTGATGTTCACATGGTGGCTGCATAGTGTAAGCCTGGCAGACCCAGTCTGACTCACCTTGGACTCGTTATATCTTGTTTCAACTTATTCTGATTGTTTTCAGACTCATGTTTACACAGGCCAAATCCAGACTCCTTTTGTTAGTCTTCCAGTTATAGATACTGACCAGTACCAAACATTTGTTTGAACCTTACTTATTTTTAGTACAGTAAGTAACCTGTAACCCGCCCCGATGTAGTACTCCCAGCTCTGGAGAATACAGCATGATCCTGTCAATTGTGTGACCATGCCCAGTGAGCCTCTGATGACAGGAGGCTTCCACATAGCCACCCATGTTCACCTAAGTTCATGTTGTGAGTCTGGTCACAGACTTACACCCCATCCCTCATGGGCATGGGGGCAGGTTGTGTGTTGGTGGGGGTTTTCTCTGGCTGGGGGATGGTGCTGGATTGGTGGGCATTGGTGATACAGCCACTGTGGTCATTCCCCCCTCCTGTTAATACAATGGCCTATACTTGTCAACAAAGGGCTGGTTGTCATCTACTACTTGAGGCTTTCAAGTAGTTGTCTAGTTCTTCTAGTCTCATAGGCCTTCTGAGCTAGTCAAGTTTGAGTTGAGCAGGTATAAGCTAAAGAGCTTAGATCTTTGTACTGTTACTTATATACATGATAGATGAAGCCAGTACTTTACTATCCCCCACAAGATCCAAGCAGATCTGACTGGTTCCAACCGGAGTCCAAGTGGATCCAAGTGGAGTCCAAGTGGAGTCTGAGCAGACTCTGACCAGTTTTTATATCAACATCAAAAATGAAACCCCCCTATCTCACTACAAGGCAAAGGGATGGGTTATTACAGAATGACTTAGTAAGCAACTCACAATTGAACCAAATAGCATAGAAAAATATCAATATTACTACCATTTATTACCCATTTACATAAGACTACAAAATAAAAAGCCCACCCCATCACTCCATTGAGCGACTGAGGGTATAAAATATGAAACACGCCCCCTGTTGCACTTCAGGGAGGAGGGGGGGCCACCTGTTGCCGTTGCTATCATCTTCACAATCTGCACCATGCCTCTCACAAAGCACCCTGTTCCACCCCATGAGCAATGGCTCATGGTGGTGGTTGGGGGTGCTTTTGTGGTCGGCCATGCCCCTCACCACTCCACCAACGCTCCACCCCATGAGCAGTGGCTTGTGGCACTGGGCTGGGTAATGTCAGTCATTAGACGCACCGCCAAGGGCATCTGGCGCATTCCCCCTCCTGTCTCCCCATCCCCCCCCCCTCATCGCCTTGGTGTCTGATGTCCCCTGTTTGGTGGTTGTGGTGGGGGTCATGGCAGGTGGTCATGGCAAGTGTTCGCAGCAGGCAGTAGTGACGTGGTGGTGGATGTGGGCTCATCCTGGGTTGAAATATGGCTCCCCACCCACCCTACGAGCAGGGGCTCACAGGGCTTGTTACAGGGGGTGGTTGGCAGCTGTTGGAGGAAGGGGGGAAAGGGGAGGGAGAGGGGGGGCATTAGTGACATGGCAGCATGGAGGGCACCCATTGGGGGCACACCTCATGGGTGCCCTGCTCCTTAGGCCTGCGGCATCACCCTGGGGCCACCCCATTAGCCAGTGGGCCCCCCTCCCTCCCAGCTGAGTGGGGAGGAAGGCAGGGCGTCAATGGCCATCATTATAGCAAATGTAAAACACTGCAAAATTAGTATATTAGTTAAATAACCATGGTAATAATAAAAGAATACTTAATATGGGGGCCTGTGGCCTCCATTTTGTTGGAGCAGAGGAGGGGAGGAAGTGGGGAGGAAGCAGTGATGATACTCAGTTCAAGGAATCACCTGGAAACACACACCAAATGATAGTCCTAATAGACCAGAGGAAGGGTGCAAGGTGGCTTTGGGTTGGTGTTTGACACAAGGCAAGATGGTAAGAGAGTGAAGGGATAATACAATAATAGGACAACGACTTGTGCTTCTTGAGATGAGATAATACAATAATAAGACTCTGGAATTGAGCTCTGTGCTCTATATGATGAAGGGAAATGATTTATTGCTTTTTTTTTAATATCTACTAGATGTCTTATATAGATATTTTAAGTGGGGCCAGGAAATAGAAGTGGGTGAAGAGGACCCAAGTAAAATGAGAAAGAATCAGATGCCAATGAGAAAAAGGGGGGGGAGTGTTGGGAATGGAGTGGTGAACAGTGACAGGAGGAGTTAAGGACAAGGTTAGAAGATGAAGTTAATCTCAAAGGCTAGTGAGTGAGGGAGTCTGCAACAGGGAGGAATGTTATAATCATCTCCTACAAGATGTGCAATATTTATACTACACAGTTAGGAGGTATAGTGTAATGCACTCCTATAATATATAAAGGAGGTATTCTGTAATAGACCCCTGTACCAGTTAATAGTGGAGTAACTTTGTCATATCCCCTATAACAGTGTCAATAATAGTGACATATGATATCATGGCTTGGTAAGTCCTAGACTTCCTGCAGTCATAGACACTCTATCCATAGCTTTGTCTTGGATAGGCTATCATAGACATGCTGCAGTATGAGTAATCCTGTAGCATGTGTTAACTGTGGGTTCCCCTATATGTCTCTGCATGTGTTAACTGTCCATTCCCTAGGGTTATGGTTAATGCGCATTAGCCCTAACCCTAGTGTTGACTTAGCATATTCTGGCAATATTCCCTAGGCATGTTAACTGCCTTGGCTTGCCTGTATACTCTTGTATACATAATCCCAACAGGGAGGGGTAATGGAATAAGGAGTGGGTAATGGGATAAGGAGTGGGTACTAGATCATGAAATCTACCTGGTGTAAGAGGCTTGTCTCCTATCCAAAATTGTGTCCAGTGGCTTGTCAGGCAGGTGAGAGGGAGTGGAGAGGATGATGATGTAATCCTGGGAACTTTGTCATGTGACCAAAATCATAGGACTGTTGATAATACCATTCCTTGCACTAGAACCTTACACCATGATCTCTACCAACATTTCTCTTGTCCTTTTCTTCTTCTTCATCCTCTTGATCATGTGCATCTTGATGGCCTACCAATGGAGAAGTGCTATTGTGTGGGGATGATTCTCATCGGAGCTCAACACAGAAAATTCACCTGTTGGAGGAGATGATCTCATTGTCTTCTGTGATCCATTACAATGGAGCCTTGACTGGAGTGAGTGAGATGTCTTCTTCCTTTGCCAACAATGAATTGAGCAATATCAAGTGCAACCAGAGGACAACATGGTGGTGACCCAAGCCAGGAAATAAGAGAATGAGGTGGATGACAGAGCAGGGCAAGAGGTGGAGGTCGATGTAACTGATGTGGGAGCTAATGACAAAGAGTTTTGAGGCTGCATAGTAGCATGAGTATCAGTAGTAATGTGTGTGAGATCCTCTAACGATTGTAGAATGTGGCATGAGGAGATGTTGATAAAAATGTGAAAATGGGATGGTTCAGAGCTTTGGATGCTCCTGATACCTATCAGCTGTGTCGAGGGTGGTGGTGGGAGAGAAAGGTGGTGAGCTGGCAGTCATGACATGTGGTGATGCATTGTGATGCATGGTGACACATCCCAATTGGGTAGCACATGCCACAGATGAACAAAGTCACAGGACTTTGTGCACATGGATCTGAGTGGAATCCAGTCGGAATTATTCTGATTGGATCAGTCAGATCCAGTCAGAGAAAATAATAGCCATTTGCAGGCTGCTCTATAAAAAATGCCTGAGTGGATCTGAGCAGAATCTGACCAATTCCAAGCAGATCCACTCAGATCTTGTGGGGCACAGTAAAGACCTCAATGAAGCTGTGCTAGCAGTATGCAACATCAAGGGGTCCAATGCAAAGGAAAGAACAATGGTAAAACAATAGAAAAGGAAGTGTTTCAGGTGGATCAAAAGGAAGAGAAGTAGTAGAACATTTCAGATACATCAGAAGAAGAGGAAGAGGTGGGGATTGGTAGGTAGAAGGGGAAAAATGATCTGGCACCTTCTAAATGGCAACTGTAACACCTCCCTTCCCTGGCATTCCCCTGGTGCCATCCCTCACCCCATGAAGCCCCCCACCTCCCAGCTAAGTGGGGAGGAGGGGCAGCATATCATTGCATGCAAAAAACTGAAAGAGAAGAAATATATATTTGATTAGCTTTAAATAAAGATGAAATAGAACTTAAAATACTTACCATGGGAGCCTATGGCCCCCATGTTGTGCTAGAGGGAGGGGGGAGGCCATTGTCGTGATGGTGGGTGGCAATGTATAAGCTGGCAGTCACAACACACCATGGTGGCAATTGTAGCCTTGTGACACACATCTGGTTAGTTCAGTTAGTTCAGTTTTTCCTGGTTAGTTCAGTTTTTGTGATGTTGTTACATCAATTATTTTTGGGCCACTTATACCTGCCATAGCAAGTTAGAAATTAACAATTGTGTGTAACACCCTGAAGTCCAGGGAATGTATGTATTGATGACAATCTTTTTAGGGTGAATATGCTCATTGCTTAGTAAAGTGCTTCTATAGACATATGAACAAGATCAATGCTACTTGCCAAATCGCACATCATGAGTGCAGAAGTACCAGGCTGTGACAAGCAACAGAAGCTGCAAGTGCATGACATAAAATACATCATGCTCACCATGTCCAATTATCTGACAATGATCCTCTTCCACATGCCACCATTGACTAACATCACCACATGAGTGATTTGAAAGAATTTCCCCTACACTTGCTAAGATTTATCAATGACCCACCAAATGACCCAGCTAAAATGGTTTTATTCAGGTCAGGGCTTTCCTCATGAGTTACATTGATGCATTCTGTAGGGCTTTATCCCAAAGCTAAAGGATCATGCTGCCTGTTGGGTTTTGATTTCAATGGTGATGAACACAACTTTTCAGATGAGCAAAGAAAATAAGTCTGCATCATCAATAATGTCATCTACTCTGCCAAGGTCCTCCATGTCAGCTATACCACATATGATATGTGATGTAACCAAGATTTGATGAATCCCCATATGCACTGTGACATCATGGTCCTCTCTCCAGAAATGGAGGATGGTGCACATCCATCTTGGTATGCATGTGTGCTAGGAGTCTTCCTTGCAAAGGTCCTTCACATTGGTCCTTCCTCACACAACCACTCCATTCAACACATGGAATTTTTATGGGTGCAATGGTTTGGAGTGGGTCCAGGTCACACATTCAGCCCACACACTGCCCATTTACCCAAAACTGGTTTTGTCCCTGACAGTGATGCAAGTGCATTTGGATTTCTAGATCCATCCTTGGTTTTGTGTAGATATCATTTGGTGCCCACTATTGCAGACAGAGAAACTTCAGAGTGAGGTCTTTACTGTCCCCCACCTAATCCGTGCAGACTCCGCACGGAATCCGAGCTGTCTGCACGGAGTCCGAGTTGTCTGCTCGGACTTTACTAGGAATTTTTTTGGCAGAAGGTCACTGCCAAATCTATTCCTAGTCCGAGTTTTGTCTGAGTCTTGTCCGAGTTTTGTCCGTGCGGACTAACTCGGACTAGGAATTCCTAGCACGGATTCCGCACGGACTGTCCTAGCAAATCACTATTTAAAAGATAATGTAATGGAAGGGTTTGAACCCAGGACCTTGTGGCCACGTGAGTGTGACAGGTAAGTAATATAATGACTGTGCTACCAGGCTGTATGAGCCCAGGCAACATATGCCCATTTACTGGGTGCCGTCGTCACCATGTCACTATGCATCACCCCGTGACTGCCAGCTCACTTACTCCTCACCACCACCACTCATGACGCCACCTCCCCTTTCCTCCCCCTCCTCCCCCCTCCCTCCTCCCTCCTTCACTTTATCAATATGGGGGCCACAGGCCCCCATATTAAGTTTTTTTTTTCTCTAATCATTTTTTTTCGGTTAATTATTATTTTCTTTCAGTGCTTGCCAACAACGGCTGCCCCTGCTCCCCCCTGCTCCCTGCTCCCTCCCTCCACCCCACTCCACCATTATGGGGGCCTGAGGCCCCCATAGTAAGTCTTTTATTTGTTCTAATAATTTTTTATTCAGCTAAAATACTTTTTTTTTTCAGTCCTTCTACTGTATATGCAACGACCGCCCGCCAACTATGCGCCAGCCCTCCTCCCCACTCAGGTGGGATGTGAGGGGCCCAAAGGGGGATAGGACGGCCCCAGAGAGGTGCCAGGAGGCCCGTGAAGCGGGGCTCCCACTAGGTACGCACCACAATGCAGTTAAACCCGCCACGTCACCACTGACCCCCCACACCCCTCCATACAGGCAGAATGCCAGCCGCGATGGCAATGACTGATGACTGACACAGCGCCACCTCCACGCCTACGAGCAACTGCTCGTGGGGTGGATCGTAGGTGCGGCTATCAATGCCAACCAGCCGCCAGCAAACGTGACGGGGGGATGCCATATGATGGTGCTCCCAACGACGGAGGAGCGCCAGGCAAGGGGGGGGGGGATGCCCATATGACTGGGACCCCATCAGGAGGGTGGGACGTGCCCAGAGCCAAAAGGATGCGACCTGGAGGCAAGGGACACAACTGGTGCCCACAGGACGTGACAGGACACCCCCCAGGACTGATAAGATGCCCCTGGAGCCCCAGGGATGCAAGGCAACACCCCGGACATGGCCAACGGTGGGGGGTACCAGAGAGGGCCAGGCAACGAGGTGGGATGCCAGACGAGCGGTGGACGCAACTAGCACCACCCGGCCCAGCCTCACGAGCCACTGCTTGTGAGGTGGAGTGCGGGTGGAGCGACAGTGACAGGGGGAGGTCCCTCAGAGCAAGGGGACACGCCAGGGATGACGGGACGTGCCGGGGGACAAGCGAACACGCCAGGACCAAAGGGGATGTGTGGGGGGACAGGGGGACATGCCAGGACCAAGGGGGATGCGCCGGGGGATGGGGGGATGCCATAGGAGGGAGGGGCGATGCCGGGGGACAGGGGGACGCGCCCGATGCGACACCCAGTGCGACAGAGCACCCCCACCACCACTGTGAGCGACTGCTCGCAGGGCAGAGGCGGGGTGCAGTAGGCGAGGGTGACTGATGGGCATGGGGAAGGGGGGGAACAGGGAAGGGGGGCAACGAGAGGGTGATGTGCCGCACCCTACTCCTCCCCCCCTCCCCTTTAATCTTTCTTGTATATTTATTTTATTTGTACTCTATTTTAATTAATATAAATACCACTCTGTCATAGCAAGGGGACACGCGACCACACGACACCAGGGCGACAGAGCACCCCCCACCACTGCTGCAGGCGACTGCTCGCAGGGTGGAGGGGGTGCAATAGGCGAGGGTGACGGAAGGGCATGGGGAAGGGGAGGGAATGGGGGACAGGGGGGCTGTTGCTCGATGTGAGCAACAGTAACTTTTTTTTTATTGCTAGCATGTATTTGGAATAGGTAATAAATAGTAGTAATAATATCAATATTGTGTGCCCATTTGGCACAGTGGTTAATTGTGCCCAGTTTGTGTAATCTTGATCAAAGTGCCTTGGGTTCAAACCCTGCCAGGTACACCAATATTTTGATCTTACTCTCACAAAAAAATTCACCAAGTCTTTATTTACTCGGACATTACTCGGACCAGCTAGGACAACTTGGACATCATTAGGACTTCTTACAGTTCCAAGATGCTAGGACTCAGACCAATTCTTCAGTCCGCATGATGTCCAAGCTGTCCATGCGGACTGCTCGGACTTTACTAGGACTCCGCGTGGACAGCTAGGAGTCCGTGCGGACAGCTGGGAGTCCGCACGGACTAGGTGGGGGAGTGTAAAGTACAGTTCAGAGCTGCTATGCACTAATTCATCGACAGCTGCTTGCCATCCTGGGGAATCTGATGATTGGGCCAGATACTATGTCATCATGTTCATCCTAGTCTATCTCCTACCCCACATTAGGCACTTATTTGAATCCCACAGCTAGGTTGACTGAGACATGTTCATGAGGTACCTTGGCAGTGGTATTGACCATGTTTTCCAATGCATGACAGGGTCAAGGACATTAGAAGGCAATGAGATGTACAGCCTCATCTTCAACAAAATTTGTTCAAGTACTAATTAATCCAAAAGAAGGTCCAGAAGGCAATGACATGGAGGCTGCCCAAGAGAACAACAGCAATTTTGACATTGAATCAGATACTGAAGGTGCTTTCCACTTTTACTCCAAATCTTCCAAAGGAAACAACATCACTCACAAGACTCCATCAGAATCTAGAATGGCTCAGATGGGGATGGGGATGAGGATGATGATTTTGATTCTAGTTCAGACCATGGCAAAGGCAAGATGAATCCTGACAGAAAAGAAGAGTCCAATTCTGATATGTGATGTGAAGATGGAGAGGATGGAGAGAACAGTGATGATTGCTATGCTAGTCTATAGTAACCTAGTAGCATGAATTAAAGACAGAGTCAGCATTTGAAGGCTCTAGAGAGGGATGCAATTTCTGTAGCCTTCCAATGAAGCAGAGCTAGAATAAGCTTCTTTGTAGTTGACTGTCCTCATAGCAACCGCATTGCATAGTTTGATGTTATCTTTGTATTTAAGTGTAATATTTTCAATTTATGGTATCAATAGGGTCATTCATAATAGCCCATTATTTATTTTATCATTTGCTCATTCTTATGATTCTCATCATTTTTTTAAACTTTTTTCTTTCATTGTCATCAATGGTGACAATGGAAAGATGATAATGAAGAAAAAAGTTAAAAAAATAATGAGAATCATAAGAATGAGCAAATAATGAAATAAATAATGGGCTACTGTGAAACGCCCTAATGTTTAGGACTTCTTGCTATCCAAGGGGAGTATTGATAAGCTCTTCCATCCTTGATACAGTGTGGGGACACCCTGGTGGCACAGTTACATTTGGTTTGAAGTTCAAAAGAATATCATTTCCATTTTGTACTATGAAACAGAAATGCACTTTGATATATAAAGCCTCTGTTTTGATACTCAACTGCAAATAAAAGAAAGCAATCACACACTCCTTTGGATTTGGTGATGGAAATACAAGGCATATCAGGCTGTATACCAAGCATATGATGAAGTGGTCAGAGGTTATACTTGGACTATCAAGCCAACTGGGGTTGACCTTATTGAAGTTTTTGTACCCAAGTCATACTTCCATTCCAATTACAAACCATGCAAACATGACAGCATAGCTGGAAGATGCTGAGAGCTATCTCAGTGATGTGGAAGTTTGGGGAAAAAACAAGGAGAATTATACCTTCTCTGATTTTATTGCATGGTTGGAAAATGGCGGGACTTTACAAGTTGATGAGGATGAGGACTATGAATACAAGGAAAAGGAAAAGGAAAAGGAAAAGGAAAAGGAAAAGGAAAAGAGGCTACAAAAACAAGAAGAAGAACAGTGGGAAAATGAAGTGAGTAGAGATTAGGGTTGTTCACAGTTGGCATTTTTCAGTCATTTTTCATTTCGTTTTTTGGCCATTCACATCATTCTTATATTTTTTCTTTACTTTTTTCTTTCATTATCATCAATGGTGGCAATGGAAAGATAAGAATGAATGAAAAAAGTAAAGAAAACAGATGGGAATCATGAGAATGACCAAAAAATGAAATAGAAAATGACTGAAAAATGCCAACTGTGAACAACCCTATTATAAATACATGCAATAGTTTTGTTATATCAATTTTTAGTATCAGAAATCTACTGGTCATATGGATCCACAAGCATTATCCAGCTCTTGTTCTCAAGACTCAATTTTCTGGCCATTTCAAGGCTATTTACCCTATTCTTGTGGATAATGGGTTTTGGCCTGCTTCCAGTGGCATCTGTATCACAAGTTGAAAGCCCATTGGAGACGTGCAGTCTCACAGAACGAACCCGAGAGAAGCCCGCAAGGCGAGGCGCGGCAGTGTATAGCAGTGGTATGCGACCTACAAGCAGTGTCTACATGTATGCTAGGATGAACCTATGGTCACCTGACCGTGTGTCTACCTACAGACTGTGGATGCATGGGCTGGGCAGCCTGGCTGCACGGTTACACCATTTCCTGACATTCCTTTCAAGACATTTAGCCAATTTATCAGCCAGAATTTCAGCTCCAAAATGTCTTTATCAACAGTGCTGGTTATATTATTCTCTTTGACAGAAAATCCTCATCTTTTGAACCTGCATTCAGGACAACAATATCTCAAGTGTCAGGGAGAAAGTCAAGTCCACTTGTCAGGTTGGATACAGTGGCAATCAAAAGTATTGCACAGCCACTACATGATTGCTTCATGCAAGCCTTGCAAATGCAATGACACTTTCATACACCGTAAAATTAGTGTTACGTCAGATAGGTGTAGGGTTTTAAATCAAAAAATGTTTTAGTGATATTAATTAAGTCCCACCATTTTACATGCACTTTACTTGAGGATACAATGTGCAATACTTTTGCTCATGTGTGATACAACACACATTTATACAGGGATGAGTGGATGGTTGGCCATAGAACTTCTGCACACTCTCTAAGTACTCATGGTCTACACATCCCCCACTAAAGTTGCCCAAGTCATTGATTTCAAGAAGCTTGATATGCATGATAATGAGATTGCATGGTATTCACTGTACTACCATTGCCCAGATACTGAAATGCTATGAAAAATCAGCTGACCCCTATTATGTCAACCCCAAATCAGGCTGTCCCCACAAGCTGGATGCCTGAGAGGTCTGTGTTGCTGCCCAGATGCTTGCCAAAACAGAAGCTGGCAATGCAGCCAAGGTTGTCAAGAAGGCATTCCCACAACCACCTTTGGGCCATACAGATGGTGGAGGACTGGAAGCGCATGGGTTTACTGATGAGTCAAAATTCCTACTTAGCAAATGTTTTGGTGCTATCTTAGGAGACTGCCAACCGATTTCTACAGTTGGTCTAGTGTACAAGCAGATCAGCTCTCATCAAGTCCAGTTCTTCACTGGCAGTATATTGGCTACAAGCTACATGCTTTTGTCCAATGTCATGCAGACACCAGAGGTGGCAGCTGGATCCCATATGAGATGTAACCCCAAATTGATCACCCTCCTTTTCACAGTCACATCTGCCAATCATCAATGATTGGTCCAGGGAGGCCCAGATCTGGTGATCCCAGAGTCTGGTACCTGGCATGCGCACAGCCTCACATGTGATAGAATCTCCCTCAGCAACCTATGCAGGGTAGAGACATCCGATCAAATAGATCATCTCAGACAATCTATATCAGAGCAGTTAGGGCAGCAGTTAAGCCCTCTGATGAGCCCCTTCGCAAGGGCAAAACTGCCAAAGTCCCAGCTCTAAGGGTTCAATCCCCATGGACCACCAATCTTTTCAAGTCTGATGGTCAGCAGTATGCATGGTTTAAGCCTGGACAGGCACTTAATGCTCAATTTATCAAGAAGAATATTAAACATGGCATGGGAAGCTTAATGGTATGGGGTATGATCACCTCCAAGGGTATGGGACAGATTCATCGGATTGAGGGGATTATGTGTAGGCTGGATTATGTTGAAATTCTTGATAAGCAGTTTCTCAGGACCCTGAAGGACCTGAAGTTGAGGTGCACTGGGAGAGAGGGGTTGATTGTTCAACAGGATAATGATCTGAAGCACCACTCCAAGGTTGCTGAGGCATGGTTTCATGCTAAAAATATCAAATGGCTGTCATGGCCACCCTCAAGTCCAGATATGAACATTATAGAGCATGTGTGGGATCATTTGGACACATAAGTACATGCTCACAACTTGTTGCCAACAAACAAGGATCAGCTGTGGGAGGCGCTACAGGAGGAATAGGAGAACTTCCCATGGAAGGCTTTGGACACTCTCTATGAGAGTATGCCCCATCATGTTGCTGCCATATTGAAGGCTCAGGGTGGCGCTACTAAATACTGATCACTGGTGAGTGCCACCGGCAATAACTCACTGACACACAGCTCATCTTTACCCCATATATGTTGCAAGCAAAAGAATTGCACATCACTTTTTTGATTTGACTAGCTCCTGATAATTACATGGGTCAATTTCTTTATCATATGCAGTCTGATACCATTCTATACCCATCTAGCTAGAATTCAACCACCATTTTATTGTAGATCAATGTGTTGTTCTACTTATAGATAGCTTTTGATGCATGATCTGGTGGTTGTGCAATACTTTTGATCACCACTGTAGAAGACCTTGCTCATGCATTGAAAAAACAAGTTGATGAAAATCAGAGAAAGCCTTTGAAAATGAAAAATGGAAATAAAAAAATGAATGAAGAGGAAGAAATAGCAGCATTAAGCCTCAGACTTGATTATCTTACCAGAGTTTTAAACATATATCCATGCAACTCCAATGAACAGTTTCAAGCCAAATTGCAACCAATATCACATAAATTAATTCAGCCAGTTTATGTGATATGTCCAAATGCATTGGAGTGCCAGACTATTGGATGCAGCTCATGATCAATATGTCAAATCACTCCAACCAGAGATATACTACATGTCACATTGATTTGAAATGCAGTCATGTATAACTGTGTGCCCATTTTAACAGGACAATGCCCAACTTGCAAAAAAAAACATTCAGCTGATCATGAGTGGGCAGCTGAACATGAAAATGAAAACAAATTCACATGATTGTACCTGAATTCTGCAAAATATCTTAAAATTGGACAAGCTTTATGGGTTGATTGGCCATTCTCTCAGAGTGTCTCAATGGAATATATGAATAGTGGAATAATGGCTTCAGAAACAATCAGCTTGTACATAAACAAAAACATTACTCAGTGTCAGGTCTGGAAAGCATTTGTTCAGGAGTCAATTTGTTCAATTGCTTCTATGTCAGAAATTGATTTGGAATTTCAAGATGGACTAGCAATTGATGATGTTACAACAGAGGTTTTTTCTATTTTAGGGGCAAATGGAATTATCAGAGTTGCTGGTGGACATACATGTTCAGAATGTAAACATGAATATAAGGCAACAGCAGATGTTATCACTAGTTTCAATCCAGCAGCAACTGTTGATGATCAAAATGTACCCCACCTACTTACTCAGCAAGAACAAAGCTCAAGTAGCAGTGGAAATACTTCTGGTGATGAAAATGAGGGGATGCAAAGTAATAAAGCTTTTGTAACATTGGCGGTCCTTGATGGCTTGGTTACCGGCCCTTCAGTATGTTGAAAATGTTATTTTTCTTATCAAAAGTTGTGGCTTATGAAAATATTTTAGCGACATGCTTATTAAGATTGTACTGCACAACCAGCAAAAGCAAGAGATGGTGTATTTTGTGCATTTCATGAAAATGAATATGGAGCAAAATGCCAAATAGTTGATTGAACCAATCAAAAACTTGGTGGAACACAAGCATGTATACAACATCAAGCAGAGTGGATGAGATTCAAAAATAGTTCTGGTTGTCAAAGAGTGTCAGGATTTCAGAGAATGCTGCAAAGGCCTGGTGAAACTCTACCATGGCAGCCAGCTACAAAATCAAATTCACAACCTCATGATGAGGATACACATGAGGTCCAATATTCTAATTTTTTCACTCCTCACTGATTCTATTGTATTGAAACTATTTGTGCACCACGTGGATATTGCATGAACTAAATTTGCTAAAGCTGAATCACCCACAAATATATTGAATTTTTTAAACACAGTTTATCCAACTGAGGAGTCACACCCTGACTGTATTTGTATTGACAAAGCTTGTATGGTTCTTTGCCACACAGTATTAGTGACGGCAGTTGGGACATATGGCAAAAACCACCCAATTTATTTTGACTCACACCATTATTTAACCATCAGGTGGCTGAATTTTTGTGCTGAAAATGGTGTAACCCAGAACCACTAGATGGGCCCACACCAAATTTGGTTATTGTAGAGGATGATAGTGACATGTAGCTTATATATGGCTTTTTTGATTACTCTGATCTGTATGAACTATGAAACATATATTATTGTTGAGTAATCAACATCTGTGAATTGATTATCCTGATCAAATTCCATGCAGAATTTGTGGAATCCATGGAATTCCTCTAGGAAAGTCACATGATTTCCTATTTTGGTCATCTCATTTTCAGAATCTGTGGAATTCCATGGAATTCAGCAGATTCCACAGGTGTCCACGGTGTCTGCTGTGGACATATGGGGGAGTGTAAAGTACTGCATTCAAGGATGATTGGTGTGTTCTCACCTGATTACCTGACCTCCATCGGAACCAGTTTTGCAGTTTCTACATAATACAATTGAATTGGTATTAGGTTAATATATCATGAAGTGGTTGCACCCCTCAATTTACCTTTTGGTGTGTCTTTATTCCCTTGCCAATTATCTTCTGGTCAGGTTCTGATAAAGAGTCCAAGTCTTCCTCATGGTCAGGGAAAACACTTGGTAATTCTGGAACCAAGACTTGTTCAGCTCTAACCAGAATTTGGACAACTTTTTCTCTTTGGGTTTTCAGATAGTCAGCCATCCACCGAGGTCTTTACTCTCCCCCCCTGCTTCTTGGTCCATTCCTAGGATGCCTAGGAATCCCAGGAATGAACCAGGAATCCTAGGCAGTGTAAATGGAATAGAAATTCCCTATATCAGTCCTAGTCCATTCCTGATCCATTCCTAATTCATTCTTAGTCCTGCCAGGAATGCCAGGAATATTCCTTAGGAATGGTCCCAGTCCATTCCAGGCTATTAGTATTAATATATTAAATATTTGTATTGCACCATCAAGGATTGAACCCAGGTTTTGGGAGATGATTACTCAGCACAAACATGGCAATGTAACCATTAGACTAAATAGCCGATAATTGTTAGGTAAGCCAAGCAAATATGTTATGTCCCAACCCTCACAGCCACTCGGCACATGTTTGGTCACGTGTCGGTTGGAAATGCATGGTCATGTGTGACCGTTTTGTTTATCAGTGACATGTGCTACCACCATCACCAACATCGACCACACCGCTGCTGCCTCTGCCTCCCTCACACCGCAACCGCCACCACTTCTGTCCACAACTGCCACCTCCAATCGCACTGGCCCAAGATGACCAATGTGCGATGATGGCCCAACCACACTGGGAAGCCCCCCCTCCCCCCCCCACCCTGACGCACCACGTCACTGGCCCCCCATCCATGAGGCAATGCCCCTGGGACCTGGAACAACGACCCCACCACCTGCCACCACCTGGTAAGCCCCTTGCCCCCCCACCTCATGTGCCATGTCACTGACACCGCCTCCCCCCCCAGCTGCCTCCCCCCAGCCTTCCCCCCCTCTCTGCCTCCCCTCCTTTCCTCCTCCACTACCCATCCATGGGGGCCTCAGGCCCCCATGTTAAGTATTTTTAATCATTGGAATTATTTTTTAAGCTAACAAATTTCTTTTCTACTTGTAACAACAGGCACCCCTCGTGCTGTCCTTCCTCCCCACTGAACTGGGATGTGAGGGAGTATCTTTTTTGCTTATTCTTTTTTTTAAAAGCTGATATCATTTTTTTATTCAGTTTTTTCTATTTATTCATCAACAACGAGCTTCCCACTGTGTGCCACCCCTCCTCCCCACTCAGCTGGGAGGTAGGGGCTTGATGGCTGATAGGATGGCCCAAGGGAGGTGCCAGGAGGCCTGCGGAGCAGGGTACCCGCGAGGTATGTGCCAAATCCATCCCATCCTGTTGCCATGTCACTAATGGCCCCCTGACGGCCCCCCAAGCAGCCCAGCGAGCCTCTGCTCACAGGGTGGGCGGGGGGCTTCATCTTTGGCCGAGGAAGGTCACCTGTGACCTGCCACATCAACACCGGACAGGATGCCCCCCAGCGCCCAGGGGACATGTCTCGACGTGACAGGGCACCTGGACACGACCAACCCAGAAGGGGGGATGCGCTGATGATACTCAGTCCGAGGAGACACCTGGAAATGACACACCAAATGTACTCCAACTAGACTAGAGGAAGGTTGCGAGGTGGCTTTGGGTTGGTGTTTGTCACAAGGTAGAAGGATGAAAGGTTGAGGGAGAATACGATAAATGAGACTAGAACTGGGGTTGCTGAGACAAGATAATATGATAGGACGAAGCTAGAATTGAGCTCTGTGCTCTAAACGATAGAGGGGAAATGATATATTGTTTTCTTTCTATCTACTAGATGTCTTATATAGATATTCTAAGTGGGGCCAGGAAATTGAAGTGGGTGAAGAGGACCCAAGTAAAATGAGAAGGAATCAGATGCCAATGAGAAAAGGGGGGGGAGGGGTAATGGAATAAGGAGTGGGTAATGGAATAAAGAGTGGGTAATAGATCAAGAAATCTACCTGGTGTAATAGCCCTTGTCTCCTATCCAAAAATGCGTCCAGTGGCTTGTCAGGCAGGTGATAGGGACTGGAGAGGATGATGATGTAATCCTGGGAACTTTGTCATGTGACCAAAATCATAGGACTGTTGATAATACCATTCCTTGCACTAGAACCTTACACCATGATCTCTAACAACATCTCTCTTGTCCTTTTCTTCTTCATCATCCTCTTGATTATGTGCATCCTGATGGCCTACCAATGGAGATGCGCTATTGTGTGGGGACAATTCTCATCCGAGCTCAACACAGAAAATTTGCCTGTTGGAGGAGATGATCCCATTATCTTCTGTGACCCATTACGATGGAGCCTTGACTAGAGTGAGTGAGATATCTTCTTCCTTTCCCAACAATGAGTTGAACAATATCAAGTGCGACCAGAGGACAATGCGGTGGTGACCCAAGCCAGGAAAGAAGAGAGTGAGGTGGATGACAGAGTGGGCCAAGAGGTGGAGGTCAATATAACTGATGTGGGAGCTAAATATGAAGAGTTTTGAGGCTGCAAGTAGCACGAGTATTGGTAGTAATGCGTGTGAGATCCTATGATGATTGTAGAATGTGGCATGAGGAGGTGTCGTTAAAAATGTGAAAATGGGATGGTTCAGAGCTTTGGACGCTCCTGATACCTATCAGCGCCTGCCAGCTGGGGGGGACACCAGACGACGGGGGGGATGCTAGACAACAGAGGGGACACCCAGTGATGTGATGGGATGCAACAGGCCATCAGTGGGACATGACTGGAGCCGGGGGACACATCTGGAGGCCAGGGGGATGCGACTGGAGGCCAGGGGACATGTCTGGAGCCAAGGGGACACGACACAAGGGCATAGGACCCAGGAGGATGCGACAGCAGGCCCTGATGGTGGAGGGGGACACAATGGGAGGGCCCAGCAGCCCAAATAACACCACCCGGCCCAGCCTCATGAGCCACTGCTCGTGGGGTGGAGCATGGGTGGGGTGATGGCAGTGCCGAGTGGGCCCCAGCACCCCCAACTGCTACCATGAGCCATTGCTTGTGGGGTGGAATGGGGTGCTATGTGATGCTATGCGAGGGGCAGGTCACCATGATGTGACACGATTGCTAAGCCCCCCACCACCTTACTCTGAGAGATGCAGGGGAATTTTGATTAGTTTAATTTAGTCTTGTATTATATTAATAAATAATATCTCCCCCCTGCCTCGTAGCAAGTTGGGGGGTTTTTACACTTTTTGTTAGTATTTTTTGTTAGTATTTTGTTCGTATTGATGTTTCCATAAATGGTAATAAATGCCTTTAATATTTGAAATAATGACCTAGTACCTCCAGGAATGGTGGCTAGGAATGGTCTAGGAATGGTCTAGGAATGGCTAGGAATGGACCAGGATTCCTAGGAATGTGAGGAATGAACCAGGAATGAACCAGGATTCCACAAGGAATGGGGGGGGAGTGTAAATACTTGCATCCACCTATCAAGGAAATCCTTTTTGTCAGCTGTCATCCATGTTTGTGGAGGCATTAATCTCTTGAGTCTAATACCCATATAGTAGTCAGGGACAGATGGATCGTATACCACTTATGGAATGTGCAATGGTGTTTCAATTTTCCAGCAGTCTTGTGAATCATCTAGGGGATGAAAATGCTTAGTAGTTTGGATTCAGAGAATTGCAAGTCAAATCCTATGCCCCTAGAGGCCTCATCTACTTTGAGGTCTTTACACCCCCCCATATATTTTATATGGATCTGTGCAGATCCATGTGTATTTTCACAGACTCCAGGTTAGTGCATATGGACTTTTGAGAAATTCATTTGGCTTGTAGTCCTACTTAATTCCAGATCTTGAGTCCACACAGATCTGCATGGATTTTACTTTTTGCATGGATTCCACAGAATAATTCCATCCTAGTCTAAGCTGAGCATAATTTGGACAGCACAGATGTCTGAGCCCATCTGAGCCCATCCACAGGCAGGAAAATTACATGACTACCAAGATTTGAACCCCAGACCATGAGACACCAGATGATATAAGCACTACATTTTACCAATTAGGCCACAGCATGCTGCAATTATCATTGTAATAATTGCTGCATATGACCCCTGTGCATGACCTGTGTTTGGCTATTATTAGACCATGCCAGCACAATCTAGCTCCCACCACCATCACCATCACCTCTTTCAAGCAGCCAGATGCCGACTACTCATTACTCTCTTTCTAAGACCCATAGTGGTCTCACCTGAGGCAGATGCCTCCTCAATCCACTGCTGCAGCCACAACCATGGCAACTGGGTGCAAGTAAGTGATTCTGCTGTCAATGGTAGGTCTGAAAAAGTCCAGAAGCTGAAGAACCTTGAACAGGAGCTGGAGGGGAAGGGGAAGGGGAAGTGGAAAGGGACAGGGAAGGTGCAACAGAAGCCCAGGAGGGGCAAAAATCAGTAAGCACCATATCTTTGAACCTGATCTCTCACCACCTGTTTTCAGGTGAAAAACAGCCGCTGTTGAGCCATCTCACAAAACAAGGTGAGTGGCTCATTCTTGTCTCCATTATATTTTCTTTCTGTTTCTTTTTTTCCACTGTTTTTTTTTCCCTCTTTTTTCATTTCTCTCACTGTTTTTCCTTTCTCTTTGTTTCTCCTTACTAAGTTTAATCTAAATATAGGGCCAAGGCAGTGCTTAATAACAGTGGCATCACTGTGGCCCCCCCAAAGCATGAGACAACCAGAGGGGCTGCCATTCCCCCTCTCCCAGCTCAATCCACCTTGAGGAAGCATCAGAGAACCAAACATGAACACAAAAGTGTTCAGGCTGCCTCCAAAAGAAAAAACAGAAAGACCAGCAAGGATGAGGGTGACAGTGAGACCAGCAATGAAGAGGACAGCAACAAGGACAAAAGCAATGACAACAACAAGGACAAAAGCAATGACAACAACAAGGACAGCAGCAATGACAAAAGCAGTGATAACAACCAAGAATGGCCAAATGGTCCATGCATGTATATAAACCCCTGCTTTTTTGGGTCATTTGTCAGGACATCCCCACTTTTTATTATGATTAGTATTAGTATATATAGTTATTATAAATTGTATATAATTTATGGATGTAACTGGTTCAGACTGACTCTGGTCGTTCTTTAACAGATATGCAATCTGGGCAACCAGAACTGGTTCACTGTAAATATGAGGCAACTGAAACTGGAAAAGCAACTGGACTTTGGTTCGGCCCAGTTTGGTTTCAGTTTTTTCCAGTTCAGTGAACTGGACCTTCAAATACTACATGTCATCAAGATAAAGATGGCAAATTTTGCTAATGAGTTCTTGGAGCACATCAGTCATTTGGCACTGATGTGTGGCCAGAGCTTTGCATCCACCCTGTGGTATTATAGTCCATTTATATAGGTGGAAGCTGTCTCTTATTGAGTCTTTGATAGTCAATAGTCATTTACCCAGCAGGGGTCAAAAGTCAAGTCTGGTACACCAGCAATATGCTTCAGCACACAGAATGCTGCTGAGGTGTACCCTGAGGAGGATGGTTGTAACTGGCTAGCCTTTAGATGTTCATTGAGCAGTCATTTCCAAGATTCCTGGTATTTCTTGGGGGCTGCATATTTCTCACCATTATTTACCTTGTTAGTATCCTTCAGTAAGATGTGATGAAACATGTGGCCAGGGATGTTGGTGGTATTGTCAGGGAGGCCATTTGGGAGGTGGTCAATAAATTTCAGTTTCATCTGGGCATCCTTTGCCTTGAGGACCTCTTGGAATGCCAATCCCTCAATTCAGTCACACACAGCAGAAATGACTGGCCCAGGGAGCAGGTAGCCAGCAAGTGTTGATGCTCTGGTCTGCTAGAGAGAGGGTGGTTTTGATTGGGATTAAGTCTTTGGAAGCAAGTAGGGGATCACTCAGATAAAGTAGTGAGTGTGTGGAACAGGCAGGGAATGTCTCATTCATTTCCTACAAAGTGTGCAATATTTATACTACACTGTTAGGAGGCATAGTGTAATATACTCCTATAATATATTAAGGAGGTATTCTGTCATAGACCCCTGTATCAGTTAATCTTGGAGTAACTATGTCATTTTCCCTATAACAATAGTGTCATAGTACCTCCTGTGATATCATGGCTTGGTAAGTCTGAGACTTCCTGCAGGATGGGTCTTAGACACTCTATCCAAGGCTCTGTCTTGGATAGCTTATCATAGACATGCTACATGTGCTTAACTGTGCAGCATGTGTTAACTGTGCTTCCACCTAATAGTCCTTACATGTGTTAACTCCTGTTAAACATGTGTTAATGACTTAGTATATTGGGGGATATGTCCTAGCCATGGTTACTGCCTTGGCTTGCCTGTATGCCATGTCCCAACAGTTTTTGACCCAAATTCGCTTCAGAGTGGGTGGAGGTGTCACCCATGGTGCACTCCTTGTTTGGGGTGTTGTGGGTGGTGGATTCAGGAGGTCATGGCTGGAGCATTTGTCCACAGCCATTCACTCATGTGAATCAAACATGATGTGTTTGGTAGAAAGGAATGGCATTCCTAACATAATGGGGAATGGTAATTGCTTATTGACTTCCACATGTCTTGGTCTGATTGTAGCTCTAATTTCACATACTCTTCACAGATCAGCCATTGTTGTGATAGCATCGACATGTTGTTCACCCTGGAGGGGAGAGGGTATAGCCAGAGGCCAAGCAGTTCACAGAGCATGAGGCTAATCACTGTGGAGGGACAACCAATGACCATTAGTGCTTGAATGCAATACTTTACACTCCCCCAGGTAGTCTGTGCAGATCCACACAGAATCCATGTCAGTCCACATTGGTTGAAGAGTAGCTATTAATATAATATTACTATTTATTATGCACCCACTTTACAATGTACACAAAAGACACCACTCCATCACTCAGTTTGAGCACCAGAGTGGCATAAGATAGTAAATAAATTAAATATATATACAAAAGATGCCCCTGCCATCCTTTCAGATGACAGGGGCCTGCACTGTTACATTGTGTCCCTACTAAGGTGTCTGAGAGCCCCTCTAGCAATGTCATCCCCTTGTGCCCCCCTACCCTTGCCACTCCCCATGCGCTCTGATGTGGTCCTGTCTGGTCCTGGGGGTTCCTAGGTGCATCCCCTGTGGTCAGGCATCCCCCCCATCATCAGGCATGTCCCCCCCATCATCTCATATCCCCCCCATCATCTCATACCCCCCCCCCATCATCTTGCATTGAAGCTGGGTCAGGGGGTGTTGATTGTGTCCATGGTGTCACCTTGTGTCCTATGGGCCCTGAGGTGCATCCTGTCACATCCTGTGGGCACTGGTCATGTCAAGTTCCTCTAGGCTCTAGGCATCTCCCCCCTGTTGCCTGGTGCTCCCCCATCATCATGCACCCCCCCATCATCAAGGGCTCCCCCCCCATCATCTTGCATCCCCCCTGTCACATCCCATTGCATCCTGCAGGCTGGTGGCCAGTTGGTGTCAAAAGCTGCACCCACAATCCACCCCATGAGCAGTTGCTTATAGGCATGGAGGTGGGCACTGCATTGTTTGTCATTTGTCATCATTGCTGCTGACTGTCTGGATGGGTGTGGGCCATCAGTGGTGACATGGCATGTTTAAACATGTTAGGGCATGTACCTGGTGGTTGACCCCCTTCAGGGGCCTCCTGGCACCTCCCTTGGGTCATCCTATCCCCTTTCAGGCCTCTCACATCCCACCTGAGTGGGCAGGAGGGCTGGTGTACAGGTTGTTGCATGTACAATAGAACTGGTGAAAGAAAAATTGTTAGCCAGATAAAAAATGATTAGAACTGAGAAACAAATATACTGGGGTCCTCAAGCCCCCATAATGGCAGAGTAGTGGAGGGGGGGCAGCCAGAAGGAGAGGCCATTGTTGCATGTACAGTAGAAACCACTGAAGCAAAAAAAGCAACTAGTTAAATAAACATTTATTAGAGTAAAAAAAACTTAATTTGGGGGCCACAGGCCCCCAAATTGGTAGAGTAGAGGAGGGAAGGGGGAGGAAGAGTAGTGAGCTGGCAGTCACAGCAGGGCATGTAGTGATGTAGTTATGATGGTGCCCAGTAAATCATATGTAGTAGTGTTTAAACATGCACATGAGACATGTGATCTGAGTAAATGATGTGGACTGACATGGACAGATTTCCATCCTAGTCTGCAGACATGAAAGTTAACTCAGAATTGTCCAAGTACACTCCTAGTAGTCCATGTGGTTTTCACTTGGAATCCATGAGGATCTGTGCAGATTCACATGGACTGGAGAGGCCATTGGACATGCCAGAGGTGGTCCTTGCTATGGTGGCAGCTGGCAAGGTATGTGATGATGTGTGACTCTACAACATGTGACTCTATCTACTAGCTATGGTCATGTGACTGCCTGGAGTGGGTGACCACATCACCCTAATCCATCTGCCCATCTCCTCAAATGGTGATGTTGGGATATGGCATACAGGCAAGCCAAGGCAGTAACCATGGCTAGGACATATTTTCCAATATGCTAAGTCATTAACACATGTTTAACAGGAGTTAACACATGTAAGGACTATTAGGGGGATGCACAGTTAACACATGCTGCACAGTGAAACAGATATAGCATGTCTATGATAGGCTATCCAAGACAGAGCCTTGGATAGAGTGTCTAAGACCCACACTGCAGGAAGTCTCAGACTTACCAAGCCATGATATCACAGGAGGTACTATGACACTATTGTTATAGGGGAAATGACATGGTTACTCCAAGATTAACTGATACAGGGGTCTATGACAGAATACCTCCTTAATATATTATAGGAGTATATTACACTATACCTCCTAACAGTGTTGTATAAATATTCCACACTTTGTAGGAGATGAATAGACATTCCCTGCCTGTTCCACACACTCACTACTTTGTCTGAGTGATCCCCCACTTGCTCACAAAGACCTAATCCCAATAGGTGACCTCCCTGTTGCCTCAAACAAAATAACAAAAGAAGCAAAGAAAAAAATGCATGCCCAAAAAAAATAGGTAAAGCAAAACAATCAGATCAGGCCAGGGCCCATCCTAATGCCTGAAGGACTCATCTTAAGTCTGCCAGTCGAGGGTCTTGATCCCAATCCAACTTCAGGAATGCTGGGCTTGGTGTGGCTGGGCATAGTGGTGATGTACATGAGTATCATTGAATAACATCACATTGAGGTCATGCTCGGTGAGCATGACATAGAGGGAGCATATAGGAAGGCTGTCATGGGGCTTAGAAGGCTTGCAGGTGTGGCCATTGTCACCTTGTATGTTGTCAGAGGGTTCCAAATGGCTTTGCATAGCCTGATTTCAGGCAGAAGAAGTCACATGGGGGAAGCTCAAGGCTATGGGCAGCAATGTGATGTCTTTGCCCCAGTTGAAGTGCATGGGGCACAGTGGTGAGCAGGGAGGGGCCATTGAGGGCCATTCACATGACAGGGGGTTTGGGGTGGAGGCAGGGGCATCGGCATTGGTGTCTGGGACCTGGCATTCAATGGGGGAGTTGTGGAGGAGGGCCTGGGTGATGCAGGGGGTACAGACAGCTGGTGGGGGGTCAGTTGTGACACAGGGGGGCTTGGGGATGTGTGTGGTGGCATTGCTGGCCATCTGCAGCCGAGCAGGGACCAGGCAGGGCAAACAGGGGGTATGGGGAGCAAGCAGGGGGTGGTGGATGGCTTTGGGGGACATGGGTTGGCTGGCATTGTTGAGTATGACATGGCAGGGGCAAGGGGAGGTGAGTGGCATCAAATGGAAGGCCATTCCATCAATGTCCTGGCTGTAGCAGGGACTGGGGGCATCATTGGCTGTCTGGGGGTCATCTGGGGGTCATGGGGGGTTGTCTGAGGCTTGTGGGGGGTCATCAAGGGTGAGGTTGGCAAGGGCTGGGCTGAGGATGCCATCCTAGGTGTCCATGATGTGGTGGTGGCCATTGGAGCCATGCTAGGCAAGCTGGGGGTGCAGGGAGTGCACAGGGGGCTGGAGCTGTCATGCAATGTCTTCCTGGGGGGCAGTTGTCAGCAGTGGAGGTGGCCTGGGTGGTGGTTGAGGCACAGAACTGGTTGTGCTCTTGAACGCAGGGCTAAGGGGCATGGTGTGGGGCTGTGGGTGGGCTCTGGAGCAAATGTTGTCATTTGTGAGGTGCTGGGGCCAGTTCCAGAGCCAGGGTGGTGGTGGTGGTGGCTGTGGTTGATGACATTGGCATCATTGATGGTGGCTGTGCATGCATTGACATGGCAGTGCTAGGGCATGGCATGGGTAATCCTCAGGTATTTTTTGCTGTACCCCTACCCATACCTGTGAACACCGTACCCCTGTGGGTATGAGTGGGGTTTTATCATGGGTATTTGGGGGTTACCTGTAAATCCACAGGTACACTGCACTTAGAGGTTTCAGTAAATCTTGTATGTATTTACTTATATACTATTTATAGCTACTAATAAACATGTTTTATGACTTAAAGTTGTGGGGGAAGCAACACCCCAGGGAAGAGGGAAGCTTGTGGATGCATATCTTAGATACAAATTCTTGTTTACACTGTAGCCCTAGGGAGGCCCAGGACCAAAATAAATTAGCCACTATGCAACTGGCAGACACTCCTTTGTTGAAAAGAGAGGCCAGGGAGGTAGGACTTTACAGCAGCCTCACCTTGGTCTACTGACACCCCAATCGGCCAAACAGACCCAAACTGGAAAAGAACCCAAGACACAGGGGAGTTGGAAAATCCAAACAGCCTAAGAAAAGAGGCAGAGGGAGTGGAGAAAATGCAAAGAAAGTGCTCAAAAAATTGCCAGGTGAAGTATGGGGAAAATGTTAATTAGCCAAGCTTGCTGCACTTACCATATGTATTTGAGGATGGTTTGTCATGCTTAGTCAATTTCTTTATCATCTTTTTGTCAACAGTCCCATGGCAGAAAACATGACCATGCTCTTTTACACAGTCCCAAAATGGGCAAAAACATGACTATTCTTGATTACTTAATGACAAGCTTCTGAAGCATGCCTCTGGCACTCTGCTCACTTTGCTTGCATCACTCCTGCAGCTGCTTCTTCAGCTTGTCAAGGGGCTGTGCTCCCTGAACCCCCTGCTTGTGTCTCTCACACATCTTGACAATACAGACAGGAACCTTCAGCCCCTGCCTGTGTGGAGGAGGTAACCATAGTAAATTAATATTAAGATAGTAAGTTAATTGCTATATAGTATTTGACTTGCGTTTCTACATCAAAAACCATTTCTACATCATTCATGATTGATCTTAATCAAGTCTCTTTTGCCCTGTGTGTTACAAACTGATCTCGTAGGGCAGAGTTATGGCAGTGTCCGACGGAGTTCCGATGCGGTAAAGGACTTGGCTTCAATCTATAAGAGATTGCACCCTTCTCTATGCCCGTTGTCCAATTTACAAGGAGACGATAATAAGAGCAGAGGTCCGGCGGAGTTCCAGAAGTAAGAGACAAAGGGGACTTAGAGTTGAGAGTGTTGGAGAAGTAACAATGCAATAATCAAACTGAAGTTACAAGTGATGGTGTCTAGGTTTTATAGTAACTAAGTAACCAAGGTAAACTACGGCAGAGCATGAAAAGTACCGATGTGGAAGGGGATTCTGTCCTCTGAAGGTCGGTATTGTCAGGTCGTCGCATCGCGCTGTAAAAGGTAAGTCTGAATGGGGAAAACGCGTGACAAAGGTGCCAAACGCATCGTGAGCGGAGAAAAGAGATGGGACAGAAAGTTCTCGAAAGGATCGAGAACTTAAGGAAAAAGAACAGAAAGGGAGCGCGTCCGTGAACGACGCGTCGCGATCAGATCGATCGATGATCGAGCTGCATGGGAAATGGGGAAAAGACAGTCAACTGGCAGGAAGATCGAGTCCAATGGAGCTCGATAAGAGAATACGCGCATTGGCGTGGTACAGAAAACAATGGGTTCGTTGACCCGAGCAGAAACAATGCGAGAAAAGGGCTTCGTTGGCCCGTAACCGTAGAAACTAGAGTACTTAACGTAAAAACTACACCGTGGTGTGTAGTTGTCTTGCGTCGTTGTGTGAAATTCTTACAGAGAGAAAGAAAGTGGGGGAAAGGAAGATTTTTTTTATCAAAAGACTGGGGTGCTACTTAAATACAAAATAGCATTGGGGAATACCTAACATGTGATTGCGTGCATACTCTTGCACCAATCGGACTGAGAGAAATGAAGAATAAAGTAACAAAGGGGCGGATATGGACAAATGGGGAAGTAAAGATAAAAATAGAATACTCAACGAAAATAAGAAAGGATGGTTGTCAAACTGGTGTCGTCGAGTCCTCATTGTTGAGCCTCAGTGTACAGGAATGGCTCGGGGAGTAGCCCATCCTTGGGGTGCTCTATTGATGGTACATCGCTCGGAACCCCAACAAGCGCAGAGCACACCCAAAAGACGGCTCTCAACCCTACTCGTCTGCACAATCAGCCCTCCAAGTTGGATGTTGACTAGCCATGGGAAGGGGAATGTATTGAAATCTTGTATCTTGGATAAATGAGCGACGAGAAGATAAAAGTAGTTATAAAAAGGAAAAAGGAACCAAAAACCTGTACACAATCCTTCGAGTTGAGAGTGTAAAATGCATTAAAGTTCTTGAAGACCTGAGAAATGTGCCGAGTTTGCATAATTGATATGCCGAATAGGTCGGGAGATCTTCAGGAGTGTCGTGACCTTCTACCTGTGGCTCGGAATTGAGAAAGAGATTTATTAGAAATATAATTAAACAATAAAAGAAAGAAACAAAGAAATTATACAAATAAATGAGGATATCCAGCCATCTTGAGGATCCCATGGGAAGAGCTTCGGAAGTGGGAAGTTGATGGGTATGTCGTCTTCCCCTTCCACACCAAGTACGCAGTAAGTAAGATAATCAATCAATGATATGTGATACAAACAAAACAGGAGAAGTATATGAAATAGAATTTGAAATGGTTATTTGAAATAGCGGCAGCTCTGTCAGTGATCTGCTGGAGTTCCATCACAGGCTTGCATGGGATATGACACTGTATAACTCTACTGCTTGTTCATTGGTGCTTCTTGCTGAGTTCAGGAAAGGAACACTCTCCACAGGCTCATAGTACTCTCTCCTTTGTGACACTGTCTGCATCATTTCCAGAAGCTATATCAAATGACTACAATAGAAGACAATATAATTTCTCCCAAAGACACACATAGCTGCACACCTCACGATGAAGGCATGGCACTGCACCCACTGATGACTCATGGTCTAAGCATGGCTAACGCATGGTTACCACATGTATAGTAGTATATAAACAGTAATATATCGCCTAGAGACACTAGTTGTGTTCTCTTAGGTTATCCACCCCTACCCAGTGTGACTGCCTTTGACTAACTCTTAAATCTTACCATAAACCACATCTGGCAAAGTCATCTTTTGGTATTGATGCTCAATACTTATGCCACTCGTAGACCACAGCATAATATTCGTTTGTAAAAGAAACATGTAATTTACATCTTATTAGCACACTCAGGGACCAAATGCCCCTGCCTGTGCATAGGGGGAAAAGGGGTTTCCAGCCCAGTTGTTTTGTGCTGCATATCATACTCCTGAGGTGAGGAGCCAGATGGAGGAAACAGATGTACAAAGTGAAGCCAGGTCATCTCCCTCAATGCCCCCAATCTCGCCTTTTCTTAGTATTAGCTATTTAATATCCATTCAGCAAGACCATTGGCAAGACCATTGGCCTTAGGCAAGGATCAGCACATCAATGTGCAAAGTGACTCAGCATCACCAAACATGATGGAAATTGGTAATTGCTAGCAGTAATATCTATTGCTTCAATCATTAATTACAACAAGAGCACTATGTAACATGAAATAAATCTGTATCATTCATTGTCACTAGTGTCCATCATATCATCAGAGGCAGGCAACCAAGACTTGTCAACATAACTTAAGTCTGTATGACTATAGATTGGCAGTGTAATGCGAGAAGGAGTAGGGTTTGCTATCTCAGAGGTGCTGGGGGACTGGGCTCTGGGACTATCCTCATCTGAATCAGCATCAGAGCTGGCAGAATCAGTCCCTGACAATGAGAGGAAAACATCAGCTGCATCAGATGCAGTAGGGAAAGTAGTCAAACTGAGGGTTGCAGGGGAAGATGAAGAGGTAGAAATAGAATCTGCAAGGTAAAGGCAGCAGCATCCAAGCTGGTTGGGGAACCTGCATGAGAAGATGAAGATGAAGATTCATAGCCCTGCCAAGCCATGGCTGCCTGAGATACAGATGCAGATGCAGTAGACTGATCAGTGTTATCAGAACCCATATTGGAAGATGATGGTGATGAACCATTGGCCTGCCAAGCCATGGCTGCTTGAGATGCATGATCTTCTCCTTCCCATGACATACCAGCAATAGAAGTGGGTTGGCTGAGCACTGTGTGCGAATTGGCATCAGCAGGACCAGCATTGGCTTCATCTTCATTGGCAATGGCAGCAGTGGGGAAGGTATTGGCATTGGCATCAGAGCTGGTATTAGAATGTGACAAATCAGATCCATCATCTGAGAAACAAAGGCCAGCATTGATACCAGTTACTGTGGGTAGTGAACCATAGGCACTGGAGACAGCTGTTGGAAAACTGGCTGCAGTTGGCCACTCCCTACTGTTTATGCCACCAGCCAGAGACAGAGCATGGCCAGAATGATGTTTGCTCTTAGTTCTCTGGTTAGATGCCAAAACATCACACTCTGTGATATCAACACCCCAAGTCCACTTAAGCAAGGAGGGGGGAAGAGACTTCAGGCACTCAAGTTCAGCCTGTGCATGTGCCAACACTAGTGCCACTTGCCTTGCCCTTTCATGGGACTGCCCCACAGCACATGGCCTTGTTGTTGATTTTGGTGTTGCCAGTGTTAGTGCTGTTGCTGATGGCAAAATCTGTGGTTCAGACTGAAGCTCTTTGAGCAGGGCAAGCTCATGAAGCTGGTGAAATCCTGCCGCTTTCCTGACATTCACATTTATCACAGCATCTGCTGATGATTCACAGCCATTGAAGAATTCATTCATACCACGTGCTTCATCAAACATATCATGAACAAGCCCACAGAGGTCAATGCAAGATCAGCAATCTGGTTGAGAATTAAGCCCATCATGTACTGGCTGACCATTGGTTCATGACCAGTCAGTGATCTGAATATATTGCTGATGCCTATCAAGGCACTCATCCACAGTGTCAAAGCCCAAAAAAACCCCTAGTGCAGGTTCTGTTGATGATGCTCAGTCCAAGGAATCACCTGGAAACACACACCAAATGATATCCTACTAGACCAGAGGAAGGATGTGAGGTGGTTTTGGGTTGGTATTTGACACAAGGTGTAGTGATCAGAGGGTGAAGGGATAATGCAATAATAAGACAAAGACTTGGACTTCCTTGAGATGAGATAATACAATAGGGGGACTCTAGAAATGAGCTCTGTGCTCTATATGATGAAGGGAAATGATTGCTTTTTATTTCTCATCTACATGTCTTATATAGATATTCTAAAGTGGGGCTAAGGAATAAAAGTGGGTGAAGAGGACCCAAGTAAAATGAGAGAGAATCAGATGCCAATAAAAATAAAGGGGGAGGGGTAATGGAATAAGGAGTGGGTAATGGAATAAGGAGTGGATACTAAATCATGAAATCTACCTGGTGTAAAAGGACTAGTCTCCTATCCAGAAATGTGTCCAGTGGCTTGCCAGGCAGGTGAGAGGGAGTGGAGAGGATGATGTAATCCTGGGAACTTTGTCATGTGACCAAAACCATAAGACTGTTGAAAATACCATTCCTTGCACTAGAACCTTTACTACACCATGATCTCTAACAACAGCTCTCTTGTCCTTTTCTTCTTCATCATCCTCTTGATCATGTGCATCTTGATGGCCTACCAATGGAGGCATGCTATTGTGTGGGGACGATACTCATTGCAGCTCAACATGGAAAATTCGCCTCTTGGGGGAGATGACCTATTGTTTTCTGTGATCCATTATGATGGAGCCTTGACTGGAGTGAGTAAGACATCTTCTTTCTCTGCCAACAATGAATTGAACAACATCAAGTGCAACCAGAAGACAACATGGTGGTGGCCCAAGCCAGGAAAGAAGAGAATGAGATGGATGCCAGAGCAGACCAGGAGGTGGAAGTTGATATAACTGATGTGACAGATAACAATGAGGTGTTTTGAGGCTGCATAGTAGCATGAGTATCAGTAGCAATGCATGTGTGAGATCCTATGATGATCATGGAATGCGGTGTGAGGAGGTGTTGATAAAAATTTGAAAATCAGATGGTTCAGAGCTTTGGCTGCTCCTGATGCCTATCACCATACTGTGTCTCCACCAATCACATGCATATGACTGCACTAGGCAGATTGGACTCTGAGTGGCAACACCATTGTCCAATGCTGCCAGGAGAGAAAAGTTTAAACCAAGGGGTAGGTGCTGCAAATTAATGTTGGCCATACTGTAGGCCAAGGACTGAAGTAGGATCAGCACTTCAATCATTAGGCCAATTGCAGTGCCACTGCCAACCCAAGACATGACATACATCTGGCATATTTGTCAGTGACATCCTATGCATTTGGGAACAATCACAACTTACAAGCTCAGAATAGAGAATTTTTTGCATCCATCATTGTTTGATCAAGTTCACCTGGTTGACCTCCAACAAAACTCAGTGGAATTGTGACTCCACATACCAGATGATCTCCTGTGTCCACAGTTGGAGTGGCCCTTTTGGCCCTGATTGCAACACAAAAGGGTTGAAGATAGAGAGAGTTTTGTTTGACATGGTGATTGTGGATAGTGATCAAGACAATTTGGTTTATATAATACATGACATTTTTGTGTATAGAGGGGAGATATAATTGGCATTTGTGAATCTAAACGCGGTATTCTCGGACTGTGAGGCTGACTGCCACCATTGGCTGTGATAGATGAATCCACTGTATTTCATATGTGACCAGTAGATATTGCTCCCTCCATCTATTTCTCTGAGTGTGTTATCAGAGCCAATGTACTCTCCTGACTAGAGTTTAATGAGAACAAATGCCAATAAATATGTTTACATTCCCAGAATCAACTTGAGTTGGCATTGGCATCAGCCCCAGCATGGCCACTTTTGGTGGAAATGACACCCATATGAATGTGGGCATTATGCCAAATCCAGGACAGGTAAAGATTAGTGGAGCCTGTTGCATTCGGATTCAGAATGGCTGTGCTAGCATTGGGGTCATCCTTTGTTAACCGCTGAAACATACTTGATGTCTCAGCATCACAATCCAGTGCTGCCAATTGGCTTTGGCATGGTTATACATTTGGGCATGCAAGGCAATTCTTTTAACCAAATCCTGGATGACGGCCCTTGCTCGTGTGCAAACTCCCTTTCTCAGTGCCACTCTGATAATATGTGAGTATTGAAATGATTTGTCAGCAATGGGCTTGTGCAGCTGATGCAGCAGTTGGCTTGCCTGGTTCTTCTGGAGGTTTATCTCCACAACAGCAGGATCTCCATTACATGGGAGGTATAGTTGTTGCTCCTCAACTGGAATAGTGTTTGTGTCAGCCGGAAGATGTGACAGAGCTGATGAAGCAGGAGGCTCTATGTCAGAAGCATCTATGTCATCAGAGTTGTCAAATTTGGCTTCATTGTTGCCAGTGATTTGGGAGGGAGAAATGTCATGATCAGCAATGTTGGCAGCATTTTATAAATGTGTTAAGGTTACCATGTGAGATTTGAGAGCTTCTCTTTCCCGTTCAACAGCTTGGGTGTCAGAAGGGTGAGATGATTTACCAAGTTGATGGGCTTTGTCTTGTAATTCAAACCTAGTTCACATCAATAATTTGCAGGTGATATCTTGGTATGGTAGGTAGTATAACTCACTGCATCTCTTCAAAAATGATAGCGAAGTCACTCCACTCCTCAACTGCTGATTGCACAAGTGTTGGTGGCTTGGAAGAGGCCAATGCCAGTGTTGGTGCCAGTGCCAATTGTAGGTCCAAGCCCTGAGTGGCATACATATCCATTGCCTTGATATCTGTTAGCCTTTGCAATTCTGCTGTGGTCACCTCATCCTCCCATCATTTGATTGCCTGTTGGCCAAATGCTGCCAACAGTTCAGCATGATGCTTGCTGAGTTGTGTGGAGATCTCGAGGGCTTCTTGAGACTTTGAGCACAGTGTGACTGTCATGCTAAGCATTTTCTTGTGATTGGAATCTGTAGCATGATCATCAAGCATTTCTGCCTGATGCAGCAATGTCGTTGTTCTGACTATTGGGGAAATGGAATTCAGTGATGACCACAAAGACTCAAGTATTTTCCCTCCCACAATCCCAGACCCTGGAATGAAAGACAGAGCATAGCAAAAAAAGCATTCAATCTTGTGGCCATGAACATGCAAAAGCCCAATGGCCTGGTCAATGCTCAGGCCAGCCAGGAAATGTGCACCAATACGCTCCAGCATGTGGATAATGTACTGGCAGACAATGTCATAAATGAGCATCACCCCCTGCTGAGGGTCAATCCTGGTGGTCTTCAGTGCTTGAAGGAAAGCAAAGGTCAACATTCTTTTGCTGTTCTCCACAAAACAAGTCTACCAGTGCATTGTGTACATAACGGCTCAGAATTTATTTTCTCATGGAGCTTTCTGGAAACTGAGGTACAGGTGAGAATCGATCAGCATGGCATTGGCATTGGCAGCCACCAAGCTAACATTACCTACTGTTAATCTTTCTATGGCACCTTGGAGGAATTGCTTGTATTCAGCCTGATTTGGGGCCATGCCTGCTCCATCCCATAGCCATTCATCAGTATTGGAATTTTTCTGCTGAACATGGTCAGCTTTGAAATTGCCATTGGCCACGAATATGCATTTAAACACAAATCTGAGTGCTGAAGTGTCATTTTAGATGGAACATGTACAATCAAGTTATTTAGTCACCCACCAGTTAACATCATCCTTCCAATTATCAGGTATATTTATCCCTACTTAAGGACAGGCTGGACAGTAATTGGCAAGTGATCCTGGTTTGGGATTCAATGGATCTTGTTGATTGTGTCCAAACCCTGCCCACTTCAATCATTTCATCCAACACCATAAGCAGGACATGCACCGAAGCTCATGGTACAGGTTGGCCACTTCAGCAGGCCTCATTTGGTAAGACTGATAGGCTGATGCCTTCAATTCCAGATTACAGAGCCAAAAATGGTCCAGAGCCTGCATGGTGAAAAGAGTGTGTATTTTGGTGAAGCTTGTCAGCAGCAAGTTGCTGGTTACTAGATCCAAGGGAATTTGGTGTTCCCCTTGACATGGGCAGGTAACCATCACTAAGTGATGTATTCCATTTGTATGGACCACATGGATATAACTGTTGTTCATGGCATTGGCAATCAGCAGTGAGGTTGTCCCCTTGGCATTGGCAGGTCAGAGTCCTTTACACTCCCCCACCTATTCCAGCCGGAATCCGGTGGACTTTTTTTGTATGGTAATTCTACTGTAGCAATTAATTCTGGTAAATATATAATTGGATTTTATTACAGAATCCCCAGAATCTATCAGAACTCAAACAAAGCCGGAATGAGCAGAATACCCGGAGTCCTCACTGGGTCACATGCCCACCTATACCCGTGACCCACCCCATGACATATTGGTGACTGCCAGCTCACAGGCTCACATGCTCACAGCCACCTACCATGACCACCATCAATGGGTTCCCCTCCCTCACCATCCCACTCTCCTGCTGCTGCCCCTCACCCAGCTACCATTATCGCCACCACCACCCCCTCCACCATGCCCCTTCCCTCATCCATCACACCCCTTCCCTCACCCATCACCACTGCCACCCCTTCCCTCACCCATCAATGCCGCTGCTGCCCCTTCCCTCACCAATTTCCCTCACCCATCAATGCCGCTGCTGCCCCTTCCCTCACCAATCGACGCTGCCGCTGCTGCCCTCCTTCACCACACTTCACACATGGGGCCTTTGGGCCCCATGTAAGTGTTTTCATTTTTTGTTACTGATATCAATTTTATTTTGCTAATTAACTATATTTTTAGTTTACATTCACCTACCCCAACATGCCGCCCCTCCTCCCCACTTAGCTGGGAGGTGGGGGGCTCAATGGGGGATAGTAAAGCCCCAAGCCCAACCCCCCTCAACCACCATGTCACGAGCTGCCAGTGCCACATCACCACTGACCGTGTGGCCTCACGACAACCAGGGGGGGCACAGGGGAGGATGGGGGACACCAGGCAACTCACAGGACGTGGGGGGGATGCTATACAATGCCAAGGGGATACCAGATGACAGCGGGGGAACGCCAGACGACAGGGAGGGATGCTAGACAGCAGGTGGACATACCAGGTGATGCCCCACTTCCATCACCTATTGGCGCTGCCACTGCCCCCCCCTTCCCTTGCCCATCAACAACGCTGCCGCCACCTTCAGTCTAACAGTATGGGGGCCCCAGGCCCCCCACTAAGTATTTTTTATTATCACTGATTATATTTTACTAATATACTATTTTTTTCAGTTTTGTTGTGTGCATTCAATGAGCCCCTGATGCACCGCCACTCTTCCCCACTCAGCTGGGAGGTGGGGGGCTCGATGGGGATACTATGACCCCAAGACCACAGCTGCCATGTCACCAGCCACACCCCCTCCAATGCCACATCATCACCGCCTGCAGATGTGGGACACAACAGGCCACCATACAACACCACCAGATGAGTGGGAGAGGGGGGGGGATGCCCAGGAGGACACCCAACGGAGGGGGGGACACCCAGATGAGCAGGGGGGCACCCAAAGCGGAGGAGGGGTGCCCAGACCATGGGGGATGTGGCCAGCACCACCCAGCCCAGCCCCACGAGCCACTGCTCATGGGGTGGAGCATGGGTGGAACAATGGTGATGCCGGAGCACACACTCCAGCACCCACAACCACTGCCGTGAGCCATTGCTCGTGGGGTGGAAAGAGGTGCTACGTTAGTGGCACTGGCAGGACGAGTGACACGAGGGGAGGGGAGGGATGGGCACAGAGGGGATGCGACACCTGAGGCTGCGACACGCCCCACTACCCCCCCTCTATACTAGTATTATATATATTTAGAACATTTTGTAAGTAGGTAATATATATATATTACAGCCAAAGCGACACAATGCAATGCCCAAGGATGCAACCACTTCCCCCCCCCTACATATAATGATTTTATATGTAATGTATTTTATTCTGTAAATAGGTATTAAAGTAACAATAATATTCTATACTAATAAAGGTGTCATGGTGTACCTGATAAGTGGTTGGAAAATCTGTAAATGGTAATCTAGAGGTGGAGGGTTCAATCCTGACTTGAGACATCTTATTTTGAGTTTAACTTGGTGTTGCAAACTTCTTGTCCATTTGACCCCACAAATCTCACTCGGAATAACTGGAATCCAGTTTAAAAAACTGGAATCCACCTGGACTTTCCAGAGTCCAGGGAGTCTGACCAGAGTAGGTCGGGGACTGTAAAACACTGGCAGGTCACATGGTAGCTGTATTGGCATCAGTCCTCATGTGATGTTCCACTGTTTGATTCCCTTGGATAGGATTAGGCAAATATGGTTAAAACCCATGGATGTCTTCATTGGCATGTTGACTTCACATTCATCATCACCATTGAAGAAGTCTTGTAAACTGTCCTCAACATCAAAATTGCCCTTTTCTTGATTCCAAAGGGAATCAAGGTGTGCAAAAAAAGCTTTGTCACCACCAGTCTCATCACCAGCCCTGGTTTCATCTGCTGGGGATCCTGATGCCAACTCGGGATACAAGGCTGATGTTGACTCAGGGCAAACAGCCGATGCTGAGGTATGTGATAGCTAATACTGATCATGGGCCTGTGTTGGGATTATGTATACAAGAGTATACAGGCAAGCCAAGGCAGTTAACATGCCTAGGGAATATTGCCAGAATATGCTAAGTCATATTAACACATGTGTTAAGCTAGGACAACACTAGGGTTAGGGCTAATGCACATTAACCATAACCCTAGGGAATGGACAGTTAACACATGCAGAGACATATAGGGGAACCCACATTTAACACATGCTACAGGATTACTCATACTGCAGCATGTCTATGATAGCCTATCCAAGACAAAGCCATGGATAGAGTGTCTATGACACACCCTGCAGGAAGTCTAGGACTTACCAAGCCATGATATCATATGTCACTATTATTGACACTGTTATAGGGGATATGACATAGTTATTCCATTATTAACTGGTACAGGGGTCTATTACAGAATACCTCCTTTATATATTAAAGGAGTGCATTACACTATACCTCCTAACTGTGTAGTATAAATATTGCACATCTTGTAGGAGATGATAATAACATTCCTCCCTGTGGCAGACTCCCTCATACACTTACCTTTGACTTAAACTCAATACCTCAAAAACCTCGTCCTCATCTTGTGCTCAACTTCCTGATCCCAATAGCCTGCCAATTGGCTGACTCTTGCTCCAATTTATCCTTCATATCTTCAAATGTCTCCAGATATTTCATTTGAAAGTGAAGAGCATTGCAAATTGGCTGATCTGTCTGGTGCTGGACCAAAAGGTACATGCCTACATCCCACAGCTTGGCCCAGTGGAAGTGTGTTCCAGTAGAGCATTCAATGCGATGGAAGGGATTTTGCCTGTGTGTTATGCACATATGCATTCAGCACAGTGTGCTTCCTAGTGAACAATCAACACATCTTCAAAGTGCCCATTTATTCATTGGACAATGGTTGCAAACTTGTTTGTTAATGGACCATGCTTGCCGAGCCAAGGATGCTTGCAGCAATTCATTGACTAGACCCACAAACTGCAAGACATAGTCACACTGTCTCTATTAGTCTGTAATTTACACTCCCCCACCTATTCCGATCAGACTCCCTGGAATCCACTGGAATCCAGCTAGTGTAACCTAACTTCGTTAAGTTGAGCACACAAACTTGTAACACAGAGTCAAAATAACATTTTCAAAGCAAGGATTGAACCCTCAACCTCCAGATCCACAATTATACATTTTTAAGCAACTTAACAGCTGAGCCATAGAGTCATTATATGTAGATTATTATTATTACCTATTACTTCTATGGACTTAATGTATAACAAATACATTTGAGCCTCCATTAACTAAATATACTATATGTATAATATTTATGTATAAGGGGAGGGGGCCGGTCATGTCGTGTCGGTCGCCATTGTTGCCCTCACCTGTAGCACCCCATCTCCGCCCTGCAAGCAGTGGCTCGCAGAGACGGTGGGGGGTGCTGCTGTGGCTTGCGCCTGTCACCCTCGGCTCGCTGTTGTTCCATCGCCCACCCCTCGTTGTGCTGGTACCACTAGCATAGCACCCCTTTCCACCCCACAAGCAATGGCTCATGGCAGTGGTCATAGGTGCTGGTGTGTGGCCTGCTCCACGTCTGGGTGGTCCTCTCCCTCGTCTGGGTGTCCCCCTCCCTCGTCTGGGCATCCTGTCGTCTGGGCATCTGGTGGCTCCCCTCCTTCGGCTGGGCGGTCCTCTCCCTCAGCTGGGCATCCCCCCGTCGTCTGCGTGTCCCTGGGCATCCTTGCCCCCCTAGTCACATCTCCCATCATCTGCCAGTCATCTGGCATCCCCCCCCCCCATCATCTGGTGTCTTCCCCTGTGCCCCCCTGGTTGTCGGGATGGTGGTGGTGATGTGGCACTGAGTGGGGGGGGGGTGCGGCTCGTGATGTGGCAGGCGAGGGGGTTCTGTGCACCCCTGGCGGGTACCTCGGCCCTGGGGCATAGGGCTGTACTATCCCCCATCAAGCCCCCCACCTCCCAGCTAAGAGGGGAGGAGGGGCAGCACATTGGGGGCATGTTGTTGAAAGGACAAGAACTGAAAAAAATTCATTTATCAGAAAAATAAAATTGTTAACAATTGAAAATCAGCAGGGGGAATGTGGGGAGGGAGGGGGGCCTCGATGGTGGTCGTGGTGGCAGGTCATGAGCATGTGCTGGCAGTCACTATGTGTCACAGTAGTGGCCATGCATGTGATTGGGGGAGCACTGTGAACCCAGCAGGGCCTGTTTTTCATTTGTTTAGTTCAGGAAACCCTTATTTCGTAATGTAAGTGGCTGAATTAAAGGTGGATGAAATTGGGATGACTTTTCAGCTACCATGTTCCAAACATTTAAGGTATGAATTTTGTATGCAGTATATTCTTACTTTTTATGTCAATTTGGTGAGGTGGAATAACATACCATGAGTGGCTGAAATAGATGGGATGAATTTTCTCACTTGGAATGACATACCATGAGTGGCTGAAACAGATGGGATGATTTTCCACTTCAACAACAATAGGAATTTCAAACAATTTCGGCTGGCTCAATGTTGTGAATTTCTGACAAGGTGTGGAAGGGAGAGTCAACACACCAATCGACTCTCCATTTCTGAGAATCTTCTGTGATGGCCTCCCCATTGCCCAATTTATCTGTGTTACTGCCTGACAACCCTTTTTCCTTTTTTTTGCTTCCCCTTTTTGGTATTGATAATTTATCATTGCCTTTACAGACCTTTCACAGAAAGCTGCAACACCCACAACACGATCTATACATATTTGCCTGTAATCCCACCTTTTCCCCTAGTGGCCAGCATTCTTTTCTTGATGTGACCGACCTCTCTGAAGAGGGAGACTTGTATGGACTGGGTTTTATTTTTATTCTTTCCATATTATATTTTATTTTTCCGGATTTCTTTCAAGAACCAACTTGTCAATGCATTCCCCCTTCTACAGCTAGTCAAGTCTTACTCAACAGGCCAATCTGTCAGATGAGTAGGGTTGAGGGGGCGCGTCGGATGGTACTCCGCCCCTGCTTGGGGCACAGGTGTCATATTGTCAATAGAGGGCCTCAATGTTAGCCCCCTCCCCGAGCCATTCCTGACAGTTGACTCCACGAGAGGCAGGCCTGACTAAGCTGGACCAACAATCGTGCACCAACCAAAGGCTTCAAGATTTCTATTTTTACCTGGACTCTTTATTTTTCTATTTTGAACCTTTTTATTATTTTGTTTGTCATCCCCAATGGTTTGTTTGGTGTGAGAGCATGCGTGCGTTCAAAGTGCATATAGCCTGTACCTCTAGCTTGTATAAAAGGGGGCCTGGACCCTCTCGAATGGGGGATCTTCGTACTCTTTGACTCCCACGTTCTCCATTCACAAGCCTCAAGTTACTTGATTACCTTACACTCAACAGTGTAACTTTTCAGCTAAGTCCTCGCTTCACCTGTCTTCGCCTGGTAGCCTCGACCTTCTCTCTCCGGAGTGTTCTCTGCACCCCAAGTCTCCTTCACTTGAGACCCCGGTGTTTTCTGTTACTGTCACTTGACACGTCCCCTTTCATCCCCTCTCGATGAGTTGCCTAAAAGGGGAATTCCCACGAGCTCCATTGATCGTTGCATACAGCAACTTCCGTACAACCCTTTGATATTTCCCCTCTCCTGTAGATGCACCTTGTCCTCCAGGACTACTCAAGGACTGCATACCCTTCCCTACCACTCCTTCTAGAGCGCATTCTGACGCGTTTTTCTTTCTCTCTTCCCTTTACACTCACTCAGAGGCTGTGACAGGACGAGAAGGTTAACCTTCTCGGGATCGACTCTCCTTTGACAAAGGCCTTACTGAATTTCAGGGCTAACAACTAAGAAACTTTATTTAAGATAGCTATACAATTACAAGTAACAATATGGAGTCATCATGTAACAGTCATGCAAAAGACGTGCTGCGATCAACAATAGCCCACCTCCCACAATCCATGATCCGTCCAATGGCACATTTTACTTGGTTGAGATCGACAAATTCCATGGATCCAAAGTTTTCATAGTATTTGATCCCATCTGCGGTGGAGTCGATTAGTTTGACTGACTTGATAAGTGCATAGACAAGTGTTTGGGGCTGCACTCGGTCATTTTGCGACTCAGGAATGTTGATGATAAGAAGGTGAAGTAGTTGGCCATAGAAGTCACACAGTTCAAACTCGGATGTTCATTGTTGTTGATGAGCAAATTTGTCAACCAAAAGCTGATACTAAAATAGAAATTTGTTAATGCATACCATACCAGATATATCAACACATACCCGGACAAATGACATGTCTCGGCCATCAGATTGAGGTGGGTTAAGCTCACAAGCATGCATAACATCCCCACCCTCAAGCTGGTATACTCAGCCATACTGAATAAATTGGGAATCCTTTGGGATGAGCCGACGAATCATTTGGACGGTTACATCAAAACAAGTTGCAAGCGACGCAGTAAGTTTCATCCATAGAGAGCAGTTGATAGATTCAGCAGATTGCTTTGGAGGAGTAAGAACATGTAGTGGATCTGAAACTAATGTAAATTTATGGATTTGTTGAAAGACAGAAGACGTACATAAAGGCAGTGTCAAATTCCGGTCATGAGATGCAGGCGCTTGAAGGCATAGTTTCTCATCCAAATTGTATAGGAGGGTGATGTGGGTTAACTGTGCATGTGACGTAACATATCTGTTGATGCTTGAGTAGGGGAACCATCGACTCTGGATGTTGTGAACGACGTCGCCACAATAGTGTTCCATTGGGAATGCCCAATAGGCCCAGACCGGGCCCATAGCTCTGATGGTTGGAGCAATATGCAGCAAAGCATGAACAGTGAGTGGGCAGCTTGAAACACAATCTGGGTCATCTTGACAGTACAACCTGGCAAGCCATTAAACAAAATTCCATCAAAGTGAGAGGTTGAAGCATGTACTGCTCATAGTCTTGAACCCACTTCTGGAAATTCTGGTCCAGGTCATCGATTTCTTCATGTGTGATTTCAAGGCCAATGCAATGTGTAAGCAGTTGGACAAGTTTCACAAAATGGTTGTAATAGCATTCATCCAGGAAGTGGCCTTTGAGAAGCACGGGTGCGATGTATAACATCCAAATTGAATAGGTTTCACAAATCATATGTGCCTTCTCTAATGCAACATTAGGGACATGGGACCCAAACACGGCAGGAATCGTTTCTCCAGCCCAAAAGGTTGCCTCTCCAATCACTTCCCAGACAGTTTTCATAATCACATAGTCCTGCCCATTGTGATCCAAGTCCTTGAATTTCCCAGTCCAGAAGTGAATTAAATTAGGAATCAGGTTTGCCCAGATGAGATGCATGAAGTTGTAGGGGAATGACATTGGAAACGAGAGGGAGCTCAATGCACTGAGCAATGGCATGCCTTTGATGCCAAACTTGGTGGAAAATGTATCAAAATCTTTGTTAGTTGAAGCGGATTGGACTATCTCTGCTTGTTCAAGGAATGACGCATGATTGTGGAGTGGAAGAGTAGATGGGTTGTATGAATCTTGAGAACCTGGAAAGAAAGAACAATCCAAGGGCATGTAATGTGTTTTTGCACCAGGTTTGTGGATCCCTCGAATTTCACACATTCGACATGGAACACTTGCATTATGTCCCTTCATATGCATAATCAACGAGACTGCTGGAATATCACCAAAAACAACAATGAGATATGCATGGAGAGTGAAGATCAACTGCAAGAGTGCATTGAATGCCGAGACCCCAATTTCAAGCTGGAGAAGTTCCTGGATAACTGGCCACAAAAATGAATCCAAGTCAAGGGGTTTCTTCAGAATTGATCCAAGAGAGATGATATTTTTCTTGTGAAACCTTTCTTCAGGAGGGAGATTGTAATTGAACAGAATGAGTGGCCAAGCAGCCTGGTTCCGATGCTTGAAAGGGCAAAAACCATCAGTCAACAAGCCAAGTGCGACATCTCGAGGATCAGAAAAGAACCACATGGGGAGTTCTTCGCCGCCAATGGTGACACACTTTCCCAGTAGTGAGGTGTAATGTGTGCCATCGAGGATATCCATTGACTTGGTTGGATTGTGCACATGGTTTGACCAGTATTGCATTTTTTCAGCATAGGTAGAATTTGCCACCATTGCCCAAAGACACGGAATGATGGGAAGATATTCGAAATATGAATGCGGGGTTGTCCCATCAGCTTTGCAATGATCAGCCTTGCATTTCAGGCACTGCTGCAAGGTCTCGTATGGGCTGGTATAACAGACACATGAGGAAGGGCAGCAACTGTAGCGTATGGGCTGAAAACCTGAAAGGAACTGCATCTGCTTCTCCGTAGACTTGATTGAGTCAAGTGGGGCTTGAGGGAAAGCAAAGCAAAATTTGTTGAAAGTTGCGTTTGTGATACCATCTTCAACTTTAAGGGTGTAGGCACGCAGAAGGGTTAAGTCGCTTTCATCGAGAAGTTTGCCTTCTGAGAGAAACAAACATCAGAAAGGAAGTTAGAATCGGTTCAAAAGTTGCTAACCTATTCCTGCTACCTCTTTCATAAAACCCTCACCAAGAAGGTCCCAAACTGAGATTCCTTCCTGGCCTGGTTCAGCAAACAGCATCTCTTCTCCATCCCCAGGCTCATCAGGCTCATCATGATCAACCCATTCTATCCTCTTCATCTTCAATGTTCAAGTTCTCTTCTGTGATGCTCACTTTGTCCCCATCTTCCTCCCTCTCCTCCCACTTGAGAAAGTGGACATGGTTGGTTCCCCAACGTGATCAACCAACGCGCTCAATGTGCTCTGTGATTCGGCGGGATCAGCGCACCATCGACAAACTGTACTGATCATGGCCATCTGCATCATCCAGTAAGGGTGTTGGATAAGAACAGGGAGGGAGGTGATCTGGGAATGGCATTGGAGAAGAATGAGGAGGTAGGTCTTGTGTTACTGTTACAGGTGTTGGGGAATGCCACATGGACAAGGAGTCATCAAGATTGACGGTGCAAGGTGATGCTGCGGACAGAGAATCATGGCGGAACCCAGATGGCCCTGCCTCGCTCATAGGAAAGTCATCACATTCAAGAGATGCCTATCCAGTTTCACCTAAAATATTTTCATTTTCAGATGAAGGTCTGGAAGCTTTTCTTGACAGAAATGCTCGATGAGCTGGTGCAGGGCGACCAATGAGCTCCTGCTTCCCAGCATGGCAAGCAGGTGACATTTGGTGTGCTTTAAATGCTTGCTTACGACTGCGTAATGATGAATGATTTTGCGAAAGAACATTCACCACCAACAGTGCTGATCTCTGTCCATTTAGATGTCCAAGTTCAACCTTCCGAGTTACATGAAGAGCGCAACCACATGTGCATAGATGCTTAGGACCTCCTTGACTTGTTACCACCACCTTGCACCATGGGAACAACCTTCACACTGTCTGGCTCGGTGTCCAGCAGTCCATCCCCTGGCCTGATCGTTGATCAGACCAGCCTGTAGTACTCTCTAGAGGTCGTTTGGACTCTATCCCAACCCCACTGGCGACTGGCTTGACGGATCTCCTTGGATCATACGCGGATGCTCACTATGTGGGTGTTCTATTGTCCGCCACTTATCTCTACCAGGCTCGATGATCCTGGGCTCTATGGCGGGGCACCTTCCACCAACTGGTGGGGGGGTTCGACGGTGAAGTAACACTGCCGGCTTAGGCCGGGGGTCCTGCTCTGGGGTCGGGGGGAGAACGCTTAGGTTAGGGGGCGCTCTTTTAGTGGTTTCCAGATCCCTGGAGAGGATCTCAGGATTTGGTGCGTCTACTATGACTCTACCTTGAGGGTTAAGCTACTCTACGGCTACAGGACACTGCCCATCCCGTCTGGGTGGGTCCTTGCTCCACGTCAGGGGTGTGCGCGCCGGCGCTTCCCCTTCCACGTCCTGTGTCGAACGCTTGCACCCCTCGCTTGCGCTCCCAGGACTAGTCTGCTCACCAAGACCGCACGGGGCTGGCGATCCCTGCTGCGCACAAGAGATCGAGCAACGCCTGCTGCCTCCCTGTTATCAGGGGGCATCAGTTTATCTGCGATCGTTTAGATCGGTCAGTGGAGGGCAGGGGGGAGTGCTCCCCCAACACCACTATTACCGGGCCCATGACGCATAGCGCCAAGGGCCGCACTACACAGCAATGGGCGCATACCGCGCACCAGCCGTTGTCTGGGCCGCCATCCCTCAGCGATGGCCCCCTAAGTGGCCCCTCCCACTACAGCCCCGCCCTCTGTTTCTACGAGAGCCACGCCATGTCTGAGGTGCACAATTGTCCAACCCTGTGCCCTCCACCTTTCCAGACTGGGGGCGGCGCTGCGGTGCCGCCTCACCTCTGTTCTCTGGAGTGCCTGGTGCGTCACCAGGGCTCACTACACGCCTCCAGCCGCTACGGGCAGGGGGCTCCTGGAGCTTATGCCTTAGGCTCGTCATGGGTACGTGATGCGGGGGTTCTGCTCCTGCCTTGTGTACCTACCTTTACAGGCGCCGTTTGGGCCCTCTGGGCCTCGGCCCACCATCTCATCGGACGGCAGGGACGCCGGTCCGGTGGCCCATTTCTCGATGAGGGGAGTGGTTCTCCCCTCTGCCTGTCAGGGAACTCGGTTAACCTCCAGGACCTTCGGGGGCTGGGGGCTTACGGTGAATCAACACCACTCACCGGCTGGCTTCGGCTGGCCGCGCGTGGGGGGACCGATCTAGCTGCGGGTGGGGGGTCTTCCGGCATGCGGCGGCGCAAGGGCGCGGCTCTGCCTTTCCACTCCAGCGAGCGTTATATGTGGTCTATCTGCCCGCCTCAGAGGTTAAAAGAGGGAGGAAGGTCTCACACCGGCAGGGGTCTGGTATAGTAGAGCGTAGCTTACTCTAGTATGTTTGTACTTCGCGCCCGCGGACTGTGTACGTACACCGCGCTATAAATTGTTGAAAAAAAAAAAAAAAAATAGATGCTTAGGAGATGGAGCCATATGAGGCGGCAAAAAATAATAAGAAGTCGTGTTTATTTTATAACCAAGACATTCAGGGAAGCATCAGAACTATGATCCATTTTTGAGACTAGTCAGACTAAGATCCAGGAAAGAAAGTAGTGATCTAGGGTACTGGAGAGCATTGGTAACAGCTTGCAAAGACAAATAATGGATGGATTACTATTGGGATCAGGAAGTTGAGCACAAGATGAGGACGAGGTTTTTGAGGTATTGAGTTTAAGTCAAAGGTAAGTGTATGAGGGAGTCTGCCACAGGGAGGAATGTTATTATCATCTCCTACAAGATGTGCAATATTTATACTACACAGTTAGGAGGTATAGTGTAATGCACTCCTTTAATATATAAAGGAGGTATTCTGTAATAGACCCCTGTACCAGTTAATAATGGAATAACTATGTCATATCCCCTATAACAGTGTCAATAATAGTGACATATGATATCATGGCTTGGTAAGTCCTAGACTTCCTGCAGGGTGTGTCATAGACACTCTATCCATGGCTTTGTCTTGGATAGGCTATCATAGACATGCTGCAGTATGAGTAATCCTGTAGCATGTGTTAAATGTGGGTTCCCCTATATGTCTCTGCATGTGTTAACTGTCCATTCCCTAGGGTTATGGTTAATGTGCATTAGCCCTAACCCTAGTGTTGTCCTAGCTTAACACATGTGTTAATATGACTTAGCATATTCTGGCAATATTCCCTAGGCATGTTAACTGCCTTGGCTTGCCTGTATACTCTTGTATACATAATCCCAACAATTACTTACCAATATTAATGAAACACATTGAAATCACATTGAAAGCATCGGAAATCCACCAGAGGCCTAAGGGGCATTTATGAACATGAGCCGATCCAGGAGACGACTGATGCCAAATCAAAAAGGTACAAGACAACCAAGATTGGACAAGCAGAGTGCCATGCATGCCTCGGGGGCTTGATGAGGGCTGATGCGCAAGAGAAGAAACAACCGATGCCAAATCAGGTTGTTGGGGCGACATAGGACGTCTACCCAAGGAGAGGGATGTGGCCAATGGATCCAGAGGCAAGATGAGAGACGAATAATGGAACAAGTGTAAGGATCATTTGAAGATTTTGGTGCTGTGTGGGAAGTGTTAGAGGAGAAGATGGTAAGATAAGAAATAAAAATGCGTACATTTTGCTCTCCTCGAATCTTTCCTTTCTTGTGAAATGCCTTGCAATGTAAGAGATGGTAGAGAACGATGTGCCAACGGATCCTAGTTGGGCTTGAGAAGATCATTGAAAGGAGTGAGAGAATTGGTAGACAACCCTATCACTTTGATAAAAGCATGAGGTATTGAAGGGTCTGGATAATAAAAATTGATGGCCCCAAAACGATGGGATTATTCACATGGCGTGTTTTAGGCAACTCAAGGAGCGATTCTTTTTGCAGGAAATCAGACGCGTCGATATTGAGGTCATGATGGATGGAAGTCAAGACTCATAGGCAAGAAACGAACTCAAAGCTTGAATGAGGTTGGTTGAACATCAGTCACTGGGAATCTCACGAGGAATATGGATTACTTACCGATATTAATGAAAGACACTGAAAGCATCGGAAGTCCACCAGAGGCCTGCCAATCTAGGAGACGACCGATACTAAATCAAAAAGGTGCAAGCGGAGAAGCAGAGCACCATGGATGCCTCGAGGACTTGACGAGGGCTGACACGCAAGATCTATGAAACAGCTGATAAATCGGGCTGTTAGGCGATGTAGAACGTCAACCCGAGGAGAGGGATGCATGCTGCCAACAGATCCGATGATAGCAGTCATCAGACAAGCAGAGCACCATGGATGCCTCGCAAGATCAACGAAACAGCTGATGCCAAATTGGGCTGTTAGGGTGACATAGAACGTCAACCCTAGGAGAGGGATGTGGACACCGGATCCGGAGACAAGACAAGAGATGAGAGACAAGATAAGAGCCAAGAGATAGTCTTAACAAAATCACTGAATGTTTCCAAGCCCCTTCTATTGCAGCTGTTGCCCTCAAAGCCAGTGTCTTCCCTTTGAAGCTGTACTCCTTTCCACTGCAAGGATGGGTGTGGACAGGCTTGTGTACAGTACGTCGTGCATGATCCGACTACCCGATCACATCCACTAATACTCCCCTGGCACTAGAACACTAATACTCCCCTGGCACTAGAACTTTGTTTGATCAACTGTACCGACATCATGCAAGATCTGACGCTATGTGGTTGAATGTCAACAATCTATGCTGAGTATATTTTGTACGTAAATTATGTCTTGTTGATCCTCAAATCACCACTGTTCGGGCACTAGAACCTTTTCAGCATGGATACACGCAGGTTCCGTGCATCATGCAAGATCCATGCCAAGTGGCCGCCCAATAATTATCCCTGCTCAATTTATTGGATACGTGAATGCCACTCTCAAATCAAAAAGACCTTTGTGCTAGAAGTTCTGCTTGTAACTAATTGCATAAACAAATTCTCCATCCGTGTATTGCTTATTGACGGAACATATCTCTGCTCATTCTTATAAGCTGGCTTTACCTTGTTGTTCTCTACGACGAGATCAATGGCCCCGAAGTCTTACTCCACTAAACCTGCATCTGGCTCCAAGGTGAAATCGACATCAAGCACATCTGCTGCGAAAATCAAGCAGGAATTGTTGAAGAGTCATAAACCAGGTTTGTATTTTGTCTTCCTCTGTGACAGTTACTCGAGCTCATTGCATCAAAAAAACACAGTTGCACCTCCTAGCACAAAGGGAAACAAGAACATCAAACAGGAATTATTGAAGGGTCATAAACTAGGTCAGTAAATTGTCCTCCTACTCAACAATTACTCGCTGCATCCACAAAATTATAGCTATAACCCCCAGCATGAAGGAAAACCACAAAATTAAGCAGGAATTACTGAAGAACTCTAAACAAGGTCAGTACTTTGTTGTCTCTCACAATGATTACTTATTGCATCCAAAATATAGTTGCATCCTCCAGTGCACAGGAGAGCTGTGACGCATGATTAAAAAAACTGGAAGGTATGTCAATATCCATGGACTGTTCATTCATTGCGCTTATTGTTTCTATTTGCAGCTGAGAACAATGCCTTGCAACTAACTCTAGCTGTTAGAGTTTGAAGGTCCGGTCCAGTTGCGGTCGCGGCCCTTTTTGGCTGCAACTGGAACCGCGACCAGTTGTGCCACTCACAAAAACTTCCCAACCGGAACTGCAACTGCGGCCAACCGGTCGGGACCAGTTGCTTACCAGTTGCACCTCAGTCGAAACCGGTTGCAACCATCCTACTAGTAATTTTATCTAAAGTAGTCTACCAATTAATTTAATTACTTAAAAAAACACAAACGGGAGGGGAACGTAAAGAGGGGGGGACTATAACCGAGAGGGGGGAAGTGCGGACGAGAGGGGGGAAGTGCGGACGAGAGGGGGGGGGGAACAAGAGGTGGAACACTACAATGGAGTGGGGGGGAACGTGGACGAGAGGGAGGGGAGGGAAACGAGGGGGGGGAACATAGACGAGTGGGGGGGAACGCAGACAAGAGGGGGGGAATGCAGACGAGAGGGGGGGAACGCGGACAACAGGGGGGCACTACAACCAAGAGGAGGGGAACGCGGATGAGAGGGAGGGGAGGGAAACGAGGGGGGGGAACGTAGACAAGTGGGGGGGAACGCGGACAACAGGGGGGCACTACAACCGAGAGGGGGGGAACGCGGACAAGTGGGGGGGAACGCAGATGACAGGGGGGCACTACAACCAAGAGGGGGGCACTACAACTGAGAGGGGGGGAATGCGGACGAGAGGGGGGAACACGCAGATGCAGACAGAGAGCAGGGAACAAGAGGGCAAGAGGGGGATGCAGGTGGGGCAGGGAACGGCACACACAGGGGGGGTGGTTGTGGTTGTGGGACAACGTCGAATGTTGAATGTTGAAAGTTGAACATTGATGTTGATCTTTGATGTGTAAGCACATGCAAACATAAACGTGTCATGACGCGTCACCGTTTACTTGCGCAATACATGTGCAAACATATGCAAATTAGTCAAAGGTATATAAAGCCTTGCTTGTCCACTCATTTTTAGTTGGGCATGCCCCACATTATTTACGAAAATTAAATTAGATATGAAATAGTAAGCCCTAACTAAGGATGGTTGTAACTGGTTGCGACCGGTTGCAACCTGGTTGGAAGCCCAGCAGATTTGGGGCAACTGCAACTGCAACCGTTGACAGCTGGTCACAACTACAACCGAAAATTCCAGTCGTGACGGGTTCAGTCCAGTTGGGTCCTGGTCTTTTTTCGGTTGCAGCAACTGGACCCTCAAACACTACTAGCTGTGAAGGAACATGTTAAATCAATGATACCACGCCCAGCAAAAGGAGTTGCTGGTAACAGATTCAACCTACAAGAGGCCATGGGGCTTGCGGATGATGGGGATACATACAAGCTCCTTCGAGTGAGTCCTCCCAGTATGCCCACTTATCTCTCGCTCATGATTCTAGCGCGCTGTCCAGGACCTATCAGCTAAGGCAGGGCTGGACTGTGCAGTAGTGTGGCATCGCCAATCCAAAGAAATTATTAGCAAGATTATTGGAGCCATATGTGTCCTTCCTTTTTACTTTTTACATGTCATATCTTCCTAAAAATATTACTTTAGGCACGACAGCATCACAGCTATTTCAGGAAGTTCCCACATGGTTGGCCCATCGAAGAATTCCTCAAATCTAACCTGAAGAACAAACGCATGTATGCACGCAAATGAGGATATCTGGGAGATCAGACAAATTGTGATGAGGAAGGGGATGAGGATGACAAAGGAAGCGAAGGAGGTGACAATGGGAACGATGGTAGCAACAATGGCAGTGACGATGGGGCCAGTGACAAGTCAGGCAGTGATGATGACCAGGGCAGCAATGACAACGGGGCTGGTGACTACGGTGACTGCGACAGGGCCAGCATCTACGATATCAATATGGATGGAGCTGGTGGGTACAACGGAGCTGATGGGTACAATGGAGCTGATGGGTACAACGGAGCCGGTGGGTACAACGGAGCTGATGGGTACAACAGAGCTGGTGGGCACAACAGAGCTGATGGGTACAACAGAGCTGGTGGGTATGATGGAGCTGATGGGTACAATGGAGCCAGTGGGTACAACAGAGCCGGTGATTACGAGGGAGCCAGTGACAATGATGGAGCCAGTGATGATGACGGAGCCAGTGACAGAGCCAGTGACTGCAAGGATGAGTGATATTTGGGGTAGAAAAAGGAAGAGGATGAAAGGTCAATTCCACTGACAATAGTAGCTATTCAATGAGTTGTAGTCTGGATCTTAATTAGTGAATTAGTCCTTTCAAATGGATGAATTTCCATATATGTTTATATCTCAAATGTTCTGTGGTTACGGAATAGCCTAACAAAAATGGATGATTTTTACAAATAACCTATTGAAAATAGATGATTTTACATGTTTCAAATTTTCTATAGCTACTGAATAGCCTATCCCTGGAGTGGATGAATTTTCTATTTTCTATAGCTACTGAATAGCCTATCCCTGGAGTGGATGAATTTTCTATTTTCTATGGCTACTGAATAGCCTGTCCCCTGGAGTGGATGAATTTTCTACAATGTGGTAAAAACCACTGGGTATGAAATGTGCCGTTTTTGACATGAATTTCACCACTTCAATTTGTCCCTTTAAAAAATGAAAATGATACTGTGGCATCATACAATTACCAGCTGATAGGTATACCACTATGGGATGAAATATATTCTCTCTGTGGATTATATTTATTCCATCCAGGTATTATATTCAGTACATGTAGACACTAATAATGGTATGAATTTACATATATAAGAGGGGGGAATTGAGGTGTGAATTTCTGGTATTGGGGGGTCCACAGTGGAGTCATGAGGTCACTGGATTCCAGTCATTCCAGTTGGTCGGTCCCACCCTGCCAAAAGTGCATCCAATTATTCTGGTCAGGTGGTCCAATTGGATTCCAGTGATTCTGGTTATAAAGTTAGCCATTAGCCCAACCGGAATTATCCTGTACAGTGTAAAATACATACAAAAAAAAATCACTGGAATTCCGGAAATTCCGGTCGGACTGACCAGAATAACTGGATTCCAACCATATTAGGTGGGGGAGTGTAAAAGACTCACTTCCCCCCCCCTACATATAATGATTTTATATGTAATGTATTTTATTCTGTAAATTGGTATTAAAGTAACAATAATATTTATACTAATAAAGGTGTCATGGTGTACCTGTTAAGTTATTGGAAAATCTGTAAATGGTAATCTAGAGATGGAGGGTTCAATCCTGGCTTAAGACATCTTATTTTAAGTTTAACTTAGTGTTGCAAAGCCCTTGTGCATTTGACCCCACAAATTTCAGTCAGAATACCTGGCTTCCTGGACCTAAGGGCCCAGCGGAAGACCCCCGCAACGCCCACCGCCTCTGGCGGTGGACCTTGGCTCAAAGAAACTGCATACGATTGCAGGTTGACGGCCCGACTCTGTTGGTGCATCACGGCGCATGCCCCCATCGGGAGCTACCGCGACCGCTTCTTCCCCAGTGAGGACACTCACTGCTCGTGCCCTCCCCGGCCCTTCCAGGACCGGGATCATCTGCTTCGCGTGTGCCCACACGTGAAGCGCAAGAAACACCGGCAGGGTCCGCGATTCATTGCGGACCTCGTCGAACTTCTCGAGGCGAACCCACGCGCGTTCGCCTTTGCCCCCCCGGAAGGGTGGGACCCGGGATGAGGGTTATGCGCAGGGTGTATGACCCCCGTCTGGTGGCTTGGTGCGCCTGATGGCCGCCTAACGCGCGCTCGGTCTCTGAGCCTGCAATGTCTCTGTCGGTAACGCCGAACCTCGGGTTCGCCGCTGGCAAGGTTGGGGGGCCCACCAGTTGGTGGGTACCGTCCCATGCGTGGGGCGGCTAAGCAAGGAGGGGCTGTACTCGGGCAACTGAGGGGCTCCAAACCCCGTCGGGCCTTATGGCTGGCGGGTTGGTCGACCTGCGGGAAGGCCTATAATCCTCATTCCTGGCCGGCGCGTCAGTGGGCGCGCACGACTAATAGGGGCTGTGCAGGGGCTTAGTGGGGGTAGGACACTGGGAGTGTTAGTACGCGCCGTTGGGAGTGCCAGCGAGCTGGTTCGGGGAGGCGCCCGAGCGCCTTCGGCCTGTAGTCCAGCCATGCACAACAACCCTAACCCTAGGGTGCGCTGGCCTTCTCGCACCTCTGTGCATTATCGGGGCTGTAGTTTCCCCTTCAACTTACATCGTATACCCGCTGTCTCTTGTAGTAGATAGCCATGGACTGCGCCCGTGCACCACGTTAAATATTGTTGAACAAAAAAAAAAAAAAAAAAGTCAGAATACCTGGAATTCAGTTGAACAAACCAGAATCCTCCTGGACTTTCCGGAGTCCGGGGAGTCCAGCTGGAATAGGTGGGGGACTGTAAAACACTGCTCTCCAGAGCACAGGTTGAGGTGCTGGGGGATGAGGAGGTCCAGGCCATTTTCCATAAGCAGCACATGTCATCCCTGATCAATTTACTCCCAAGCTATCATTGGACAAAAAGGGATTGAGGACTCTGGCTGATCTGAATAAGCTAGTCACTGTGCATGGTCAGCCGCTTCCTGTCGCTTTTTACCCCTTTTTTTTTTTTTCTTTTGGTTCAACAATTTATAGTGTGGTGCACATAAGCAGTCCGCGGGCACGAAGTACAGACATACCAGAGTACACTACGCTCTACTATACCAGACCCCCACCGGTGTGAGACCTTCCTCCCTCTTTTAACCTCTGAGGTGGGCAGATAGACCACATATAGAGCTTGGTAGAGCCGGGAAGGCAGAGCCGCGCCCTTGCACTGCCACATGCCAGAAGACCCCCCACTCGCAGCTAGTCCGGTCCCCCCACACGCGGCCAGCCGAGGCCAGCTGGTGAGCAGTGTCAATTGACTGTAAGCCCCCAGCCCCTGAAGGGCCTGGAGGTTAACCGTATTCCCTAGCGGGCAGAGGGGTGAACCACCCCCCTCATCGAGAGATGGACCATCGGTCCGGCAGCCCTGCCGTCCGGTGAGATGTCTGGCTGAGACCCAGTGGGCCTAAATGGTGCCTGTAGATACGGATACACCTGTGGGCGGCTGAGGCCCCCACCTGTATGCCCATGACGAGCCCAGGGACAAGCCCCAGGAGCACCCCATCCGTAGCGACGGGGTGTGTGGTAGCGCCGCCTGTATCCAGACAGGCAGCTTGCTGACAATGGATAGGGGGTGTTACCCCCCCTGGTCCGATGCACGAGCAGGTCAATGATGTCGCTGATGCTGGCGACGCCGCAGGGGGAGGGGTCCCTCAGAGGTGTCAGTGCCTCGTGGCAAGCTGTCCAGCACTCCAGATGGATCCCGGGAGCTGCCTATGACAGGGGCCAAGGAAGAGGTCCCCCCCACCAGGACGCGATTAATCATGCCCTTGGCTTGAGGGAAACAGAGGGCGGAGGCAAGAGTTGCCCCAGCCAGGTAGGCGAGCCTCTCTGGAATCCCAGGAGCCAGCAGGTGAGATACACTCCATCCACTGGATGGCGGTACTCAGCATGTGTTCCACCGCTTCAGCTTCATCCGATGCCTGGCGCATTGCCGCCGGAGTGGGAGGAATTGAGGAGCCCCCCGGGGGAGGGGCAGACCCCAGTGAAGGAGGGAGGGTGGATGTGCGGTCCCCATCCCCCATAAATGTATCCCACAGTGTATATGCCAGGGAGCAGTCCGCCTGGTGCCTGAGGGCACGCTGACATTGGAGAACATGGCCTGGAAGGGCCAGGACGTGCCGGGCATGGTGGAGCATGGGGCAATCCATTGCCTCATGCACCACAGACAGCGGATGATCAAAGGGGTTGGAGACCCCCTCGTCATCACTGTCGTCGACGTCAGACCAAGATGATGAGTCTTGATCAGACTGATCACCTCTCCTCTGGAGGGAGCGGAGGGCGGAGAAGGGATCCCCAATGAGGGAGTCAAACGGATCGTCAAGATCGAAGTAATCAGTGTCGTATTCCATAGAAAATGTAAAAGTGGACTCAGCAAAGATGATGGTTGAGACCAAGATCCTAGCGTGAGAAAAGTGCGTCCAGCGCGCCCAAAAGCGAGAGGGTGTGACGTCCCAGCGATCGCTTGAGGGGAGTGAGCAGGGCCCCAGGCCTGCGCAGAGAGAGGGAGAGAGATAGATCCAGTGGGAGGCGCACCCCACTACCAGAGGAGAATGGAGTCGCTGGCTCAAGTCCGAGGTGCTAGAGATCCTGTAATGAGGGTCCCCGTAATCAGTGTCAATGCACAGATGTACAGTACACACCTGGAGCCAAGGATCCTCTCCAGGGATCCTGCAGCCCCGCTAAGTGTCCCCCCCCACCCCAACATGTTCTCCCCTCGACCCCAGGGCAGGACCTCCAGCCAAAGCCGGCAGTGTTAATTCACCGTCAAGCCCCCCCAACTAGGTGGAGGATACCCCATCCCAGAGCCTCAGATCATTGAGTCAGAGCAGGAATGAGAGAGATAAGGAAATGACCCCTGAGGTGGTCATCCGAGGAGATCGGACAGACGGATTGGCAGAGTGCCCAGGACTGCTCCCAAACACCCCTCCAAGGATCCAACAGTCAAGTCTGATCAGAGATCAGGCCAGAGGACGGACCGCTAGGCGACGAGCCAGGCGTTGTGAGCAAAGTTCCCATGGGACATTGTGGTGTCACTTTTTACCCCCATTGCTTAAGGGAAGGTAGATCACTCCAAAAAAAATCAGTTCAAGGCAGACAGATGCCTCAGGCACCAGAATGGAACACTTCAGGATCTACTGAATTCTGACAGAGGCAAGCTGAAGATTCTAAATGCACTGGACTTTTCTATGGCATCTGCCCCCCACCCTCCTACTGCTTTCGCCTCCGACCTTGTTGCTTTCATGGCAACCATTGACTTGCCCTTTTGTGGCCGTAGCATTGGGTTCCCAGCAATGAGCTGCAGGTGGGGCCTGGCCACAATGCACATTGCACACCACCTCTGGCATGTGGACTGTGACAGGTTTTGCACCTACCTTAATACTCAGGTCAGGTCTAAATGGTGGGTTGTAGCCTGGCCAAAGGAACCTTCTGGCTTCTCTGACATCCAGGCCTTTTCATTGGGCTATGAGCTAGATGGGTCAAATGAGGAGAAATGGACACACAAGGCTGTGCTGCTGAATGCTGGCTCTCAATTGTAGGATCAGTTTCATTCCCAGCCTTGCAATTGCACTGACATAGCCTTGACAGGTACATGCACCAAACACTCCTCATTTTGTACTGATGTCAGAGTCTGCTATATGCCACAGCAGGTTTCTACACCATGTCAAATATTAGAGACAGCATCTATGGGATCTACCACATGTTTTGTGCAAGCAAAGTCATCACCAACATGGAGCACACCAAAGACTCCCATGTTCTTGTCTGCAGGTTGTAGCCTACCTCCACCTTGTACTGGTGAGGGGTGGCTTTGATCCTCATTCCTTGGCCACACTGCCTCTGCACGTTCCAGACATATGCACCCTTGAGGGGGCTGTTGATTTATTTTTGCTGTGCATTGTCGCAGAGCTTTGGGAGCTCCTTCAATACTTTACACTCCCCCACATATTCCGGAAATTCTGGAAATTCCAGTTGAGTTCGGATATTCCGGTCAAGAATTCCGGTCAAGTTTGGAAATTCTGGTCAAGTTCGGAATTTCCGGACTCATTTTTGAGGATGGGGAGTGGGGTGTGTCAGCAGTTGCCTCGCCGTCACTGCCCCCCTCCCATGCCCTTCCATCACCCATGACTATTGCACCCCCTCCACCCTGCGAGCAGTTGCTCGCAGCAGTGGTGGGGGGTGCTCTGTCACCCTGGGTGTTGTGTGGTCGCACGTCTGGTGTCCTCTCATTCTGACAGAGTAGTATTTATATTAATTAAAATAGAGTATAAATAAAATTAATATATACGAAAGAAAATTAAAGGGGAGGGGGGGGGGAGTGTGGCGCGCCGCGCCGCGCCCCACTTGTTGCCCCCCTTCCCCGTGCCCATCCGTTACCCTCGCCGACTGCACCCTGCCTCCGCCCTGTGAGCAGACGCTTGCAGTGGTGGTGGGGGGTGCTCTGTTGCGCTGGGTGTTGTGTCTGGCGCGTCCCCCTGTCCCCCTGCCCCCCAGCACGTCCCCTCCCTCCTAGTGCATCCCCTCTCCCTCGGCGCGTCCCCTCCCTCCCATGGTGTCCTCCCATCCCCCAGGGTCCTCTGTCGTGCTGGGCGTCGCGTCTGGCATGTCCCCCTGTCCCCCAGCGCGTCCCCCTTGGTCCTGGCGCACCCCCCTCTGTCCTGGCGCGTCCCTCTGTCCCCTGGCTCATCCCCCTCTGTCCTGGCACGTCCCCCCTGTCCCCCCACATGTCCCCCTCTGTCCTGGTGTGTTCCCTTGTCCCCCGGCACCTCCCGTTGTCCCTGGCGCGTCCCCCTGTCCCTCATGGGCCTGGGGGCAGGTCGTGTGTCAGTGGGGGTTGTCCCTGGCTGGGGGGAGGGTGCTGGATTGGTGGGCGGTGACGTGGCTGCAGCAGTTGCTGGCTCGGTGGGTGGTGGTGACGTGGCCACTGCGGTTGTTGCCTCCTCCCTCCCATGGCACTCCCTTGGTGAGATCCCCCACCCGATGAAGCCCCCCACCTCCCAGCTAAGTGGGGAGGAGGGGCGGTGTGTCGTTGCATACAAAAACTATATATTTGATTAGCATTAAATAAAGATGAAATGGGACTTAAAAAAACTTAACATGGGGGCCCATGGCCCCCATGTTATGCTAGAGGCAGGGTGTAGGGAGGGAGGGAGGGGGGAGGAGGGGGAGGCCGTCGTCATGATGGTGGGTGGCAATGCGTGAGCTGGCAGTCACGACGCGTCACGGTGGCGATTGTGGCCATGTGACATGCATCCAGTGAGTTCAGTTAGTTCGGTTTTTCCTGGTTTGGGTAAATTCCGGAAATTCCGGTTCAAATAATTGAACCAGAATTATCCTCTACAGTGAGAAATACACTAAAAAAAAGTACACCCGGAATCCGGAAATTCCGGCCAGAATATGTGGGGGAGTGTAATGTACCCAGCTCCTTGATCCTGCAGCCTATGGAAAGCAGTGCAGGGACAACAAGGAGTTTGAGGAGGAGCAGCTGTGTGTGATCTACATTTGAGGGCTGTTGCAGGATCTGAGCATGGCAGATTGAGTTTGTTGTATCAGACTCTAAGGGACTTCCTTAGGTCAAGTTCGTTGAGCAAGCTAAGAAGTGTCTTTGGGTCAAGCCGGGGCCCCGACCAAGTATCTACTAAAACCTTTATGGTAACTAACTTGAGTAAATATGACTCTGGTCTGCTACTCTAAATAGATAGGTATCTACTCTGCTCTGCCTAAGTTTTGAGTTTGATGTTTTAAATGAGCACTACATGTCAAATGAGCACAATGTATCAGATGTGGAACAGGGACTGAAACAGGGGAAACTGTAACATTACCCCCTCTACATTTGAAATCTCCAATTTCAAACCATCATTTCTTTGCTTTGATGACAGAGGAGAGCTTGGGTTTCTCCAGATCCAATGGTTGGCCGTCAGCCAATGTTGTTGTTATAATTGTACAACAGGAGGTAGAGGGCATAGTTTGAAGCCAAAATTTTGACCAGGAGGTGGTTGGTGGTCTCAGATGCACCAATGGATAATGAGAGCGAATAAAATGAGCCAGCAAGAGGCCATGGCAGAACAGAAGGCAGTGGTAAAGATTTGATATCCATTCATGATAAGGGAGTGGGTGATAGAGAAGAGGAGTGGAAAAGAGACCCTATTCTTTTATAGGTTTCTGTATGGTTCTCCCATGACATTTGCCCATGCTGCTTTATCATAGATATCATCAATGTCTTTGGGCACTGTTTCATAAAGCTCAGCTAACAAGTTTGCCCATGGGCCTAGCATAGTTTGGTGGCACAGAAGCACAACATCACTTAGGACAAGCGATTTGGTAGTGGCAGGGTCTTCTTTTCTTGCAGGTGGCACAAACAAATTTATTGCAATAGGTAGTGAAGTGTCCAGTTTTCCTGCATTTGAAACACTTTTCTCTAGCCATATGGGGAGGAGTCAGGGTTTGAAGTCATGTGTTCATTGGAGTAAGGGGTCATTGTGGGGGTGGAGTTGGTGAGGTGAAATTGATTATCTCATGTACAGTGGGGAGAGTTGTTATGAGTTTAATGATGCTGGGAATATGTGTTGAAGAAGTCTGGGCACTTGTGTTCAAGATAACCTTCTTTTTCTGAGAAGAGGTCAGTAATCCAGGTTGGGAGTTTTTCATTGGGGTCAATTGGGAGTAAGAGTGGCAGGATGCTGAGGTGGATGTCTGTTTGTGGGGTGTAGAGGTGGAAGGCATAATATGTTCTGACCATTGTTTCTGTAAATGGTTGATTGCAGATTCTACTCCTTGGCTTAACATTGTCAGTAACATAACATCTACAAGCCATTCTTGGTCACAAATAAGGTCAATAAAGGCATCATAATGATGGAGTAGGGCATTTAGAGCAGTGCTGTCATGGTCAACAAGGTAATGGGAAAGGTGAGCATGGTTTGCTGGGTCAATGAGGAAGTTTTTGATGTATTCAGTGAGAGGGGGAAGGTTTTTCTGAGCAGAAGAAGTGGCAACATTGGCGGGGTGCATGACTGAGGATGGGTGGTTTGTGTTCTTGGTTAGTTTACAGATATTTCTTCATCTTATAAGCATTGAGGAGTTTGTCTGCATGAGTCAGAGTGGACCGTGGTTCCCATGTGTTTTCTGAGGTGGGGTAACCTTTCCATTTCATGAGGTAAACATGTCTTGATCCATGTTTTTTATGTGCAATGATCACTTCTACCTTGTATTCCTGTTCTCCCTCAATCAGATGAGACATTGTTTTGGGAGTTTCAATTCATAAGACAGGGGGGATAGCACTTGTTTGATAGGGAATGGTCCTTCTCTTCTTGGTGAGAGTTTCTTAGTGTGAGGATAGATTTTCAGATTTTGGGAGCCAAGCCATAGTCTTTCAGCTGACTTTGGAGTCGAGCTATTCTCTTTTCAGTGGTGGGTACATTGCTTTTTTTGTAAGCTGTGGGTATCACATGTGGTTCATATTCCATCATTAGGTAGAACAGGGAGTATACCCTTTGGTTGTATGCGAATTCAGCAGTTGGCAGGAATGTGTTCCATGTTTCTGGGTAGTTTGTGCAGAACATGGGTAAGTAGGATTCTATCAGTTTTCCTAGTTCCTGGAATAGCTTGGACATGAATCTGGGGTCTTGGTCAGATATTATTTTGTCATGGAGACCAAATCTGGTGAACACATTCTTTAGGTAGAGATCTGCTGCTCCTAGTGTGTTGATTGTCTTGTTTCAAGGGATTAAAACTACCCTCTTGGTAAGTCCATGGTCTACCACGACTATGAGCAAATCATGGCCATTGGAAGTTGGTAAGTTGGTTATAAATAGAGTTTGAGGGTCTGGTCAGGGTGCGGTCACAGCCCCTTTTGGGTTCAACTGGAACTGCAACTGGTTGTCCCACTCATGAAATTCCCCCAACTGCAACTGCAACTGCAGCTGACCAGTCAGGACTGGTTGCTTATTCAATTGCAACCGGTTTCAACCAGTTGCAACTGGTCCTACTAGCTATATATTCTAATTTATCTAAGTGGTATCCAACTATTAATTTAACAATTCTAATTTTATCTAAGTAGTATCTAAATATTAATTTAATGATTTGGCAGGGAGGGGGACACAGACAACAGGGGGGGCACAGACAACAGGGGGGGCACAGACAACAGGGGGAGGGGGAACATCAACTAAAGGAGGAACATCGACTAGAGGGGGGGAATGCAAATGGCAGGGGGGACACAGACGAAAGGGGGGGGGGGGGTTGTGGTTGTGGGACAAAGTTGAATGTTGAGTGTTGAGCATTGATTTGATGATGTGCAAGCACATGCAAACACAAACATGTTGCAATGTGTCATCATTTACTTGCACAACACATGTGCAAATACATGCAAATGAGCCAAAGGTATATAAAGCCTTGCCCTTCAACCCATTCTGAGTGGGCATGCCCCACAATTTAAAGTAAACCAGACCATAAATATATATTTATATTAAGTACAGTTGTAGTAGTTGCAACCAGTTGTGAACAGTTGCACGAGGTTTTATTTCTGAGGGATCAAGCTAGAACTGCAACTGCAACTGACTTTCCAGTCTTTTCCGGTTGGGTTCAGTGAAGTTGCAGTCTTTTTTCGGTTGGTCCAACTGGACCTTGAAACACTAGTTATAAAGTCGGTGGTTACTAATGCAAATGGTCTTGTGGTGGTGGATTTGATTGCAGTGAGGGGCGGTGTTGCTGGATGCATGTTCACTTTCATCTGTTGGCATAATCTGCAGCCTTGGATGCATTTCTTTATTAGCTTCATCATCCCTGGCCACCAATAATCTCTTCAGATTAATTCTAGCGTTTGGAATTGTCTAGGGTGTCCTCTGGTGAGTAAGTTGTGATATTGTTCTATTATCCATTTCTGGAGTTTGTCATTGGGGGGAACATAACATTTCTGTTTGAAAAAGAGGAGTCCATCATTTACTTCCCAATCTGTCAGGTCAGATTTGATTGGGGGTGTTCTGTTTGGTTCAAGCGCTTTTAATGCTTCAGCTAGTAGTTTGTCTTTCATTGTGGTGGTGACAAGTAACATCTGCATTTCAGTGTCAATTACATTTACAAATAGGGTTTCTGGCAACAGTGTTAGGTCGTCATTGTTATTTTCAATTCCTCTTACCTGATCTTCCCTCTGGGATAATGCATTGGATTGAACCATTTGTGATCTGGGTATGTGGATCAATTTGCTGTCAAATTCTGATAGGAATAGGCTCCATTGTCCCTGTATTCTATTTAGTTTCTGAGTGGTAGTGAAGTATGTCAGGTTTTTGTGATCAGAGAGGATTGTTGTGGGGTGTGCTGATCCTTGTAGATAGTGTCTCCAGGTTTCCAGGGCTCTGATAATGCCAAGGAGTTCCTGGTCATATTTTTTGTAGTTTCTCTCCATGGTGGTGAGAGAGTGTGAAATGTAACCACAGGGGTGCCAGTCTCCATCTGGTCCTTGTTGCCTGAGTACTGCACCAGTTGCAAATTTAGATGCATCTGATTTGATCGTGAAGGGCCTTCCCAGGTCAGGCATCAGAAGTACTGGTGCCTTGCTAAACTTAAATTTTAGTTTGTCAAATGCCATTTGACATTCTGGTGTCCATTGGAATTTGAGGTCTTTTCTGGTTAATTTGTTCAATGGCTGTGCTAGTTCAGTGAAGTGTCTGATAAATCTTCTGTAGAAGTTTCCAAATCCTAAGAAGGATTGTACAGTTCAAGTATCACTAGTGCATGCAGCAACTAGGTAGTCATCTGGTGCTTCCTAGACAAAGTTCAAAGTGTCAGACTTAAGGTGCTTCCTTAAGTTGCATTTGTTGTATCAGACTCTAAGGGACTTCCTTAGGTCGAGTTCATTGAGCAAGTTAAGAAGTAAGTATCTTTAGGTCAAGCTGGGGCCTTGACCAAGTATCTACTACAACCTTTATAGTAACTGGCTTGAGTAAATATGACTCTGGTCTGCTACTCTAGGTAGATAGGTACCAACTCTGCTCTGTCTAAGTTTTGAGTTTGATGTTTTAAATGGGCCATTGCTTTGAGCAAATTGATTTTGCAGATGTCATGCCCCCCAAGCCCATCCTTCTCAGTTGCACAAAGACAAAATTCCCACTGATAATGAGCCTTGAGGGACCTGATGATCCCCACATCCAAGGGCTGGATGAATGTTTGGCTCAAAGTACAAGTGCTCAACATTTTGAGGTTCATATTGAATGGAGTGACCAGAAACGTTGCTGAGGGTGAGGCAGATGTGTTGGTTCTGATTACACATCTTGATATCCAACTTTTTGATATACCTGCCATTTACAATTGACCATCATTCAGGTTTGAAGGGACAAATGCTTACTCCTCAAACAGCTCCGATGCCATCCAGGCCTTTTTATTGTTTTGATAGTAAAACCCCAGTTGACCAGGGGTCTGTGTCTTGAAGCACTGAGGTTTCTTAGATTTGCTGATATAAATTGGTGGTAGGTGTTCACTCCCATCAGCATTACAGGCAAACACCATGGCGATGTAAAACTTCTCTTTCTTTTTCCCACTCACCTGTTTTGACAAGAGGCCTTGGTCTGGTGGTACACTATGGTGTGGAGTTCAAAAACACAATGCAAGAACCCCAAGAAGACTTAACTTACAATGCAAAGAGGGCCAGATCATTAACATTCCACCAATCTTGAGGAGCATAGATCACCATGATCATCCCAACCCATTTGCACTCTTCTTCAACTGCTTCAAGATCAACAGATCCTGCCTCCCCATGCCAACAATGTTTCTTATAGCCATGGGCTTTGCAGAATAGTGCAATCCATCCATTGCTCAGAAGCCACTCACTCTCAGGAACATCAAACTGCTCCTCAAATTTGGCCTGCTTTACCCACAGGATCAGACCATTGACTGTTTTGCCCTTTCCTCCATATGGCACACCCAGAGCACAAGGGCCCTCTTCACATCTGGGTGTGTGACAACCCATGGATGCTTGAATGACAATGCACCCAGATATGACACAACATGCGCCTCAAGCTCAGACTGTGTCTTCACCTGTCATGATAGAGTGGACTGATCCACATCTCTTCTTGACTTGTTACCGCCACCATGTGCCATGGGAACTTCCTGTACACTGCCTGGCTCGTTGACCAGCAGTCTATCCCCTGGCCTGATCTCTGATCAGACCAGCCTATCCCACTCCCCAGGAGTCGGTTGGGAGCTATCCCAACCCCCCTGGCGATTGGCCTGACCGATCCCCACGGATCGTGCACGGATGCCCACTCAAAGGGTGTCCTACTGTCCGCCATCTTTACCTACCTGGGCTCAATGATCCTGGGCTCTGGGATGGGGCACCTTCCGCCAATCGGTGGGGGGGTTCGACGGTGAAGTAACACTGCCGGCTTAGGCTGGGGGTCCCGTTCTGGGGTCGGGGGGAGAACACGCTTAGGGGGGGGGGCGATCCTTTGGATTGCCAGATCCCTGGAGAGGATCTAGGGACTTGGTGCGTCTGCTTTCACTTCCTTTTAGGATCTTAGCTACTCTACGACTACAGGACACTGCTTTCTCCCTGTGGGTGGGTCCTTGCCTCGCACCAGGGGTTTGCGCGCCGGCGCTTCCTCTTACCACGCTTCCCTTGGGCACCCGTGCTCTGTGCGTGTGCTCTGGGGACAACTTATCTGCTCATCCAGGATGCGCAGGGCTGGCGATCCCTGCTGCTTACAAGAGACCGAGCCATTCCCACTGTCCACCTGTTAGCAGGGGTCAGCGGAGTATCTGAGATCATTGAGATCAGACAGCAGAGGGCAGGGGGAGACGCTCCCCCAGCACTGCTCTTTATGGCCCTACAACACTGCGTGTTGGGGACCACACGTATCCTCCCCGGCCGCGTTCGTCAATGCGGCCTGTGGATCTTCCGGACGATCAGCGAGCGGGCCTGCTGAGGCTGCCACTGAGACTCCAACAGGGCCCCTTCCCCGCCGCCGCCATCGTCCACGACGGCGGCACAACTGATTGATTGATCGGCGACGCCGTCGACCTCTCGTGCGTCGGACCAGGGGGGGTAACACCCCCTATCCATTGTCGGCAAGCTGCCTGTCTGGATACAGGCGGCGCTACCACGCACCCCATCGCTATGGATGGGGCGCTCCTGGGGCTTGTCCCTGGGTTCGTCATGGGCATACAAGTGGGGGCCTCGGCCGCCCACAGGTGTACCCATATCCACAGGCTCTGTTTAGGCCCACTGGGTCTCAGCCTGGTATCTCATCGGACGGCAGGGATGCCGGACCGGTGGCCCATCTCTCGATGAGGGGGGTGGTTCTCCCCTTTGCCCGTTAGGGAACTCGGTTAACCTCCAGGACCTTCGGGGGCTGGGGGCTTACGGTGAATTAACACCACTCACCGGCTGGCTTCGGCTGGCCGCGCGTGGGGGGACCGGACTAGCTGCGGGGGAGGGGTCTTCTGGCATGCGGCGGCGCAAGGGCGCGGCTCTGCCTTCCCGGCTCCAGCGAGCCTTATATGTGGTCTATCTGCCCGCCTCAGAGGTTAAAAGAGAGAGGAAGGTCTCACACCGGCAGGGGTCTAGTATAGTAGAGCGTAGCGTTCTCTAGTATGTTTGTACTTCGCGCCCGCGGACTGTGTACGTACACCGCGCTATAAATTGTTGAACAAAAAAAAAAAAAAAAAAGAGTGGACTGAATCAAAAATCAATGCACCATCTGCCTTCATTGTCATGCTTCTTTATCAGGCTGGGTTTTGCAGCTGTCCTGTGCACTGTGGCATTTTGGGGGTTGGGACTTTTGATTTTCACTTGTAAGGTTTTGTTTTGGCATGAGGTTTGTGGGTGGGCTCAGGACCAGTCATGCCAGTGAGCATATCAATTCATTGAGTTGTTGCATATTTACTGGACTTTTATGGGGTACATTTTCATCACTACAGCCTGCATACTATCCCATGTTTGGCAGAGGACCATCATTCCAATAAATTGCAAGTGATAGGGCACCAGGGCAATATCTAATGGTGCTCCCAACCCTTGTTTGCCACAATCCCGCATGTTCTGATACTGCATATTTCAGCCATTGTGCCTATGCATTATGCACCCCACTTCCCTGCATCCCATGGTGGGACCTATGCGAACCCCACGCAATAATAGATTTATGCATGATTATTATGTTATGCAGTATGAGAAAGTTGACTGTACTGTCAAACAATGCCCAAACTGCAAAACTCTGAAAATCAGAAGGGCAGATGAATTGGAATACACACCAGATAGTATGCTTTTTTGCCATGACTGTGGTGAGGAAGCACACAGGTGGCCCAAAAAACTTGGATATACATCACACCTCATCCAAAACTTGTAAGGCACTGCATGAACACACAAAGGCAGGTCAAAATAATCCAAGGCAAAAGCAAGATGGCTCCCTTCTGACCTTTTTTGGGCCATGAGAAGCACTCATTCCACCAAAAGTAATGGCACCTCTGCTGGTCCAGTCAACTATTAATGTGGGCTGGCCTCCTCACTGCCAATGAGGGGCAACTCTCCCTTTACATCATGCACCATGCTCCTGCAGCTTGCCTCTACTGTCAATCTTTCTTCATCTGATGGCTGTGCAGTTGCAAAGCAGATTCTTTAGCCCCTTCAGGAAAAGATCAAACACATTCCAGATATGGTACTACCTGCCATTGAGGCACATCTACTTGCAGCCCTTTGCATGGCAGCAAAGTGAGGTAGACATGTATGATCCTCACTCTTCTTGTCCATTTTGAACAGTATATATGTTATTTCATTCCATTTGTCACATAGTTTTTGTATTAAAAAAATGATCAACCATTGTTCCACAATGTTCTCTGAGGATTGCTCAGTAATCAAACATACCTTATATGGAAGGAGGGGGGGGAGGGGGGGTCAGAGGCAGCTGAAAAGATAATCCAACATCTGGCTGTTAATGAAATCTCCTGACACCCCCTTGTAACATCCACTGCCCTCCTCCATTATGACATCCAAAAAGGAAATGCTTACAAACTGTTGTGTTATGCATCATTGAGTGGAGGGTCAACTAGTCAGCATGATATCTTAACATGATTTTATTGGAAGGAATGTTTATATTAATAAATTAGTACAGGAAATAAGCTACAGTAAAGAAAATACCCCTGCTACAAAGCATGGGTATGGTTTGCACCCCTGGCATCTTGCATCTAGAATGAGGGGGGTGGAGGGAGAGGTTGGCAAGGAACTGATCTACCTCTGTCAGGCATTTCAAGTGAGGGAGGCAGTGGTTGCTGCTGGTGAGGAGCAGATGGTCCCTCTGTTATGGGTTTCAAGTGAACAATGGGCAGGGGAGAAAAAAACATACCCGAGCTTGGGAGGGTTTAACTCCATGAGCCCAGCCCCCACGCACCCCTGTTGGTTGCCTTCCCCTGCTCCCATTCCATGGCCTAGTCTGGTCTTGTTGTCCATAGGGGTAGTGCTGGCTCTGTCATTGTACATGCTAGCTGGCCTGGTGTAGGCAGAGCATTGTGTGGGGCTTGATTTCATGTAGTTTCCTACAATGAATGAAATCAGTGGGGAAAAAGAAAAGAAGAAACAGAAAAATGAATATACTTATGAGCTCTGGAAGGCATTGCTTCCCAAGCCCTGACTTGTCACTCATCATAGTTGCTGTTCCTGTCTGCATTGTCATGCTCATGCTTGCCCCAGTAGTCTTCATGGCTGGTGTCAAGCCTAGGTGGTGGCAGTGGTCATGGTCCCTCTCGTGTTTTGAGTGGAGGAGGGCACTGAGCAGCTAGGAATGAGTTAGTTAACAGAGAAACACAAAAAATAACACTTGCTACTGATGACACAGTTAGTTGAGCACATTGCTATATCCCATTGTGCTTGAGGGGGGTGGCAGATGGGTTAAACCAACATTGGGTGACCTTCTGTAGGATCTGGAACTCCAGATAATGCATTCAAACATTATCAGCTGAGATGCCGTTACCAAATGGGTTCATGTTCAAATTCAACTGTCACCATCTGTCAATTTGCACCCTCTTGCAGACAAAAATCTGAATGAGCCCCCCCCCCCTCCTTCAGATGAAAACATGTGTTCAAAACCTATTTTCATTGTCTGACAAGCTTGGTGATTCCAATCTTGGCTTATATCATCCAATGTGCTCCTGTGTGTTATTGTTCACCTCCAATTCCCTCACCTTGATCTCGACATCAGTGCTGCAGGATCCATAGCTCAAGGCCTCAAAGTCCTTCTTTTGAGCATTTCTACTTATCCCCTGGAAGCCAACCCTTAGGATGCCACTGATGCTCTAATGTCATGAAATGCTACAACATCAAAGCCCATGGTGGTGATAAATGCACTGTCATTCTGGCTATGATAGAGTGCTTGCCACAGAGTATTCATGTGTGCATTGGGAAGGGGGTCTGGTCAAGTAAGGTAGAGTTGCTGCAAAGATCACCTTGCAATCCTAAGCTTTTGTGCTTCCTCAAACCCATGGCAAACTAATCCTATGCATGCTATGAGTTCATCCTGAAAATTGGCCTCGATCTGCTGCTCAGACTCCATCTCCTGCAGCAGAAGCATGAACTTGTTGTTGTGGTTGTTGTTATCCATAGAGGGAAAGTGATAAGATCCCATCATCGATTAGATCAATTCAAATTGTATTTTATGCATATACCAAATCTGAGTGAGTGGTGGTTATGGTTTAGAATATTAGTTCTAGATTTTTCAAACACCGCTCATAGACAGGTTTGGAATGTAATCTGGAGTTCTAAATCCTGCAGATAGTTGGCCATTGTTTGGTTCAGCATCAGCAAGTTCAACTTTGTTGTCATTTCCATTTTTGGGAGATGTCATAGTGGGGGCTGAGTGAATGCTATTCACCCAGCAGATTGTGTGCAACACATGAGCTTTGGAAAATGCTGCTGTGGACTTAGCACATCTCATGCACAACTCATAACATAGATAGATTACCTAATAAGAACAAAGGTAGAGAAATGAGGGTGCAGAACACAATGGGTTATCAGACTCAAGAGGCATATTTTTTTTTGTGTTTGCCAAAGTACCACTGGGCCCTCCCACTATGACATCCCAAAAAGGGAATGCTTACAAATGGCATAGAGATTACGAGGAAAATTAGCAAATGTACATCTCAAGACATCAGGAAAATCCAATGCTGACTTCCTCCTTATTCTCACTTAATTTCAAAATTAAGCAGCATTAAGCAAATTTCGAGTACATTACACTCCTCCACCTATTCCGGTCAGATTCTGGTCGGACTCTGGATTCCAATCGGAATTTCCGGAATTCCGGAGCATTCCATTTACATATATTTTGTCTTATAATAGATAATTCCGGTCGGACTGGGGGTCAAATTTACGACCGGATTCCGAGGAATCTACCCAGACTCAAACAAAGCCGGAACAGCTGGAACAACCGGACGCATGGCAATGAGTAACCGGAATCATCAAATAAAATTGTTGAATATACCGAGAATCGAACCCTTGTCCTCAGCACCATAGATACACCTGCGCGTTCACCACTAGGCTACCCGACAATTCATTTCAGAGGTGCATTTAACAATTCTATTCCCCAATTGAGCTGTGTTCACAAGTCACAAATCACAACAGTGTGACGTGGCACCTCACACGCTCTCACACCCATCCATCAACCACCACCAACACATCGCGATCCATCTGCCAACCAACCCACCTCAAAACCATGCCAACCACCCGTGCTACCACGTGCAACAAGGGTTCAGACCCATTGGTGCCCAAATCACCTCCCAAATCGGGTTCACAAACCCGAAAATATGCCACGTCATCACTCAAAAAGGCTGGCTCAAAGAAAGCAAAGCAAGATGAGGAGGAGGAAGATGAAGAACAGCCTCAGAAGGGGAAAGGTCATAAATGGTAAGTAATCCAGGCTGTATATTCATGGTTATCAACCTAATCACTCTAATCACCCAACAGGTCCTTGAAAAAAGGCTCGAAAGCAAAGGGTGCGGCCTCAACCGCTTATTTAAGGTATTTTTCTTTTTCTTATATCTTATCAACTAACTGTTTCTTTCTGTTTTAGAGCTGAACTTGCTCTCAAGGCCAGCAGCATCTCTGTTGCCCCCCCTCAACATGCTCGCTCAGCGAAGGGGAGCCTCCTACCCCCACCTCCTGCTCTGGGTGGCGCTGCCCGAAGGTGAGTCCAGCAGCCCCCCTCCAGTGACAGCGAGGACAGTAACAAAGGGACTGGCGATGAAAACGACGGGGACGACGCCAGCGTGAGCCAGTACAGCAACGACAGCAATAGCGACAGCAACGACAGCAACAGCAACGGGGAGTCTGGGGACGACAACAAGAACAGCAACAACAGCAAAGCCAAGAACGACACCAACGGCAATGGCACCCACAGGAAGGTCCGGGATGACCACGCCAATGCCAACACTGACAATGACAACGACGGAGAGGCCGACAACACCAACGCCAGCCACGGGGAGGCTGGAGACAACAACACCAATGACGCAGAGGCCGCCAATGCCAATGCCAGCCACAGAAAGTCCCAGGACGACAACGCCAGCCTCAGGAAGGCCGGGGATGACAACGCTAACACCAACGCCAACAACAGTGCCGACACCACCAACGTCGGTAGTGGGACGGCCAACGCCAATGACGACGAGGTCGACACGGCCAACGCTAGCAGCAAGAAGGCCAGGGATGGCAACAAAGAATGGGATGGCCAACAGGGGGGGTACAATGACCACCAGCAAGCTGTCTTTATTTTACTTTTACTAATTACATGCTGACCATCCCTCCCCCCCATCTACATAGCCCAGAGGACTAAAGGTACTGTAATTTGTCTTCGTTGTAATTTAATCTACCATTTGTGTTAGATAATTTGCTTGGTGAAACCTCCATGGGTGACCCAGGTAATGAAAAATAATATTACTTTTGTTTTTTTAATATATTGTCTTAGTTATTCCTGAAGTGATGTCCATGGTCCAAGCTGAAGGGATTCGAGATCATGGTAGGAGGTTTTTAATTCTGTTTTTGTTTTTTAGCATTGTAAAACATTTCTAGATATTCATATGGCTAGTCCACCATCTAGTCCACCTGCTCTCCGTGGATCGTCCCGTACTACTGGTGGAAGTACTCGTGGATGTGCCACTGGAAATGTTTTCAATTTTGCTGATGCAGGTGATGACGACAATCTCGAGACTCCCGTTTTAAGAACTGGAAAAGTACACATTTATAACTCACCAGTCAATCCTATTGAACTATTGCTGTCGTTGCTGTGCTGGCTCGCGCTGGCGTCGTCCCCATCGTTTTCATCGCCAGTCCCTTTGTTACTGTCCTCGCTGTCACTGGAGGGGGGCTGCTGGACTCACCTTCGGGCAGCGCCACCCAGAGCAGGAGGTGGGGGTAGGAGGCTCCCCTTCGCTGAGCGAGCATGTTGAGGGGGGGCAACAGAGATGCTGCTGGCCTTGAGAGCAAGTTCAGCTCTAAAACAGAAAGAAACAGTTAGTTGATAAGATATAAGAAAAAGAAAAATACCTTAAATAAGCGGTTGAGGCCGCACCCTTTGCTTTCGAGCCTTTTTTCAAGGACCTGTTGGGTGATTAGAGTGATTAGGTTGATAACCATGAATATACAGCCTGGATTACTTACCATTTATGACCTTTCCCCTTCTGAGGCTGTTCTTCATCTTCCTCCTCCTCATCTTGCTTTGCTTTCTTTGAGCCAGCCTTTTTGAGTGATGACGTGGCATATTTTCGGGTTTGTGAACCCGATTTGGGAGGTGATTTGGGCACCAATGGGTCTGAACCCTTGTTGCACGTGGTAGCACGGGTGGTTGGCATGGTTTTGAGGTGGGTTGGTTGGCAGATGGATCGCGATGTGTTGGTGGTGGTTGATGGATGGGTGTGAGAGCGTGTGAGGTGCCACGTCACACTGTTGTGATTTGTGACTTGTGAACACAGCTCAATTGGGGAATAGAATTGTTAAATGCACCTCTGAAATGAATTGTCGGGTAGCCTAGTGGTGAACGCGCAGGTGTATCTATGGTGCTGAGGACAAGGGTTCGATTCTCGGTATATTCAACAATTTTATTTGATGATTCCGGTTACTCATTGCCATGCGTCCGGTTGTTCCAGCTGTTCCGGCTTTGTTTGAGTCCGGGTAGATTCCTCGGAATCCGGTCGTAAATTTGACCCCCAGTCCGACCGGAATTATCTATTATAAGACAAAATATATGTAAATGGAATGCTCCGGAATTCCGGAAATTCCGATTGGAATCCAGAGTCCGACCAGAATCCGACCGGAATAGGTGGAGGAGTGTAACGTACTCTGTAGGAAACCTCTAGAAAGGTGCCCAAAGGCTGTAGGAGGTCCGCAAAGGGAATTTGAGGATGTTCAAAGGGTTTTGAAGATATTAAAGGAGGTTTGTAGATGTTCAAATGTGTTCATAGACATTCATAGGCATCCATAGGTCATGTTCATTGATCTTCAAAATGGTTCAAACATGTTTGAAGGTGTTTGTTGAGGTTTGAAGATGTTTGAAGAAGCTTTGAAGAGGTTCAAATGTGTTTGAGGAATGATTGCAAATATTGAATGTGTTTTAAAGTCACTAGGAGGGATGGGGAGAGTGTATCTAAGTTCACCAAGTTGTCCCCCTACAGAAACAGCCAATTTTTAGACAGATACAACCAAGAGAGCCACATTTCTCAACACAGGCTGTCTACAAAATGTCATCAAGAATTCAATGCAAGGTTTGTATTTGGTGGACATACCCTCAATCCCATTTGTGCAGCTTTGATTGCTGCCATGTATCCTCCCAGACCTTGCACACACAAGTAACATTGGAAGAGGAGTACATTAACACAGAACTAACAGACATACCTCCTCCTATAACAACCACATCATGCAGCTCAGCAGCCATGGCCAGGCCATGCTGGGGATATACATGACAAGCTCCCCAACTTGTACTCTGTACCAGAGCAGCTTGGTGAAGTTTTCTGCTAGCTGCCTTTAAAATTAAAAGTCAGATTTAGAAATGAATGAAAAGATAAAGAAAGAACATTTTGAGATATTCTATGCAGGTTGAGCATTGCATCCACCAAAGTTCAAAGAAACTTGAGGAACAGATGCATTCAGATCCATAGAAATGTGATCTTGTGATAGGATCATGTGGTAGGGTGAACCATACAACTCACAATTGCAACTTGGCCACAGCTACTGAGAGTCCTTGAAAAGCTCTCATGCTTGGATATATTAATGACAGTGATGAGAAGAAGTATGGGGTAATTGGGGGGAGAAGGGCATGTTTTTCTTATTATAAATATTCATCTAAGACAACTTCATGTAGATAGTAAAAAACCTGGCCACACCACAATCCAGGTAGCTATGACACAGGCTATAAAAATAGTACACCATACCCCCACCAAACCTGCAGCACAATTACCAGGGCTGTTCAAGGCTTGAGTTTGCCAATGTTTGCCACAGTCCTAAAATTGGAGAAATCCCTGCAAGCATGCAAGGGGTTGATGACCGGCAAGAGGGTTGGATCCCAACTGTTCATGGTGGGCATCAGCAGGGGGGTTGGCCAATGTCAGGCTCAGTATCAGTACATGTCAGACCTCACTTCACAGCAGGCTGGACCTGACATGGATGGGAGAACAATGATTGCACACAGAATGAGGTCAGTTCATATGCAAAATCATGCACCCAAATCCCCATTGTCCCCAGCATTTTGGCATGATTTATAGGCTCAAGGGAAGGCAGGCAGCATTGCTTAGTATGTTTAGTTTTCATGGCTGTTGACAGATCCTTCTTAGGTGGCAGGTATATCAAAACAAGGTGTTGGGATTATGTATACAAGAGTATACAGGCAAGCCAAGGCAGTTAACATGCCTAGGGAATATTGCCAGAATATGCTAAGTCATATTAACACATGTTTAACAGAGGTTAACACATGCAGAGACATATAGGGGAATCCACAGTTAACACATGCTACAGGATTAATCATCCTGCAGCATGTCTATATTGGCTATCAGAGACAGAGCCTTGGATAGAGTGTCTATGACACACCCTGCAGGAAGTCTAGGACTTACCAAACCATGATATCATATGTCACTATTATTGACACTGTTATAGGGGATATGACATATATTCCATTATTAACTGGTACAGGGGTTTATTACAGAATACCTCCTTTATATATTAAAGGAGTGCATTACACTATACCTCCTAACTGTGTAGTATAAATATTGCACATCTTGTAGGAGATGATAATAACATTCCTCCCTGTGGCAGACTCCCTCATACACTTATCTTTGACTTAAACTCAATACCTCAAAAACCTCGTCCTCATCTTGTGCTCAACTTCCTGATCCCAATACAAGGTTCTGTAAAATTGCCAAGACAATCAGTACTATATAGCACCTATAGGATGCCTTCCTTACATGAGGGTAAGCTGTGTTATTGATGAGTGGGATGTTCTCTTGGTCCTCTGCAATTTGCCTTTGCTTCACAGATTTTGATGGGGGCCTACCCAGAGATGTTGCAGCAGATATGTCATCCTGACATTCCTCTCTTGGTGCCATCATAAAGTTACCCATGCACGTGCTTGGGGCATTGTGGAGGTTGGTGGTGTGGAGCAATGTAGCTGGTGCAGCCTGGCATGCCCAATCATGAGAGTTCTTCATAGAGGTGAGGGCCAGGTCCTGTTTGTGATATCACACTGACAATTTGGATGATAGACAGCTTGTTAGCACAACACAAAAAGTGGGATGGATCAATGACATACCAAACTCCTAAGTTCAACTGTGGAGCACTCATGGGAGCCCTGAGGCTGTGACTTTGAATTTCAACCATTCATTGATTCAGAGAGCACCAAGCAGTTGAGTATAGTCCACTCTTGTCAGGCTCCCTGCTGAATAAATGACATTGTCCAGACTTCACATGACCATCACATTACCAAACTTGATGTATCTTTTTTACTGAGACTGGTCACCACTCAAAAATTGAGATCTCAAAAACTGAAAATTAGGCTCCCACACTTGGGCTGCATCTACCATATACAGTACATTAAATTCTACCTACCATATTCCAGGGCAATCCATGAAGAAATGGTTGGGATATGGCTGTTTGAATTCCAATTTTCTGCTCATGAAATGATATCCAAAAATGGAGTAATACCACAGCACAAAACCAGAGATCAGTAATATTGTCCAATGCAAGTGCCTTGTATTTATCAGTCCCTTGAGCTGGTGGCTTCCCCCCCAAGTTCAAGTTGGCTCCCATTGCATAATTAACAACTTTGAAGTTGTCTCTGGGCATAGTTTAGGGAATAGACAAAGAACACAGACTATATGATGGTATTTTTTCTGTTAATCATGGAAAACAGTGCAGCTGCCACCAATAATAGGCTTAATTTACTTAAGTATCCTCTGAATCTTCTTACACAAATTGAATTTTTATGTCTGCTTATTTTGACCGCAACCAGATGTGCTTAATATACTTAAATATCTGCTGAATTCTCTTATGCTACTTGAATTTATATATCTGCTTATTTCTGCTTAGTACATCATCAATTTTAAGGAAAAATATGAACTTAATCTGCTTATTCTGATTAATTCAGTATTAATCAGTAATAAGTAAATTAGGTAAAAAAAGTGGATCCTTGATTTTGCTGATGGACCTCACAACATCAATATATATATTGTTTAAATGGATGTATTAAGGTATTAAATTATATAACATCCCTCGCACATGCGCAAGGGAGGCGAAGAAAATGAAATAACAAAAGCCCGGGTCCCTCCAGTTTGTATCTCGCACAAGGGAGGGGACTGTCGGCCGGAGCACCACCGCCGCTGGTGGCTCTCCCTCAGCGGTGGGGAGTCGTCGCCATCAGTGGTCCCCCTTCGCTGGTGATGCTTCCTCCCCGTTGTTGTCGGGTGGGCTGCCCGCGGTCGTTGGGGGCTCCCCTTCGCCGCTGATGGTCCCCTGTCGTCGCTACGTGGGTTCTGAGACGCTCTGTTCTTGTCGCCGGTTGCTAATCTATCTATGTTACAAGTTGTGCGTGAAATGTGCGAAGTCCACGGCGGCGTTTTCCGAAGCTCACGTGTTGCGCACAATCTGCTGGGTGAATAGTGTTCACTGTGGGGGCTGTGCTGGTTAGAACTAGAGCTTCATCATCCACATCGACCACAGGTCCCGTATCATCTGGAATAGTTTCCGACTTGTCTAATTTCGAACTCGAGTACATATCAAGAAAGTTACAGAACTTGAAGCTGGCTACAAAGTCATAACTTTCAATGAACACTTAGTATGACTAAAGCCGCAGCCTGAGCCGCCATGAACAAATCTCTATACAGATAAGCATGGCCATCACTGCGGGCGGAGTCAGCTATTATCATTATTTGAGTCCTTGAAACATAATATAGTCACTGCGGGTGGATGGCATCAACAAAAATATTATCATCTTTGAAACATAATACCGTTATTGGACATCCGGATGTCTCAAAAGCCTGACGAATCTTCCAAAACTCTTCAGTGCTGGTCACTTTGAGTTCAACTTCCTCCACCACAACTTCACAATTACCCCAAGAACGATAATGCATCACCCAACCAAGTCTCTGACTCTTGTACTTCTTTTTACTGTGGCTCTCAGTGCTAGCGTCAGTGCAAGCTCCATACCTATCTCGTTGTAAGTTGATAACACTTTTAAGCATAATTACATGGGTTCATCCTCTACAGTGATTATGAGCACAAGTCGCGGAACGAGATGTGTGAAGAAAGATGCACAAAGCGAATGTTACTGGTACAATCTACAACCTGGAAGCATTGTGTTCAAACGTGCTTAGACAACAAGGAATATGATCTGAGCCGGAGTCACACAGTACATCTGCCAAAAATACTACTACTTACCTTGCCCTAACCCCCGTGCAGATGCCCCTATCGTAAGTTGATAACACCTTTAACCGTGATTACACGACTCATTCATCCTCTACAGTACTCACTCTAATGTCCAAGATCCAGTGGCACGCCCAGAAACCCCTGTCCAAAATCCAGTGGCACACACAAATACAGTATGTCCTACCAAAAATACCACCACTTACCTTGCCCTAACCCCCTTGCAGGTGCGGCCTGAAGAAATGGTATGTCCTAAAATACTACTACTACTACTACTACTACTACTACTACCTACCTTGCCCTAACCCCTTGCAGATGTCCGCATTGTAAGTTAATAATGCCTTGAAGTGTAATTACATGAACTCATCCTCTACAGCCCCATAACCCCTGGTCCTTCTGCCCCAGTATGTCCTACCAAAAATACTGCCACTTACCTTGCTCTAACCCCCTTGCAGATGCCCCCAAAACAGACAATGGTGTGTCTAAAAATACTACTACTACTTACCTTGCCCTAACCCCTTGCAGATGTCCTCATTGTAAGTTGATAACACCTTAAAGTGTAGTTACATGAACTCATCCTCTACAGCCCCGTAACCCCTGTTCCTTCTGCCCCAGTATGTCCTACCAGAAATACTGCCACTTACCTTGCTCTAACCCCCTTGCAGATGCCCCCAAAACAGACAATGGTGTGTCTAAAAATACTACTACTACTTACCTTGCCCTAACCCCTTGCAGATGTCCTCATTGTAAGTTGATAACACCTTAAAGTGTAGTTACATGAACTCATCCTCTACAGCCCCGTAACCCCTGTTCCTTCTGCCCCAGTATGTCCTACCAGAAATACTGCCACTTACCTTGCTCTAACCCCCTTGCAGATGCCCCCAAAACAGACAATGGTGTGTCTAAAAATACTACTACTACTTACCTTGCCCTAACCCCTTGCAGATGTCCTCATTGTAAGTTGATAACACCTTAAAGTGTAGTCACATGAACTCATCCTCTACAGCCCCATAACCCCTGGTCCTTCTGCCCCAGTATGTCCTACCAGAAATCCTGCCACTTACCTTGCTCTAACCCCCTTGCAGATGCCCCCAAAACAGACAATGGTGTGTCTAAAAATACTACTACTACTTACCTTGCTCTAACCCCTTGCAGATGTCCTTATTGTAAGTTGATAGCACCTTAAAGTGTAATTACATGAACTCATTCTCCATAGCCACAAGAATGACACAGATCCTGCTCGTGGTGCGGGTGCTGCACCTGGTACTTATCGTAATGGTGTGAGTGTAATTTGCCAATGTTGAAAAAAAACTTTAATGATGCTGGGCTATCCAGAGGCTGTTAAGTAACAGGACAACACCGGCTTACCCAATGGAGGACCCAGAGGGTACTGGTATATGGACCCACTGTGAGGGTTGTGGAAAAAAAGGTAAGCCTGGTCGCAGAGGGAAATTTGGTGAGAAATCTAATTGCACACGGTGTGTTTTTCTGTCCTTTCATGAGTCAGCTATTCACTAATGGGTTTTAAATCCTCACAGTTGTGGAAAATCATGGAAAGCTGGTGTAGGAATTAAGAAGCAACAAGAACTTCAGAGACAAACTACTATGTAGATTATGGGGATGTGGCATGGCTAAATAGCCATTTGTTATGACACCAGATGATCAGGCAATAAATTATTACCCTTGTAATATGCAGGTTGCCTGAGATTTGTAGTAAGCCTATATAGTACTAGTAAAATTACACTATTGCTTTTCCAGTTGTGCTCAACCCTCTGAAGAGGTGGACTTAAGTTAGAACATAGGTCAGCTGATGAGCAAGGGGATAAGCTACCAGCCATGAAATGCAGATTGGTCAGTGGCTGTGAGATACAGATCAGCTGACTAGGGACAGATCAGCCCATGACTCAGTCAGTAGTGGCATATGTGTCACCTGATCACCTGGCTGGGGTTTTACTTTGCTCAGCTGTCAGCTCCAGCTGTATATGTAAGGTTTTTGGCTGGAAGCTGGAACTAGAAATTATTTTGGTAAGCTTACACATCTCCACTCAGCTGGAAATTATTCCAGCTGGTGATGGACTTCAGCTGACAATTTGATTAATTCTAAGTATTAGATTGTCCAGATATAACATGGCTACAAATGGTCTTGTTAATCCAGGACAGTTATGATAGGGATGGGCAAGAGGATGGTATTATATAGTCCAGGGTGTGTTGACTTGTTTAAAAGACCATTTCCAGCCTTGTTAAGTCTAGGCAATCTTATCCTTAGAATGTATTTAGTTGAATATATTTAGTTGAAGTTAAGCTGTGAGCCAAGTCCAAACAAAAATCAGCTAGGAGAATTTCTGGCTGAGCCAAAACATAAGTTCCAGCCAGAAATTCAGGCTCAAGTTAAGAATAACCCAAGCCAAGCTAAGAGAATCCAGCTGACTTGGCAAATGTTTCAGCACTATCTTGGAAGACCACCAACTGATTTCTACAGTTGGTCTATTGTACACACATTCAGCTCTCAGCAAGTCCAGTTCTTCACTGGCAGTGCATTTGCTACAGTCTACATGCCTTCATCCAATGTCATGTGGACACCAGAGGTGGCAACTGGATCCCATCTGAGATGTAACCCCAATTTGATCGCCCCTCTGTTTGGAGTCAAATCCACTGATCATCATCCAATGATCGGTCCAGGCAGGCCCAGATCTGGTGATCCCAGATCCTGGTACCTGGCATGTGTGCAGCCTCACATGTGATGGAATCTCCCTCAGCAACCTACACAGAGTAGAGACAACCAACAAGTAGATCACCCCAGATGATCTATATCAGAGCAGTTAGGGCAGTAGTTAAGCCCTCTGATGAGCCCCTTTGCAAGGCAAAACTGCCTAAGTCCCAGCTCTAAGGGTTCAATCCCCATAGATCACCAAAACCATGTCTCACAGATCTCAGCTGATATGTAGTGCAGGGTTAGTTGCTTGTACCCCTTTCATTGGCTGACCTGTTGCTCAAAGCTGGATGAGCCACCAGCTCATGTATCTCATAAGACAGCTGGGCCCACCTGATTTACATTTTTCAGTGAAAATTTACAGTTGGTAGGTTTACTACAAGTCTCAGGTGACCTGTCTAACATGAGGCTTAGTGATGCCAAAGTCTGGTTCTGAACTGATGCAAGAACTGAACTGAACCAACAGTTCAGTCCAGTTCAGGTGCTCTGCCTTGTTGGTTCAGTTCTCAGTTCAGCAAAATTCTTTTTCAAGGAACTGGGTTTGAACTGAACTTCCTATACAAACTTTGCCAAATTTCTACATTTGGAGTTGGCAGAGTTAACTCAAAGTTGGCAGGTTGTGACACAACACATGAGCTTATGGCATCATGTGATGGGAACATTCACAGCACATCAACAACAATGACCACATCTGTAGGCCTGGCATACCCAGCCTTACTAGATTCCTCTTTATCCCCAGTTATTTCTGCCCCTGCCACATGGTGGAATCTCTATGGAATTCTCCTGGGAAAGTCAGGTGATTTACAATTTTGGTCATCTGATTTTCAGAATCTGTGGAATTCCACAGATTCTGGGGGTCTCCACAGTGTCTGCTGCAGTTATATGGGGGAGTGGGATGTTCCTTGGAGCAGATAATGGTGGCTTTGGCCCATGTGATATGGTGGAGCAAACATAGGTCCATCTTGTGTGAAAGACCATAGGATAAGGGTGGGCCCATGGGTGATATACCAGAGAGTTGATGGATGGGCCAATGGCCTAGCTACTGGGGCCAGTAGACCATGGGTGATTGATGAACCTGTTGGTGATATACTAGACTATTGTCAATGGATGGGCTCATGGGTCAGGAATGGAATCATCAAGCAAAATGGACTAAACAATAGTGTGAGTGGAAACATAATAAGGTTGGTGAAAGAAATGAATGAAGGCCATATAAGTTATACTATTTGACAACATTCACAATCACATGCAGTAAAAATTACAAGTGAGCAGACTGCAATAACTATCACTTATGTTTACTAGGCAGTACATATTATAAGATCAAAGAATGGGCAATGTATGGATGGGGCAAGCAAGATCAGGTTTGGACACCAAATTTGGCAGGCCATGGCAACAGGAACTGGGCAAGGTAAATAAATTCAAATTCTTTTCAACAATTCAAGAGGACATATTTAGAGAATATATGCCTATACAACTTACTAGCAAATTAGTTGCAAGCTTGTATTCACTTCTCCTTTCTTTATAAGTCCCTCCTTTATCATGCCTCCAGTTGACAGGGATCCTGCCATGGAAATCCCTCCTGATTTTTTGGCCCCTCACTATAAGTTAATTCAAGCCTTGTTCAGAAATACAGGCAGCTCAGACAAAGAAGCAGCTCAACAACTCCTTGCAGCATGGGAAAGTGAGCATGCAGAGAGGCAAGAGCTGTGGAATGCATAGCTAGAGTTACAGTTTTTTGGACAGCAGCCAGAAGACAATCACCACATGCAGCAACAGCCCTGTAATTTACACTCCCCCACCTATTCCAGTCGGACTCCACAGATTCCGGAAATTCCGGTCGGATTCCGGTCAGTCCAACTGGAATCCACTGGAATCCATGGGGTCATAACATGGGGTCATAAATTCCGGTTATTCTGATTGGAATCCGATGGATTCCAGTGGATTCCGGTGGATTCCGGTGGAATTCTGTGTAACAGACTGGGGTTTCAGAAATGTATTCATATAAATAACATTGAACATAGACAGACACTATACTATTGTTACAATCAGTATTACTTAATCAGTACCACTTACTCATCATCACTATCATTATCACTATCACTATTCTCTGCCCTACTTGCCTTTTCCTCTTGTTTTGCAATAACATGTCTAGTATGATAAAATAGCATGCTGTGCAAGAACCAGTTGAAGTTACCAGGTGTCATTTTCTTCAACATTGATTCATATCCTCCCATCCATGCATTTAACTGTTCACAAGCCTGTTTGTTATAGGTCAGTCAAGTATCATTGGTGCATGAAATAAGTATCAAAGCTTGCCTGTGTGTTGAATGCACATCTGAAACAAGGTTTGCCTTGTTTATCTTTGGCTTCAACAACTAGATTAGATGCAGAGCCATCTGCTGATGCAGGATTGCACCATTTCTTGCAAAGTTCATCATCATCTCGATGGTTGATGTAATGATAGGCATCAACAATAAATCGTGTTGTCTGTTCCCATGCCCTTTCCCATGATCCATTCCTGAGAGCAGTTCGAAGTACCTGGCATGCTTTATCAATGCAAATGTAATCTGGTCAGGACTCTTCAGTATGGAAAACCTTCTCCAAAAATGCCAAGATATTGGTGGGTGATTCAGCCTTGGGAAATTTTGCCCAGGCAATCACAACACCACATGGTGCACATATTGTTTCAACACAGTAAAACCTAGGAGCGCTGAAATAGTTTTTACGCTCTGTTTCCTCCATTGGTTCATCATGTGGTTGTTCCGTTTGCTCATTTGTTGAAATCCAAGGCAGGTTTTCAGCTGGCCTTTGTGTAATTCTTCGGAAACCAGGTGCAGATTGTCTTTTGTGTTGAGTAACATATTTCTTCCATTGCTGCTGATGCTGTTGACATGCTTGAGTTGCTCTGATTTTTTCATTGTCACAGTTGCAAACACGGCATTTTGCACCATGGGTTTGTTCATGTATTGCACAAAAGACAGCACCACGATAGTTTATGAGATCATCTGCACAATTCTCATAAGCACAGTGCTTTGGCCCAAAGCATGTTCCATCAACAACCACATCTTTACTGGTGCTGTGTCAACATCCATGCCATCTTCAGAGGTGGATGCAGATGTTGAACCAGATGATAAATCAGAAGATGATGAAGAACTGGAATTGGCATCTTGTGGAGAGGGTTGTTCAACCTCATCAACTCCAACTACAGCAGCAGAAAGAGCAGTTGGAGTAGTATCAGAAGGTGTTGCAATGTATTCATGAGTGCATTCTGAACAAGCATGTCGACCTGCAGCTCTGATAACTCCTTTTTCACCAAGAACCAAGAAAGCTTCTTTTCTGATTTCACCAATTGCAAGATTGTCCCGAGCTGATAGCTCCATATCAGCAGAAGCAGCTATGGTGCGGATGGACTCCTGAACAAAGGCCTGCCAGATTTGACAGCGTGACAACCAATGGAACACATGTTCTTGTGTTTTTCCAAAAGAATTATTCCAGAATTCCATGTATGCTGAGGCTGATGCATGAAAGCTGTACATGGCATTCACAACAGCATTTGAGAAAACCCGATCAACCCATACACTTTGACCAACTTTAAGGTATTTGGCAGAATTCAAATACAAGTTGGTGAACTGGTTCTCTTCATCGATTTCTGGTGTGCGCTCATGATCAGCACTGTTGTGCAATTGGGGCATCGTCCAGTAAGAACTGGAACATTCTTGTGAATGGTATTGTTTTTCACAAGTGTAACTAGGGGAATGTCTCTCTGTTTGGTTGTCTGAACCAGAGACCGAAATCCACATCCACTTGTGACACATTGATATGATTCTGGACAGATGATATGCACAGCTTCAATTGCTGTATATGATATTGGCTTGAGAGCAGTCTTTAGATGGCCCTTTTTGTTGTATTTGATAAGGCCCAAGTGCTGTGCCAATTTATCAAGTTATGTTGCTGATGATGTGGTTTTCAGAAATGCCTTCATACTGGTCAGATTCATGCAACAAGGATGCACTGTTGTCCACTTTTGCATGTACTGCCCGTGACAAGCTTTTGATCCAACTGTTGACTGCAGATACATTTTCTCCTTTTGCAAGTCAATACTGTTGTCTTGCATGTAAGCTAAGAAGATCAGGATTTTCAGTCATTGTAAACAACAGTAATAAAACTGTTGAAAGTGAGATGTCAGCTGGAAAGTTTTTCTGGATGAATTGACTGAACGAGAGGAAAGTCAATTCTGGAAATGGGCTGAAATCTGACAATGCAGCAGTGGTGGGCAGAAAACTAAGACCCAGCAGAATCCACAATGGCAAAGGTAGACAGCAAAGACTTGAAAATAGCCAGAGGATTGCTTTTCCACCATTGGGGACACTGAAAAGATGAACTTAGAACTATAACACATGATTCAATTGGTCCATTGTATCCTACTTACATAGCCTTAGATTTCTTCTTTTTTCCTCCAGTTACTTCTTTCTCTTTCTCTTTCTCTTTCTCTTTCTCTTTCTCTTTCTCTTTCTCCTTTCATTCTTCTTTTCCTTGTTTTTTCCCTTCCCTATGTCAGATCCTGCCTCTGTCCCCCCCTTTGTCAAACCCTCTCCGTCATTTGCCAGCCATTCCAAAAGATCTGAAAATGCATATGCAGGTTTCAATATTCCCCACAACTCGATATCCGATAGCTTGTCATCACTGTCCTCAAGCCAAGACACCATTGTAGGATAACTGGAAAGCTTCGGAAACGCCTTGCTATACGTCAAGTGCCACTGTGATTTACCCTTGAAAACACTGATGATATCCGACTGTGTTGGCTTCCGATCAAAAACATCTCTCAACTTTCCACTCTCCCATAATGTATTGCACATCTTGACAGCTGCCAAGCATGCCTTGTACTTCTGCCATGCATAACCCAAATTTACGTCCTTGTGATTGGTCAACTCAACTGGAATACTGAGAGAGGCAATGATCTTGTCTTTGAATGGAGAGCTGGTATGAGCAGGGATAGAAAGAGGTGTAGACATGCAAGTATCAGGTGGAGTGGTGCCAGTAGAACCAAGTGGGGTCGAGACAGATAACCCAGAAGGGAAAGCAGATTGGTGTTCCTGATGTGAGATAAAAATCAAGTATTCTTGGTGAAGACTGTAAAAGTCTCTCACATAACAGACTGGAAGAATATACTCTTTCTTTTTCTTAGTCCATTCAATGTCCTCATCAAACGATACTGCAGTGTTGTATCGGCCTTTGTCAGTCCACTCCCCTTGTTCATAAACAGAGATTTGAGGATTGGATTCTATCATGGGATTATTATTAATATTAATAGGTATGCAGGCTCCATACTGACCACTTTGCAGCAATAGATTTGAGGACGGGTGCCATAGAAAACTGGACATCGACTTTGAGAATACGGAACGGCTTGGCTTCGGCAGGATCAACTGGTGAGTTATAAATATGTACTTTTCCCATCCTTAAAACTTGAGTCTCAAGATCGTCATCATCTGCATCAGCAAAATTAAAGACATTGCCAGTGGCACATCCATGCATATGTCCACCAGTGGCACGGGATGATCCATGGGGAGCAGGGGGTGGACTGGATGGTGGACTAGTCATATGAATGTCTATGGTGTCATACAATGCTTAAGAAGCAATAGCAGAGGTGAAGACCTCCTACCTGGATCTTGAAAGCCTTTGGGTTGGACCGAGCATGTTGCATGAGGAACAACTAGGATGATATATTAAAATTAACATGATATATTATTTTTCATTACCTGTGTCACCCATTGGGGAGTCACCAAGCAAAACATCTAATACAAATTCTAGATATTAAATTACAACTACAACAAATAAATATACCTTGGGACCTATGGGCTACATAGACGAGGTGTGGTCAGGATATAATCAGTAAAGGTAATAAAAAAACAGGGGCTTGCTAGTGGTTGTGGTACCCCCATCATTGGCCTTGCCATCCGTGGCCTTCTTGCCGCTGGTGTTGGTGGTGCCAACCTCCCCGTCATTGGCGTTGGCGTTGGCGTTGGCGTCTGTGGCCTTGCTGCTGCTGGTGTTGGTAGTGTCGGCCCGGTCATTGGCGTTGTCGTCACCCTGGCCCTCCCTGTCGTGGCTGGTGTCGTTTTTGGTGTTTGCGTAGTCGTCCTGGGCCTCCTTGTTATTGCCAGCGTTGCCATTGCCGGCATTGGTGTTGTGTTGGGATTATGTATACAAGAGTATACAGGCAAGCCAAGGCAGTTAACATGCCTAGGGAATATTGCCAGAATATGCTAAGTCATATTAACACATGTTTAACAGAGGTTAACACATGCAGAGACATATAGGGGAATCCACAGTTAACACATGCTATCCAGGGAACCCCCTATAATATACAATGATAGACAAGTCTATCTGGAGAATTATATAGGGGAAATGAGGTCACTATGAAGTCATTACAGAATACCTCCTTTATATATTAAAGGAGTGCATTACACTATACCTCCTAACTGTGTAGTATAAATATTGCACATCTTGTAGGAGATGATAATAACATTCCTCCCTGTGGCAGACTCCCTCATACACTTATCTTTGACTTAAACTCAATACCTCAAAAACCTCGTCCTCATCTTGTGCTCAGCTTCCTGATCCCAATATGTTGTCATTGTCATCCTGGGGCTCCCCGTTACTGGCGTTGGCATCGGTGTCTTTGGCGGCCTTGCTGTTGTTCGCATCGTTGGCCTCGCGGTTGGTCTCATTGTCGGCCTTGGTCTCATTGTTGGCCTCCCCATTGTTGTCGTTGTTGGCCACAGGCTCCCCGTTGCTCGTGGTGTTGTCGCTGTCGTCTTTGTTGCTGGTCTGGCTCCCGTGGGTGTCGTCCCCATCGTTTTCGTCGCTGCTATCCCCTTCGCTGTCCTCGCTGTCAGTGGAGGGGGTCTGCCATGCTCGGCGTCGACCAGAACCCCCCTGACCAGGAGGAGGCGGCAGGAGACTCACCGTGGCCAATCGAGTACGTTGAGGGGGGGCGACAGAGACTCCGCTCGCCTCGAGGGTGAGTTCAGCTCTAGGAAAGCAAAAGGAGTGAGAATAAATGTTATAAGACTCAAAACATACCTTAAAGGGGCGGCCAAAGCCGCACCCTGTCCTTTTGAGTGTTTTTTCGAGGTCCTGTAAAAGGAATGGGCGGCTAGTAGGTAATCTATGGGTAAAAGAGGTCAGTTACTTACTTTTTACCACCTTTCCCCTTCCCAGCCTGTTCCTCTTCCTTGTTCTCCTCATCTCGCTTTGCTTTCTTCAAGACGTCCTTTTTGAGTGCTGACGTGGCATGTTTACGGGTTCGCGAACCCGTTTTGGGCGGGGATTTGGCAGGCAATGGGCCCGATCCTTTCTTGTGTGTGCTGGCACGAGTGTTGGGCATTTGTTCTTGATGGGAGTTGTTGGCGGATGGGGTTGCGATGGGTCGGTGGTTGGTGGATATGGTGAGGTTGCATGTGAGAGTGTTTGTGATGACATGTCACACAGTTGTGATGCGTTATGATTAGTTGGTGATTTGTTACCACGCACCTTGGTTGGATAATAAATAGTTTAGACACTGGTCAGTAATAATGACTCTGTGGCTCAGTGGTTAGGAGTTCTATTCTTAGGTCATACCTAAGGTCGAGTGTTCGACTCTTGTTGTATACGAAACTTTTGATTTGAAAAGCACGTGCATTCCGGTTAGTCTGGTTCTCTCTCATGCTGTGTGTCCGGGTGATTCCGGTTAATCCGGTTGATTATGAGTCCGGTGAGATTCCACCGATTCCGGGTATAAAATTGATTATTAGTCCATCCGGAATACTTCCACAAAGGGAAACTACATACAAAAAAAAGTCCACCGGATTCCAGAAATTCCAGAAATTCCGGTCGGAATAACTGGAATCCGACTGGAATAGGTGGCTTAGTGTAACGTACTCCAAAAACTGAACAGAAGACAGGCTCTGTTACAATTTCCTATCTCATCTATTTCCTAGGTGAATGTTTTATATAGATGTAAATAGGTAATAAGTACATTGAAATTAGTAAATTTTAAGTCTGGATTCTGTGCAGACTCACACCAATTCCCCATGGAATTTGCTCACAATTTCCTTTTTGGGAAGCACAAGGTTGGACTCACTTGGAATGAGCAGATTCCTTGCGGAGTCCACAAGGACACATGGGGGAGTGTAAATTACAGCCAACACCCAGCAACAATGACCAATGATGAATGACACAGCACCCACCTCCACACCTACAAGCAACTGCTCATGGGGTGGATCATGGTGCAGCTCTTGATGCCGACTGGCCACCAGCCAGCAGGGGGACACAATGGGATGTGCCAGGAGCCAGTTGGGATGCAACAGGAGGCCCTCAGAGCTGGGAGATCCGACGAGACACCTCGAGGGGATTCCAGACAACGGAGGGGCCACCCAGACAACAGAGGGGGGGTGCAAGATGAGGGGGGGCACCCTAGACGATGGGGGAGGCACTCCAAACAAGGGGGGGGGGGTGTGCCAGACGATGGGGGGCACACCAGATGAGAGGGGGACATGCCAGATGACGGAGGGGCCACCCTGATGAGGGGGGGACATGCCAGACAATGGGGGACATGACAGGTGGCCCTATGACATGACCAGACCGGGGGGGATGCCCAGATGAGGGGGGACAAGCCAGACAAGGGGGGGCTGCCCAGATGAGGGGGGACATGCCAGATGATGGAGGGGCTGACAAGACAAGGGGGGCAGTTATTTTGTAAATTAGTGTAAGGCAAACTGTAAGCAACTATATAAAGACTGCAGAGTCCGTGCGGATCCATGCAGAATATCTGGGGGAGTGTAAACTACTGATTACCTCCCATCTTTATGAGGGAGATTGTTAGGTTACACAAACTCCCTACTCTGATTGTTTGCAATTGAGACTCCAAGTTCATGTCCAAATGGTGGCTTGAAGTTCACAGCATCCTGGACACAAAATTACTTATGTCCACTTCATTCCATCTGCAAAGAGATGGAATAACTGAACAAGCAAATCATTTGATAGCACAAATTCTGCACAGTTTCATGGCATCCAACCAAATGGATTGGGTCAAGTTTCTACCCTTGGTAGAATTTGCAATAAACTCTGCCATTGACAGAGCAATGTGGATGGCCCCATTCAAAATCAACTATGGGTTTGTACCCTGTATGATAATAGACTTACTGGTGACCAAGTGTTGCCCTCCTGGGGTTCAGACATTTGCCATGAAAGCTCTCCAGAACATGGCAATGGCACATGACAGCATCATAACTGAGTGTGTGTTTCAATGCTTCTATGCGAATAAATGTAGGGGTGATTAGCCTGATATATGAGTTGGTGAACTTGTAAACCTCTCTAATAAGAACCTTGCCCTCCCTAAAGAATGGGTGAGTAAGCTACTGCCCAAGTTTGTTGGACTTTATAAGGTCCTACAGGCATTTCCTGATAGTTCCAACTATGTGTTGGATCTCCCCTCTGAACTAAAATGTTGGCATTTACACCAATGTTTTGAGATATTTGCTTGGGCAAAATACCCAGAGCCAATTGTAATTATGATGATTATGAGGACAAGATAGCAGAGCTCTGGGCCTTGGTTAAGGGCCTGAAGCAGGAAGTAGATAAGCTTCAAGGACAGCTTGAAGAATGTTCAATGAAGCAGGCTTGCACCTGTGAATACTCCCCTCCCCCTGAAGAGAAGAGATATGCCAGTGTTGCTGGGAAGCCAGTGCTGGCCTCTGCACTTCTCTTGATTCCCAGGAATTAAGAGATATCCATGAGGGAAGCATACCTCTTTCTGCTCTTCCTAGGCCAAAGTATACAACTTTGCTGTAATTTACACTCCCCCATTGTCCTTGCAGACTCCGCATGGAATCTGCTCATTCCATGCAGAATTGGAGTGAGTCTGACCTTTGCTTCCAAAAAAGGAAATTGTAAGCAAAGGTTGGAACAATCTATTTCTGATGGATTTATTTACTACATTTAATGCTACTAAAAAAACAGGGACAGGGGGAGGGACTTGTCATTAGCACCCAGCCCACCCTGCAAGCCAGTGCTCGCAGCAGTGGGTGTCAGGCGCTTGGTGCTCATCCCCCCATTCTCCCCGCTTGCCCTGTCCTGGACACTTCCTGTGTCGCCGCATCCCCACCCCCAGTCAGCCAACACACTCCAGCCTTCCTCCCTATGAGCAGTTGCTCACAGTGGAGGGGTCTGGTGCCATGGGCACTGGTCAGGGGTGTTGTCTCACCTTCCCCCTCTCCCCTCGTTGTCCTGTGGGGGGTGGCACTGGCTGTGGTCCTGGCCCCAGGTCATCTGGTGCGTCCCCTGGCATGTCCTGGTTCTGTGGCGTCCCCCCTTTGCCTGACATCCCCCCCTGTCATCTGGTGCATCCTCCTGTTCTGTGGCCATCACCATGTCGTGTCACTGTCGGAGTTCCATGCCCCTCACATAGCACCCCATTCCATCCCATGAGCAATGGCTTGTGGTAATGGTTGGGGGTGCTGGCATGGTGGGCTGTAAGCCCCTCCAGCATCCTCCCCTCATCGTGCACCCCCCCCCTCCCCTCATCATACCTCCCACAATCAACCCCATGAGGAGTAGCCCATGAGGCTGGGCCGGGTGGTGTTCATGTCATAGGCTGCCCATTGTGTCTGGGGGTTCCCCATTGTGTCTGGTGGTTCCTCATTGTGTCCCAAGATGTCCTGGTGTGTTGTGGGGTGGTCTGGCACATCCCATCATCCTCTGTCTTGTGCCAGCTGCACCCGCACATGTCCACCCCCAAGCAGTCACTCGTGGCAGTGGGGGTGGGTGCTGTGTCAGATATCAGCCTTGGTGGTGATGTGGCAGTGGTGGTGATGTGGCAGTGGTGGTGGACCCACTGGTGAGCCAGGGCTTGCAGGGCTGGGTAGGGTGGCTCTGGGGAGCAAAGTCCGGGGGGGGTGAGTGACATGGTGCCTGAGGAGCAGCCTTGGGTACGCACCTAATGGGTACTGTGCTCCTCAGGCCTCCTGGCACCTCCCTTGGGCCGTTCCATCCCCTTCCGAGCCCCTCACATCCCAATGGAGTGGGGAGGAGGGGCAGCACATGGCTGGAGCTTGGTATTGTTGTCCAAATAGTAAAACTGAAAACAAAGGTTTATCAGCATAAATCTTTTTAATATCCATAAAAAATACATAATATGGGGGCCTGTGGCCCCCCATATTGGTGGAGTAAAGGAGGAGGGGAAGGAGGAGGAGGAGTGTTGTGGGGGAGGAGGCCGTCGTTGTAGCTAAAATACATACCACTGAAAAAAATCATTCAGTTAGTTAATAATATTGGTAGTAAAAGGAAATACTTACTGTGGGGGCCACAGGCCCCCATAGAGGTGGAGAGGAGAGGGAGGGAGGTGCTGTCATCGTGGGTGATGGTGGTGGTGGTGGTGAGTGATGATGAGGTGGCGGTCACGACGCATGGTGATGTGTGCCAGTGACGCGATGTAGTGACAAGGGTAGTCAGTGAACAATGATGCATACAATTAATATGTTACTGTAGTGTAATGGTTATTGGGATCAGGAAGTTGAGAGAGCACAAGATGAGGACGAGGTTTTTGAGGTATTGAGTTTAAGTCAAAGGTAAGTGTATGAGGGAGTCTGCCACAGGGAGGAATGTTATTATATCTCCTACAAGATGTGTAATATTTATACTACACAGTTAGGAGGTATATTGTAATGTACTCCTATAATATATAAATGAGGGATGAAGTCATAGACTCCTGTAATAGTTAATGTTTCATTAACTATGTCATTTCCCCTATAGATATGTTGTCATGGCTTGGAAGTCTTACACTACCTGCAGGGTGTGTCTAAGACACTCCACCTAGGCTTCTGTCTTTGATAGCCTATGATAGACATAGCTATATCTTGCCTATCCTATGATAGACATGCTGCAGGATGTTTAATCCTGTAGCATGTGTTAACTGTGGATTCCCCTATATGTCTATGCATGTGTTAACCTCTGTTAAACATGTGTTAATATGACTTAGTATATTCTGGCAATATTCCCTAGGCATGTTAACTGCTTTGGCTTGCCTGTATACTCTTGTATACATAATCCCAACACTCCCCCTCAAGCCTAGGCAGTGTAGGACAATGAGTGGAATGGTTCTGTAAATGTCATCACTCCCCCTGGAGTGGTTAATAATTTTCTTTCAGGTGCATCAAAACCTCTGTGGATGGAAAACCCATTGGGAAAAACCAATCTCACCAAGGAAAGCTACTGAGTTATTTTTGACTGAATTCCCATCTCTTCCCTATGTTGTGAAAACTTAGGCTTTGGTAAGGCCTTTGTTAATATGTCCGCTGTTTGTTCCGGATCATGACAGTTTTGAATATCAATAATTTTGTTGGTGACTAAATCTCAGACCCAGTGATGCCATATAGCAATATGTTTTGACCTCTGGTGAAATTGAGGGTTATGGGTTAAAATTACTGACCCTTCATTATCGCCTTTAATAATTGTTGGATTTTCTTGGGTGTATCCGAGTTCACCATACAAATTTCTTAGCCATGTGGCCTCGCGTCCAGCTTCAGATAGTGCCACATATTCAGCTTCTGTTGAGGATAATGCAATAATTGTTTGTTTCTTTGATTTCCAAGTTATTGCTCCCCCTGCTGTCAGGAAAATATATCCTGTGGTGGACTTGAGGTCCTCAGAATTTGCAAATGATGCATCGGCATATCCATGGAAAAGGTTATTGTTTTCAGTCTCATCCTGGGATTTTCTGTAAATAATTCCAAGAGTTTTCGTACCTGCTAAGTACCGTAGTATCCGCTTTATTGCACCATGGTGTTGTAAGCCCGGGTTTGTGGTGTGTGCTGCCAATTTATTAACAGCGAAGCTAATGTCAGGTCGTGTGGAGTTTGCAATGAATTGTAGACATCCCAGTAATTTGGCATATGAATTGCTCCGATTCAGCTCATTATAATCTGGGTTTTCAATTAATTTAATATTTGGGTCCATTGGCATTCCAACAGGGTTTGCATCAATCATGCCTTCTTCACGAAGGACATTCTTGATATATTTTTCTTGAGATATTTTGATGCTATCATTGGTGCACATAATTTCTATGCCCACAATTTTGCTAGGCTCTCCAAGGTCGGTAACATCCCATTCTGATGTTAATGCATTTTTCATATGCTTCATCATTTTGTCTGCTGATGCAAAAAGCAGGGTGTCGTCTACCCATACCATTATGATGCCTATATTTTCTTTGTCCCGTCGAATATATGCGCAAGGATCTGCCATTAATCGTCCATAATCATGAATTTTAAGTTTACCATCAAATTCGTTATTCCACTTTCGGCCTGCCTGCTTTAATCCATAAAGCGGTTTAATTAGCTTGCACACTCGGCCTGTTCCATCTTCACATCCTTCAGGTTGTTTCATGTATATAGTCTCTTGTAGTGTGCCATTAAGGTATGCGCCCTTTACATCCATCTGTTGTATTTTTAGACCTTTCTCTGATGCAAGTGCTAAAATCGCCCGGAGTGTGTCCATTCGTACAACTGGTGAAAAAGTTTCTGTGAAATCATAACCGGGACTTTGTGCATACCCTTTTGCAACTAGCCATGCTCTGTATCGCACAATTTCCCCTTCTTTATTTCGTTTCCGAATAAATACCCATTTATTTGAGATTGGAACGGCATCTGGAGGTTGTTCGACAAGTTCCCAAGTACCCTTTTCTTTGAGCAAGTCTAATTCAATTTGCATTGAATCTTTCCATTCCATCCATTCCAGGGATTGTTTTGCATCTTTGAGACTGTTTATTTCGTCTCCGGCTATTATTTGTTTCCCTCATTTTCATTCCGTTTACGCTTCTGAGGCTGCCTTGCCGGTTCCGTGATCCGTTGATCAGAGTTACCCGTCGGCAGCACATTCGGTGTTTCCCCACCAGACTCTCCCTCTGTCGAGGGTGTAACATCAGTGTCTTCGGGAGGCTCAGGTTCATCTGTAGCATCTATAAGTCGGAAGTTCCGAGAGGTGAGAACATTTCTGGTTTCGGCATTGTAATATTTTATTGCTCCCGTGCCATCATCATAGCCGACATATGCACGGCACTTTGATTTAGGTAGCATTATTCTTTCTTCTTTCTGGCCTTGTAATAATACCCATACTGGGGCTCCGAATTCATGTAAATTTGATACGTCTGGTTTTTTATGTGCCAGCCTTCATAAGGTGTTGTTTCCCGAAGATGTTTGGTAAATGATCGGTTCCAGATATAGGCAGCGTGTAAGACTGCAAATTCCCATAAACATTCTGGAAGCTGGTTAGCAGCCAGCATTGCTTGGGATAGCTCGACCAGGGTTCTGTTCATCCTTTCTGCAACTCCATTCTGTGATGGTGAGTATGGTGCAGTAAGCCGATTTTCTATACCTCTTTCTTTGCAATATTTTTCCAGTTTTTTGTTAACAAATTCTTTTCCACAATCAATTTGTATACCCTTTGGCTTCTTGCCTTGTGTTTCCAAATGGGCAAGGTAATTTATTACCCCCTGTGCTGCATCACTTTTCTCTTTGAGACATTCAATTGTGACGAACCTTTTAGCATCATCAACAAATAGGAGATAATAATATTTGCCATTAATAGATTTGATAGCATATTTTCCACACAAGTCGATATGGGTTAATTCTCCTGATTTAGTGTTTCTTTTTGTTGACTTTGGAAAAGGCTCCTTGTGTTGCTTTGCACTAATGCAAGCTTTGCAATCTGGTTTGGGAGTATTTTCATCAACATTGAAACCAGTCACCAATTTTCGGCTCAATAATTGTTGAAGTCCAGAATATCCTACATGTCCAAATCGTCAGTGCCAAGTTTCCCAACTAAGTGGTTTAACATTTCCAACAAATGTTTTATTTATGGCAGGGGTTTTAGATGGCTTGCTTGAATTTTTTAATACCATTTTCATTTTGTATAAATGGTTATTAATTTTCTCTCCTTCTGCAAGTTGTTGTCTGTCTTTTGTTATGAGGATTATCTTTCCTTTTCCTCCAATATATTTTCCGCCGGCCGCATCCCATTGCCCCAATGAAATTAAATTATCTTGTGTTCCAGGCACATGTAGGACGTCTTCCAGATGAATATTAAAATTTTGATTATTGCATGTTGAAATTATTTCAACAGTTCCTTTGCCTGCAATTTTAGCTTCCAATCCACCTACCCCAGTTACAGAATTATTTTTCATTGGAGTGTATGTTTTGAAGGATTCTCTTTGATGCGTGACATGCGATGTTGTTGCTGAGTCAGCCAACCAGTCGTAATAGATCAAACACTCATCCATTACGGCATCTTTATAAGCATCGTAGGAATCAAAATTATAATGTTCTTCTTGAGCTGAAAATGCAATAAATTCCTCCACAGCATTGGACTGTTCCATGGGTTTAATTCTCCCTTTTTCCTTATCTTTCTCCTTTTTCTTCCCCCCACAATTTTTTGCCTGATGCCCGATTTTTCCTCAATTATGGCATTTATTGCCTTGGAATTTTCGGCATTTACTGGACCAATGTCCAGGGCACTTGCAATGATCGCAATATGGCTTCAGGGATTTCTTACGATTGGTAAGACGGTTTTCAAGGGTTTTCTCCTTTTGGGTGGTCGTCTGGGTTTTAGCCAGGTTAACAATTCCGCCAGAGTTATTATTCCCATTATTCCTGTTTTGCCAAAGTTTATATTCTTCCCTTAATAATCCAATAAATGCGTCAGAAGATAAGCGACACTTTGGATCTATGTCATTTGGATCATTTGCGTTTCCGTTGTAGGGCTTGACATATGTTTGCCAAGAGTTTGGTAAGGATGCCAAAATGATCGATTTAAATCGGGTATCTGAGATATGGAATTCTATATTTGGAAACCTGTTGATCTGGTCTCGGTAAGACTTCAATATGTCCAAATGCTTTAGGAGGTTGTCGGAATTATCAGCCTTTGTCTCATATAATAGACACTGCAGTTGATTAACTGTCTGATGCGCCTTGTTTTTGTGAGTGACCAATAATGCAGTATACATAGCTTCTGCACTTTGTTTTGATCTGATGTGATTTATTTGCAAAGAAGTGACGTTGTGAATAATTACTTGTTGTGCCCACATGTCATTTTTGTCCCAGTTATAAGCGCTGGCCAGATCTGTGTTTTCATCTGGTCGCTTTATTTGTCCAAAGACATATCCCATTATGTCACAGTTAATAAAAACTCGTAATATCCTTTCTTTCCATTCATGCCAATTTTCATCCATCAAATGATCGTGATCGGCGATCTTGTTTACGTTTGAATATTCTTTGGTACAAATTAGGGGTATTGCCGTAGGTAATTGAATATTCCCTGGTGGGTCATTATTTTCCTGGCGCCTTTCTTCTGCTCTTTGAAGAATTTCCGGGGGGATATTCTGTTGTCTTTGTTTCTGTTTAGCTTTGGAGACATAAACTTGTAGGGTTTTGTTCTGTTGCTGAAGGTGATCTGGGCTCTCCAAATAACAACTCCATATCATCATGGTCCCCAACATATTCCAATTCTTGATCCATGTGCCCCTTTTTAATAAGTTAGTCAAAATATTGGCCAGGGCCCATACCCTATTGGGATCAGGAAGTTGAGAAAGCACACGATGAGGACGAGGTTTTTGAGGTATTGAGTTTAAGTCAAAGGTAAGTGTATGAGGGAGTCTGCCACAGGGAGGAATGTTATTATCATCTCCTACAAGATGTGTAATATTTATACTACACAGTTAGGAGGTATATTGTAATGTACTCCTATAATATATAAAGGAGGGATGAAGTCATAGACTCCTGTAATAGTTAATGTTTCATTAACTATGTCATTTCCCCTATAGATATGTTGTCATGGCTTGGAAGTCTTACACTACCTGCAGGGTGTGTCTAAGACACTCCACCTAGGCTTCTGTCTTTGATAGCCTATGATAGACATAGCTATATCTTGCCTATCCTATGATAGACATGCTGCAGGATGTTTAATCCTGTAGCATGTGTTAACTGTGGATTCCCCTATATGTCTATGCATGTGTTAACCTCTGTTAAACATGTGTTAATATGACTTAGCATATTCTGGCAATATTCCCTAGGCATGTTAACTGCCTTGGCTTGCCTGTATACTCTTGTTTTCATAATCCCAACAATGGTAAATGCTCTTTGTCATCTTATGGGTTCTCCCAATCGCCATGGTTCAATCTGCTCCTGCTGCAAAGTTTTTCTATCCATTACTTTGTCTGCACGGACTGATGAGGACCAATGCGGACATCCATGCTAGTCCTGGTCCATGCTAATCACAGTTAGCTCAGACTCGGATGTGGCAAGGAATCCGCGATTCTGCGTAAAACAGCATGGATTCCATGCGGACTGACTTGGACTCCGTGCAGATTCCATGCTGCTGTTATGCAACTAAAATGGATATTTAATTGTGTGCAGACTCACTTGTATTCTGCACGGATTCTGCACAGACTCTGACCATTCCGCACGGAATACATGGGGGAGAGTAAAGACCTCCAACTTTGGCACCAGGTTTCTCAAGACCAGGGAACTGGATCCCTGCTCCCCCCAAGTCGCATGGAGCACCGGTGGCCATTTCTCTCACCAGGGAGGAATTTGATATCTGGGCTCAGGCTGTTCACATTCCCAAGAATTACCAGATTCTCAAGCACATATGAGAATACATATGCTTTGTCAACAAGACAGCAGCAGGGGAGAGAACTCCCCTGATGCTCCATGCCCTCACCAGGTGGAGATTACCCACTGGGGGACCTGAGTCACTTAGAGCAACCAAGCATCACTGGTGCCCCTGAACAGTGGGCACAGTTTATGCACCAACACCTTTACCAGTGGCAGAAGTGCCCTGGTATCATGCTTGACCATCACAGGGTCTCACTTTCACAAATCAGGGGTCATCTCCTGACATCTCAACTAGTGTTTCAAGGTCCTGTCACTAGGACCAGAAAAAGACCAAGACCATAACCAGACTGTAACTGGTGTGACTGGACCATTGGTCTCAGTTACAGTTGGTTACACAGCAGTTAAAATTATGGTTACAACATATTTAAGTAAACTATGTAACTGATAAGGACCAGTTAAGACCAGTTAATAACTGGACTTGGGTCTTATATACTTGATATTAATATTTACTACAATTATTTTACTATTATTTTACTTTTTTTGACACCAGAGGGGACTTGCCCCAGGCATCAAGAGCTCCAAATCTAGAGGACTTATATACCTCTAGTGAGTTTGCTCCTATTTGTTTGCTGGGGCCATCTTTTCTAGGGTCATTTTTGACAGTTTGACAGTTGCCATCTTTTTTTGATTTTTTTGACAGATACCATTGTTGTCTTGGTTTTTATTTTATTTCCCCTACCTGATGTTGCTGCCTTCACACCACCACCACCACCACCACCACCCTGCCTGGGAGGCCCAATGACATTGAGTTCACTGGCAACTAAGTAAGTGTTGTCAATGATATATTATTGAAATGATTAACTTTTTACATTGCTGCCCCCCACACCAGCCTCATGAGCCACTGCTTGTGGGGTGGATTGTGGGGGCTCTCCCTCTTGTGACACCACTGCCCCCCCTCCTGGTGCAGCCCCCTCTGGCAATCCCCACCCAATGCTGACTCCACCACTTCTCATGACCGCGTTGGTGACACCCCCGGCTCCCCAATGCCACCTCCCTCCTCCTCTTGTGACCTGTGACACACCCAGCACCCCAATGCCACCTCCCCCTCCTCTCATGACCCTGCTGGCAATGCCCCCCCTGGTTTGCTTTCTTTTAGATATGTATGTAGTTATGTAGTTCTATGCTTTCATTTTCATTTACTGATGGTGTCCCTCACATGTAGGGGGATTGTAATTACACATATGATTGTTTAAAGCACATTATCTGTAAACGACTGGTCTCAATGGTAGGGGGACCAATTACAACTGGTCACAAACTGGTCCACTCAGTGACCAGTTGTGACCAGTCTGTAAACCAACGTATAACTGACTGTAACTGGTCCTGTATGGTTCAGCTATGGTTCCTTCAAAAAGAATTTTATAACCGGTTACAGTCTCGGTTACTGCCCAAAAAGGGGCAAAAAACTGGACTGGACTGGAACTTGAAACACTAATTTCAACCAGAGGCAGAAGTTCAATCTTCAGCTTTGTTTGGCTGAAGTTTTTGTATGACCAGGGTCTTACCAGCATGTGTGAGAGCATGCCCAACTTGCCTTGGCACTGGTTTGCACTCGACAGCCACTGCCGAGTGTGAATGACCACACCAGCATCATCATCAGACACCTCACCAATATGGGAGTCTTGGACCTGAAGGTTCAAGAGGCTTATCATTATGCCATGGGCTGGCTCACAGCCATGGCGACTTCTCCCTCTCCATGGCCAGAAGAGCCCATGGTGGCCTCAGACATACTTAATCATCTGGGGCAACAGACTTCAGACAACCCAGAGGATGCTCCTCTAATGACTGAACCATGTTTGTGGATGCCTGTGCCTACCAACATGGCCATGTTTGCCCCCTGCACCAAGAGGAAGCACAAGGGAATTATTCCAGTTAGAGGTGGAGCACCTCGGCCCACTGGCCCTGGCCATGCAGGCCTGCCCCACCTCAGTATCTCTCCCCTGTTTGTGCAGGGGGGATGTCTGATTCCATGCATGTGGATGAACCCCTGGTGCCAGTACAACCCACACTAGTCAGCAGTAACCCAGCTGCTGGCTCAGGACCTCTACCTCCTCCAGGGCCCTCTGCCCTTCAGGCTGGCCCCTTTGCCAGATAGGATTTCCCATGTGCAAAGCATATTACCAGCACCAAAAAATGCGGGCTGAAGAAAAAGAGGAGAGCTGAGGCCAGCATCCCTTCAAAGGGATTTGGAGGGGGCCATGGCTCCAACTACTTTGATGTTTTCATGAACTCATCACAAAAGAAGAGAACGCAAGCCAGGCTGGACAGCAACAGCTTGGACAACTTGGACTCCAATGACAAGTTCGGTGGAAACACTCAAGTGGGGATCAGTGCACCTGACTGGCCCACTGAAGACTCCATGCAGGGACTAGACCCTGTAACACCCATCTCCCAAATCCATCCACTTTCACATAAGGATGGTGAACTATTGCCCATGCCTGAACATGAGCGACCAGTCTTGGTGCTGTCCATGCCCAGGCTGCCTTATGCATGATTAGATGATCTTTGGATTGTCTTGTTTGTCAACCAAAAGTGGTTCCCCTGGTGAGAACATAAGAGGGAGGGTGTAGTGATCTGAATAATATCCTGGATATTTGTACATATTTTATTACAAGGACTTCGGCTTTGACTGGCCTATTTAAGACCAGTCAACTACTAAAAAATGTAGCATACTTACTACCATCATCAACATGAACAAATATATGTTATTCATGTTAGGCCAGTCAACTACTCAAAAATGTATCATACTTACTACCATTGTCAACATGAACAAATATGCGTTATTTGTGTTCTTGACAACCACTTTAAGTATAGTTTGCCCCTGACTCACTACACATATTCACTTGGATCAATACAACAACATGTGGGCCCAATGGAGCACACAATTAGCAGACAGCGGTGGCATCATTCAGGACTGCAGTTGTCTATGGTTCAAATGTGCTGATCCCCAAACAGATTGTTTGTGGGATTCAACAAAGATCTCAATTTCCCAATCTAGGATCTACAGCCTGACAAAATTTTCAAATACACTGACATGGACATTGACAGCATCTCAAACAATCTGCACATTCCATGGGAGCCATCCAAGTCTATCCCTCTCAGTCACACCATCCCTTACCTCAGTTTCATATGGGACCTCTGAAGCAAGACAGTCTCATTAATCCCTGCCACAGGCAAAGTATATCCTTGCGATCTGGGAATGGTTCACCTCATCCACACACACACCCTTGTTGAGATGCAAAAACTATACAGAAAACTGCTACACACCACCCTCATTCTCCCTGCAGGCAGGGCGTACCTGACCAACCTCGAGGTGATGTTGGGAATGGTTGAAGCCAAACCATTCATCCCTCACCATGCACCCTCTGGCACCAAGGATGATCTTCAGTTGTGGCAAGAGATGTTGGACTCCCCTATCATACCATGTCCCATCCCAGGCCCACACCCCCCATCCTTGACCCACAAGCCTTTTCAGATCCCAGCTCAGGGGTTGGAATCACCATCACCATCAGCAATCAGTGGTGCACATGGAGGCTGCCACCTGGATGGAATTCTGATCACAGAGAAATCAGCTGGGCCAAGGCAGTGGGTTTTGAACTCCTTGTCCTTTTTGTAACTGCCTGTTACCCACCAAGCACTCACCTCAAGCTTTATGGCAACAACACAGGGGTGGTTGAGGGATGGTGGAAAGGGAGGAGCAGGAACAGGCAAGTCAATGAAGTCTTGAAATGAGTCCATGGTAGTGTTTCAATGTAAAGGTTGGAGATCCTTTACTAGAACACCTCACCCCTCACAAGGCCAATAAACTAGACCAATACATATTTGGTGTAGCTATGTGATGCGAGTAAGTGGGTAAAAGTCAAGTCCTACCTTTCATAATGGTACTACTATATATAGGGTAGGGGTCCATAGTAAATACATGCAAACATCCGTTACACACCTCCCTTTGAGATTGCCAACTGGCAATCTATAGGAGGGAAAAATAAGATAAGAAAAGTAAAAGGAGCAGGGTTCCTTTATCATCAACACAAGGGTAGTCAAACACATATAACATAGTCCATTAAAACGAGGACCAAAGGGAGAAGACAATTAACAAGAATGCGGGGGCAACCAATCCACCATGTCATGTCCCACATCAGGGTTGGATAACCTGAGGGAGGATTCCATGACATTGGGGCCTTCAGTCGTGGATATGACAGGAGGTCCTGTGGTGGTGACAGAGGGTTCCCCATAGTCCTCATTAACACTGTCATCATTGCCAGGACGTGATGGGGGTACACAATTGCATAGGTCATAGAAGTAGGGGTCATCCCCTACTTGGAGCCAGTCATCGCTATCATTGTGGCAGTAACAATTGTTCTTTTCTTCACACAGGTGAAGAGCATGCATGTGAACAAGGTCATCATCAGAGGGTGTCCACCAACCATCCCATTTGGGGATGATGGGGGGAACACCAAAGGTCATGATGCATTTGAGGTGGTCATTATCAATATCATCAAATAACCTGTGAAAGAGACTCTGACCATCATGATGATGGTCCAAGTAATAAAGACCATAAACATACAAGTGGTCTGTTAAGACAAGAGCTTTATCCTTGTCAACTAAGGGTCGATCGTCGTCTACTGCTTGAGGCTTTCAAGCAGTTATCTAGTCTACTAGTTCCAGAGGCTTTCTGGACTAGTCTGAGTTCGAGTTGAGCAAGGAATAAGCAGTAGATTGCTTAGGTCAAGCTGGGGAGCTTAGACCCTCATACTACTATTTATATACATGGAGATGAGGCTATGCTAGGTAAAGAAGTCCGAGGAAAAGGATGGAAGAATGGTAGAACAAAAGGAAGGAAGCGTTTCAGATACATCATGAGAAAAGGAAGCAAGAGGACAACATGTCAGAAGAAAGGAAAAGAAGACAATAAGACAATAGAGAAAAGAATTTGATGGTACCCCTGACAACCGGACAATTGTAACATCACCCCTTTCTTATCCAAAAGGTCACTGACTTTCTTCAGCAATACTCTCTCGATTTTCCTGATCCGAGGGCCACTGATGACAGGGAACAGGGGGCGTGATCGTATGGGTGGAGAATCCGCCGCTCTTCTGACTTGGTAAGAGAGGGGGTGGAGAACTGGCTAGTGGCCAGGGGCGACGGCCGGCATGTGGTGGGAGTAGGTGGAATAGAGATCTCAAGGGAGTGAGGTACCCGCCTGGACTGGGTGCGAGCACATTGGGGGAGCATGGGGATGCTGTTTTCTGGGTGGTCAAACACCACTGGGCTCTCTGACCATTGTTGTGGGGTGCGCATGGGGCGCCTCGTGGATTGTTGTCTATTTTGTCATAGCGCGATGTGTGCCAGGAAGAAGGTCATCCCCAGGACGACAAAAGAAGTGAGGGCGGTGATGAGGAGGATGAAGAGGTTGTTCATGGTATGGAAATGGGGGGGGGTGTAGTAGTAGTTTTTTTTTCTTGTGAAGAGGGTTGGTCGAGCCGAATAAATATCTTCTTCCCCTTTTTGTTTTCATATATTTGTTCAGTGACCCGCATAGGGTTCCCGAGGGCTTTACACTCCCCCACATGTATACATGGAGTCTACATAGACTTTAGGTGGAGTGTGGGTTCACCACACATGGGATTCATGTTGATGGCAAGTCTATGTAGCCTCCATGTAGACTCCCAGTAAACTCCATGTATTTACAAGGAGTAGTGGGACTCCCACTAAATACTATATATAGACTCCATGTAAACTCCATGTAGACTCCATGTAGACTCCATGTAGACTCTACATAGACTCTACATAGACTCCATGTAGACTCCATGTAGACTCTACATAGACTCTACATAGACTCCATGTAGACTCCACATAGACTCTAAGCCTCATACTATTAAATATAAAAAAATTGCCATGTCAGAGATTTGAACCCATGACCACTGGATTGCATATCACATAAGTAGCCACACATAACCATTCAGCCATGCAACTTTGCCTAATGTAGAAACTTTGATCTCTAAGTGATATGTTTGTCATGTGTTCATTGAAACGCGTGGCCTTGTGTTACTGTTTGTTTATCAGTTACACATGACATGCTATCACCACCACCACCACCGACCTCGCCACCGCCACTGCTGCCGCCGCCTCGTGTCTCGCGCCTCGACCATGACCACCCCCTTCGCCATCTCTCTCCACAGCCCCCAACCTCGCTCCCTCAGGCTGGCCAATGCGCAGCGACGGACCCCCAGCACCCCCAGACGTGCCCCCAGACGGTATGCGGCCCCCTCCCCCCCTGTTCCCTGACGTGCCACGTCACTAACCACCCCCTCCTACTAGGTATCACCCCCGCGACCTGGGGCGGCGACCTCAGCACCCCCCGCGACCTGGTAAGCCCCCCTTCCCACCCACATGCATGCCACGTCACTGACACCCGCACCGTACCCCCCGATCCCCCCCGCACCTCCTGCCTGCCCCCCCCTCCCTCCCTCCTACACTACCCATCCATGGGGGCCTGTGGCCCTCATGTTGGGTATTTTTTTTCTTTATCTATTTTTTTTTAAGCTCAAATTTTTTTCTTTCAGTTTTCTATAGTAACATCGGATAGCCAACGCGCCGCCCCTCCTCCCCACTCAGCTAGGAGTGTTAGGGGGATAGGGAGGTGCCGGGAGGCCCGAGCAGCGGGGTACCCGCGAGGTGCGCACAGAATGGCCCACCCCGCCCACCACGTCATTAATCACCTCAGGAGCTGAGGGGGACGCGACGCAACACGCTGCCAGCCGTGGGGATGTGACGAGAGGGCCCAGCACCCGAGGGATGCGACAGAAGGCCCCTGGAATGCGGGGGACACCTCTGGGACGCGACGGGAGACCCCTAGAACACGGGGGACACCTCTGGGACGCATCACCAGCCCCGACCACTGAGGGTGACGCGACGAGCGAGCCCGGCACCCCAATGGACCAAGCAATATTGAAGAATTTGTCCCAGACAGTGACAAAGAAAACCCTCAAGAATACGTCCAGGAGTATGATCAGGACTTAGCTGACCATATGGAATTATTTGGGCCGTCACCAGCCGCTTCCCAACACACTACAGCGGGAGCACCGCCAGCCGCGCCCAAGGCGGGAATCCCACCGAAACAAAAGAAGCCCACAATCCTTCTAATTTGTACCAAAGAATATTCTAATGTAAACAAGATCTCCGATCGGGATCACCTTACTGATGAGAATTGGCATGAATGGAGAGAAAGGATGAAACAGGTATTTATTAATTGTGACATCACTGGATATATTAACAGGGCCGTAAAACGCCCAAAAGAATCCAGGGATGCCAAGGGGGCGCGCAACTGGGACAAGAACGACACCTGGGCACAGCAAGTTATAATACATAACGTTACCTCTTTGCAAATGAATCACGTCGGATCAAAAACTACGGCAGAAGCAATGTACTCCGCGCTATCCGTTACTCACCAAAACAAGGCACATCAAACCGTAAATCATATTCAGTGCCTACTGTATGAGACAAAGGCCGACGCTACCGACAATCTTCTAAAGCATACGGACACCCTGAAATCTTACTGCAACCGCATCAATAAATTCCCTAATAAGGAATTTCATATCTCCGACACCCGATTCAAATCTATCATATCGGCATCTCTACCATCGTCTTGGCAAACTTATGTGGAGCCATACAATGGCAACGCAAATGATCCCAATGACTTGGACCCCAAGCGCCACTTATCATCGGACGCGTTTATAGGATTATTACGAGAGGAATATAAACTTCGGCTAAATCGGAACAGGAATAATAACGGAACCGGCAGGAGTGTAAATCTGGTGTGAACCCAGAAAGCTACCGGTCCCAGCAAATCCCTGGAAAACTGTATTACCGAAAAGAAAACCTCCATCAAATCTTATTGCGATCATTGCAAGCATGCGGGGCATTGGACGAGCAAATGCCGAAAATTTGATGGGAACAAATGCCGTAACTGCGGGAAATTTGGACATTATGCAAAGAATTGTTGGGGAAAGAAGAAAGAGAAAGCGAAAGAGAAGAAGCCCGGGGATACTTCAATGATAGTAGAAGAACATATTACTTTCTCAGCAGACGAGGAAGGGCATAATTTTGATGCATGTAATAACAATGCCATAATTGATGAGCGTCTGATCTATTATGATTGGCTGGCCGACTCGGCAACCACTTCACATGTAACACATCAAAAAGAAGCATTTACCTCCTATGAGCCTATGAAAAATATTTCCATAACAGGTGTAGGAGGGAAAGAGGCAAAAATAGAAGGACGAGGAAATGTTGATCTAATTGTGACATGTAATGGAGAAAAATATATTCTTCATCTCAAAGATGTTCTGCACGTTCCAGGAACGCGGAACAATTTAATTTCGCTAGGAAGATGGGACGTCACAGGAGGAAAATACAAAGGGGGACAAGGGGAAATAACCCTCATCAATAAAAATGGTAAAGCCGTTGCACATGGGAATAAAATCAATAATCATCTCTACAAAATGGAAATGATTATCAGAAACCCAAGTGACACTGCCAACAACGCTGAAAATAATATAACTTTCAGTGGAAATGAAAAATCACTCAGTTGGGAAACATGGCATCAACGATTTGGACATATCGGATATACTGGGCTACAATTACTACTCGATGGAAATATGGTAAAAGGATTTAATGTTGATCTGGCCACCCCAAAACCAGAATGCGAGACATGTATAGCTGCAAAACAACACATTAAACCATTCCCAAAATCAGTCAAACGGAATACTGAAACCGGAGAATTGACACATATAGATTTATGGGGAAAATATGCCGTCAAGTCCATCAACGGAAAACACTATTATTTATTATTCGTTGACAATGCCAAGAGGTATGTCACCATCGAATGTCTAAAAGAAAAGATGATGCAGCACAGGGAGTAATAAATTATTTGGCCTATATAAAAACACAAGGCCGAACACCCAAAGGGATTCAAATCGATTGCAGAAAAGAATTTGTCAATGAAAAATTGGAAAACTATTCTAAGGAACGCAGGATACAAATACAATTAACCGCGCCATACTCTGCATTGCAAAATGGCATTGCAGAAAGAATGAATAGGACACTTGTCGAATTATCGCGCGCAATGCTATCTGTGAGCGAGCTCCCAGAATACCTCTGGGAATATGCCGTCATGCACGCGGCCTATCTCCGCAACCGATCGTATATGAACCATCTTCGGAAATTAACTCCTTACGAGGGATGGCACAATGAACAACCGGATGTTTCACACTTACGCAAATTTGGCGCACCAGTATGGATCTTATTACAAGGTCAGAAAAAGGAAAGAAAAATGCTTCCTAAATCAAAGCGCCACGCATATCTTGGATATGACGACGGTGCCGGAGCAGTCAAATATTACAATGCCGAAACACGTAATGTATTAACTTCGCGGAATTTCGAGCTATTGACTGGTACTCCAAAATCTAAACCTTCTGAAGACAATACAATAGGGTGTTTCAAACATGCCCAACTCGATGGCAACTTGAGCCTCAACTTGAGCCTCAACTTGAGCCTCAACTTGGCCTTGAATTGCAAATTGTGACCTCCAAATCAGGTAATTATGTGAAGTTGAGGTCGAAGTTGAGGTCATGGCAAGTTGGGCTTTAGAATCGGCCTCATGAGCCCGATTCCAAAACCTCAACTTCAGCCCCAACATGGAAAAAGTGATTTCGAATTGTGGTCAAGTTGAGGTCTGAGTTGAGGGTCAAGTTTGTCATGTTTGAAACACCCTAATGGAACCCTCGATGCACGAGGGGGAGTCTGATGGAGGCGCGCCACTGAGAATTCCAATTATAGAACCCAAACATAGGCAGATTGAGGCACAGCCACCCCCACAACTGCCAATCACAAATGATGAATCTCTGATCAGAGCTTCATCACCGATTGGAGAAGAACTGGATATACCGGAAATAGAACCTTGTAACCCAGAGAAGCAATCCCGGAAGCGGAAACGAGTTGATAATAATGATTGCATTGATATTGATGAACTGCACAAGACACATACAATGCAGAGAAATGAACCGCAACAAACGCATGGAGTTTGTACCAACTATAAACCCTTGTTACACCTTACAGAAGAGGAAGAAGCGAATAACTTCCTAGATAACAATGAAGCCTATGCAATAATCGCTGGAGACAAAATAAACACACTCAAAGATGCGCGGATCTCCCTTGATTGGCCTGAATGGCAAATAGCCATACAAAATGAATTGAACCTATTAAAGGAGAAGGGGACATGGGAATTGGTCCAGAAACCTCCTGACGCGATACCGATTATGAACAAATGGGTCTTTGTCCGGAAAAGAAATAAACAAGGGGAAATTATAAGATACCGAGCGCGATTAGTTGCAAAAGGATGTGCACAACGACCAGGCTATGATTATATGGATACCTTCTCACCCGTAGTCCGGATGGACAAGCTCCAAGCAGTATTAGTGCTCGCATCAAAGAAGGGTCTAAAAATACAACAGATGGACGTAAAGGGCGCATACCTCAATGGCACATTAAAAGAAGAAATATATATGAAGCAACCTGAAGGACAAGAAGATGGAACAGACCGGGTATGTAGGTTAGTGAAACCGCTTTATGGACTAAAGCAGGCAGGGCGAGAGTGGAATAATGAATTTGATGGTAAACTCAAAATTCACGAATACGGATGCTTATTTGCAGATCCATGTGCGTATATTCGAAGGGTCGATGATGACTTGGGAATAATAACAGTCTGGGTCGACAACACATTACTCTTTGCGTCTTCCAATTCTATGATGAAGCATATGAAAAATACGCTCAGTACGGAATGGGAAGTAACCGACCTCGGGGAGCTGAGCAAAATTGTCGGCATAGAAATTACATGCCAAGACGACGTGATCAAGATATCTCAGGAGAAATACATTGAAAATATTCTCCGCAAGGAGGGAATGCTTGACGCGAATCCAGTTGGAATGCCAATGGATCCCAATATTAAATTATTGGCAAATCCGGATTATAATGAATCCAACAGGAGTAATTCATATGCAAAATTATTAGGATGTCTACAATTCCTATCAAATTCCACATGACCTGATATCAGCTTTGCTGTTAACAAGTTGGCCACCTACACCGCTAACCCGGGTTTACAACACCACAGTGCAATAAAGCGAATACTCAGGTACTTGGCTGGTACGAAAACTCTCGGGATAATTTATAAATCCCAAGATGAGACTGAAAACAATAACCTCTTCCACGGATATGCTGATGCTTCATTTGCTAATATTGAAGATCTTAAATCCACAATTGGCTATATTTTCAAAGCGTCTGGGGGAGCAATAACATGGAAATCTAAGAAACAAACTATTATTGCACTATCCTCTACCAAAGCTGAATATATTGCATTATCAGATGCTGGATGTGAAGCCGTATGGCTAAGAAATTTATATGAAGAACTCGGATTTGCACAACAATTCCCCACAGTGATTAAAGGCGATAATGAAGGGTCAGTAATTTTAACTCAGAACCCTCAATTTCATCAGAGATCAAAACACATCGCTATCTGCTATCACTGGGTCTGGGATCTCGTGGCCAATAAATCAATAGAAATTCAAAACTGTTGTGATCCGGAGCAAACTGCAGACGTATTAACAAGGGCTCTGCCGAAGCCTAAATTTACATGACATAGGGACAAGATGGGAGTTCAGTCAGGTTAACCCAGCAGCTTTCCTCGCGTGAGTTGGATTTTTTTTCCAACGGGTTTTTTCCACCACAGAAGTTTTAATGCAACTGGAGAAACTTATTCCACCCTTGACTTCAGGGGGAGTAATGACAAAATATTTAACCATTTCACCCAGCCATTCTAGGCTTGAGGGGGAGTGTTGGGATACAAGCCTATAATTGCTATATCCAGAGCGGTAATTATGACATTACTAATTACTGTTACTTCAGCATTACTTCAGCATTATATACTATTTATACTATATGTATAGTATATACTGAGACAATTATTCCTGACCTCTGAGACATTCAGAGGAATGCCCCCCTTCGTCCAAAAGCCTCTAGTCAGCTTCCAGCTTTACCTCCCTACAATACACCAACCCGATCTACTCCTACTCTCAAAAGACGGCCACTATATCCCGACTCACAACATCACAGACATCCCCTCAGTACTCCTTTAGTCAAAACGTCTGGATTAGGGCCAAAACCTCGGTCTCCCAACAGCTCGCCCACAACTTGGAAAAGGATCAAAAAGAACAGCCAAAGAAGACCCTAGACAAATCACTGCCAAGAGAATATCAAGAGTACCGACGCATCTTCAAAAAGGAAGCATCAGAATGGTTCCCTGATTCACACCCTTGGGATCATGCCATCGATCTAAAACTGGATTTCCTCCCAAAAGATTGCAAAGTCTACCCCCTATCCCCAAATGAACAGAAGAAGCTTGATGAATTCCTCGATGAAAACCTGGAAAAAGGTCACAATTAATAAATACCCGTTTCATCCTTTCTCTCCATTCATGCCAATTCTCATCAGTAAGGTGATCCCGATCGGAGATCTTTTACGTTAGAATATTCTTTGGTACAAATTAGAAGGATTGTGGGCTTCTTTTGTTTCAGTGGGATTCCCGCCTTGGGCGCGGCTGGCGGCGCTCCCGCTGTAGTGTGTTGGGAAGCGGCTGGTGACGGCCCAAATAATTCCATATGGTCAGCTAAGTCCTGATCATACTCCTGGACGTATTCTTGAGGGTTTTCTTTGTCACTGTCTGGGACAAATTCTTCAATATTGCTTGGGGCTCTTGACATGTTGTAGAAGGTTTTGTAAATAGATTTTTGGGTTGTTTAAAATAAGCCAGGGCCCATAACCTGTAGGGAGGTAAAGCTGGAAGCTGACTAGAGGCTTTTGGACGAAGGGGGGCATTCCTCTGAATGTCTCAGAGGTCAGGAATAATTGTCTCAGTATATACTATACATATAGTATATATAGTATATAATGCTGAAGTAATGCTGAAGTAACAGTAATTAGTAATGTCATAATTACCGCTCTGGATATAGCAATTATAGGCTTGTATCCCAACACAGCTTCATGAGCTACTGCTCATGGGGTGGAGCGGGGGGGAGCGGCGGGGGGTACCAGAGAGGGCCAGGCAACGAGACATGCCAGGACCAAGGGGGACACGCCAGGACCAAGGGGGACACGCCAGGACCTAGGGGGACACGCCAACATCATAGGAGGGAGGGGCGATGCCGGGGGACACAGGGACGCGCCCGACATGACACCCAGCGCGACAGAGCACCCCCACCACCACTGCGAGCGACTGCTCGCAGGGCGGAGGCGGGGTGCAGTAGGCGAGGGCGACGGATGGGCATGGGGAAGGGGGGGGACAGGGAAGGGGGGCAACGAGAGGGCGATGCGCTGTGCCCCACTCCTCCCCCCCTCCCCTTTAATTTTCTTTCTTGTATATTTATTTTATTTGTACTCTATTTTAATTAATATAAATACCACTCTGTCATAGCGAGGGGACGCGCAACCACATGACACCAGGGTGACAGAGCACCCTGTTAAGAACTGATCCTAAGGCGTGGGAAATCGGCGGAGTTCCGATGTACGACGTGGACTTGGCTTCAACCTTTAAGAGGTTGCGCCCTTCTCTACGCTCGGTGTCCAATTTGCAAGGAACTGAAAAGTCCGGAAGTCCGTGCGGAAGTCCGAGGTAAGGAAAAAGGTGCAAAAGCGGAATTCCGATTAGGAAGTCCGAAGTAAGGGACAGGAATGAGGCAGAGGTCCGGAGGTCCGAAGATTAAGATAGAAGTTCGAGGTCTTAAAGTTGACAAATGATAAGTTGATAACAACTAATATTTGAACTGAAGAATACAAAGTATGTAAAGTAGTTTTATACTAAGGCTAGTACTCGGTGTAGCTGCGGCGGAGTTTTGCGGAGTTCCAAGTACAAATTTCGTGATGATATCTATGATGAAGAACAGACTTGAGTAAACTACGGAAGATGTGATGTAAGTAAAACAGGAGAGGTAATTTGAAATGAGGAATTTGAAATACTCGGAGTTCCTACGGAGTTCTGTCGGAGTTCCGAGGCAGAGTTCCGAGGGGTGCTTGCATGGGATATGACACACCCCCCACCACTGCTGCGGGCGACAGCTCGCAGGGCAGAGGGGATGCAATAGCCAAGGGTGACGGAAGGGCACGGGGAAGGGGAGGGAATGGGGGACAGTGGGGGGGGCAACGACACCTTTTGAGTGCCGTTGCTCGATGTGAGCAACAGTAACTTTTTTTTTATTGCTAGCATGTATTTGGAATAGGCAATAAATAGTCGTAATAATATCAATATTGTGTGCCCATTTGGCACAGTGGTTAATTGTGCCCAGTTTGTGTAATCTTGATCAAAGTGCCTTGGGTTCAAACCCTGCCATGTACACCAATATTTTGATCTTACTCTCACAAAAAAATTCACCAAGTCTTTATTTACTCAGACATTACTCGGACCAGCTAGGACAACTCAGACAACATTAGGACTTCTTACAGTTCCAAGATGCTAGGACTTGGCCCAATTCTTCAGTCCACATGATGTCCGAGCTGTCCGTGCGGACTGCTCGGACTTTAGTAGGAATCCGTGCAGACAGCTGGGAGTCCGCGCAAACTAGTTGGGGGAGTGTAAAGTACAGGAGTGTAAAGACCTCGAGATAACTGAGATGCCATTGTTGTTGTATTCACTACAATTAGGTGAACCATGGATGACAGGCAGCATATGATTACCCATAGCTAATCAAACCCATCAGACTCCAGGAAGGGTCCAATGAAATCCATTGCCATGGGGTTGGTAAGGAATGAAGCTTCCCCTTTGGGGGGCAGTATTCCCCTTTCAACCTAATGCAAGTCTCACAAGACTTGCAAAACTTCTGAACCTCAAATTGAAGTTGAGGCCACTAGTACCAACATTGGATATACTTTGATGTTTTCAATGGTCCCAGATGCCCAACCACTGTGTGGGCATGTTTGATGATATGCCCATGTAGTGTTGTACCATTGGAGGTAGACAAGGGAATGCACAAAACCTCCTCATCACCCTTGTTCTTCCTCCAAATGAACCCATCTTGGATCTTAAAACCAGGGTGGTCATTGGGATGTTCTAGGACTTTCTTGAACATGCTGTCCCCAGCATATCCCTTCAGAATGTCATCATTCAGAGGTTCCATCTCTGACATGTGTTCATGGAGATCAGGCCCTCTGGCCTAAGTAGGGTTCGTCATGGGTCACACCATGGGTAAAGTTTCACACACCACACCCACACCTGTTGTAACACCGCAACCACAGTGACAGGTTTTTACCGCAGTCCATTGCAAAATACTGCAGGTGTGACAGCACATGTATATACACTGTGGTTTTGACAATGTATTTGAGGTTCTATGTTCTGTATTTGTATTGCCCCCTTGACTAGCATAACTACACCCCATATACATACTTTTTTTTTTTTTTTTTTTTTAAATTTGAATTTATGTGCAAAAAAGACACCTCCCCTCAGAGCAATGGAAGGATTTTTTTATTTAATAATTATATACAATACTAAAAAGCCCCATTTCCAGCCTGCAAGCAGTCGCCCACGGCAGCGGTTGGGGGTGCTGTGGTGGTGGTGGTCCATCGTCGTTGTCATCCCTTGTGTCCCTGTCTCCCATCTCCCATTTGTCATGCATCATTTCCCATCTTGTTGTCCGTCATCACTGCCGTCCCTCACGTCACTGTCCCCTTTTTGTGGTTCATCATTCCCCATCTGTCCCCCCCCCCCACCATTGTAGTGGTGCCCCATGGGTGGCATTCCTCCCCAGCATCTTGGTACCCCCTCGTTCCAACCACTCCCCTTTGCTGTTGCTCCCCAATTCCACCCTGCGAGCAGTTGCTCATGGCAGTGGATGGGGGTGCTGCTGCTGTGGTGGTAGTGGTGGTTTGTTGTTGTTGGTGTCTCTATCCTCTCATTGTCATCAGAGCCCCTGGCCTCCCTGCCATTGTCCCTAGCCTCCACATCGCTGTCCCTACCCTCCCTGTCGTCGCCCTCATCGTTCTCATCATGTGTGTCATACCACCATTCCAGTGGTCCTTGTCGCTCTCACAGTCCTCATCATTGGATAGCCATCCCCTCTCCTCATTGCTCCCCATTGCCACCCCACAAGCAGTTGCTCACAGCGGTGGTTGGGGGCAGTGCGGTGGGGATGGCCACCACATGTGTTGTCCTCTGTCATTGTTTTCATCTGCTGTCTCTGTCGTTGTAATGTAGAACATAACAACATAATCTAGAAAGAATAATAGTTAGTTGATTGAAACAAAGAAAAGACTTACCACTGTCTGTTGAAACATTGTAATCTAGAAAAGAAAATATTTGGTTAGTTGAAAAGAAACAAAAACTTACCTTTAAGATGGGCGACGGAAGAGGAAAAAGTCCGGAAAATTGATGTTGAGAGTCTGGCAACGACCAGATCCGGCAATTCAAGCAACCCGTCAATACCCGTGACACCACCCAAATGGGCATGGTCTGTCACAGGTCTGGCATTTCAGCAACTGTACCCACACCCATCAAACCTGTGGGCCATATACTGTGGGTTTACCCGTACCTGTGCTACACCGTCGGCCTGAGACAGTGAAATTTGTTATATTTATTTTATATGAATTTCCAGACTTTCCAGACTCATTTTTAAGCCCTTTAGCCATATTCTGGAAACTCCAGCTGGAATGTACCAGAATGGACTGGAATTTCTGGAATTTCTGGAATATGTGGAGGAGTGTAAATTACAGAGCTTGTTGATCACATAGGTAGAGGGATGAGGTTCTATAACTGCTCCTATTGGTAGGTGGTTATTGAAGTTGTTGATGCTTTTGATCCTTATTGCCTGGTAAGGGGTTGATGAGTTGTTCATTGAGAAGAGGTGAGGAGGCTGTTGGAGTACGTTACACTAAGCCACCTATTCCAGTCGGATTCCAGTTATTCCGACCGGAATTTCTGGAATTTCTGGAATCCGGTGGACTTTTTTTTGTATGTAGTTTCCCTTTGTGGAAGTATTCCGGATGGACTAATAATCAATTTTATACCCGGAATCGGTGGAATCTCACCGGACTCATAATCAACCGGATTAACCGGAATCACCCGGACACACAGCATGAGAGAGAACCAGACTAACCGGAATGCACGTGCTTTTCAAATCAAAAGTTTCGTATACAACAAGAGTCGAACACTCGACCTTAGGTATGACCTAAGAATAGAACTCCTAACCACTGAGCCACAGAGTCATTATTACTGACCAGTGTCTAAACTATTTATTATCCAACCAAGGTGCGTGGTAACAAATCACCAACTAATCATAACGCATCACAACTGTGTGACATGTCATCACAAACACTCTCACATGCAACCTCACCATATCCACCAACCACCGACCCATCGCAACCCCATCCGCCAACAACTCCCATCAAGAACAAATGCCCAACACTCGTGCCAGCACACACAAGAAAGGATCGGGCCCATTGCCTGCCAAATCCCCGCCCAAAACGGGTTCGCGAACCCGTAAACATGCCACGTCAGCACTCAAAAAGGACGTCTTGAAGAAAGCAAAGCGAGATGAGGAGAACAAGGAAGAGGAACAGGCTGGGAAGGGGAAAGGTGGTAAAAAGTAAGTAACTGACCTCTTTTACCCATAGATTACCTACTAGCCGCCCATTCCTTTTACAGGACCTCGAAAAAACACTCAAAAGGACAGGGTGCGGCTTTGGCCGCCCCTTTAAGGTATGTTTTGAGTCTTATAACATTTATTCTCACTCCTTTTGCTTTCCTAGAGCTGAACTCACCCTCGAGGCGAGCGGAGTCTCTGTCGCCCCCCCTCAACGTACTCGATTGGCCACGGTGAGTCTCCTGCCGCCTCCTCCTGGTCAGGGGGGTTCTGGTCGACGCCGAGCATGGCAGACCCCCTCCACTGACAGCGAGGACAGCGAAGGGGATAGCAGCGACGAAAACGATGGGGACGACACCCACGGGAGCCAGACCAGCAACAAAGACGACAGCGACAACACCACGAGCAACGGGGAGCCTGTGGCCAACAACGACAACAATGGGGAGGCCAACAATGAGACCAAGGCCGACAATGAGACCAACCGCGAGGCCAACGATGCGAACAACAGCAAGGCCGCCAAAGACACCGATGCCAACGCCAGTAACGGGGAGCCCCAGGATGACAATGACAACATATTGGGATCAGGAAGCTGAGCACAAGATGAGGACGAGGTTTTTGAGGTATTGAGTTTAAGTCAAAGATAAGTGTATGAGGGAGTCTGCCACAGGGAGGAATGTTATTATCATCTCCTACAAGATGTGCAATATTTATACTACACAGTTAGGAGGTATAGTGTAATGCACTCCTTTAATATATAAAGGAGGTATTCTGTAATGACTTCATAGTGACCTCATTTCCCCTATATAATTCTCCAGATAGACTTGTCTATCATTGTATATTATAGGGGGTTCCCTGGATAGCATGTGTTAACTGTGGATTCCCCTATATGTCTCTGCATGTGTTAACCTCTGTTAAACATGTGTTAATATGACTTAGCATATTCTGGCAATATTCCCTAGGCATGTTAACTGCCTTGGCTTGCCTGTATACTCTTGTATACATAATCCCAACACAACACCAATGCCGGCAATGGCAACGCTGGCAATAACAAGGAGGCCCAGGACGACTACGCAAACACCAAAAACGACACCAGCCACGACAGGGAGGGCCAGGGTGACGACAACGCCAATGACCGGGCCGACACTACCAACACCAGCAGCAGCAAGGCCACAGACGCCAACGCCAACGCCAACGCCAATGACGGGGAGGTTGGCACCACCAACACCAGCGGCAAGAAGGCCACGGATGGCAAGGCCAATGATGGGGGTACCACAACCACTAGCAAGCCCCTGTTTTTTTATTACCTTTACTGATTATATCCTGACCACACCTCGTCTATGTAGCCCATAGGTCCCAAGGTATATTTATTTGTTGTAGTTGTAATTTAATATCTAGAATTTGTATTAGATGTTTTGCTTGGTGACTCCCCAATGGGTGACACAGGTAATGAAAAATAATATATCATGTTAATTTTAATATATCATCCTAGTTGTTCCTCATGCAACATGCTCGGTCCAACCCAAAGGCTTTCAAGATCCAGGTAGGAGGTCTTCACCTCTGCTATTGCTTCTTAAGCATTGTATGACACCATAGACATTCATATGACTAGTCCACCATCCAGTCCACCCCCTGCTCCCCATGGATCATCCCGTGCCACTGGTGGACATATGCATGGATGTGCCACTGGCAATGTCTTTAATTTTGCTGATGCAGATGATGACGATCTTGAGACTCAAGTTTTAAGGATGGGAAAAGTACATATTTATAACTCACCAGTTGATCCTGCCGAAGCCAAGCCGTTCCGTATTCTCAAAGTCGATGTCCAGTTTTCTATGGCACCCGTCCTCAAATCTATTGCTGCAAAGTGGTCAGTATGGAGCCTGCATACCTATTAATATTAATAATAATCCCATGATAGAATCCAATCCTCAAATCTCTGTTTATGAACAAGGGGAGTGGACTGACAAAGGCCGATACAACACTGCAGTATCGTTTGATGAGGACATTGAATGGACTAAGAAAAAGAAAGAGTATATTCTTCCAGTCTGTTATGTGAGAGACTTTTACAGTCTTCACCAAGAATACTTGATTTTTATCTCACATCAGGAACACCAATCTGCTTTCCCTTCTGGGTTATCTGTCTCGACCCCACTTGGTTCTACTGGCACCACTCCACCTGATACTTGCATGTCTACACCTCTTTCTATCCCTGCTCATACCAGCTCTCCATTCAAAGACAAGATCATTGCCTCTCTCAGTATTCCAGTTGAGTTGACCAATCACAAGGACGTAAATTTGGGTTATGCATGGCAGAAGTACAAGGCATGCTTGGCAGCTGTCAAGATGTGCAATACATTATGGGAGAGTGGAAAGTTGAGAGATGTTTTTGATCGGAAGCCAACACAGTCGGATATCATCAGTGTTTTCAAGGGTAAATCACAGTGGCACTTGACGTATAGCAAGGCGTTTCCGAAGCTTTCCAGTTATCCTACAATGGTGTCTTGGCTTGAGGACAGTGATGACAAGCTATCGGATATCGAGTTGTGGGGAATATTGAAACCTGCATATGCATTTTCAGATCTTTTGGAATGGCTGGCAAATGACGGAGAGGGTTTGACAAAGGGGGGGACAGAGGCAGGATCTGACATAGGGAAGGGAAAAAACAAGGAAAAGAAGAATGAAAGGAGAAAGAGAAAGAGAAAGAGAAAGAGAAAGAGAAAGAGAAAGAGAAAGAGAAAGAGAAAGAGAAAGAGAAAGAAGTAACTGGAGGAAAAAAGAAGAAATCTAAGGCTATGTAAGTAGGATACAATGGACCAATTGAATCATGTGTTATAGTTCTAAGTTCATCTTTTCAGTGTCCCCAATGGTGGAAAAGCAATCCTCTGGCTATTTTCAAGTCTTTGCTGTCTACCTTTGCCATTGTGGATTCTGCTGGGTCTTAGTTTTCTGCCCACCACTGCTGCATTGTCAGATTTCAGCCCATTTCCAGAATTGACTTTCCTCTCGTTCAGTCAATTCATCCAGAAAAACTTTCCAGCTGACATCTCACTTTCAACAGTTTTATTACTGTTGTTTACAATGACTGAAAATCCTGATCTTCTTAGCTTACATGCAAGACAACAGTATTGACTTGCAAAAGGAGAAAATGTATCTGCAGTCAACAGTTGGATCAAAAGCTTGTCACGGGCAGTACATGCAAAAGTGGACAACAGTGCATCCTTGTTGCATGAATCTGACCAGTATGAAGGCATTTCTGAAAACCACATCATCAGCAACATAACTTGATAAATTGGCACAGCACTTGGGCCTTATCAAATACAACAAAAAGGGCCATCTAAAGACTGCTCTCAAGCCAATATCATATACAGCAATTGAAGCTGTGCATATCATCTGTCCAGAATCATATCAATGTGTCACAAGTGGATGTGGATTTCGGTCTCTGGTTCAGACAACCAAACAGAGAGACATTCCCCTAGTTACACTTGTGAAAAACAATACCATTCACAAGAATGTTCCAGTTCTTACTGGACGATGCCCCAATTGCACAACAGTGCTGATCATGAGCGCACACCAGAAATCGATGAAGAGAACCAGTTCACCAACTTGTATTTGAATTCTGCCAAATACCTTAAAGTTGGTCAAAGTGTATGGGTTGATCGGGTTTTCTCAAATGCTGTTGTGAATGCCATGTACAGCTTTCATGCATCAGCCTCAGCATACATGGAATTCTGGAATAATTCTTTTGGAAAAACACAAGAACATGTGTTCCATTGGTTGTCACGCTGTCAAATCTGGCAGGCCTTTGTTCAGGAGTCCATCCGCACCATAGCTGCTTCTGCTGATATGGAGCTATCAGCTCGGGACAATCTTGCAATTGGTGAAATCAGAAAAGAAGCTTTCTTGGTTCTTGGTGAAAAAGGAGTTATCAGAGCTGCAGGTCGACATGCTTGTTCAGAATGCACTCATGAATACATTGCAACACCTTCTGATACTACTCCAACTGCTCTTTCTGCTGCTGTAGTTGGAGTTGATGAGGTTGAACAACCCTCTCCACAAGATGCCAATTCCAGTTCTTCATCATCTTCTGATTTATCATCTGGTTCAACATCTGCATCCACCTCTGAAGATGGCATGGATGTTGACACAGCACCAGTAAAGATGTGGTTGTTGATGGAACATGCTTTGGGCCAAAGCACTGTGCTTATGAGAATTGTGCAGATGATCTCATAAACTATCGTGGTGCTGTCTTTTGTGCAATACATGAACAAACCCATGGTGCAAAATGCCGTGTTTGCAACTGTGACAATGAAAAAATCAGAGCAACTCAAGCATGTCAACAGCATCAGCAGCAATGGAAGAAATATGTTACTCAACACAAAAGACAATCTGCACCTGGTTTCCGAAGAATTACACAAAGGCCAGCTGAAAACCTGCCTTGGATTTCAACAAATGAGCAAACGGAACAACCACATGATGAACCAATGGAGGAAACAGAGCGTAAAAACTATTTCAGCGCTCCTAGGTTTTACTGTGTTGAAACAATATGTGCACCATGTGGTGTTGTGATTGCCTGGGCAAAATTTCCCAAGGCTGAATCACCCACCAATATCTTGGCATTTTTGGAGAAGGTTTTCCATACTGAAGAGTCCTGACCAGATTACATTTGCATTGATAAAGCATGCCAGGTACTTCGAACTGCTCTCAGGAATGGATCATGGGAAAGGGCATGGGAACAGACAACACGATTTATTGTTGATGCCTATCATTACATCAACCATCGAGATGATGATGAACTTTGCAAGAAATGGTGCAATCCTGCATCAGCAGATGGCTCTGCATCTAATCTAGTTGTTGAAGCCAAAGATAAACAAGGCAAACCTTGTTTCAGATGTGCATTCAACACACAGGCAAGCTTTGATACTTATTTCATGCACCAATGATACTTGACTGACCTATAACAAACAGGCTTGTGAACAGTTAAATGCATGGATGGGAGGATATGAATCAATGTTGAAGAAAATGACACCTGGTAACTTCAACTGGTTCTTGCACAGCATGCTATTTTATCATACTAGACATGTTATTGCAAAACAAGAGGAAAAGGCAAGTAGGGCAGAGAATAGTGATAGTGATAATGATAGTGATGATGAGTAAGTGGTACTGATTAAGTAATACTGATTGTAACAATAGTATAATGTCTGTCTATGTTCAATGTTATTTATATGAATACATTTCTGAAACCCCAGTCTGTTACACAGAATTCCACCGGAATCCACCGGAATCCACTGGAATCCATCGGATTCCGATCAGAATAACCGGAATTATGACCCCATGTTATGACCCCATGGATTCCAGTGGATTCCAGTTGGACTGACCGGAATCCGACCGGAATTTCCGGAATCTGTGGAGTCCGACTGGAATAGGTGGGGGAGTGTAAATTACAGAGTTTTTGGGCGGTGTAGAAGTATGTCAAATTTTTGTGATTGGATAAGATTGTTACCAGGTGTGTGCTCCCTTGGAAGTAGTGGCGCCAAGTCTCTAGGGTGCATATAATGCCCAGGAGTTCTCGATTGTAAATTTTGTAATTCTGTTGGGTTGCATCAAGTGAATGCAAAATATATCCGCACAGGTTCCATTGTCCATCAGTGCCTTGTTGTTGAAGCATGGCTCTGGTAGTGAATTTTGAAGCATCTGATTTGATTGTGAAGGGTCTTGCCGGATCGGGCATTAATAGGATTGGTGCCTGTGCAAATTGGGCTTTTAGTGCATCAAATGATGTTTGACATGCTTCTGTCCATTCAAATTTAATATCTTTTTGGGTTACATCATTTAGTGGTCTCACTAATTCAGCAAACCTCCCAGTGAATCTTTGATAGAAATTTCTGAATCCTAAAAGGGATTGTACTCCTTTGACGTTTGTTGGTTCTGGCCAATCTTTGATTCCTGCTAGTTTTGTGGGGTCCATCAGGATTTGATCCAGTTTGATACTTAGTCTGAGGAATTCAACTTCTTGGACATTGAACTTGCACTTTTCTGGTTTGAGGTACAAGTTGTTGTCTTGGAGTCATTGGAGGATCAATCTTGTCCATCATTGATGTTCTTCGAGGTCACGTGAAAAGATCAGGATGTTGTCCATGTAAATTATGACTCATCCTTCATCGATCATGTCTTTGAAAATATTGTTCATCATGTTTTGGAACGTAGCAGGGGAATTGCATAATCTGAAGAACATCACTGTTGGTTCAAACAGCCCTTTGTTTGTTTGAAGGCCACTTTCCATTGATCTCCCTCTTTGATTTGGACATTGTGGTATCCCCATCAAATGTCGAGTTTCGTAAACCAGCATGCCCTTTTAATTTGTTGAGAAGGTTGCCGACTAATGGAAGTGGATAAGTGCTCTTAATTGTTCCATGATTTAGGTACCAATAGTCTTGGCAGGGTTGGAGGGCTTCCTGTAATTTGCACTTCTCCACATATTCCAGAAATTCCAGTCGAGTTTGGAAATTCCAGACTCACTTTTGAGGAGTCACCCTCGCCCTTGCACCCCCCTCTACCCTGTGAGCAGTCACTCACAGCAGTGGTGGGGGGTGCTCTGTCGTCCTGGGTGTCATGTGGTTGCGCATCTGGCACATCCCCCCGCTCTGACAGAGTGGTATCTACATTAATTAGAGTATAAATAATATATATATATATACAAAATAAAATTAAAGGGAGGGGGGGGAGGGGGGCATGGCATGTTGCCATTGTTGCCCCCTTCCCTGTGCCTGGTGGTGGGGGTGCTCTGTCGCACTGGGTGTCATGTCTGGTGCCTCCCCCTGTCCCCTCACGCATCCCCCACCCTCCTGGCGCATCCCACACATCCCCCACCCTCCCAGTGCATCCCCCCATCCTCCTAGGGCATCCCCCTGTCCCCCAGCCAGTCCTGTCCCTCCTATGGCATCCCCCCATCCCCCCACACATCCCACCTCCCTCCTGTCATGTCCCATGCATCCCCCACCCTCCCAGCACATCTGCCTTGGTCCTGGCACATCCCCCTCCCTCCCAGCATGTCCCCCTCCCTCCCAGCATATCCCCCTCCCTCCCAGCATGTCCCCCTGCCCCCTGGTGCATCCTCCCCCTCCTAGTCATGCTGGGTGTCAACCCCCCTCCCACCTAGCACGTCCCCTCCCTCCTAGTCACGGTGGGTGTTGTGTCTGGCCCGTACCCCATCCCTCCTATGGTTATTGGGATCAGGAAGTTGAGCACAAGATGAGGACGAGGTTTTTGAGGTATTGAGTTTAAGTCAAAGGTAAGTGTATGAGGGAGTCTGCCACAGGGAGGAATGTTATTATCATCTCCTACAAGATGTGCAATATTTATACTACACAGTTAGGAGGTATAGTGTAATGCACTCCTTTAATATATAAAGGAGGTATTCTGTAATAGACCCCTGTACCAGTTAATAATGGAATAACTATGTCATATCCCCTATAACAGTTTCAATAATAGTGACATATGATATCATGGCTTGGTAAGTCCTAGACTTCCTGCAGGGTGTGTCATAGACACTCTATCCATAGCTAGCTTTGTCTTGGATAGGCTATCATAGACATGCTGCAGTATGAGTAATCCTGTAGCATGTGTTAACTGTGGGTTCCCCTATATGTCTCTGCATGTGTTAACTGTCCATTCCCTAGGGTTATGGTTAATGTGCATTAGCCCTAACCCTAGTGTTGTCCTAGCTTAACACATGTGTTAATATGACTTAGCATATTCTGGCAATATTCCCTAGGCATGTTAACTGCCTTGGCTTGCCTGTATACTCTTGTATACATAATCCCAACAATGGTGTCCCCCCATCCCTCCTATGGTGTCCCTCCATCCCCCCTCCCTCCTGGCATGTCCTCCTTGGTCCTGGTACCTCCCTGGTAGGCGGTGATGTGGCTGCGCCACTGCAGCAGGTGCTGGATTGGTGGGTGGTGGTGATGTGGCGGCGGCAGGTGCTGGGATGGTGGGCATGATGTGGCGGTGGCGATGGGTGCTCGGTCAGTGGGCAGTGATGTGGTGGCAGCGGTGGGTGCTCAGTCGGAAGGAGGCAGCGCTGGCATGACATGGCAGGTCCCTATGAAGCCCCCAACCTTCCAGCTAAGTGGGGAGGAGGGGCAGCGCGTGGTTGCATACACAAAACTGAAAGAGAAAGAATATATATTTGATTAGCTTTAAATCAGGATGAAATAGCACTTGAATTAAAATACTTACCATGTGAGCTGGCAGTCATGATGCATCATGGTGGTGATTGTGGCCATGTCACATGCATCTGGTGAGTTTGGTTAGTTCAGTTTTTCCTGGTTCAGGTAAATTCTGGAAATTCTGGTTCAATTATTTGAACCAGAATTATCCTCTACAGTGAGAAATACACTAAAAGAAAAGTACACCTGGAATCCAGAAATTGTGGCCAGAATATGTGGGGGAGTGTAATGTACTCAGGGCTTCAGAGTCCTTTTTTGTGACAAAGAAAAAGGGCGATGCCATGGGTGATTTCAATGGTCTGATATATCCTTTATTTAGATTCTCTTTGAGGAAGTCATCCATTTTTGATTGTTCAGCTGGGGTTAAAGGGTAAACTTTACAATCCTTCAGTAGGAAATCATCCTTCAGGTCGATGGCATGATCCCAAGGTTTTGATTCTGGGAATCGTTCTGGTGCTGCCTTTTCAAATACCTTTTGATAGTCTTGGTATTGTTTTGGCAGCATGTCATTAAGGGTCTTTGCTTTTTCCGGGTTGTCTGTTTGATCATTGTGGGCAAGGTTCTGAGAGATGGAGGTTTTTCCTGTGTTTTTGGAGTAAGAGTATTTTGGTGAATCAATCATATTCTTGGGTGAGAGATGGCTCTGGTCTTGTATTGTTGAATATTCCAACAACTGGTTCTCCTTTAATGTATGCTATTACCAAATCTTCATCATCAGGTTTTGGATTGTCATCTTTAATTAGTTGGATGGAGGGATATTCCTTCTCTTGACTAGTTGTTTCTTCTTTAGGGATGGTATTGTTTCCCATAGCAGGGTTTTCTTCTTTTGGGGAGGATTCTCTGATCTGGTCTCTGGTGTTTCACTTGAATGCTGTGTTCTTTGTCATTTCCCTAGATTTCGCAATGATTCTCTAGATCCAGACAAATTGTTCTTCTTTGTCAGGAAATGTGAGGGTACCTCTTCTCCAATTGATGTCAGGATTTTCTTTTCTGAACCAGGGTAATCCTAGGATCACCAACTCTTTTCCTAAGCTGGTTACCAGATATTGTTCATCCGTTTGTTTATCTCCAATGGTGAGTTGGGCCGTGGTTGAATGGGTTGTGCCATTCTTGTTCAGGGTGCTATCGGCGTTCCAAGTTTTGATTGGTCAGGTCAGGGGTGTCATTCTAAGTCTGCAACTGTTTGCAAAGTCTTGATCAGTGAATGTTTCTGCTGCTCCCAAGTCAAGGAGTGCTTCTGTTTCAATGATTTTGGTTTCTGTTTAATAGGGATTCCCATAGACTTTTGTCTCATATCAGCTACTAATACAGAGGAAACCATTAACTCAGCAGGGTCTGACATTGTTCCAGTCTGCCTCTTTAAAAACCCTCCTTTTCAAGGATTGTGAGGGCTTTCTCTCATTCTTCTCCATCTAGTTCTCCCATCATGGTGCAGAGGTTGTTGTATAGTCTTTGTCCTGTCTTCTTCTGCCAAGGTTTGGGGGAGTGAGATGTCATAATTGTCCCATCTTTCTTTTGATCTCCAGAGAAATGTCTGGGCTTGTGACAAATGAAGCATAACCCCTTTTGCATGTGCTCCATGCATTCAGTGGCAGATAGTCAATTGATGTCAGTAGCTTCTTTTTGATCAAAGGGGTGGATTGGGGTTTGTAAATAGTGCATGTCTTTCCTGCGATGGTGCGTGCTCATTTCCACTGTCCATCATATTTCACAGCTGCTTCTATCATTTTTTGATAGTGGTGGGGAATGTCTCCATGTTGTAGATTTTCTCTGTCAATTTGGGGTGCAATCCATCAATGACATACTTGATGAGGGGAATGTCTTCTTTGATTTTAGCCCTTCCCTTCAAGATTCTGAACTGAGCAATGTAATCTTCAATGTCTCCAGTTTATTTGAGCATCTTCATCTTATGTCATGCATTCCTAAGCTTGTTTCTGCTGCTTTTGCCTCTGCCCATCCTTCATTTGCCCACAGATAGAGAGAGACTTTGGAGAGGAATGTGCTTGCTTTGGTTCTTTCACCGTGGAAATCGGTGGGTGCACGGATCTTGATTTCTTTTGATGTCATGTCATAATTGTTGGTGTTGTTGCCGTATTCTGTGAGGAATTGATTGGTGGGTTTGGGTTCAGTTTTTTTTGTCTGAATCAGACTGTTCAAATTTTTCGTCGGCAAGGTATTGGGATGGTTCAGTGTCTGTTCTCTGGCTGTACCAGTGTTCTGTTGGTTCTGAATAACGTGCTAATCGCCCTTTGTGTCTGTACCAAAGGGTATCTGGTTTGGGGGTGGTGCCTGGTGGTGGTCGGTCAGGGGATTGTCGGATTGATCATCTAGAGAGGGAGTCTGCTCTTGAGAAAGAGGATGTTGTGGATCAGCTTGACCTTTTGTTAAGGTGAAGGCCTCAACTACTGAGTACAAGTTATCAAGTTCAAGTTCAATAATGATGAGGCTTTCATTGTTAGATTAAATAACTAAGACAGAGGCTTTCTGTCTAAGTCGAGTTTGCGCATTCAATTGAGCAGTTAAAGGCCTATGAATTGCCTAGGTCAAGCTGAGGAGCCTTGACTGTTATCTACTACAGTTTATATAGCTATGACTATTACTACATGGCAGTACATGTAGACACATATCTAATGGTAATACCGAGTCAGAGCATACGAGGCTGTACTAAAGATGTAGAGATAAGAGGTATCTGGGTAAGCTATCTACTTGGTGTTTCTGAGAAAGGATAGATGGGCACTGCCTGGTTGAGTCAGAGATAAAGGAACAAGTCAGGTAACACTGCTGTGACAAAGAAGGAAATAAATGTAATAGGAAATTGTAACATTGAATCTCAAGTCCTCAGTCCAAGTGGAGTCCAAGTCAGTCCAAGTCAGTCCAAGTGGAGTCCAAGTGGAGTCCAAGCCAGTCCAAGCCTACCAATCCACTTGGACTACTCAGACTCCACTTGGACTGACTTGGACTGACTTGGACTCTGAGTAGTCTGATTGGAGTCCAATAGGACAGGTGGGGGAGTGTAAAGTCTTGTCTTCTTTTGATTTATTTGACAGATGCCATTGTTGTCTTGGTTTTTATTTTTTTCCCCCTACCTCTTCACACCACCACCACCACCACCACCACCACCTCCCTGCCTGGGAGGCCCAACAACATTGAGGTGTTCATTGGCAACTAGGTAAGTGTTGTCAATGATATATTATTATTAAAATGATTAACTTTTTCACTTGTTTTTAGTATTGTTAACAACATTGTTGCCCCCCACACCAGCCTCACAAGCCACTGCTTGTGGGGTGGATTGTGGGGTCTCCCTCTTGCAATGCCACTGCCCTGGCACCCCAATGGCACCTCCCCCTCCTCTCATGACCCTGCTGGCAACACCTCCAATGCCCTAACACCCTCTCTCTCTTGGCAATGTCATTGCTGCCTCCCTCCCTGGTTTGTTTTCTTTTAGATATGTCTATATGTATATAGTTCTTTGTTTTCATTTTCATTTACTGATGGTGCCCCTCACATGTGAGCATATGGAGGATTGTACTTACATAGATCATTATTTAAAGTATATATATCTGTAAATGACTGGTCTAAAACTGATTACAACCAGTTGTGACCAGTCTGTAAACCAATGTATAACTGACCGTAACTGGTCCTGCAGGGTCCAGTTACAGTCCCCTTGTAAAATAGAAATTTCATAACCAGTTACAGTCCTGGTTACTGCCAGAAAAAGGCAAAAAACTGGACTGGACTGGACCTTGAAACACTAGTCCATTGTCTCATTGCATCTGTCCAATGTGATATCATCACTTGTTATGTCCAATCCAAGGACAACCCTGCTGATGGTCCATCAAGAGGCATTTGCCCTCCCCTTGGAGGGCTTTACACTCCCCCACATGTATACATGGAGTCTACATAGACTACATAGACTTTTGGTGGAGTGTGGGTTCACCAAACATGGGATTCATGTTGATGGCAAGTCTATGTAGCCTCCATGTAGACTCCCAGTAAACTCCATGTATTTACAAGGAGTAGTGGGTCTCCCACTAAATACTATACATAGACTCCATGTGGACTCCATGTAGACTCTATGTAGACTGGACTCCATGTAGACTCTACGTAGACTCCACATAGACTCTATGTATACAAGCCTCATACTATTAAATATAAAAAAATTGCCATGTTAGAGATTTGAACCCACAACCACTGGATTACATATTAGATAAGTAGCAACACATAACCGTTCAGCTATGCAACTTTGTATATTATGGAAACTTTGATCTCTAAGTGATATGTTCATCACGTGTTCATTGAAATGTGTGGCCTTGTGTGACTGTTTGTTTATCAGTTACACATGACATGCTACCACCACCACCACCACCGACCTTGCCACCGCCACTGCTGCTGCCACCTTGCGCCTCGACCACCACCACCCCCTTCGCCATCTCTGTCCACAGCCCCCAACCTCACTCCCTCAGGCTGGCCAATGCGTGGCGACAACCCCCAGTGCCCCCAGACGGTATGTGGCCCCCTCCCCCCCTGTTCCCTGACATACCACGTCACTGACCACCCCCTCCCACTAGGTATCACCCCCGCAACCTGGGGCAGTGACCTCAGCACCCCCCGTGACCTGGTAAGCCCCCCCTCCCACGCTGTCCCCCCCGATCCCCACACCTTTCTTTATCTATTTTTTTTTAAGCTCAAATTTATTTTTTCATATATGTAACATTGGATGACCAATGCGCTGCCCCTCCTCCTCACTCAGCTAGGAGTGTGAGGGGCATGGAGGGGGATAGGGAGGTGCTGGGAGGCCCAAGCAGTGGGGTACCCGCGAGGTGTGCACAGAATGGCTCACCCTGCCTGCCACATCACTAACCACCTTAGGAGCTGAGGGGGACGCAATGCAACATGCCGCCAGCAGCAGGGATGTGACGAGAGGGCCCAGCACCCGAGAGATGTGACAGGAGCCACAGGGGATGTGACAGAAGGCCCCTAGAACACAGGGGACACCTCTGGGACGTGATGGGAGACCCCTAGAACATGGGAGACACCTCTGGGACACATCACCAGCCCCGGCCACTGAGGGTGACACAATGAGTGAGCCTGGCACGCCAATGGACACCACCCAGCCCAGCCTCACAAGCCACTGCTCGTGGGGTGGAGCATGGGTGGAGCAACGATGCTGCCGAGCAGGCCACAGCCCCCCACGCCAGCACCCCCAATCACTACCACGAGCCATTGCTCATGGGGTGGAATGGGGTGCTATGAGAGTGGCAAGTTGCTGTGCTGTGCTGCCCCCCCCCCCTCCCCCATCTCGCTCCAAGCAACATCGGGGGGGGGGGGGGTTAGTTTATTTCATATTATATAGTCTTCTATTATATTAGTAAATACATGCCCCCCTCACCTCTAGCACGTTGGGGTGTTTTTACATCTCCGCTAGTATTGATGTTTCCATAAATAGTAATAAATACATTTAGTATTTGAAGTAATGACTTACCTCTAGGAATAATGGCTAGGAATGGCCAAAGTCTATGTAGACTCTATGTAGACTCTATGTAGACTATATGTAGACTCTCTATAAACACTGAATAACATCTGTAATGGGCTTTACATTGACTAATAAGCAAACTCCCTGTAAACTCCATGTAGACTATATGTAGACTATATGTAGACTCTCTATAAACACCCTATAACATCTGTAATGGGTTTTACATTGACTAATAAGCAAACTCCCTGTAAACTCCATGTAAACTCCATGTAAACTCCATGTAGACTCCCTATAGTAGCTTTATTTCTTTGGAATTGCTATGTACACTATACATGGAGTCTACATAGACTTTAGTGGGAGTCTATGTATAGTCTATGTATAGTACATGGAGTCCAGTGGGAGTCTACATAGACTTGTGGGGGAGTGTAAAGTACACTCCCCTCAAATAACTCCTGCCTCTTGTCCCAATCCCCCAACACCTCAAGCCTCTCATCATCAACTTTGATGATCCCCCCTCTGAATCTGAACATGTTGCTAGCAAATGCCATGCTAAACCCCCACCTTTTCTCAAGCCTGTCAGAAACACAAAATGCCCCCTCTTGCCATCTGAATTCCTTTCTCCCAAACTCCTCATACAACATTTGAAACACCTCTAGTTCTGTCCCTCCTGCCCTACTCCTTCCAGCCAGCAAGCCATGCATTCCTCTCCCCCAGCCAGTGCTCACATCCTCCCCCTGTGTCCCCCATGCAGTGCATGGGATCAGCTGCACTTGTGTAAACAGGCCTTCTCATGCATGGCATGTAATTCCAGCAGAGCACATCATGGAGGTCATGGCCCAAAAGGGCACTTGGGAGACATGTGGGTCAGGTCTGCTAGTATTCCATGCATTCCATGATGATAAGACCATCCCTGAGGAACAGCGCACCCCCAGCAGCCAGGTGCTCCTCTCCTCTTTCATCCCAGAGCCCACTGGATTGTACTCAGGCAAGTCAATTAGAAATTATCTACACAGCATCAGAGCCTGGCACATCTTGCATGGTGTTGAGTGGCCTCTCAGGGATCCAGAGATAGACCTACTTCTTACTGCTGCCCTAAAGCTTTCACACCATTCATCCAAAAGAAAGAAGTGTTGCCCAATCACTCCAAAATACATGAGCAAGATAAGATCCCAATTGGACCTGCAGGACCCTCTTGATGCAGCGGTTTTGCCTGCCTCATGATGTGCTTCTGCAAAGCGATGAGGGTTGGAGGGTTCATTATTTGATGAATAGACAATTTCCAACCTAAATGGCATATCACAATCATCAACCTGAAGAAAGGGGAGGATCAGAATGGGCTGCAGGTCACTACCCTACACCTGCCACAAACTAAGGTGTCCCCACAAGGTGAAGATGCATCCTGGGCTCTCAGTCCAACAACAAGTACAATACACTAAGCCACCTATTCTAGTTGGATTCTAGTTATTCCAGCCAGACTTTCTGGAATTTCTGGAATCCAGTGGAATTTTAGTTTGGTGTAGTTTTCCCTATGTAGAACAATTCCAGTCAGAATAATCATTAATTTTGCACCTGGAATCCCCGGAATTGGATCAGACACCAGATCGGATATGTTTTGGCAGGATAACTAGAATATGAGTGGAATAACCAGATTTGGCATATGTCACAACATGTTATGACATATCAGCTCATCAGTCACCACCACCACCACCACCCATGATGCTGCCTCCTCCCTCCCTCCCGATGCCCCCCCCCCCATCCTCCCCCTTTCCCCCCCTTGACTCCATGTGGCCCCCATAGTAAGTTTTTTCATTCCCTATCAATTTTTTTAAGCTAGCAAATTTTAGTTTTTAGTTTTTCTATTGTAACAATGGATGCATAGTGTGGGCCCTGATCCTCCCCACTCAGCTGGTATGTGAAGGGCAGGGAGAGGGATAAGGGGTGCTGGGAGTCCCAAGCAGTGGGGTACCTGTGAGGTATGCACAGAGCAGACCCCAGCTGCCACATCACTAAAAGCCCCCTGGCTCCTCTCTCCCAGTCACCACCATCCAGCCCATCGCCTCTTGACTTGTTACCACGACGTGCACAGCCACATCTCTACCAGCCCTCATCGTCCTATCCGTCCTGTGGCTCTCTGTGCGTCTCCGATCACCCAGATCTGGCTCTCTACCGTCTGCCATTAGTGCATGACGACCCCTTCCCAACCATCTCGGGGATCGGGCGGCTCGATGGGGGGGGGCAACCCCTCTCGTCCTAGTCGTCCCTCCCAGCGCTCTCGCTCCTCTCCGCCGCGGAAGAGGAGACCGCCTATTTAGGGGACGTCTCCAACCGACTGTCCACCCTGGCCAACTGGCAAGGGAACACCCCGGCGGCGGTAGACGAGGTGGTGCAGGCCATCTCCGACGCTTTTGCAGCGGCTTGGTCCGCGCACGCCAAATCTAAAACCATCTGCAGCCGCTCCAAGGAGTGGTGGACAGATGAGTGCTATACGGCCCTCGATGAGTACCGGACATCCCGGGACCCCGAGGACTGGAAAATGTTCAAACAGGTGAAAGCTGCCAAGCGGGAGTTCTTTGATGAGCGCATCAAAGAAGTCTCAATTACTAATCAGCGCCCATGGGACTTAATGCCCTGGGTCAAGCAATGGAACCTCCCGTCGCACGAGGCCATCTCCTATGGGGGTGAGCCTTGTAACACGTTGGAGTCGTTATGGAGAGCACTGGACGGTACCTACAACGCGGCTAACGACCGATTGGTAGACCTCTCAGTGCTGGACGAATTTGACGCCCTTCCCCAACGGGGATGGGTCCCTTTTTCCCTCCTGGAACTCCAGGAGTCCCTCAAAGCGTGCTCTTCACGCTCTGCCCCAGGTCCCGACCATGTTACATGGTCGTACCTGAAACGGTGGGCCGGCAACATCGAGGTTGCCGACCTATTCTTACGCATAGCGGAAGTGTGCGTCACACTTGGCCACTGGCCTACACATTTTAAGGAATCCACTTCGGTAATCATACCGAAGCCGGGTAAACCTAATTATTCCACACCCAAGTCGTTCAGGCCCATCGTGCTACTGAATACTTTGGGCAAACTTGTTGAGAAGATGCTCTCTCGACGGCTCCAGTTCGATGGAGTCGCACACGGCGTCTTTCATCCCAACCAGTTTGGGGGCATCGCCCAGAGGTCCACTGAGGACGCTGGGGTTTACCTCACCCACCTCGTACGCGCAGGCTGGGCGAAGGGCCTACAGACGAGCGTTGTCGCGTTTGACATCGCTCAGTTCTTCCCGTCACTGAACCATGAGGTTCTGTTGGCGATCATCGAGCGATCGGGTTTCCCGCCATGCGTGGTGAAATTCTTCCGCTCTTATCTGGTGGGCCGGTTTATGGTCTACAAATGGAACTCTGACTCCTCGGGGAAGTTCTCTGCGGATGTCGGTGTGGGACAAGGGTCAGCCCTCTCCCCCATCTGTTCGGCGCTCTACTTAGCGCCGGTTATGAAGCTGTTCTTCGAGAGCCTGCACAGTCTCTCAACGGACTTGATATCTTACGTGGACGATGGCACACTCATGGCCCAGTCTAAACGCTTGGAGGACAACCTCCCCAAGCTCGTCGGGGCGTACAACGAAGTATTCCGCCTATTCACGGCCCTCGGCCTGGTATTAGAACATGCCAAATCGGAGGTGTTCCACTTCTCTCGAGCCCACTCGGCAGCCAACCTGCCCATCGACTTGGGTGTCGCTCCCTTCACCGGAGCCACCCCCCTACGCCCCAAGCCCATCTGGCGGTACTTGGGGTTCTTTTTCGACCGGAAACTCTCCTTTAAGGAGCACGTCCGTTTCTACACCACCAAGGCGTTCACAACGGTGAGCGCCATGAGGATGCTTGGCAATTCGACTAGGGGCTTGTCCCCAGCGAATAAATGCCTACTGTACCGGTCGTGCGTTGTCCCAGTGGCAACGTATGGCCTCCGCCTATGGTTCTGCCGCGGTACTCGTACCAAGGGGATCGTCAAGGCCTTGTCCCAGATGCAGCACACCGCTGCACGCTGGATCACGGGTTGCTTCCGCACCACGCCCTCCGGGGCGATGGAAGTCCTCGCGGCGCTGTGGCCTATGCCTCAGCTGCTCCGACGTTTGGCTGACAAGAGCTGTCTCAGGACGGCATCTTTGACGCGCACGCACCCTCTTAGAGCAATTCTAGAAGGGCCGCTGATGGGAGATGCCCCCCGGCACAGGTTGTGCCTGCAGGATCTCCCACCTGTTATGCGACGGAAGATTGTATCCCCCACGGCGGATGCAGTCACCGTCTGTACTCCCGTCATGGAGACCTTCGAGGCCTTTGGCCCTGAAAGTCAACCTGGCTCTCGATTTGTCGATCTCTTCAAGGATCGCATTAACCTTCACCGCCCGCCCCCCAAAGGGACGGACGAATACAAAGAATATACCGGGCGACTGGACCGAGTGCTGGCGGAGGCCAGAGCGGAACATTCTACCCTCATCGTGAGCTGTGACGGGTCGGTACCCAAAACAGCTCACCAAGCCGTGGCAGCTTCACTGGTCTTCAGAGGAGACCAGGAGGTTCGCCGCGTTATCACGGCGGCGGGACGAGCGGCTTCGTCCGACGTCGAACACATGGCGCTCCAGGTTGGTGTAGCGGCGGCTGTGGCCGTGGGCTGCACCAAGATGGTCATCTTCACGGACTCCCTCGCTCTCCTTGAGACGTGGGCGGACTGCTCCCCCAAGGGAGGGCAACAGCACGCCATTAGAGCGTGCAGGCTATTGCGGCCCTGGCTCGGCAGAGTCCAGGACCGCTCAATCCACTTGTGGTTTGTCCCCTCCAAAGCGGAGTGGGCAGTCCACAAACTCGCTCACGATGCGGCAGCATCGCTCAGGGTTCCGCTGGGGGCTTCCCCCCGCACCACCCGCAACTGGCTAGTAGCCTCGTTCAACGAGACGGCCGACACGGACTGGAGGACCCGCTTTGCGGACCCCAAGTACCGCGGATGGAACTTCCTGGACCTTAGGGCCCAGCGGAAGGGACCAGCACTGCCCACTACCTCTGGTATGGGGCCTTGGCTCAAGGAGACTGCATACGACTGCAGCTTGATGGCCCGGCTTTGCCGGTGCATCACGGCGCACGCCCCCATTGGGAGCTACCGCGCGCGCTTCCATCCCAGCGAGGAAGATCGCTGCCCCTGCCCCCCCCGTCCCCTCCAGGACCGGGACCATCTGCTCCGCGTGTGCCCGCACGTGAAGCGCAAGAAACACCACCAGGCGCCGCTGTTCATCGCAGACCTGGTGGAGTTACTGGAGGCGAACCCCAGGGCGTTCGCCTTTGCCCCCCCTGAGGGGTGGGACCCAGGATGAGGGGTACGCGCAGGGCGTATGACCCCCGTCTGGTGTGTCGGGGCCCCCGCCGAGGCCGAACGGTTGCTCTGTCCTCTGGACCGTCCATCTTCTTAGTTGGTAACGCCGAACACTGGGTTCGTCGCCGACAAGGTCAGGGGGCCCGCCGTATGGCGGGTACCCTCCCGCGCGCGGGGGGGCTAAGCGACGTGGGGTTGTACCTGGGCAACCGGGGGACCTCGGACCCCACTGGGCCTTATGGCTAGTGGGTTGGGCGACCTGCGGGAAGTCCTGTAATCGTCATTCCTGCACCGTCGCGTTGGTGGGCGCGCACAGGTAATAGGGGCCGCTGAGGGGTGGCAGACTGGGGGGCGGTCTGGCTTAGTAGGGCCTGGGAGGAGTTCTGGCAGTGCTGGTTCGGGGAGGTGCCCGAGCGCTCTTGTTCTGTAGTCTGGCTTGCAGGGTCGGGGCCGCGGCCTTCCACCCTAGCCTTTCCGCGCTCACGCGCATTCTCGGGGCTGTAGTTTCCCCTTCAACTTACGTCGTATACCCGCTGCCTGCTTGTAGTAGATAGCCGTGGACTGCGCTCGTGCACCACGTTAAATATTGTTGAACAAAAAAAAAAAAAAAAAAACCACCATCCAGCCCTGTGAGCCACTGCTCACAGGGTGGATCGCCTGTGCTCACTACAATGAGGACAGTGCCACCATGTCACAACCATTGTCACAGCACCCACATCACTTGTATATTGGGAGTGAGGCTGGTGTGGAAGTCAAGGTGAAGATAATGGAATTTCATCTCTGAAGCAAGTGAGTGAATGGAGTCTGCAACAGAGAGGAATATTATATTCATCTCCTACAAAGTGTGTAATATTTATACTACACTGCTAGGAGGTTTAGTGTAATTCACTCCTATAATATAATAAGGAGGTAAGGTAGAGGCCATCAGGAACTGGATAGCTTATGTAAGCACTTATATAAGTGACAAAATGTGGGCTTGAAAAAATCAAAACTTTTTAGGGGTATCTTTGATGTTATATGGGCTAAAGAATGGGTAAGACATCTCTTAGGGTCCCCTTAAATATAAACCAATGTATCATATCCCTATTTACTGCCTTAAATAGAGAGAATTCCCCTCACCAATGATGTGGGATGTTAGCAAATGATGCTGGTCAGGCCAGGAGTTACCAACCTTCCTATTATAGTAGCTTAGATAATATTTCTAACCCTGAGTCATGGCAAAATCTTGGGGTTGAAAAGCTGAAAAGCTGCAGAATGAATTCAAATGCATGAGAAAACACTTTGAAAAGATTTAGATCTTTTCCAAAAAAGGTCAATAACTTCCTGACTCACTTTGGAGGAGTCACCCTCACCCCTTGCACCCCCCTCCACCCTGCGAGCAGTCACTTGCAGCAGTGGTGGGGGGTGCTCTGTTGTCCTGGGTGTCGTGGGGTCGCGCGTCCGTGCCCTCACTCTGACAGAGTAGTATCTATATTAATTAAAGTAGAGTAAAATAATATATATTTATACGAAATAAATTAATGGGAGGGGGGGGAGGGGGGTGCAGCGCGTCGCCGTCGTTGCCCCCGTTCCCTGTCCCCCCTTCCCCGTGCCTGGTGGTGGGGGTGCTCTGTCGCGCTGGGCGTCACGTCTGGTGCGTCCCCCTGTCCCCCCATGCTGGAGTGGCCCTTGTTGACACCCAAGGCCTGGGGATGCGTGCAAACCGAATGATGATTAGAACTCCCTCTGACTCTACACAAGCTACATGCTGACTAAGCTCTAAAGCTACTGCAAAACACAGCCAAACAAGGCTCACAGGCATGCCCAGGAGGCCTGGAGGGTCGCTCCACAACACTCCATGCAACCCCATCCAACATAGCGACGTCCTCGTCGCAATCCCACAGACTTTCTCCTCAACCCCTAACCCATCCTAGACTCCTCAGTATCCTCCCAAGATCAAGAAGTCGTGGGTCTCAATCCCAATTGAGCATTGGAGGAAAAGGTGGCAGTGGGGCATGGTAGTGGGGCATGGAGACATGTGGAGGGTAGCATGGTGGAGACAGTTGAGGTTGGTGGTGTGGCTGAGGGTGATAGTACCTTCATTGTGGTGTCCAATGTCTTAGAGCTCGCCTTTGTAGAGTCCCAAATGGCCTTTCACAGTTCGTATGAAGGCCCGAGAGATCCCGAATGAAGGTCGTGCTGCTGATGGGTAGCAAATCCGCATCCTCGGCCCAGTCGAAGGGCACGGGAGGCATGGGCAAGGGGGCAGGGGCCGTAGAGGGCCATTCGGACGATGGTGGGGGGTGGGGCAGTGGCAGGGGGGTTAGCGCCGGTGTCTGGGATGCCATGTTTGATTGGCAAGGGACGGAGGGGGGGCTGGGAACAGTGGGGTATATGGAGAGAGGGCAGGGGGCTGGTGGTGACACAGGGCGGCCATGGAACGCGAGCAGCGGCAATGCTGGTCGTCTATAGCTAGGCAGGGGTTGGGCAGGGTAAACGCGGGGCATAGGGGGCAAACGGGGGGTGGTGGGAGGTCTGGGGAAGCAGGGGGGAGCCAGCGTCGTCGAACGCGACGTGGGAAGGGCAGCAGGGGGCATGGGGTGTTGAACGTGTGGCTGTTCCCCCGTTCTAGGTGCAGGGGGTGGGCTCATGGGTATTGGGGATAGCTGGGGAGTGGGACGGGGTGCTCTAGGGGCAACAGGGGTGGGGGCTGGCAGTGGCAGGACTGGGGGCATGGGTGTCGCCCTCTGTGACCTGGCAGGAGTGGCAGTAGGCTCTAGGGATGGTGCAGGGGACGGCGCGGGTGTGCGCCATCGTCCTGTGGGTGCTGGAAGCAGCCTGTGGCATGCTGGGTGCTGTGGGGCACCGTTCGGGTAGCAGGGGGGCTGAGGGCGCTGTCCGAGGCGTCTGGGATGTGGCAGCGGCCTGGGGGGCCGTGCTGGGCGAGCTAGGGGTGCTGGGTGTGTGCAGGGAGGTGATGGCGTCGAACGCTGTCGTCCTGGTGGTGCTAGGGGTGCCCTGATGGCGGCCGTCGTTGGTGGCGGCCTCCAGGGTGTCTCCTGAGGTCTGGGCTTTGTTCCAATGCTGAACACAGGGCTCAGGGGCTTTCTGGGCCATTGTGAGTTTGCCTGGGAGCGAGTGCCATCGTCTCCGAGGTCCTGGGAGGTGAGTGGTGGTGGCCATCATTGACGACGTTGTCGTTGTTGATGGCGGCTGTGCAGCCATCGTCACGGGTGATGTGGCGATGGGCTGGGGAGCCTCGAGGCGTCGACCGAGGGCTTCTGGGGCTGTCTGGGTGCCGACGCTTGAAGTGGCGGCCGATTTCATAGTTGTGGGGGGTGTCTGAAGGTCGTTGGAGGCCTGTACGGCCATCTCGCAGGTGGTGGGGTGCTCCATAGACATCCCCGCGTCACTCAGTGGACGCGGCTGCTCGTCGTCGGGTGTAGTCTGGGTAGCAGCGTCGACAGAGGGTGGAGAGGGGGTCTTGGGGGGAGTCCCAGCTTCGTCGTCTATCTTTTGTTTTGAGATTTCGGTATCCTGTCCCTCGAAGAATCCAATCTGGTACCCTCGATGGCGCTCCTTCTTCATAGTCGAGGCAAAACCTTGTTTTGCCTCTCGTCTCCCTAGAACTTTTCCCAGTTCTAACCCTTCCTCCATTCCCAGTACCCTCCCTTCCTCCAATCCTATAGCTTTCCCTTCTTCCAATCCTTCTTTGAACTCTCTAGCTTGTGTCTCTATAGACGTCGTTTTCCGGCCTATCTCCATGGCCGAATCCCATAGCGCGCGTAAAGCGGCTGCATGGTTACATGAGCTCGCAAACTTCTCAGCTGGTGCATGAAATGGATCCGTGGGGTCGAAATCGGCAATAGTCGGTGATTCGTTGGGTGGGGATGCTTTTATCGCGATGCTTGTAGCTTCGGGTAATTTCTTTTTTGTCTTCGAGCCTTTGTGACTGTTCCCATTTCCTGGTGCCATTTCTATTTAGCTTTAGACTTTAGACTTTAGACTTTTTGTGGCTTCTCTAGACTGTTGGGTGATCTTTAAACTCATAGTGGGCTAAAAAAATGATTTCGGCTGGTGGGGGTGGAGAAAAAGCAGGGGGTCTGCTTGTAGAATGTAGACTGTAGTATATAGACTTCTAGGTAGGCCTCAAACAAGCTTCAAAAATTGTCCGGCTGATAGAACAAGTGCGAAAAAAGTTGAAAAAGCTGGGGGGACTGCGAAATGTGCCCGTAAAAATCAAAGTGTGCCTGCTAGAGTTCGAATCACACTGTTGTCACCAGATGGAGTGGCCCTTGCTGACACCCAAGGCCTGGGGATGCGTGCGAACCGAATGATGATTGGAACTCCCTCTGACTCTACACAAGCTACATGCTGACTAAGCTCTAAAGCTACTGCAAAACACAGCCAAACAAGGCTCACAGGCATGCTCAGGAGGTCTGGAGGGTCGCTCCGCGACACTCCAATGCGTCCCCCCATCCTCCTGGCATGTCCCACGCGTCCCCCACCCTCCTAGCTTGTCCCCTCTCCCTCCTAGGGCGTCCCCCTGTCCCCCCTATCCCGCGGCCCGTCCCCCCCTCCCTCCTATGGTGTCCGCCCGCCCCCCCACGCGTCCCCCCTCCCTCCTGGCACGTCCCCCTCGGTTCTGGCGCGTCCCCTTGTCCCCTGGCGCGTCCCGTGTGTCGGTGGGGGTTGTCCCTGGCAGGGGGAGGGTGCTGGGTCAGTGGGCGGGGACATGGCTGCGCCGCTGTGGTGGTTGGTGGATCAGTGGGTGCGTGGCTGCGACGCTGTGGTGGTTGGTGGATTGGTGGGTGGTGGTGACATGGCGGTGGCGGGTGCTGGGTTGTGGCTGGGGGAGGTCGGTGGGTCAGTGGGCGGTGACGTGGCGGCGGGTGCTGGGATGGTGGGTGTGATGTGGCGGTGGCAATGGGCACTCGGTCAGTGGGCGGTGACGTGGTGGCAGCGGTGGGTGCTTGGTCGGAAGGGAGGCAGCGCTGGTGTGACATGGGTCATAGGCCCCCATGTTGTGCTAGAGGGAGGGAGGGGAGGGGGAGGGGGGAGGCCGTCGTCGTGATGGTGGGTGGCAACATGTGAGCTGGCAGTCATGCCACGTCATGGTGGCGATTGTGGCCATGTGATACACGTCCGGTGAGTTCGGTTAGTTCGGTTTTTCCTGGTTCGGGTAAATTCCGGAAATTCCAGTTCAAATAATTGAACTGGAATTATCCTCTACAGTGAGAAATACACTAAAAAAAAGTACACCCGAAATCCGGAAATTCCGGCCGGAATATGTGGGGGAGTGTAATGTACTCAATAACTCTCTCAAATTTGCTTCAATTTAAAATCTGTCTCCTAGAAGTTGCAAGCATAACCATAACTTCACTTCTATGGAGTTAGAAATGTGGGAAAGTGGTTTGTGGTTGAGGAATATCGAGCTCATCATCTGCTTACATAAAGGTGCTGGTTCCTGATGACCTCTACCTTATGAAGTCATAGACTCCTGTACTTATTAATGTCACTACAATTATACCTTGTCTCCTATTATTATGGTGTCATAGTACCTCCTATAATATCATGGATTGGTAAGTTACTGGACATTCCCCTAATTGCTCTTCCATGTGTTAACTCCTGTTAAACTGTTAATATGGCTTAACATATTCTAACATTATTCCCTGGCCATGCTAACTGCCTTGTCTTTCTGTATACTGTTGTATACTCTGTCCCAACAGGGTGTGATGGGTGTAAGCTGACAGGACAAGGAGGGAGGGAAGGGGGGGGGCAATGGCAGTGCCAATGAAAGCACCCATGATCACCACAAGCCATCGATTGTGGGGTGGAAAGGGGTGCTACATTAGTGGCACCAGTAGGACAACACAGTGCCCGAGGCTGTGATGCACCCCACTCTCCCCCCATCCATATATTAATATTATAAGTAATCTATTTTATTTAGAAAATGTTTTGTAAGTAAGTAGTACATAATACAGTTGATGCAACACAATGCAACCCCCAAGGACCCACTTTTTGTGGCTCTATTATGTAATGAGAAACAAATGAAGGATTAGAGCTTAGTCTTCAGGCAAACATGTGGTGTGGCATGTGTTCCATTTTCTGCACCACCACATCGTCTGCAAGCAGCCTCAGGCTGCTCATCACCATCCTTCATTTCATTCCTTGGAATTACCTAGCATTACCCTAATCCATATCCGCTCCTTTCATTCACACACACAGCCATGCAAAGAATGGAATGAGACCCACACCTAGAAACCTGCCCTGACTATGCAAGTGTATACTACACACCCCTTTGAGACCTTATCCTGAACACCGGAGCCACCAAAGAGGAAGCCATCACTCAGATGGTCAGTGCTTGGGAACAAGAAAACAAAGCAAGAAGAGAAGCCTGGAACCGACAACTTGAGGAGGGCCAGAGAGTTCTACTCAAGAATGAGAGACTGATCCAAGAACAAGAAGAAGAATGAGAAATGACTCACTGGGAGCAAGAGAAAAAGAAACCCAAACTCAATGACTTCGACACCAACCACTCAGCCAGCACTTTCATCACCCCTCATCCCTTGTCCCTCCATGTGCCATAAATAAACTCGAAAACTTTGAATGTCAAACTATTCTACTTCACCAGCAAAGGATGCCTCAACACACAATCCAACCAACATTGTAACCATGTGGCCAGCCTCCCATAGACTGTAGGTAGACATGATCACATGACCACATGTTCATACTTGCATACATGTAGAGACTGCTTGTACATCACATACCACTGCTATAGACGGCTTGCCCTTGCTTTCGGGTGCATCTTCACTGCTTCTGCTAGAGACTGCACGTCTCCAACATACTGAAGCTGATGATGCATATGGCCTCAGTCAAGTGGGAGAGGTCCTTTCCTTTAAATCCATCTCAGCCATTTGCACACTGAAGAAAATCATTCAGGACATTAACCTCACCTGGAACCAGCTCACCTTCATGAAAACCAGCTACCTTCAACACCTGGGCAAGGTAGGATGGCCCCAAAAGCATGCTGAAGTGCTCACCCACTTCTTCATCACCTTGGAATCTAGTCCTTTCTGCAGCTGAGCACATGGAGAAAGGATCCTTATCACCTACTAGGCCAGAGGGCATCGACACTGGCATGATTTCCTTAGGCAAGATGAAGGCAGTGGTTTCAACATTGTGCTGATCTATGATGGCCTTCTCAAATCCATCTCCAACAAAATTTGGGACACCATACATGCAGAAACCAAAAGGGAGGAATGTCTTTCTCCCACCACAGCCAATGCAACCTACTAACCACTTATTTCCCTCCCCTCTCCAACCCTAATCCTTTCTCCACATGCTACACATGATTCCCCAAACTCATGCATCACCCTGCCACACTGGGCCTCTCGCCACACCCTCACCACACCCTCGCCTCACCCACCTCAAACCACCTTCAGGCCTCCTTGCCTCATGTGTAGTGTTTCAAGGTCCAGTCCGGTCTGGTTTTTTGCCTTTTTTGGGCAATAACCAGGACCGTAACCGGTTAAAGAATTTTCAATTTGAATGGTAACCATAACCAGACCATGTGTAACCGGTCCCTACTGGTTCGCTTTCGGTCCACCAACTGGTCACAACTGGTCACAAAGTGGACCAGTTGCTAACCGGTTGTAATTGGTCCCCCCCTCAGTTGAGACTGGTCTTACATATACATACTGTACAATAAATATTTTTACATAGCTAAATATTCATGAATAAAAAAGACCAAGCCCCCCTTGCCAAGAGGGGCAGGGGGGGGTGTAGTGCCATCAGTAAAATTGAAAACAGTGAGGGGGTGCCACCAGAAAATACTGGGCGAGGAGCAGAGGAAGTGCCATTGAGGGGGGTCCAGCGTCGAGGGGGGAGGCAGCACCATCGATGGGGGGTCCACCATCAACGGGGGGTTGCCAGAGTGGAAGGGGGGAGGCCGCAAGGTCGTGGGAGCACACAGGTGAAGGGGGGAGGCAGTGCCATCGATGGGGGGGGTCCAGCATTGAGGGGGGGTTGCCAGAGTGGAAGGGGGGAGGCAGTGAGGTCACAGGAGCATCCAGCGTTGAGGGGGGGTTGCCAGAGTTGGCCAGGCAGTGGCATCGAGAGGGCAGTGGCATTGTTAACAGTCGTGGTGGTGGTGTGAGGGGTGTGGGGGGATTTGAAGTTGGTGCATGGTTGTGTGTTTGGTAGGGGAAAATAAAAAGATGGCAACTGTCAAAAAAAGAAAAAAGATGGCATCCATCAAACTGTCAAAAAATGACCCTTAGAACGATGGCCCTAGCAAGCAAATAGGTGCAGACTCACTGGGGGTATATAAGGCCTCTAGATTTGGGGCTTTTGATTCCCTGGGCTTGTCCCCTCTTGTGTCGAGTAGAGTAAAATAGTAAAATAGTTATAGTAAGTATTAATACTAAGTATTTAGAGCATAAGTCTGGTTATCAACCGGTTACAACTGCTTGTGACCGGTTATGTAGAATATTAAAATATAATGTAACCATAACTGTAACTGCTTGTAACCAACTGTAACTGAGACCAATGGTCTGGTTACACCGGTTACAGTCTGGTTATGGTCTCGGTTTTTTTCTGGTCCTAGTGACCGGACCTTGAAACACTACTCATGTGCCATAAACATTGCCCTGTCCATACAACACCTTGATCCACTGGACACATTGTGATGTCATGCTACACCTGGAACCCCCACTACATCCAGGCCTTACTGCCAACAGATGCTAATCGTGCACAAAATGTTTGCCCCAAACCAAAGCCCTTCCTCAGGGTGACACCAAGGCTCCAAAGGGCACTTTTCTGACCCCATTCCCAAATGCAAGACCTGACACTCCCCTTTTCATCAGGTGTGAGCACAAGAATCCACTCCCCTCGCACCATCTGTTTGGGGAGATATTGCCATGAAATCCACAAATACAATGAGCCCACTCTTTGGAATGGAGACAAAGCCTGTTGTTGACAGAACAAGCAAGGATGCCAGTGGTACCATCATTTGCTCGGATTGGCAACACCCCTCCAGTTGCTCTAGCACCATTCTCAACCACCACCATGAATGCTTATTATCCTGACCAGTGGCACACTCTACTCTCTAGGTTCAAATTACTTTAAATATACCCTACACTCTCAAATAATCTTAGATATGGCTTCAATGTGGGCATCCCACTGATTTATTCTACCAGCACTCATGATAATAGTCCATCTCTTAATGCACACTCTCAACAGTACCACAATATTGTGCACAAATAATTTCAAATTGGCAGATACATTGGCCCTTTCACAAAGGAGGAAGTGGAGTCACTTATTGGTCCCTTCCAATCCTCACCACTATCACTTTGAAATCCGGAAAACCAGGTAAGTTCAGAGCAATACCCAACTTTTCCTTCCCCCACTCGTCTCAAGCTGGAATCTCATCCATCAACCACACCATTGACCTGGACCTCTTCCCATGCACCTGGGGAACATTCAACGCTCTATGCCATCTAATATGGCACCTTCTCCCTGGCTCACAAGCATCCATTTGAAATGTCGCAGAAGCTTATCGGATGATCCCTGTTCACCCAGACCAATGGCCAGGGCTCATCATCAGGTTACAAGGTACAAACCAGTTTGCCATTAACACCAACAACAACTTCAGACTTTCATCAGCCGGTGGAACACATGGAGTGGTAGCAGACACAGGAACTGACATTTTTAGAGCATCAGGTATTGGTCCTGTCTCAAAATGGGTAGATGACATTCTTCCACATGCTACGTAGAGAACTTGGTACATACAATGCCATGAGGCAAAAATGGCACCAACACATCATGGCCAATGGTGGAAGGATACAAGAAGGAAGCCATTTCTGGTACCAAGGAGAGACCATGCCGGACAGACAAAGTATAGAATTTGACAAGGACACAAGTGCCCCTTTCCTTGATCTCTCACAATCATCTCCATGTTCCTAAGAGAATTCTCTATTTACCTACAATGATGACAACATCAACAAGCTGTAAACCGTCCTAGGCATCCCCTGGGAAACATCAAAAACCATCCCATTCAGTATGGTGGTCCCTTACCTTGGCTCCATGTGGGACCTACAGGCACAAACAGTGGCAATCCCACCAAACAAAAAAGAAAAGTACCTTGAGGCATTACAACAATGGTCCTTGCACAAGATGCGTGCACTTGAATCTGAAAACTCTATGGAAAGCTACTACACATCTCCCTCGTGGTACCAGCTGGGTGTGCTAACTTAACAAACCTCAAATCCATGCTCAGCTTGTTCAACAACTCCCCCTTTGTCCCACACCATGCCCCAAGAGACACTACACATGACATCCAATGGTGGTCTTCCACCCTTCAAATCCCAAACCTCTTCAGAACCATCCCAGGACCCCACCCAATCATTGACACAAGAGCCTTCTCAGATGTGAGCTCTGGTTTCAGTGTTTCTATCACCATCGGCGACAAGTGGCGTGCCTGGCAACTGCTCCCAGGATGGAACTAAGCCAGCCATGAGATCAGATGGGCAGAAGCTATCAGCTTTGAACTTCTCATTCAAACCCTTGTGGCAACCCCCTCCCCTGGAGACCAGTTTGGAGTGTACAGAGACAACTGGGGTGTTGTCAAAGGCTGGTGGAAAGGGAGAAGTAGGAACAAGCCAACAAACCTCGTTTTCCACAGAATCTACAACCTCACAAGCCATGTCCAATGCACTATTCACACTTGCTACATCCCAAGCAAAGGAAACCCAGCCAATGGACCATCATGAGGTGTCTATCCCCCACAATGCCTCTTCCTTCCAAATACCCCCATCCCAACCAAAGCTTCCCCCTTCCTTGTCGACTTTGACTTCCCACTCTGACCAGCTGAGCTCCATGCTCACAGCAGCACTTCTTCAACCACAGCACACCTCAAACCCACTAAAGACAACAACAGTGCACCCAAGTGTGGGTCCCTTGCAAGCTCTCAGACCAACCTCTGCCCAGAGAAGAGAAACATGGGCAACCAACATAGCGCTAGGACCAACATGCTCCACAGCCTGCTGCACACTGGAACACCAGCAAGATACAATCCTAGCCTCGCCCCTCACCCCTCAACCCTCTGCCCCCATTGCCTCGCTCATGATCAACTATGCCTGTGGAGACCAATACATGCTTGCCTCCCACAGGATCAGCACAGGCTACATATAAACCTTGTAGATACAGACATAGAACATATATTAGATGTCATGTCTCAAGCTTGGGAAAATGGTACCTGAGAAACTTACAGCTCAGAACTCCTCACCTTCCACATCTTGGGTGGTAACAAACAAATCCCTGAGGACCAGCATGCCCCTGTAAGCCATGTTCTCCTCTCAGCCTTCATCTCCATGATGGCAGGCACATACACTGGAAAAACCATTGCTAACTATGTATATGGCATCCATGCATGGCACATTCTACATGGCACTGCATGGGAATTAAACGTACATGAAGTTGAAGCCCTACTCACTGGAGCTTCCAAACTCACCCCCTCTTCCTCGAAGCACAAGAAACAACAACCATACACCCCAGAGTATGTGGCCAAACTAAAAACTCAGCTCAACCTGCAAGAACCTCTCAATGCTGTAGTGTTTGCCTGCCTCACAACATGTTTTATGCCACTGCATGAGTAGGAGAGTTGGGGGGGGGCGACGAGACGAGGGGGGGGGGGCGGACGAGACGAGGGGGCTCCGCCCTGACGAGGGGGGGCGACGAGATGAGGGCGGGGGACATCCCAGAGTTTGTAAATGTAATTCATTTAAATATCTATATAAAAACTACAGAGCCTATGGGAATCCACGCAGACTAGCATGGAGTCTGTGCAAATCCGCGCGGACTAGCACGGAGTCCGTGGACTCCGCATGCAAATCATGTGGAGTCCGCGGACGTCCGCATAGTCCGCGTGGATCCGCGCGGAACATATGGGGCAGTGTAAATTACTGGAAATTTGTATGGTGAACTCAGATCCACCCAAGAAAATCTGACAATTATTCAAGGCGATAATGAGGGGTCAGTAATTTTAACCCATAACCCTCAATTTCACCAGAGGTCAAAACATATCGCTATACGGCATCACTGGGTCCGAGATTTAGTCACCAACAAAATTATTGATATTCAGAACTGTCGTGATCCGGAACAAACAGCGGACATATTAACAAAGGTTTTACCAAAGCCTAAGTTTTCACGGCATAGGGAAGAGATGGGAATTCAGTCAAAAATAACTCAGTAGCTTTCCTTGGTGAGATTGGTTTTTCCCAATGGCCTTTCCATCCACAGAGGTTTTGACGCACCTGAAAGAAAATTATTAACCACTCCAGGGGGAGTGATGACATTCACAGAACCATTCCACTCATTGTCCTACACTGCCTAGGCTTGAGGGGGAGTGTTGGGATTATGTATACAAGAGTATACAGGCAAGCCAAGGCAGTTAACATGCCTAGGGAATATTGCCAGAATATGCTAAGTCATATTAACACATGTTTAACAGAGGTTAACACATGCAGAGATATATAGGGGAATCCACAGTTAACACATGCTACAGGATTAATCATCCTGCAGCATGTCTATCATAGGATAGGCAAGATATAGCCATGTCTATCATAGGCTATCAGAGACAGAGCCTTGGATAGAGTGTCTATGACACACCCTGCAGGAAGTCTAGGACTTACCAAGCCATGATATCATATGTCACTATTATTGACACTGTTATAGGGGATATGACATAGTTATTCCATTATTAACTGGTACAGGGGTTTATTACAGAATACCTCCTTTATATATTAAAGGAGTGCATTACACTATACCTCCTAACTGTGTAGTATAAATATTGCACATCTTGTAGGAGATGATAATAACATTCCTCCCTGTGGCAGACTCCCTCATACACTTATCTTTGACTTAAACTCAATACCTCAGAAACCTTGTCCTCATCTTGTGCTCAACTTCCTGATCCCAATACTCTTCCATGCCTCTTGGTATTTCTTTGGAGCAGCATATCCATGGCCACTGGTGACCTTGGTGGGGTCCTTCAGTTGGATGTAATGAAAGAGGTGGTCCAGCAATCCTGTGGTAGTGTCCAGAAACTGGACCATAAAATGGTCAGCATATTTCAGCTTTATAGCAGTATTTTTCTCAGTCAGTAGTTCCTGGAATGTGAGCAATTCAATATGGTCCCTTACAGCTGCCATGATTGGTGCTGGGAGCAAGCAGCCAGCCAGGGTAGGTTTACCAGCAGTCTGGAGAGGGACTGGTTTGGTTTTTTTGATGTAAGCAAAACTGCTTGTTGTGGGCTGGATATTTTGTGGAGTTTGCACTCCAGTGGGTTGACTAAGTCATACCTGGTACATTTGTTGATAGTGGTCTGGGCATGGCTATTGATCACTGTGTGCTCAGAGGAAAGAAATGGCATTCCTAATATAAGCAGTACAGGTAGTCTGATGTTCACTTTCATTCTCATGGCCCTTGACTTCCACTGTCGTCTGCCCAACTGCAGTTCTAACTTCACATACTCCTTGCACAGGGAGTCTGAGAGGGGTGACAGATTGTCCTCCCTTTTTGGTAGGGGGTATTATAGGAGGCCTAGGCTCTCAACAAGGTCTGAGGTAATCACTGTGAAGGGGCATCCAACATCAATTAGTGCCCAGATTGGTATTGGGGATTTGGTAACATGTGGTCCAGTGGCAGTCAGCTGGGCATAGATGTGTGAAATGGTGAAAGGGATTTTGTGGGGAGATGGGACATAAAAATTGGTATTGTCATCTTGTGGGTCCAAGGGAGCAAGCACTACTGGCTCCTGTATCTGCAGGGTAGCAGTGGCTGCCATGGCCAGAGTGAGGGTGACATAGGTGGAAGTATCTGGCCAGGTATTGCTAGCCTTCATCAGGCAGGTATCCCGTCGGTGGTTGATGTAGAACTGGTGGCACCAGGTGCAACCTCTGTGGTCATTTAGGATGGTCTGCTCTGCTTCAGTAAGGGGAGGAACTGTCATATCCCATGCAAGCACCCCTCAGATCTCCATAGGACCTCCAAGTATTTCAAATTCCTTATTTCAAATTACTTCTCCTGTTTTCCTTACATCACATCTTTTACTCAAGTCTGTTCTCCATCATAGATATGATCACATACTGCATACTCAAAACTTTGCAGAACTCCACTGCAGTTACACCAAGTAATAGCCTTAGCATTAGGGAGTGGCACGGGTAACCCGTGGGTAGATTTGGGAGTACCCGTACCCATACCTGCGTCTACCTGTACCCACAACCCATGGGTCATGAGACACGGGTCAGACGGGTACAGGTAGGCCCGCCGTCTGCTGTTGTGGCACTGCACCTGCATCCGACGACTCCACCCTGTGAGCAGCTGCTTGCAGTGGTGTTGTCATCTTTCTATATACAAGTTATTATGTTGTAATTATAGGTTTTGGCACTCAGATGAGTGCCACAAACCTCCTATTGACTTATAAACCATGTCATAGACCAATTTAGTATTTTATACATCTTACTTAAGGGGGAAGCAATGCCCCAGTGGAAAGGGGAGCTTGTAGAAGCCAGGATATATATACCAGTTAATATTTGTCACTATTTGGTTCCAGTAAACAAACATGAATGTGACGCATCGCATTGTGTTGACGCGACGTGTTCATGTTCGTTTACTGGAACCAAACAGTAACAAATATTAACTGGTATATATATTCTGGCTTCCACAAGCTCCCCTTTCCTCTGGGGCATCACTTCCCCCTTAAGTAAGATGTATAACATACTAAATTGGTCCATGACATAGTTTATAAGTGAATAGGAGGTTTGCGGCACTCGTCTGAGTGCCGAAACCTATAATTACAACATAATAACTTGTATATAGAAATGTGGTGACTCGTTGGGTGCGGGTCACGGGTACTCAATGTGCGACCCATACTCGTACCCATGCCTACCCGTACCCATAACCCGCACGGGTTGACAAACCCATGCTATTCCCTACTTAGCATAAAGCTACTTTAGACACTTTGTATTCCTCAGTTCAAATATTAGTTGTTATCAAATTATCACTTGTCAACTCAAAGACCTCAAACTTTAGTCTTAACCTTCGGAACTCCGGACCTCTGGACCTCTACTTTGTTCCTGTCCCTTACTCTGGACTTCCTAATCAGAACTCTGCTTTGCACCCCCTACTTACATCAGACTTCTGCACAGACTTCTGCACTTATTAATTCCTTGCAAATTGGACACTGAGCATAGAGAAGGGCACAACCTCTTAAGACATGGGTAGTGTTCTCTTTTCTTCCAGAGAATCTTGAGCAGCTTCTGGAGGTAGTAGCAGCCATCTGTGGCACATCTGTGAGCCGGGAGAGAAGGTCCTTCTTCTCTCTGTGGTGAGCTGCTCAACTAGCATTGTTGCAAGTGTTATGAATTTCCCATTTTGTCTATCTCATTTTCCTTTATCATTGCAGTGTGGTAGGGTCAGTTGTCCTACTGGTCAACTTACCCATACCAGGGAATTCATTCCAGCCCTATGGTCAGCCCTGATATTCAAGAGTTATTGTATACCTTCTCTTTTTATATACTTTTATCAATATTTTGTGTTGCTAATTCCACTTAGTTATTTCCTAGTTTATAGGTTGATTCCCCTTCCCTCGAAGACACCCACATGAAGCATCAATCATGTGCATTGTCATCATTTCCGCTCCCTCGGGTCTTACTTGACAGCTTGACTAAGGAAGTGAAGGGTTGGCACTGGGTCTAAATTAATTTTTTATCATTCTTCTTCTAGGTACAAAGTTTATCCATCTTAGCGACGATCCGGGCCTCAGTCTGATTTCCTTTTCTGTGGCTAGCCAACATCCGAATCGACGGGTCTAACAGCTGGATGGTAGGGTCGAGAGGTCACATCAAAATGCTCTCCACACTTGCTGGGGGACAAGTCGCGTTCCATAAATAGAGAGCCTCAATGATCCACCCCCCCCCTGAGTGATTCCCAGTCCCCAAGACAAGGACTCGACTACACCACTCTACCACCACTCACATCGAGATCAACAATCTTATCTTGGACTCCACCTGTATTCCTGGGCATCGATGTTCTGGCTTCCTCTGTAGTTTATCATTCCGGTTGCTCAGTCCTGTTGGTGCAAGAGAACACACATGTACAGTTTTTCCTTCATAACTACTTGCAGTTTGTATTTAAGGTGTATCCCCACCTTTCAAATGGGACAATCAATCTCTCCTGTGCTTTTTATTCTTCACTCTAGGTTTATTAACAAAAAAAAGTCTTGCCTGGTGTATCTTTCCCCCCCCCCATTCTTTTGTTGGCTCTTGCTTACCACAACCCTCGCGATGTGACGACCCCATCAACACATTTCCAGGAGACCGTTGACCCTGCCACAGCAGCAGTGCTTACTCTGACCTGTCTGTATCCCTGATGAGGTCTTTACCCCCCCCCATGCATTCCATGTGGAATCCATGTCAGTCCACACACAATTAAATATACATTTTAGTTGTGTAACAGCAGCATGGAGTCCGAGTCAGTCTGCACAGAATCCATGCTGTTTTACACAGAATCATGGATTCTGAGCATCCGAGTCCAAGCTAATTGTGATCAGTGTCGACTAGGACCAGCATGGATGTCCGCATTGGTCTGTCATCAGTCTGAGCAGATAAAGTAATAAAGAGTAAAATATTTGCCAGGGCAGCCAATTAAACCAGAGCCCTTGGGATAACCTATGAGAAAACCAATAGCATTAACCATTGCACTACAGTATCATATTACTTACATATTGTGTGCTAACTATCCTTGTCACTGCACTGCATCACGTTGCCTCATGTTCCATCATCATGCATCACTGCCAGCACTGATCACTCACCACTACCACATGCTGCTGCCTCCCTCCCCCCTCTCCACCTCTATGGGGGCCTATAATAAGTATTTTCTTTTTTTATTAATATTATTAGCTAGCTAATTGTTTGTTTCCAGTGGTTTTTATTGTATCTATAATGACGGCTCCCCCCACGATGGGCTCCTGACTGTGCGCCGCCCCTCCCCCCCACTCAACTGGGATGTGAGGGGCTCAATGGAGTTTAAGACGGCCCCAGGCAGGTGCCAGGAGGCTCAAGGAGCAGGGTACCTGGGAGGGGCACCCTGAATGCCCCCCCTCCTTTGCTGCCACCTCACTAACAACCTCCCCCCTCCCTCTAACAGCCCTAAAGCAGCCCCCCAAACAGCCCTCCGAGCCCCTGCTTGCAGGGTGGGCAGGGGGCTGCATTTTTTATCCAGCTACCTGCTACGTTGCCACATCACCAACTGCTGGCATACAACGCAGCACCCACACCCAGCCCAGAAGACCAATGCCAGCAACGACCCCAGCATTGAATAGCAGGAATGGCGGACAACACACCACCCACACCCAGCCTCACAAGCCACTGCTCATGGGGTGGGACACAGGTGGAACGACAACGGCCCGAGGCCACAGAATGAAGGGGGGGATGCCACAGAATTGGGGAAGCACAAGATGACAGGGGCCACAGGGGGATGTGACCAGATGAGGGGGAGGGGGGGGGGATGCAACCAGATGAGGGGGAGGGGGGGGATGCCAGATGACAGGGACACAGGGGACATGTCACGAACCCAACCACCACCACGTCACCACCACCACTATGGCACCCCAGCAACCAGGGGAAACACAGGAGAGGGCAGGGGGGATGCCCAGACAATGGGGGATGCCCAGACAACTGGGGACAGACCAGACAATGGGGGGGAACAAGGGGGAGTGCCAGACAATGGGGGGGGGATGCCAGACAACAAGGGGGGTGCCCAGGCAAAGTGGGACACCCAGACAATAGGGGGACATCCAGGCAAAGGGGGGGCACTCAGACAATGGGAGGACATGCCACAGAACGAGGGCAGCGGTGACAGGGGATGCAGGAGGACACAACCAGACAATAGGGGATGCAGGGGACACAACCCGCACCACCCAGCCCAGCCCCATGAGCTACTGCTTGTGGGGTGGAGTGCAGGTGGAACAATGACAATGCCAGAGTGGGCCACAGCCCAACATGCCAGCACCCCCAACCACTGCCATGAGCCATTGCTCATAGGGTGGAATGGGGTGCTATGCAAGGGACAGGGCACCACAATGTGATTGCGCTAAGAATGGGGACCCCCCCATCTCAAGGGGGTGGATTCTTTTTTTTTTGTAGTCTTAAAATTAGTAGAAACCCCTCTGTCATTGGGTGTGAATGTTTTATATATGTAGATGTAAATAGGCAATAAGTACATTTATTTAAATATGTTCGAAAATTTGTAAATTTTAAGTCCGGATTCTGTGTGGAATCTACTCATTCCGTGCAGACTCCGATGGACTCTGCACGGAATTTGGTCACAATTTCCTTTTTGGGAAGCACAAGGTCGGACTCACTCGGATTCCACACAGAGTCCGCAAGGACACATGGGGGAGTGTAAATTACTGTCTCTGACTTGTTTGGGCAACACCCATCTCTCCTTTTCTAGAGACACTGAGTAGATAGCTTAGTTATTTACCTTGTGTCTCTACAGCCTTAGAACAGCTTTACTTACTCTGACTCATTATTACTGATAAATACATGTCTATACGTATTGCCATGTAGTACTAGTTTTAGCTATATAAACTGTAGTAGATAACAGTCAAGGCTCCTCAGCTTGACCTAGGCAAATCTACAAGCCTTAACTGCTCTGAACGCGTGACTTGACTTAAGCAGAAAGCCTCTGTCTTAAGGTCATTTGACGACAAAAGCCTCGTTGTTACTGAACTTGATAACTTGTACTTAGTAGTTGAGGTCTTTGCCTTAACAGCAAGTGTCTTCAGCATGCATCCAGTCATCTTGTTCTTTTACCTCCACAGACCATGCAGTAAGGTCAGTGGCAGTGGTGAGCTCATTGCAGAGGTTGAGCCAGAGGTCTGGGTGGAGGTTGGACTGGAGTTGCAGCTTCAGCTCTGCCTTGGCAAGGGCATGAGTGGGAGAGGAAGTAGAGAGGATGGCATTCAGATTTTCCATCTCAATCTTCCAGTCAATGAGGACCTGTGTCCCTTGTTTGGAGGACAGGATCTTCTCAAGGATGTGGTGTGCCCAGTTCTTCTCAAGGTCCAGTCCAGCAGGCTCTGCCAGGTATGCATTGAGGGTGAGGCCATCAATTCAGGTCTGATCCACCTGGTACCAGCTAATGAGCCAGGGTTCAAACATTCCTTCAGCGATGAAGCTTGAGCATGGGGCAATCCTTCATTTTGTTGAGCTTGACTTTGGCCATGGGTTGTGTTTTGGTGTATTGGGACATGGTGGTCCAGGGAGCAGTGGCATTAGTGTATGCAGCAGAGGATTACACAGAGCTGTCTGACTCAGTGGATGGTGTTGGTGATGGTGGCTCAGCGATGGGATTGCATCATTGTCTCCAATCCCACAACAACTGGTTGTTCTCCCCCCCTTGATGCAGCTTCTGTCACAATACCACCATACCACCTGAAGGCCTGAAGTCCTGGAATAGGGTCCACATGACAACAGATGTCGTTTGGGCCCATCTAAATTTATTATTTATGGTTTCTTTGTACATACAGCTGACCTTTTGCTTTTGTCTAGGTTTACACTCATTACAATGACATTATGGCCCCACCACTGTGAGCCCCTGCTTGTGGGGTGGCTAATGGAACAATGGCAACACCTGCTCTGGCCACAAGCCTCTATGCTCACAGGGTGGCTAATGTATCTAGTGTTTCAAGGTCTGGTCTGGTCCAGTTTTTTTGCCTTTTTCTGGCAGTAACTGGGACCATAACTGGTTATAAATTTCTATTTTATGAGGGGACTGGTTACAGTCAGTTATACATTGGTTTACAGACCAGTCATTTACAGATACATGTACTTTAAATAATGATATATGTAATTACAATCCCCCACATGCTCACATGTGAGGGGCACCATCAGTAAATGAAAATGAAAACAAAGAACTATATACATATAGACATATCTAAAAGAAAACAAACCAGGGAGGGGGGCAGTGATCATTGCCAAGAGAGGGAGGGTGTTTGGGGTATTTGGGGTGTTTGTGGTGTTTCCAGCAGAGTTGTGAGAGGAGGGAGAGGCAGCATTGTGGTATTGAGTGTTGTGGGGTCACGAGAGAAGGGGGAGGCAGCATTGGGGTGCCAGGGGTGTCACCCACATGGCCACAAGAGGAGGATGTGGTGGCATTGGGGCATCACCAGCAGGGCTGTGAGAGGAGAGGGAGGCACATAGTAAAATTAAATATCCTGTAACTGTAACCATAACTGGACTGTAACCAACTGTAACCAAGACTGGTCTTTTTCTGGTCCTAGTGACCAGACCTTGAAACACTAAATGTAACATGGACAAGGCCAGTGATGATTATGATGACTACAATCACAACTACAAGACAACAACAATGACTACAACTACAATACCAACACCAACAACAACAACTACAAGACAATGATGATGACTACAAGACAACAACAACTACAACTACAAGACAACAACGATGGCTACAAGACAACAACAACAACAGCTACAAGACAGCAATGATGACTACAAGACAATGATGACTACATGATGACTACAGCAACAACAACTACAATGACAACAACAACAACAACAATGACAGATGACAGAACACCACCACCAACACACACCACACCACCCACTGTGACAATGACAACAATAACCTAGAACCTACACCAGCCTCACAAGTCACTACTCACAGGTATCAATGTATCTTCTCTTTTTTATTTTGTTTCATTTCTTTATTGTAAGTACTATGTAGTAGGTATGTAGTTGTAATTAGTAGTTGGCCCTGGCCAGACTAAAGTTCAGTCCAGGACCGCTTGAGACCATACTGGCCCAGTTCTGGTCCTGGTTCTGATGAAATTTGGAAATCTAAGAACTGGTTTGGTTCTGGTTGAAGCCCATTGAGGTGAAAAACCTGGACTGGACTGGACTTTCAAGCACTACCAGTAAGGCACATCTAAATCAAAGTAATATTGGAATATGTGAAGCACCATTTTCCTGTTTCTGATGTTTCTTGGGAGTTACAATACAGGAGATGGATGCCCAACTGTGTGATTGTCCCTTGTCAAAGATGTTAACGTGAGAGCCTCAACTACTAAGTACAAGTTATCAAGTTCATTAACGATGAGGCTTTCATCATTAAGTTATATCACACTAAGGCAGAGACTTTCTGCTTAGGTCGAGTTGTGCATTCTGGAGCAGTTAAGGCTGTTAATTGCCTAAGGTCAAGCTGAAGAGCCTTGACCACTATCTACTACAGTTTATATAGCTACATTTTATGACTACATGTATATATGTGTCGACACATATTGTAAGAGTCAGTAAAGTATCTAAGGCTATGCAAAGCTGTAGAAAACAAGGTAAATAAACAGCTATCTACTTGGTGTCTAATATAAAAGGAGCTGTGGGCGCTGCCCTAAGAGTCACACAAATGAGTCAGAGATAAGGAGACGATCAGGTAAGCACTGCTGCAACAAGGAAGGAAACAGATGTAATAGGAAATTGTAACATTACCCCCCCCCTATCCTCAAAGTTTCCAACTTCATTTACTCCAACCCTTCTCTACCCGATCCATAGACATATTGAGAGGCCAGTAGAGCCATAACTGTTCATCAATCGGAAGAAGGATGGGCAGCAAGGGTGGCGGTATGTGTGGTGCAGGTGGGATGTAGACGGGTGCGGGTCGTTGGGTAATCACTATGATGCTGGATAAGTTTTATACTCAATAATTATTGATTGTGCTAAGTACGTAGTTGAGGACAATGTGGTTGGGTGTGGTTAAGCTAGTTGGGTGAAAGTGCGTAGCGCTTCCCAACCTGTGGAGCGTGAGGAAGTGTGGTGTCAAGACAAGCTGCAAAACCCGAATTTTAGGAGTCTAATGACATGTCGAGTGAGTCTCGGCACCCCTTATCTGGGAGTTGGCTCCAGTATTTACCCCTGTGTAACTAGTGTGTCAGCAGATACACATGTTGTCATTTAATACGGTCTGGTGGAGCTGGGGTGTGGCTTGTAGATATGGGGCAAGGATCTGTGGAGGGCTTTACACTCCCCCACATGTATACATGGAGTCTACGTAGACTACATAGACTTTACTGGGAGTCTACATAGACTTTAGGTGGAGTGTGGGTTCACCAAACATGGGATTCATGTTGATGGCAAGTCTATGTAGCCTCCATGTAGACTCCCAGCACCCCCTGTGACCTGGTAAGCTCCCCCCTCCTACCTATGCGTGTGCCATGTCACTGACACCAGCGCTGTCCCCCCCAATCCCCCCCCCCCACCTCCTGCCTGCCCCCCCTCCTCCCCCTCCTCCACTACCCATCCATGGGGGCCACAGGCCCTCATGTTGGGTATGATTTTTCTTTATCTATTTTTTTTTAAGCTCACTTTTGTTTTCTTCAGTTTTCTATATATGTATATGTCTGATCGCGGACACGCCACCCCTCCTCCCCACTCAGCTGGGAGTATGATGAGGGGCACGGAGGGGGACAGGGAGGTGCCGGGAGGCTCGAGCAGCGGGGTACCCGCGAGGTGCGCACAGAACAGCCCACCCCGCCTGCCACGTCACTAACCACCTCAGGAGCTGAGGGGGACACGACGCAACATGCCGCCAGCCGCGGGGATGCGACAAGAGGGCCCAGCACCCAAGGGACGCAACAGAAGGCCCCTAGAATGCGGGGGACACCTCTGGGACACATCACCAGCCCCAACCGCTGAGGGTGATGCAATGAGCGAGCCCGGCACCCCAATGGACAGCACCTGGCCCAGTCTCACCAGCCACTGCTCATGGGGTGGAGCGCGGGTGGAGTGACAATGCCGCCGAGTGGGCCACAGCCCCCCATGCCAGCACCCCCAACCACTACCATGAGCCATTGCTCATGGGGTGGAACGGGGTGCTATGAGAGGGGCAAGTTGCTGCCCCCCCCCTCCCCTGTCTCGCTTCAAGTGACGTGGGGGGGGGTTATTTTATTTCATATTATTTAGTCTTCTATTATATTAGTAAATACATGCCCCCCCCCCCCCACCTCTAGCACATTGGGGTGTTTTTACATCTCCGCTAGTATTGATGTTTCCATAAATAGTAATAAATACATTTAATATTTGAAGTAATGACTTACCTCTAGGAATGATGGCTAGGAATGGTCAAAGTCTATGTAGACTCTATGTAGACTATATGTAGACTCTCTATAAACACTGTATAACATCTGTAATGGGCTTTACATTGACTAATAAGCAAACTCCCTGTAAACTCCATGTAGACTATATGTAGACTATATGTAGACTCTCTATAAACACCCTATAACATCTGTAATAGGCTTTGCATTGACTAATAAGCAAACTCCCTGTAAACTCCATGTAAACTCCATGTAGACTCCATGTAGACTCCATGTAGACTCCCTATAGTAGCTTTATTTCTTTGGAATTGCTATGCACACTATACATGGAGTCTACATAGACTTTAGTGGGAGTCTATGTATAGTCTATGTATAGTACATGGAGTCCAGTGGGAGTCTATGTAGACTTGTGGGGGAGTGTAAAGTACATGATCTGTGCATGCTTTTGAAGGTATATGTGGAAGGCGTTGCTCACCCATCATCCGATTATTTTCATGGTCTCGAGGGAGATGCCTCAAAGTAAATATTTGAGGGTTGAGCTGATATGGATGCCATGGCCTTGTAGGGGGTCTTCCCTGGCTGCTTGTGCAGCTTCTGCTAAATGGTTTATGAATGCTCTCTTTGTGAGTGGGCGGTGTCGTGTCTTCCATTTATATGCAAACAGGTGGCCATTGTTCGGAGGTGCATTTACTTGTAGGTGATTTTGGAGGGCTTCATCTGGGTCTGTGGGTCCATTTTGCTTTGCCCAGGAGACATCTTTGCCCTCTGATGAGGATTTTGTGTGTGGGATGTGAAGGACTGTAAGCTGCAGCCCATTTCTGTCCTCCTCCTCCCTGAGATTTGCGAGTGAAATGCACTTGGTGGGAATAAAGCCGTCTAGCCGTGGTGCTGTGAATTCCCCCACTCATGCAGCTGCATAAAAACATGTAGTGAGGCATGCAAATACCGTGGCGTCCAGGGGGTCCTGAAGGTCAAGCTGGGTCTTTAATTTTATGATGTTGTCTGGGGTGTAAGGCCGTTGTTTCCTGCACTTCGACAAGGGTGGGGCAAGTTTGTGAGCTCTGGTGAGTAGGGCCTCAACCTCTGGTTCATTCAATTTCCATGGGGTGCCATGTAGAGTGTGCCATGCATGAACACCATATATGTAATTTGCTATGGTTTTTCCGGAGTACACTCCGGCCAGCATCGAGATGAAGCTGGAGAGAAGGATGTGACTTACGGGGGCACATTGGTCCTCGGGTATTTGTTTATTATCACAGAAGACATGAAAGGTAAGTAATCCTGAGCCATAGGTTTCCCAAGTGCCGTTCTCCCAGGCTTGGGACATAACGTCTAATATATGTTCTAGGTCAGTGTCTACAAGGTTTACAGGTAGCCCTTGCTGGTCCTGTGGGAGTCAGCTGCATATCAGTTTCCATAGACGTAACCGATCGCGTGCTAGGCAATGGGGGTGGAGGGGAGTCGGGATCGGGGTGAGGTTTGGATGGTATCTTGCTGGGAGTCCAGTACCTAGAGGTCGGGGGATGGTGTTAGTCCTGGTGTTGTGCTGGTTGCCCATGTTTCTCTTTTCCAGGTGGGGGTTGGTTTGAGCACCTATGGGGGCTTGTGGAGGGCCTGTACTTGGGTGCATGGTTGCTGTTTTGGGTTGGTTTTGAATGTGTTGTGGCCGATGGAGCACAGCTGCGAGCACAGTGTTCAGCCAGTGAGAGTGGTGCATCGAAGTCAGCAAGGAAGTGTGCGGCTTTGCTTGGGGGCGGGGTTTTCTTTGCTTGGGATGTAGTGAGTGTGAATAGTGCATTTGACAAGATTTGTGAGGGTGTGGATTCTGCGGAAAATGAGGTTCATGGGTTGACTCCTGCTCCTCCCTTTCCACCAGCCTTTGATGATGCCCCGGTTGTCTCCATAGACCTTGAATTGACCCCCTGGGGGGGCAGTTGCCATGACGGATTGAACAAGAAGCTCGAATCCAATGGCTTCCACCCACCCAATCTTGCATCCATCTGAGTTCCATCTAGGGAGTAGTTGCCAGGTGCGCCATCTGTTGCCAATGGTGATAGCAACGCTGAAATCAGAGCTTGCATCAGAGAAGGCTTGTGCATCAATGATCAGGTGGGGTCCAGGGATGTCTCTGAAGAGGTTTGGAGTGTGAAGGGTGTCGGACCACCACTGGAGGTTGTGTGCAGTGTCTCTTGGGGCATGACATGGGGTGAATGGGGAGTTGTTGAATGAGCCGAGCATAGATTCTAGATTTGTTAAGTATGCACACCCCATGGGTACCATGAGGGAAACATGCAGTAGTTTTCTGTAGAGTTTTTGGACCTTGTTGAGAGCATGCATCTTACTTGAGGACCATTGCCAAATTGCCTCGAGGTACTTTTCTTTTTTATTTGATGGAATCACCACAGTTTGTGCTTGTAAATCCCATGGGAAGCCCAGGTAAGGAACTACTGTTCCAAAAGGAATGGTTTTCGACGTTTCCCAGGGGATGCCTAAAATGGGTTGATAGTTTGTTGATGTCGTCGTCATTGTAGGTAAATAGTGACTCCTCATGGGAGCATGGTGATGATTGTGCTAGGTTCAAGAAGGGGACACTCATGTCTTCATTGAATTCCATAGACTGTCCATCTGACCTGGTCTCTCCCTGGTACCTGAAATGGCTCCCTTCCTGTACCCTTCTGCCATTGTTCCTGATGGAATCATGCCATTTTTGCCTCAAAGTATTGTATGTAGCAAGTTCTCTATGTAGGATGTGGAAGAAAATGGTTGTCTACCCATCTTGATATAGGACCAATTCCTGAGGCTTGAAAGATGTTGGTACCTGCATCCACCACTGCTCCATGTGTTCCCCTGGCTGATGAAAGCCTGAAGTTGTTATTGGTATTTATGGTGAACTGGTCCGTGCCTTGTAACCTGATGACGAGCCCAGGCCACTGGTCTGGGCAAACTGGGACTGTGCGATAGGCTTCTGCAATGTCTCAAATGGATGCCTGCGAGCCTGGTGGAAGGTGCCAAATTAAGTTACATAGGGTGTTGAATGTTCCCCAGGTGCACGGGAAGAGATTAGGGTCAATTGTGTGGTTGATCGAAGAGATTCCGTCTCGAGGTGAGTAGGGGAAGGAGAAGTTGTGTATTGCCCTGAACTTACCTGGTTTCCCTGATTTTGGTATAAGTGACAATGGAGAGGATTGGAAGGGACTGATGAGGGATTCTACTTCCTCTTTTGTAAGGGGTCCAACATATCTGCCAGTTTGGTATTCTTTATGCACAATGTCATGATATTGTTGTGAGTACGTATTAATGGATGAACTATTATCAGGAGCACTGGTAGAATAAATGCAGGGGATACCCATGTCAAAGCCGTATCTAAGGTTATTAGGGAGAGAAGGGTATTTTTCGAGAAGTTTGAATCTAGAGAGGAGAACATGCCAGTGGTCAGGGTTGTATGGGGTGAGTGCCTTACTCTTTCTGTGTTCGAGTACATTCCTCAGTGCCATGATCCTCCTTTCCACAGCCTGAGCACTCATGGTGGTGATTGGGGTTGGTGCTGGGGCAGCTGGCAGGGTGCTGCCAGTCCGAGCAGATGATGACACCATTGGGGTTGATGGGGCGCCCCTGCTTGTTTCATCAGCATCAGGCTTTGTCTCCATTCCAGAGTGTCAACTTATTGCACTTGTGTATTTCATGGTGGTGTCTCCCCAGGCAGATGACACAGGTGGAAGGGGTTCTTGAGCCTGCACCCAATGGAAAGGAAGGTCAATGTGGTATGGCGTGTGATGTGAATATGGGTGGGTTCATGGATGTAGCGCCAGGGAGGAGACCGAGATAGGGAAGAAAGGAGTCAGAAGTGGTTAGTGGGTTGTGTTGGTTGTGATGAGGGAAAGAACGTGCCTCTCTTTTGTTATCTGCATGTATCGCATCCCATATTTCATTTGAGATGGATTCTAGAAGGCCATCATCTATCAATGCAATGTTGAAGCCTCCCTCTTCATCTTGTTTGAGACAATTGTGCCAGTGTTGATGTACTCTGGCCTGGTAGGTAATGAGAATTTTTTTGCCATGAGCTCAGTTTCAGAAAGGGCTGGCTTCTAGGGCAATGAAAAAATGGGTGAGCGCTTCAGCATGTTTTTGGGGCCATCCAGCTTTTCCTAGGTGTTGTAGGTAGCTAGTTTTCACAAAGGTGAGTTGACTCCATGTGAGGTTGATGTTCTGGATAACATTCTTCGATGTGCAGATGGCCTCTTGCTGACGTGTGGGTGGACTGCTCCCCATCGGGGGGCCAACAGTACGCCCTCCGGTTGTGCCGTCTCCTGCGCCCCTGGTTCAAACTGAGCCAGGACTGCCAAGTCCACCTGTGATTCGTCCCCTCCAAGGCAGAGTGGGTGGTCCACAAACAGGCTCACGAAGTTGCAACGTTGCTCCGATTGCCCTTGGGGATTTCCCCCAAGGCCACCTGCAACTGGCTGATCACCTCCTTCAAGGAGACGGCAGAGAAGGACTGGGTTGCCCACTTTGCGGACCCCAAGTACCGAGGGAAGAGCTTCCTGGACCTGCGGGCCCAACGGAAGACCCCTGCAACGCCCACCGCCTCTGGGTGTGGGCCGTGGCTCAAGGACACTGCACACGACTGCAGGTTGATGGCCCAACTATGTCGGTGCATCACGGCGCATGCCCCCATTGGGAGTTACCGTGACCGCTTCCACCCCAGTGAGGACACTCACTGCATGTGCCCCCTGCGGCCCTTCCAGGACTGCGATCTGCTCCGCGTGTGCCCACAAGTGAAGCGCAAGAAGCACCGGCAAGGCCTGTGTTGGATCGCGGACCTTGTCAAACTCCTCAAGGTGAACCCACGTGCATTTGCCTTTGCCCCCCCTGAGGGGTGGGATCCGGGATGAGGGTCACGCGCAAGGGCGTATGACCCCCGTCTGGTGGCCTGGTGTGCCTGATGGCTCACCGAACGCACGCTCTACCTTTGAGCCTGCTGTACTTCTGTCGGTAACACCGAACCTCGGGTTTGTCGCTGGCAAGGTTGGGGGGCCCGCCGTATGGCGGGTACCATCCCATACGTGGGGCGGCTAAGCGAGGAGGGGCTCCGGACCCCGTTGGGCCTTATGTCTGGCGGGTTGGTCGACCTGTGGGAAGGCCTATAATCCTCACTCCTGGCCGAACCAAAAACCCACATACATGACTCCTATGCAGATCACCACTCTAGCTCTCGCTCTCTTCTTTATTTTGTCCTGGTTAATCCTCCTCTCTCTCTTATATCTCCATTTGTGACTCAGAATGATGACACAGTTCATATGAACTGAATCACTTCCTCACTACCCTCAATCATCCCCCTGTTCCAGTTGTTCTTGAGGAGCCTATCCACACCACCATTGTTGAAGCCCCTGCACCCACATACATTCCACTAATGCCATGTGGTCCACCACCTCTACCACCATTTGTCACCCCATTTGACAAACAAGTTTGGGTCTATCATCCGCTCAACAAATCCCAGGAGCAAGTCATGACAGTTTAGAAGGTCGAAGTCAGAAACTTTGAGGATAGGAGGGGGGCAATGTTATGAATTTCCTACTATGTCTATCTCATTTCCTTTCATGGTTGCGGCAGTGCTTACCTTGATTCATCCTTATCTCTGACTCATTTGGGTGGCGCCCATTGTCCCTTTCTTAGAAACACTGAGTAGATAACCTGTTAGATGCCTCATGCCTCTACAGCTATAGTACAGCCTTAATTACTTTGACTCATTATTACTATTAGATATGTGTTGACATGTACTGTCACATAGTAGTAGTTTTAGCTATTTAAACTGTAGTAGAGAGTGGTCAAGGCTCTCCAGCTTGACCTAGGCAATCTATAGGCCTTAAACTGCTCATCTGAATGCGCAACTCAACTTAAGCAGAAAACCTCTGTCTTAAGGTCATTTACTCTAATGACAAAAGCCTCACCATTGTCAAACTTGATACCTTGTACTTAGTAGTTGAGGCCTTCACCTTGAGAAAAATGGTGGAGTACTTCTCTCACCTGACCTCCAACAAAGTTGTGATCCCCGAGAATGTCCAAGTGATGATCTTGATGAATGCTCTTCCTAAAGAGCATGATTTGCTCACCTCCACTATCCTCCAAACCCATCCTGACACTGCTAAACTTATGTTCAATGTTGTCCAGGGGGCAATTACTGCCAAAGCCAGCAGGAGGACAAACTCCACTTCTTCTAAAAATCAATCAGCTCAAAAGATTTCCACTGTCAAACAAAAAGGCACTAACCCCAAGTGGAAGCCCAATGACAAAAAGGAAGATAAATCAGAGGCTTCTACCTCTGAGCCTAAGAAGAAAAATTGCTGAGGTGGAAAACAGGTAAAAGATTGGAATGAGAAAAAGGCAAAGGCTGCAGCTTCACAGCTTGCCTCTTCCATGTATCAACTAGCACCCCTAGTGACTACAATCACGGGGAGTGATGCCATCATCCCACCATCTGTCTACCAGCCTTACATGGCTTTACCAATCACAACCAAAGATCCGAGAAAGCGTCCCACTCCTCAGGCCTTCATGGGTGTTTCCATCAGAAGCCCATCCATGAATGAAGATTACCAAACAGCACAAGAAACTCTTGAAGCCTTAGATCTTTCCAGATTGCAAGGAAATCTCCAGTCCCTCAAATCACACCTCACTGATCAGCAAGATGGCAAATGCTGAAAAATTGAGGAGACTCAATCTGAACCCATAGCTCAGATCAAGGAAGTTCCTGATGACAACTAAGTATCACTAGGATCATGACAACTAAGTATCACCAGGATCAACCCCCAAGTTGCCTTCACAGAAACTCATTTGCAATTTGGTTGATGAGGAATTATGAGACAGGATGGAAAGCAATGATCAGGCACTTGAGCTTGATACAGGCACTTTTGATGAAAGATATGCACTATTTTCTAATACACTTACTGGGGCTCATGTGAAAATTCTAGGATGCTTTTTTAGCTCTGGGACGGCAGATTTAACACCTATAAATTATTCTCATGTACATACTTCAGGTGCCCTTAAGACACAAATATACAATTTTCTGTGCAATGGAATAGATTGTTTGAACCATAAGCATGGACCACATGATAAAGCCATCTGGATCATGGATTCAGGGGCTTCCCAACACTTCACTGGCAAAATCACAGATTACACCTCTTATAAGCTGCTAGATGTTCCTGAAAAAATCACCACTGCCAAAGGACCAGTCCACATGGTTGAAAAAGGTGCAGTGTTCATCAAGCACATTGTGAATGACAGGATGCACGTCACACACCTACATCCTGTCTATCACATCCCTGACATGGATATGAGATTGATATCCATGGGGGTTTTATTTAAGACAATGACCGTGAAAGGTTCTGTTAAGGCGAGAGCCTCAACTACTCAGTACAAGTATCGAGTTTGTTAACGACAAGGCTTTCGTCACTAAGTTATATTACGCTAAGTCAGAGGCTTTCTGACTTAGGTTGAGTCGCACGTTCAAGAGCAGTTTACAAGGCTGTATATTGCCTAAGGTCAAGCTGAAGAACCTTGACCTCTGTCTACTACAGTTTATATAGGTACTTTTGTGGCTACGTGTTGAATATGTGTCTACACGTATTGTAAGAGTCAGTAAGCTATCTATGGCTATGCAAAGCTGTAGAGTACGAGGTAAATGGACAGCTATCTACTTGGTGTCTAGTATAAAGGGAAGTATGGGCACTGCCCGATGAGTCAGAGATAAGGAGACAAGTCATACAAATGAGTCATGGTAAGCACTGCCGCAACGAGGAAGGAAATAGATGTAAAAGGAAATTGTAACACTGCCCCCCCCTTATCCTCGAAGTTTCCAACTTTGTCTACTCTAACCCCTTTTCTACCTGGTCTGTAGATCTGTTGAGCAGTCGATAAAGCCATAATTCTTCATTGATCGGCAAGAGGACAGGCGGTGTTGGCGGTGGTACATGTGGTGCAGGTGGAATATAGGCAGGTGCAGGCATGGTGATGGGGACTGAGTCAACCAGGGCATTCAAAGATGGTGTTGGGGAGATATGAGATAGGATTTCATTGAGTTCATAAATGTTATGTTGTCGCTTGGTTTTGCAGATGGAGATGTAGGAGAGGGATAAGAGAATCATCCAGCATGTAAAGAAAAAGAGCCTGAGGGCGAGGGCAATGATTTGCATGTATGTCATGTCTAGAGTGAGGATTTTTGATAGTTCTGGAGGACATCAATAATTTTCTCTCCTTTAATAAGGATGGAACGACCCTGGTCTGGGTTCACTGGTAGAGTTTGCCCAAGCGCTGTCATTGAAGTTTGAAAAATATTCAGCTGCCGTGTATGCTTCTTCTTCTTCGCTTCCTGTTTGCCCTTGATCAGGGGTGATCAATCATTTCTTGTTTCGGGGGCAATCTTTGGGGTAGTGCCCTGGTGCTTGTTTCTTGCAAACGGTGCACATGAAGAGATGGCAATAGGACGCAAAGTGGCCCAACCCTTTGCACTTGAAACAAGCTTCTTTCTTCATGTGGGGTGGCACTGCAGAAGACGGCTGGTTAGCGGTCAAGGTCATACTTCGGACGTAGAATGGGGTCGGGGGTCAGTCATTTCGTTTCGGGGGAGAAGGCCACCAGGCACTGGTGGATACGGTTTGTGCTGATTTTCGAAGGTGGTAGGAGGAGGAGGAGGTCGCGGATCCAGATGGGGGCATTTGTGATTCGTGTGTTTCTGTTCAGGTTTGTGTTGGGGTGGCGGGAGTGTTGGTTGTTGCGTACTTTAATTCATAACTACTGACTACAAAGGCCATTCCTTTTTCTAGCATTTGAGACATCATACTGTGAGCGAGTCATTCTAAATTTGCTATGGTGTCAAGGGTGAGATCGTATTGTCGGAGGGTTTCTTCAAGGGGTTGGTCATGAACTTTGCAGAGGATCTCGGCACGATGTCCAAGGGTCCTGGAGGTAATTGTTCGTATATTTGGCAAGAGGGGGAAGGATATTCAGGGTTTTGAGAGCATGAGAGGAGGGGAGGTCAGACATGTTTATTCGGTGGTGATGGTTGCGGATGGGTTTGCTGGGTTGGTTCAGAGGTGTTTCTTCTCCTTATATGCAGCAAGGAGGTCCACAGCATTTCTTAAATTATCTGTAGGCTCCCATGTGTTTTCTGACGTGGGATAGCCTAGCCACTTCACCAGGAATACGTGTCCTCTGCCTTGTTTCTTGTGGGCGATGATCGACTCTACTTCGTGTTCTTCTTGTCCATCGATCAGGTCAGGGGGTGGTCTTAGGTAATTAGGACCGTGGGCGGTGGTTTCACAATAAGGTGTGAGGAGGGCAGCATGGAATACAGGGTAGATCTTCCATTGATGGGGGAGTTTCGACTCATAAGAGAGTGGCGACAGAACTTGCTTGATGGGGAAGGGTCCCTCTCGTTTTGGAGAGAGCTTCTTTGTTACATCTGCCAGCTTTAGGTTTTTTGAATTGAGCCACACCTTCTGTCATTTTTTGAATGGGGTAAACTTTCGTGTGATTTGCTCTGCCATGATCTGTTGAGCTAGTTTGTGTGCTGCAAGTGCTTCTGTTCATGCTTTTAGTAACTGAATCAGGTGTTGCTCTGCTGCAGGTACGTCGCTTTTCTGATAAGCCGTGGGTATCACCCGTGGTTCATATCCCATCATGAGGTAGAATGGAGAGTGTTTCACCATGGAATGCGTGTGCTGGTTGTGGGTGAATTCCGCAGTGGGAAGGAGTCTTCTCCACGTTTCAGGGTTGTTTGTGCAGAACATCCAGCGATAGACTTCAACTTCTTGGTTTGCGCGTTCTGTTTCTCCATCTGTTTGGGGGTGGAAGGTGGTGCTCATTGCGAGTTTGATTCCGAGGAGTTTTCCAAGCTCTTGGTAGAGTTTTGATGCGAACCTGGGGTCCCTGCCAGAGATGATTTTGTCAGGTAATCCAAATCGGGTGTAGACATTTTTTAAGTATGCATCCGCAGCTCCTAATGCATCAATCGTTTTGTTGCAAGGGATTAAAATTACCCCCTTAGTAAGACCATGGTCTACCACAACCATTAATGAATCGAACCCGTTGGACAGGGGTAGGTCTGTGATAAAATCGGTTGTCACGAGTGCAAATGGGCGTGTTGCATTGCTTTTTATTGGCGTGAGCGGTGGTGTCGTTGGGTGCATAATGACCTTCATTTGTTGACATTTGGTGCAACCTTCTACCCAGTTTTTGATTAGCACAGTCATTCCCGGCCACCAGTAGTCTCTACGGATGAGTTCGATTGTTTGAAATTGTCCTGGGTGTCCGGATGGTAGTGAGTTGTGGTATAATTCGATTATCTTCTTTCTGAGTTCGGCGTCGGGTGGTACGTAACACCTGTTCTTAAAAAAGATTAGACTGTCTTTTACTTCCCAGTCTGTCAGATTAGATTTGATCAGCGGGGTTCCGTTTGTTTTGAGTGCCTTAATTGCATCTGCTACTAGTTCATCTTTCATCATTGCTTGAACCAGGGCTGTCTGCATGTCTGTGTTGATGATGTTCACAAAGATTTCCGGGGGTAGGAGCATGATGTTTTCATTGTCGTTTTCCGTTCCTTGATTCCAGTCTTCTCTTCATGACAGCATGTCAGACTGTATCATTTGTGATCCTGGTACGTGCAGAAGATTCAGTTCAAATTTGGATAGAAATAGGCTCCATTGAGCTTGTCTCCTATTTAGTTTCTGGGTGGTGCAGAAGTACGTCAGGTTTTTGTGATCGAATAGAATTGTCATTGGGTGTGCACTCCCTTGAAGATAGTGGCGCCAAGTTTCTAAGGCGTGTATGATGCCCAGGAGTTCTCGATTGTAGTTTTCATAGTTTTGTTGGGTTGCATCGAGCGAATGCGAAATATACCTGCATGGATGCCATTGTCCATCAGTGCCTTGCTGTCGGAGTACTGCACCAGTAGCGAATTTTGAGGCATCTGATTCGATTGTGAAGGATCTTGCTGGATCAGGCATTGATAGGATCAGTGCCTGTGCAAATCTGGCTTTTAGCGTGTCGAACGACATTTGGCATGCTTCTGTCCATTCAAATTTAGTGTCTTTTTGGGTTTTTTTTTTTTTTTTTTTTTTTTTTGGTTCAACAATTTATAACGCGGTGCACGATCGCAGTCCGCGGGCCTGAGGTAAAATACAATCTAGTACACTACGATTCAACCGTACTCTAACCCCCGCCGGTGTGAAACCCCTTTCTCTTTTGGTAGCCGCTAAGGTGGACAGGTAAGACCACGGATAATGCCCACAGAGGCGTGAAGGTCCGCCGCATCTATGCGGCCCATGAACCAGAAAACTCCCCCCCCAGTGGTTGCCACGGTCCCCCCACGCGCAGCCGAAGCCAGTGAGCAGTGTTAATTCACCGTAAGCCCCCAGACCACAAGGGCCCGGAGGTTAACCGTTTCCCCGTCCGGAGAAGGAATGGTGACCGCTGCCCGTGAGCAGCGGACCATGGGTGCAGTGCTGTCACTGTCCCATGAAAGCACCTGGCTGTGACCGTGTACGGCCCAAACGACGCCGGTAAAGGTGGGCAAGCAGGGGGAAGAGGGTGGTTGGTAACGACCCACTTCTCCTGCTCATCCAAACAAGCCCGGGACGAGTCCCAGGAACACTCTACCCGTAGCGGCAGAGTGTGTGAAGGGTCCCGCCCCTATTTAGAGGGCGGGATGCCTGACCGCACGGACTGGGGACAGCCGCAGCCAGCCCCAGCCTCGAAGTGAAGGATCAGTTGTGCCGCCATCGTGGACGATGGCGCACCTCAGACATGGCGCGGCCCTCATAAAAACAGAGGACGGGGCTGTAGTGGAAGGGGCCACTTAGGGGGCCATCGCGGAGGGATGGCAGCCCAGAAAACGGCTGGTGCGCAGTACGCGCCTATTGCTGTGTAGTGCGGCCCCTGGCGCTATGCGTCATGGGCCCAGTACTAGTGGTGCTGGAGGAGCGATTCCCCCTGCCCTCCACTGTCCGATCTTGGCGATCGTAGGTAATCCGCTGCCCCCTGACCACAGGCGGGCAGTGGGAGATGCTCGATCTCCTGTCGGCAGCGGGGAGCGCCAGCCCCGCCGCAGTCCTAGTGAGCAGGTAAATCCCATGAGCGCACACATAGAGTGTAAGTGCCCAAAAGGGAGAAGGAGGAGGGCCGCGCCGGCGCGCATACCCCAAGTGCGGAGCGAGGACCCACCCAGAAGAGGTGAGCAGTATCCTGTAGCCGTAGAGTAGCTTAAACATCAAAAGGAAGATGTAGCAAACGCACCAAATCCCTAGATCCTCTCCAGGGATCTGAAAACCTCAAAATGAGCGCCCCCCCTACCCAAGCGTTCTCCCCCCGACCCCAGAGCGGGACCCCCAGCCTAAGCCGGCAGTGTTGATTCACCGTCGAACCCCCCCACCAATGGTGGAAGGTGCCCCACCCCAGAGCCCAGGATCCTCGAGCCCAGGTAGAGTAAAGTGGCGGACAGTAGAATGCCCACCCAGTGGACATCCGCGGACGATCCGTGGAGATCGGTAAAGCCAATCATCAGGGGGGTTGGGATAGCTCCCAAACGACCCCTGGAGAGTGAGATAGGCTGGTCTGATCAAAGATCAGGCCAGGGGATGGACTGCTGGGCGCTGTGCCAGGCAGTGTGAGGAGCGTTCCCACGGTACAAGGTGGCGGTAACAAGTCAAGAAGAGATGGTGTCTTTTTGGGTTAGATCATTTAGTGGTCTGGCTAGTTCGGCAAACCTCCTGATGAATCTTCGATAGAAGTTTCCAAATCCTAAAAACAATTGTACCCCTTTGATGTTTGTTGGTTCCGGCCAGTCTTCAATTCCTGCTAACTTTGTCGGGTCCATCAGGATTTGATCCGGTTTGACAATCAGTCCGAGGAATTTGACTTCTTGGACGTCAAACTTGCATTTTTCCGGTTTGAGGTAAAGATCATTTTTGAGTAGTTGTTGTAGGATTTGTTGTGTCCGCCATTGATATTCTTGTCTGTCTTTGGAAAAGATGAGGATGTCATCCATGTAGATGATGACCCATCCTTTGTCTATCATGTCTTTGAAGATGTTGTTCATCATGCCTTGGAACGTGGCTGGGAGAGTTGCATAATCCAAAGAACATTACCGTTGGTTCAAATAGTCCTTTATTCATTTTGAAGGCTGCTTTCCATTGATTGCCTTCTTTGATTTGGATGTTGTGATAGCCCCATTGTATATTGAGTTTCGTAAACCATTGTGCTCCCTTCAGTTTGTCGAGAAGGTCGCTAACCAGTGGGAGCGGTGTGGTAGGGTCAGCTGCCCTACACGTCAACTAACCCTTCCCATAGATTTTATTCCAGTCCCACTGCCAGCATCAATTATCAAGAGTTATCATATACATTTCCCTTTGCCATGCTTTTATCTATATTTTGTGTTGCTAACATCATTTAATTATTTTCTAGTTCATTGATAATCCTTGAGAACATCATGGTAACCACACGACGCATCAATCTCACTGATGATTGATGGATTGGTACTGGATCTTGAGTTGTGACTCCTTAATTAACCTTTTTTATTTTATTTTTGGTAAAAGCTAGTCAACATCCAGATCAACGGGCCGAACAACTGGACGGTAGGGTCGAGAGACTTCATTTGATGGCTCTCCGCACTTGCTGGGGGGACAAGTTGTGTTCCGCAAATAGAGACTCCCATCGATGAGCCTTTCCCTGAGTCATTCCCAGCTGTGAAACCCCAAGATGAGGATCTGGCATGCTTCTTTCACATTTCATCAGTATCCCTTACAGTCATTTATCAGGCTTCTTTTATGGCTTATCCTTTCTTGCTGTTTGGCCCCATCGAAGCAAGAGAATGTGTGCGATGGGATTGTTCATAGCTTCTTACACCTATTTGTATAAAGGTGACCTGCCACCTCTCGAATGCCGTATTGTATCTCATCCTTTTTGATCCCATGTTTCCCCCCTCTCTGAGTCTCATTCGATGAGCTTAAGGCTCGTCCGTCTCTTCTTTCCCCTTTCTTTTCCCTATTTTCTTTCTTCTCGCTTACCCCAACCCTCGTGACGTGACGACCTCGTCAACGAGACTACCAGCAGACTGTTGACCCTGCCACACTGGGTAAGTGTTTTTGATTGTCCCATGATTAAGGTATCAATAGTCTTGGCAGGGTCGAAGTGCTTCGGAATCTTTCTTTGTGACAAAAAAGAAGGGTGATGCCATGGGTGATTTCGATGGTCAGATGTATCCTTTCTTTAAGTTTTCTTCGAGAAAATCATCCATTTTCTATTGTTCTGCTGGTGTCAGAGGATAAACTTTACAATCTTTCGGTAGAAAATCGTCTTTTAGGTTGATTGCATGATCCCAGGGTTTTGATTCAGGGAACCGTTCCAATGCCACCTTCTCAAATACTTTTCGGTATTCTTGATATTGCATTGGAAGGATATTGTCAAGTGTCTTTGCTTTCTCTGGATTGTCTGTTTGGTTGTCATGAGCGAGTTTCTGCAAAATGGAGGTTTTAGCTCTGATCCAAATCCCTTGTCCAAGGCAAAATTGTGGCAAAGTTCTTGATGACACTATCCTTGATATTCTTCCTGTACTTTTCGAATATGAATATTTTGGTGCATTGTATTCCCAAGTGAGGGGTGGTTCGGTGATGGTGGGGTCGAATATTCCAATAACGGGTTCTCCTTTGATGTAGGCGATGACAAGGTCGTCATTTGTTTCAGGTGTCGGTGGGGCGTTGTCTTCCGGGGTTTCGCTGTTGTTATCTTTGATTGGGTGGTCTTCTTTGACAGGGGTGATCTTCCTGATCCGTTCCTCGGTGCCTTGTTTAAATGCCGTGTCCTTGGTCATTTCTCTAGATTTAGCAACAATTCTCCAAATTCAGGCGAATCATTCTTCTTTGTCAGGGAAAGTGATCATACCTTTTCTCCAGTTGATATCAGGGTTTTCCTTCCTAAACCAAGGTAACCCTAGGATCACCGACTCTTTTCCTAAGCCGGTTACTAGGTATCGTTCGTCTGTTTGTCTTTCTCCGATGGTGAGTCGGGCCATAGTAGAGTGAGTCGTTCCTTCTTTGTTCAGAGTGCCATCGGCATTCTATGTCTTGATCGGTTTGGCCAGGGGGGTCATTCAAAATCCGCGATTGCGCACAAAATCTTGATTGATAAAAGTTCCAGCAGCTCCTGAGTCAAGGAGTGCTTCGGTTTTGACGATTTTGGTTCCTGTGTCTAGCTTAATTGGTACTCTCATGGAGTGTTGTCTCATATCAGCTACTAATACAGAGGAAACCATTAACTCAGCAGGGTCTGACGTTGTTCCAGTCCGCTTCTTTAAAAACCCTTCTCTTCAAGGATTGCGAGGGCTTTCTCTTGTTCTTCTTTGTCTAATTCTCCCATCATCGTGTGGAGGTTGTTGTATAACCCTTGCCCTGTCTTCTTCTGCCAAGGCTTGGGGGAGGGAGATGTCATAATCGTCCTGTCTTTCTTGTGATCTCCAGAGCGATGTCCGGGTTTGTGACAAATGAAGCATAGCCCCTTTCGCATATGCTCCATTCGTTCGGCGGTGGTCAATCGGTACAAGTATTGAGTTTGTTAACGACAAGGCTTTCGTCGCTAAGTTATATTATGCTAAGTCAGAGGCTTTCTGACTTAGGTTGACTCGCACGTTCAAGAGCAGTTTACAAGGCTGTATATTGCCTAAGGTCAAGCTGAAGAGCCTTGACCTCTGTCTACTACAGTTTATATAGGTACTTTCGTGGCTATGTGTTGAATACGTGTCTACACGTATTGTAAGAGTCAGTAAGCTATCTATGGCTATGCAAAGCTGTAGAGTGCGAGGTAAATGGACAGCTATCTACTCGGTGTCTAGTATAAAGGGAAGTATGGGCGCTGCCTGACGAGTCAGAGATCAGGAGACAAGTCATACAAACGAGTCATGGTAAGCACTGCCATGATGAGGAAGGAAATAGATGTAAAAGGAAATTGTAACAGGTTCCATTCATGGCATAAACTTTTATGATCGATCAAATCACATCACCATTCAGTGTCTTCCTTGTAAAAGGATTGAATCAGCATATATTGTAACATTGATGATAGTGAGAGCGATGGGTTTAAACAATGCTAAAGCTATCGCTGTATATGCTGCAGACTACCGAATTTGGCACTGACACTTAGGACATCCATCTGATGCAGTGCTGAGGAAAACGCCCTCCACATGCATTGGATTACCCAATGAAATCTCAATTCCAAGGAACATTCCAATTTGTCCAGGTTGTGCTAAGGGCAAGATAACATTGAAGTCTTTCCCTGAATCACACACCAGAGCTACAGACTCCTTTGAGTTAATCCATATGGACCTCAAGGAATTCTCTGTGTTGTCTTATCACAAATTTAAATATTTCATTATTTTTGTGGACAATCATTTGTCACCCTATTGGGTGCCCTGCCTCACAAAGAAATCAGGAGCAAGCTCTTCAATAAAAGAGTTTGTCACCATGGCTAAGACACAACACAACAAACAAGTCAAACGAGTTTGTATTGATGCTGGAGGAGAATTAAAAAATCATGAACTCACAAAGTTTTTGCTCAGTCTGGGTATAAAACTTGAACAAAGTGTCCCTTACCAGCATCAACAGAATGGCCATGCAGAATATGCTATTTGGACAATTATGGAAAAAGCCCAAGCACTACACTTCACAGTGTGTCTCCCAGCTTCCTGGTGGGAATTCTGTGTATGGCATGCCATCCATCTCCACAATGTCATGGTTTCAGCAAGACTGAAATGGACAACTCCTCACAAGGTGATTAACTTCTCCAAGCCTGATCTCACAAGGGACAAAGTCTTAGGATGTGCAGCATATATTTATCTGCCTAAAGAGTGACATGGAACAAACTTGCACTGTGATCTGAGCTAATGGTTTATCTTGGCTTGGCAGATGTGGATGGTATCAAAGGATATTACTTCATGCACTCAGACAATTCAATATTTATTAGCACCACAGCTATTTTTGACGAAGAATTATTCCCTCAATGCCTGGATGCCCACACCCCAGAAGTAATGCCCATAGGCGAAGACTTTGTCTGTGATGATGATCCAATTATGGAACAGAGAAATCATGACATTCTACATGGAACAGCCAGTGATGATGAAAATTCTCTGCCTGAAGGCCACCCCTTCTTCAAGTCTGGAAAACAGACTGACATACCAGGAGAGTGAGAGGCATCGCCTACTCCAGTATCCCCTGCAGACTTTACTCTGTGGAGGGAGGATCAACACAAGTGGAATGAACTTCCCCGCAGATCCAGTAGGACTAGGCACATCCCAAATCATCTTGGCAATGTGTATGGAGAACACCACCTACTGACGGATATAGAGCAAGACACCCATCATGAGAATTATTGGAAGAAGACAGTTAGGCAACTGCCTCAAGGCCTGAGGGTCAGGCCCCAACAACCTTCTCATAGTAACTTGAACCCTGGACCAAGTACTACAATGGCACCACATGATGATGTGCCTACATCCAATAATGAAAACCCTGAGACTGCAACTGATAACAATCAGAGGGTTGAATCTCAATGTGAATGTGACCCATATGATGAAGACACATGGCTCACAGCACATGTCAAAGGAGGTGGAATTACATTGATGAACTATTTGCTTAATCAAGCATTACCATCGAGTTCTGATATGGAAGTTCCAGTCCAATTTAGTGACATCCCACGCCTAAAAGATAAACAGCAGTAGGTAGAATGGAAGACTGCATGTTGTGGTGAGTTAGATGCCTTATACAAATGACAGGTCTTCAAACTCATGGATCTCCCACATGGTTGTAAACTGATCAAAAACAGATGGTTTTCAACATTGAAGAAGATGGAAGAAAATGAGCCAGACTTGTGGCTAAAGGCCATTCACAGGTCAAAGGCTGTACTTTACACTCCCCCACCTAGTCCGCGTGGACTCCCAGCTGTCTGCACGGACTCCTAGCTGTCCACGCGGATTCCTAGTAAAGTCCGAGTAGTCCGCACGGACAGCTCAGACATCATGTGTACTGAAGAATTGGGCCAAGTCCTAGCATCTTGAAACTGTAAGAAGTCCTAATGATGTCCGAGTTGTCCTAGCTGGTCCAAGTAATGTCCGAGTAAATAAAGACTTGGTGAATTTTTTCGTGAGAGTAAGATCAAAATATTGTTGTACCTGGCAGGGTTTGAACCCAAGGCACTTTGATCAAGATTACACAAACTGGGCACAATTAACCACTGTGCCAAATGGGCACACAATATTAATATTATTACTACTATTTATTACCTGTAATTTACACTCCTCCACATATTCCAGAAATTCCGGACTCACTTTGGAGGAGTCACCCTCACCCCTTGCACCCCCCTCCACCCTGCGAGCAGTTGCTCGCAGCAGTGGTGGGGGGTGCTCTGTCATCCTGGGTGTTGTGGGGTTGTGTGTCCGTGCCCTCGCTCTGACAGAGTAGTATCTATATTAATTAAAGTAGAGTAAAAATAATATATATTTATACAAAATAAATTAACGGGAGGGGGGGGAGGGGCGTGCAGCGCGTCGCTGTCATTGCCCCTGTTCCCTGTCCCCCCTTCCCGTGCCTGGTGGTGGGGGTGCTCTGTCGCGCTGGGCGTCAGGTCTGGTGCGTCCCCCTGTCCCCCCACGCGTCCCCCCATCCTCCTGGCGCATCCCACGCGTCCCCCACCCTCCTAGCTCGTCCCCTCTCCCTCCTAGGGTGTCCCCCTGTCCCCCCTATCCCACAGCCCGTCCCCCCCCCCTCCTATGGCGTCCAGCCGTCCCCCCACACGTCCCCCTTGGTCCTAACGCATCCCCCTCAGTCCTGGCGCGTCCCCCTCCCTTCTAGTGCATCCCCCCCTCCTAGTCATGCTGAGTGTTGTCCCCCCTCCCTCCTACCACGTCGCGTCTGGCGCATCCCCTGTCCCCGGCGCGTCCCCTCCCTCCTATGGCATCTGCCCGCCCCCCCACGCATTCCCCCTCCCTCCTGGCACATCCCCCTCGGTTCTGGCACGTCCCTTTGTCCCCTGGCGCGTCCCATGTGTTGGTGGGGGTTGTCCCTGGCTGGGGGAGGGTGCTGGGTTGGTGGGCGGTGATGTGGCTGCGCCGCTGTGGTGGTTGGTGGATCGGTGGGTGCGTGGCTGTGCCGCTGTGGTCTTTGGTGGATCGGTGGGTGGTGGTGACGTGGCGGTGGCAGGTGCTGGGTTGTGGCTGGGGGAGGTTGGTGGGTCAGTGGGTGGTGACGTGGCGGTGGGTGCTGGGACGGTGGGCATGATGTGGCGGCGGCGATGGGCGCTCGGTCAGTGGGGGGTGACGTGGTGGCAGCGGTGGGTGCTCGGTCGGAAGGGAGGCGGCGCTGGCGTGACGTGGCAGGTCTCTATGAAGCCCCCCACCTCCCAGCTAAGTGGGGAGGAGGGGCGGCGCGTCATTGCATACAGAAAGAAAAACTGAAAGAAAAAAACATTTTATTAGCTTTAAATAAGAATATAGATTTTAAAATACTTAACATGGGGGCCTTAGGCCCCCATGTTGTGCTAGAGGGAGGGAGGGGTGGAGAGGAGAGGGAGGCCGTCATCATGATGGTGGGTGGCAACGCGTGAGCTGGCAGTCACGGGGTGACACATACCGATGTTGTGACGACGGTGCCCAGTAAATGGGCATATGTTGCCCAGGCTCATACAGCCTGGTAGCACAGTCGTTATATTACTTACCTGTCACACTCACGTGGCCACAAGGTCCTGGGTTCAAACCCTTCCATTACATTACCTTTTAAATAGTGACTTGCTAGGACAGTCCGTGCGGAATCCGTGCTAGGAATTCCTAGTCTGAGTTAGTCCACACGGACAAAACTCGGACTAGGAATGGAGATTTGGCAGTGACCTTCTGCCAAAATAATTCCTAGTAAAGTCCGAGCAGACAACTTGGACTCCATGTGGACAGCTCGGATTCTGTGTGGAGTCTGCATGGATTAGGTGGGGGACAGTAAAGACCTCATCAAAGGTGTTGATTACAATGAGATTTTCTCACCAGTAGTCCACTATGAGATGATACACTTGATGTTTGCCCTTGCAAGTCTAGAAGGCATGTATATGACTGGATTAGATGTTGAAACCACCTTTCTCTATGGCAAACTGGAGGAGGAGATATACATGCTCCAACCTCAAGGCTTTGTAATAAAAGGCCAAGAGAAGAAGGTCATGTGCCTTTTGCATGCTCTTTACAGCCTCTTGAAGCATTCATGAAGACTATTGGTTTCCATTGTGTGAATTCTGATGCCAGAACCTTCATTCACAAGACTAAAAAAGGTGTTTTAGTAATTGCCATTATCTATGTGGATGACAATATCTTTATGTCAAAAGACAAGAAGTTCCGATCGTGCGTCGTCCCTGTGGCGACGTATGGTCTCCGTCTATGGTTCTGCCGCGGTACTCGTACCAAGGGGATCGTCAAGGCCTTGTCCCAGATGCAGCACACTGCTGTGCGCTGGATCACCGGCTCCTTCCGCACCACGCCCTCCGGGGCGATGGAAACCCTCGCGGCGCTGTGGCCCATGCCCCAGCTGCTCCGTCGTTTGGCCGACAAGAGCTGTCTCAGGACGGCGTCTTTGACGCGCACCCACCCTCTCAGAGCCATTCTGGAAGGGTCGCTGATGGGAGATGCCCCCCGGCACAGGTTGTGCCTGCAGGATCTCCCGCCTGTTATGAGGCGTAAACTGGTATCCCCTGCAGCGGATGCAGTCGCCATCTGCGCTCCCGTCACGGAGACCTTCGAGGCTTATGGCCCTGAGAGTCAGCCTGGCGCCCACTTTGTCGACCTTTTTGGAGATCGTATCAACCTTCACCGCCCACCCCCTAAAGGGATGGACAAATACAAAGAGTATACCGGGCGACTGGACAGGGTGCTGGCGGAGGCCAGATCCGAACAGTCTACCCTCATAGTGAGCTGTGACGGGTCTGTACCCAAGACAGCTCACCAGGCCGTGGCGGCCTCACTGGTTTTCAGAGGAAATCAGGAGGTACGCCGTGTCATCACAGCCGCGGGACGGACCTCTGCGTCCGACGTTGAACACATGGCACTCCAAGTTGGAGTAGCTGCGGCGGTGGCCGCGGGCTGCACCAAAATGGTTATCTTCACCGACTCCCTCGCTCTCCTCGAGACGTGGGCGGACTGCTCCCCCAAGGGGGGGCAACAGCACGCCATCAGGGCGTGCAGACTCTTGCGTCCCTGGCTCGGCAGAGTCCAGGACCGCTCCATCCACCTGTGGTTCGTCCCCTCCAAAGCGGAGTGGGCGGTCCACAAACTTGCTCATGATGCGGCAGCATCGCTCAGGGTTCCGATGGGGGTGTCCCCTCGTACTACCCGCAATTGGCTGATCGCCTCGTTCAACGAGACAGCCGAAACGGACTGGAGGGCCCGCTTTGCGGACCCCAAGTACCGCGGTCGAAACTTCCTGGACCTTAGGGCCCAGCGCAAAGGTCCGGCACTCCCCACTACCTCAGGTATGGGGCCTTGGCTCAAGGAGACTGCATTCGATTGCAGCCTGACGGCTCGGCTCTGCCGATGCATCACGGCGCACGCCCCCATTGGGAGCTACCGCGCTCGCTTCCATCCCAGCGAGGACGATCGCTGCCCCTGCCCCCCCCGTCCCCTTCAGGACCGGGATCACCTGCTCCGCGTGTGCCCACACGTGAAGCGCAAAAAACACCGTCAGGCCCCGCGATTCATCACGGACCTGGTGGAGTTATTGGAGGCAAACCCCAGGGCGTTCGCCTTTGCCCCCCCCGAGGGGTGGGACCCAGGATGAGGGGTACGCGCAGGGCGTATGACCCCCGTCTGGTGTGTTGGGGCTCCTCTCGGGGCTGAACGGTTGCTCTGTCCTTCGGACCGTGCATCTTCTTAGTTGGTAACGCCAAACCCTGGGTTCGTCGCTGGCAAGGTCAGGGGGCCCACCGTATGGTGGGTACCCTCCCGTGCGCGGGGGGGCTAAGCGGCGTGAGGCTGTACCTGGGCGACTGGGGGACCTCGGACCCCACTGGGCCTGATGGCTAGTGGGTTGGGCGACTCGCGGGGAGCCCTGTAATCGTCATTCCTGCACCGTCGCGCTGGTGGGCGCGCACAGGTAATAGGGGCCGCTGAGGGGTGGCGGTCTGGGGGGCGGTCTGGCTTAGTAGGTCCTGGGGGGGCTCTGGCAGTGCTGGTTCGGGGAGGCGCCTAAGCGCTCTCGTTCCGTAGTTTGGCTTGCAGGGTCGGGGCCGAGGCCGCCCACCCTAGCCTTTCCGCGCTCATGCGCACTCTCGGGGCTGTAGTTTCCCCTCAAACTTACGTCGTATACCCGCTGCCTGCTTGTAGTAGATAGCCGTGGACTGCGTCCGTGCACCACGTTAAATATTGTTGAAAAAAAAAAAAAAAAAAAAAAAAAAGACAAGAAGTTAGCCAACAAAATGAAACAGGCATGCTTGAAGCACTGGGAGTGTCATGACACTGGTGATGTCACTTCCTTTTTAGGAATGTGCATCCAAAAAACCACACAAAGATCATGGTTGATCAACAACAGTACCTTAAAAAAGTACTTGATCACTTTAACATGACTAATGCCAAAATTGCACCAACTCCATTACCTTCTGGCTATATACCATTGGAAAATACCAAACCCATTGATGCCACCCCACTGTTTGAAGTTTCAGCAAGTCATTGGGTATTTATTGTACCTAATGCTCAGAACGTGACCTGACATTGCATTTGCTGTCATTAAAATGTTGCAATTCTCAGTTAATCCAAGCCAAGAACATCTAGATAAAGCAATGTATATCTCATAGGAACTCAAGACTACCAGATAATCTATGATGGAGAGAAATCTGAGGGATTAATCAGAGATACAGATTCTGACTTGGCAAGTGATCTGATCAAATGCCAATCCACTACTGGCTTCTTTGCCACCCTTGCTAGTGGCATTGTATGCTGGCAATCATGCCTCCAAAAGATAGTTGCATTATTATTGTCCACAGAAGCCAAATATATAACTCTCTCTGACTCATGTCCGCAGATAACATGGATACAGTCCCTATTTCAAGAATTTGGTTTTGGTTTGACTCGCACTATGATTTGTGGAGATAATCAAGGATCAATCTTTATCGGATCCAACCCTGTTCAAGAAAGATGGATAAAACACATCAACATTTGTTACCATTACATACGCAAATGCATAGAAAACAACAAAGTCTCCATCATATTTCAAGAAGGAAAGGACAATCTGGCTGACATGTTCACAAAGAACCTTGAGCCGAGGGGATGCAATGCAAGGGCCAAGGACCAAGCAGGATGTGACAGCAGGCCCCAATGGCCGAGGGGGACATGACAGGAGGCATTCTGTTGAGTGCCGAACATGGGCACAACTCCTTGACCAAGCTGCAGAACCCACCGAAATATCCATTGGCAATGAAGGGAATGATTTTTACCTTGGAAAACCACTAACTTCAACCTTGCAATTAGATTTGACAACTTTGAGCATGAAAAAAGGGGGCTTCAAGCTAGCAGCCTTTGGGACATCAATGCCAGCTGTCTTCAAAACAAGGTGTGCAGAGGCCATCTGTGCAAAGCATACATATAATGCTGTAGAAAGAGTTGTTGAGGTTGATGGATTGCTGACAAAGAAGGTTGTCAATGTGCCTCATGAGAGTGAGATGCAATTCCAGCACCTCACAATGGAGGTCTCATGCCTTGTCTGGGCTCAAGCTTTGCTTGATATTGTGTATGACTTCATCAAGGAGTCAGAAGGTCCAATGAAGTTACCTTTCCATATTCCACAGCTCTGTTTCATCCAGGCAGCAATCATGATTGAACAATCTTTGTTGACATCTGTGAAGAAGGCAACTTTCTTGCTTGGGGAGGTCATTGATGCAAATATGGAGGGGCCATTTAGGAAGTATCTCAACAATGTCTCACCAGAGCCTCTGGTGATGGAAAGAAAGGAGGGTGAAGGGTGGGTGAACCTTTTGGCATTTAGTCAACATGTGCAATATTGGAAGATGAAGAAACAAGTATTTGTATCCAATTATCAAGGTAAACAATTGCTATCCCCTACAACCTAATTACTGACTCCCCCAGGTGGCAATACATTACTTAGTGATTCTCAGATTTTGTTGGCAGGGTAAGCCTCAACATTTCTTAGGGTAATTCATATCTAAGCACATCTTCCCAGTGCCCTTGGTCCTATCTTTGCAGAAGGTAATATACCTTTTGCCCATTGCAACTTCAAAATGAAGCATCACTGCAATCTTTTTTGCAAGTGGTTCAACATACCTACTTTCACACACAATGGCACCTTGGGCTGATCCCAGTAGTGTTCCCTACAGCTCTGGTTATTACTACATCACACTTATAGTCTGGCACATGCAACCTGCAGCCTTATACTTCATCTTACCTGTCTCATATTCATCCCACCATCCTTTTCATACATGACAAACCCTCCTTTAGATCTTCCTTTTAATCCCATCTTTATCATACATGAACCCTCCCTTAGACCTCCCTTACACTCCTTCAGACCAACTCTGGTGAACCTTCTTTAGACCTGGTAACAGTTTTAAAGATAAATTAAGGACTCAATTAATAATTCAACTATACAGTAGAGGACAAGCATCAACAATGGCTGCAATGTTGGACGTTGCCATCAATGGTGTCACACCAAGTTTTGTTTGGTCACCCTATTGGTGTTAGTAATCTGGCACACTGGTTGTCTGGACCTTGTCTGATGGTCAGCTAACTACTCTGCTGATCCCTTGATCAAAAAGTGGGCTGTCCAGGTACTGTTGCTATACAAAACAGCGGTACTGTTGATGAGGATCCCTCTACACAAGTTATGCTTCCCAGCATGCAGGATAGTGAGTTGGTACTGCTGTACAAAGGGTTACCTGAACTGGGGTATGTCTGGCACTTTCATTATATATTTGTTACTCAATTATTTTTGCTCTACAGAGTGTATCACTCTTTCAAGCAATATTCTTATGTTATGTCAATTGGAATGGGTGTGGTTACCCTGAAAGTTTGTTTGGTGTTGATGTCATATTGTTCATTGTTTCACATCTTTCTTCCTTGCTTGTGGGCTTACCAGTCATATTTGTGTGCACCCTTCTTGTTTGGGCACTCCTTTTTACCCAATTGGGCATCTTTGTCAACCCTGCCCATCTATTGTCTGATGAGTTTGTCAAAGAAGGTAGTTGTCTCAAACTCAAGCACCCATCCTCCACAGCTGTCTGTCTGATGACAGGTGTCATAACTGAATGCAGTGTTATTTCTGAAAGCTTAGCAGGTGCTGCTGACAATGCCAAAGCTGTGCATAAGGTTTGTATCACACCCTTTTGACAGGAATTTCACTGTGACACAACTCTTTGGGGTGTAGTTCTCAACTTCTACTCCATGTCATGTGCTATCTTTCCATTGTCTTCATGTGAGTTCTTCCTTGTTTTATTTTGCATTCTCTTATATGATGGTCTACACAGCTGGTTCTGCACTGTTGTCTCCCAGAAAGGCAGGATCTTGAACCCTGACTGTTATGCATAGCCCTAGTCCAACTTGCTCCCCTGATAATTATGTCACTACATGGACATCTGATCAATGAGGTGCTTTGTTGTTTATTTTTATTTTTATTTCCATGTGCTCACCTTACTTTCATAGTACTGATCTATGATGGTCACAATGTTAATGGTACAAAGGAGTTCATGTATTCCAATGCAGACTTCTCAAAACTTACTAGCTGGCTGTTGTACAAGCATGGTCAGCAGGACCTGCCTTGTGATTGCCTTGTGACTGTTGGCTATATGGTGAATACTTGTGGTAGGGATGCATTGCAGGGTGCCACAAGTCTTTCAACAAATATCCACTTTGTCATCTTATTGACATTGCCTGTCAATGGTCAGGGGTGAATGGCCACCAGTTATTGTGTATTATATTGGTCTTGACTTTGTGCTATAAACTTTTATCTCATGTTTTGCACCCTGCACATGCAGTACTATACTGTCCCCCACCAGAACTGAGCAGAACTGAGCAGATCCAACTGGTTCCAACCAGAATCCGACTGGATCCAAGTGGTTCCAACTGGAGTCTGACTGGAATCCAACCAGATTCTGACATGGTTTTATGTCTACATCAAACAGTGTATTAGGATCAAGGATTTGAGCACAAGATGAGGACGAGGTTTTTAAGGTATTGAGTTAAAGTCAAAGGCAAGTGTATGAGGGAGTCTGCCACAGGGAGGAATGTTATTATCATCTCCTACAAGGTGTGCAATATTTATACTACACAGTTAGGAGGTATAGTGTAATGTACTCCTATAATATATAAAGGAGGGATGAAGTCATAGACTCCTGTAATAGTTAATGTTTCATTAACTATATCATTTCCCCTATAGATATGCTGTCATGGCTTGGAAGTCTTACACTTCCTGCAGGGTGTGTCTAAGACACTCCACGAGTACTTTACACTCCCCCATGTATTCCAAGCGGACTCTGAGTGGAATCCTAGCAGTCCGTTCGGACTGAGTTAGGAATTCTTTGGCAGAACAGCCAGCCAAATGGTCATTCCTAGTCTGAGTTCAGTCTGAGCAGAGTCCTAGCGGATTCCTAGCAGAGTCTTAGCAACCTGCTCGGACAAGGATTTCCTAGCCAGGAATTCCTTCATACTCTGCACGGAGGCCATGTGAAATTATATAGAACATTAGGAACAGACCAAAGTGTCCAAAGTGTCTGTCCTTACTATATAAGGAAAGAAAAAATAATGTTGTTTGTGGGGTTCAAACTCTCAGTCTCATGTGAAAAGTGGGTATGTCTCACAATTAACTGTTACACTACAGGACCATGTATAGTAGGCAAACAGTGAGCCCCCATATCCTGTTATTTCAGGTTTTAGGGTAAACACAGCCTGTGGCTGTGTGTTTGTGCCACATCATCAATCATCGCCGCCATCCATCACCATCGTCTTACCCCCACCACCTCACAGCACATCATGTGAACCAGAGCAAATAGCAACAGCACCAGAAGCGGACTCCACCGTAATGGCTCACCCCCACTGTCGACAGCTTCAATGACACACAAATGAACCACCTCAACGGCCGGCTCTGCAGCCAAAGCATCGAAAAAGAGCTATACAATGGTTACAGAAGACAGTGATGGCGCAACAACTGGAGGAAAAAAAGAAGGCAAAGCTGGAGGAACCAAGAAGCCCCAGAGCAAGGCAAAGGCACCCAGGAGGTGAGTGCCATCCCCCTTCATCCCCCCTCCCATCCCCTCTCCCTCACTGACCGTTCCCACAGGAAAACGACAGCAACTCATGCTCGCGAGGATGCAGCCGCCACTAACTCACTTAACACCATGAGTTTTTTTTTTTGTTTGGGGGTTTTTTTCCACTTGTTTTTCTTTTTCCGTTCATTTTGTTTGTTTTTTTTGTTTTGTTTGTTTTTTTTGTTTTGTTTGTTTTTTTTGTTTTGTTTGTTTTTTTTGTTTTGTTTGTTTTTTTTGTTTTGTTTGTTTTTTTTGTTTTGTTTGTTTTTCCTGTTTTGTTCGCTTTTTTTGTTTTGTTTGTTTTTCTTCTTTTGTTCATTTTGTTCATTTTCGGTCATTTTCTTTTTTTTCATTCCATTCTTTTTTTTTTGTTTTTTTGTTTTTTAATTGTTTGTTTTTCTTTTTTTGTTCATTTTTTTAAAAATTGTTCGTTTTCCTTTTCTGTTCACTTTTCCTTTTTCATTCATTTTTTCTTTCCGTTCGCTTGTTTTTCTTAATCCTTTGGTTTTTTTAATTGTTCAATTTTCTTTTTTCATTTGGTTTTTTTAACCGTTCATTTTTTTCCATTTGTTTGTTGTTTGTTGTTTTTTGTCCTGTTTTTTTTTCTTGTTTCATTCATCCTTTCTTTTCCGTTCGTTTTCTTTTTTTCCATTCGATTCTTTTTTTCTGTTCGGTTTTCTTTTATTTATTCCCTAATAAACTATTTTACAGGACTGAACAGGTGCTCGTGGACAGTGGGGTCGCCATTGCCCCTCCCACATGCACCCGCTCCATGAATGCCAGCATCATGCCTCCTCGACTGACAATCTCCAGCTCCCAAACCCGCCATTCTGATGCCAAAGCCACAGGTAAGAAGCCCGAGCCCCGAAAATAACAAAATGCTGACTGACCCCAAATCCACAGATGAGAAGCCAGAGCCTGAGGACAGCAACAATGCCAATGACACTGCCAGTGCAGATGAAGGGGAGGAAGACAACGAGGAAGTGAATGAAGATGAAGAGAACAAAGAGGAGGACAGGGATGGCGAAGAGGATGAGGATGATGAGGATGATGAAGACGGGGAAGAAGGGGACAAAGACAAAGACAACAATGACAACGGAGACAAAGATGAAGACCCCAACAGTGAGGCCCATGACAATGATGAGGACGAGGATGACAATGCTGACAACACCAACAGTGCCAACAACACCAGCAACACCAACAACTATGATGCCAACACCAGGGATAGCATCAACAAAGCCAATATGGGGGCCAGCACCGACAAAGCTGACATGAGGGCCAACACCAATGCAGGAGCCAATGCCAATGCCAACGAAGCCTATGCCAATGCCAATGAAGCCAACACCAATGCGGGAGCCCACACCAATGCCAACACCAGTGACACCAATGCCGGTACCAACACCAATGCCAGTGCCAACACCAATGCCAGTGCCAACACCAACACCAGGGCCAACACCAACACCAGCGAGGCCAATGCCACCCTCAACAGTGCTAAGGACGGCGATGACAACAACAAACCCCCCTGTGGTACCAATGCCAATGCTGCTGCTCAACATTCCTCATTATCTCATTCTGTTAATTCTTTTTATTCTTACTGTAGCGAGTGAAGGTAAGCTTGCTCTCGTTCTGATATGTAGCTTACATGTTATAAAATATAATGAGTAGATGTTATGATGGCTAGTCCTCCTACAAGCCCACCTTGTCATGCACTCCAAGGTGCTTCACATACAACTGGAGGGGTGTTTTGGGGTAGAGCAATGGGAAATGTTTTCAATCATGCTGATGCTGAAGATGCTATGCTTGAGCTTGCACCTCGCAAGGGTAGAGTGCATCTCTACACATTACCTCATGATTCCCACACTTCCAAGCCTGATATGTCTCTTACATCTGAGGTTACCTCCACACTCAAGCCAGTTTTGAAGGCGCTTGCAAGGAACTACTCCCCAGTTTGTAGTAAGTGATTTTATTCATCCTTGTGCCTTTTTTTAGAAGTTCCCTGTTAGAATTCAATCAATGAGTTTTTTTTTATGAAGAAGACACATGGGCTGTCAAGGGCCGATTTGAAACTGCTCTTGAGAATGATGATGATGTACTATGGACCTTTGACAAAGGTCAAGACTTCTTATTGTAAGTATCATTTGCTTTATTTGCTTTCTTTGTTGACCTTTTACAAATTAAAGACTGATGATAGTCCTGGATCCTCTTCTGTTCACCAATCCCTCAGAACTTCACTTTCCTCTGATTTGCCATCACGTATGTCGACACCAGCTGGGTCTGGAACTGCTTCTGTGAATTCTAAAGAAGCAACCCTTGCCTTACTCAATATTCCAACTAATCTCTGTGATCGCACTGATCGCAGTCTCCGTATGGCATACCAGAAGTATAAGGCCTATCTTAAGGCCTCTCACACCTATGAAAAAATGGTTGCTGAAGGAACTTGGATAGGTAATAAGCTGACTGCTGTGGATCTGATTGAACTGTTTGTTTCAAAGTCCTACTGACACTCTCATATCAAGAAGTACTTTTCAAAAGTTGCAAATTATCCTCTTATGTTGGAGTGGTTGGAAAGTGAGCCTGGGAAGGAGCCTTCTGATCTTGAAGTATTGGGAGTGGAAAAACCTATGTACACTTTTAAAGATTTGGAAACATATTTGGAGGAGGCAGCAGGAAAGGGTAAAAAGAAGGCCAAGATGGCTAAGGTTACAAAAGAGATGGTGAATAGTGGTGAGAAGAAGAAGAAGAAGAAAGGGGGACAGGGGCAAGGGGAGGTGGAAAAAGGTGGCAGTGGAAGCAAGGGTGGAAAAAAGCAAGTCAAATAGATAGATGAGCTCAAATGTGTTCTGATTTTGTTTTTAGTTTGTACATCATGTTTCACATGCTCTTGTGCTTGTGGACTGCCATTTCAAATACCATACAATCTCAATATCTCATCTTATGCATTGCTATACTTGCTCTGATACCAAAAGTTGCTGCACATCCGGATGAGAAACCATTTCCTGATATTACATTCAAAGTATTTAGCCACTTTGTGAAAGAGAACTTCAGTTCCAAAATTACACTTTCCCAAGTTCTTCTCGTATTATTTACTCTTACAAATAATACTGATTTGTTGAGCTTGCATGCAAGACAACAAAATCCCCAGGACTCTGATGAACACTGCTCTGGTGATTCTGGTTGGATGTGAGGTCTTGTGCATGCACTGATGGAGAAAATAGCTGATGAGCAGCACAAAAGCTTGTTCAAATATCAGGATGATGGAAATATGCATGATAAAATTACTGCTGTAGGAGAAAAGCTCAGTGCATTGACTAAGCTCTTGAGTTTGTATGCATGTGATAAAAATGGGCAATTTCAAGGCAAGATCAAGCCTGTTTCTCACAAATCAATTCTACCAGCCCAAGTCATTTGTCCAAATGCTGTTGTATGTGAAACCAATACCTGCAATCCACATTCTTTGCTGCAAACTACCAGAATCCAGGATATACCAGGGGTTACATTGATCAAGGGCTGTGACATATTTGAAAATGTTCAAGTCCTTATCGGACAATGCCCTCAGTGCAAAACAAGTTATTTGGCAGACCGAGAATGTGTTATCATTGAAGGCAAAAACATCAGAGTATATCTAAATTCTGCAAAATACTTAAAGGTTGGGCAAAATTTATGGGTTGACTGAGTATTCTCAAATGCAGTTGTCAATGGGATGTACAACTTTCACACATCAGCTGCTGCTTATACCAAATTCTCTTTGCACAATTGCTACTGCTATAGACCTTAACTTGGAACTTCAGGATGGTCTTGCCATTAATGATGTGACCAAACAAGCATTTTTTATTCTTGGTGAAAATGGAATCATTCGTGCTGCAGACCAACATTCCTGTAAAGAATGTGAGTACGTTACACTAAGCCACCTATTCCGGTCAGATTCCAGTTATTCCGACCGGAATTTCTGGACTGGAATCCGGTGGACTTTTTTTTGTATGTAGTTTCCCTTTGTGGAAGTATTCCGGACGGACTAATAATCAATTTTATACCCGGAATCTGTGGAATCTCACTGGACTCATAATCAACTGGATTAACCGGAATCACCCAGACACACAGCATGAGAGAGAACTGGACTAACCGGAATGCACGTGCTTTTCGAATCAAAAGTTTCGTATACAACAAGAGTCAAACACTCAACCTTAGGTATGACCTAAGAATAGAACCCTTAACCACTCAGCCACAGAGTCATTATTACTGACCAGTGTCTAAACTATTTATTATCCAACCAAGGTGCATGGTAACAAATCACCGACTAATCATAATGCATCACAACTGTGTGACGTGTCATCACAAACACTCTCACATGCAACCTCACTGTATCCACCAACCACCGACCCATTGCAACCCCATCCGCCGACAACTCCCATCAAGAACAAATGCCCAACACTTGTGCCAGCACACGCAAGAAAAGATTGGGCCCATCACCCGCCAAATCCCTGCCCAAAACGGGTTCACGAACCCGTAAACGTGCCACGTCAGCACTCGAAAAGGACGTCTTGAAGAAAGCGAAGCGAGATGAGGAGAACAAGGAAGAGGAACAGGCTGGGAAGGGGAAAGGTGGTAAAAAGTAAGTAACTGACCCCATAGATTACCTACTAGCCGCCCATTCCTTTTACAGGACCTCGAAAAAATGCTCAAAAGGACAGGGTGCGGCTTCGGCCGCCCCTTTAAGGTATGTTTCGAGTCTATAACATTTATTCTCAGAGGTGAGCGGAGTCTCTGTCGCCCCCCCTCAACGTACTCGATCGGCCACGGCGAGTCTCCTGCCGCCTCCTCCTGGTCAGGGGGGTTCTGGTCGACGCCGAGCACGGCAGACCCCCTCCACTGACAGCGAGGACAGCGAAGGGGATAGTGGCGACGAAAATGATGGGGATGACGCCCACGGGAGCCAGACCAGCAACAAAGACGACAGCGACAACACCACGAGCAACGGAAACAAAGATGACAGCGACAACACCACAAGCAATGGGGAGCCTGCGGCCAACAACAACAACAATGGGGAGGCTGACAACGAGACCAAGGCCAACAATGAGACCAACCACGAGGCCGACAATGCGAACAACAGCAAGGCCGCCAAAGACACCGACACCAACGCCAGTAACGGGGAACCCCAGGATGACAACGACAACACCAATGCCGGCAACGGCAACGCTGGCAATAACAAGGAGGCCCGGGACGACTACGCGAACACCAAAAACAACACCAGCCACGACGGGGAGGGCCAGGGCGACGACAACGCCAACGACCGGGCCGACACTACCAACACCAGCAGCAGCAAGGCCACAGACCCCAATGCCAATGCCAATGACGGGGAGGTTGGCACCACCAACACCAGCGGCAAGAAGGCCACGGACAGCAAGGCCAATGACGGGGGTACCACAACCACTAGCAAGCCCCCATTTTTTTATTACCTTTACTGATTATATCCTGACCACACCTCATCTATGTAGCCCATAGGTCCCAAGGTATATTGAAAAATAATATATCATGTTAATTTTAATATATCATCCTAGTTGTTCCTCGTGCAACACGCTCGGTCCAACCCAAAGGCTTTCAAGATCCAGGTAGGAGGTCTTCACCTCTGCTGTTGCTTCTTAAGCATTGTATGACACCATAGACATTCATATGACTAGTCCACCATCCAGTCCACCCCCTGCTCCCCATGGATCATCCCGTGCCACTGGTGGACATATGCGTGGATGTGCCACTGGCAATGTCTTTAATTTTGCTGATGCAGATGATGATGATCTCGAGACTCAAGTTTTAAGGATGGGAAAAGTACATATTTATAACTCACCAGTTGATCCTGCCAAAGCCAAGCTGTTCTGTATTCTCAAAGTCGATGTCCAGTTTTCTATGGCACCTGTCCTCAAATCTATTGCTGCAAAGTGGTCTCCGATTGAAAGTATGGAGCCTGCATACCTATTAATATTAATAATAATCCCATGATAGAATCCAATCCTCAAATCTCTGTTTATGAACAAGGGGAGTGGACTGACAAAGGCCAATACAATGCTACAGTATCGTTTGATGAGGACATTGAATGGACTAGGAAAAAGAAAGAGTATATTCTTCCAGTCTGTTATGTGAGAGACTTTTACAGTCTTCACCAGGAATACTTGATTTTTATCTCACATCAGGAACACCAATCTGCTTTCCCTTCTGGGTTATCTGTCTCGACCCCACTTGATTCTACTGGCACCACTCCGCCTGATACTCGCATGTCTACACCTCTTTCTATCCCTGCTCATACTAGCTCTCCGTTCAAAGACAAGATCATTGCCCCTCTCAGTATTCCAGTTGAGTTGACCAATCACAAGGATGTAAATTTGGGTTATGCATGGCAGAAGTACAAAGCATGCTTGGCGGCTGTCAAGATATGCAATACATTATGGGAGAGTGGAAAGTTCAGAGATGTTTTTGATCGGAAGCCAACACAGGCGGATATCATCAGTGTTTTCAAGGGTAAATCACAGTGGCACTTGACGTATAGCAAGGCGTTTCCGAAGCTTTCCAGTTATCCTACGATGGTGTCTTGGCTTGAGGACAGTGATGACAAGCTATCAGATATCGAGTTGTGGGGAATATTGAAACCTGCATATGCATTTTCGGATCTTTTGGAATGGCTGGCAAATGGCGGAGAGGGTTTGACAAAGGGGGGGACAGAGGCAGGATCTGACATAGGGAAAACTCAGAAGGAAAAAGGGAAAGAGAAGGGGAAAGAGAAGGGGAAAGGAAAGGAAAAGGACAAGGAAAAGAAGAATGAAAAGAGAAAGGGCAAGGAGAAAGAGAAAGAGAAAGAGAAAGAGAAAGAGAAAGAGAAAGAAGTAACTGGAGGAAAAAAGAAGAAATCTAAGGCTATGTAAGTAGGATACAATGGACCAATTGAATCATGTGTTATAGTTCTAAGTTCATCTTTTCAGTGTCCCCAATGGTGGAAAAGCAATTCTCTGGCTATTTTCAAGTCTTTGCTGTCTACCTTTGCCATTGTGGATTCTGCTGGGTCTTAGCTTTCTGCCCACCACTGCTGCATTGTCAGATTTCAGCCCATTTCCAGAATTGACTTTCCTCTCATTCAGTCAATTCATCCAGAAAAACTTTCCAGCTGACATCTCACTTTCAACAGTTTTATTACTGTTGTTTACAATGACTGAAAATCCCGATCTTCTTAGCTTACATGCAAGACAACAGTATTCACTTGCAAAGGAGAAAATGTATCTGCAGTCAACAGTTGGATCAAAAGCTTGTCACGGGCAGTACATGCAAAAGTGGACAACAGTGCATCCTTGTTGCATGAATCTGACCAGTATGAAGGCATTTCTGAAAACCACATCATCAGCAACATTGCAACCAAACTTGATAAATTGGCACAGCACTTGGGCCTCATCAAATACAACAAAAAGGGCCATCTAAAGACTGCTCTCAAGCCAATATCATATACAGCAGTTGAAGCTGTGCATATCATCTGTCCAGAATCATATCAATGTGTCACAAGTGGATGTGGATTTCGGTCTCTGGTTCAGACAACCAAACAGAGAGACATTCCCCTAGTTACACTTGTGAAAAACAATACCATTCACAAGAATGTTCCAGTTCTTACTGGACGATGCCCCAATTGCACAACACTATATAGTGCTGATCACGAGCGCACACCAGAAATCGATGAAGAGAACCAGTTCACCAACTTGTATTTGAATTCTGCCAAATACCTTAAAGTTGGTCAAAGTGTATGGGTTGATCGGGTTTTCTCAAATGCTGTTGTGAATGCCATGTACAGCTTTCATGCATCAGCCTCAGCATACATGGAATTCTGGAATAATTCTTTTGGAAAAACACAAGAACATGTGTTCCATCGGTTGTCATGCCGTCAAATCTGGCAGGCCTTTGTTCAGGAGTCCATCCGCACCATAGCTGCTTCTGCTGATATGGAGCTATCAGTTCGGGACAATCTTGCAATTGGTGAAATCACAAAAGAAGCTTTCTTGGTTCTTGGTGAAAATGGAGTTATCAGAGCTGCAGATCGACATGCTTGTTCAGAATGCACTCATGAATACATTGCAACACCTTCTGATACTACTCCAACTGCTCTTTCTGCTGCTGTAGTTGGAGTTGATGAGGTTGAACAACCCTCTCCACAAGATGCCAATTCCAGTTCTTCATCATCTTCTGATTTATCATCTGGTTCAACATCTGCATCCACCTCTGAAGATGGCATGGATGTTGACACAGCACCAGTAAAGATGGTGGTTGTTGATGGAACATGCTTTGGGCCAAAGCACTGTGCTTATGAGAATTGTGCAGATGATCTCATAAACTATTGTGGTGCTGTCTTTTGTGCAATACATGAACAAACCCCTGGTGCAAAATGCCATGTTTGCAACTGTGACAATGAAAAAATCAGAGCAACTCAAGCATGTCAACAGCATCAGCAGCAATGGAAGAAATATGTTACTCAACACAAAAGACAATCTGCACCTGGTTTCCAAAGAATTACACAAAGGCCAGCTGAAAACCTGCCTTGGATTTCAACAAATGAGCAAATGGAACAACCACATGATGAACCAATGGAGGAAACAGAGCGTAAAAACTATTTCAGCGCTCCTAGGTTTTACTGTGTTGAAACAATATGTGCACCATGTGGTGTTGTGATTGCCTGGGCAAAATTTCCCAAGGCTGAATCACCCACCAATATCTTGGCATTTTTGGAGAAGGTTTTCCATACTGAAGAGTCCTGACCAGATTACATTTGCATTGATAAAGCATGCCAGGTACTTCGAACTGCTCTCAGGAATGGATCATGGGAAAGGGCATGGGAACAGACAACACGATTTATTGTTGATGCCTATCATTACATCAACCATCGAGATGATGATGATGAACTTTGCAAGAAATGGTGCAATCCTGCACCAGCAGATGGCTCTGCACCTAATCTAGTTGTTGAAGCCAAAGATAAACAAGGCAAACCTTGTTTCAGACGTGCATTCAACACACAGGCAAGCTTTGATACTTATTTCATGCACCAATGATACTTGACTGACCTATAACAAACAGGCTTGTGAACAGTTAAATGCATGGATGGGAGGATATGAATCAATGTTGAAGAAAATGACACCTGGTAACTTCAACTGGTTCTTGCACAGCATGCTATTTTATCATACTAGACATGTTATTGCAAAACAAGAGGAAAAGGCAAGTAGGGCAGAGAATAGTGATAGTGATAGTGATAGTGATGATGAGTAAGTGGTACTGATTAAGTAATACTGATTGTAACAATAGTATAGTGTCTGTCTATGTTCAATGTTATTTATATGAATACATTTCTAAAACCCCAGTCTGTTACACAGAATTCCACCGGAATCCACTGGAATCCATTGGATTCCGATCGGAATAACCGGAATTTATGACCCCATGTTATGACCCCATGGATTCCAGTGGATTCCGGTTGGACTGACCGGAATCCGACCGGAATTTCCAGAATCTGTGGAGTCTGACTGGAATAGGTGGGGGAGTGTAAATTACAGAAGAATGTACCCAGCCACATAAAGAAACTGCAGATATAATTACTGGAGATGATCCTGCAGCACTTGTTGGAATGGATGAAAATAGGAATGTACCTGTACTAGTTGGAGAAGGTGCTGAGGAAGCAAGACAGAATGCATTGCAGTCTGCTTCTACAAATGATCAAATGGATATTGATAGTCCAGAAGTTCATAATTCTTATATAACTATGGCTGTTGTTGATGGAATTCTTATATCTCCACCAGTGTGTAATATTTAAAACTTATGAACTTATTAATACTAACTAATGAAAAATTAGCATTGTGCTTATGATGATTGTACTGCTGAACTTGCAAATTCTCAGGGTGGATCATTTTGTGCATTCCATGAACATCAATATGGAGCTAAATGTTGCATGTGAGGTTGCAATACCCAAAAGATTGCAAATACACAAGCATGTAGAAGGCATCAATCACAATGGAATAAACATGTTCAACAGCATAACTGACATACTGTTGCTGGAGCTAAAAGAATGTTGTCAAGACCAGGTGAACGTTTACCTTGGCAACCAGTAGTTCAGGTCAACCAACAGCCTCATGATGAGCCTAGTCCTGATATACAACGTAACAACTATTTTTCTCCAAACCACTTCTACTGTGTAGAAACAATATGTGCCCCATGTGGAGTTGTTATTGCATGGGCAAAGTTTGCCAAATCAGAATCACCAACAAATATTCTGAAATTTCTGGAATCAGTCTATCCAACTGAAAAATCCTAGCCAGACTATATTTGTATTGATAAGGCATGTTTAGTGCTTCGCACTGCCATGACCAATGGGAGTTGGGATAGCATATGGAAAAACACAACACGATTTATTGTTGACTCCTATCATTATATCAATCATTGTACAACTGATTATTTGTGCAGAAAATGGTGTAATCCAGCACCATTAAATGGATCTGCACCCAATCTTGTCATTGTAGATACTGATAATCAAGGTCAGAAATACTACAAATGAGCCTTTAATACACAGGTATGACAATTCTGAAATTAAATCAAACTTCTTACTAACAAACATAGGCCTGTGAACAGTTAAATTCCTGGCTAGGAGGCTTTGAATCAATTCTGAAAAGAATGACTCCAAGCAATTTTAACTGGTTCTTACATGCTATGTTATTTTATCACACAAGATTAGTAATTGAAAAACAAGCAAAAAAAAGCAGTGGTGTTGAAGACAAGGATGATGATGGTGATGATGAAGACACAGGTGATAATGTTGACTAGTTTAATCTGTCTATACTACATGTTTATCAAACTATATAGTCTATAATATCACATGTTGTTCACTCAAATATACTTGAATTTCACTCAGACTTTACTCAGACTTTGCTCGGACTTTGCTCAGACCACTATCTAAATAGTACTTAGATATATTTTACTTCAATTGGAATCTGCTCGGATTGACTAGGAATGCACTAGGATTCCACTTGGACTCCACTCAGACCATAAGAAATGGGACTTAAGAAAATTTTGGTGTGGAGCTCGGATTCTGCTTGGAATTACTCAGACTTTACTCAGAATTTTGAGTTTAAACTGCTAGGAATTCACTCATTTGAGGAGTCTGAGCAGAATCCAAACAGACTCCTAACAGGGAACTAGGACTTTACTAGGACTTTACTAGGATTCCGCTCAGATTCCTAGCATTCCAAGTAGTCTGCTTGGAGTCCACTTGGACTATGTGGGGGAGTGTAAATTACAGGTGCTGCCCATTGAGTCAGAGATGAAAAAGGAATGATGACAAAGGGAAATGAAATAGTCAGCCCCTATGATCTGAAAGTTGATTAAAATGCCAATCCAGTGTTTCAAAGAAAGGTGGCAGTGGGGAATGGCAGGGCATTGCAGGGTGGTAGTGCATGGAGACATGTGGAGGATATGCAGGAGGTACTTGGGGTGGTCCATGGTGTGACTGGGAGTGGTATTACCTTTGTCATGGTGCCCAATGTCATAGGGTTTGGCTTTGTAGAGTCCTGAATGGTCTTTCACAGTTTGTGTGAAGGCCTGAGATGTCCCAAACAAAAGTTGTGGGGCTGATGGGTAGCAACTCTGCATCCTTGGCCCAGTCAAAGCATGCAGGAGGCATGGGAAAGGGGGTTAGGGCTGTAGGAGGTTGTTTGGATGACAGTGAGGGGTGGGGCAGTGGTAGGGGGGTTAGTGTCAGCATCTGGGATGCCATGTTTGATGGGAAAGGGGCAGAGGGGAGCCTGGGAACAGTGGGGTGTATGGAGAGGGCTGGTGATGACATGGGGTGGCTGGGGAGTGCAAGCAGCAGTGACAGGGTGTGGTGGGATTTCTGGGGAAGCAGGTGGGAGCTGGCATTGTCAAATGCAAGGTGGGAGGGGCAGTGGGGGGTGTGGGTTGTTGAATGCATGGCTGTTTGGTCATTCAAGGGGCAGGGAGTGGGTTCATGGGTACAGGGGATGGCTCAGGGGTGGGATGGGGTGCTCTAGGGGCCACAGGGGGCATTGCTGGCAGCAGCAGGGTGGAGGACAGCAGTGGTGGCATGTATGATGTGCCGGAGGCTGTGGGGGGTGTTTGGCATCAAATGGGAGCCTGGGACATCATCCTAGGGCCTGTAGCAAGCTCGTGGGGTGTTGCCAGCCATCCAGGAGTTGTCTGGGCTGAGGACACCATCCCAGGTGTCTGTGACATGGCACTGGCCTCCTGGGTATCTCCTGAGGCCCAGGCTTCATTGTGAAATTGAACACAGGGTTTGGGGGCTTTCTGAAGGGCTGTTAGTTGGCCTGGGAGCAATTGCAGTCATCTCTGAGGTCCTGGAGTCAGTTTGGGGGCTGGGGACAAAGTGGTGGTGGCTATCATCATGAGTGACATGGCAGCATTTGCTGGGATGGGAGGGCTGATAATGGGTGCGGTGGGAGCTTGGGCATGGCTGCAAGCTTGCATGGCAGTCTTGCAGGTGCTGAGAGGTTCAGTAGATGTCCCCATGTTGCTCAGTTGGTGTGGTGGCTCATTGGGTGCTGTCTGCATTGCAGCATTGACAGTAGGGATAGGTTGGTGGTCTATGGGGATTGAACACTTAGAGCTGGGACTTTGGCAGTTTTGCCCTTGCAAAGGGGCTCATCAGGGGACTTAACCGCTGCCCTAACTGCTCTGATATAGATTGTCTTGGATGATCTATTTGATTTGATGTCTCTATCCTGCGTAGGTTGCTGAGGGAGATTCTATCACATGTGAGGCTGTGCCACATGCCAGGTACCAGACTCTGGGATCGCCAGATCTGGGCCTGCCTGGACCAATCATTGACGATCAGCAGATGTGACTCTGAACAGGAGGGTGATCAATTTGGGTTGCATCTCATATGGGATCCAGTTGCCACCTCCGGTGTCCGCATGACATTGGATGAAGCATGTTGCTTGTAGCCAATGCACTGCCAGCTAAGAACTGGACTTGATGAGAGCTGATATGTTTGTACACTAGACCAACTCTAGAAATCAGTCAGCAGTCTCCTAAGATAGCGCCAAAACATTTGCCAAAGTAGCATTCTTGGGGGGAATCCCAGCTGCATTGTCTTTCTTTTGCTTTGTGATTTTGGTATCCTGTCCCTCAAAGAATGCAATATTGTACCTTTGCTGGCATTCAGTCTTCATTGTCTTGAAAAAACCTTGTTTTGCCACTCATCTCCCTAGAACCTTTCCCAGGTCTAGCCCTTCTTCCATTCCCAGTACCTTTCCTTCTTTCAATCCTTCTTCAAAATCTCTTGCTTGTGTCTCTATAAACATTGTTTTCTGGCCTATCTTGATGGCTGAATCCCATAGCACATGCAATGTGGCTGTATGGTTACATAAGATCACATACTTCTCAGCTGATGTGTGGAATGGATCTGCAGGATCAAAATCAGCTGTAGTCAGTGATTTGCCAGGTGGGGATGCATTTCTTGTGATGCTTGTAGCTTCAGGTACTTGCTTTTTCAACTCCAAGCCTTTTTGACTGTCCCATTTCTGGGTGCCATTTCTGTGTAGCTTTAGACTTTAGACTTTAGACTTTTCATGGGTTCTTTGGACTTTGGGTGATCTTTAAACTTCCAATGGGCTCCAAAAAATAATTTTGGCCAAAAGAAGTGGAGAACAAGCAGGAGGTCTGCTTGTAGAATGTAAACTGTAGTATATAGACCTCTAGGCAGGCCTCAGATAAGAAAGTATTTACACTCCCCCCCCATTCCTTGTGGAATCCCGGTTCATTCCTGGTTCAATCCTGGTTCATTCCTCACATTCCTAGAAATCCTGGTCCATTCCTAGCCATTCCTAGACTATTCCTAGACCATTCCTAGCCACCATTCATGGAGGTACTAGGTCATTATTTCAAATATTAAAGGCATTGGTTACCATTTATGGAAACATCAATACTAACAAAAAATACTAACAAGAAGTGTAAAAACCCCCCAACTCACTATGAGGCAGGGGGGAGATATTATTTATTAATACAATACAAGACTAAATTAAACTAATTAAAATCCCCCTGTGTCTCTCAGAGCAAGGTGGTGGGGGGCTTAGAGATCATGTTGTGTTGCAGTGACCTGCCCCTTGCATAGCATGCCATTCCACCCCATGAGCAGTGGCTCGTGGTAGCAGTTGGGGGTACTGGCATGGGGGGCTGGAGCCCACTTGGCACTGCTGTTCCCCCACCTGTGCTCCACCCCACAAGCAGTGGCTCATGAGGCTGGGACAGATGGTGTTATTTGGGCTGCTGGGAGACAACAACATTGAAAGTGGTGAGACAAACTACATAGATTCTCATGAGTGATACATCAGGAAAATACCAGCAATGTACAGAATGAGCTCATTTCTTTATTTGTTGGTAGTTGCTGTGTCTTCAGGGCCTGGGTGATACGCTCTGCAGATGGAGAGGGTGGCTTTGTCTTTGATGTGGCATGCCCTGTTGGCATGGAGGTACTTCATGCATCAGAATGGCTTGTGGGAGCAACAGGATGAGTCATAGCCTGAGGACTTTTCAACTGACAGATAACCTCCCTGTGTTTTTTCTTGTGAATCACAGATTCCACAAGTTTCAAGGGAGATGTAATCTCAATTTTGGAAGAGTCTTGATCTTGTTCAGATGTAAGTGATGCACTTTGGGCTTGTTTCTTTCCTTTTCCTACAGCAGTCTAATTCTCATTTCAGTAATGTATTCATTGAAGACCTGATAAAATACTGACTGTAAAATCTGCTTCCATGCTTTGTTCTATCTCTTTAACCCCTGCTGCCATGACACTTTTTCCCACTCATTTTTTCCCTGCTGGCCATTCATCAGAGTCTCTGTTTTCAAGCATGGCAGTGTAAATTTCATTTGGGATGTGAAAGTGGACAATAGTCTTGCTGCTCTTAAATGTTTGGATTCCTTTCTTTCCAGCTTTGAAGAAATGCCTTGTGATCACATCACAATCAGGGACACTGGGTTCCAGAGTGACCCACAACTTATTGCACATAGTAATCTCATCAATATGAAGTGGAAAGTTATTTGTCCATCTGTTCCACCAAGGGATCACTGCATTGTAGAGTGTTCTCTTCAGAGCCACTGCTCCAATATGAACTGGTATGTGATCCACTGCTTTGATAAGATCCTGGAAGTAACACATGTAAATAGTTGCTATTGTTTCAAGAAGAGTAGAATGCACATGAATGAGCTGCACCTGCATGCAACCAGGAGGCATCAACACCATCTGCACTTCAATAACAACAACCTCACCATTGTGGGTGGAGTACTTAAGCTTGTTGGATCCACTCATGCTGTTCTGTGGGGTATGTAGCATGTGCTTGTGTATAACTGATGGGCTGGGGGCCTCTACTCTTTGGATCCATGGGAGGAGGAATGGTATACTGTCGAACATTTCCTGGTAAATGAACATTTGGACCTGGTGTGCTTCAAGGCCCAGATGAAGTGCTCATGATGTATCCTGCAGGATAACCTTGTTCTGTCACTTGGTTACTCCCTCTGATGGCTTGCACCTCATTGCTAAAACCTGAAAGGAATATGAGTGGCAAGTCATTAGAAGTCTGGTGTCTACTCATGACCTTGCTGTGCCTGAGCTATGTGCTTGTGAACTTCATGTCAATGACTTGCTGAGTGTTTGACCTGTGTACTGCTGCGACATACAGTACCATTCTTGTTATGGTAATACTGGTAGCAGTTTGAACACAGATCTTGACCAAGTTTTGAATGATCCTTGTTGTGCATGTGCTTCAGAACAGTGATAGTACCACGACCCTCACAAGTACCCTCCATGGCAGCACCAACACTTGTGAAATCAGCAGCATAATGGGAGCCTGGAGGTTCACCCATTTTCTAGGATAAACACTTGACATGGCAGTAGGTGAGGAAATAACAACAGAAAGTGAATTTTATAACTGAGTCCCTCCAAGATCAATAAACAAAACTATTGCCAAGACATGATCCTGGAACCTACTCCTCATCATTGGTAAAATTAGCAGCATAAGCACCTTCAAGTTCCTCATCTGATGTGAAATCTGCCTCATAGCAACCCTCTTGCAATACCACACCATCTCCAACATCATTACCAATCTGTAACTCCCAAAGTCCAGGAAGCAGATCCATATCTTGATCTACTCTGAGATTAGCAAGATTGAACACTTCTTCAATAGTTGCATCTGCAGGACCTTGTCAGAAGCAGGCAAGGAGCAACTTGTAAACATCCCAGAATGTTCCCCTGGATATTGCAGGCTGCCCAAGAGAAATGTAGTGGTCATTGGCTTGGTTATGGAATGATGTAGGTGTCAGTTGAAAGACCGGGTCATCAAGTGGTGCCCATTCTTGTTGCATCTCATTGAACATATCAGTAGAGATCATGATCTGACAATGAACAATGTTAGTGAAGTTGCCATGCTGAGATAATTATTCTATGTACTTGAAAGTTCTTCGACCCAAACTGTTCAGGTTTTGCATGTATGAGATCAGGTATCCCATGGGGTAGAGTCTTGTGCCTGTTGGCTTGTCGAGGGTTATAGTTGTACATAATGACCCATTTGTCAATCTCAGCCTGAAGCCATGGAATCACAAGCTACTGAAAGACCAGGCTTTAACATTTCAGATCAGTAGGTTGGTATCAATGATGACTTGATGGGCATACTTCTCAAGAGGGTCCAATGTGGTGTAGAGCCCAGAGTTGACTCCAATGTCAAAGAGATCCTCAAAGCCAGGAGCCCACTGTGCACATAATTGGGACCAGCCTATTTCAGATTTGATGTTTGTTTTGTCATGGCAGATGAGATGCTGTAAAGTGTCATGCAAGGAGGGGTCAAGCTGATGACACATCAAGGTGTGCATATTGGCAATTCTGTTGTTTTCTGGGCCAGGATCGCTCATCGTGAGAAGTGGAATGCCTAGGCATGCTCATCGAAGTCATTGAAAAACCAAGAGAGCTGCAGTAAACATGCCTCCAACTTTATGTGCAGCCTCAAGATAGTAGTTCATCAGTAGACAAGGGTTGCGATTACACCACCAGACCTTGAGCCATGCAAATCAGCCAGGATATGGATCAATTCTGAGATGCAGCCATAACCCAAACCTTCCCCACTTATTGTGCTGGTCAATTGACCAATACTCCATAACACCTGCTGACCAGAACTGCCTCCATTTAAATTGACCACATTTACATTTCACTACAGCCTCAGATTCAACATGAAGCAGTAACTTGTTGACTAGCTTCCTAACATGTACAAGAATGTCAAGTCTCAATTTATCAGAACAATGATTCTAGTCTTACTTGGAAACTTGAATTGAGTACTCTTGCCAGATAACAGTTACCATTTGACTGGCTCCCATTGTTGGAAAATGTGCTTGAAGAACCTTGTAGATCTCTGTAATAGTTTTGAAGGTGGCAGCTTGTTGTATGGTTCCTTTGAGACCCAGATCTTTCCTGATCCTTTGGAGAGATTTTTGGCTGTAATTCGATTGTTGGCATTAGCTTTTAGATTTGTGGACACATGCCTGACACAATTTCTCAGTCCATACACATTGCAATCAAAATGATCCAAAGTGTGGTCAGCAATCTTGGTGTTGGGAAACCCCAGATGCCAATAGTATGAGATATGGCCATCCAACTTATTTCTTGGTGCTATAGATAATCAGTCTGTCATCAGGAAATTAGAATCCATGGATGGTTCAAAGACACACGCATTGGTTTATGTCAACCCCCCGTCTTGATAAGGGAACCACTTGCTGCATGAGTATTTTGCAAGGTATCTGTTCAAGTTGATATACCCCCTGTCATGACACACTAAATGATTTGATAAACACATGCACATACATGCATGAGGCATGCAGCAGGTTGATATATTGAAGTTACACATGTACAGAATGAGGTGTGGTGCTTGATAGAAAAAGATTTGACAGGTACAAGGTTAATACATCACAAGAGTCTTGACAAACATCTGCATGCCTCCGAAAAGGTGAAGGACAAGGTAAACATCAAGTCCTTCTGAATGTTGTAGTCAGAAAGGGTTTGGCCATCCTCAAGCTGCTTGCCAGCAAAGATGAGATGCTGTTGATCCAGCCTTGTGCTGAATCTTCACTTTCATATTGTCAATCATGTCCAACACTTCAACCCCCAGGGCAACAGTATTCACTACTAATGTCTTCACAAAAATCTGCATACCACCATGCAGACACAGGGCAATGTGCAGGCTTTGTTCCTCCCAAACATTGTAATCAAAGGCAGTGCGACAAGTTGTTTGCTGGTGAAGATGAGGAACCCCCAACCCAGCAGAATGTTGTACTAGCACATTATGGAATCATGACAGACAATGTGAGGGAAGCAGGGGAGACATACCTTTCTTTGTTCTGGATCTTGGCCTTGACATCATTGATAGTGTCCAACAACAGGTGATCATCTTCCCCATGAGGGTCTTGACAAAGATCTGCATTCCATCACACAAGTGGAGGACGAGGTGGAGGGTTGACTCCTTCTGGATGTTGGACAGCATTGTGACCATACTGATGTTGTATTGCAGCAAAGATGGTGCCTTAACATTGTTGATAGTGTCTGGCAATTGTCTTTCCCATGAGGGTCTTGATGAAGATCTGCATTCCATCGCACAAGTGGAGGACAAGGTGTAGGGTTGACTCTGAGTCCTGGATATGATGTTGCATTGCAGCAAACTGTGGAAGAATACTGGGGATGATAAGCTTGCCAGTTATATTCCCAGACTAAAGGACTCAGCCTTCTTGTCTTGGATCTTGGCCTTTACATTGTCAATGGTATTGGCGGACTCAACCTTGACTCAACCTTGAGTGTGGTGGTCTTCCCAGTTAGAGTCTTAAAAGGGTTTGCAGATAGTCATGGTGGAAGTGGCTAAGTTGGACTGACCCTGAACATTGAGCCTCCTCTTTAATAGGGACAAGATCTAGAGCATTGTCTGGGCCAGTGAGCTTAGAGGACAAGCATCAACAATGGCCACAATGTTGGACATTGCTATCAACAGCATCACACCAAGTTTTGTTTGGTCATTCTATCAGTGTTAGTAATCCAGCACAGTGGATGCTATCTGCCCAGCAGGTTGTGACACATTACATAAGATGTCAACAAGGCCAAATTACACACTTGACTCAGACATGCACACAAGTGCAACATTTCTTCTTTTGCTTCCTAAGTTCACTAGTAAATTGCCAAATTCTTATATTACATGTATCAAACAAAGGTACACAATTATATCTATGAGGCAAGGAAGCTATGAAAAAAAAACTAGCCACAAATAAACAAACCTTGCACAAGACGCGAGGAAGGGGGGCAGGGTCTTGGTGCCTTGTGTCTTTGTTGTCCATGGTGGCCGTGTCCTCATCCCTGTCCACACCACAAGCAGAGGCTTGGGGCGGTAGTGGAGTGGTGCTGCTGGCAATGGTCATTATCTTCCTCCCCCTAGTCTTTGTCCTCCTGAGGGTATCATCATCATGGCCCTCTCACCATCCTCGTTGCTCCCTGTTTCCACCCCACAAGCAGTTGCTTGCAGTGGTAGTTGGGGGTGCTGCAGTGGTGGGGGCAGTAATTGAGGGTGGTACATCATCATCATCTACAAGTCAGTAAAAATGAAAAACTTACATTTGGGGGCTGCTTCTGGTGTGCTACTCCTGTCCCATCTTCATCCCCATTGTTGTTTGCTGCTGCTGCTGTTCTCATTTTCATCATGGTGCCCCATCCCCATCCCCATCATTGGTGTGCCCTTGTTGTTGTCATCTCCCCATCGTTCCCACCCCAGCTGCACCCCATTTCTAGCCCATGAGCAGTTGCTCACAGCAGCAGTTGGGGGGTCCTGTCTCGGTGGTGGTCCCTGTCATTCCACAGGTGCTGTTATGGTGTGTGGGGGGGGGGGGTTCGCTACCTGCCTGTCCCTTGTTGTTTGCCACCATCATTGTCTTCTGGTGGTCCCATCATCTCCCTCTCCATAGCTCCCCTTTCTGCCCCACAATCGTGGCTCACAGCCACAGTTAGTAACAATAAAGTGAAAAGAGAAAGAGAAAAAAACTTACATACTTTTTTTGTATATGGTGGTTGAGGCCCTCTGTTGCTTACTTCAGTCCTGGGGGTGTTCTTGGGCTACCCTGTGCATTCTCATCATCATTTGCTCACCCCATTTTGTTCACTCCCATTGCTGTCATGCTACTGTCAACCATTAGAATCCACAACCCACATGCAAGCAGCAGTGAGTGCTGGGTTCTTGTGCTTTTCCATGGGAGAAAGGGGCTTACCTGGCAGGGTCTCCCGGCATCCCATTTTGTTATCCTGGCCCTAAATGAAAATGGCCAATTGATCAACAAATAAAGTTCCCACATGCATCACATGTCAAGCATGCACATGTTGCATCACAACCTGCTGGGTGGTTTGCTTTCACTATCCAGCACATCAGTTGTCTGGACTTTGTCTGATGGTTGGCTAACTACTACGCTGATCCCTTTATCAAAAAGTGGGCTGTCCAGGTACTGTTGCTATAGTTTTGGCCAGTCAACCAACAAAAGCAAATGGGAGGATGTTTGGACATACCCAGACTCAAGGGTGTCAGACTCACAACCACCAGCCCTGATACCAGTTATGGGGTTGCCAGCCTCAGATAAATTATCAAGCACAAGAGTATCTTGGACAATTTGGTCATCAACAGCAATGGCAGCACCTGAATCACTGAAGGCATCATCCTTGGGCTGCAACTCCTTTGTAGCACTGAAGGGAGACTTAAGATCTTTCTCCTCATCTTTAATGTTGTTCCTAATTCCATGGACAAAGTGCATATGCATTCAGTGCTGCAACTGCATACAAAAACAGGACAGTTCATGGAGTAGCTGGCCACTTGGTTTCTGACAACTCAGGGGTAATGACAGCAACTGGTTGAACAGCCACTCTTTTTGATCCATGGGTGGCACTAAGAGAACATCTGAGAGGGATCAAAAAGAAAAAAGGCAAGAGTTAGAGACAAAACTTATGATGTGACAGTGAAAACTGACGGAGGCTCTAGAACAGGCACAACAGCCTTCACCAGTTTAGACTTGCATTTGGCAAGAGGACTCTACACAATAGAAAATGAAACTAGCATCAATTTAAAGGCAATATAACACTTACTGAGCAGCAGTGTATGGCTTGATGCTTTCTGTCTACAAAGCCTTTTCTGTCTTTATTTTGATATGCCTATACAATATTGATAACTTGAAGTACAAAGATAAAAACAGCTCACTCACTCAGGATGAGAAGCCAGCTGTTTGCCACCATTTGCTTCACTTGCAGAAGGAAGTGTTATGTGTGAAGTAACAGACAACATGATTTAAAAAAATAGCATACATGGTCAGATCCTTGACAGCAGTGACTGCAGAGCCTGGATGAGCTGGTCCTTGAAAACCAAAAACAGGTAAGCTACCAGAAGCAGAAACAGACTGCATGGCAGCCAAAACCATATTTCTATGGGGAAGATGAGGCAACGAATATAAGAGACAATTGCTGAAACTTATGAGACCAACACACCTGAGAGCTGTTGATAAGCCTGGGACCCAGGTGGTGGCATCAGAGAAGCATGGCATCTACTTTTTGCAGTGCTGTCAGGTTGGATGATGTCCCTGATGGGAAAGCTCATCTTACAGAAAACCAAAACAAAGAGTAGAGAAAACTATGTACACACATTTCTTTTTGGTTGGGCTGGAAGGCCCAACAATTTTGCTGACACAATAAAGGTAAGTCATAGTTTGGGGGCAGGGTATGCACAGACATGTATACCTTGGACTCATCAGATTTGACAACTTTTCACCTGACATGATGTTGGGATATGGCATACAGCCAAGGCAGTAACCATGGCTGGGACATATTCCCCAATATGCTAAGTCATTAACACATGTTTAACAGGAGTTAACACATGTAAGGACTATTAGGGGGATGCACAGTTAACACATGCTGCACAGTGAAACAGATATAGCATGTCTATGTGTTGGGATTATGTATACAAGAGTATACAGGCAAGCCAAGGCAGTTAACATGCCTAGGGAATATTGCCAGAATATGCTAAGTCATATTAACACATGTGTTAAGCTAGGACAACACTAGGGTTAGGGCTAATGCACATTAACCATAACCCTAGGGAATGGACAGTTAACACATGCAGAGACATATAGGGGAACCCACAGTTAACACATGCTACAGGATTACTCATACTGCAGCATGTCTATGATAGCCTATCCAAGACAAAGCTATGGATAGAGTGTCTATGACACACCCTGCAGGAAGTCTAGGACTTACCAAGCCATGATATCATATGTCACTATTATTGACACTGTTATAGGGGATATGACATAGTTATTCCATTATTAACTGGTACAGGGGTCTATTACAGAATACCTCCTTTATATATTAAAGGAGTGCATTACACTATACCTCCTAACTGTGTAGTATAAATATTGCACATCTTGTAGGAGATGATAATAACATTCCTCCCTGTGGCAGACTCCCTCATACACTTACCTTTGACTTAAACTCAATACCTCAAAAACCTCGTCCTCATCTTGTGCTCAACTTCCTGATCCCAATACTATGATAGGCTATCCAAGACAGAGCCTTGGATAGAGTGTCTAAGACCCATACTGCAGGAAGTCTCAGACTTACCAAGCCATGGTATCATAGGAGGTACTATGACACTATTGTTATAGGGGAAATGACATAGTTACTCCAAGATTAACTGATACAGGGGTCTATGACAGAATACCTCCTTAATAGATTATAGGAGTATATTACGCTATACCTCCTAACAGTGTTGTATAAATATTCCACACTTTGTAGGAGATGAATAGACATTCCCTGCCTGTTCCACACACTCACTACTTCATCTGAGTGATCCCCCACTTTCTCTCAAAGACCTAATCCCAATACATGATACTGTGAGTAAGAAGCAGCACAGACATCAAAAAATACTCACTTCAACTGTGAACAGGAAATGGGGCTTTCATTTCAATTAATGTTTCAAGGTCCAGTCTGGTCCAGTTTTTTGCCTTTTTGTGGCAGTAACCAGGACTGTAATCAGTTATAAAATTTCTATTTTATGGAGGGACCAGCTAAAGTCAGTTATCCATCAATTTACAGACCAGTCACAACTGGTCACTAAGAGGACCAGTTTATGACCAGTTATAACCGGTCACCTTGCAGTTGGGACTGGCCATTTACAGGTCTACATACTCTAGACAGATATGTAATTACAATGCCCCCCATGTGCTCACATGCAAGATGGGGGGCAGCACCAGTGTCATTGACAAAACAAAAAAATGTAACAAAAATATATCTATATAAGTTAGCATCAGGGAGGTGGCCATGTTAAGTTGGCATCATCTGGACATCATTGGGCAACATGGGCCCTGGAGGGGGGAGGCCATGAGGTCAAAGGGGGGTCCAGCATCAGTGCCATTGAGGGGGGGTTGTGTTAAGAACTGATCCTAAGGTGCCGGAAAACGTGGAGTCCAGTGGAGTTCTGAGGTGTGACAAGGACTTGGCTTCAACCTTTAAGGGGTTGCACCCTTCTCTATGCTTGGTGTCCAATTTACAAGGAATCAATAAGTGCAGAAGTCCATGCAGAAGTCTGAGATAATCAAAAGGTGCAAAGTGGAGTTCCAATTAGAAAGTCTGGAGTACAAGACAGGAACAAAGCAGAGGTCTGGAGTTTCAAAGGTTAAGACAAAGTTTGAAGTCTTTGAGTTGACAAGTGAAAAGTTGATAACAACTAATATTTGAACTGAGGAATACAAAGTGTCTAAAGTAGCTTCATACTGAGGCTATTACTTGGTGTAACTGTGTAAAAGTAAAACAGGAGAAGTAATTTGAAATAAGGAACTTGAAATACTCAGAGTTCCTATGGAGTTCTACCATAGTTCTGTAGTGGAGGTCTGAGGGGTGCTTGCATGGGATATGACAGTACTGTCATATCCCATGCAAGCACCCCTCTGACCTCTGCTATGGAACTCTGAGTATTTCAAATTCCTTATTTCAAATTACTTCTCCTGTTTTACTTTTATCACATCTTTTACTCAAGTCTGTTCACCATCATAGATATGATCACATACTATGTACTGCAGAACTCTGCAAAACTCCGCTGCAGTTACACCAAGTAATAGCCTTAGTATAAAACCCCTTTAGTCACTCACCTCCCCCTCCTCTCGTGACCCCACGATGCACTCAACGCCCCAATGCCACCTCCCCCTCCTCTCATGACCCCACTGGCAATGCCTCCCCCAGTTTGTTTTCTTTTAGATATGTATATAGTTCTATGCTTTCATTTTCATTTACTGATGGTTCCCCTCACATGTGAGCATGTAGGGGGATTGTAATTACACATATAATTATTTAAAGTACATTATCTGTAAATGACCAGTCTCAACTGTAGGGGGACCAATTACAACTAGTGTTTCAAGGTCTGGTCACTAGGACCAGCAAAAGACTGAGACTGTAACCAGACCATCAGTCTCAGTTACAGTCAGTTACAGTCTGGTTACAGTTACGGTTACAAAATATTTAAGTAAACTATATAACTGCTAAAGACCAGTTAAGACCAGTTAATAACTGGACTTGGGTCTTATATATTTAGTATCAATATTTACTATAATAATTTTACTATTTTCAACACAAGAGGGGACAAGCCCAGGGAATCAAGGGTCCAAAATCTAGAGGCCTTATATACCCCTAGTGAGTTTGCACCTATTTGCTTGCTAGGGCCATCTTTCCTAGGCTTATTTTTGGCAGTTTGATAGATGCCATCTTTTTTTTTTTTTTGACAGTTGCCATCTTTTTTTGATGATTTATTTTCCCCTACCAAACACACAACAACATTGTCAGCTTTGAACCCCCCACATCCCTCACACTACCACCACCACTGTTAACAACGCCGCTGCCCCCTTGATGCCATGGCCCACTCTGGCAACACCACCTCAACCTCATGGCCTCCCTCCTCCCACTCTGGCAACCCCCCCTCAACACTGGATGATGCCATGACTCACTCTGCTACACCCCCCTGCCCCTCTCGGCAAGGGGGGGGGGCTTGGTCTTTTTTTTATTCATGAATATTTAGCTTAATTAAAATATTTATTGTATAGTATGTATATGTAAGACTGGTCTCCACCAAGGGGGGGACCGATTACAACTGGTTGGCAACTGGTCCACCTTGTGACCAGTTGTGACCAGTTGGTGAACCAAAACCAAACCAGTAGGGACCGGTTATACACAGTCTGGTTACAGATAACTTGAGATTTTTTTAACCAGTTACAGTCTCGGTTATTTCCTGAAACAGGCAAAAAACCGGACCAGACCAGACCTTGAAACACTAATTACAAAACTGGTCCACTCAGTGACCAGTTGTGACCAGTCTGTAGACCAATGTATAACTGACTGTAACTGGTCCTGTATGGTCTGGTTATGGTCCCTTCAAAAAGTAAAAAATTTATAACTGGCTATGGTCTTGGTTACTGCCTGAAAAAGGCAGAAAGCTGGACCAGACCAGACCTTGAAACACTAATGATCACAGAAGCTCAACACTTCATCAGCAGTTATGAACCATTGGACAATCTGTATGAAGCAAACAGGTAAGCACAGGTATGTACAGAAAAGTGAATCCAATAACTGAACCAGTGAAAAGAGTTGGGGTTCTGTGGAGCTGATAATACATATATCTATATTCATCTGGGAAGCAAGTTGCACCATGTGTCATACAGATTCTTGTACTATGGCATTGTGCAGATTGCATTCAGAAGTATAGCCTCTTGCAGACCACAGGTACAGAAATCAGGTAAAAAGGCACAAAGAGCATTGGTGTTAAAAAAGCTGAGGAGCAAGAACACATTCAAATGCATGCAACACTTTACACTCTCCCCATTCCTTGTGAAATCCTGGTTCATTCCTGGTTCATTCCTAGATTCCTGGTGGATTCCTGGTTCATTCCTCACATTCCTGGTCCATTCCTAGACCATTCCTAGACCCATTCCTAGCCACCATTCCTGATGGTACCAGTCATTATTTCCAATATTAAATGTATTTATTACTATTGATGGAAACATCACATACTAACAAAAAGTGTAAAAACCCCCCAACTCACTACAAGGCAGGGGGGAGGTATTATTTATTAATATAATACATGACTAAATTAAAGTAAATAAAATCCCCCTGCATCACTCAGAGCAAGGCAATGGGGGGCTTAGTGATCATGTTGCATTGCGGTGACCTGCCCCTCACATAGCACCCTGTTCCACCCCACAAGCAATGGCTCATGGTAGAGGTTGGGGGTGCAGGCATGGGGTGCTGTGGCTTGTGACATGTTGTCAATGCTCTACCTGGGCTCCACCCCACAAGCAGTCCTACCCACCCCATGAGCAAGGGCTCACTGGGCTGTTTGGGGGGCCATCAGGAGGCTGTTAGAGGGAGGGGGGGCAGCTGTTAGTGACATGGCAGCAGGGTGGGGTGTATTCAGCACATTCCTCATGGGTGCCCTGCTCCGCAGGCCTCCTGGCACCTCCCTGTTAAGGTTGTGCAAAGTGGGGGCGGGCAGAATCGGAAAATGTGCAGTGATTCCGAAGGGGAACAAACGGGACTTGGCTTCAACTTGTAAGAAGTTGCGCCCTCCTGTTGATCCGGTTGTCTCTGATTTCAGGAGTGAGTTTTCAGGTATGCGGAAATGCGTCGGGGGTTCCAAGGGAGGAAGAACTAGAGAATTGAACTGGAATCCAACTAGAGTTAACAAATCAATATTCAAACTGGATAGCTCGACCTAATGTGCGAGCTTATATACTAAGTACAAATGTTTCTACTATAATCTAGCATAGTCTTGAAATACGGGATTGGTAAGAATATTACTAAGTAGTTACTAATAAGTTGGGCATTGCACGGTGTCTCCGAGGTCTGGAATATTCTACACCTTTCTTTATCCTGGTTTCTGAGTCATTCCTGTACTGAAATTGAATACCACTTTTGGAGTGATCATGTGAGTACCACTTCGGGTATCCATCGGTAAACCCATCGGGTTTTGCGTAGCCGGCGGAACGGTGCATGACACTCCCTCAGGCCATCCTATCCCCTTTCAAATCCCTCACATCCCAGTTGAGTGGGGAGGAAGGGCAGCACAAGGGGTGTCCATTGTTACAAATAGAAAAGCTGAAAAACACAAATTGCTAGCTTAAAAAAATAAAATAAACAAAGAAAAAAATGCTTAATATGGGAGCCACAGGCCCCCATAATGGTGGAGTAGAGTAGAGAAGGGGGGAAGGAGGGGGAGAAGAGGGGCCATCATGGGGGCAAGGGGGCCATTGTTGTTGCATATACAAAAACTGAAAGCCAAAAAAGTTAGCTTTAAGAATAAAACACAATTTGATAAGTCAAAGAAAAATACTTAAGCCCCTTTCGGCAATGCATGTGAGGTAGAAGTAGGCCAGAGTAGAGTAAGTTAGGAATTATTTGACAGAGCCAAATCGGGCTCTGGCTTGTTATTGGGATTAGGTCTTTGAGAGCAAGTGGGGATCACTCAGATGAAGTAGTGAGTGTGTGGAACAGGCAGGGAATGTCTATTCATCTCCTACAAAGTGTGGAATATTTATACAACACTGTTAGGAGGTATAGCGTAATATACTCCTATAATCTATTAAGGAGGTATTCTGTCATAGACCCCTGTATCAGTTAATCTTGGAGTAACTATGTCATTTCCCCTATAACAATAGTGTCATAGTACCTCCTATGATACCATGGCTTGGTAAGTCTGAGACTTCCTGCAGTATGGGTCTTAGACACTCTATCCAAGGCTCTGTCTTGGATAGCCTATCATAGACATGCTATATCTGTTTCACTGTGCAGCATGTGTTAACTGTGCATCCCCCTAATAGTCCTTACATGTGTTAACTCCTGTTAAACATGTGTTAATGACTTAGCATATTGGGGAATATGTCCTAGCCATGGTTACTGCCTTGGCTTGCCTGTATGCCATGTCCCAACACTTGTTCCAGACATGGCACTAGACCCACAAAATATACATGGCCCTCCCAGCCCTTCCCAGCAACCACATCTAAACCCCATTCTTAGCCAGGAATGTCAAGATCTCATTGGAAATCTCCTCTAAATGGTTCTCCAGTGGGAAGTGGCCTCCATCCACAAATTGCACAACCGCCTTGGGTGACACCATCTTGAACACCTCTGCACTGGCTGGGACAAAGATGACATTGTTCTCTCCCCAGATTGCAAGGACAGGCAGCCTGTGCTCACAGAAGTACTTCTGGAAAGTAGGATACATGGTGGACATGCAGAATGTGTCCTCAGCCTATGGCTATGGCTGGGATCGCGTAGTGATCGCTTGTCTGACTATGTACAGTGTGACTAGTCTACTGGTCACATGATCATGTGGATGCCCACATCCACTCCAATGGAGACATTGTGGCAGTCTGGATTATGTATGAAGATGTTACAGTGTGTGATATGCTCAGGTTAAAGAGGGCGTACAGTTGAGGAACAACTCGATTTGGATCTCAGCGTTGCCCGGATGGTCCATGAGCACCTGGTCGAGATAGTACGTTTCGGGAGGGATAACGTCAGGGTCTGCCTCGCCCACGACATACTATACACATGATCAAGATTGCACGTGTGCCTATGCCCATATGAGCTGTGAGACTCACCTGAGATTTAGTCACTGCAAAAGTAGTCAAAGGCCTGAGTGTCTCCCTCTTCTCAGGGTCAGCCCAAGCCAAGCGAATCGTGTCCCAAAAGTCGCCAAACCCAGCTTTGAATGCATTTCCGTTTTGGCTGATTATGGCTGTGATGGCGTCCGGTCGGGCAAGTGCAAGTCTTGGTATTATTATCAGTTACGTACGTAATCAGGGGAAACGGTGAGTAGAATAGCGTACCGTAGTCCGGTTGGTGCACCATAGTCGAATATGTACATCCTGAAGTGCTCAAGTCCGAGCTGGTATGTGAACTTTTGTGAATGTATACTTGTAATTCAGATCTTCAGGTACAGCTACACCGAGTTGAAAAAAATCATTGCATCACTCAATTTGGACTTGTGAATCTGAAGCCAGGGAAGTCTGGGGCCTTGGGAAGATGGAAATCGAGTCAGTTTGTGCCTCATGGGGGAATTCTTTTGGTACACACTATGACGCAATCCTTGGTGGCAAGCTTTGGAATCAAGTTCCTGTACTGGTGAGACAAACAAGGGAACCCGTGGAGCAGCAACAAGACTGGGGAATCCTCCCTGCCCAATTTGGGGTAAAACATGTCAATGCCATCGATGATAACTCTCTTTGCACTGACAGTCATTGCGAGTGTCTGAGTCTCAGTCTGGGAATCTATTTAGCTTATAACCAATAAGCAATGCATGTGGTTTAGGGATTGGGGTCACGAGGCGATGATCAAGCAAAGGTATTATCCCGACATGGCCAACATACAAGTCAGTGGATTGTGTGGATTGTGAAAGATAGGCCGACTCGAACGGTATTGCTTGAATGCGGTCCCTACACGCCTCTTGAATTTCAGAGCACACTAGACCAGGTCAAGGCCAGGAAAGCTACGAAAGCTACATGCAGAGCCTTATGCCAGTTTCGTCCAAGTCTTGGCACCTCAGGAAGAATTCATGCCAGTGCCAGTGGGATGGCTCACACTGGGAATCCCCGGGTGATATGGGCTTTCTCCAATGTTGTGCTGATTCAGCCAGGCGATCGTCCATGGACAAACTTGTTGTCAGTAATGATAGACTTGACTGTTTAGTGTTATCTTCGTTTTGGCTTACGTCACTCCAACAAATGCATGTTTCGTTTTCGTTAGTACAAGCTTCTGAAGCGTGCCTCCGGCGCTCTTCTCGCTTTGCTCCTGTAGCCCGCTTCTTCAGCTTGTCAGGGGGCTGCGCCCCCCAAACCCCCTGCTCGTGTCCTTTACTCGTCCTGTCATCAGAAATCCCCATATACATCTTATTACCACAGTCAGCAACCACAGGCCCCTGTCTGTGTCTGAGCATGGAAGCCATTTCCAGTCCAGTCACCCTGTGTGACATAACATACTCCTAAGAACAAAAGCCCAACCAAGGAAATGGATATACACAGCAGAGCCAGGCCATCTCCCTCAATCCCTCCAATCTCACACAGCCTTTTCTTAGTATCAGCCATTTAATATCCAACACACACATCTTGTCAACACAGGCAGGGACCTTTGGCCCCTGCCCATGTATAGGAGGGTTTTCATAGAGCCACCTCCCCCCCCCCTCCCTTCCCATACCACCCCCACTTGCTCACTCTCCGTACTGCCTGGCCTATCCCCCTTATGCTCACACCTCTTTTCCTCACATCCAACCCCCCTTCTTCGAGCCCATTGGTGCGAATCCTTTCTCCCCCCCCTCCCCCCCCTCTCCCCCTCTCTCCCCACTCCCCCTTTCCCCACTTCCCCTCTCTCCCCACTTCCCCTCTCCCCCCTCCCTCACTCCATCTCACATCCCTCCCCCTCCCCCTTCCCATCCCACCCCTCCCCCTTCACATCCCTCCCCCTCCCCCTTCACATCCCACCCCTCCCCCTTCCCATCCCACCCCTCCCCCTTCCCATCCCACCCCTCCCCCTTCCCATCCCACCCCTCCCCCTTCCCATCCCACCCCTCCCCCTCCTCCCCCTCCCCCTCCCCCTCCCTCTCCCCCCCTATCTCTCTCCCTTCTCTCCCTCCCTCTCTCTTCCCCCCTCCTCCCCTCTGCCCTCTGCCCTCTCTCCCTCCCTTCTTCCTCTTCTCCCCCTCCCCATCTCTGCCCCCCCCTTCTTCTCCTCTCCCCCTCTCCCCTCACTCTCACACCCCCTCAACCCCCCCTGACATCCCCTCCCTCATCTTCACTCTCACATCCCTCTCTCTCTCCCTACTTTCTCCCCCTTTGCTCTCTCCCCTCTCACCATCATCATCATACTCATCTCATCCTCACTCTTTCTGGACACTCACTAAAAATTCCAAAGCCATAAATAAAAAAACATCTTTACTTGCCATTTTTTTTTTGTAATTTTTCACACTGTAATGTAGTCTTTTCTAACTCAATGAACTTATTTTTCACTCACTCATTTGTTACTCAGTGCTTGTTACTTGTTGCTCTGGTTATTGACCTTACTGAATTACTTTATTTCAGACTGACTTATTGGTTGCTTAATTGACCTTACAATCAATTTGCTTACTTCGGACTGACTTTGCTTACTCAAACTCAAACTGAACATCTACAATTGATGGTAGTCATGTGCTGGGGTCGTGAACAGGTTTTTGCATTTTGTTCAGCCCACGGGGTTGTGGCTGTATACTCTATGTATTAGAGGGTGGTCAGGTGCTGCTTAGTCAAATTAGTCATCATGTCCCATAGGCCAAAAAGATTCGCACAGCTCGAAAAAGTCACACACGGTTGGTAAAGTCACACGACCCCTCCACATGACCACTCTCAAATACTTTATTACAAGCTTCTGAAGCGCGCCTCCGGCGCTCTTCTCGCTTCGCTCGCATCACTCCTCCAGCTCGCTTCTTCAGCTTGTCAGGGGGCTGCGCCCCCCGAACCCCCTGCCGCCGTCCTTTACACATCTAGACAACACAGTCAGGGACCTTCAGCCCCTGCCTGTGTGAGGGAGGTGTCATTGTCAATCAGTGTAAAGTAGCTGCCTTGATAATCCCTGTAATTTACACATCTTGACAACACAGGGAGGTGTCATTGTAAATCAATAGCAATAGTAAATAGTAAATTAGTAGCTATGTAGTATTTTACTTGAGTATCTACATTTAAGACTATTTCTACATCTCTATATACATTAATATCTACATCCAAAACTATTTCTACATCCCTATATACATTAATCTAATAGCACTTCATTATATACAATATTCTTCGTCATAGCATTTTCACCTTCACCTTCCCATATTCCCTTGATATTGTGCACAGACTTCACCCGTGACACTGCCACATAAAACTGCCCATGTGTAAACACTGCACTCCTCAAATCCAACCCCACATGCCACACTGACTGTCCCTGTGATTTGTTGATCGACATCGAGAAGCAGAGTCGAACTGGAAACTGGAACCGAATCATCGTAAAAGGCAGCTGTCCCTCCATTGGCTGAAGGCGCATCCGAGGAATGAATATCTTGTCTCCAGCATAATCTCCAGTAATCAACCGTACCTCCAACACCCTGTTCCTCATCCGAGTCACAATTCCTCTCGTCCCATTGCATACCCCTCCCTCCAAATTCAGGTTCCGCAGCACCATGCCACCATCACAGGGCAGCCAACACCCACTCCCCCACACACTCCCCCACACACTCCCCCACACACTCCCCCACCCACTCCCCCTTCCCTCCCCTCCTGCTTCACTGTCTGCCCCTTCCCTTCAGATCCCCTCCCCCTCCCCCTCTCCCCCTCTCCCCCTCTCCCCCTCCCCCCCTCTCTCACTCGCCCCACTGCCTGCCTCACACCCTCACATCCCTTCCCCTTCCCTTCCCTTCCCTTCCCTTCCCTTCCCTTCCCTTCCCTTCCCTTCCCTTTCCTTTCCTTTCCTTTCCTTCCCTCCCCCTTTCCTTCCCTCCCCCTTCCCTTCCCTCCCCCTTCCCTTCCCTCCCCCTTCCCTTCCCACCCCTCCTCTACTCCCCTGCTTTACTGTGGGTCCCCTCACCCTCACCCCCTTCACCCCCTTCATCCCTTCACCCCCCTCCCCATCCCCATCCCTTCGCCCCCATCCCCATCCCCATCCCTTCACCCCCCTCCCCATCCCCATCCCTTCACCCCCCTCCCCATCCCCATCCCTTCACCCCCCTCCCCATCCCCATCCCTTCACCCCCATCCCCATCCCCATCCCTTCACCCCCCTCCCCATCCATATCCCTTCACCCCCTTCACCCCCTTCACCCCACCACATCCCTCCCCCTCTCCCTCACATCCCTCGGCCTCACATCCCTCGGCCTCACATCCCTCCCCCTCTCTCTCACATCCCTCCCCCTCCCTCTCCCTCACATCCCTCCCTCACATCCCTCCCCCTCCCCTCCCACCCCTCTCACACCCCTCCCCCTCACCCCCCCAGGGTTGTGGCTGTACCCCCATTGGCTGACGCTCACTATAGCATGGGATGTGGCTGTACCCCCCATTAGACATCGGTCAGGTGCGAGCAGCTTAGTCAATTTCTTTGTCATCTGTGTGTCAGCATCCCACGGCTCTCATCAGTCCCACGCTCGGTAACATGACCATGCTCTATTACTTCAAGTCACACGGCCCTCAAAGGTCACACGACCCCAAAAAGAGCGAAAACGTGACCATGCTCTAATACTTATGTATATTATATTATATATATATCATATCATTGGGTAGGTGTTTGAACAAATTTTGAAAACATGTCTCGGAAATGTGAATCCCGATGACTACTGGTCTTCGGCTTTCTCGACAGTATATATATGCTTCTTACCTAGACTTTCATGTAATAAAAACACTAGTATAGCTAATTGTGTAATTGGCAGCGCGATGCCGGTTTGAGGCATACAAAAAAGTAGGCTTTTGAACAATTTCAGTCACATCAGTCACGGTTCCTCGCATGCCGAATTCAATCCCAGCACCGCAATTATGATTATCGATTATCTGCTCTGCTTGACTCGAATATGTACAACTTGGATTGAGGATGCGATATGGTACAATGCGAAGGATTAACAGCTATATAGTGGTAAGATTCAATTTCTTCTGTTTGCGAAAAAGCTCGACGCCCTCGAGAATGATTTCTTCCCTTTTGGAGCTAGAGAAGCTTTTGAAAGCATGGAACACCTCCGCTGGCATGCCATCGCAGTGCCAATGCGAGAGCGGGAGCGGAGAGAAAAGTTTTGGTCAACGAAGTCTCATTTCAGCACACACGACGACGCGCATATCACGCACTACGCGTTTCAACCTCCGCTTTGAGAGATTGTCACGCTCAACACATGGTCGCCGCAAATTCTCTACCCTGTTCGCTATAGTGGTTAACTGTACCTGTAAATTGCTAGGATGCTTCTGATATAGGTAGACTTTATTTGTATTAATTTGTTTTGGAAATTTAAATGGATAAAAATCATCCAGACACTGTTCTTTCCTAATCAAGGCAAATCTACACATTCAAACCCGAAATTACTCAACGACGGGGCTCTCTTCTGTGAAACAAATTTCATACGTTGTTTGATAGTTACAATAACTGCTCATCCCGAGAATACCGAGGGCTGAAGTAGAGAGGAAGAGGTAAAAATATCGACTGTTCAAACACCTACCCGTGTTCAAACCCAGCGCCAAGGATAGTACTTACATAATTTATTGATGCGTTGTTTGCCAAAAACGCGGAATGTCACCTCTTGTAACTCGGTTGAACACATGTACAACTTCCGCCTCCAACTCCAGTCCCCATGGCCCCGCCCAACCACCCCCACGACGGCGAAACCGACTCCCCCACCGTCCCCGCCATTTCAAGAATCGTAAAGGATCCAATACATACCATGAGTGTGTCCTTTGTGTTCAGCATTAACCCTTCTTACCTTGTTTTCAGTCCCTCTTACTCAGAGATTGTCTTCTTTCATTGATACGTGAGCATTCACTTCACGTAATAATCCCCTCATTCATGGTCCCGCAGAAAGCAATTCCAGCGCTTGCGGTGCATCAAGCAGCTGGGGACATCGTACTACGTGTGGTCGGTGCGGCTCACAATCGCTTCGAGCATTGCATCGGTTCGTAATCAATTGTTTTTTACTTCTACTTTTTTTCGGAGGATTTTCTGTAGGTGTTGCGTTTCTAGCGCGTTCCATGGTGACACACCTGCGGAAAAGCCAGCCAGAGCTCAACAGAGACGTGGAATGCGTGGAGATTGCGGGCCTTTGTCATGATCTGGGACACGGTTCGTGGTCCCATGTCTGGGATGGGCATTTCATGCCACAAGCGATGTGACTGCTGTTTTTTCTTCTCTGTGCGTTTTGGATTGGGGCTCATGAATATCTAGCAAGGGCTCCAACTGGAAGCATGAAGAGGGATCGGAGATGATGTTCGACTCCCTCGTCAAAGAGAATGACATAGCTTTGGAGAAGAAGGACGAACTCTTCATCAAGGCGCTCATAGCGGGGGAACCATCCAGCTGCGAGTAGGTCATTCAAACGACTGAAATTCACACCTGTCTGACTTGTCCTGCAGCCCGGATGAAAAACCGTTCCTTTTTGATATTGTTGCAAACAAACGCAATGGCCTTGATGTCGACAAGTGCTATTTTTCACCAGCATACAGCCATACCCAACACTAACATCAAGCCAGATTCGACTACATCCTCCGCGACTCGCACATGGTCGGGGACCCAATGAGCATTGCACTTCCCAGGCGCGTCATCTTCATGCCCTCGCGCATTCATACACCCATTTACTACTCAACACTCATCGCCGAAACAGGATAATCCAATCCGCGCGTGTCCTCGATAATCAGATCTGTTACGACATCAAGGACGCGAACCAGATCTACGAGATTTGCGCCATGCGCACAAGATCGTGTACAACCACAAATCTGGTCCGTTCATGTCTCTTTTCCAGGGTGTAGTGTTCTTATATGCTACGTGGAAACAGCGAAAGCAATCGAATACATGATCGTCGACGGGTTGCTCGCAACCGATCCTCACCTCGCCATCGCAGAACACGTATTCGACCCCAAACGGTACCTTTACCTCACCGATGACATCATGCCCCAGATCGAAGCCACCACCTCCCCTGTAAGCCTGTCCATCAAACGCCACACCACGCCACCACTAACCTACTCGTATCCGCTAGGAGCTAGCCCCTGCCCGTGCTATATTCGATCGCATCCGGACACGCGATCTGTATCGCTGCGTGGACTACACAGTCGTGAACTGGCAGTCTGCCTATGTCGTGCGGGAGTATATGACACCTGAACGCATCGTCGCAACTGCCAAAGCGCTCCCGAGCTCTGCCACTTGGGGAGGTCCAGGGGACGTGACCCCAGTGAATGTGGATGCGCTGACGAAGAACGACGTGGTAGTGGATTTCTCATTGATGCATTACGGGATGAAGGAGAGGAACCCACTTGATTTTGTCAAATTTTATTCGAAACGAAAGCCGAATCGTGAGTTATATGCATCTTTGTTTTTTTTGTATCTTCTTCGTACTGATGGGTGATGCAGAATGCGCGGTGGCGGGTCCTGGGGATTACTCCAATCTAATGCCGCAATACCACGCCGAGCTGCTCACGCGGGCATACACTAAGAAGCCAGAATACTTCTTGCTAATCCAAGCAGGGTTCCGTGCCTGCATGGACGAGATCAATGCGCTGAACACCAGCAACGACGACAGCACCCCCGTTTCTTCTAACGTAGACCCCCTTAACAGCAGGAAGGAAGGGGAAGAGAGTATGGCACCGACACCGCCTGCGACGGAGGCACCGACGACCCCTCGTGCGCGTGCGTCCCCGAGTTTTAACTTGGGTGTGGGTACGACACCGTCGCTGAAACCGAATAATTTTATGACTGCCGACGAGTTTTGCGCCGAAGAGCCCATCGAAGAAGCTGACTGTGGAGAAGATGAGGAGTGCGGGGGTGGAAGAGCTGGGGTTGAATGGGAGTGTGACTGGGGTGGGGGTGAGCGCGAGCGTGGTAGGGGCAGTGGCAAGTGTTGAATGGGTCAGAGCGGGGATGAAGAGAGGCAGGGAGGAGGATGGGAGTAAAAGTGGGGCTGGGGGTGGTGATTTGGGAGAGTGTGGAAGCGGGGGTGTCAGGAGTGGGAATGGCGGGAGTAGGGATAAGACTCGTGAAAGAGGTGGGAGAAGTGGAGGTGGGGGGAAGCGGGGGAAGGGGTGATGTGGATATGGATACCTTGCAATTGCTTTCTGGTTTGTCGCTTTCGCTGTGTTGAAGTTGTCATTGTCATTGAACTAGCAGCATAATTGTTTGGAAGTACAAGATAGCTTACTAATGCTGGACACCTAACTGTAGTATATCGTCATAGATTTATTGTGCATGCACTGTAAATACATCGCATTCGATATTCAATGGACTTGGCAAGTTTTAGACCATTTGGAGCCAAATTTGCGGAAGTTTTTAGCTGTTGCCTTATCTCAAACCTTCCCTCCGAGCAGATCTGATAGCTTGGAACTTTGGGAACATTATAAATGCGAGTAAGGCATGAGCTCAGATAACGCTATACTATAACCCTTCGACTTTCAAGTATGAGGAAAAAGAAGGGGAGCTCAGAAAAGAATAGTTTAATGGTGAATGACTTGCGATCGTTGTGCAACCCGCTGGGCGACTGTTATTCCTGCATTCCAAACCTGGAGGCGATCGCTCAAACGTGACGCTGCATCAACCTGCTAACGTAACCGGTCAGAACACACAACCCAGGCAAAGCGGTGGAGGCGACCTGGACATACCTCCTCTTGTGAAGTGAAGAAATAGGTCTCTACAGAAAGCTCCTTACAGTGAAACCCGACCAGCTCCCGGTACGCAAAGATGCGCTCTGGGTCGCTATCTGGTCGCGGACCACGGACTTTCACTGATTGGAGACGCTGCACGGCGCTCCCCTCATCGACCTCAATCCACCTGGAAGCGATGACTTTGTTGACGGACTCGAACGTTGAGTGATAGTATGACGGTCCCCACATGTTGGCGGTGCCGGCGAAGGTATAATCAAAATGGCAAAGCATGGGAAGGGCCATCTCTGGACACTCCACCACTTCCGAGGTATCATGATATTGGCTCCTTTCGTTTATCGTGAGCAGGTTAAGAATATCGTGATAAGATATATCAGAACTCTCTGTTAACTTCAGAGTCGTGACGGTCGAAAAAAGGGAAATGTGGTCTAGACAGTCAGTGGGAGATATGTGCATGCCTTCGAGGTATAACGACTGCAGCGTGCACCGTGAGCGAGAAAGGAACCGTGTCAATACGGGAAATTGATATATTTCCAAGTTTCCTCCATGATCTGACATCGAGCGAATTGCCAAGGTCAGACTGGTCAGAGCTGGGAGCTCTAGGATAGTCAGAAATGCACAGTTCCGCGAGTTTGTTCTTAGCTGAAGCGAGGATAGACGTTGATGTCTGACAAGAGTCCCTTGATTAGCAACAATGCTGTCGAACCTACGGTCTAAGACTTCGTAGCAGAGGGACGTCAGATTCGGGCACATGTCGATGACGCTGAGCGTATCACGCCAGTGCACATGGACGAGGGAGAGTTCGTGCAACTGATGCCAAGGGAGGGTGAGGCGGTCGGGACGAAGGCCGATGAGCTGGAGTGCATGTAATTTTGGCGCCGATGTGAGCTGCAGGGACGGAGACGCGTCACCCGCGGACATCCCAAGGCTGAGGAACTCCAATTCCGGAAGGCGACCGTCCAGCTTGGCGAGTTTTTTCTTGAAATGGCCCACAGTGATTAAAGAAAGCAGGAACTGCGCTTCCCTCCACTGCTCAGAGCGCGAGCCGAGGGTGAAAAGGATGATGCGCCCCCTTTCCGCATTACCCCAATCGTCCAGGTCCACATCAATGTTCAATAAATGCTCTCCTGCCCTGCGAATGAAACGAGGGGCCAGCTTCTCCCACTTTTCCAACTTGTGGAATCCGAGCGAGAGGTGTATGTTGTTCCATAGCGATGACATGGACAACGCGACCAGCCTCCACTGCCGGCAGACCGTAGCAATGGTGAGTGGGATGACCATTCTGCTGTTGGAGCGCGGCATGCCCCGGACATCCCCGGGCTTGAAATCGAGGTCGTCGCTGGTGACGATTTCCTTTCGCGTCGCACACGAATCGACGTAGGCCTGGAATATGAGCCCCAAAATTTCGGCGGGGAAGTCGTGAAATCTCGAAAGCAGCACTTCATGCTCCTTTCTGTACAGCTGCAACCTATTCACGGACGTACGAAGACGAGATATCTGCTCCTCCAGGATCCGGATAGAGAGTGAAATCTCTGCGATGACCTCCTCCGCTGTATGACGCTGGGTGTCCGTAAGGCTGTCATTTGTCCTTAGATGTCTGGCTAACGGCGAATTGAAGTCTCGGCCTTCTTCGAAGGGGAGGATATAGCGACATTTTGGGCAAATGTCGATGTTGACCATTGTGGAATGGTTGAAAACTTTTTTTTTCTTGAACGATGGCTGTCATATTGAACAATTGAAATAGTGCCTTGGGCGTATAAGTGCCGGGTGGACTACTAGTACGTAGCCTAGACCTCGATGCTTACCCTGACAAGAGCTAACCAACTTCGGAAGCCTTTTGGTTTCCATTTTTGTGGCAATATATTTGGCTATATGTAGCTAGGACTGATCGAACAAACACTCACGATTTACTACTGCCGCGGTCCTACTGTAATTCCAGGAGAGAACGTAAAAAAAATCAAACGGCAGATCATTAAGTAGCTCTAATATTCTAGTTCATTTACAGTGTCTGTCTAACTCCGCCGAGGCTTACGTTGGGCTTACGCCAGCCTGAAACATACCGATAGTTATCCGCTCTACTACAAATGATCAACCTGCTGGGTGACTGTTATGCACCCAGCTTGCCAAAGTCGGCGATGACCGTTCCAAGTCGAAACGTTAACCTGGAAGGGGGGGGGATTTAGCCTGACGAAGTTAAAGGGGAACATCACTGGCATACCGATAGATACTCCAACGGGGAAAAAAAGTGAATCTCTACAAAAAGGTCCTTCCCATGATACCCGAGCAACTTGTTATATGCTGGAATACGCCCCGGATCGCTTTCTGGTCGTGGGCCGGTCACTTTCACAGATTTAAGACGCTGCACACCGGTTTTTGCTTCGTCAGGAGGAATTCGCCTAGATCTGATAATGTTGCTGACAAGCTTGAAAGCGACCGGATATTCAGCGTGGCGGGATGACCTTGCGTAGAAGGTGTATTCAAGATGTCGAAGATAAGGAAGGAATGGTGTCGTATCCATATCACAAATTTCCTTCTTGAGTGCGAGTAGCTCGAGGAGATCGTTGTAGAAGGCATGACAGCTCTCCACCAATTTCAAAGTCGTAAGATTGGGTAGGAGGGTAAGTAATTCTGCACATCTGGCGACTATGTTCATGTTGTTCAAGGAAATGGTTTCCAGTGCGCACTCTGTCTGGGAAAGGAAACGAACTAACGCCTGAGATGGGTACAGTCCGTAGTCCCCCTCACCATCGTCCCCAGATCGGATTGTCAAGGTTAAGTTACAAAGATTTGGGAGATCCAGGGTGTTCAAAAATGGACACCTGCGTGGAGTTGTTATCAACTCAAGTGAGGATAAACGCCGATGCCTACAAAGCACTTCGTTAGGGCGGATACGGTTTAACGGGTCGAAGACTTCATAGCGCAAGGATGTCAGGTTCGGGCACAGGTTCATTACATCAAGGGCATGACACCACTCAATTTGAAAGAGAGAGAGTTCTCGTAACTGAGACCAAGGTACGCTCAACCGGTCACAGCGAGCATTGATGAGCTGGAGCGCGCGTAGTTTTGGAGAAACTGTGACCCGGACGAGTGGAGACGAGTCTTTCACAGTTGTCCCGATGCTAAGGAACTCCAACTCCGGAAGGCGACCATCCAGCTTTGCAATCGCTCTTTGGAAGTGGCCCAGCGTAGTCACAGAAAGCATGAACTGGGCCTCCTTCCACTGCTCCGCCTTGGAACTAACGGAATCAAGAATCAACCGCCCTCTGTCAGAATTGTTCCAACCATCCAAGTCTAAATCGATGCTGAACCGGTGCGGTCCTGCCCGTTGAATGAACCGAGGAGTAATTTCCTCCCACCCTTCCAACTTCCAGAAACCAAGGGAAAGGTGTATGTTGCACCAGAGCGGAAACATTGATAACGCGATCATCCTCCACCGCCGGCTGACCGACGCAATAATGAGTGGGACGGCCATTCTGCTAATAGAGCGCGGGACACCACGAACACCCCCTGTTTTGAAGTCATCACTGGTTGCAACTACCTTGCGTGTCGCACAGGAATCAACATAGATCTGAAATATCATCCCGAGGATTTCGGCGGGTAAGTCACGGAATTTGGAGAGCAACACCTCATGCTCTCGTTTATAGAGTTTTAACCTATCAGCAGAATAGCGGAGGCGAGAAATCTGGTCCTCCAAGATTTTGATGGAGATCGATAAATCTGCCATGACCTCCTCTACCATGCGGCGTTGGGAGTCTGCGGGGACGTGATTCGTTCTCAAAAGTCGAGACACGGGAGAGTGGAACACTTGATCATTTTTGAAAGGGAGGATATGTTGGCATTGAGGGCAAATGTCGACGTTGGACATCATGGGGCTCTTTGTTACGTTGTCCACGCACTATATGGTGGTATATAATACGAAAGCCTTGAGGCCGACCAAGTTCCTGGAGGCCCTGGACTAAGCGAAACCTAGTTTATGTACATAATCTCCTGGTGTGCCAGCGGCAGTATCTTGTATATTCTCCCTGCTCTTGGTGATAACTGGGTGGGAGATCGAGCTTGAGATAACTGAGTTGATTGAACGCCAGTAAGAACGGAATCCAACGGACATTCGGAAAATGTATTGAGAAGTCAGACGGATGGCCGATGTCCTGAGCAACGTGGCCTGAACTTGTCGAGTTGTATGGTGCTTTTCACGCAACGTGCCTGATGGTTTTGCCAAATTCAGCCTTGGGCTATTTATGAGCATGAAAACGAGTTGGAGGGATGGCAGAAACTTCGAGAAAAACGTCTTGTCACCTGCCATCGCAAGAAGCAAGAGAAGCATTCTGAAAGATCTGAAGTCTCGTCATGTATAGCATCAACCGTTGCTGCTGCCAGTGCCAGTGCCAGTGGCAGCATCGAAACATATACAGTAATCAAAACTCCCACACAGAATGTCATTTGAATCCGGTATGTATATAAGTGTTGGACTTCAACAACAAAAAATGGATTGACGCGAAGAATGGTTTTGTTTTTTCCTTAAGAATCATTTGACACATAGTATATTCACGAACTCGAGGAAGCAGCGAAACTTAAATGCACGATCTACTGTATTTGGCTATGACATTTAATCCAAACACTTATGTCACCATCTTGCTGCAGTGTGGATAACTTTTAAAATTTGTATGTCTCATGTACATATTGCCTTTCCCATTGCTAAATTGACGGTCTGTCCCCGTATCGTCTGCAGCCTGAACACGATTAAAAGTACCAATACTAGACGGCCCAAGAACGACTCGACGACCCGCGGCAGCAATGCCCGTTCGCTATCCGAAAGAACATCCAGCGAGACGTGTGAATACGCAAGGCTCGAAGCTATGTACACGAAAATTCGTGAACATAGACGAAATCCGTGCCGGTCTACGTTCCCAAAACCAGGACGAGCTAGTGGAAGGTCTGATCTTGTTCACAGACAAGATTATTTCATTCTGAATCCGTTTTGCAGCTTTAACGTCTCTGAGGAACCAGTTGTCTATACGGTCGGGCGAAGATGCCCTCTCCCCACAGGACGAGCGACTGCTCCTAGCTCAGCACTGGATGGAGAATGTTCCTGGTGCGCACGATATCTTCGGACTTTGGGATGAGGCAAGTCCGGTGCGTGAATTTCGTCGAGTGCTATATAGCTTTGTTACATATTGCCCCTATCTACAGCGCCAGACCTCGCTTCTTGCACTTGTCGTTGCTATATTATCCTCACTGCTGACACTCTTAACTTCCCACTACATGTATCACGAACTCGGTCAACCTATCATCAAGGCCCTTCTTACTCAACCTTACATGCGCCGACTGAACTCGTATTTGGGTGGCACACATAACGAATTGATATTGGTGACTATGAAACTATTCAATGGGATGTCCTCTTTTGCCGGTGGACGAGAAAAGAAGGCGGTGTTGGATTCTTTTGGTTGGGAGGTCAAGGTATACCTCTTGGATCTCATCACACCTTTTTCTTTTTCTTACGCATTTTTAGTCACTTCCGAAAATTCTAACCATGCGACGGAGATTAAAAGGGGATGATTCACCGGATCCTTTGGGGAAACCAGGTTTGTGTTCGCAAAATTTGTCGCCTTTTTTCTCATCTTTTCAAAGACATTCGTACTCTCTATCTGCTCTTTATCCTCTCATTTGTCGATGCGGGTAGTCCTACTCTAGTCAAAACCACACTCATGGAACAACACCGGAATGCTTTCCTTTCAATCTTCAAAGGCCTGGCCCAAGACTCTTATTTGGTCGCACGGAGAGTTCTTGAAGTCTGTTGGAGTGAAATATGGTCCGACCCAAAAATAAAACGAACACTAAAGATCAGCCTTTTCAATGAGATTACGATATCCCATGTAAGGTCCAATATTCTCCCTATGACGAATGCACTGATGTCGTTTCAGATTCTGAAGCTCTATGATCGTACCGTGCCAGAGGGCGACGAATCTGAACATATACCTGCAGACCTTGCCCACCACTTTTTGCTGGCAATTTGTACACGCCCTGGAGTCGGTATTTGCTTCAGGGACCGTGGGTGGTACTCGCGGGAAACCGATGATAGTGACAGTGGAGCGGCTAACGCTGACAATGATGATGATCCCTTCCACCAAAAAGGCGGGAAAATCTATAACAAGATTCTTGCCAATGTTCTCAAAACGTTCAAGGTAAACGAAGATTCCAGACAGCAGGAGCTCGCTCTCAAGATCATGTCTGCTTGCCCTGAACTCGTTGCCGGGTATGTACCTTCTGCCGAATAACTGCCAGTTTCTTATCCAATGGGCTAGGTACTGGCCGGGGGCAGCTCTGACTCTTGAACCCCGACTTTCTTCTAAATGGCTGGCGAACATATCCTTCTTCGGCTCAGTAATATCCCTTCCTATACCTTCATCTACCTTCCACCTCCCGAACAGTATGCTCTTTCAGCCAACCCCGCCTCCTCTCTCCGCAATCATTGAAAATATATTTCCCTCCGTCAATACAAAATCCCATTTTTCTAAAGGCCTCCAATCAGTTTCAGGGCTAGTTCAGCATTGCACGGCGATTGCGCTGGCCAAGTGCTTGGCAAAATACGAAGAGGTCGTTCGTTTATTCCAGGAGATCGGGGGTATTTTGGGAGAGGATGAGGCAGAGGGACAGTGGAGTAAAAGGAGGAAGGATGTTGAACGAGAGGCCCGAAAGCGTGTGCCAGAATTCCAGGTGGTGGTGGCGTTCTCGCAACAGAAGTCGGGAGAGGGTCTGACAGCATCACTGAATCCAGCGAAGGCAGCTTTGTTGTCGGAGGTTGCGCAGCGGCTGTTGTGGTTGTACCATCGTTGCCTGCCTCCCGTTGTCGCTGAGGCACGCTTTGATGTCGGGAAGCTACTCCACAATTTCTCTCTGGAAATGCAGCCGGCGACAGCTGAAGCCCGGCGGGAAGAGCCCATCAGCGCTGCTGCTAAGCTTCATATGGTGCGGCAGCTCCATGTCCTCAGGTTGTTGAAGGATAGCGATCAGTTTAACTGGTCAGGGAAGATGGGTGCGAATTTGAATTGCCATTCTCTTCGTGTATAATTATTCACCTGCTTTTTTTTAAAAGGATCGTCATCGCATAGCTATCTTGCTGTGCTCCTCAGGGCGTACACCGCCTCCACCATTCCGGCAATACGAATGACGCTTTGTGAATTGCTGCAGAATATCCTCGGGGAAAGCATCATGTTCCAAGAAGACCCTAATGAGCCTAACCTTTGGCTAGTCTCCCTCCCAACTTCGCGTCGTGCGTCCGGGGCCGAGTCCCCTGACGGGGCTTCCCTCGTTGACGAAGCTGACGGTGTTATTGCGTTTTTGGACGACTGCGTCCAGCGCTGTTTGAAAACACCGTATCGATATATGGAAGAGCTTTATGGGATTTGTAGCACCACAGACTCAGACGGCCCGACGCCCGACGCGTATCCCAGCCCACTTGTTATAACTGTCCTCGAGCAGCTCGGCATCAAAGTTGAGAAAAAGTCCCTCTCGCCGTCAGATGTACTTGCGTTAGCGACTTTCGTGCGGAAGCTGGTGGTGAAGCTGATGAGCAAACTGCAGAATGTAAAAGTTTTACTTGCTGTCGCAGGGATGGTCGATAGTATGCTAAGCGTTGATCGGCTGTTCACTGACTATCCGATTGTTACGGCGGCTATTCGTCAGGAAGTCGGATTACTCCGTGCTTGTTTGCTGCCTCGTCTCGACCCACCAACTCCGTCTGGACGTTCATCGAGAGAGATTTTGGATTTCTTAGCTCAGGTGGAGGAAATACCACTTCGTTCGTATTTTCAGTTCTTTTTCTACTCCAAAAGGATCATGACATCTTCCTGTAGCTTCATCAAGCAGTGCCCGCATCATTGCCGCATATGAACTTATCGATTGGCTGCGATTGATTGAGACACCCCTTGGGCCCTCGGAAGTTCGACGATTGTCTGATCTGCTCATCAACTTCCATCTGCCTACAGTACTTGAATTCGGGGAACACCTGGATCCTGCACTAGCGTCCCTTTGGGACGCCCTAGATCTTGTTTCGCAGTGGTCTAATTTACGGCCGTAGTAAGTCAAAAGTGCTACTGACGCCTCAAGCTCTGACACCAATCTTATAGTTTACCGTTCGATGTTCTGTTCCACCATTCGAGCGAGAAGCAGATTACGGATGGTGTCTGTCGAGAGGTTCTTGCTGATGTCGTATCAATAGGTTCCCCTACTGTCGTCGAATTCAAGAGAGCTGTTAGTCTTATCGAACATCGCCTGTCAGTTTCGAAAGGTCGAGATCGTTTTGGACATGGCTTGATAATGTTGCTAGCACTCATATTTAAGCGTGCATTGTTGGCCATATCCCCTGTCGACATTGTTGCCTTGAAGGAATTTGTCTTCGTTCGCCCAGGAATCATCAAATCAAATCTAATGTCAGAAACTCTCTCCGACCTGATTAGTGAAGGTAGTCTTTTTGTGTATCTGCTCTCTATCCTTGCTGATATATTGTTAGCGTACCAGCAGTTATTCGCGATTGCCCTAGATTGTGGCAATGAAGACGATCGGAGGCTGATTTCTGATATCAGTGCCCACTGGCTGGAAACTATCAACAATACCTTGGGGACCGACGACGAGAGCCAAGTGTGTATTTGTTTTGACGTCAATGCTGCGTATCTGTCTGAATCATAATCGTTCTAGCTATCCTCTGTCGCCATGTGGACGAAATACTTCCAGCCTACAGATCTCTTTAGCCTGTTGGACATACTTTGGGCCAGCATTGAGATGACGAGCCCTTCAACGTTGGACCTGTTGCATGCTGTTCTTGTCGCTTTGCACTTGACGATTATGTCTGATACAGAGTCCGAAGTCGCTCTCGTCCGCAAGCTACCTCAGTTACTAGCACTGAGACCTTTCCTTCGCGATTTCGATACATTGGAAGAGATGATTGCCGTTGCTGTGGAGGCATCCCTACCAGCGCATTGTTGCGGGGAACCACCACACAAAGATATGTTCAATGACTCCGATATTATTCCGTTCATCGAACGCTCAGAGCAGCGGTGGTCTCGACATTTGGAACCGCTGCCAACGGACATCCCAATCGACTCATTCCTCATGCAAGAACGCTGGTCACTTTCGACGTACAAGATCTTATCTGGTCTTATCTATCGACGATCACTTTCTTCTGATGATTTCTTCTCGTGGCTCAGCACAGATCATTTTGCTGCCCGTGAAACCCAGCACCTCGCTCCTGTTTTGTACGCGTACCTTGATACACGTTCCTCTGAGGATACCGCGCTGCCCTCTCCAGAAAGTGATATCTGGAAACGTCATTTTGTACGCCTTGCGAGGTCGATTGTGGATGAGAACGTATCTCAAGAGTTACGGGCGACGATCGGTTCATGTGTATCGCTTCTGCTGAAGTTGATCCCGACCAGGATCATAGAATTCGTTGATGTGGTTCTTGCCCAAGTTGAAGCATTGCCGGTTACGTCCCTTACGGTCGATTTGTTAGTCATTGGCCGCCGTTTACATGCAACGAATTCCATACATGGCAAGCCACTCTTAATCGCGCTGGCAGACCACGGAATACAATGGGCTGTGAGGCATCTTGGCGAGGAAGTTAACGGCTCGTCCGAGATCATCATTAATGAACTTAGTACTAAATCTCCCCCGCATTTAACCTTATCTGTTGCTGATGGTCTACCTTGGTAGCATCTGTTGTGCGGTTAGTACCTGGTGTCAAACCTCACCTTGTGGAAACACTTGTGGGACTAGTTACCCGCGACCAACTCTCAAATGTTGCTGCTCTCAAATTAGCAGCTGCTCTTGTGTCCATGGTCTCGTTGAAGGTGATTCTCTGGAAATGAGTCTCAGATGCACAGTTACTTACGTTTGTACATAGCCAGCCATTGTGAACCGTCTGTTACAGAGTATCATACAGCACCCCCAATTCTTCAAGTTTTCCGCTACCCGTGGATCCTCTCGCGATGCTATTGTTGGCTTGCTACACACATTATTCAACCTACATCCTACAAATGCATGCCAAGTGACTCATGTGGAGCCTCTAGTACGAATCTATCACGGAACACTATCGTCCGCCGATGGGCAGCTGCTGTCCATATTTCGGTTGTTTGAGGTGCAACGAAAGACTTCAGTTGCATCTCTTCTTGCCCGCTGGTCGCCATCAGCTAACCAAGTATCACAAACCTCACTCAACGCCATCCAGAGCCTTGATCCTATCTTAGTGCTACGGACGTGTCTGAACTTTCCCCGATGGCGACGCCTTGAAGAGCCATTATCAAGGATGGCGTCAGTCCACGACGCGCAGTTATATGATCCTGTGTTTTTGACATTGCTTTTTGCTCAGACGCTTGCAGAAAACCCTCCGGCTTCGGGCTTTGCTTGGGTTGAGCTCTTCAGAACGAATGTCGTGAGCTTGTTGATCAAAGCGATGTCATCCAAATGTGGTGGTATTCGAGAGATTGCTTTGTGTCAGATAGCTGCCCTGTGGCAACATCTTGAGGTGATCGTGCCGACTGTAATAATGTAATTAGTACTAATGTTGGATGCATTAGCTCGCTGACCTGCAAGAAAAGCCACATGTCCTCCACATCCTGAACTTGCTGAAGGACGTGCTCCCATCCCCCTCTGAGCCCAAAGAACCACCTCCGCGTTTACCATCATACACGACACTTACACTCTCGCATGCCTTGAGAGGCATCTTTTATCCATCAAACTTCATTTATCCCGTGACCGCTCGGTTCCTGCTGCAACGACCTGAATTGGACACGAGCGACGTGCCAATGCTATATAACATGCTGTATAGCAGTTCGGATGACTGGAAGAAGGAAAGGGGGTGGATCATAAAGTTCCTTTCTGACGGCATGATGGGCAGTGCAGATTGGCGTGTCCTCAAACGAAGGCATACGTGGGATCTGTTGGCCAGCCTGTTCCAGAGTTCTGAAGGTGACCAAACACTACGGGAGGGCATTTTTGAGGTAATGTTTTCAGCCACGTCCCTAATTAGGTCATAGTATTCATGCTAAGATTCAGGTGCTTGGCAACCTGACATGCAATGCACAAGCTACGACGTCATTGATTCTGAAATCGGGGCTTCTTTCTTGGATCGAAATTCAGTTGATCACAGCACGGCAGGTGACAGATGGCGTAACGTGGGTTAGAATTCTAGACAACATCATGACAATTGTGGACTCCAACAAGATCGAACTATCCACGAATGGTGAATGGCGTTCGGTGATTTGTCGATGCCTTGCCATTTTGTTGGACGATGACAAAACTCGTGCGTACTTTTAGTTTTGGGTCATTTTACGACTACTCATTCTCCCCGTCTCAGCGAACATCGTGGGTATCTTACCTCTCGCTGCTAGGGCTATTCTGAGGTTAAGCCTGTTGTCCGGACCGATGGTGCTGGGGCTTTTTTCGCTCCTCAGCAAGGCTGTAGGGTGTCTGAAACAGATGGAAAATACTGTGGCCATTCCAGCCTCCTCAACACGGCTACAGATGACTTCTTTAATTCCTTGCGAACCTCTTTTTAGAGCGTATGAAATACACGAATCTTACCCAGAGCGCGAGTCGTTGCGGACTTGGGGTCAGTGTGTAGAGGTTCTTTGGCATATTACGATGACCATGGAAACCAAGCTGCCTGTCTGGGATATCTTGTGCAGTCGGTTGTTACTTTGGAGGGCGTTATCTGGCCTGGAATCCTCGCCGATGGGAGAATGGGTAAGGACGCAAGTTGTCCGTAATATGTTTCATATATAATGTTCTGTGACCATGCTGGTGTACCATGCGCTCGCTCTTGCCAGCGGTCCGTCATAAATCGTATGTGAAAAAGTGGGCTGCTGTCATTTCTGGACCATGGACCAATGTTTTTCCAATTGGTCAAAATAGTTCAGGTGTGTAGTGCCCCACAACCTTTGTTGAAAACATAATTTTTAACATAATTTTATTGAAAAATGTTCATAATTGCATAAAATTTTTGATAGCTAGTTGCAATGCAAAGAGATACATCAGCAAATCCTGGGAATTGCTGTAGAGCCAGTAGATCCAGTAGTTCTTTGTAGTATTTTGTAGCAGTTGGTAGAAGTGTGTAGACAACTGCAGAAAAGTGGTAGACAGTCTGTAGACATGTGTAGAATAGTTGGAGATGGTTTGTAGCTAGTGTAGACTAGGTGTAGATGCTTATAGAATAGTATTAGGTGGTGTGAAAGATATTCATTGCCCCTCAAGGTGATGATTTTCTCATTAATCATGTATCAAGTAGAGCATAAACAGTACAGTAGAACTAATCAAAATTTGGCCTGCCCTTTGTGAAGGAGTTATGGGTGTATTCAGCTCTGGTTCAAGTAGACTCTGACAGTGACAGCAGTCAACAAGGGCCTGCCATTCTTATCTCTCCTGTCAAGGCTCAGGCTGCAAAGTGAGGGATTGCTAACAAGAGTGATAAGGATGTATGGAGCTTGCCAGATAATGACATTATTGGTGAGTGGTTGTTTCCCCCAAAAGAATAGAGCTGATTTGTGGATATTTAGAGGCTTCAAAAGCTACCTGGTGCTCATCTGTCTATGATCACTTTGATATCACCCTACATCATGAGATGGATGCTAGAGGTAGACCCAAGATGTTATCCTTTGTATTTAGTTGTAAGGTTGACCCTGCCCATCATCCTGCCAATATTTGTGCCCAAATGTCCACTGGCCATGGAACAAAAAATATCCAAGATGGTGTCAAGGCATGTGATAAGCATATGGGTACTGTTACCAACACTACCACTGTTGAATCTACTGGCCAGCCCTATTCACCAGCAGCCCATTGTACCCTGATTGCTATGCGGTGTGCCAAAAACCACTGCCCCTTTAATTCTGTCTTGGATGAAGATTATCTGGCAGAGGTGGAGATGCTCCATCCTGGAACCATTCCCCCTGGTCCTCAGACAGTCTCACATGATATCAAATCTATCTATGCCAAAATGTCAAAGAATGTCCAAAATTATTTCATGGTGACATATATTCTATTTTAATGCAACTGTTACTATATTAATAAATATATGACTAGGCTCATAACTCCACCATTCATTTGGTCCTGGATGGGTGGACAGCACCCATTGTTGCATCTTTTCTGGGAATTATTGTTGTGTGGTTTTCAAATGGTACTATCCATCGTGCTATCCTTGAATTTATACGGTTAGCGTCCCTTGTAGCTCAAGATGTATTCTGTCTGACTAATTTTAGGTTAACTCAAAAACATGATGGAGTATATCTTGCCACAGTTGTTGCTGATTGTTTGAAATGGTTTGGACTTGAGAAGATGGTTTGCTTCTTATTTTTATTTTTATTTTTTAATCCAAACTGATGAAAATTAAATTTTAGCTTCTTTCCCTTGTATGGATAATGCTAGTAATAATGATGCACTGGCAAGATATCTTCCTATCCTTATTCCATCCTTTCGTGGAATGGCTGCTCGTGGTCAGTGCTTTCCACATATTATTAATCTTTTGGCAAAGGTACATTTCAATACAATCATTTTCTCATGGCACTAATGAATTTTCAGATTTCTCATCTTTCTTCTTTCAACTGCCAAAGAAGAAACAAGCTGCTACTGTCCACAGTGAGTTTAACACTATTTATTCAATTTGTTGAGAGAAGAGAAATATCCCATAGTTTCAGCTGCTGTTGAATCTGATGATGTCTCTGATGATGAGCTTGCTGTGGAAGAGGAAGGTGTTGCAACTGATGCTGCTGCTGTGCCAGATGATGGTAGGGATGCTCATGATTCAGCCATTGTCAGAACTACTCGTGATAAGGCCGTTGAGAAAATGAGAGCTGAGGGTATAGAGATTGATGAAGAGGAGAACAAAATGGCCCTTCAGCTTTTCCCCCGAGTATGCATAACATTTTTGTGTCATAATTGACTTGTATGACTTTAATTTTGTGTATTAGGTTGCTGGTCTTGCTTGACATGTTCATGACAATTCAATACTGAAGGAGAAGTTCGACACTCTTGTTTCAAATGACAAGGACCTTCCTGGAGACAAGACAGCACTTGATCACCATGTTCCTACTTGATGGAATTCAGATCTCACATGCTTAGATGCTCACCTATACTTCAGAAGTCCTGTTGAACAACTCACTGGGGCTGCTGTCAATAAGCTACAAGCTCACTGACTTTCAGAAGAGCAGTAGAATCTTGCTGAGATGCTAAGTGCCATACTTGAGGTTATAATTCTTGTCTTTCCTAAGCAAATAACTGATTTTAATTTTGTGACAGATTTTTGAAGAACCAACAAAACTGTTTTCACAATCTCAGGTTCCTCTTATTGCAGATGTCTTACCTATGCTGGATTCCATTGAACAATCAATGACCATTGTTTGTGATGATGAAGACATGGAGTTGCCAAATGTTGTCTGTGTTGCAGCTCAAGCAGTCCTTCTGATTGACAAATACTACTGTCTCATGAATGACTGTGAGCTATACACAATTGCTATAGGTTAGTACTTTTTTTTCCTTTCTCTGTTCTAGGCTAATATTATTCAGTCATGTGCCCTGACAAGAGACTCAAGTGGTTCAAGGATCATGGCCACTCTGCTGCACAGATCCAAGATATCAAGAAGTTGGTTGTCACTCATTGGAATGAAACTTACAAGGGAGATGAAGAACCTACCCCAGCTACTGAAGCTCCTCAAAGAGGCAAGGTAAGTGACTCCATTGTGACTCTGAGTTTAAATAACAATGCTTTTATTTTAGATGAAGTCAAAGTGGACTTTCAGAGACCATCAAGATTGTTGAGAAGCAGATGTGAGGTGAGAATAGGACAAGGGTAGGTGAGAAAGAAGCTGAGACAGATGATGAAGAGGACTCAGATGAAGAAGCCAGATTTTTTTTGTGATATTGAATTTGTAACAGTTGCCATGGTATTTGTTTTTTTTGCATTTCTGATATATGCAATATTCATTTGTCTTTTATATATTTAAAATTTTTGAAAATTTTTGTGCATATTGTACCAGTAAGGGTGTTTAAAGAGAGAAAAATAAATTCTTGATTTTGTGCAATATTTGATAAGAAAATCTCAAAATACTATACCACATTGGTGTAACTCTATATAAAATGATCTTTAGGCCATTTTCAAGGAATAAAATAAATAAATCTGAACAATAAATTATATAGTCCAATACACAAGTCTTGTAAGCACCTACTCAAATATTTTCATGATTTTACATGCCCAATTGAATCAGTGGCATTCAATTTCCCTTGGTAATATCCAAAAATGCATTGAAACACTAAATTTGCCTTTTCCTCAGTGATAGGTACTTCAAACAGATAACTATTAGTTGTATACTAGTAGTTACACATCAACAGTGCACATTACAACAACCTTTTGGCAAAACATTCACTTATCAGTTTTGTGGATGATGTGGATAATCCATGGATATTTACCAGGATGCATCTGGATGCATCCATAGTAGTCCCTAAGTTGGCACCCAAGGAGCCAGACAAGAATGTCCAGGTTGATGTTGACCAGACAACTGCTGAGGCATGCCCAGAGCCATGGCCAGAAAGTTCAGACCATGCTGAGCCCCAGCCTGAGGTTAAGATGGTGCTGGTGTTGGAACAAGAGCCCAGGGTGCACCCAGCACCTTGGCCTAGAAATCCCAGAGGGCCTGAACTCCAAGTCTGGGCAAGTGATTGTAAGAGGTTGATGTTAATGTGTCAACAGTCACTATGTGACTCCAGTCATGTATCATGCGACGTGACATGTCAGTGTGTGACCTTGGGTGGGACAGAGTGCATCAAAGGCACACCACTCACAACGACAGTGGTTAAACCACCTGTATACTATAATGATGACTCTTGTTCATCATCTAATCATGACGGGCAGCCTAGGAAGGCTGTGAAGGCACTGAAAGTGCTGGATGTGGTCTCCAAGCTTGTTTACAGCTTGGCTGACCTATCAAATGTGTCAAACGAGCATTTTCAAACAACACATGACCTCTGGGGAGTCATCCAATGCTTCTGGAATTACTGCTGACCCTATTGAGGATGAGCCAACAGATGAGTCAGATGAACAACATTATTGACCACCATGGGGTGGCAAAATTTTAATTTTAATTCTCTTTTAATTCTTTTATTTCAACAGGGAGCATTTTTGAAGGGCGCACCATTTAAATTGTGCCGTGCATATGACCTTCAAGACACAAACATTCTTGTCACATGTATGTGGGTCATTATTCTGTGCCATTATTTTTATATTTATATGTTATTCTATCTTATTGTGTGGATATATTCATTGGGTGGTGAGACCACCTGATACTAATTGGATGATGACATGGGGCTGGATACCCCATGTCCATACACTCACTTTTAAAGTGTCTCAAAGATGTGGAAATTTTTTTATACATTCATTTTCACTTGTTTCTTTTTTTTCTTGGGTTTAGATTGGCTGGTGGGACCAATCTAGAGGGGGAGAGTGTAAGGGGGACCAAGGGGGGGCCACACAATGTTGTGGCCATTCTCCCTTGTGGCTGTGCTACTCTGGGTGTTCCCAGGGATGTTACTAGTGTTACCTTAGTCACACAGGTCTCCCTAGCTTTACATCTATACTACATCATACCAGTCACTATATATTGTGGTCTTGTGTACTCTTGTGTGATCAGCTTTACCAAACCCCATCCCACCACTCTTACAATTCCAGTGGAGTCCAACCAGAATAACCAGATTCCAGGGAGTCTGATTGGAATAGGTGGGGGAGTGTAAATTACAGAGAAGTTGGCATGGCTTGGTAGCTCCCACAATATGTTCAAGTATTGATACTTCAATGACCTAGTGGGATGTTTTTGTATACAGGCTAAGTGCCCATAGTTCATAATGAAAGGCTGGGGCCATTGAAGTTTGTTGTCATCCCCAAAATGAAGGTTTGACTGAAGGAAAATGCTGCAATTGCCTCCAAGTGGGGGGTCAAATATACTGTGACTATTGGGAGTTGTAATGACGTGTTGCCCATTGTGGGCAATAGCTCCAAACAAACCATCCATAGCATGTACCGCTGTGCATGGGATCTATAAGTAATAGACAGTGGTCATGTTTTCGCTCTTTTTGGAACCATGTGATCTTTTCAGGCTGTGGGACTCAAACAGGTCATGTGACCTTTTCCAGTTGTGTGATGTTTTCGGGCTGTGGGACTCAAACCTGTCATGAGACCCGCTGAATAATAATTTGACTAAGCAGCACCTGACTACTCTCAAATACATATAGCAAACGCAGCAAGTGTGGCAAGCTCGGCTAATTAACATTTTCCCATGCTTCATCTGGCAATTTTTTGAGCACTTTCTTTGCATTTTCTCCACTTTCTGTGCATCTTTTCTTGGGCTGATTGGATTTTCCAACTCCTCTGTGCCTTGGGCTCTTTTCCAGTTTGGGTCTGTTTGGCTCCTTGGGGTGTCAGTAGACCAAGGTGAGGCTGCTGTGAAGTCCTACCTCCCTGGCCTCTCTTTTTCAACAAAGGAGTGTCTGCCAGTTGCTTAGTGGCCAAATATTTTTGGCCCTGGACCTCTCTCAGAGCTACAGTGTGTAGGGAGATTGGGCTGGCGGGTTTACAGTTGCCTCCCCTTCCATTATTGGAAGTAGCTCCACTGTCAACTACCACTGTCTTCACTGATTTCACTGCCACTTGCAAGGATCTAGACTTCTCTACTGCAGTAATTGAGCTCTCCCCTCTCCTCTTTTGGTTATATCAGTTGTTATTCTGGCTACAACATGTACTTTTTGTTTTTCTTCAGTCTTAAGAGGAGAGCCTTATTATGTTCTAGGGTTCTGACTCCTCCCAATACTCCCCAACGTGTCCGAACTGCTGCACAGCAAGATGAACATGACAGATGTGTACTGGACAGTCCCAGTCATCACCAGACTCCACATCATGTCCGTATGATGTGCATGGCCCTGCCACCACTTCCACTGCCTCCTCCTGTTCATCCCAGTCTTATAAATGATGATCCATTTGCTGCACCTGCACCTGCACCAGTGTACAACCACTTCCCTCCTCATTTGGCACAGCAATTAGCTGCACTCCCTCCTCTTCCTGCTCAGCAAAGAGGCCATGGTCATAGATTAGCTCCACCTGCTCCTGCTCCTGCTCCTGCTCCTGCCCCACTCCCTTTACTCCAACCTGCTCCATTGTATGGCCATCTTCCTGCTCATTTGGCACAGCAGTTGGCTGCTTTGCCCCCTCTCCTACAGCATAGTAGAGGTGTTCAGGCTCCTCAGGCTCCTCAGGCTCCAGTGCCTCATGGACCCTTTGCTGCACTGCTACCATTTGAGCTGGCTGCTCCTGCCCCTCCTGTTTTTGATCCTCCTGTTCCTCATCCCCCTATTCCTGCTCCTCCTATTCCAGTCATCAATTATTTGCCTCCACCTGTATGTTTGACTTCATGTGATGAAAACAACTAATACAATTATATAATTTTAGCCTGCTCCTGCCCCTCCTGTCTTTTATCCCCCTGCTGCTCAACTGCCTATTCCTGCTCCTCCTATTCCTGTTCTTGATGATCTACCACCACCTGTATGTTCTGCTTCATATCACATTATATATTTAATAACTTCTTCTATTTTAGCCTGCTCCTGCCCCTCCTGTCTTTGATCCTCCTGCTGCTCAGCTGCCTATTCCTGCTCCTCTTATTCCTGTGTTCAATCATCTCCCTCCACCTGTATGTTAAGGTTAACACTACTGTGTTGCAGAATGAATTCAACTAATATAATCATACCATTTTAGCCTGCTCCTGCTCCTCCTGTTTGGGATCCTCCAGTTCCTCAGCCTCAATTCCCTGCTCCACCAGTTCCCTTGGCTGATGATATCCTTCCTCTGGCACACAATCTTCATCCTCCTGCTGATCCACTTCCTCACTTCCCACCTTTGCCACCTTTGCCACCACCTGCTGATCCAGTTCCTCAGTTACTGCTTCTGCCTCCTCCTGTATTGCTACCTCCAGCACGTCAACCTTTTAGTCCAGATTGGCCTGTTCATAATCTGGGAAGAATGGATGTCCAATGTCCTAATTGCCATGCTCTTCATTGGATGGCTGAGCATCTCACTGCATCCTCTAATGCTCATCCCAAGTTTGGCATGTGCTGTTTTAGTGGAAAGATCACTTTGCCTCCTCTTCATCCACCTCCTCCAGAGCTTTCACAGTTGCTTACTGCCCAGGATGAAGTGTCCAAAATGTTCCGTGACCATATTCACACTTATAATAATGCTCTGGCTATGACATCACTGGGTCGTAGGATGGAGGAGCATCAGAATCTCAATTTCAATGATGGTGCAGGTCCTTATGTCTTTAGCTTACATGGTGAACTTTCACATAAGAGTGGTTCTCTTTTGCCTGCTGAAGGAGAAGCTCCTGTCTATGCTCAGCTATACATCTATGACCCTGCTGATGCTATCAACTTTAGAATGGCTAACACCTGGAATAGAAATCTTCATCATCAGACTTTGGTCACTCTTCAGGATATGATCCACTGAAATCATCCAGCTGTCCAGATGTACAAGCAGGCCCATGAGCTCACAAGGAACATGCCACAAGAGCAGCAGTGCAAGATCCTTTTGCGCTTTGACCAAGGCTGTGACTGTGGTTGCTATAACCTTCCCACTGCAGCCAGCAATGAGATTGCAGTCATCCTTCCAGGTGATGGTGATTAGCCAGAGGCAGTCCGGGACATTGTTCTCTACCACAGGCATGGCCCCCCACTTCAGCGCATCACAGATGCTCATCCACTCTATCCTGCTCTTCACTATGTCCTGCTCTTTCCCACTGGCCAGCTTCAATGGTATCCTCAGATTGAATATGCAGCAGTTGAAAATCCTAATGCCAACAATCAAGGGGATAATGATGAGGGTCCAAGAAGATGCAAATATGTCACCAAAGCAGAGTTTTATTGTTATCAGCTCCATCCTCGCCCACCTGCAATTGAACCTCAGCATATCTTCTTAACTGGAAAGCTCTTTCAGGAGTTCATTTGTGATCAATGGGCAACATCAGAGCAGGACAGGCTGCGCTATATCATGACACACCAGAACAACATTCATGGAGAGGTTTATGCTGGGTTGGCAGATGCAGTGGCTGCAAATGTGGATGCTGATGCTGAGTCTCTTGGCCAAAGAATTATTTTGCCTTCTTCTTTTTCTGGAAGCACCCGTCACATGCAGCAGCTTCTCCAGGATGCAATGGCCATCAATCAGTACTTTAAAGGAGGTGATCTCTTCATAACCATCACAGCAAATCCTAAATGGCCAGAGATTGTAAATGAGCTTGGTCCAGGTCAGACAGCAGCTGATCGCCCTGATGTGGTTGTTCGTGCATTCTTTGCAAAACAGAAGGACATCATCAATGACATAGAGGCTGGCATCTTTGGAAAGGCTCTTGGATATGTGTTTACCATCGAGTACCAAAAGCATGGTCTCCCTCACATGCACTGCATCATCTTTCTCCATCCTGATTCCAAGCTCTGCACTCCTGAGCAGATAGACAGTCTTCTCTCTTCAGAGTTTCCTGAGGACAATCCTGAGCTATTGGAGAAGATCAAGAAGTTCATGGTTCACAGTCCCTGTGGTGCTGATAATTCAAATGCTCCATGCATGCAGAATGGCAGGTGCTCCAAGCACTTCCCTAAGCCTTTCAGAGATCAGACCACAGTTTCTGAAGATTCCTATGCTTCCACTAAGTGTCGGAACACTGGCCACACACACAACAGTCGGGGGAAGCAGGTTGACAATCACTGGGTTGTCACTTTCTGTGCCTACCTCATCTGGAAGTATGACTGCCACATCAACATAGAGTCCATTGCCTCCATTAAGGCTCTCAAGTACATCTTTAAGTATGTGTACAAGGGCTATGACCATACCACCATGCAGTATGGAACCTGCAATAATGAAGTCAGGCAGTACTTGGATGCTCGCTACATCTCATCCTGTGAGAGCATCTGGTGCCTGTTCCACTTTCCTATGCATGGTATTTCCCCCAATGTTGTCAGACTTCAGGTGCACCTTCCAGGTCAGCAGTATGTCACTTGGAATGAGAATGGCTAGCACACTATCCAGGAGGTTGTGGATCATGCTTCTACACGTGATACCACTCTCACAGCCTACTTCAAGGCAAATGTGCAGTATCCAGAGGTTGCCCAGGATATACTCTATCAGGACTTTCCCTCAAAGTTTGTGTGGGACCAGAGGAACCACAAGTGGAAGCCCAGACAGCAAGGGTTTGCAGTGGGGAGGATGTACTATGCTCAGCCCACTGCTGTGGAACGCTTTTATCTTCGCCTTCTTCTCACTTCTGTCAAGGGGGCAACTTCCTATGAGGACCTCTGCACTTTCCAAGGCAATGCTGCTCCCTCATTCAGAGAGGCATGCCTGGCACGGGGTCTTCTGGAGGATGATCAGGAGTGGGTGCAGTGTTTGGAGGAAGCAAAGTCTATGGCACCAGGTCGTCAACTCCACAATCTTTTTGCCACCATTCTTCATGATTGCACTCCCTCAGATCCTGTTCAGCTTTGGAACACATACTGGCCCCACATCTGTGATGACTTGCATTACCAGCTTCAGCACCACAACATCCATATTAACCCCACTGATGATGATGTCCAGGATTATGGTCTCTTTCTCATTGATGAAATCCTCAAGTCCTCTAACAAATCACTTCAGATCAATTGGCCACACATGCCACAGTCTACTCAGGACTGGGAGGCCAACATTGAAAACAGGTTGATCATGGAGCAGCACAGATATGATATAGAGGAGCAGGCAGTGTTGGCAGTGGAGCATGAGCAGAATTTAAATGCAGACCAGCGAACTGCTTATGAAGACATCTTACAGGCAGTCCATAATAAGACTGGCCAAACATTCTTCCTCCATGGTCCAGGTGGCACTGGCAAAACCTATGTATACAACACTCTCTGCTATCAACTTTGTTCAGAGGGCAAGATTGTTCTCTGTGTTGCATCATCTGGGGTTGCTGCCCTGTTGCTCAAAGGTGGACGCACTGCCCACTCCTGCTTTCATATCCCTATTGAGATCAATGAGTCATCCACCTGTAGGATTCCTAGGGGTAAAGACATGGCCAATCTCCTGAAGAAAACTGATTTGATAATTTGGGATGAAGCACTCATGGAGCTCTTTACACTCCCCCACCTAATCCATGCGGAATCCTAGCTGTCCGCTCGGACTTCACTAGGAGTTTTTTGGCAGAAAATAATGTCAAATTTCCATTCTGAGTCTGAGTGATGTCTGAGTGATGTCCGAGTTTTGTCCGAGTTTTGTCTGTGCAGACTAACTTGGACTAGAAATTCCTAGCACGGATTCCGCACGGACTGTCCTAGCAAGTCACTGTTTAAAAGGTAATGTAATGGAAGGATTTGAACCCAGGACCTTGTGGCCACGTGAGTGTGACAGGTAAGTAATATAACAACTGTGCTACCAGGCTGTATGAGCCCAGGCAACATATGCCCATTTACTGGTCACCGTCATCACCACGTCACTATGCATCACCCCGTGACTGCCAGCTCACTTACTCCTCACCACCACCACTCACGACGCCGCCTCCCCTTTCCTCCCCCTCCTCCCCCCTCCCTCCTCTCTCCTTCACTTCATCAATATGGGGGCCTGTGGCCCCCATATTAAGTTTTTTTTTTCTCTAATCATTTTTTTTCAGCTAATTATTATTTTCTTTCAGTGCTTGCCAACGACGGCTGCCCCTGCTCCCCCCTGCTCCCTGCTCCCTCCCTCCATCCCACTCCACCATTATGGGGGCCTGAGGCTCCCATAGTAAGTCTTTTATTTGTTCTAATAATTTTTTATTCAGCTAAAAAACTTTTTTTTTTCAGTCCTTCTACTGTATATGCAACAACGGCCCACCGACTACGCGCCAGCCCTCCTCCCCACTCAGGTGGGATGTGAGGGGCCCAAAGGGGGATAGGACGGCCCCAGGGAGGTGCCGGGAGGCCCGTGAAGCGGGGCACCCACTAGGTATGCACCACGACGCGGTTAAACCTGCCATGTCATCACTGACCCCCCACACCCCTCTGTACAGGCAAAATGCCAGCCGCAACGGCAACGACCGATGACTGACACAGCACCCACCTCCATGCCTACGAGCAACTGCTCATGGGGTAGATCGTGGGTGCGGCTATCGATGCCGACCGGCCACCAGCGAATGTCATGGGGGGATGCCATACGACAGTGCTCCCAACGACGGAGGAGCGCCAGGCGAGGGGGGGGGATGTATTTAAAGCTAATAAAAGGTTTTGTTCTCTTTCAGTTTTTCTTTCTGTATGCAATGACGCGCCGCCCCTCCTCCCCACTTAGCTGGGAGCTGGGGGGCTTCATGGGATGAGGGTCAGCACCAGTGGGGTGTCAGGGAAGGGAGAGGGGGCGGCGACAGCCGCCACGTCACCACCAGCCACCGACGCAGCACCCACCGCCGCCACTCTGCCTCCACCTCTTTGCGCCAGATGCGAGGAGGACGCGAGGGGAGCACGATGCCGACAACAGGCCGCCATGCCACCAGCACCCACCAACCCGCCGCTGCCACGTCACTACCACCCACCGATCCAGCACCCGCCGCCGCCACGTCACCGCTTACCGATCCAGCACCCTCCCCCAGCCCGGGACAACCCCCACCGACACACGATCTGCCCCCAGGCCCCGGAGGGACAGGGGGAGGTCCCTCAGAGCAAGGGGACGTGCCAGGGACGATGGGACACGCTGGGGGACAAGCAAACACGCCAGGACCAAAGGGGACGCGTGGGGGGACAGGGGGACATGCCAGGACCAAGGGGGATGTGCCAGGACCAAGGGGGACGCGCTGGGGGATGGGGGGACACCATAGGAGGGAGGGGCAATGCCAGGGGACAGGGGGATGCACCTGACGCGACACCCAGCGCAACAGAGCACCCCCACCACCACTGCGAGTGACTGCTCACAGGGCGGAGGCGGGGTGCAGTAGGCGAGGGTGACGAATGGGCACGGGGAAGGGGGGGGACAGGGAAGGGGGGCAACAAGAGGGCAACGCGCTGTGCCCCACTCCTCCCCCCCTCCCCTTTAATTTTATTTCTTGTATATTTATTTTATTTGTACTCTATTTTAATTAATATAAATACCACTCTGTCATAGCGAGGGGATGCGCGACCACACAACACCAGGGCGACAGAGCACCCCCCACCACTGCTGCAGGCGACTGCTCGCAGGGCGGAGGGGGTGCAATAGGTGAGAGTGACGGAAGGGCACGGGGAAGGGGAGGGAATGGGGGACAGGGGGGGGGCAACGATGCCCTTTGAGTGCCGTTGCTTGATGTGAGCAACGGTAACTTTTTTTTTATTGCTAGCATGTATTTGGAATAGGTAATAAATAGTAGTAATAATATTAATATTGTGTGCCCATTTGGCCCCAGTTTGTGTAATCTTGATCAAAGTGCCTTGGGTTCAAACCCTGCCAGGTACACCAATATTTTGATCTTACTCTCACAAAAAAAATTCACCAAGTCTTTATTTACTCGGACATTACTCGGACCAGCTAGGACAACTCGGACATCATTAGGACTTCTTACAGTTTCAAGATGCTAGGACTCAGCCCAATTCTTCAGTCCACATGATGTCCAAGCTGTCCGTGCAGACTACTCGGACTTTACTAGGAATCCGTGCGGACAGCTAGGAGTCCGTGCAGACAGCTGGGAGTCCGCGCGGACTAGGTGGGGGAGTGTAAAGTACAGCACTCATGCAGCATTGTCACATTCCTGAAGCTGTTGATCGTACTTTCAAGGATGTCTGCAATTCTGACAAGCCATTTGGTGGAATCACTGTGGTTTTTGGAGGGGACTTCCACCAGATCCTCCCTGTGATTGAGAGGGGTTCATGACCTCAGTTGGTGGGTGCTTGCCTGAAGCGCTCTGTTCTCTGGCATCACATCCAGGTCCTCCATCTGAAAATCAACATGCAGCTCAATACCAATAATGCCCAGGAGCGGGACTTTGCAAAGTGGCAGCTGGAGGTGGGCAAGGGTCAGCATACAGATGACAACTGCAACATTACTCTTCCAGACAATTTCAAATGTGCAGAAAACACTGTGTCATCCCTCATTGACTCCATCTATCCTGGAATATCAGATGGCCATCAGCATCCAGATGAATACTTCTCACAGAGGGTGATCCTGGCCTGCCACAATGATGATGTGGATGACTTGAACCATACTGTGCTTCAGAGGTTTCCTGGAGAGGAGCGAGTGTTTCACAGTGCAGATTCTATTGTCAATGATGTGGATGATGAGCTATTGTATCCTGCAGAATACCTCAACTCTCTGAATTGCTCAGGTCTACCATTGGCACACTTGGCTCTAAAGGTGGGCTGCCCTGTGATGATGTTGCAGAACCTGAATTTGGATGGAGGGGTATGCAATGGCAGCAGAGGAATTGTGACGAGAATGAGGAACAGGGTGTTGGAGGTACGGTTGATCACTGGAGATCATGCTGGAGACAAGATATTCATTCCTTGAATGCGCCTGCAGCCAGCACCTGGACAGCTGCCTTTTACACTGAGTCGGTTCCAGTTTGGAGTTCGACTCTGCTTCTCTATGTTGATCAACAAATCACAAGGACAGTCTGTGTGGCATGTGGGGCTAGATTTCAGGAGTGCAGTGTTCACACATGGGCAATTTTATGTGGCAGTATCATGGGTTCAGTCTGTGCATAACATCAAGGTGATATGGGGAGGTGAAAGTGAAAATGCTATGATGAAGAATATTGTTTATAATGAAGTACTATTAGATTAATGTATATATTGGTGTAGAAATAGTTTTAACAAAGGACAAAGTAAAATACTACATAGCTACTAATTTTGTCTATTGATTTACTATGACAGCTCCATTATGCTGAGATTGTCAAAAGAGCTATTCAAGTTACTGATTTACAACAACACCTCCTTCACACAGGGAGGGGCCAAAGGTCCCTCCCTGTGTTGACAAGATGAGTCAAAGATGCGAGCAGGGGGTTTGGGGGTGCAGCCCCCTGACAAGCTGAAGAAGTGGGCTGCAGGAGTGATGCAAGCGAAGCGAGCAGAGCGCTGGAGGCACGCTTCTGAATATACATAAGTAATAGAGAGCGGTCATGTGGTCCTGGGGTGGGAATCTTTTTGGCCATGGGATACTGACATAAGCATGACAAACCGTCCTCTAATACTTAGAGTGTACAGCCACAACCCTCTGAACATCATGACCCTAGCACATGACCACTACAAGTCAGTCTGAAATCAGCAATGTAAGCCTGAGGGGATGAGGGAGGGGAGACAGGGGAAGAGGAGAAAAGGGGGGGAGACAGGGGGAGAGGGAGGGGGGAGGACAGGACAGGGGGAGAGACCTGGGAAGGGGAGAGGGGGGGAGACAGGAGAGGAGGAGAGGGAGAGGAGGAGAGGGAGAGGAGGAGAGGGAGAGGGGGGGAGGGGGAGGAGGGGGGGGAGGGGGGGGACAGGGGGAGAGACCTGGGAAGGGGAGAGGGGGGGAGACAGGACTGGGAGAGAGGGAGAGGGGGGGAGGGGGGGGGACAGGAGGGGGAGAGACCTGGGAAGGAGATAGGGGGGGAGACAGGACAGGGGGAGAGGGAGAGGAGGAGAGGGACATGGGGACATGGGGGCATGGGGGACATGGGAGGGGAGGGGGGGAGACCTGGGAAGGGGAGAGGGGGGGAGACAGCAGGAGAGGGGGGGAGACAGGAGAGGGGGGGAGGAGGAGGGGAGAAGGGATGTGAGGGAAAGGGGTGTGAAGGTGGGAAGGGGGAGGGGTGGGATGGGAAGGGGGAGGGGTGGGATGGGAAGGGGGAGGGGTGGGATGGGAAGGGGGAGGGGTGGGATGGGAAGGGGGAGGGGGGGAGGGGGGGAGGATGGGGAGTGAAAGGATCTGCACCAATGGGCTAGAGAAAGGGGGGAAGGGGGTGGGAGGGTGAGGAGGATGGATGAGGAGAAGGGGGAGGGGTGAGGGAGGGGATGTGAAGGTGAGAGAGGGGATGTGAAGGTGAGGGACTGATAGTGAAGCAGGGTGTGAGGATGAGGGGGTGTGAGAGGGAGAGGAAAGGATGTGAGGGGGAGGGGGAGGGATGTGAGATGGAGTGAGGGAGGGGGGAGAGGGGAAGTGGGGAGAGAGGGGAAGTGGGGAGAGAGGGGAAGTGGGGAAAGGGGGGGAGTGGGGAGAGAGAGAGTGGGGAGAGAGAGAGTGGGGAAAAGGGGGGAGTGGGGAGAGAGGGGGAGAGGGGGGGGAGGGGGGGGAGATAGGATTTGCACCAATGGGCTCGAAGAAGGGGGGTTGGATGTGAGGAAAAGAGGTGTGAGCATAAGGGGGATAGGCCAGGCAGTGGGGAGAGTGAGCAAGTGGGGGTGGTATGAGAAGGGAGGGGGGGGGAGGTGGCTCTATGAGAACCCTCCTATACATGGGCAGGGGCCAAAGGTCCCTGCCTGTGTTGACAAGATGTGTGTGTTGGATATTAAATGGCTGATACCAAGAAAAGGCTGTGTGAGATTGGAGGGATTGAGGGAGATGGCCTGGCTCTGCTGTGTATATCCATTTCCTTGGTTGGGCTTTTGTTCTTAGGAGTATGTTATGTCACACAGGGTGGCTGGACTGGAAATGGCTTCCATGCTCAGACACAGACAGGGGCCTGTGGTTGCTGCCTGTGGTAATAAGATGTATATGGGGATTTCTGATGACAGGATGAGTAAAGGATGCAAGCAGGGGGTTCGGGGGGCACAGCCCCCTGACAAGCTGAAGAAGCCGGCTGCAGGAGCAAAGCAAGAAGAGCGCCGGAGGCGTGCTTCAGAAGCTTGTAATAAAGTATTTGAGAGTGGTCACATGAACTCCCCTTTTTTGGACCCGTGCGACCATTTCACGTTGTGTGTGTTTCTGAGTAAGCTCTAATAGAGCATGGTCACATGCCTGTTCATGGGACAAAGATTGCTAATTTGACTAAGCATGACAAACCGTGCTCAAATACCTATAGCGAGCCCAGAGCTCGGCTAATTAACGGTTTTCCCACGCTTCACCTGGCAATTTTTCGAGCACTTTCTTTGCATTTTCTCTACCTTCTGTGCATCTTTTCTTGGGTTGATTGGATTTTCCAACTCCTCTGTGCCTTGGGCTCTTTTCCAGTTTGGGTCTGTTTCTGAAATAAGCAATGTAAGCAATTATAAGCCTTTAGTAGCAAATAAATCAGTTCAGTATAAGCAATTCTGTAAGGTCAATACTATGAAAAATTACAAAAAAATTAAGAAGTCAAGATGTAAGTTGATGCTTTTTATTTATGGCTTAGGTTGGAGTTCTGTCTGAGTGTCCAGGAAGGGTGAGGATGGGATGAGGATGAGGGGTGTGATGGTGAGGGATGTGAGAGGGAGGGAGAGGGATGTGAGACAGAGTGAGGGAGGGGGACAGGGGGACAGGGAAAGAGGGGGAGAAGGGAGGGGGGGGGGAGACAGCAGGAGAGGGTGGGAGACAGCAGGAGAGGGGGAGACAGGAGAGGGGGAGAGGAGAGGGGGAGGAGGGGGGGAGAGGAGAGGGGGAGAGGAGAGGGGGAGAGGAGAGGGGGAGACAGGAGAAGAGGGAGAAAGAAGAGGAGGAGGGGAGGGGGGGAGAAGGGCTGTGCAGGAAAAGAGGTGTGAGGGTGAGGGGGGGTGGGATAGACAGTGGGGAGAGGTGTAAAGGGGAGTGTGAGAGGAGGAGGAATGTGGGGGTGGGGGGTGTGAGGTGAGAAAGGCAGTGGGGAGAGTAATACAGAAAATAAGGAAGGGGTGAGGGATGGAGAGAGGTGTGGTGGGGAGAAGGGTATGAGGGGGAGGGGGAGGGGATGTAAAGGTGAGGGACAGACAGCGAAGCAGGGTGTGAGGGAGAGGGGTGTGAGAGGGAGAGGGTGGGATGGAAAGGGTGGGATGGAAAGGGGGAGGGGGGGGAGAAGGGATTTACCACCAATGGGCTGGAGGAAGGGGGTGGAGAGTGAGGGAGGGGTGTGAGGGGGAGTGTGTGTGAGGGGGAATGTGGAGGTGAGGAGTGTGAGGTGAGACATGCAGTGGGGAGAGTGATACAGATACTAAGGGAGGAGTGAGGGACAGAGAGAAGTGTCAGGGGGAGAAGGATATGAGGGAAAGGAGGAGGGGGGCAGGGGAGGGAGGGGATGTGAAGGTGAGGAAGCAGAAGAGTGGGGGTGGGATGGGAAGGGGCTGAGTTGAGGGGTGTAGAGGAGAGGAGGGGAAAGGAAGAGAGTGATAAAAACAATAAGAGAGGGGCCCAGATGAGGGATAGAGAAGAGTGTCTGGGGGAGGAGAAGAAGAATATAAGGGGGAGGGGTGAGGGACAGATGGTGAAGCAGGAGAGTGGGGATGGGATGGATATTAATGGCTAATACTAAGAAAGGTGTTGGGAATGGAGTGGTGAACAGTGACAGGAAGAGTTAAGGACAAGTTTAGAGGATGAAGTTAATCTCAAAGGCTAGTGAGTGAGGGAGTCTGCCACAGGGAAGAATGTTCTTATCATCTCCTACAAGATGTGCAATATTTATACTACACAGTTAGGAGGTATAGTGTAATGCACTCCTTTAATATATAAAGGAGGTATTCTGTAATAGACCCCTGTACCAGTTAATAATGGAATAACTATGTCATATCCCCTATAACAGTGTCAATAATAGTGACATATGATATCATGGCTTGGTAAGTCCTAGACTTCCTGCAGGGTGTGTCATAGACACTCTATCCATAGCTTTGTCTTGGATAGGCTATCATAGACATGCTGCAGTATGAGTAATCCTGTAGCATGTGTTAACTGTCCATTCCCTAGGGTTATGGTTAATGTGCATTAGCCCTAACCCTAGTGTTGACTTAGCATATTCTGGCAATATTCCCTAGGCATGTCAACTGCCTTGGCTTGCCTGTATACTCTTGTATACATAATCCCAACAAAAGGGCTGTGTGAGATTGGGGGCATTGAGGGAGATGGCCTGGCTCTGCTTTGTAAATCTGTTTCCTCCATTGAGCTGATCTCCTTAGGACTATGCTATGTTACACAGGGCAACTGGACTGGAAATGGCTTCCCCTCTCAGACACAGGCAGGGGTGTTTGGTCGCTGACTGTGGTAATATGATGTATATGGGGATGTATGAATAGTTTTTGATATAGATAAGCAAATAAAATACTACATAGCTATTAACTTACTATCTTACTATTAATTTACTATAGCATCTCCTCCACACAGGCAGGGGCTGAAGGTTCCTGTTTGTATTGTTAAGATGTCAAGATGTGTAAATTATTAGGGCAGCTACTGAATACTGATTTGCAATAACACCTTCTACACACAGGCAGGGGCCGAAGGTCCCTGACTGTGTTGACAAGATGAGTAAAGGATGCGAGCAGGGGGTTCAGGGGGCTGTGCCCCCTGACAAGCTGAAGAAGCAGGCTGCAGGAGTGATGTGAGTGAAGCGAGCAGAGCGCCGGAGGCGCGCTTCTGAAGCTTGTCAATAAGTAATAGAGCATGGTCACGTTTCGGGGTCGTGCGACCTTTCACAATGATTACGTAAAATTTGACTAAGCAGCTCGCACTCGACCTTTGTCTAATGGGGGGTACAGCCACAACTCCGTGGGCTCAACAAAATGCAAAAACCTGTTCACGACCCCAGCACATGACCACCATAAGTTGTAGATACTGTCATTCAGCAATTGACTAAGCCAAGCAATTAAGTACACTAAGCAAGTCTGAAATAAGCAAATAAATCAGTTAGTGAAGTAATACAATGAGTCTGTCCGAAATAAGCAAGTAAATCAGTAAAATCAGCAATGTCAATAAACCAACTGTATTCCAAAGCTAGCCTTTAGTAAATAAATCAGTTCAATGTAAGAAATGAGTAACAAGCATCTGAGTAATTTACCCATTACAGTCCGAAAAATTTCAAAAAAAAATTGCAAGTCAAGATGTAAGTTGATGTTTTGATTTGGGTTAGAGTTTTGACTGAAGAGTGAGGATGGGATGAGGATCATGGTGATGGTGAGAGGGTGAGGAAGAGGGAGAGTAGGGAATGAGGGATGTGACAGTGAGGGGGGGGGATGTAAAGGTGAGAGGGGATGTGAGGGGGGGTTAAGGGGTAGGGTGAGGGGGTGGGTTGTGGGGAGGTGTGAGGGGGAGGAGGAGGGATGTAGGGAGAGGGGGAGAGGGGGAGCAAGGATCTGCATCAATGGGCTGGAGGAAGGGGGGTGGGGTGTGAGGGAAAGGAGTGTGAGGGTGAGGGGGATGAGACAGGCAGTGGGGAGTGTGAGGGGGGGATGAGACAGGCAGTGGGGAGTGTGAGGGGGGGATGTGAGGGTGAGGGGGCAGAGAGTGAGATAGACAATAAAAGAGGGGTGAGGGAGGGGGAGGGGGGTGAAGGGAAGAAGGGGGTGAGAGGAAGGGGTGAGGGAGAGGGGAAGGGGGAAGGGGGAGGGGAGGGGAGGGAAGGGGGGGGGAGGGGAGGGAAGGGGGGGGGAGGGGAGGGAAGGGGGGGGAGGGGAGGGAAAGGGGGGGGAGGGGAGGGAAGGGGGGGGGAGGGGAGGGAAGGGGGGGGGAGGGGGGGGGAGGGGGGGGGAGGGGGTGGGAGGGGGGGAGGTGGCACCATCAAAACCCTCCTACACACAGGCAGGGGGCCAAAGGTCCCTGACTGTGTTGACAAGATATGTAAAGATAGTGGCATGGGGTTTGAGGGGTGCAGCCACTCAACAAGCTGAAGAAGCATGCTGTAGCTGTAGATATGATGTGAGTGAAGTGAGGAGACACCTGAGTGTCTTTTTCACAGTCAGACATGTAGAAACAGACAATAAAAATATAACTCACAAAGACACCAATACATTTCCTCAGGGCAAATAGTTTTAAATGTGGATACTCGAGTAAAAAGTAAAATACTACATAGCTACATCAGGAAAACCTGAAATTCAAAACACATTATTTTCAGTATTGAACAAAATGAGGTATGGAGGGTGGAGAGGGGCCTACTTGATGCTCCTTATTGATATAAATTTGCCCCCACCTCTGCTCATTCTTCTACAATGGTGCCTCAAAAATTGCATTAAGCAGGAATAAGAAGGATTAAGCAGAGTTTAAGGAGAAAACAGTAAATCTCTTCTCTTATTTAAGAAAAATTTGCTTATTTTACTTAAATTTGAAAATAAGGAGAATATAAGTGCAGTTAAGGAGGATTGTCAAGAGTATGATTTTCAATATTTTTTCAAAGGCATTTAATACTATTAGTTATGCTTTTCTCCTTATTTACATACATTGACATTATTATAGAGTTAGTAGACACACGGTAAGCACATGGCATCCATATATCATGCACACCTCATGACTCAAGCACGGTCAAGATGCCTCATGTAGTACATGTGCTTACCTCATGGCTGACTCATGTATTGCAGTATTTAAACTGTTAATATAATGCCTAGAGACTCTAATCAAGTTCTCTTAGGCATACCCACAATCTGTGCGGTTGCCTCAAGACTGCTTGACTCTTTTTTTTGTGTTTGTTCAACTGTCAGAGCCAGTGCAATCCTTAGTGATTGTGTTGTCCTAACAAGGATTAAGTAACTTTGGATTTTCCTGATGTACTAATTTGCTATTGATTTACTATGGAACCTCCCTCACACAGGCAATGGTGTTTGGTCCCTGACTGTGTTGTCTAAATGAGTAGAAATTAGTAAAAATTAGGAAATTATATGGGTTATTCAGGCTGCTACTTTGGAATTATTTACAATAACACCTCCTCCACACAGGCAGGGGCCGAAGGTCCCTGACTGTGTTATCTAGATGAGTGAATTAACACAGAGTGTAAAGGACGCGAGCAGGGGGTTCGGGGGGCGCAGCCCCCTGACAAGCTGAAGAAGCGAGCTGGAGGAGCGATGCGAGCGAAGCGAGAAGAGCGCCGGAGGCGCGCTTCAGAAGCTTGTACATAAGTAATAGAGCATGGTCAGGTGGTCATGGGGTGGGAATCTTTTGGCCGTGGGATACTGACACTAAGCATGACAAATCAATGCTCAAATACATAGAATGTACAGCCACAACTCTGTGGGCTGAACAAAATGCAAAAACCTGTTCACAACCCCAGCACATGACTACCATCAATTGTAGATAATGTTCAGTTTGAGTTTGAGTAAGCTAAGTCAGTCCAAAGTAAGAAATTGTAAGGTCAATTAAGCAATCAAGTAAGATAATAAGTCAGTCTGAAATAAAGCAATTCAGTAAGGTCAATTACCAGAACAATTCAGTAAGGTCAATAACTAGAGCAACAAGTAACAACCACTGAGTAAAAAATGAGTGAGTGAAAAATAAGTTCACTCAGTTAGAAAAGACTACATTACAGTGCGAAAAATTACAAAAAAAAAATGGTAAGTAAAGATGTTTTTTTATTTATGGCTTTGGAGTTCTGAGTGAGTGTCCAGAAAGAGTGAGGATGAGATGAGTATGATGATGATGGTGAGAGGGGAGAGAGGGAAGGGGGAGAAAGTAGGGAGAGAGAGAGGAATGTGAGAGTGAAGATGAGGGAGGGGATGTCAGGGGGGGTTGAGGGGGTGTGAGAGTAAGGGGAGTGAGGGGGAGGGGGAGGGATGTGAGGGCGGGAGGGGAGAGAGGGAGAGGGGGGAGGGGGGGAGAGGGGAAGAAGGGGGGGCAGAGATGGGGAGGGGGAGAAGAGGAAGAAGGGAGGGAGAGAGGGCAGAGGGCAGAGGGGAGGAGTCGGGAAGAGGGAGGGAGGGAGAGAAGGGAGAGAGATAGGGGGGGAGAGGGAGGGGGAGGGGGAGGAGGGGAGGAAGGATTTACACCAATGGGCTGGAGGAAGGGGGGTGGAGTGTGAGGAAAAGAGGTTTGAGGGTGAGGGGGATGGGGCAGGCAGTGGAGAGAGTAAGAGAGGGGAGTGAGGGAAGTGTGTGGGGGGGAATGTGGATGTGAGGGATGTGAGGTGAGACAGACAGTGGGAAGAGTGATACAGAAAATAAGGCAGGGGTGAGGGATGAGGAGGAGAATGATATGAGGGGAATGGTGAGGGTGAGAAGTGAGGGAGGGGATGTGAAGGTGAGGGACAGGCAGTCAAGCAGGAGAGTGGGGGTGGGATGGGAAGAGGGAGGGGTGGGATGGGAAGAGGGAGGGGTGGGATGGGAAGAGGGAGGGGTGGGATGGGAAGGGGGAGAGGGGGAGGGGGAGAGGATGGGGAGTGAAAGGATCTGCACCAATGGGCTGGAGAAAGGGGGGAAGGGGGTGGAGGGGTGGGGGGGGTGGATGAGGAGAAGGGGGAGGGTTGGGGGGGGAGGGGTGAGGGGGGTGGATGAGGAGAAGGGGGAGGGGGGTGGATGAGGAGAAGGGGGAGGGGGGTGGATGAGGAGAAGGGGGAGGGGTGAGGGAGATGATATGAAGGTGAGGGACTGATAGTGAAGCGGGATGTGGAGATGAGGGACTGATAGTGAAGTGGGATGTGGAGATGAGGGGGTGTGAGAGGGAGAGATGTGAGGGGGAGGGGGAGGGTTGTGAGACAGAGTGAGGGAGGGGAGAGAGGGGAAGTGCGGAAAGGAGGGGAGTGGGGGGAGTGGGAGAGTGGGGAAAGGGGGGAGAGGGGGGAGAGGGGGAGAGGGGGGGGAGGGGGGGGAGAAAGGATTTGCACCAATGGGCTGGAAGAAGGGGGGGTGGTATGGGAAGGGGGAGGGGGGGAAGGTGGCTCTATCAAAACACTCCTATGCATGGGCAGGGGCTGAAGGTCCCTGCCTGTGTTGACAAGATGTGTAAAGATAGTGGCAGGGGGTTTAGCAGGTGCAGCACCTCACTGATTTACTACAACTGCTGTAGGAACAATGTGAGTGAAGTGAGCATAGAAACAGATGATATAAATGAGACTCTGTCACTTTCAAGATGTGTGTGTTGGATATTAAATGGCTAATACTAAGAAAAGGCTGTGTGGGATTGGAGGGATTGAGGGAGATAGCCTGGCTCTGCTGTGTACATTGATTTCCTTGATTGGGCTTTTGTTCTTAGAAGTATGTTATGTCACACAGGGTGACTGGACTGGAAATGGCTTCCATGCTCAGACACAGACAGGGGCCTATGGTTGCTGACTGTGGTAATAAGATGTATGTGGGGATTTCTGATGACAGGATCAGTAAAGGACGCAAGCAGGGGGTTCGGGGGGCACAGCCCCCTGACAAGGTGAAGAAGCGGGCTGCAGGAGCAATGCGAGAAGAGCGCCGGAGGTGCGCTTCAGAAGCTTGTAAGGTTGTAAGAAAGGATCCCATGGGTTATAAATAGTGTACATATGGTCAGGGAAATCCCTTGCATGAAGGAAGATCAATGTGTCCTTCAAAAGCATCTCCAGGGTGACATTGATCATGTTCTTAGAAACCATGTTAACCTGGAATTTGAACAGGAAATGGCTAATGGGATGAGGGTAGTTAGGCATGGTACAAGGGGGGTAAATACCTCAGTCTCAGAGCCCAAAAAATGATATGTTGTGAATTTAAATAGCACCTGGAGACAGCATGAATGTCTCACCACAGGTTGTGGAGATCCAAAGTATGGGAAGATGGATTTCTTCCTGCTGGACACCTGAGGGATTCACTGACAGGTGAGATAGGGGAGAGCAGAATAACAACCAACATCATGTCAAGTCATGTAGGCAACATACAGCATATCACCCATAGAACTCATGCATCTTGGCAGAAAAGCATGTTTGGAACCAACAGAATAGTAGGGGAGCAATATGGCATGAACTTACCAAGCACAAATGATGAAATCCCCAAAAGCCTGAGTAACACTGGCAGTTCAACATTCAATGTTAAAGTATCAAAGCTCAGAGCAGGCAGGTCATGGTCCGAGTCATGACTAGTGTTGGAATCAGTCACAGTCACAGTAGATTGAACTTGAAGTTCATAGTCATAAGTCTGACATATTGCATTGCAAGATCAGCAGGTATCATCAAAGGGCCTTGTATCAGTCGTCATACATCAGACATTGAACCTTGCCAAAAAAATAATGGAATTGACACAAAATCACATGGTGTATATAATCATTCAGAGATATTAAAAGGGTATGCGAGCAACTGGAGGAAAGCAGGAATGTCATCAGAAGACCAACTATGCAGCACACCTGGCATGTTTCTATGGATGAGCACCTGGGCCCAATGTGAACATGATACATGGCAAAGGAGGATGTGGACATACCTATTCCATTGGAGTCCACAACCTCGCCTTCACCTTTGTCTTTGCTACTCTCATCTTTAGCTTCATTACCCTCAGTGCCTTTGCTGTCATGACCTAGTCCAGGAACCTGCCCATTGGCAACATCAATGTAGATTTGTATGAATTCCTGGTGCCTGGCTGTTGCTCCAAGTAGGAGGATGTCTTGGGCTTCAATCTGTCATTATCAAATGGTGCAGACAAAAAAAAGTACAAACTCATTCTGCTAGGAGGTTCCTTTTGTCTCTTAAGCTGAACCCTGTACTCCCTTCCAGGCCATTCGAAAGATTTGTGAGAAAAGCAGGAGATATCAACATGTGACAAGTGAGGAAAGTACACCTTGACCAGCTTAGCAAAGCCTGAAGCAAAGTATGCAGGTTCTTCTCCCATTATATGCTTCTGTTGTGCCAATTCTTTGTAATGAATTGGTGCTTTGACATGGTGTGCAAAGATCTGATCAAAGATGGTCTGGCCATCACAAGTGTTCTGCTGTTTGGGATCATAAAAGACAAAGTGAGCTTTCCACCAATCACAAAGATCCCTTGCAAGGCCACAGGCATGAATAATGCACAGATGATTATGAACATCCTCATAATTGGATTGAACCTGCTTTTGATAGGCCAGAGGATTGATGAGATCTCTGAGCTCCATGACAACACAAAGCATGAAGAGATCTATTACTCCATCAAAAGTGGAGATGTCAGGAATGTGTGTGGTTGGGGGTATGGCTTGTGATGTCTTGTTCAGTCCTTGCTTGACAAGCATATAGTGGATGTAGACAGTAAGGCAACAGAGGAGGAGATGTGCATCATTTGTATGTTCTGTATTCATGATTGCCCTGCTAGTGGCAAACATATGATATATGCCAAATATTGAATCCCAGATGGTTGAAATTGCATAAAAATGGCCTCCATGGCAGATGGCTGATTCAGGGGTGGTAACAAAATGGGGTGTATTTGGATGCATGATTCTATTCAGTGATCAGAAGGGCCCCTGTGGTTGTGGAGAGGTGAAATGACTTACAGGTGGGACCTAGAATGGAGGGGGATGGCTTCCACATCCCACTTGTTGCTATTCACTGTGGACATATCATAGCTGCTCATAAAGAGAGATGTGCTTGCAAAGCTCATGCCTTCCTTGGGCCATGCCAATACCCACCACTTAAGCCCTGCCTGGGTGTCAATATATGTGACCAATCCATTGCAGTTGAGATGCCACAGATGATGGCAGCCAGTTTTTGCTCCAAGGCCCCAGTGCATGCTCATAATGGGGTATAATACATCCCTGCTATACAGGGGCAAATTGATGGTGGTATGGAATGCTGCAAGGTCAGATGCAAGGGTGGTGGGAGGGTGAGGTGCCCATGGCATTGTAAAATCAAGCCCATTCAATTGAATTATTTTCATGGCACTCTAGAAGATCCAGCAGTGTACCATGCTGGTGCTGTGAGTTTCCATTGAATAGATAATCCTTGGAGTAGTCTATAGGGTGTGAAAAGGCAAAAACAGCAAGACACATAGAACCCACTCACCATGCAAAGTGACTGGCTTGCATAAATCCCCCAATGTCACCAAGCCCTGTTCATCAAACTTCATGCTGGGTTCAAACTGGTTGAAGACAATGTGTTGGCTATGAAGCAGGCTTTGGACTTCATGCTCAGTATGTTGTTGGAACTCACCTTTGGACAGCACACAAAAGGCTGATTTTTCAGGAGCTGCTATCCACAAAGGTTGTGAGTTAATGTATGAGGCTTCAACAGCCTTGTGCAAATCATGGAACAGTTCAACCTCATTTATGAACTAGAAAGTTCTGCACATGAGGATTACAAACAACTGTACTGTGCTGGACTCACATGAAAGGACAGCTTAAATAGTATGACTGAAGGACTCCTCCCTGCACTAAAGAGCTTTAATGCCTGGCCTGTATGCCATGCCTGAAAACTGGATCAGATGCATTCACTGCAAAGCACATGGCTTACCTGTTTATCCATCATCAGGTTTAGCATTGCAGGTTCCCCCTGGAAGATGGGGTTAGCACTAATTCAGTCTGGTATCTGGGACATTAATCAACCTACCATATCCTGTGATAGGTTGATCATCTCAACCAATCAACTGGTGCTGTTGACCTCAACCTCCTCAAAGAAACTCTGTTGCATAGAGCTAACGGCCAGTGGTGAGCAAGATCACAGCTTGGGCTTCACCTTGGGCTTTGTGGTTTGCTTTTGCCTTGGCCTTTTCCTTGGTGCTGGCTTTGGTGTTGGCTGTCAGATTGTTTCTTTCTCCTTGGTCCTGGGGGCAGTGGTCGAACGGGTCCTGTGTTTGTTAGTTGAAGTCCCATCTGGATCTATGTCCATAGGAGCTCCACTGTCCCCAACTGTTAAGCCACTGTAACCAACTTCATGACTCCTCCTTTTGTTACCCCCAGTTGTCCCACTTTCAAGTGTCTGACTTTTGGCTTCACAATTTTGACCCTCTTGGCTCCCAGCTGCCTGGCTTTCACAATTCTGACCTTTGCAGTCCCTGGCTGTCTGGCTGTTCTCTGTTTGGGATTCATGCCTTGGCCCAACTTGATCCACCTCCATGTCCATGGGGCCTGTGCTATCACCCCTTTCCTCCTGTGAGTGATTATTGCTATCCCCAGTACCTTGCTCCCATGGCTCCTCCTCTTCCTCCTCCTCCTCCTCACAGATCATTGCAGGTGCCTGAGTTGTGGATATAGTTTGGCAGCTTGATAGTAAGGTGGGCTCATCAATGTACCCTTGGGCATCTAATGGTTCATGAGTAGGGCTAAGACTGCTAGGAAGGAAAGAGTAATCAAACCAGCTCTAAACCAATAGCTATATGTTCCTTCAGAGCTAGATGTGGTTGTTGAGCATATTTCATCAAGTGTGGTGGCAATTATTTGATCAATTGGGGCCTTTGTTGAAATAATGTCATGCAGAGCTTTCTACAATCATTTTTCAACTGCTACAATTGCAGCTGGCTGCCTGTTACCCAGCACCATCCATAGCTATGGATATGTATCACTTCACATTTAAGATGCTTGCTAATTTGCAAGGGCTATTGCACCTCAAACACCTTCTGCTTCCCAACCAACATATAGTGCTTCAAGGTCCAGTCACTAGGACCAGAAAAACCAAGGCTGTAACCAGACTGTAACCAGTGTAACTGGACCATCGGTCTCAGTTACAGTCAGTTATACAGCAGTTATAGTTACAGTTGCAATATATTTATCTACACTATGTAACTGGTAAAGACCAGTTAAGACCAGCTAATAACCGGACTTGGTCTTATATATTTAATATTAATACTTATGATAATTATTTATCCTCCTATTTGACACAAGAGGGGACAAGCCTGGGGAATCAAAAGCTTGAAATCTAGAGGCCTTAAATACCCCCAGTGAGTTTGCACCTATTTGCTTGCTAGGGCCATCTTTTTGGGGTCATTTTTGGCAGTTTGATAGATGCCATCTTTTTTTTTTTTTTGACAGTTACCATCTTTTTTTGATGAATTATTTTCCCTTACCAAACACACAACAACATTGGCAGCTCCACCAACTTCAAATCCACCACATGCCTCACACCACCACCACCACCACCATCACCACTGTGAATGATGCTGCTGCCTCCCCTCCTGGTGTGGCCCCCTCTGGCAATCCCCACCTGATGCTGCCTCCACCTCCTCTTGTGACTGCACTGGCAATGCACCCAACTCCCCAGTGCCACATCCCCCTCCTCTTGTGACCTGCGGCGCACTGCCACCCTCCCACTGTCACAGTCATGATGCTTCTGTTAACACCCACTATCCCCCCTGCAAGCAGTTACCCACAGTGGCAGGAGCAGGTGCTGGGTGCTGGGTCTGTTCATTGTAGGTCAATAGTTAGCAAGGGAAACACCAAAGAAATACCAAAAAAGCTTACCTATGGGCCAAACAATGACAAAAAAAATCATCATTTGGTCTGTGTTTCATTCACTTTCAGGTATTGTATGTTGGTTGTTAAAAGGAGTTTGGAGCCTAAAAATATATATTAGTAAAAAAGAATGCAAAGAAACAAGAAAAAAGAACCTAGGGCCATTTGGGCCTGTGTTGCAACCAAGATCTTTCATTTGCAGTACTTTTGTTGGTGTAGGCATCAGAGTGGTGGTAGTGGGTGGTGGTAGAGGTGTGAGAAGGAGGGGAGGAGGTGGCCATGGCATCATGCCTGGGGGCAACCACAACTCCTTGTGGGGTCAGCCTGAGAGCATTGGAGTGGACTTTGAAAGAACAACAAAAAGCAAAGACAAAAATGAACATGAGAAGGAAAAATGGGGGTTATAGGCCCATTTTTCAAAAAGGCTCCTTTGACTTCATTTCAAGTCATTTTCATGTTCAGCAACCAAAAAGTAAAACAAAAAGGTTATGCATCAGAGTAGTATAGTAAGCAGTGAGCAGGCGAAGAGGCTAATGCATGATTATGAGGGACTGCTAACTAGATATAGGCACTACAGTTGGGTACTAACAAGCAATCAGATCCACAGTATTGGCTGATCTTACTACTTGAGAACCATAAATTACAAATAGGATAACATGGTCAGCATAGCTCTGCGCTCCATACAATAACTAAACACGGGTATACCTTCAAATCATCGTCTTGTCCAACTCGTAGATCCACTGAGCAGCCACCTTTGCCACTTGGGCCCTCGCCTTGTTCGACGGCACCCCGTCCCCGCAGCTCCAAAAGTCATGCACTGCGTCCGGCTGTTCGTCGTAAAGCACATCAACGCCGTCTGCGCGCATCACTTCCCGGAGCTGCTCGCATTCCCGTCTGAAGACATCACACTCGCCGACCGAGATGAAAATTCTCGGATAGTCGACATAAGATCCGGGAGGTGCAAGGTCTAAGTAACATCTCGGATGAGGACACTGACCCTAGGGACGAGGTAAGAAAGAGGATCAAGACGCACTGGCTGAGAGGAGTGGAGATGAGAGGAGGGCAGGAGGGTGGTGCCCGAGGAATCGGAGGTTTGCCAGATTCGAGGTACTCAACATGTCTATGTCAGAGTTGGGTCTCCTTAACGAGGGGTCTCTGTCGCTTTGTCCATCGATGGCTGGGGAATGATTAGTTGGATATATACACAAGTCTGACATAGCATCTTGCGTACCCATATCGACCCATGGCTGCGACGGACAAACAACATCATTGTCAGGTTATACAATAATCTGATGTAATTGAGTTGCATACAGCACATAACATGAGGCCAGCTGGCATGCCTAGAACCTTCTCGTCATGGAGGTATCTTGCCAACATCAGAGCCAGGTGTCCTGGGGTTTTCTAAGGGTAAACAATAGGTTACATGCGAAACACGGTAAAATTACCCCCTGCACAAGCACCGATAATCACTATTCTCGACGGATCAATGCCCAGGTTATGTACGAGGTGTGCGTATGCGGCCAGGGCATCAAGTAACTGGCCCGGGTGACAAGCCTCGTGCGACAGGCGGTAGTCCACGGCTGATAGGCGATGTTATGAATGGTCGTAATACAACAATCGGATGCGGCTTACATAGAATATTTTTTATCTCGGAGATCTGAGTTGAAAATTAACATGGTGGCATGGCAAGCAGATCTCGAGCAATGATATACGAACATGCGATATTTCACGAGCGACAGCTGGGGTCGAGTCATGGTCAGATGCCATACGAACAGGCTGAGGGTGGGATGAAACTTACCGATTCCCATGAACGATTCCGCTCCGTTACCCATCATGTATCCGCCGCCGTGAATGAACAGTCCAACCAGCCCTTTGCTCTTCTCGAATTCAGCACCCTTCGGCCAAATATATCCCGGGATACGGACAGGCGCGATCTTCTCGTCCTGTGCCGGGCCGCGAATGATAGATGAGTCTGCTGGCTCTATCCACACAAAGCTGGTTTCCTTCAGTTCCTCTTGTGGTACTTCCCGGGTTTTGTCCGTGCAAAGAGGGCTTAGTCCGCATGTGGTATTGAGCCTCATGACCCAACGTATGAGGCGCACAGTGACAGACTCCTTGAGGGACCATGAAGCACGGGGTGGAGGGTATTTCACATAGTATGCAGTCCAGTACGGTAGCAAAACCCCAAGTGCGAGGAGGCGGAGGGTGATATAGGTCGCTTTGAATGGCTGTCGATACCAGAGGGGGAATGGGGAAGACATTGTGGGTAGGATTTCACGCCAGGGGTAGCGTTGAAACGTTTATTTAACCATCTCGGAACTTGTGCTCGATTTCAAGGGAACCAGTGGACTGTCACCTTTACGATCGTTTTTCCTGACTAGGACAGACACGTCATCTGCGTGCCTACATCATGTGACTACTGGTGGTACGGGCCCCGAAGTTTGCAATTCCAGCTGTGGATCGTTTGCAGCCACCATAACAACCCAGTTAAGACTGGGTAAGGATCAAGTTCTACTATGTAAATTATTTACACCCAGAGTACTCAGCCATCTCTATTGCTAAACGAGCTTACGTGTCACAACTTCGGCAGACTTAAACGCTTAAACGCTAGCCCAAGCCGAAAAGGGTTGTACACGGCTGACAAAATTTGCAGGGACGACAAGGCAGGGAAAACGGTCAGTATCATCCCCTCGAAGAAGTATCCTCCATTCCCCAAGGGTTTGCGATGAGTCGTGGAAGTACTCAAAATTTGATTAAAAATAATAGTGTCGGCGTTAAGCATCATGGAATGGGGTCTCAACATATATATCATTAAAGTACTGTAAAAATTTCTATAGGGAATTCAGAGCAACGGGCGGGGAAGATACAGAAGGAGGATTGAATTTGCCCTTCAGACTTTTAGGTCTTTACTAGTAGGAGCGTTGCGTCGGATTTTGTTGATCACCTCATTGCGGAGATACAATCGGCTACTATAACTATGCATATGACCATCCGTGACTCACATTATCATCTCCCAACAAGTCCAATTGGATGAAGGTGCTATCGATGTTTTTCTATTCACTATTTCGGTAAAAGTTTTGGAACTCCCAAATCATGATTCAGAGAAGGTCCAGAACTTTTCACCCTTTTTGGGCATACTAGCATCGCATGACTAGTCAAATAGGGGGAGATGGATCTTTTTCGGCTGGCTGACACCGAGAGTGTGTTGCCTTGTGGATCGATTATTGATGGGGGGGGATATAGGACGAGTTGATTATCATCACCATGACACATACAGGCTGTCGAAATCCGGGAGGACGCAGCCGCGTTTCCGAAAGTACGTCGTAGTTGGAAACTGATTTATTATTCATTGCATGCTGTTTGGAGTATCGTAGGATTGCGGCGTGTGTTGCGAGACAGATGTGGCAAGAAAGGGGTAAAAATAAAAAAAAAGTAATACAGATCTAGAGGACGAGATGAATCAATGTATCAATCGAACGCGTTACAGATCATGAAATAATCGGAATAAGGATATGTATCACACAACAAAACTCAAGGAACATATCCGAGATCGGCTATGACCTTACCATGAGCCGCCTACGGAGTTCATACACCTCTGCAGGGTGCAGTCGTGCGACATCTGCACACTCCACAGGGTGTTGCGTCGTGCAGTGCGTCCAGAGCACGTCCCACTGCGCATTGGTAGGGAAGGATTTAGGTGATGGGCGCGAACTCTGCGGGAGCTTGTTGCACTGCAGCCTACACAAGAATCCGGGTCAGTGATGCTCACAAACGCATGAGAGGGAGATAAGTAACATACAGGCATGCGCGACAGACGAGCTTCCCGTTCATCGGGACGTACATCAGATCGACGTGCGTGACGTCAATCCCGGGTGTTTGAGATTTCACGATCAGGGGCGGGGTAGACGGTGGCCCGCCGGCGTGGGCTACGTCGTCTGCAGCGGGCCTAAGCTTGTTCGTGATATCATGAACCCCAAGCTCCTTCACGTCCACATCTCCTTTCCTGCTCGCACCCTGTATGCCAACCCCCATCCCCCGCAGTACAGGTGTGACATCCTCCACAACAGTGAAACTCGCGCCGTCGGGCTCGCCGACGGTGGCAGGACTGCCCTTGCGGCGCCTCTTCTTCGCATGCTCCGGAACGATCCGCCTTCCGCCAGCAGAGCGCTCGCTCACCGTAACGTCAAAGGCAGTCAGGTCCCCCTGACACTTCCGGGGGACGGTCGAGCACAGGACGGCATCGGCGCTTCTACTCCGTGGGGGAGGCGAGCGTGGAGCATCGAACGTGGGTGGAAGGGTGTCGATAACAAGGGGCATGTACTTGGGAGATGGGCACGCTAGAGAGTAGAGGTGGGTCTCGTCGCCTGGATCCGAGACGCCAACAGCAGTCGTCGATGAAGGTGTCGAGTCCCGAGAAACCAGTGCAGGCATCACATCCTCCTCATCCTGCTCCTCTTCCCTCTTTCCCTCTTCCTCCTCCTCGTCATCATCCCGTGCTCGTTTCGAACCCAGAGGAACAGCAGCAGCGCCGACATGCGCCATATGCGCCTCCCTCTCCCCAATCAGAGCGCGCACCCGCTCCCTCGCGACGTCCCGCTCCTGCTTGAACGTCACACAGTGCCGCCGCCACTTCTCCCTGTCTTGCTGCTCCCGAAACACCGCACGCGTGCACACCGTGCGCAGGTTCGTCAGCTCCGCCTGGATGCGCTCCGCATACGCGCGGAACGTGGTATCGAGGAACGACATCACTGCCACCTGTGTGGGCTGGACGGACGTGTTCCGTGGGGGCCTCTGCTGCGTAGCGGGGAGGGCCGGGGGAAGCTGGCGCGGAGCGGCATCGCGTGGTGCCATGGGCCGCCGCGCCGCTGTTGGGGAAGTGGAGTGGACTCGATAGGTGGGGGTGGTGCGGTGTGGCCCGACGTCGGAGGGGGCATGCGGCGCAGGTGCTAGTCGGACCAGCTGCTGAGAGCCGCGTTGCTGCTGTTGCGGTGCGCTGGCGGTCTATGCCAGGTCTGGTGTTTGAGCGAGTCAGACAGGTCCCAGCAAGCGAGGACGTACCTGTGTGCCAGCAGGTCGCGCACCATTAGTGTGACTGCTCCCTGGGCGGCTCATACAGGTAGTGCAGGTGAAGACGGTCCTTGTGTATCAGAAGAAAGAGAACGCAAGTCTCAGGCTGGTGAAATGCAATTATGGATGTAAAAAAGTCAGTAGACCCACAGGCAAGATATAGAAACCAAAACGTGAGCCCGGCAACATCAACGTGCATGAGACAATAACGACAAAAGCAGCCCATTCAGAAGGGCTGGTGCAAAGACAAAAGAGACAATAAGATCACCGTTCCCAAATACGTCACATGTCCAACTTCTCATCAGGGGGGGAGAACAGAGGAATCCAAAAGACAAAAAAAGCCTGCGGCCTGAGGCCTGAGATTCCGCTCCATCGTGCATTCTGCGTTTCTCGATCAAACGCCTTTAATTGTTGGACAGTGACAGTCGTTGAACTGATTGCTCGAGGCCTTATTTGGCAAACCGCGATAAGAGGTCGACAAAGCTCTTCCCACCCGACGTTTCCGAGTCGTAACTACGTCACATACCTGAGCCTACGAACGAACAACAACGAACAATCGATTGACATTCCACAACTGTAGAAAGTCTTGAATACCGAGAAACCAAGTAACAAATAGTACGTGGTAGCCGCGAAACTACATACGTTGGTTCGGACCACAGCAGGCACTGGTGCATGTCATGGCATGTAGACGATTTACACGAAGAATGGACACTAGCCAAAGACGAGAAGGAAGAAAAATGGAGAAAAAAAGGCTGACATTTAAGTGACAAATGTCACCAACAACAATAACAGACTCGGAAGTTCTTGAGCTGCTATAGAACTCGGCCTCAGGCCATCATCGAATGACATCCATACGTAGATTGTTACACGGGACGATGACAATATACAGGGCGACGGGCGACCACAAATCTACCAACAAAAAGCTTCGACGTAACGTAGCAGCCTGAGCATCCGACTCGGATGCATGCCAATGCATGATCATGCATGGAATATATACTAAGTACACGAAGAATGGACACTACGGAGGAAATAGTATGAAGAATGAATATTAATGAATAGCGATGCATGCATACCCAACGAAGAATGGACACTAAGCCAAAAACGACCCACAGAGAAAAAAATGCTGACAAAAAGTCTAAAACCGGATCGAAGAATGCAAACGACCCCCTCCCGCAGACATTGCCCGACTCGACTCCTCACTGGCAACTCAATTACAACAACTCAACCCCCAACTCCGAGTCAACCTTAGTTTGACCACAGTCATTTGGGGTTCAAGTTGGGAGCTTCATGTTGGAACACCTAAATTTTTGTTATGAGTTTCGGAACATGAACACTTTTTCTCGAGATAGCATTTGACGGCGCTCTCGGGAGGGTTGATGAATTTGACCCAAAGCAGCAAGTTGGGGCCAAGTTTGGGGCACCAAGTTGGGGCTGAAGTTGACGTTTGAAATCAGGCTCTTCACTCAACTTCACATAATTTCCTAATTCGGAAGTTGGAAATCGCAAGTTGACCGTTGACATCGAGTTCAACGGGCATGTGCAAAACACCCTATTATCGTTTCCAGTCTCCCGACCAAACATATAAAATCCCACAGCAAAATAGAATTATACGTAGGTTATTATGCGACAACCGGAGTGACAAAATATACAGCCTGGCGGACAAATCTACATGGGATAATAAAATAAAATAAAAACTACAAGACAACTTGACAGTGAGATGACGAGGACGACGACCGGGCACCAGTAGTAGTACAAGTAATGATGCATGGAATGAAATGATACACACAAAGCGAGTGGACACTAGCGAGAGAAAAAAAAATGAGAGAGAGAAATAGAAAATCTAAAACAGATATGGATGTCGGGGGCAGGAGGAAAAAAATGGCATCATGAATAATGCAATGGTGAACGAAGAACGAAAAGAAGAAAAAAATACCAGACACCCCCCCACCCCCCACAAAAAATCACTTGAGCTTAAACCCCGGGGCCCCGCTACTCGCCATACGCTGGCGCAGCTCCGCCACCTGGCTGGGGCTCAGCTTTTCCAACTCCTCGCACGACTTGGGGTGTGCCTCCTGACAATGCCCAATCAGCTCTGCCCAGCTCGCCTTTGCTGGAAACTTTTTGGGGACCAAAGGGGTCGTAGTCGTAGTTGTAGTCGTAGTCACTGCTGCTGCGGTAGCAGTAGAAAGAGCAGCAGCAGCAGTGGGGCTGGCTGCGGTGGTGGGACTGGTAGAGGTGGTAGGGCTAGCAGAGGCACTACCACCATCTAAAGCCTGCTGCTGCTGCTCACCAGACCCCGTCCCCGCCGCCACCGCCACCGTCGAAGTAGTCAAAGCCAAACTCCCATCCTTCGCCTCGCTCCTGCACATCCGACACACCATCTTGTCCAGCTTCGTCTCATACAGTAGGTCCATATGATTAATCCCCAGTTTGTTCCGCGGGCGGGCGACTACATTCCCGTTCGTGTTCACATTCGTGTTCCCGTTCTTGTTTGCGCCGCCCACGCTGGGTTTCACAGCCATATTCACGTTCGTCGACGCGCTCTTCAGCGGCGCCCGTCGGTCTCGCACAGCTGCTACCGGGGGCCAGCACGACGTCCTCCCCCTCATCTCCACCGGAGACTGCAGGGGCGGGGGCAGAGCCGACACAGCAGGTGCACCCACCTCCTCGGGCCCCTCCTCCTCCCTCTTAACCTCGACACTACCACCCCGGTCGCGACCTAGCATCACCGCGGGGCTCGGTGGCGGATCCACCTGCATCGCGATCCCACTCCCTCTCCCTCTCCTGTCTTCTCCACTGTGAGGGCGGCCACGATCCTCATCCTGATCCAAGGCCTGGTCGGGACCACCCGCTCCGAAATCATGTACAGGCCTCAACCGAGGCCACACACTCCCTCCACCCTCCATCTTCACCTTCACCTCACCGTCCACCTCCCCGTCAATCAAAATCGGCCCGGGCGTCTCCCCGGTCCTCATGGCCTTCCTCTTCAAACTCCTGCTCTCCCCTGCATAATCACGATCGGAACCACCGTCGCCGCCCTCAAACTCGCTCCTCGCCCGCTTCTTCTTCATAAACAAACACCGCTCCTCGACGCCCCCGGGCCCGTTCACATTCACAGTCCTCCTAGACAGTGGGCCTGTGCGCTGCTGCTCGTCTGCATGCTCATGCTCCTCTCCATCCCCATCTCTTACAAACGCCGACGTCGACGCCCGCCTCGATCCAGACGCCGACGAAGCAGACACCGGGCGACTCGCCCTCCGCCCCTCCTCCTCTTCTGCATCCCCGCACACCGGGGACGAACAGTACCCGCCATACCGTGCTGCTGCCCCGTAATTGCCACTGGTGTCGTTGTTATTGTCGTGACGGGTGGTGGTGCTTGTGCTAGTGTTGTTGTTACGGTCGTGGTTATTTGTTCTAGTGGTGGTGTCGCCACCATTATTTGGGTATGGGTGTGCATGGGGCGGTGTGCTGGGCGTCAGAGAGTGCGCATATAGCCCGAGGTCTGCAAGTGGCGGGAGGACAGGGCGCTGGGCGTCGTGGGGGTGGTCGCGGTCGCGGTCGTGAGGGTGGGAGTTAGAGTGGTGCATGGTAGCGCGAGATGGAGAGTGTGTGCCAGAATGAGTAGAAGTGTGCGTGGCAGAGTGAGAAGGAGTGTGCAAGGGCGGGGGGCACGGGTGTGCACTAGCGTGAGCGCCCCCCTCCATCCGCGCGCGCACCGACGATAGTGACGACTGATGCTGCTGCTGCTGTTGCAGTACACGTTGTTGTTGCTGGTGCTGACGTTGACGTTGCGCAAGATGCTGCTCATGCGACTGATTGGCATTCGCAGTCGGATTTGCATTCGAATTTATTTTCGGGGGCGCGGACACGGGGCTCCTCCCGCGGGACGACGACTCGGACGGCCGCCTCGACGCCGACCCACGCGCGTGGACGGGGCTCGTCGGTGCACTCCTCACGTCGATTTCCACGATCTGCAGCGGTGTGCGCCGCACGTCCGCGGGTGCGAACGGATTCGCGAGTACTGGTGGGGGAGGGGGAGGAGAGAGGCGCGACATGGGGGGCGGGCCGTCTGGTTCTATATGAGTGTAAGCGTGTTGGGTATGGGAGTGCACGTCAGAGTGCCTCCGCCCGTGTGCGCCCCGAGTTGGCTGCGCCCGCACGTGCCCATGCGCAGTCCCGGGTTGGTGGGAGGTGTGGGAGGTGCGGGCGTAGGGGCGTGGGGAAGGGGCGTCTTGAGGGTGGCCGAGCTGCTGCTGGCCGGTGCTTGCCAATGTACTCGTGGAGCTTAGAGACACACGTTCGCGGTCCCCGTGCCCGTGCTCATGCGTGCTGTCGAGCTCGCGGTGTGGCTCTGCATCTGGGGAACCAATGAGCGTGGAAGGGTCGCTATAGAGCCGCTCGCGTTGCTGTGTTTTCACGAGGGGAGGGGACAATGGGAGGGACGAGGACGAGGATGGACGGCCGTCGCCGTATGCATTGGATGTGGGGAATATGCCTTCTGCAATCTGTAAAGATTCAGTACGGGGTGCAATGAAAAGGACACCAAAGCACCCACCGCCCTCAGTTTATCCATCGCGTCGACGAGTCTACGTTCAGCTGACATGCGTAACACCCTCTCCTCCCGTACCTCCCTTATTCTCTCGTCCAACTCGCGCCTCACCTCTGTCGCTTCCTCGCTCACGCCTTCGGTGCCATCCTCCCCCAGCCTGCGCGTTACCTTGCCCAGTCGCCCCCTCAGCTGAGCATTTTCCCTGCGCAACTCTTCCACCGCGCCTTCTGCGGCACTGCGGCTCGCCCGCTCAGCATGGAGGGCGGCACCAAGCTCGGCGTGCACACGTGCGACCTCTGTCTGCACATTGCTGACGGTCTTGAACCAGGCATGTTCATAGAGCTTTTGGATGGGAGTGAGCGCTGCGGCAGTTGCCCTTGACACGGCGGGGTGGAGAGGTTTGAGGGGTGGTGTGGTGCTGGTCGAGGATGCTGGGGCGGGGTCGAGGGGATCAGGCAGTCGTTGGGCGCGATTATCGGTAGATTGGATATCGAGCTGTGGATAATATATTAAATTGATAAGATAACCAAACAGGAGAACGTACGGTGGAGTGGCGGGCGGGCGGAGGTGCGGGGCGTGGCAACCATCGGTCGGGTTCGGTGCGAGAGCGGGAAGGGGCCGGTTTTGGGGGTGGCGGCGGGTAAGCGGCGGCGACGGAGGAGGGAATGCGCTGTTGTGAGGGGTTAGCAGGAGAATTAATATAATTACGAAATGGAGGGAATACCCGGGGATTGTTGTGGGTGTCGTGGGGGGAGTCGGTCATTGGGACGGGTGTGGACAGGATCGCAAGTTTTATACGACGATCACGGGGCTGTGCATGTCGTCTTCGTGATCTCGATCGATCGTTTCAACCCCCACGCCCTCGCCTCGTTGTTGCAAATCTCAAACGTGATACAACACGCGACCCTTGGCAATTATAAAAGGGTTTGCTTGTTCAACTCCCCCCGCGAATCTGATTGCAAAAATATACTCTCCTCTCTCTCTTTCTCTCTCTACAACTCTCTCGGAATACTATCGGAAGTCAGAGCTGCCGAACAACATGACACACCCCATTTCAGGCTAGCACACAACGTCGCATTATTGCGCAATCTGCCAAGGTAAACGCGCGAATAAAGGCGAGTTTGCCATTCCGACTCGTAAGTACTTGTGTGTCACGGCAGAGAAGATACCAACCTCTTGCGGGCGTAGTAGCTGCCAGCCTCATTTAATCAGACCCAGATCGTAAAAGGTATCCTATTTTTAGGCACGTTACGAAAAACATTGACAAGTGAGAGATTGCCGCCCATTGTGCCAACTTGACAACTCGGCCCTGAGGCCTGAAGCCTTGAATAATTGTATATTGTATATACACACTATCAACCTTCGATCTGGCCGTGACGGCACCGTGAGCAGCAGATTAGATTCCAGAAAATGCCGTTAATCATCGTTCGTGTTCCCGAACACGTCGTATTCGCGCCCAAGTGCCAAGTACGTACCCTCTCCACACTAAAAGCCCACCAGTCACTCCCTATTAGTATGATAACAAGTTGAGTATGCTTGCTACTTTGCTTCCATCCCCGACCCTGCTCGACCCTGTGATTCCCATCAGGCGTCATGATAGGGTCACTCATACACACCACACTCGCAGAACGACTGTACCGCCTGGTTAAATTACACTATCGACTGAGATATCATGAATCACAAAATCACTGGTAACCACAATTCCGAATCATGATTTATTGATAACGCACCCATCGAGCCCGCCCTTTCGGACGCTGGTCATCCGTTCATCCAAAGTTCTTCCGCTCATCCGCTGCAGCTTCACATACTCACATCAGTTTCCAAACCCCAAACCTTACAATTACCCCCCACAATCAGGCTACCGAAGGTTGAAACGCGTTGGATCATGTTCGATCTCATCCATCACTGGCACCCAGGAAAACAGGGTACTGCCCTGCTTTCTTCGTTGGGTAAGTTAGACTCGGAGGTGCGTTAAATAAAATATGATACCATCTCCAGAAATTCGAAACAGCCGGAAGAAGATTTAATATCGGCAACCATTCGTTTTCGAATTCACGACGAGAGCCGACGAAGAACAGGGGGGGCTTGGACGTGACCTTTCTATGCAAACAAGGGCTGTATAGTAGCCACTGGCACAGGCCGCCTGTCCCCATTCGCGGCGCGTGCATGCGTCTATGCTAAATTTAAAATAAAAGGAGATATGACCGAATTGTCGTATCATCCGTCTCCTTCGTGAACCACATACCACATACGACACTAATTATCCCAGCCCCAAGGGTTATGCATTATGAGAATCAAATGAGAATATCTATATCAACTGAACAACTGGAAAACTACGAACTACTGGTTCTTGACTGGTTCTTACATTCATAAAGTTTGTCAAGTAAGCGCAGGTCGTTTGCCTCGCCAATAGGAGCATGGCATTGACGATGAAGTGTCAGCGCACGGTTCAGAAGGGTTTCTGCTTCGTCCAACATGCCCTGTCGCAAATACAGATCGCCGAGGCTCTGAATGTCATTTGCCTCACCAAGAACAGAATGTGCCTGTTGGTGAAGCTCAACAGCACGCTTCAAAGATGTCTCGGCTTCGTCTAGCTTGTCCCGTCGCAAATACAGATCCCCGAGCTTCTGGATGTCACCCGCCTCACCAAGAACATCCTGTGCCTGTTGGTGAAGCTCAACAGCACGCTTCAAACATGTCTCGGCTTCGTCTAGCTTGTCCCGTCGCAAATACAGATCCCCGAGGCTCTGGATGTCATTTGCCTCACCAAGAACAGAATGTGCCTGTTGGTGAAGCTCAACAGCACGCTTCAAACATGTCTCGGCTTCGTCTAGCTTGTCCCGTCGCAAATACAGATCCCCGAGGCTCTGGATGTCATTTGCCTCACCAAGAACAGAATGTGCCTGTTGGTGAAGCTCAACAGCACGCTTCAAACATGTCTCGGCTTCGTCTAGCTTGTCCCGTCGCAAATACAGATCCCCGAGGCTCTGGATGTCATTTGCCTCACCAAGAACAGAATGTGCCTGTTGGTGAAGCTCAACAGCACGCTTCAAACATGTCTCGGCTTCGTCCAGCTTGTCCCGTCGCAAATACAGCTTCCCGAGCCTCTGAACGCCATTTGCCTCACCAAGAACAGAATGTGCCTGTTGGTGAAGCTCAACAGCACGCTTCAAACATGTCTCGGCTTCGTCTAGCTTGTCCCGTCGCAAATACAGATCCCCGAGGCTCTGGATGTCATTTGCCTCACCAAGAACAGAATGTGCCTGTTGGTGAAGCTCAACAGCACGCTTCAAACATGTCTCGGCTTCGTCCAGCTTGTCCCGTCGCAAATACAGCTTCCCGAGCCTCTGAACGCCATTTGCCTCACCAAGGACAGAACGCACTTGTTGGTAAAGTTCAACAGCACGCTTGAAAGATGTCTCGGCTTCGTCTAGCTTGTCCCGTCGCAAATACAGATCCCCGAGCTTCTGGATGTCACCCGCCTCACCAAGAACAGAATGTGCCTGTTGGTGAAGCTCAACAGCACGCTTCAAACATGTCTCGGCTTCGTCTAGCTTGTCCCGTCGCAAATACAGTTCCCCGAGGCTCTGGATGTCATAGGCCTCACCAAGAACATCCTGTGCCTGTTGGTGAAGCTCAACAGCACGCTTGAAAGATGTCTCGGCTTCGTCTAGCTTGTCCCATCGCAAATACAGATTCCCGAGCATCCGGATGCCATTTGCCTCACCAAGAACAGAATGTGCCTGTTGGTGAAGCTCAACAGCACGCTTCAAACATGTCTCGGCTTCGTCTAGCTTGTCCCGTCGCAAATACAGATCCCCGAGGCTCTGGATGTCATTTGCCTCACCAAGAACAGAATGTGCCTGTTGGTGAAGCTCAACAGCACGCTTCAAAGATGTCTCGGCTTCGTCTAGCTTGTCCCATCGCAAATACAGATTCCCGAGCATCCGGATGCCATTTGCCTCACCAAGAACATCCTGTGCCTGTTGGTGAAGCTCAACAGCACGCTTCAAAGATGTCTCGGCTTCGTCTAGCTTGTCCCATCGCAAATACAGATTCCCGAGCGTCCGGATGCCATTTGCCTCACCAAGAACAGAATGTGCCTGTTGGTGAAGCTCAACAGCATGCTTGAAAGATGTCTCGGCTTCGTCTAGCTTGTCCCGTCGCAAATACAGATCCCCGAGCTTCTGGATGTCACCCGCCTCACCAAGAAAAGAATGTGCCTGTTGGTGAAGCTCAACAGCACGTTTCAAACATGTCTCGGCTTCGTCTAGCTTGTTCCGTCGCAAATACAGTTCCCCGAGGCTCTGGATGTCATAGGCCTCACCAAGAACATCCTGTGCCTGTTGGTGAAGCTCAACAGCACGCTTCAAACATGTCTCGGCTTCGTCTAGCTTGTCCCGTCGCAAATACAGATCCCCGAGCTTCTGGATGTCACCCGCCTCACCAAGAAAAGAATGTGCCTGTTGGTGAAGCTCAACAGCACGTTTCAAACATGTCTCGGCTTCGTCTAGCTTGTCCCGTCGCAAATACAGTTCCCCGAGGCTCTGGATGTCATAGGCCTCACCAAGAACATCCTGTGCCTGTTGGTGAAGCTCAACAGCACGCTTCAAAGATGTCTCGGCTTCGTCTAGCTTGTCCCATCGCAAATACAGATTCCCGAGCATCTGGATGCCATTTGCCTCACCAAGAACATCCTGTGCCTGTTGGTGAAGCTCAACAGCACGCTTCAAAGATGTCTCGGCTTCGTCTAGCTTGTCCCATCGCAAATACAGATTCCCGAGCATCCGGATGCCATTTGCCTCACCAAGAACATCCTGTGCCTGTTGGTGAAGCTCAACAGCACGCTTCAAAGATGTCTCGGCTTCGTCTAGCTTGTCCCATCGCAAATACAGATTCCCGAGCGTCCGGATGCCATTTGCCTCACCAAGAACAGAATGTGCCTGTTGGTGAAGCTCAACAGCATGCTTGAAAGATGTCTCGGCTTCGTCTAGCTTGTCCCGTCGCAAATACAGATCCCCGAGCTTCTGGATGTCACCCGCCTCACCAAGAACATCCCGTGCCTGTTGGTGAAGCTCAACAGCACGCTTCAAAGATGCCTCGGCTTCGTCTAGCTTGTCCCGTCGCAAATACAGTTCCCCGAGGCTCTGGATGTCACCCGCCTCACCAAGAACATCCTGTGTCTGTTGGTGAAGCTCAACAGCACGCTTCAAAGATGTCTCGGCTCTGTCTAATCTGGACTGTCGCATGTACACGTCTGACAGGCAGTAAAAACATGATCCGAGCAAGCTTGGCGAACCTGAAATGCTCTCTACTGCTCGGAGCACTAGATCTTCAACAACATTACCAGTGTACAGCGACCACCATGTATATTCGATGGATGCACGAACAAGGACATTGTCCACCCTCATGGTTTTGTACGCTTGCATGAAGACCGAATAGATGTTGAGAAGTTCTGGAGGAACAACCGCATAATGGTTGGGATCGGTCCAGTTTTGATTGTCATTGAGTACCCCCACATAGAAAGAGGTGAGACCGCGTATTAGAATCTCGTCAAGTTCGACCTTTGCCTGGCAGAAGTGGCGGATAGGCGAAAGCAACCGGAGCCGATGAGGGCGACAGATCTCGTCGTTGTGAATAAGGGACGCTCGTCTGAGCGTTAATAGCAATTTACGGAGTTGGATTGTCTCTGGTAAATGCTTTTGTAACTGGTCAATGATCGTCCCGTCAGGTAACCCATCTGGAATCAGAGACAACAAAGCAAGAATCTGGAGAGCATTGGGGTCTGCTTGCATTCTTGGACCATAAACCGACAGGTGTATTGAGGCATCGAGATTTGACAGTCGACCTTTACCACCATCTTCTACTACCTGGGTACGTGTCTTTTCCCATCGAGCCCACAACGACATCGAGGTCTCGTTCCCTTCTTGGAGCAGAGAGCCAATCAGCTTGATCGCCAGAGGAACTCCATCTACTGCCTGCAGCAGCTTTCCCGCAAATTCGTCTACTGGATCACACAAACACTCAAGCATCCGATTCGAGTTGTCCGAGCTCAATGGACTTAAAGGCAGGAACAGAGGTATTGACCAAGACAACCTGGAAGGACGTTGTGTACCGCGCATCGTGACAATGATGGCCAACTCGGTAATAGAGTTGAGGTGAGACAGTAGTAGTTCCTCCACGTCAGACCGACTTGACTCATCATCCCATATTGTCTCGAAATTGTCAAGACATAGGATCCCCACTGTCCGACGAAATGAAGAGAAAACCTGGTCGAATAAATGCTCGTTACGTTGTGCAGGTGGGATATGCAGGACGTCGGCCAGGGCCCCAAGTAGAATGCGAGTAGATGATATGGCCTCACAAGAAACAAAGTACCGTCGCGTGTAACGATCGATGACTTCAGGGGCATGTAGAACCGAGAGAGCGAGTGTTGTCTTTCCCATCCCGCCTCCGCCCAGGATCGCGACGCGTGCTGGAGTTTCACTTAGCAATGTGCTGACAATGTGGAGCTTCTCCTCATCCCTTCCGATCATCAGTTGTGGTTTTGGGGGTAAGATAGGGTTGTATATAAAAGGGCTGAGCGAGAACAGTGTCATAATGACTATCGTGGGCTATGAGATCTGACTTACTGGATGGCGGCGGGGGGCTCCACAAGCTTCCCTGAAATGTGAGCCAGATTAGCTTGAATTTGAACTTGAAGCCCCATCTATGACTTGGATTAGCTTGCACACTGGCAAGGTAAGGTAAAGTGACGAGACATGCCATGAAGTCCATGTTGAAGTCATCGATGAATCGATTAAACTTGTTCAACTCGTCCAACCGTGAGGGGCGGTTGACCACTCGATCGAATATGCCCTTTGACGTGTGTCTCCTCAATACTGCAAGGATTCTTACCAAAAGACTAAGCAAGTTTGCATGAGACTCAAACACGGGACGAAAGAATCGAAAATACACACTCCTTGTACTCGTTCAACTTCGCCTCGACGTCCTTCAGCGAATCCCGGCTTGACGATGCTGCGACTTGGAGTAGCCCATCTAAGATGACCTTCGACCTGCGTAGTATTTTGTCGATAAGTTCCCGACATCGATCCTTGTTCGTACGGATTTCCTATGTGTTCCGTTAAATTAGTGCTGGCATGTTCGCACCCGTAGTTACATACTTCTTTGATCTTGATGATTTGTAAAAGGACTCCAGCTAAGCCTTTGACATAAGGTACGTCTTTCAACATCTCACCAACCTCCTTCACGATACTCGATACAGTTACAACAGCACTTGTTGCGGCGGCATCGACGTCTTCCAACATGGAGGTTGACGGAATTGCAACATGGCCTGGGGATGGTTGGACTCCAGGTAGTCCTGGAAAGGCAGGAGATGGAGCTCGTGAATCAGGGCTGCTGGCCATCGATGCTTGGCCCAGTTGAAGGGCTGAGGTACATGTCGTTCGCACGCCAACACCACTGGCAGCTGCAGTGCCATGTCCGAGTTAAGTAGATCTGCAAGGATCTGCATAGGAATATTAGTGACTGAGTGACGCGCAGTCACAGACATTCAATATTCAACTTTTGCAATTTATCGTAGCTCCTTTGCCACTAAGCCGTAGGTTGCACATAAGAGCCTGTAATTATAGTAGCTAGTCTCGTCCCCACCGCCAGAGGGTCAGACGCCGCAGGCCCGCGAGAACAGGAAAGAAGCCCGTGTAAGGCCAGAACGCAAAATATGAGTAGCAATCGAACATGTCAATTTCAATTTTCACCTCCCCCAAACACGTCCGTCAATTACACAAACCAGCCCCGGCTCCCCGACACCCCCGAAGTTCCCAAAGTAGCAGCGATCCGCCACTCTCGCAAGCTAGGGTGGAAGGGCGCCGCCTCGCCTCGCCTCCCCCTGCTGCGCACCCCCATGCAGAGCCCCCCCCCCCCCCCCCCTCGGGACCCTCGGCAGGGAGGAGAGGGGACGATTTGTATATCGCCTAGGCAGGCCTAGGTGCGGATCTCGTATTTCGGCCCGTTTGAGGTGCTGTGCTATCCGACCCGCACCACACCTGCGACATGCCCACCAAGATCGACAGGAGGGTGAAAGACTCGGGCTCCTTCACGCCCTCGATGAGGCACAAGGAATGCATCGAAAGCACACTTTCCCTGGGCGTTGGCCCGTCTCCACATATAAGACAATTTTTCAAGTGCGCATATTTTGCAGAACCCCTCCCTGCGCCCACTGCGCGGATCGATGGTCAATCCGTTCAGCATTTTCCCAAGAAGGCGGGACTCAGAAAAGACACAGTGAGTCCGAGTTTTCGAAAGCCGTTGGCCGTGGTGGGGGACTTGTACCGTTCCAGAACGGTGCAATTTCTGGATGACGAAAAATATAGGGTGAGTGTGATTAGAAGGAGAACAGTAGGTGGGAAAGGGAAAAGGAGAGCGCCACAGTTCTAGGATATGCCACTGCCAGGAACCTGAATCATTATCCTCCACCCAGCCTCGTTCGACAACCCGAACAGCTTTTCCATCTTTGGGTCGAAGATCTTTAGCGATCATCAGTCGATATTGCTCATCCATCGGTCCGAGTCACGAGCATACCCTTAAAGTCGTAAGTACTTGTCAATTCCGAATCCACGCAACATGTTGTCACTGTAACTCAGTCGCTTGAGCCTGAGGCCTGAGGCGTCATGCGTACTCTCATAATAGTTGCCCATAGTCGCGTCGCTCTGGTTGGACCAGGGCGGTGTCTCTGCAAACTGAGCACTTCGATATTGTGTGCACTAGCCGAGGTCGGCCGGGGGTCGCGGTGGCAGTAACAGTGGCCTGAGAGTAACCTGGCTGGTAAGCCGTCTTGTTCACTAATACTACGCAGTAGTAAAGGATTATGTAAAGTAAATCATATTTGGACAATCTGTGATCGAACTGCTCCACCACTTCGAGTCAGTTTACTACGGTACAAGCTTCTGAAGCGCGCCTCCGGCGCACTTCTCGCTTCGCTCGCATCGCTCCTGCAGCTCGCTTCTTCAGCTTGTCAGGGGGCTGCGCCCCCCGAACCCCCTGCTCGCGTCCTTTACTCATCCTGTCGTCAGAAATCCCCATATACATCTTATTACCACAGTCAGCAACCACAGGCCCCTGTCTGTGTCTGATCGTAGAAGCCATTTCCAGTCCAGTACATAACATACTTCTAAGAACAAAAGCCCAATCAAGGAAATCAATGTACACAGCAGAGCCAGGCTATCTCCCTCAATCCCTCCAATCCCACACAGCCTTTTCTTAGTATTAGCCATTTAATATCCAACACACACATCTTGAAAGTGACAGAGTCTCACTTATATCATCTGTTTCTATGCTCACATCACTCACATTGTTCCTACAGCAGTTGTAGTAAATCAGTGAGGTGCTGCACCTGCTAAACCCCCTGCCACTATCTTTACACATCTTGTCAACACAGGCAGGGACCTTCGGCCCCTGCCCATGTATAGGAGTGTTTTGATAGAGCCACCTTCCCCCCCTCCCCCTTCCCATACCACCCCCACTTGCTCACTCTCCCCACTGCCTGGCCCATCCCCCTCATGCTCACACCCCTTTTCCTCACACCCAACCCCCCTTCTCCCCACTCTCCCTCTCTCCCCACTCCCCCCCGTTCCCCACTTCCCCTCTCTCTCCTCCCTCACTCTGTCTCACAACCCTACCCCTCCCCCTCACATCCTTCCTCTCCCTCTCACACCCCCTCACCCCCACACCCTGCTTCACTATCAGTCCCTCACCTTCACATCCCCTCCCTCACCCCTCCCCCTTCCCATCCCACCCCTCCCCCTTCCCATCCCACCCCTCCCCCTTCCCATCCCACCCCTCCCCCTTCCCATCCCACCCCTCCCCCTTCCCATCCCACCCCTCCCCCTTCCCATCCCACCCCTCCCCCTTCCCATCCCACCCCTCCCCCTTCCCATCCCACCCCTCCCCCTTCCCATCCCACCCCTCCCCCTTCCCATCCCACCCCTCCCCCTTCCCACCTTCACACCCCTTTTCCTCACAGCCCTTCTCCCTCCCTCCTCTCCCCCTCTCCTGTCTCCCCCCCTCTCCTGCTGTCTCCCCCCCTCTCCCCTTCCCAGGTCTCCCCCCTCTCCTCCTCTTTCCAGGTCTCTCCTCCTGTTCCCCTCTTTCTCTGTCCCCCCCCCCTCCTCCCATGTCCCCATGTCCCCCATGTCCCCCATGTCCCCATGTCCCCCATGTCCCCATGTCCCCATGTCTCCCCCCCTCTCCTGCTGTCTCCCCCCCCCCTCCTCCCATGTCCCCATGTCCCCCATGTCCCCATGTCCCCATGTCCCCATGTCCCCCCCCCCTCCCCCCCTCTCCTGTCTCCCCCCCTCTCCCCTTCCCAGGTCTCTCCCCCTGTCCCCCTATCCCCCATGTCCCCCCCCTCTCCCTCTCCTCCTCTCCCTCTCCTCCTCTCCTGTCTCCCCCCCTCTCCCCTTCCCAGGTCTCTCCCCCCCTCCCTCTCCCCCTGTCTCCCCCCCTTTTCTCCTCTTCCCCTGTCTCCCCTCCCTCATCCCCTCAGGCTTATAATTGCTTACATTGCTGATTTCAGACTGACTTGTAGTGGTCATGATGTTCAGAGGGTTGTGGCTGTACACTCTAAGTATAAGAGGACGGTTTGTCATGCTTAGTCATATTCAAATGCTTAGTGTCAGTATCCCACGGCCAAAAGGTTCCCACCCCACGACCACCTGACTATGCTCTATTACTTATGTACAAGCTTCAGAAGCGAGCTGCAGGAGCGATGCGAGCAAAGCGAGAAGGTCCTAGCCACAGTCGATGAGCTTAACGCCACCAGTTCGACCTTCCTCCACTCCGAAAGACCTTACACCTACTATCCCCACAGTTGCAGGTACAGACTAAAGCATGGCTCCTGCACCCAACACATCGAAGCTGCAACCTGCAGGGCACAGGAAGAAAGTGTGCAAGCCAAGCAGGATCGAGCACTTGCAACTGCACAGCGGCATGAGATCCTTCTGCACAAGCTAGCACAGCCAAAATACTGGGCTCTCTTCGTAGCAGTCACCCGTCTTTTTGCAGATTGGCTAGCAGAGGACCTTCGTGTTCTTGCTCAGATTGACGCCCTTAGCCCTGGCCCAGAATGCATGTCCCTCTTTCCATCTATCTCTTGCAGGCAAGTGGGCCCCGAGCCCACATGGTGCCATATATATTATGAAATCTGGGTTTCCTAAACTAAACAAATGAAAAAAAGGCCCTGCTGGGTTCACAGTGCTGGTTTTAACCAGTTCAAACCATCACAAGGTACACCCTATAAATGTGCATCTTTTGACCCAATTTTTAAGACAAACAGTCCAGAACTACATGTGCTATGGCCAAAACGATATCCTACTGCCAAACTGAACTTATACAACATCTAATTGTTGCATTTTTTCATATGTAAAAATTTGTTATCACCATAAACACCTTGCAGGCACCTTATGTACACTGTATTACATAGTTTTCAACTGGTCTTAGTACCTAAACACTGCACAAAGATCAGTTTTCATCAGTTCAAACCAGTCTGAACTGATTATGACTGGACTTCGGTTTGAACCAGTTCGAACTGTTTTGGACTGGTTTTTTGCAGTTCAGTCCAGTTTTCCACAGTCTTACCATAAGGGGCAACCAGTTTCAGTTCTGGTTTGTCCAAATTAGGCAAAAAAACCAGACTGGACTGGACCTTCAAACACTAGCTAACATGTGATTGCACATGTACTCTTGCGTCAATTGGACCAAGGGGAATGAAAAATAAAGTAACAAAGGGGTGGATATGGACAAATGGGGAAGTAAAGATAAAAATAGAATACTCAACAAAAATAAGAAAGGATGGTTGTCGGACTGGTGTCATCAAGTCCTCATTGTTGAGCCTCAGAGTACAGGTATGGCTCGGGGAGTAGACCATCTTCAAGGTGCTCTATTGACATGATGTTGCTCAGGACCCCAGCAAGCACAGAGCACTCTAAAAAGATGTCCCTTGACCCTACTTGTCTGCACCATCAGCCTTCCAAGTCAGATTTTGACTAGCCATAGAAGGGGAAAGGTGTTGATGCATCAATTCTCAAAGAAAAGTCTGAAGAATAAATAAAAATATTTGAAGAATAGAAAATAAAACCAAAACCAAAACCCAACCCTTTGAGATGAGTGAGGATTTCAATAGAAATCTTGAAGGAGTGTTGCATGTGACAGGTTTGTGAGACTAGGATGTTGAGTAAATCTGTGAAACTTAAGGGCAGTCTCAATGATCTACCTGAGGTTCAGAAAAGGAGAAGAGGTTTATTAGAAATATGAATAAACAATAAAAGAAAGAAAGAAGGTAATAATACAAATACTTAAATATCCCTGGCCATGTCAAGGGTCCCATGGGAAATGCTCTGGAAGTGGGAAGTCGATGGGTGTGTCATCTTCCCCTTCCACAATAGATCAACAGGAGTGTGTGTTCTATGGGACAAATTACAGCTGCTACTGGTGCACTCAGAAGAAGACAGGATGTAGTTTCACAGTACTCTGGAAGTCACTTTGTTGGGATTATGTATACAAGAGTATACAGGCAAGCCAAGGCAGTTAACATGCCTAGGGAATATTGCCAGAATATGCTAAGTCATATTAACACATGTTTAACAGAGGTTAACACATGCAGAGACATATAGGGGAATCCACAGTTAACACATGCTACAGGATTAATCATCCTGCAGCATGTCTATCATAGGATAGGCAAGATATAGCCATGTCTATCATAGGCTATCAGAGACAGAGCCTTGGATAGAGTGTCTAAGACACACCCTGCAGGAAGTCTAGGACTTACCAAGCCATGATATCATATGTCACTATTATTGACACTATTATAGGGGATATGACATAGTTATTCCATTATTAACTGGTACAGGGGTCTATTACAGAATACCTCCTTTATATATTATAGGAGTGCATTACACTATACCTCCTAACTGTGTAGTATAAATATTGCACATCTTGTAGGAGATGATAATAACATTCCTCCCTGTGGCAGACTCCCTCATACACTTATCTTTGACTTAAACTCAATACCTCAAAAACCTCGTCCTCATCTTGTGCTCAGCTTCCTGATCCCAATACACTTTACAGGCAGAAGAAGAAGTTGGGGCTTCTTGGGTCTACAGCCAATGGTTTGGGGAAGAAGCAGAAGAGAACTAAAGAAACTGATGACAAACAGGATGACAGCAGTGACCCAGAGATTATTAACACACTGGCAAAAGTCCCAGAGCCAGTCAAGGTAATGGCATATGTCAAGGTAACAGTGAAAGACAAGGTCAAGATGAAAGGCAAGATCCCAGAGAAAACCCCAGAGAAGCCCATCACCATCATGGAGAAGGCCAAGTCCCCCATCATTGCCCCCATGGCATCCTCAGCTAAGGCATTAACAACGTTAGCAGGGTGATCAAAGGAAAGGCAAACGACTCCAGATGAGAGAAATTTAGTTCCCTGGAAGTGATGGGGTGTGTAATTACCTACACTTTTTCTCTAGTTTTAAACACTTATTTGCTTTAGTCATGAATTCTGAACATCTCAGTGAGGACAAGCAGTGGGAGGACCTCAAAGCACTGTCTCTGGATTGTCTCCATTGACATGCGGTCTCTAGTGTCATTGGTATTTGCTCTGAGTACAAGGCAATCCAGTCCACCATCACGAAACTGGAGCAGCAGAATCAGATACTTCTGGATGAGAATAAGGTAATGAAGGGATGGATTCAGTGCATGAAGGTGTCAAAAGGATGGCTGGAAAGGGATGTGAACACCATTGACACCCAGATGGTGGATGACACCTGGATGGAGGAATGCATATCATGGATGTCCCGGCAGCTCAAGGAGGTGGTTTACTGTTTGACCATTGCAGCTGCATTGCCTCAATCTCCACATTCTGCTTGGGATCTGCCTTGATTTCTTTGTTCAGTTCCTTGTATACCTTTGTATATAGGCCCATGTAAGGCCTGGAAGATTTCATAAGACTGGAATTTATTTTCATAATCCATTCATGGATTAGTTCCCCATGGAGTGCTGCGATAACTGCCTTCTGCTTTGGAATCTCACCAACCTCTACCTTTGCCAGAGTTCAAGCATTGGTTGCATACCAAGTCCTAACATGCTGTCATCATGTTACATTGGTATCACACATGATTTCTAAGGGACCCACCTTCCACAAGTCCTCTTTGGAGGGAGGTTCTGGCAGCTTTTGTAGGTCAGCCATTGCGCCTTCTACCACAAGTCCCCTTGGCTTTCAGTACCTGGCTGTCTTCCAATCATCAACACAGGCCAGAAGAACCCTTCATTGCTTGGTAGTCCAGTTGACACCTGTTTCCTTTATTTCTAACAAAACTTTGGGTGCTTCTACCCATCTGTTTCTCTCCAAAGTTTCATTACCAAGAGCACCAACTGATGGGCCACCCTCCAGAGAGGTAGAATCATTGGAAACCAACATAGCTGTGAGGTTAATAAAGTGATGAATTTGATGGCAGGAGTGCTTGGAGGGGGTGATGTGCTGGCAACAGCCTAAATCAACACTGAACCATTGGAGTTTATTTCAATCAGGGTGGCCCTAGTCATGAAGATGGATCATCCCTAGTGTTTGCACTAGTACTACTATGTATAAATGTATGCTGGATTACATAACCCAGAACATTTGGAGTGCTTGTCACCCAAAGTATGACTGGAGTTTTGGCTGGACCTAGAATACATATCACTGGGAGCTCTTTCCATGGTGCAACAAGGTGGGAACAGCACTGCAGTGACAATGTTACATCATGGTGCTAGCAGGTGGGAACCATAGATTAACAAAAACATGAACAAGAACTTGGGCTGTTACCTTGGTGAGATCCTGATGAATAATGGTTACCTTGGTGAGACCCTGATGGATAACCCAGAGCTGTTACCATGGCACAAACAAGAACTGCATTGAGATGCTAAGATTCAGTGGAGAATTACTCCAGTGCCAGGGGGATTAGCCAGACAATGAAATGAGAAGTATATAAAGGCTAAGGAATATGGACATCTCAGCATGTTCAGATTGCAAAGGGACACATTCATACAGTCCCAAAAGGGCCAACCCTTATGACCACTATACAGACTAACACCATCTGAGGTCTCCACACCAGAACCATTCCAGTTCACACATGACACTCTCCACTCACAAGTCCATGCAAGTCATCCATCAGAGGTAGCACTCAAAGCTCTCCGGCTGGGTCAAATATGCTCCATTATGTTGGTGCACAGCTGCTCCCACTTGATGGCAAGTTCTGGACTACCAAGGTATAGTTATCCAATGCTTTCAGGGAGGCCTGGAGGGCTTTCTTAAATCTTTGGATAGACACAGCAGGACTACATTGAGGAGTGGATCCCAAAGAAATCATTTTACCTCCAAGCCATGATGGATGATGAAGTTCCAGTATCATGGACATGTTGTGGGTGTAATGCCACGGATGGTGACTGGAAATGCAACAACTTGCTTTGGGTCTCTGATCTTCTGTGCAACCTGTTGTCAGGACCAACACTCTAACCTCCCTTTTCATCGTGTAGAACATTGGACTGGACTATACTTTGAACCTGCATGGCTCTTTATTGGGATAGCAAGCCTAAGGCTATATCCAAGACAGTAATAATAATAATATTAATTACTGAGACTTTAACATTCTGTAGTATATATACTACATGTAATTGTGTACATGAGAGAATCACTCCTTGACCTCTGAGACACTCAGAGGAACACCCCCCTTTGTCCTAAGGTCTCTTCTGAGCTTTCTGCAACACTCTCCTAACAGGTTATGGGCCCTGGCATTATTTAAAACAATCCAAACATATTTCACAACATGTCTGAAGCATTATACAACAATGAAGAATTTGTTCTGGACAGTGAAGACAAAGACCTATACATTCAGGAACATGATCAGGACATAGTTGATTATGTGAAATTATTTGGGCTGTCACCATCCACCTCCAGTAAAGAAAAAGTCCAGGAAGTACAGCCACCCATGACCAAAACAAAAATTACCCCTAAACAGAAAAAACCCACAATCCTCCTTATCCATACCAAGAAATATTCTAACGTCAATAAGATCTCAGATCGCGATCACCTCACTGATGAAAATTGGCATGAGTGGAGAGAAAGGATGAAAAGGGTATTTATTAATTGTGATATAACTGGATATATCAATGGGGCCATAAAATGCCCAAGTGAATCCAGGGATCCAGAGGGGGCACATAATTGGGACAAAAATGACACCTGGGCACAAAAAGTTATTATACATAATGTTACCTCTTTGCAAATGAATCACCTTGGATCAAAAATAACAGCAGAAGCAATGTATTCCACATTATCAGTCACCCATGAAAATAAGGCACACCAAACTGTAAATCATATATAGTGCCTATTATATGAGACCAAGGCCAATGTTACCAATGACCTCCTAAAACATATGGACATCCTCAAGTCTTACCAAGACCACATCAATAAATTTCCTCCTCATATGGAATTTCATATTTCGGACACCCAATTTAAATCTATCGTATTGGCATCCTTACCATTGAACTGGCTGTTGGAAGTTGAGTCTGAAAGCTAACTGGAGGCCTTAAGATGAAGGGGGGTGTTCCTCTTGGTGTCTCAGAGGTCAGGAAGAATTGTCTTAGACTATGCTATACATGTAGTATATATACTACAGAATGTTTAGGTCTCAGTAATTAATAATACTATTATTACTGTTCTGGATATAGCATTTGTAGGCTTGTATCCCAACACTGGCAAACATATGTTGAACCATATAATGGTAATGCTAATGATCTGAATGATATGGACCCAAAGCACTGATTGTCATCAGACACATTCATAGGATTATTGTGGGAGGAATATAAACTTCAGTTTAACAGAAATACAAATGGGAATAATAATGGCACTGGTGGGAGCATAAATCTGGTGAAAACCCAGAGAGCTACCAGTCCCAGTAAATCCCTGGAAAATTGTATCACTGAAAGGAAGTCCTCCATTAAATCTTATTGCAATCATTGTAAGTGTGCTGGGCATTGGACCAGTAAATGCCAAAAGTTTGATAGGAACAAATGCCATAACTGCAGGAAATTCAGACATCTAGCTAAAAATTGTTGGGGGAAAAGAAAAGAAAAGGTGAAAGAGAAGAAGCCAGGGGACACATCCAATATTATAGAAGGGCGTATAACATTCTCAACAGATGAAGAGAGTTATAATTTTGATGCATGTAATAATGATGCCACAATTGATGAGCATCTGATCTATTATGATTGTCTGGCCAACTCAGCAACAACTTCACATGTAATGCATCAAAGAAATGCATTTACTTCCTACATGCCAAGGGAAAATATTTCTGTAACAGGGGTGGGCAGAAAAGAGGCAAATGTAGCACGACAAGGAACTGTTGATTTAATTTTGACATGCAATGGAGAAAAATATATTTTATATCTACAAAATGTTTTACATGTTCCCGGTACACAAAATAATTTAATTTTGTTAGGGAGATGGGACACAGCTGGAGGAAAATATATTGGAGGAAAAGGGGAAATAATTCTCATCAATACAGATGGTAAATCCATTGCGCACAGGAATAATCATCTCTACAAAATGGAAATGATTATTAGAAACCCAGATTACACCACCAACAAAATGCAGGTAATAATAAAACTTTCATTGGAAATAAAAAGTCACCTAGTTGGGAAACTTGGCATCAATGTTTTGGACATATCGGATATACTGGATTGCAAATGTTACTTGATGGAAAAATGGTAAAAGGAGGTTTTAATGTTGATCTGGAAACCCCAAAACCAGATTGTGGAGCATGCATAGCTGCAAAACAACATGTTAAACCATTTTGAAAATCAGTCAAATGAGAAACAGAATCCAGGGAATTAACACATATAGATTTATGGGGGAAATATTCCATCAAATCCATCAATGGAAAACATTATTATTTATTGTTTGTTGATGATGCCAAAAGGTATGTCACCATCAAATGTCTGAAAGAAAAAGTGATGTGGCACAGGGTGTAATGAATTACTTGGCCCATTTAATAACTCAAGGCCAAAATCTAAAAGGGATTCAAATAGATTGTAGAAAAGAATTTATCAATGAAAAACTTGACAATTATTCTAAACAGCATGGAATACAAATCTGATTAACTGTGCCATACTCTGCAGCACAAAATGGCATTGCAGAAAGAATGAATAAAACACTAGTCAAGTTATCACATGCAATGTTATCTGCAAGCTCACCGCCAGAGTATCTCTGGGAATATGCAATATTACATGCCACATATCTCTGTAACCGATCATATACAAAGCACCTTTGGAAATTAACTCCCTATGAGGGATGGTACAATTGAAAACCAGATGTGTCGCACCTGCACAAGTTTGGTACACCAGTCTGGATATTATTACAAGGGCAAAAAAGGGACAGAAAGATGCTTCCAAAATCAAAGCGCCATGCTTATCTTGGATATGATAATGGCACCAACACAGTGAAATATTAGGGTTGTTCACAGTAGCCATTTTCAGCTACTTTTTGGCTACTTTTTGATCTCCTTTTTGGCTCCTTTTTGACAGTTTGGCAGAAGAATGATCAAAAAGTGACTGAAAAGGAGATTGAAAAGCAGCCTGAAAATGACCCCTGGAATGTAAAAAGAACAAAAAGGAAGCCAAAATGCATTTTACCTTGTTGACAGTAGGCCCTGGCAGGCCTTGGCACATTCAAACTCCTCTGAAATGACTTCATGAATTTGTTTTTCAGAAGTTCATCACCACAGCAGGTGGCTCATTGCATGTTTTTCAGTCTTTTTACAAGGGGATCATTCCATTGTTAAATATATATATTCTTTTATACTACTTACAAAATGAACTACAAAACACAAAAGACTACTTGGGCACTTGTAAAAATAAAAATAAAAGAGAGAAAAAAAACGGTGGACATAGGCATGGGGAGGGTGTAGGCAGGCAATGTGCCCCATTAGCACCAAATCCACCCTGCGAACAAGTGCTCACAGCAGTGGGTGTCAGATGCTGGGCAGTCACCTCCCATCCCTGTTGCCAGGGTTGCACCACACCCACAAACCACCGTACGAGCAGTTGCCCATACCCATGGTGGTGGGCGCCATATCACCCCCCTTGCCTTCTTGACCCCTCACCCTTCCTGTTGATCCATATGCACCAGCCTTCCTCCCTATGAGCAGTTGCTTATAGCAGAGGGGTCTGGTGCCATGGGTGTTGTCACCTCCCCCTTGAGCTTGTCCCCATCGTTGTCCTAGCCACAGTGGCACTGCTGGTGCTGGTGCTGGTGTCGTTGTCATTGTCATTGTGCTGGTGCTGGTGTCATTGTCATTGTCATTGGTGCCGGCATTGTCATTGTCCCTCCCCCTTGTGTGCCCTGCCATGACAGGCTGCACTGGCAATCCACCCTACGAGCAGTTGCTCATAGGCATGGGGGCGGGTGCCATGCCATCTGTATCAGGTTGGTGTGGCTGTGGATGGCGGTGGGGCTGCTGGTTTGCATTTCGTTGGTGTGGTAGTGAACAAGAGGTCAGGGAGTGCATACCTTTATCCCCTCCCACTCCTCCTCACTGTTGTCCAGTCATTGCCCCATAATCCACCCTGTGAGCAGGGGCTCACAGTAGTGACGCAGGGGTGGGGTCAGTGGCTGAGAGTGGGCACGGCCCCTCTTGTATTTGTGCCTGTCATTGCTAGTAATTCTGTTCCTAGAGTAAACAAAACTGTTTGTAAGCTTAAAATGAATTAAAAAATAACATATCCAGGGCCCAAATGACATTTGCCATTGTTTGGGCCCACATTGTGTCTGACATGTTTAATGGTGTAGGAGTGGGCATGGATGTGGGAGTGGGAGTGGGAGGAAGTGGGAGGAAGGAAGGAGGGGAAGTGGCAGTGGCATCAGGCCTGCCAGCAGGGGCAGCTCCATTGTTGTTGTCAGAGACATGCATCAGAGCGGAGTTTGAAAGAACAATAAAAAGTGAAGACAAAAAGGAAGACAAAAAGGAACCTCTTTGCAAAATGGGGGGTATAGGCCCATTTTGCAAAAAGGCTCCTTTTTGACTTCATTTTTGAGTCATTTTCACATTTCATTTTTCAAAAAGGAACAAAAAAGTAAGTCAAAAAGTAGCCAAAAAGGAGCAGAAAATGGCTACTGTGAATGACCCTATTGTAATGCTGAAATGCATAATGTTTTAACTTTGTGGAATTTCAGGCTAATAACTGGCAGTCTAAATCCTGAACCTTTCAAAGACATCACCTTAATACCCTCAACATGCAAGGGGGAGTCTGATGGAGACGTGTCACCGATGGATATATTGGATAGTGAGGAAGCACCAATCAAAACACTTCCAAAGAAGCAATCTCAGAAGTGGAAACAAGATGGAATTAATGATCCCAAAGATCACATTGATATTAACAAACTGCACATGATGCATGCAATGCAGAACAAAGAACCACATAGAATGCATGGAGTTCATACCAATTATAAACCCCCATTACACCTTACAGAAGAAGAAAAAGTTGACAACTTCCAAGATAAAAATCAAGCCTATGCAATAATAGCCAGAGATGAATTAAATAGTCTCAAAGAAGCCAAAAACTCTCCTGAATGGTCCACTTGGGAAGGAATCATAAAAATCGAATTGGATCAGCTGAAGGAAAGAGGGATGTGGGAACTTGTCCAGAAACCTCCTGATGTGATCCCAATTGCGAATAAATGGGTTTTCAACAGAAAATGAAAAAAAAAACAGGAGAAATTGTAAGATACCGAGCACAGTTAGTTGCAAAAGGATGTGCACAACAACCAGGTTATGATTATACAGAGACCTTCTCACCAGTAGTCTGAATGGACACACTCTGAGCAATTTTAGCACTCACATCAAAGAAGGGTCTAAAAATACAACAAATGGATGTAAAGGGTGCATACCTAAATGGCACACTCCAAGAAATGATATATATGAAACAACCTGAAGGGTGTGAAGATGGAACAGATTGAGTATGTAGGTTGATAAAACCGCTTTATGGATTAAAGCAGGCAGGGCAAGAGTGGAATAATGCATTTGATGGTAAATTCAAAATTCACAATTATGGATGCTTATTTGCAGATCCATGTGCATATATTTGAAGGGACGACAAAGACATTGGCATAATAACTGTCTGGGTCAATGACACCCTACTCTTTGCATCTTTGGATGAAACAATGGAACATATGAAAAATATGCTGAACTCCAAATGGGAGGTAACTGATCTTGGAGAACCGAGTAAAATTGTGGGCACGGAAATTACATGCCTGGACAATGGAATCATGATATCTCAGCAAAAATATACTGAGAATATCCTCCATCAAGAAGGAATGATAGATGCAAACACTGTCAGATCCTAATATTAAAATATTGCAGAATCCAGATTATAACAAACCCAACAGGAGTAACTCATGCAAAATTGCTAGGATGCCCACAACTCTTATTAAATTCCACAAGACCCAATATCAGCTTTGCAGTTAACAAGCTGGCCACCTACACCACTAACCCAGGTTTACAACACCATGGTGCAATAAAGCAAATACTCAGATACTTAGCAGGTACGAAAACTCAGGATAGATTATAAAAAAACTCCCAAGATGAGACTGAAAACAATATCCTCTTCCATGGATATGCTGATGCTTCATTTGCTAATACTGAAGATTTAAAATCCACAACAGGCTATACCTTCCTAGCATCAGGAGGAGCAATTATGTGGAAATCAAAGAAACAAACCATAATTGCATTATCCTCTACAGAAGCTGAATATGTCGCATTATCAGATGCTGGACATGAAGCCACTTGGCTAAGAAATTTATATGAAGAACTCGGATTTAAGCAAGAATTTCCAACAGTGATTAAAGGGGACAATGAAGGGTCAATAATATTGACTCATAATCCTCAACATATCAATATATGCTATCACTGGGTCCAGGATCTCATGGCCAACAAAATAATAAATATACAAAACTATCATGATCTGGAGCAAACTGCAGACATATTAACAAAGGCTGCCACAGCCTAAATTTACACGACATAGGGATGAGATGGGGGTTCAGTCAGAAATAACCCAGTAGCTTTCCTTGAGTGTGAGTTGTTTTTTCCCATAGGGTTTTACATCATACAGAGTGTCAGGACGTCACCAATACCCTAAGGCAATGACAACAGCTCCCTCAAGACAAACAACAACAAACAAAAGAAATAGCCTGGTAGTCACAAGTGGTCACACCGAGTAGTGGTGGATACCTGAGAGAACACAACTAGTGTCTCTAGGCGTTTTATTCAAATATATATACTACTATACATGAGGTAGCCGTGTGTTACTGCGGGCATGCCTTGGCCATGAGTCGTCAGCAGGCACAGCCTCCCATGCCTACAGCATGAGGTGTGCAGCTTACATGTGCCTACCGTGAGTCTGATCGTGCCTAGATAAGGCCATGTGTGTACGGTGTGTTGTACCTACCCTTAGCCATGCGTTCGATCATAAGGACCTTGCACCTAATGCGTGTACATAAAAGTGTCATCATCACCAAACAATGAAAATAATAGTATTAAATGTCTTTGAAAATCGTACTCCTGACATCACCCCCTCTTTAAGGCTCGGATTCCAGACGAGAAATTAATCCCTCCGGAGTCTCGGTGAAGTTTTCGTATGGGCGGAATTGAAGATGCGCCAAGGATCGAAGGCAACGTGGGGCGGCGGGGTGTGAGCTGTGGAAGGATGCAATCACATCCGCTGCATGCTCCAGGTTGTCAGCTGGCTCCCAGGTGTTGTTTTCCTCAGTATAGCCCTGCCACTTAACCAGGTACTGCAACTGGTTGCGACGCATCCACAAATCTAGTACCTCTTCCACGTGGTACTCCAACTCTCCATCTATCTCCACAGGTGGCGGTGCTTCGGCTTGCTGTCCCTGGATCTCCGGAGCCTGATAAGGCCGAGTTCGAGAGACGTTGATTACCGGATGGATCTTGATCGCATGTGGGAGTTTCACGCGAACGGCGTTGCTGGACGTCAAGTCTGTGATGGGAAACGGGCCGATTCGCTTTTCAGCGAGCTTGCGTGAAGGTCTGTTCATCTGCAAGTCCTCGGCTTCTATCCAGACCTTTTGGCCAACTTGGTATTGCGGCGCGTCACCTCTAATCTGATCTGTGTAGCGCTTCATGTCATCTCGCGCTTTTGTCAACGCAGCCTCAGCCTCCTTGTGCACTCTCTTCATTTGCTCAGCAAAGTCTTCCGCAGCTTCCAACTTTCCTTCTCGTCAAGGCTCAAAACCCATCCGGGGGTTGTAGCCATAATTAGCAAAGAAAGGCGAGGTTTGGAGGGCCAAGTGAATTTGGTTGTTGTACGCGAACTCCCCGAGCGCTATCCATTCCGGCCAGTCGTCTTGTCTATGATTAATAAAGAGCCTCAGGTACTGTTCCATGTCCTGATTGACTCACTCAGTCTGTCCGTCAGTCTGCAGGTGATAGGCTGTAGACGTTTTTGTTTGTATTTTTAATAGCTTATTTAGTTCTCGCATTAGTGCAGCAGAAAACTGCAGGCCCCAATCTGAGATGATTGAATCTGGCAGCCCGTGGTATTGCCACACGTTATCCCGGTATAACTTAGCCAGTCCTAATGCACTTGTTTCCTCCGTTGTTGGAATCGCGTGCATTTGCTTCTTGGCCCGATCGACAACTATCAGGAGCATGTCGTATCCTTGCGCTTCTGGTAGCCCCGTGATGAAATCCGTGGAGATAGCTTTCCACGGTTCCATTGGGGTTTGGATCGGCATGAGCTTGCCCGCCGGAGGTTTTGGTACATTCTTGTACCACTGGCATTTGTCGCACCCGTCGACATAGGCAAACACGAACTTAGTCATGTTGGGCCACCAATAATTACGAGCAACCAGCTCAAGAGTCTTCCACCGCCCAGGGTGCCCTGCAATCGCCGAGTCGTGATGGAGTTGGACGATCTCGCGTCGCAATTGCTCATCCTTCGGCACGTACACTTTTCCTCTGAAGAGCACCAGCTCTTGTTCCTGTGACCATTCTTCCATCCTCAATCGCTTCGTCGGTGATCTCTTCAGCTCTTCCACAGCCTTCACCACCGACTCATCCCATTCCTTTGCCTTCCGCACTCTGCTCAGCAGCTTCTCTTCTGCTCCTTCGACCAACAAGTGTCCGTGCTCTGTCGCCTTGATCACAAAGAATTCAGGCTTTAGCAGGGTGACGTCCTCGTTGTCATGCTCTGCTCCAACCTTCCAATCTGGTCTCCTGGACAATGCATCTGCCTTCCCCATTGCTGTCCCGGGTTTGTTGACCAGCTCGAAGTCGAATCTTGATAAATAAAGCGCCCAGCATGCCTGTCGTCTATTCAACTTCTTTGACGACATAAAGTAACGGAGATTGGAGTGATCCGTCCAAATCTCGACCTTATGCATCGCACCCTCAAGGTGGTGTCGCCACGCTTCCAAAGCTTGGATGATTCCAAGCATTTCGTGGTCATGGACATCGTAGTTTCTTTCAATGTCGTTGAGCGACTTGGAGATGAAAGCACACGGCCTCCACTTTCCGTCCTCCATCTTTATAGATAACACCGCCCCGGTTGCAACTCCCGAAGCATTGGCCTTGACTCTCAGCGGGCAGGTGGGATCTGCGGTTGCCAGGATCTCGTTCCGCGTGAACAACGCTTTGAGTCCATCGAATGCTCCCTGTTCCTTCTCTGTCCACTGCCACTTCTCGTCCTTCCTCAATAGTTTATTCATTGGCGCTGCCACCTTTGCGAGGCCCTCGGCAAAGTGTCGGTAGAAGTTCGCGAGGCCCAGGAAGCGTTGGATGTCCTTCACTGAGTTCGGAACTGGCCAGTCCTCTATCGCCTTCGTTTTTTCTTTATCCATCTTTACACCGTCTTCGCCGATGTGGAGTCCAAGGAATTCTACTTCCTGTACTGCGAACTCACACTTCTCTGGTTTCAAGAATAGATCGTTTTCTTCTAACCTTTTCAGTACCTCCTCTACTATCTCATCGTGTCCGTTTTTGTCCTTTGTGAATATTAAGATATCGTCTATATAAACTACTACTGACCCCTGGTCAATGAGGTCCTTCAGCACGGCATTCATCATGGTCTGGAACGTGGCTGGACTGTTACATAACCCAAAGTACATGACTACAGGCTCGAACGCCCCCCTGTGGGTCGTGAATGCAGCCTTTCACTCGTCTCCTTCTTTTATCCTGACGTTATTATAGCCCCATCTTAGGTCCAACTTTGTAAATACTTTGGCACTACCTACTTTGTCTATAAGGTCACCAATAAGTGGCAATGGATAATTATTACGAATTGTCCATGCATTTAAATATCTGTAGTCCTGTACCATCCTCTTTTTTTGTCTTTTTTTGGTACGAAGAACACAGCCGATGTTTGCGGCGACTTGCTCTCCCTAATGTACCCCTTTTCCAACTGGTCGTTCAAGAAGTCGTCGACTTCGCCCTGCTCCTGCGGAGAAAGCCGGATGTTCTTGGCTTTCTTCGGCTTATAGCCTGGTTTCATCTCGATGCTGTGATCCCAGGGGTTTCCGTCTCGGCATGCGTTCGGACACTTTCTTCTTGAACACCTTCATCCACCTCTGGAATCTCCGAGGGATCTTTGCTGTGAGTTCCTGTTCCGTCATGTGGATCTCGTGCTCCTCTTCGTCTTCTGGGTTCTCGTTCCACTCCTGGTTAATCTCTTCCAGGATCCTGTCTCCGTCTTCCATAATGCCGCCGGCCATAATAAAGGCCTCATCATCCTCTACTTCCTCGATTGTTGGATGTCTCATCATTCGCTTGGCCAACTTCTGCCTGGCCCTATCCTTCTTCGCTGTTCTGATAAATAAGTTGCACTCGCGAGGACACCTGGTCATCTTCACATTGCCCGTTTCCCAGTTGATATCGGGGTTGTGCTTTCTCAGCCACGGGTGCCCCAGTATCACTGTCGTCTTCCCTAGGTCGCAGACCTCGAATACCGCTTTCTCTTTGTGGCCCCTGAATGACATCATCAAGGTGATCTCTTCTGTGATCGATCCGCCCTGATTCAAGGTCCCATCAATATTATACACCCTGATCGGTTGATCCAGGGGGTGGGTTTTAAGTCCTGACTTGTGTACGAATTCTCTATCTACAAATAGTCCAGTCGCACTGCTATCTAGCAGGGCCTTGACCATGCACGAGTCGTGCATATCTAATGTAGTAATCGTGATCGGTATCATAATTTCGTTTTTTATTTTGTTCGATCGTACGAAATGGCGTACCCCCTCTTTAGGTCCGTTGGTATCAGTTTTTAATTTAAGTATCTAATGTAGTAATCGTGATCGGTATCATAATTTTGTTTTTTATTTTGTTCGATCGTACGGAATGGCGCACCCCCTCTTTAGGTCCGTTGGTATCAGTGTTTAATTTAACAACTATGGGAGTACAAGGAATTAAGCATGGTTCCGGACCGCCGAGCCGACTTGCGTCGGGCCCCTTGCCGCTGTGTTCACTAACTGGAGTAGAGCTACCTGTAACTACAGTGTCCGAGCCCATATCATTGTCCATGTCCTGAACCGTCAGTCCTTCAAACTTGTTCGGAGAGCGAAGCGACGGGGGCATCACTAGTCTCCTTTGGGAAAATCCCGTTTGGCCTTCTCGTCGGCCTCTTCCTTCAACTTCTGCGTCCAGTATCCGTGCAGGTCCTCGTAATTCATCACCCGGATATCCAGCTGGGATCTGCAGTTGCGGGCCATGTGCCCAGGCTTTTGGCACTTGTAACAGACAAGAGGTGGCCGCCATGCCAAGTGGTCCACGTCCATTGCGTTGGGGTTGTGTGGACGCTGCCCCCCCGAACGCTGTTGCTGGGGGCCTTGCTGCCCCTGACCTTGCCCACCCTGCAGCTCTTGCACTCGTGGGGCCGGGCCCCGCGGCATAGGTGCTGGTGGTTTCGCATTTCCTCTAGCCCCACTAAAGAGGCATTCTTCGGCGCGTGCCTGGTGCCACTGTCGGTCCATGCGCATTGCCTGCGCATACCACTCCGCTATCGTTGTGGGTCACCGTTCAAGGTTGTTGAGCCGCTTGCGCAGCCCCTTGTTTAAAGAGCGTTTAAACTTGTAGATCAGCGGTGTGCCCGAGTAGCCGGACTCATGCGCCGCAATCTTGAAGTTTTGGACGTGCTCGTCCGCAGTGAGTTCACCTTGCACCATCGTGGTGATCTCGTGGACTTTTGTGTCTTGCACATTGGGGTCCCCAAAGGACTCCCGCAGTGCCTCCATCGACTCCAAAGTGGATGTGAAGGGGGCGTCCCTGCGCATCATTTCCTTAACGGCAACCTCGCGCCACTTGGCCACAGTGCCTCCTTGCAGGTACGAGAGGATCCAGACAATCCTCATGTCCTCATTTCTGAATTTGTCGGGGCGTCCCCGCATGTACATGTAGACGGCAGTTTCAAAGGAATCCAGCTCGTCTGCCTTTTCTGAAAAGGGAAGGGGGCATGCAACTTTTGGCATGCGCGCTCCCCTGTGCTCTTCCGCCATTTGTTCGGCCAGTCTGTCTCGTCTTCCTTTCTCCTCCATCAAAGCTGTGAGGAGGGTGTCGTGTTCCTCCCGCGCTTCTTGGAGTAATTGTTTGAGGGTCCTGACGGGCCCTGGCTCAGGCGCGTCCTCGAGCACTAGGTTGTCTAGGTCTCGTAGGTCGCCCATCGTGTCTGGGGTTCTCGGGTGAAAGGACAAAATAAGGGATGAGGGCGGAGTGCGTGTGGGAATGGTGGGGTCGGAAAAGACAATAGTCTCTTGCTGCGGGCGCACGACCCTGTCTTGCAGCTTAGAGGTTTGAGGAATGTGTGAGGACGAACTCTCTTGCATGACGGTAGCGCTGCGGTCAATCACACTACGCGCACGCACTCAGAATGGTCGGGTGGCGTCCCACGACAGTCTGTGTCAAGTGGAGTTCGGTCCGCTTGAGGGGTTGTTCAATGGTGCAGACACCAGCAGAACAGTCGCTACGAGCGCTCTACGGGTTAAACCCAGAGGAATGGGGAATGGGGGTGAGGGGAGAATGTTTTGTGTTAGTGAGAGGCGGGGAATCGGGACCGTACCTTGACAATGGCAGCACATTGGTGCGCGTCGTCTCAAGCGGGCCCGAGGGTAAAGAAAAGATGTGAGAGAGAGGGAGGGGTCGTCGGAGGCAGTTGTGTTCTTCTGTCAGGATGTCACCAATACCCTAAGGCAATGACAACGGCTCCCTCAAGACAAACAACAACAAACAAAAGAAATAGCCTGGTAGTCACAAGTGGTCACACCGAGTAGTGGTGGATACCTGAGAGAACACAACTAGTGTCTCTAGGTGTTTTATTCAAATATATATACTACTATACATGAGGTAGCCGTGTGTTACTGCGGGCATGCCTTGGCCATGAGTCGTCAGCAGGCGCAGCCTCCCATGCCTACAGCATGAGGTGTGCAGCTTACATGTGCCTACCGTGAGTCTGATCGTGCCTAGATAAGGCCATGTGTGTACAGTGTGTTGTATCTACCCTTAGCCATGTGTTCGATCATAAGGACCTTGCACCTAATGCATGTACATAAAAGTGTCATCATCACCAAACAATGAAAATAATAGTATTAAATGTCTTTGAAAATCGTACTCCTGACACAGAGGTTTTAATGCACCTGGATGAAATAATAACTATTCCACCCTAGATTTCAGGGGGAGTAAAGATTTCTAAACTATTGCCCAACAGCTGCCTAGGCTTGAGGGGGAGTATTGGGATAGCAAGCCTAAGGCTATATCCAAGACAGTAATAATAATAATATCAATTACTGAGACTTTAACATTCTGTAGTATATATACTACATGTAATTGTGTACATGAGAGAATCACTCCTTGACCTCTGAGACACTCAGAGGAACACCCCCCTTCATCCTCAGGTCTCTTCTGAGCTTCCTGCAACACTCTCCTAACACTCTTCCAAGTTGGTGTGATTCTAAACATGGGTCATGGTGGGGATCCATGTCCTGCCTACCTCAGCTCTGATCCTCCAGATATAACTCTGCCTCCAAACAAACAATGGCTATGAGGATGACAACAAAGATATTACTGAGGGGGGTACCCAAGGAAACATTGTAACCTATCTTAGAGAGGTGGCAGGCATCTACAATCTCTCCTCTGGACCCCTGCCCACTCTGGATGACTGCCATAAGATGACAGTGGTGGATATCTCCAGAGTCCATCAGGTCTGGACAATATGGCACAACTGTCCCAACTCTAGACTCCAGCAGGAGGTGCACCTGTTACAAATGAGACTTTTTCCAGTCAGCTACAAGAATATTCAAACTTGTTTCACATACAAGGTCCTCAAGGATGCCTGCTTGAATAACTTGGACTCGGAATGCAAATCCTCTGCCTATCAATACTATGAAAAGCTCCAGAGATTAACATCACCTCCATTCCCCAGAGCTGTTGAGGTTAGTCTCAACATCCAATCTACTGCCAACCTGACCAGGCTGTAGGACTGCTATTGTGAGCTGCTCTGGCCCCTGGGCACTCCGAATAAAGTGGGTTCTGAAGGAGAACAAATGGACTGGGATGGACCCTGGAGATACAGTATCATGAGGATGTTACACTCCCCCACATATTCTGGCCAGAATTTTTGGATTCCGGTTGTACTTTTTTTTTAGTGTATTTCTCACTGTACAGGATAATTCTGGTTTAAATAATTTGACTGGAATTTCTGGAATATACCTGAACCAGGAAAAACTGAACTAACTGAACTAACTGGATGCATGTCACATGGCCACAATCACCACCATGACACATCGTGACTTCCAGCTCATGCATTGCCACCCACTATCACGACAACCACCTCCCTCTCTCCTCCCCCCCTCCCCTCCCTCTAGCACAACATGGGGGCCATAGGCCCCCATGGTAAGTATTTTAAGATCCATTTCATCTTTATTTAAAGCTCATCAAATATATATTTTTCTCTTTCAGTTTTTGTATGCAATGATGCGCTGCCCCTCCTCCCCACTTAGCTGGGAGGTGGGGGGCTTCATGGGGTGAGGGAAGGTGCCAGGGACCTCCCAGATGTGCCCAACAACAATGACCACCAGTGCTGCCTCCCCTCTGCTGCCCCGTCCCTAGCCCAGTGCTGCCACATCACCCCAGTGCTGCCTCCCTTCTGACCGAGCACCTACCGCTGCTGCCCTGTCATGCCCACTGACCCAACACCTGCTGCCACGTCACCGCCCACCACCCACTGACCCCTGACCCAGCACCCTCCCCCAGCCACAACCCCCACTGACCCAGCACCTGCTGCCGCCACGTCACCACCGATCCAGCACCCACCGCAGCCACATCACCACCCATCAATCCAGCAGCCTCCACCAGCCGGGGACAACCCCACTGACACACGGGATGCGCCAGGGACGATGGGACACCCCGGGGGACAAGGGAGCATGCCAGGACTGAGGGGGACACATGGGGGGGACGGGGGGATGCATGGGGGGGAGGGGACGGGCCAGGGGATGGGCCAGACACAACGCCCAGCATGACTAGGAGGGAGGGAACGTGCCAGTGGAGACATGCAGTCTCTAGCAGAACACAGACAGGCAAGACCATGGAATGCTCAGACATGATCAAACACATCAAATGGCAAGGATGGAATGCTGTGCTACTGTGTCTACACATGTGGCTATCAACATGATCACATGATGTCTACTCTATGTCAGTGCAGTCTGTTGTGGCCATGCTGCATGGCTACACTGGGGGACGGGGGGACGCCCTAGGGAGGAGGGGGGATGCGCCAGGCATGACACCCAGCACAATGGAGCACCCCCACCACTGCTGCAAGCAACTGCTTGCAGGGCAGGAGTGGGGTGCAATAGGTGAGAGGGCCCAGTGATGTGCCCCACTCCCTCATCCTCCCCTTTTCTGTTTTTTTTGTTATATTTATTATATATGAAATTCCGGACTTTCTGGACTCATTTTTAAGTTCTGTAGCATATTCTGGAAATTCTGGCTGGAATGGACTGGAATTTCTGGAATTTCTGGAATATGTGGAGGAGTGTAAACTACAGAGTATTGCCTGGATCTATGGCAAAATTCTGTGCAGCATGTCCACAACCAGGGGTGAATATTCCGGAGAATTGGCAGTCTGACCCAGATCAGTACATTGCTTTTTTTGTTGTGGTTACCTTGTCCTGTCATTTTACTGACATCCAATTCAGGCATTCGTACACCAGAACTTATGGATGGCAACTTCACAGCAATACACCAGCAATGGGACAATGCACTCTGGGATGTACATCTAATTAACCCACGAGGAATTCTTTATGATGGAACCAAATCGATATAAAGCTCATCTAGCACTGGCAAAGGAGGTGAAAGAGGTCAGTCCCCAGGAACTTAGAAAACATTATCTAACTATCACAATAGAATCCAACCTGCCATGAACATCATGTGATCAAGGACAAATTTGTCAAGCATAAGGGCTTGGATATCTCTGGAGTTGGTGCAACTGCATGTGGGCGACATGGCTGTTTTTGCCCTGGTGCAGTGGTAGATTTTCAGAAGGGCAAAAGGTATGGTTTCTCATGATTAGAAGACTCACTCTGGAGTTTCTTTCCAGACAGGCAAGCAAATATGGATTACTCCTTGTCCCAAGCACTCTTGAACTCCAATGTTGCTGGCTTGAAATTAATCATTCTCATTTATGATGTGATGTGCCAGAATGGCAGCACAGCATGAAGAAAGTAATTACCTTTCAATTCCAATTTTGGTGGCAATGTATCTTGGAATTGGCCTCTTCCATGTCAGAGGACACTTGTGGGCATGTTTTGCAAGACTCTCACCTACCTTATGCCTGGTGCAGGCCAGATTGACAGAGAAATTCTGGAATCACTTTGGTCTGTTCTGAATGAAATATCTCCTAGCACTCAAAATGCAACCATCACCTCCTGGACTGAGATGCTTGACAATCATATGGGTGATTCAAATAGAAAAAAAATGTTAAATATCCCAGGTCCTATATTATTACCAGGATGTCACTATTTTACAGTTGCAACCACTTGCCAGAGATATTGAGAGGCTTTAGATGGTGAGGAGGAGAGTAGAAGTGACTTGGAGATGTTCTCTGAGTGCTCACAGCCTGAGGAACTTGCCAATTGGGAAGCAATTGCCAATTGTTGCATGAGCAAATGACTAGATAATCCCAATGTCATGGATACATATGATATGGATCTGGGGGCTGCCACAACAGCCCGTGCCTCTCCACAACTGGAGCTGCTGATGGCCAAGGCTTCCTCCAGTGATGGGAAAGGAGAGACCTCTTGGTTGGCACAGGGATTGAAGGTGCAGGATGCACAATAAGTCAATGATGTCTTCCTTGATAACATTAACCAACCTAAATCTGGGCTGTCCTTGAGAAACTCAATACATAAAACAGGCACTGTTACAATTCCCTATGCTCATTCTCTTTTACTCTGTTTCCTTTCTGATACTTAGCAGATACTGACTCAACGGGCAGCGCCCATTAGATACTTCTGTTTGTAGCGCAGCAACAAGCGCAGCCGCTTACTGTACAGTAGACATAGCCTTCCGTAGTATAACAGCTATATCACTGCGCGCGCAGCAAGTAGTACGTGTTCACATACTATTAGACGATTAGCTAGATACCTGTAGCTATATAAACTGTAGTAGTTTACGGTCAAGGCTCCTTAGCTTGACCTAGGCAATCTTACCTTAACTGCTCATTGACGAACTCGACCTAAGCGGAAAGCCTCCGTCTTAGTGTGATTGAACTTAGCGACGAAAGCCTCGTCGTTAACGAACTCAATAACTTGTACTTAGTAGTTGAGGCTCTGCCTTAACAGGCACTATCCTCTCAGTTATGGAGAAAGTCAACTTGGCGACAAAAAGAGAATCCCTCAATGCAAAAATCAACTCATTTGTATCTCATGCAGATGCTATTCTTCATGAACGAACCCTTGATACTTATTCCATGATGATCGACACCCCTCCGGGTCCTACCTTGGTTCCAGACAATGAATATAGGACAGACTCCAAAGACAGACAAGATATGAATGAAAACCCATTTGTTCCTTGAGGGACTCCATCCTTGGTTACTTTTGCTGAAACTTGTTGACTTCCTTTTCCATCATCATTTGTCAGTTTGGACATTGCGTCATTGGGTTTACAGGAGCTTGCCGCAAAGGGACTTCAGCTAAGAGTGGGACAAGCAAATGATGCCCTGCAGGCCATTTGAATGGCCTTTGGAGAAAAGACATTCACATTCCAGAAGGACCTACGTCTAGCAAAGAGCACATTTAAGAAGGGGCATGCATGGTCAAAGGTCCATGCGGTTACTATTGGGATAGCAAGCCTAGAGCTACATCCAAGACAGTAATAATATTTATATTAATTACTGAGACTTTAACATTCTGTAGTATATATACTACATGTAATTGTGTACATGAGACAATAACTCCCTGACCTCTGAGACACTCAGAGGGACACCCCCCTTTGTCTTAAAGCCACTCCTAAACTTCCTGCAACACTCTCCTAACAGTTACTCATCGCATTCAACAACAACAATGGATTTACCATGTGGCTAGAGATGCGATTACATGCAGGTATAATTCACAATTAGTCTCTGAAGTTTTGGATGACACTAACATGTCATGTAGACAGGGATCTCCTGGACAAACATCCTGGCAACCCCCCTTGCCACTGGAGACCAAGCTGAACTCTGGTTGATCATGGAGACCTACAACACTCTGCAAGACACATGGGAAAAGGCTGTGGCAACCCTAAAGCAAAATGACATTGAACTTGCACATGAGTGGAGGATTCTAATGCATTGGTACGATCTCTGTACCCAGGCTAGGCAGCAGACGGAAGGATAGATTTTGTACTTGGAAATGTATTATATAGTTTCTTTATCATCATATTTTGACACATTCATCCAGGTCCCAGCCCGGAGTCCAAACCTCTCATGAACACGATTCTGAGTCCAATGTGCAATGCACACCCAGCCGCCATTGACAGTCCACACTCTGTGGACCACCGTCTTTCCAGCAATCCCAACTATTGTTCCAGGCTCATAACATAAACACACTCCTATTCCTTCTAGCTCCAAATGACAGTGGTCATATTTTCCAATGGTGGTCAGACAGTCATACCAGGTAAACCATCCATTGATGTCTTGATGGTTTGGAGTCCATTGGTTGCTCATGACTGACAGTCCTCTGAATGGAGATGCCCACAGGTCGACAACAACTTCTACTTTGTCAACCTCTTGTACTAGCTCCAGATTATCTAGTAGCATTTGCATGGCTTTGATTCCCAATCTATACTGCTCCAGGTGAATGATTGCTAATATTCCTCCACATAACATGGAATATTCCAAGATGGTTTTCAGCCATCTCTGCCCAGGTGAATTTGTGGCCTTCAATGATACAGACACTTCTGGTGGTGCATGCTAAGCCAGAGTAAGCAGGCTATCCCAGACTAACCTGATTTACATACCTCTTTCCCCACCTGGTGCCAAGCTGGTGAGAGATAAACTTCACCCGACTTTAATGATCATTTGGTAGAGTTCAGCCTCTCCCCTCCAGTTTCTTTTGTTGATCTCCAGCATTGACTCAAGGATCCACCATGATTCCCATAATAAGTTCTTCCAAGTTTCTTTAGCTTGGTTGTCTGCAGGAGAAGATATAATACCTGTCGTGTTGGACTTAAAACTTCAGGGAGATGCCAAGCCAAAATATTCCCATGCCAATCAGTAACAATCCCCAGTTTCACAAGCAAAACCCCCAGAGTGGATTCCAGGTTCAACGGAGGATATTGTTTCTGGAGCTTGGCTTCCTGTCTGGGGTTCCAGCCACTTTGTTTCATGGTAACTGCATCTGTATATCAGCCAGCATCCCATGTGGTTGCCACTACATATAAATGTGGTTTGGGGTCGTACATTAAGTATATGTCATACCTTGGTTTCCGAACACTGTAGCTGCCATTGTGCAAACATGTTGACAGTTGTAGAGTAACTGTAAACTGAGGCTATCTGGTGATTCTGGCTCCTGATGGCAATTTGGTCAAAGTCAGGGCTGAAAGAGTTTGACCATGCACTGTGCAACTATTTTGGTGAAATTTAGCTGGGTTTCCAAGTGTGGTGCCATGGTTGTTGCATGCAATGTGTCCACTACTTATAGAATACAAACATCTGCCTCATGCAACAGGCGTGTATTATTTGATTCCCTCCTGGACACTGATTCCTGGAGACTTTTGGAATTTCTGGGTGACCCTTTTCACTACATTCTCCAGGTGACCTATTCCTGGAGAAATATGTGGAGAGATTCCTTAAAGACATTCCTGAAGACATTCCCAGAGACAGACTATCTAACTCCACTATATTTCTCAGGTCCCCTGTGCTGGAGTTCTGATAGGCCCCACTAGCTCATTTCATCAGCTGATCCTCTGGGTAGGTCAATATGATTATTTCACTACATTGCCTAATTCACTACATTCCCTGGATATTGCATTCTCGGAGACCCATCCCCAGAGACATATTGCCAGACATCCCTGGAGACATTCTGGGAGACAGACTAGTCTTAACATGGGCACTACATTTCTATGGTCCCCTGCATGGGGGTTCTGATTGGCCTACTAGCTAGCCAATCCAATATTTATGTGGTGGGCCCATCTGATATGCATACACCACAGGCCCAGTCTGCTGGCCACATATAGTTTGCAATATTTCCTCCCTCGGGGGAGATGTAAAGTATGTGTATTATATACAGAACAGTGTGTCCCATTCATTGCATTTAGCCATGAACAGGTCAAATCATTGACATCTGCTGGGTTTCTACTTGCTGAAAAATCTAATTTTGGGGACATTGCTACTGGCCAGTTGACTACTTAACATCAATCAGGATGTCCTAGGGAAGATGTCAGCATGATTGGTGTGGCAGGGTCAACGGTCTGCTGGAGATCTCGTTGACGAGGTCATCACATCGCGAGGGTTGGGGTAAGTGAGAGCCAACAAAAGTGAATGAAAATGGGGCCATCGAGTGTAACGACACTGAGAGAAACTTAAGAAAGGAATGTCAAGAGCAAGTAAAGTCTGAATTGTCCCATTCGAAAGGTGGGGAGACACCTTAAGCACAAACAAGCAGTGTAAGATAGGGAAAATTGGGCCACACACGTTCTCTTGCACCAGCCAGACCAAGCAACAAGAAATATGAACTACATAATAAGCCAGATCAAAGGAATAAAGAAAATTGATGAACTAATAAAGAAACTTATCTTCAGATCCTTATCTTGGGGTTTCCTCTGCTAGAAATGGCTCAGGGAGAAGTTTGTCATCAGGGCCTTCTATTGATGTTACATCACCTGTCCCCCATCAAGCATGGAGAGCACCCGAATAGAACTTCTTGACCCTACGTCCAACAGATTGGCCTGTCGATTTGGATGTGGTGGATTGTCATAGTGATATAAATAGAACAATCAATAAAAGAAAAATGAATCGAAGTTGTCCCAATCCAATCCTTCTTGGGGCCTGACACTGTTGATGAGGAGGAAGAGGGAGTGGGAATGATGGTGATGTGTGTGATCAATGTGTAGTGTGGGTGTAGTCTTCGAGGGAAGGGGAATCAACCTGTAAACTAGAAAATAGCTAAATGGAATTAGCAACTCGAAATATTAATAAAAGTATAATAAATGAGAAGTTATGTGATAGCTCTTGATTTTCAGTGCTGGCAGCAGGACTGGAATAAATTCCCTGGAAAGGGTAAGTTGACCAGTAGGACAACTGACCCTACCACATTGGCCAATGGAGAATTGGTAAAGCCAGTCACAGATGACAAAGCAGCATGTTTCCAACTTATCAATGACCTAGATCACATAAACAGGAAGGTGAGTGGATCAACCACAAGTAGGAAATACATGCATAGTGAGATTTGGTCACTGATTGCTTATATGGGTGCACGTTCATGGTATATCACTCTGTCTCTTGCTGACAACAAGCACCCATTGTGTCTTTACTTTGCAGACAATAAGGAGCATTTCAACATCAACCTGTCACAGACTGAAGATGAATGCTATCATCTGATCGCCAACAACCTTGTTGCCTGTGCTCGCTTTTTCAACTTCACAATGGAGATGTTCATCAAACACATATTAGGCATGGATGTGGGCCGTCGAGGTCTCTATGGTGATACATCTGCATATTATGGCATTGAACAGCAGGGTTGACTGTCATTACACTTACACATGTTAGTTTGAATTTGAGATGGCATATCTCCTAGTGAAATTCATCACAGGTTACTGGACCCCAACTCTGATTTTCAAAAGTGCCTGATAGAATATCTCAAAGGTGTTCATTCTGGAGAATTCATAAGTGGAACAAAGGAAGACATTGAGGCAGTGCCGAGGCTGCCTCCAGTCACCCAGATTACCAAGACCCAACTGAGACAATGCCAGAAAGCTGTACTTTACACTCCCCCACCTAGTCCACGTGGACTCCCAGCTGTCCACATGGACTCCTAGCTGTCCATGCAGATTCCTAGTAAAGTCCGAGTAGTCCGCATGGACAGCTTGGACATCATACGGACTGAAGAATTGGGCTGAGTCCTAGCATCTTGAAACTGTAAGAAGTCCTAATGATGTCTGAGTTGTCCTAGCTGGTCCGAGTAATGTCCGAGTAAATAAAGACTTGGTGAATTTTTTCGTGAGAGTAAGATCAAAATATTGGTGTACCTGGCAGGATTTGAACCCAAGGCACTTTGATCAAGATTACACAAACTGGGCACAATTAACCACTGTGCCAAATGGGCACACAATATTAATATTATTACTACTATTTATTACCTATTCCAAATACATGCTAGCAATAAAAAAAAAGTTACCATTGCTCACATCGAGCAATGGCACTCAAAGGGTATCATTGCCCCCCCCTGTCCCCCATTCCCTCCCCTTCCCCATGCCCTTCCGTCACCCTCGCCTATTGCACCCCCTCCGCCCTGCGAGCAGTCGCCTGCAGCAGTGGTGGTGGGGGTGCTATGTCGCGCTGGATGTCGCTGGAGACGCGCAGTCTCACAGAAGCAGGGTGAGACACGAAGCGGAAAGCCCAAAGCATGGGGCAAGACTGTATAGCAGTAGTCTAACAATGCGTACAGGTTGTGTCTATGCTACGCGAACATGAACAAGAGGTCACGTGATCATGTATGCCTGGGTGGCTGGCCACATGGCTACATGTGGGCCTCTCCTCAAAGGCAATGTCCGCGTTGCCTCTGGAACTCTAATCAAGAAAAAAGGAAACAGAAAAGAACCAAAATAGGAAGGGTATAGTAGAATAGCAAATGGTGTATGTAACAAAAAGACAAAAGACAAAAATAAAAATAAAATGCTCAACATGGTGGAGTCCATCCCAGAGCTCGGAGGGCCTGACTGAGGTTTGCCAGTAGGGGGTCACCATCCCAGTTGAGGGTGCAAGGTGGTCTGCTCGGAGCACCAGGTCCTCGACATCGCGAACGTCGATGTCGGACACGTCTCTGAAGTGTGCAGAACGGGGCAGGCTGAGTAGAGCGGAGGCCTGAGAGGTCTCGTGGGCCATAGGCTCTCGCAGGGGAAGCCGTCGTGGGCAGGGACTCGGCGTCGACAGCCCAGTTGAAACGCGGGGGTACGGGGAGGGACGGGGGCATGGGCAGTGGGTGGGGGGTTCGCAGTGACACGGGGTGGCTGGGGAATGGGAGCGGGCGGCAAGGGGGGTCGTGTACGGGCGAGCAGGGGTCGGGCAAGGGGAACGGGGGTTGCAGAGGGTAGACAGGGGGTAGCAGGTGGCCGGGGCTGCAGAACGGTTGGGGGGTGCGGTAAGCCGCCGGGGGGCAAACAGAGTGAGGGGGGGGGATGCTGTTGTTGAGGGTGACAAGGGAGTGGAGGGGCGGCGTTCGGGGTGTCGAACGTGGCCGCATCTCAATGTTGCGGGGGCAGGGGGTGCGTATGTGCGTGTCCTGGGCAGCTGAGGGGTCGGCTGGGGTGCCAGGGAGGCCACAGGGGGCGGCGTTGGCTGCGGCAGGGCTCGGGGCGGCGGCGTCGTCTGTGACGTGGCAGCAGTGGCAGTGGGGGGGTCTGGGGACAGAGTGGGGGGCAGGGGAGCGTGCAGAGGGGTGGCGCAGCCGCGCGTCGTCGTCCTGGGGGGGCTAGAGGTGCCCTGGGGGCAGCCGTCGCTGGTGGGGGCCGTCTGGGTGCTGTCAGAGCACAGGGGCTGGTTTGGCTGTCTAAGGCACGGCTGGGGGGTGGGCTGGAGGGCAGTGGGTCACCTGGGGAGCGAACAGCACCATTTCAGAGGTGCTGGGGCCGGTTCTGGTGGTGGGGGGCAGACTGTGGTGGCTGTGCAGCCGTTGTCACGGGTGACGTGGCTGCGTCGGCTGGGACGGGGAGGCTGGCAACGGGTGTGGTTGGGAATGTGGGTTCGCCGCAGGCTTGCATGGCGGTTTTGTGGGTGCTAGGGAGCTTGGTGGATGTCCCCGCGTCGTTCAGTAGACGCAGTGGCACATCGGGCGCTGTCTGCACAGCGGCATCGGCAGTGGGGATGGGTGCGGTCTTGCAGTCCTTCATTGACGCAATCCAGTACAGCCTAATCGGCACACAAAGGCCGTCTCCGTGCTCTGCAGCAGCGACCGTCGCTGCTGCATTCCCTTCCTCCCATCCTAACAGTCTTGCGGCTTCCACTAGTTTGATAACTTCTGCTACAGGGTAGCTGGTGCGTTGTGTGTTCTCGTCTGTTGTGGACGCGGCCTTGGCTGTGTGGTTCGTCTGGCTGGTGACGGCGGTGACCGATGGGGTAGCTGTCAATGTTGTGGTGGAATTCTTCTTTTTTTTAGAAGCCTTCTTGCTGCCGGGACCTGGCATGTTGGCAGGTTTTCACGAGAGCAGGACAGATTTAGAGCAGTTGACAGGTGACAGAATTACTGTAAACAGACGCAGTATGACAGCAGACAGAATGACAGATGACAGGATTATCAGGATTATCAGAGTTATCAGTGACGGATTTGACAGGATTATCAGGTTACGAGAGGTGGTGAAAGCTCTGGCGAAAGCTTGGGAAAATGAACAAAAAAAAGGCCGAAGTGCGCGCGCAGAGTTGAACGAGCTGTTGTCACCAGATGGAGACGTGCAGTCTCACAGAAGCAGGGTGAGACATGAAGCGGAAAGCCCAAAGCACGGGGCAAGACTGTATAGCGGTAGTCTAACGATGCATACAGGTTGTGTCTATGCTACACGAACATGAACAAGAGGTCACATGATCATGTATGCCTGGGTGGCTGGCCACATGGCTACATTGCGTCAGGTGCGTCCCCCTGTCCCCCGGCATCGCCCCTCCCTCCTATGGCATCCCCCCGTCCCCCGGTGTGTCCCCCTCGGTCCTGGCATGTCCCCCTGTCCCCCCACGCGTCCCCTTCAGTCCTGGCGTGTTTGCTTGTCCCCCGGTGCGTCCCATCGTCCCTGGTGCATCCCCTTGCTCTGAGGGACCTCCCCCTTTCCCTCCTGGGCCTGGGGGCAGATCGTGTGATGGTGGGGGTTGTCCCAGGCTGGGGGAGGGTGCTGGATCGGTGGGTGGTGACGTGGCGGCAGCGGGTGCTGGATCGGTGGGTGGTAGTGACATGGCTGTGGCGGGTGCTGGGTCGGTGGGCGCTGGTATCATGGCAGCCTGTCGTCAGCATCGTGCTCCCCTCGCATCCGGCGCGAAGAGGTGGAGGCAGAGTGGCAGCGGTGGGTGCTGCGTTGGTGGCTGGTGGTGACGTGGCAGCGGTGGGTGCTGCGTCGGTGGCTGGTGGTGACGTGGCAGCCATCGTCGCCCCCTCTCCCTTCCCTGGCACCCCCCTGGTGCTGACCCTCATCCCATGAAGCCCCCCAGCTCCCAGCTAAGTGGGGAGGAGGGGCGGTGCATCGTTGCATACAGAAAGAAAAACTGAAAGAGGAAAAAACATTTTATTAGCTTTAAATAAGAATGAAATAGATTTTAAAATACTTAACATGGGGGCCTTAGGCCCCCATGTTGCGCTAGAGGGAGGGAGGGGGGACGGAGGGAGGGGTGGAGAGGAGAGGGAGGCCGTCGTCGTGATGGTGGGTGGCAACGTGTGAGTTGGCAGTCACAGGGTGACGCATACCGATGTTGTGACGACAGTGCCCAGTAAATGGGCATATGTTGCCCAGGCTCATACAGCCTGGTAGCACAGTCATTATATTACTTACCTGTCACACTCACGTGGCCACAAGGTCCTGGGTTCAAACCCTTCCATTACATTACCTTTTAAATAGTGACTTGCTAGGACAGTCCATGCGGAATCCGTGCTAGGAATTCCTAGTCCAAGTTAGTCTGCATGGACAAAACTCGGACAAGACTCAGACAAAACTCGGACTAGGAATGGAGATTTGGCAGTGACTTTCTGCCAAAAAGATTCCTAGTAAAGTTTGAGCGGACAACTTGGACTCCATGCGGACAGCTTGGATTCCATGCGGAGTCTGCACGGATTAGGTGGGGGACAGTAAAGACCTTGCCATGCCTACCCCACATGTTCCTGATGTGGGCTCCTTCGATGGAGTCATTGACCTCTTTCTCTGTGTGATCGCGGAGCTAGGTCAGCTTCTTGATCCTAGTGCCTATAGAAGACAACACAGAGATGACCGTGGGCTTGAGCATGACCGGTTATGTACTATACAGGTCTGGGGGCTAGCAAGAGAGCTCAGGGAGTGGTGGGAATCCCTGTACTATTTCTATGACCCCGAATCCCATACTCCCATTGGTGGCCAAACTGTCTTCAATGAGCTCTTCACCCATCAGGTCAAAGCGCTAGCTGCCTACAAGAAGCTTGCTGGGAAACAGAGGAAGGAGGGGGAGGTATCAGCTTGCACCGCCGCAGCCTTTGAGGTTTTCCAAACAACATTTTCCAGCAGTGCGCAGGGGCTTAATTCCTAAGGGAGCATCTGTGGAGGATTTTCAGCAGATAGGGAAGAGTTATGTAGTTCAAAGAAAAGGCAGCAGGGGGCCTGTTGAGCCTCACTTGGGTGAGTGATGCACTCTACCCTGTTGGCAGAAGTTGAGCCCCATGACGCTGATGAACATGTTTTGCAGTTGGAAGCATCCTGACGCTCAGTGCAATGCACTGTGATAAAGAGTTAGTGCAGCAGTACCTGAATATCATTGGAGAGGAGCTGGAGGATGAGACTCTGACTCAGATGAGAGTCCACTGAGCTCTGAAGAAGATGTGGATGGACCCTACAGAGTTAGAGTCCACCTTCATCCCACGCCCATGATAAACCTTTGATCTTGACTCCTCAGCTCTGAGCCATCCTCGCCCAATGAAGAGGGTTAAACAGGCATAGAAATACAACATGGCCTGCCCTGATTCACCCAGGTCTCTCAGAATGCTGTAGTTTGTTGATAGTCATTGCACTAAGTTGGGTTTTGCTTGATGAACCACTGCCATCTCTACCTTGCCCCTGTTAGTTCTTATTAGATATCCAATTCATGCAATGTGGAGATCTATGCATCTTAAAACTCTGGAGCCTTTTCAATGTAATAAGTTTGGTTCAAGTTATTACTGCTGCCCATTAGTACGCCGCAGCCACTCAGGCTAATGATGTGTAAGTTCCGACTTGGAGTCCTTCCAATCTCTACTGTGACTCAGTCTCTACATACTAGTACTACACTGTGTCCTGCCCTCCTTACCATCCTCCTGCTTCTATTGTCTCACTGTGCTCCTCACTCATCCTGCTACTTGCACTCGTAATCACCCTCAACCAATCGTACCTCATCCCTTTTTGCTTCTTGGGTTGTGATGCTGTGTGTTGACCCTCCAGGTTGACTTGACGTTGCCTGCACCCTATCTGACATCCCCCCGCCCCCAGGCCTCTAGTGGCTCTAACGCCCTAATGGCCGACGCCTCCACGCACCACATCCTCTGAGGTAGAGCTCTTCTCCCACCTTGCTAGGCAAGTACCTCTGCTCCCTGGCTGTTGTTTTTCATACCTTTTCTTCATACCCTTTTTTCGCATCTTTTTCGCATGTCTTCTAAGTTTGTCAGAGGGAAACTCTGTGGCTCTGGATCCGATCCTGGAATTGGAGAGCCAGACAACCCCTTGGACCTCCCTTTTTCTTTTGCGTCTTTGCCATGCTCCCAGAGCCCACACCCCTTTCATTCATCCATGCATCCATTAACCCTATAACCTGTATAGCTTCTGCCACATCAACAACCGTCGGCCATCCTTTTCAAGGCCCAGGTCTTGACACCTAATAAGTAATGTTACGCCTTGTCTGTCTTCACTAACTTCTTGTTTTTGTAGCACCTCACTTGGCTCTTGCACGGTTGTTTGGGTGTGAACAGTGTGCGTCTCCCAGCCAAACTGACATGGCATCAGTCTAGCCCTCCGGTTCAAGCACAACCCCTGCAAAACTCAATGCCTTGCCATCACCCCTTTCTGCTACTGCCATCCTTGCCCTTACCTTCAGTGGAGCCACTCACCCGGCTGTAGACCCCGGAGCTGCATAATTGGCTTCCTTGCTGGCCGACCACACAGTGCTGTGGGTTGGGAGCCACTTTGCAAGGAGGGGGCAGACTTAGTTGAGCACTCACGAACGCATCCTCCCTTGCTCTAGACCTCCAGAACCTGTGGACACAGTTTTTTGTGTCCAAGTTCACAACACATCGTTTTTTGGGTGTTGGGGCTGAGGGCATGGCTTGATGTGACGTCGGTCATTATTCTGCCATCCCCTACCACACCCATTGGGGAAGCCCCCAGGTGTCCAGCAGGGGGGGGTCCACCTTACCCTACTTTGGAACTGCATAGCCTTTGGTGAGACGTTCATGTCGTCTTCAGTACTCTGGCGAGTGCTGTTCAGATTCACAACATGTCATTTTTTGGACTCTGAGACTGAGGTATTTCCTGCCCTTGCACCCTGCCTAACTACACTCATCCCACCCAGTGATTTCCTGCTCAATTTCCAGGTTAAAATGGTTTCTAAGAGCATGACCAATGTCACCTTATAACCCACAGGGTTCTTTCTTACAAATTTATCCCATACGCAGTGGTAGGCACTATGGATGGTTTGCCTGGGGCTGTCACCCATGACAGGCAGTATGTCATCATGAGGCCTGCTATTAGAATTGCTACTACCATTCAACTCCGATGGGAGGGGAATCTAAAATTTCTGGTACATCCCTGATTGCTTCACCTCACCTGCTTCGCTCTTTAGTTCCCTGGCATCCTTCCCAGCCACCGCCTCCCTCTCAAACTTCATGAAGCAATCGTCAGTGTTGTCACTCTTCAACTGAAGTCTCTTTGTGGTTGGCTTTGTACCAATATGGGTAAGTTGCTGGATTTTGTTTCTTATTGAGCTAACTCACCCCCCAAGAAATTTTTCCCAAATTTAAAGGCATCAAACATACTTGGGTCAAACTCTTCAGGGGAGTCCAGGTAGTCTGTGTAATCCTCTTCACCTGCAATTGCATTGGCTTTGGTCATCGCAGCAAACACTGCTTCCATCTTGCAATGGTCCCAATTCATTCTGGGCTTGAAATTAGGGGGAAGGCAGCCTTGTTGGTATTTTTTTTTTTTTTTTTGTTCAACAATATTTAACGTGGTGCACGAGCGCAGTCCACGGCTATCTACTACAAGCAGGCAGCAGGTATACGACGTAAGTTGGAGGGGAGACTACAGCCCCGAGAATGCGCATGAGCGCGGAAAGGCTGGGGTGGAGGCGCGCAGCCCCAACCCCGCAAGCCAAGCTACAGAACGAGAGCGCTCGGGCGCCTCCCCGAACCAGCACTGCCAGCGTCCCTCCCAGGTCCTACTAAGCCAGACTGCCCCCCAGTCCGCCACCCCTCAGCGGCCCCTATTACCTGTGCGCGCCCACCAGCGCAGCGGTGCAGGAATGACGATTACAGGGCTCCCCGCAAGTCGCCCAACCCACTAGCCATAAGGCCCAGTGGGGTCCGAGGTCCCCCAGTCGCCCAGGTACAACCCCATGCCGCTTAGCCCCCCCGCGCACGGGAGGGTACCCACCAACCGGTGGGCCCCCTGACCTTGCCGGCAACGAACCCAAGGTTCGGCATTACCAACCAAGAGGATGCACGGTCCGCAGGACAGAGCAACCGTTCAGCCCCAAAGGGGGCCCCGACACACCAGACGGGGGTCATACGCCCTGCGCGTACCCCTCATCCTGGGTCCCACCCCTCAGGGGGGGCAAAGGCGAACGCCCTGGGGTTCGCCTCTAGTAACTCCACCAAGTCCGCGATGAAACGCGGTGCTTGGCGGTGTTTCTTGCGCTTCACGTGTGGGCACACGCGAAGCAGATGATCCCGGTCCTGAAGGGGGCGGGGGGGGCAGGAGCAGCGATCGTCTTCGCTGGGGTGGAAGCGCGCGCGGTAGCTCCCAATGGGAGCGTGCGCCGTGATGCATCGGCATAGCCGAGCTGTCAAGCTGCAGTCATGTGCAGTCTCCTTGAGCCAGGGCCCCTTACCAGAGGTGGTGGGCAGTGCTGGTCCCTTCCGCTGGGCCCTAAGGTCCAGGAAGTTACGTCCGCGGTACTTGGGGTCCGCAAAGCGGGCCCTCCAGTCCGTCTCAGCTGTCTCGTTGAACGAGGCTATTAGCCAGTTACGGGTAGTGCGGGGGGAAGCCCCCAGCGGAACCCTGAGCGATGCCGCCGCATTGTGAGCAAGTTTGTGAACTGCCCACTCCGCTTTGGAGGGGACAAACCACAGGTGAATGGAGCGGTCCTGGACTCTGCCGAGCCAGGGACGCAATAGCCTGCACGCCCTAATGGCGTGCTGTTGCCCCCCTTTGGGGGAGCAGTCCGCCCACGTCTCGAGGAGAGCGAGGGAGTCAGTGAAAATGACCATCTTGGTGCAGCCCGCAGCCACCGCCGTGGCCGCACCAACCTGGAGCGCCATGTGCTCAACGTCAGACGAGGACGCTCGTCCTGCCGCTGTGACAACGCGGTGTACCTCCTGGTTTCCTCTGAAAACCAGTGAGGCCGCCACGGCCTGATGAGCTGTCTTGGGCACCGACCCATCACAGCTCACAATGAGGGTGGACTGCTCGGCCCTGGCCTCTGCCAGCACCCGGTCCAGTCGCCCGATATATTCTTTGTATTCGTCCGTCCCTTTGGGGGGCGGGCGGTGAAGGTTGATGCGATCTCCGAAGAGGTCACAAAACGAGCGCCAGGCTGACTTTCAGGGCCAAAGGCCTCGAAGGTCTCCGTGACGGGAGCGCAGATGGTGACTGCATCCACCGCAGGGGATACAAGTTTCCGTCTCATTACAGGTGGGAGATCCTGTAGGCACAACCTGTGCCGGGGGGCATCTCCCATCAGCGGCCCTTCCAGAATAGCTCTGAGAGGGTGAGTGCGCGTCAAAGACGCTGTCCTGAGACAGCTCTTGTCGGCCAAACGTCGGAGTAGCTGAGGCATGGGCCACAGCGCCGCGAGGACTTCCATCGCCCCAGAAGGCGTGGTACGGAAGGAGCCAGTGATCCAGCACGCAGCGGTGTGCTGCATCTGGGACAAGGCCTTGACGATCCCCTTGGTACGAGTACCGCGGCAGAACCATAGGTGGAGACCATACGTTACCACTGGGACGACGCACGATCGGTAGAGTAGGTGTTTATTCGCTGGGGACAGACCCCTAGTCAAATTGCCGAGCATCCTCATGGCGCTCACCGTAGTGAACGCCTTGGTGGTATAGAAGTGGACGTGCTCCTTGAAGGAGAGCTTCCGATCGAAAAAGAACCCCAAGTACCGCCAGATAGGCTTGGGGCATAGGGGGGTGGCTCCGGTGAAGGGAGCGACACCCAGATCGATGGGCGGGTTGGCCGCCGAGTTGGCGCGGGAGAAGTGAAATACCTCCGATTTGGCATGTTCCAATACCAGACCGAGGGCCGTGAATAGGCGGAATACTTCGTTGTATGCCCCGACGAGCTTGGGGAGGTTATCCTCCAGGCGTTTAGACTGGGCCATGAGTGTGCCATCGTCCACGTAAGAAATAAGGTCCGTCGAGAGACTGTGAAGGCTCTTGAAGAACAGCTTCATGACCGGTGCTAAATAGAGCGCCGAGCAGACGGGGGAGAGGGCTGACCCTTGCCCCACACCAACGTCCGCGGAGAACTTCCCCGAGGAGTCAGAGTTCCATTTGTAGACCATGAACCGGCCTACCAGATAGGAGTGGAAGAACTTCACCACACACGGTGGAAATCCAGATCACTCGATGATCGTCAATAGAACCTCATGGTTCAGAGACGGGAAGAATTGGGCGATGTTAAAAGCGACAACGCTTGTCTGTAGGCCCTTCACCCAGCCCGCGCATACGAGGTGGGTGAGGTAGACCCCAGCGTCCTCAGTGGACCTCTGGGCGACGCCCCCAAACTGGTTGGGATGAAAGACGCCGTGTGCAACTCCGTCGAACTGGAGCCATCGAGAAAGCATCTTCTCGACAAGTTTGCCCAAAGTATTCAACAGCACAATGGGCCTGAACGACTTGGGTGTGGAATAGTTAGGTTTACCCGGCTTCGGTATGATGACCGAAGTGGATTCCTTAAAATGTGTAGGCCAGTGGCCTAGGGCGACGCACGCCTCCGCGATGCGTAAGAAGAGGTTGGCGACGTCGACGTTGCCAGCCCACCGTTTCAGGTACGACCACGTAACATGATCGGGACCTGGAGCAGAGCGTGAGGAGCACGCTTTGAGGGACTCCTGGAGCTCCAGGAGGGAGAAAGGGATCCATCCCTGCTGGGGGCAGCCTTGTTGGTAGGATGTGGGGGGGCCAAAGTGTGGTGGAGCAGGTGTGCCTCCAAACTGTTCTGGAGTAACTCAAGGAACCCAATCTGGTCTGTAGAATATTGACGCAAGGTAGGCCACCCTGCCATCCGGGTCGAAACCAAAAGCGTTGTAGTTGGAACCATTGTCCTTAGGACATCTAGCAAGCTTTTCTGACATCTTGGAGAGGGTGAACGGTGTATGGGTACTTTCTTTGCAACACCCATTATATATGTGCTTTAACTCAGGTTAAGCAAAGATGGCATCAGGACAAGTTGGTTGGCAGTGGATGGACTCTGACTTGACAGTTCTTGGATGGCCATTGCTGAATAATATGCTGTTCCTAAATGTTAAAGGTGCAGGCTCAGGATCATCAGGTAAAAATTTGTCCTTTTCCGCCATCTCTGTCATGGTTGAAACACACTCAGGGCTGTGGATTCTACTGTTGTTATGTCTTCTTTGAGCCTCAGCAGATGCCCTTGAGAAGATGCACTGCAACCTGGTCCAAGGAAGAAACTGTACGTTTCTACCTCCTTCACTTCTTTAAGCACTCTCATCATTGTTATCACAGCACAAACACTGACCCCCTTGTCCACCATGGCCACCACTTTGGATGTGCAATATATGCCTTCTGCAATGTGAAATTGCTGGTCATCAACGGGCTCGATCATCTGTGTAGTAATCTGAACTAGTGTTTGAAGGTCCAGTCTCAAGACTGGAAAAAGACCGAGACCAGACTGGACTAAGACCAATCAGGACCAGAAATTCTCAAGACTAATTAAGACTGTAACTGCAGTCCAGTCTTCGGTCCTTCATTATTTTAATATAATAAAGACCGAGTAAGACCGATCTTAACTGGTTAAGACTGGTTAAGCATACTATATACTAATATTTAACATATTTGAACTTAAGTATATTTTACATACAATACTTGCAATGGGACAAGCCCAGGGAATCCAAAGAGCAAAATCTCGAGGGTTTATATACCCTTAGTGAGTTTGCACCTGTTTGTTTGATAGCACTAGTGTTGCTATGGTGATTTTCGACAGCCATCTTTTTTTCTTTTTCTTCTGATCCCACACAAATACTCAACAACACTGTCAACAACCACATCAAGACACAATGATGGTTCCCTCACACCACCACCATGCCCCCCTGGCCCAAACAACGTCTAGTGTCGTTTGGGCCCCTTGTAAGTTTTTTTACATTGTTTTTTCAAATCCACTAACTTACAATCTAATTATTAGGATTTTACTTGTTCTGAACAGCCAAAATATGGCCTGCAGCACCCACCCACTGCCATGAGCAACTGCTCGTGGGGTGGAATGGGTGCACTACTGCTGGCGTTCGACCACGACACCTCCCTGCCCACCCCTGGCACCCCTTACTTGCCTGGCACATCCCCCAAAACTGGTGATGCCAATGCCGTCTATACCATGATGCCAGACACAGCTGCCACATCACTGCCCCCACCAACACCACCAATGCTGCCCACACACCCAACACCAAACAACGCGGCTGCCATGACCACCTCCACCACATCTTCGATGACACCCCCACAACGCCAGACACAGCTGCCACATCACTGCCCCCACTAATGCCTCCAATGCTGCCCACACACCCGACACCAAACAATGCGGCTGCCATGTCACCGCCCCCACCACATCTTCGATGACACCCCCCCTCACTTGCAAATGTGAGTGGGGGGGGACTTGTATATATTATTTATTTCATAATTATTCACATTTCTACTAATGTCACCGACACTTTGGATGCGACAACAGCTGGGGGGGGGGCGCCCTTCTATGGATGCTGAGTAATGCCACCACTTGCACCCCCTTGCACAACAGCTGACTGCCATCATGTGTGATACACAAGTTTTTTTCTTTTTTTTCTTTTGTTTTTCGCTCTGCCCTAGTTCTTAAATTATATAGTTAATTAGTAGTTGTTTTGCCCAGCCTTGCGAGCAGCTGCTCATGAGGTGGGCCAGTAAAATAGAATGAAAGATCGGTCCAGACCAGTCAAGAGACTGGTCTGGACCAAAACAGGTTCAGACCGGTCTTGTAACCAGAAAAGACTGACTAAGACCGGTGAAGACTAGTCTACACCGGTTCAGTCCAGTCCTGATGAGTAAGTAAATTTGTTAGGACCGGTCTTGGTCCCGGTCTGACCCCTCGAGGGCAAAAGACCAGACCAGACCGGACCTTCAAACACTAATCCGAATGTTGAATGTTTGACTGTGAAGTGAGTAACGCTTGCATATTCACATCCTCTGGTACCATCCGTCATACTTGTCTTAGGGAACAATGCAAAGACGGAGTTTTCCAGGCACTCCTCAAACTGTGTTATGGGCTCAAAGAGCACCTGTTGAATGCATCAACTGAAGAAGTCAAGCTTATTGCTGACCTTGTACATGTTGTAGAGTACACTATTAATGCACTGACAAACACTCTCCCTAGATCCAAAGGGGAGCAAGTGGCTCTCGCACTGATGACACAAAGGGAATGAAGGGCGCCATCATTGACTGGATAACCCCTGAAGGCCAGACACTCAACCCTCCACTTAACTGCAGATACAAACATGATCAAGGGTATAAACATGATTGAGGGTATAAACATGATCGCACAGGTGGGCTGCTATGCCCCACGGGAATTGATTGGAATGTTCCCAAGTAAGTACTAACTGTTTTCACAATGCGTTGTTAATGTTGTCTTACAGTACCAAGGAAAAACTTCACACAGGCAAGATGCACGTTTGTGGAGATCAATGGCTGTATTTTCTTTATGTGGATCTAGCCTATGATCAGGATGATGCATGGAACAGGTTGTTAAGAAACCAACTACTTGTATATGTAAGCATGGGCTTGTCATTACTACATTGAATGGCTTATGATTCTTTTTATCAGGCATTCAAGCAATCCCTCACCACTGCATCCCTGGCTTATATCGCCACCCAAGTTAGTATTGCTCAATTTCTTACACAGCGAGGTATCGAAAACTTTTATTAATTAGGTTCGATTCGCCCTCACATCGGCTAGCATATTTTCTAGAATGGACACCGTAACAGATTCTGAATGATTCTATACCAGCCTTCTGGATATGCTTGATGATGAACGGGAAGCATGCGAGGTTGAACACCTCATTGTGTGGTGGAACAGGTATGTCCGTTGGATAGCTATTTCAACAGAGTTGACAGAACTCCGATCTGCAGATGCATTTTTCCACATTCTTCACCACAGTCTCTGCTGGCACCGGTTGAGGGTAGTGCTCTGGACTGAATCAGGCAGAAACATGCCAAAATCCAAGAACGACTGGCCCAGCCATGACTGACCCAGGCCCCCTGTGCTCCTGTAGTAGAAATGCTCATTGCTTGCATGTATATATCCACATCAAATAAAACAACGGTTATTGGTGACATTGGAGATTTGGCCCATTGAGTAGCTAGGAAAGATCTGGCCCACAAGAATTGAGGCCCTCGATGTCACTTAGTTGGGGAGGCTCTCGCCGGTCTAGGAGCAAGCCATGTCCACATGCATCCCTGTATTATTCATGCCCACAGGTATCCTTGCATTACCGGCTGTCCTTCAGGGCTGCCAGCAAGCATCTGGTCCGTAGGCCTGACTTGCCAACTTGGAGCAGCCTCAAAGTGAAAGCCAAACATATATCTGCGTATTTCATCTGCGCCACTGTGCTAGGTGAGATCCAGCAAGTCAGGTAGAGGTTCCCAATATCCTGCCAATATCAATTAGTCAGGAAGTTCCTTATTGATCTACAAAGTCAATGCTTGTCCACTGGCATCTTTGTGTTCTCAAAAGTCCTCAGTGGCTACTGGCGGGGAGGAAACCTTCACTATCCCAAAGACATAGAAGGTCTCACGATTCTGAAAGATACTTCAGATGTTGTGCTGACAAACCTTCTTTAGGTTGGATCAAATATGGCATTGCTGAAGCACAGCCATCCCACCAAACAAGATCTACCTTTATCATGAGGTGCATGAAATACATAAACAAGCTAAATGCTAGATGGGATAATTCTGGTCTCATTTTCATACCATGGTCATAGCTGTCTTTAGGTCACAAAGTATTGGGATCAGGAAGTTGAGCACAAGATGAGGACGAGGTTTTTGAGGTATTGAGTTTAAGTCAAAGATAAGTGTATGAGGGAGTCTGCCACAGGGAGGAATGTTATTATCATCTCCTACAAAGTGTGCAATATTTATACTACACAGTTAGGAGGTATAGTGTAATGCACTCCTTTAATAGATAAAGGAGGTATTCTGTAATAGACCCCTGCACCAGTTAATAATGGAATAACTATGTCATATCCCCTATAACAGTGTCAATAATAGTGACATATGATATCATGGCTTGGTAAGTCCTAGACTTCCTGCAGGGTGTGTCATAGACACTCTATCCAAGGCTCTGTCTCTGATAGCCTATGATAGACATGGCTATATCTTGCCTATCCTATGATAGACATGCTGCAGGATGATTAATCCTGTAGCATGTGTTAACTGTGGATTCCCCTATATGTCTCTGCATGTGTTAACCTCTGTTAAACATGTGTTAATATGACTTAGCATATTCTGGCAATATTCCCTAGGCATGTTAACTGCCTTGGCTTGCCTGTATACTCTTGTATACATAATCCCAACACAAAGTGCCAATCACACTCTGACAGATGGAGTAGACCCTATGTAACTGATTGGTTGTGCAAGTCAGATTCTGCTGAAAGGTGGGTTTGGGGCCACTAAGATCTCAATTCTTTTGTTGACTGAATCCACCCAATGCAACCATACAATATACTTCCCTACCTACACATGTGTCAGAATTATAGTTCATTGACTGTATACATAGCATATAATGATTGATAAAACTGTCTCATTTTCGGTTTGGTTTCCTGATGAATTAGGGTCATTCACAGTAGCCATTTTTGGCCACTTTTTGGCTACTGTGAAACCCCTGGAACATAAAAAGAACAAGAAGGAAGCCAAAATGCATTTTACCTTGTTGATGGCAGGCCTTGGCACATTCAAACTCCCCTCAAATGACTTCATGAATGTTTTATCATGAGTTCATCACCAAAGCAGGTGGCTCATTGCATGTTTTTGAGTCTTTTTACAAGGGGATTTCATTGTTAAATATATATATTCTCTTATACTACTTACAAAATGAACTACAAAACACAAAAGACTACTTGGGCACCCAGAAAAAAAAAGAGAAAAAAGAGACAGTGGACATAGGCATGGGGAGGGTGTAGCCAGGCAATGTGCCCCATTAGCACCCAATCCACCCTGCAAGCAAGTGCTCACAGCAGTGGGTGTTGGGTGCTCGGTGCTCACTCCCCTGTTCTCCACCCCTGCCCTGTCCCCTGTTTTCATGGCTGAGCTGCACCGCACCAGTGTTCCTCCCTATGAGCAGTAGCTCATAGCAGAGGGGTCTGGTGCTGTGGGCGTCATTGTCTCCCCCTCCTATTGTCCTGGCCCACATTGGTGGTGTTGACACCATTGGCACTGGCATCATGGTTGTCAAATGTTGTCAGTAGGACCATCATCCTAGGGCCTGTAGCAGGCCCTGGGGGCATTGCTGGTCATCCAGGAGTTGTCCAGGGAGTGCTGAGGGCCATCAAGGGCAGCAATGGCAAGGGCTGGGCTGGGGACGCTGTCCCAGGCATCTGTGATGTGGCAGTAACCTTGGGGTCCGCACTGGGGTCGCTGGGGGTGCTAGGAGGGAGTTGGGGGCTGGTACAAGCATGCGCCACCATTCTGGGGGCACTAGAGGCAGTCTGAGGGTGGCTGTCTGGGTGTTTCCTGAGGGCCAGGGCTGGTTCTGCTGGCTAAGGGAGGGCTGGGTAGTGGGCTGGAGGGCTGTGGGTCAGCCTGGTATTGAGTGCCATCATCTCTGAGGCATTGGTGCCGGTTTTGAGGCAGGAGGTGGGCTGGTGGTGGTGGTTGTTGATGTTGTCATGGGTGATGTGGCAATGTGCTGGGGAGACTCATGGCATGCAACAGGGGTCTGGGGGGCAGTTTGAAGGTGGTCACAGACCTGTATGGCTGTCTCACAGGTCTGAGGGTGTTCCATAGACATCTCCATGTCACTCAGCGGACACGGTGGGTCGTTGTTGATCCACCCTACAAGCAGTTGCTTGTAGGCATGGGGGCAGGTGCTGTGTCATCCATATTGGGTTGGTGTGGCTGTGGGCTGCTGGCTCCCATTTTGTCATTGTTGTTGTGCCCTGGGGGCAGGGGCATTGTCAGTGTGACATAGTGGTGAATGAGAGGTCAGGGGTGCATACCCTGCGGGTACCCTGCTGGTACCCTGCTTCATGGGCCTCCCATTCCTCCTCACTGTTGTCTGGTCATCACCCCACTATCCACCCTGTGAGCAGGGGCTCACAGTGGTGGTGCAGAGGTAGGGTCAACAGCTGAGGGTGGGTGCAGCCTGTCTTGCTTTTGTGTCCATCGCCTCTGATAGGTATCAGGAGTGTCCAAAGCTCTGAACCATCCCATTTTCACATTTTTAATGACACCTCCTCATGCCACATTCTACGATCATCATAGGATCTCACACACATTACTACCAATACTTGTGCTACTATGCAGCCTCAAAACTCTTCATTGTTTGCTCCCACATCAGTTATATCGACCTCCACCTCTTGGCCCACTCCATCATCCATCTCACTCTCTTCTTTACTGGCTTGGGTCACCACCGCATTGTCCTCTGGTCGCACTTGATATTGTTCAACTCATTGTTGGCAAAGGAAGAAGATATCTCACTCACTCCAGTCAAGGCTCCATTGTAATGGGTCACAGAAGATAATGGGATCATCTCCCCCAACAGGCGAATTTTCTCTGTTGAGCTCTGATGAGAATCGTCCCCACACAATAGCGCGTCTCCATTGGTAGGCCATCAGGATGCACATAATCAAGAGGATGAAGAAGAAGAAAAGGACAAGAGAGATGTTGTTAGAGATCATGGTGTAAGGTTCTAGTGCAAGGAACGGTATTATCAACAGTCCTATGATTTTGGTCACATGACAAAGTTCCCAGGATTACATCATCATCCTCTCCAGTCCCTATCACCTGCCTGACAAGCCACTGGACGCATTTTTGGATAGGAGGCAAGTCCTATTACACCAGGTAGATTTCTTACACCAGGTAGATTTCTTGATCTAGTACCCACTCTTTATTCCATTACCCACTCCTTATTCCATTACCCACTCCTTATTCCATTACCCCTCCCCCCCCTTTTTCTCATTGGCATCTGATTCCTTCTCATTTTACTTGGGTTCTCTTCACCCACTTCAATTTCCTGGCCCCACTTAGAATATCTATATAAGACATCTACTGTCAAAGGTCAGGAAGTGGGCCACCTAAGCATAAAAGGGAGCTGGGCAAGGATGCATTTCTGTTTTGGGCTGCCTGACTGTGTCAAACTGTGGACAAGTGACTTGACTCGCTGGGTAGATATTCAGGAAGTGACAAATGTAAGTCAATCTGGCTGTGTTGGTTGATTTTACACATGGTATACAATTTTGGGAACACCTAGGAAATGGGCCACTAGCAAATTTCCCAAACCATTAGACCTTCAATGATTGTCATTTAATTACAATACATTTTTACATACCATCCAAAGCTGGAAAAATATTTTCAGAATTTTCCTTGACTTCCATCATGTTGAACAACCCTTGAAATGTGTGGCCCACCTGGATTAGCAACACTGACATTTCAGGGTCAATTTTGATGATCAGGCATATTTTTAGAAACATCCACAGCATCCCTTCACATGAGCTCTTTAATGGACATTCATCTACCCTGAAGGTATCCTTGTATCTTAGTACCTTAGAAATATATACATTGTTGCAATAGAAAAATGCAAAGTGGCCCATTAGTGAGGGTGGCCCACTTCCTGACCTTTGACAGTAGTAGATAGAAAAGAAAAGCAATAAATCATTTCCCCTCATCATATAGAGCACAGAGCTCAATTCCAGAGTCTTATTATCGTATTATCTCGTCTCAAGAAGCACAAGTCGTCATCCTATTATCATATTATCCCTTCACTCTATTATCATCTTGCCTTGTGTCAAGCACCAACCCAAAGCCACCTCGCTCCCTTCCTCTGGTCTAGTAGGACTATCATTTGGTGTGTGTTTCCAGGTGATTCCTTGGACTGAGTATCATCACTGCTAGTAGTTCTGTTCCTACAAAACTGTTTAAACTGTTTGTAATTTTATTTAAACAAGAAACGAATCAAAAAACATAACTAGGGCCCAAACAAGGGAAAATGTTGTTTGGGCCTGCGTCGAGTCCAAGATGTTTGATGTGGGAGTGGGCATGGATGTGGGATTTGGCATGGGAGCAGGAGTGGGAGTGGGAAGCATGGTGGTAGACATGGCTAGGGGCAGCGTTAGGCATCAGAGCGGAGTTTGAAAATATTGATGAAGAATGAAGACAAAAATGAAGACAAAAAGGACCCTCTTTGCAAAATGGGGGGTATAGGCCCATTTTGCAAAAAAGCTCCTTTTTGACTTCATTTTCAAGTCATTTTCACATTTCATTTTTGAAAAAGTAACCAAAAAGTAAAACAAAAAGTAGCCAAAAAGGAGCTGAAAATGGCTACTGTGAGCGACTCTATTGTAAGCACTGGAAAAATGCTACAGCAGATGGCTCAGTCAAGGGAAGCTTCCATGAAAGGGTCTTCTCCACTTGGTGCACATCCATCCTTCTGAATGATCATCCTGCCGTCTTTACTCAATTTGTCAAGAACAATGAGTTGCTCAGCTGAGTAAAGACTGGTGATTTCAATTAGCCATTCTGCCCATGCGATATCGCCCCATTCTGCAGCAGCTTTCTGTAATAACTTGTATGTAAGGCCATGTTCACATAGGTTATTGTGTAAAGCAGTAGTCAAGATTGGAATGTCATGGTGCAGTGCCAGCCATTCACCAATTTCCTCCAGGAACAGCAAAGGTGTCTCATGAATTAACTCCTGCAGGTCATCTATGGCCTGTGCATTTATGATCCATGGTCATCCTCAAAGAGCAGATGGGGGGTTGACATGTCCATGAGTCTAGTAATGGTGGTCCCAGTGCTGAACACTTTTTGAAGAAACTCCAAGCACCTCCATGACCTCTCCCAGTCCCCAGCCCTCATCAATCAGCTGTAGGGCTTGTTGCTTCATGTTAGCACTGATATTTTGGTATACCATGGCATCTAGATGTCAATTGAATAGGAACTTCGGCCAGGACACATTTTATGAATTCTTTTATTTTTCAACATTTTTCAACACTCGCAAACACGTGGGACATCATTTTCCAAAAAGTCTGTAGCTCCCAAGAAATTTGGAACCTGAGCTTTCACAGGAGAACGACATCGGGTACCATGAGAGTCTGCCAGTGGGTGACCACTCTGAAACAGAAGCAATGAGTGTTTGGCAGTGTGAACTTGAACATCATCATCGCCAACCTGGTCATTGTCATTGTCAGAGTTACTAACGGAATTGTCCAGCATTGACACCCTTTTTAGTTGCCTTTTGCTTTCAGATATCTTTACTCACATGCATCTCAAAACCCACTCAAAAAGACTTGTGGGACCAATTTCTTTGGAGCAGTATACATAGTTGAGAACAGGTGACAGACTGATAAATTCGCCATTCTGCTTAATAATTACAATTTTCTTGGACTTGCCACTATCCTTGCCACTGACATCACTTGCGTCATCTGTACACACCCAAGGACTTCAACATTCTTGAACAAACAACTGCCAGTAGAAGGGAGCAAACTTGTGGCTCTTATAGTGATCAGGCTTTTTCAGTAAGTATGTGCAAATCATTGGTGAACCCATTTCCATCTTAGTGCTGAGAGAGTTAACAATTTTTGTCATTAGTTTTCAAGCCTTTTCCTTCCTTGCATCTGACCCTCCAACCATTTCAATGTTTTTCTGAAATATTGAATGGACAGTATCAAAAATTACATGTGTTTTCAATGGCAACTTTGTGACATAGTTTGACACATACAGCAGCACACCCTTTATTGCTGTTCCAGAATGAAGACTGGTAATGTCAGTGTTACATCGGAACAAGTAAGTTATCACATAACTGAATGTGTTAAGCCAGGGTTTGTGCTTTTTCAGATTTATCCCACAGCTCTCTTCATCAACTTCGCTTTCATTGAACATTGGGCAAGGAAATTGTGCCTTACACCTACCCCATATATTATCCAGGCAACCTTTGCGTGGATGTGCCTTGTTTTGTGAGCCATCTTTATTTATGTTCAAAGAGCATTCATGAACATCTGATCTTAGGAGCAAATCATCGACGGTCGTCCTATAATGCGTCCACCATGATGTCAAAGTGTTACACTTTGCACAGTCATTGCATTTAGTTTTGCAGGTAGAAGGCAGGCTTTCTGGGAGGTCTTTACTGTCCCCCACCTAATCCGTGCAGACTCCGCATGGAATCCAAGCTGTCCGCATGGAGTCCAAGTTGTCCGCTCAAACTTTACTAGGAATCTTTTTGGCAGAAAGTCACTGCCAAATCTCCATTCCTAGTCCGAGTTTTGTCTGAGTCTTGTCCGAGTTTTGTCCATGCAGACTAACTTGGACTAGGAATTCCTAGCACGGATTCCGCATGGACTGTCCTAGCAAGTCACTATTTAAAAGGTAATGTAATGGAAGGGTTTGAACCCAGGACCTTGTGGCCACGTGAGTGTGACAGGTAAGTAATATAATGACTGTGCTACCAGGCTGTATGAGCCTGGGCAACATATGCCCATTTACTGGGCACTGTCGTCACAACATCGGTATGCGTCACCCTGTGACTGCCAACTCACACGTTGCCACCCACCATCACGACGACGGCCTCCCTCTCCTCTCCACCCCTCCCTCCGTCCCCCCTCCCTCCCTCTAGCGCAACATGGGGGCCTAAGGCCCCCATGTTAAGTATTTTAAAATCTATTTCATTCTTATTTAAAGCTAATAAAATGTTTTTTCCTCTTTCAGTTTTTCTTTCTGTATGCAACGACGCACCGCCCCTCCTCCCCACTTAGCTGGGAGCTGGGGGGCTTCATGGGATGAGGGTCAGCACCAGGGGGGTGCAGGGAAGGGAGAGGGGGCAACGATGGCTGCCACGTCACCACCAGCCACCAACGCAGCACCCACCACTGCCACTCTGCCTCCACCTCTTCGCGCCGGATGCGAGGAGGACGCGAGGGGAGCACGATGCTGACGACAGGCTGCCATGCCACCAGCGCACACCGACCCAGCACCAGCCACAGCCATGTCACTACCACCCACCGATCCAGCACCCTCCCCCAGCCCGGGACAACCCCTACCAACACACAATCTGCCCCCAGGCCCAGGAGGGACAGGGGGAGGTCCCTCAGAGCAAGGGGACGCACCAGGGACAATGGGACACACCGGGGGACAAGCGAACACGCCAGGACTGAAGGGGACGCGTGGGGGGACAGGGGGACATGCCAGGACCAAGGGGGACGCACCGGGGGACGGGGGGATGCCATAGGAGGGAGGGGCAATGCCGGGGGACAGGGGGACGCACCCAACGCGACACCCAGCGCAACAGAGCACCCCCACCACCACTGCGAGCGACTGCTCGCAGGGCGGAGGTGGGGTGCAGTAGGCGAGGGTGACGGATGGGCATGGGGAAGGGGGGGGACAGGGAAGGGGGGCAACGAGAGGGCGAGGTGCCGCGCCCCACTCCTCCCCCCCTCCCCTTTAATTTTATTTCTTGTATATTTATTTTATTTGTACTCTATTTTAATTAATATAAATATCACTCTGTCATAGCGAGGGGATGTGCAACCACACGACACCAGGGCGACAGAGCACCCCCCACCACTGCTGTGGGCGACTGCTTGCAGGGCGGAGGGGGTGCAATAGGCGAGGGTGACGGAAGGGCACGGGGAAGGGGAGGGAATGGGGGACAGGGGGGGGGCAATGATGCCCTTTGAGTGCCGTTGCTCGATGTGAGCAATGGTAACTTTTTTTTTATTGCTAGCATGTATTTGGAATAGGTAATAAATAGTAGTAATAATATTAATATTGTGTGCCCATTTGGCACAGTGGTTCATTGTGCCCAGTTTGTGCAATCTTGATCAAAGTGCCTTGGGTTCAAACCCTGCCAGGTACACCAATATTTTGATCTTACTCTCACGAAAAATTTCACCAAGTCTTTATTTACTCGGACATTACTCAGACCAGCTAGGACAACTCAGACATCATTAGGACTTCTTACAGTTTCAAGATGCTAGGACTCGGCCCAATTCTTCAGTCCGCATGATGTCCAAGCTGTCCATGTGGACTACTCGGACTTTACTAGGAATCTGCGCGGACAGCTAGGAGTCCATGTGGACAGCTGGGAGTCTGCGCAGACTAGGTGGGGGAGTGTAAAGTACAGGGCATGGCTGGCGACTGTGGATTGAATTGACCCCTAACAAAGACATGGTGCATATAGATAATGAGCCTTTGCAAAAGAAGGTGGGAGTCCTTGGAGTGCTCAGTGATTGTTATAGCTTTGCTTAGGGTGAACATATGAAACATGCCAGAAATAGTGTCCCAGATTGTGGAAATGGCATAGAAATGTCCCCCATGGCAAACAGCAGACTGCGGTGTTAGGACATAGTGGGGGGTGTTCGGTCGCATTTACAGCCATGATCCTGGAACCAGAAGAACTGCCCCAAAGTCCCAGAGATCTCTGTTTGGTCCATCCACCTCAAACCTCTCAGTGAACAGCGAACTACCAGAGAAGCTCACAGAACCAGCTTTTGGTCAGGCTAGGACCCACCACTTGAAGCCAGCTACCATATCAATGTATGTGCCAAACCCATCACAGTCAATGCGCCAGAGGTGAAAAGCCCCAGAGGTAGCAGTGAGACCCCACCTTAAACTGATGACCGGGAACAGGATGGTGCAGCCACAAAGGGGCAAATCAAGGGTGGAGTCAAATGCTACTAGATCAGATGTGAAGGCTGTTGGAGGGTGGGGGGCAGCCACCATGGGAAAGTCAAGGGCATTGAGAATCTTCAATCTGTCGCGGTGGCAGTCTAGCAAGTCCTGCAAGGTGCCATGGGAGTGCCTTGATCCTGCATCAAATTTATTCTCTTTTGAGAGATCTACAGAATCCAGAGTAAATGGAAGCTGAAGAAAGCACAGAACCTACCATGAAGAGTAACAGTCTTGTCCAATTCTGCTAGGGTCTTCAAGGAGCTCTCATCAAAGGACATTGTTGGTTGAAACTGGTCCTGGATGAAAACATGCTGTTTGTGGAATAGCTTCTGAACGCCATCCTGGGTCATCCCTTCAATCTCCTGCTTTGAAAGAACATGAAGGGCTGCCCCTTCTGGGTCCACCATCCAAGGCGGCTTTCCATTAACATAAGAGTCCACCATGCCCATATATATGTTTTGGAAGAGCTCAAGCTCTGATTTTTGCTAAAATTCTACCATGAGGCAAGGTGCTTCCATGGCACAGGGGACTTACATGGAATGAAGGAGTGTACCAGATGGCATGGCCAGGAGTAAGGAGCTCAACAGGGTTCCCTGTGTGCCTCCCCTGGCGGAAGTCAGAACTGGGCTCTTACACGGCAGGGGAAGAACGGGCCCTACTTTCTGTGCCTTAATTAGATTTGGTTTCTTTGGTTCTACCTGTATGCAAAAATCAGCAGAGAGGGGGGTTGGTAGGCAGGAGATTAACCATGTCCTGGGTGAGGTACATATCCACGACCCGGCTGCCACCTTTTGTTTCGATTTCCTCAAAGTAATTGAAGCAGGGAGTGGGCTGCGACTGCACTGGCTTTGGCTTTGGCTTCTTGGACTTTAATTTCTTCTTCAGGGTTGGCCTGGGCCTGCCTCCATTCCCTGCTTCAGCCGGGGGTGGTGGGGTCTTTTGCTTCCTGTTTGAACTCCTGGTAGCTGTCCCTGCATCCGTCACATCCTTTGCAGAAGGCAGGAGCAAATCTTCGGTGCACCATTTTCCTGCGCCTCTCACCTCCGGGTCAGCTGCATCCTTATTAATGCACATTGCATCGTTGGTGCTTTTACCCCCTGCGCCTCCTACAGCTTGATTCTCCTCCTTGCTGTCCTCTCCTAGCAGAACTGATGGCAGCAAAGGAGCTGGGCTAGGTGTCAGGGAGGGTGGGGGGCTGAGAGGTTTGGTTCCCCCTTGAATCCTTGCACCTACCGCATCTTGATCCTGTTGCTCTTCCCGGAGCTCCACCTCCAATGGCGCTGCTTGTAGTGAGTGGGTGCCGTGCATGGTAGGGCTGGGTGGCGGTAACCTGCACTCAAAGGGGGAAGGACTGGCAGAGAGGTGAGGAGGCTGCTGGGGAGACCTTGAGCGGGGTGGGGTAGGGCACGCTGGAACTTGAGGACCTTTGGGGGCGGTACTCACATCTTGTTCCTCCTCCTCCTCCTCCTCCTCCAGGCCATGGGCTCGTAAACCGTCTACCCCGGGCTGGAAGCACAGCTGTCCAGAAGAGCCTGAAGAGCCTGATTCCTGTAGACCTTCAAAACCAAAGTGACGGGTAAATCAGCAGGGGAGCCCTTTCAAACAGACGCGAACAAACCTGCTTCAAACCATCTGGCTTTGCCCCTATCCAAACTGCCCCTTGTTATTGCTTTGATATCATTCAAAGCCACAGTGAGTGCCTCTACCAGTGGCATGCTGGTCAACGTGACATCAAGAAGCACCTTCTAAAGCCTCTTCTTTGTGAAGCTGACAGAGGATGGCCGGCTGTTACCTAGTGCCTCCTAAACCTTTGCATGGCTTTCAGTAGCTGGGCTAATCCTGTGCAACTGCTAGCCCTTACCTCTAGCATTCTTGGTTTACCGATAGACACATTCACAAGGGACCAGTTGACCAGGAGAAACAACAGAGAAATGGCAAGTGAAATGTTCAATGGGGTCTGGATGTTTTGGGGAGAGAGGGAGAAATTCTTGCTCGCCACAATCCCCCGGCTTGCATTTCAGTCAGTGGATGAAATAGAAATAGGCACTATAACATTACCATCCCAACTCCTTCTCCAACCCAAGCCTATCCTTTGGAAGGGTCAAATTTCTCTATGCAGCATGGATCAGCTGTAGCCTATCCAAAAGCAGCTGGCTCACCTGCAGCATGAAGCACAGGTGGAAAGCTGCCACTGAGAAGTTTTGCATGACCTTGCTCTTGTATGCAGACCCGGAAGCAAGGCACAAATTGTGGAAACAGTGAATAAGCTGTGTGTCCCCAGCCTCAGTACCCTGGTGAGTGGGCGGCGTGCCCTGTGACCCATGGTGTTCCATCGCAAGTGCTGCCTGAGATACGAGATTGTGCCATTCAGCCATAGTAGAATGGCCCTGAATCAGGCAGCATTTAGTAGAAGGTTCCATACAGCGCATGGCACAGTGCACCATTTTTTCTATGAATGGGATGGTTGACTTTTCTTTGGTAACCCACTGCGCCCCTTTGCCATTGAGATAGGCACAAATGTCCAACAGATGATATGCAAGCAACTCCTTAACCAGTAGGTTGGCCTCCTTTTTGTGTCCTGACGGCTTGACTCTGCTATTGCAAAACTCCCTTAGGACGTTGCTGTCAAGGGAGGGTCTTGGTTGCTGCAGCCGAGTGGCATGTAACTGCTTCATAGAAACTCTCGCCTCCCACATCCGCCATTCCCTTTTATGAACGAAGCTCAGGAAAGTCTTCCACACAAGGCAGAGTCAGTGTCAGAAAGCGGAACTCAATGGACTGACAAACAGAGAATTCAGATATGTCCGCCAGTTCCCTGAGAGCTCCTGGAACACAAAGGACATTGGTAAACCAAGGAATGGCTGTGAAGAATTTGCTTTCAGTGCGGAACTGTTCCGCCATACTATGAGCGCATTGAGTGAGCGGACAACTTCTTCAAATTCATGCAAAATGACAACTGACATCACATCAAGTCATGTGAACAATGCACAGCGTATCACCCATAGAATTCATGCATCTTGGCAAAAAAGCATGTTTGGAGCCAACAGATTGACAAGGGAGCAAGATGAGATGAACTCACTGAGTATGAATGACTGAGATGCACTCTTCAAGCCTTTGTTATGGGTGCCTTTGTTCAAGTTACAATGGGTTGTCACTGCGTCCGATTGACTGGAGTCGTTCAGCTACTGGAGGACTGAGTCAGACCCATCAACTTCAAGTTGAACTTGGAAGTTCAACAGGTTAAGGTTATCAGCAGCAAATTTGGTTCTATTTGGCACCTTGGTACCGTGACTAGTAGTCACTCAGGCTCGGCAGGCCTTGTGCCACCAACAACTTGGGTTGAACCCAGTGAATGACCTCTGAGGCTCTTTCACACTCCTTTCAAGTTCTCTGCCACCCCTACCTCCACGTGCCATGGGTTGTGACGCTGTGCATTAAGCCTTAAGACTGACTTGCTGTTGTCTGCATCCTAGTGCCATGCCTGCTTCAACACCTTGATGACCGACGACTGATGCCTCTGCTCCAGGCTGTGCCCTCAGACGGAATTTTTCTGAAAACCATGCAAGGCAAGCACCCCCTCATGTGCTGTTTTTCATGTTTTGTTTTTGTTTTGCGCATTTTGGTGTGTTTTCTTTTGGCGAGAGACACCCCCTCTGTGGCTCTGGATCCGACCTTGGAACCGGAGAACCAGAGGCGGCCCCACCTCAAAAAAAGGGCGCCCCGAGGAAGGGTGGTGCATGCACCTGTGCTCCCATCCCAGTTTTGGACGCAAAACCCCAGGCAAAGTTCTACCTTGCCCCCCACCCCTTTACCCTGGACCCACACAAAAATGCTAACCCATGCTGTGGAAGTCCCTGTCAACCTCCCACTCCTACTGGTTCCTCTGCTTTTCTAAGAATTACATCAAGAGGTCATCTTATTCTTTTTCTTTTTCTTTTTCTTTTTCTTTTATTCTTTTTATTTCTATTTCTACTTCTCGTTTCATTTTTATTATTAGCCTGCAGGAGCACATTTTCCCATCTTCACAGCAAGTTGCGTCCTTCCCCGACGGGCTGATCTGCTGGACAAGTAGGGTGAGGACTGCTGTTGGCATGTTCCGCGCTTGTTGGAGGGTCCGAGCGACGCACGTCAATAGAACATACAACACAGCCATCTCCCCGAGCAATTCCCAGTAGCTGAAGTCCCGAGGGGTGGATTCAACAACACTGTACCGACAATCGACTTCGTACTCACGTTTTTAGACTGATTCGCTCCGTTTTTGGACCCTTTCTATTTTTAGTTACCTTGTCGTCATTTTCTTATCATCCCAAATGGTTTGCGCAAGAGGATGCGTACTTTCACATGTAAATGTAGATGTATACGCATTTGTATTAAAGGTGTCTCCCCACCTTTCGAATGGGACATTCTTTTTCCCCTCGTTCTTCTCCGTACTCGCTCTCGCTAGATTGGACCTTTTAAGACTCAAGAAAACTGTATGTATAGTTCATTAAGCTGAGTAGCCACGTCCTTCTCCGTACTCGCTCTCGCTAGATTGGACCTTTTAAGACTCAAGAAAACTGTACACGACGTATAGTTCATTAAGCTGAGTAGCCACGTCTACTTGTTTTCTATATACATTTCCCAGTTTCCTGTCCCAAAACCTCTTGGTAGTGACACGTCTTTTCGTGCATATAACTACTTAGTGTTTGCTCCACTGACCTTGGTTCCTTGGAACCTTTTCATTGGTTTCCTTGTTGCAGTAATAGATTGACCTAGCACGGTGCCTCACCGGATTACCGTCCCCTCTTCCTCAACACTTTACCCTGTGACTCACAGATGCAGCATGACAAACCCGGTCCAGCAAAACGTTCTCCCCTCTCTGGGATGAGCCCCTCTATTGTCTCCCCTGGCAACAGTTCCTGCCAGCCTGTGGGCCATTGGAATCCTGGTGATAAGACTTGTGCGAGGGCTCCGTGCATGACAGTTGGGTGACCCATAGCATAGGTGGCATCAATGAGCCCATGCTCCAGTTCCCGGAATGCTGAAGGGTGGGCTCACCTTTCAACGGTGGCCTGTTCCACCGCTGCCCCCTGTCGTTAGTTTAGAAAATTGCACAAGAACAGGGACACACCTTGTTGAAGTTAGGTATTAAACTGACCGTCTGTAACACATTGGTGTCACTGACTTGAGCCTGGTCTGTTGCGATCATGTAGTCCATAGGAAGGTTTGGCCACTGAAGATACATACAAACAAAAGGGGGGGTTGACCTCCAGCAGCTTTGATGGACTTGTCTGACTTTGCTACCTCCACAACCTCCTCCCCTGAACAAAGGAATGAAGTAATTGATGCCTTGAGGCCTAGTGGCAACTTAAGCCTGTACCACTATACTCACTGGCAAGTACTACTTTGAAGAATTTGAAGTTTTGAGTTACACTTTGGCATAAACTCATTTATTGCTCTCAATCATAACTACAAGTCTGTAAGCCTGCGACCAGACTCACGACACAAACATGCACAGCCACCACGAACATCGGCGAACATCGGCACACATTGATGCTTACAATGGCTACACAGCCACCCTGAACATCGGCGAACATCGGCGAACTCATATATCAACTTACGCTCGATGCGGCCACTTTCCAACACGGTTTCAAATCTCATATATATACCATCTTTTTTTCCTTTGTTGCCCCACTCTTTACCTTGTGCAACAAAGGTATAGTTTACCGACCTTCTTATGTATCTTAGACTGACTCTTTACCTTGTGCAACAAAGATAACGTGATCCTGTCTTACCGTCTGACTTAGTGAGGCTACCTAACCAGGCAGCCTTTCACTTTTTTTTTGACACCGACTGCGTCTTTCAATACCTGACGAACCCACACTGTCTCGGCAACCCTCTACCTCGATTCCACTCCTCACCAGGAGTGCGAGAAGAAAGTTGCAGGACCCTGGCCAACCTGCCAAACTACAGATCCTAACGGACACACACCGACGCCCCAAGCCAAACAGCCCGGTGTCTCTACCACTGTCCCCATCACCTAGTACTGACTCGTCTACTGACGAAAGTGCACCTACCACAGCCACCTCCCATTGCAACTACCAAGCTACCTTACCTGCTGCCCGAATTGCCATGTCACCAACCACACAACCCCTTGCTGAAGTCAAGGTCATGAAGATGAAGGAATGCCCAATGCTCACTGCGGGCAGAATCACCCCACTCATCATGCAGTCGTGGACCCTTGCATGCAAACGATACAAGAAGCATGGTGGGAAGACCAGCACTGAAATTGTCAGTTACGTTGCTGAGGGGATGTTTGAGCCGCGCCTCGTTTCTTGGTATCAGGCAGATCAAACTCGGATTGATGCCCTCACCCTGGATCAGTATCTCACTGAGCTGGCCCAACTGGTCCTCGAGAAGAACTGGTCCTATGACATCCTCGAAACCATCCTCTCCACAACCCAAGGCAACCGGGAATTTATGGATTGGAAAATAGAGGTTGAGAACCTCAACGCAATCCTCACCACCTCAGCACCAAGCAAAGCACTCACCAAGGACCAGCTCAAGGTCCAACTCCAATCCAACCTACACCCGGACCTGAGGCTCAATCTAAGCCTTGAACCAGTCCTAGCCACTGATCTCGCTACCTGGGCCTTTGAGGTTAAGGAGCGGGATGACCGTATGCGGGCTGAAAATGCCCGGACCCAAAAGATGATTGATGCCTCGGCCGCTGCCCGCACTGCACGCCGAGGTGAAAAAAAGGATCTCCTCTCCCGCCTCACAGATGCACCTTTGACCTCCCATGCCTCTACCTCTACCCCCACCAGCCGAACTAAGAAGGCTGAGAGAATTCGCCTGCCGGCCCTCACCGAGGCCGAGAGAACCCTCATCCATGACCACAATGGATGCACCCGGTGCAGGAAGCTCAACGTTGGGCACACCTTCACCAACTGTCCAATGGTTGCAACTAACTCATGGCCTGACCCGGTGACCTACATGACCCTCACAGCGCCAGCCCCAAACATGGCAATGGCAGCCGGACACATCTCAGATTCTGAAACAGACTCGTATGTCCCTTCCCCTGTCAATGTCCCCCTCACTGTCCCACAATTATACACCAACCTCTTTGCTACTGGCCCCCTCATCTCCGAATTCCCCATGCCAGTCCAACCACTAATTGACGTTGGATCGGCCTGCACAGTGATTAGCCTGGAGCTTGCTGAGAAACTTGGTCTCCGACGATATCGTCTCCCTGCCAAGGAGAACAACATGTCCTCCTTATCAATGCTGCCACTTGTCTTGGAGGAGTATGTGAAACTAGACCTCAGCTCTGAACGGGGGATATGGAAGTCAGGAGTACACAAGATGAAAGTAATTAAGGGGCTACCATTCCCCATTATACTAGGAATGCCATTTCTTTCATCAGAACAGATTCTGATAGACCCACATGAGCGAACGGCCATTGACAAACGCACAGGCTATGACCTCCTAAACCCCCCCCCTCTCGCACCTCAGGATTGGAACACAGCTGCGAACATCGGCGAACAGCACAGCCACCGATGCCAAAGAAAGTTCGGGCACCCAAGCCTACCACTCTCGAGCAGACCGGAGCACCAACACTTGCTGGTTACCTCCTCCCTGGCCCCATCATGGCTGCTGTTTGAGACCGCATTGAAGGCCTCGCATTCCAAGAGGTCCTCAAAGAAGCAGACCAGAAAATGAAACAAAAATATGCCGACCGCTTCCCACTCCGACTCCCAGACAATACCTCTGAAGTCCCTGGACACATGTTCCACCGCATCCGGCTCAAAGACCCCACCAAGGTCAATAATGGCAAAGGATATGCAGCACCAAAGAAATACCAAGAATCTTGGAAAAGATTACTTGATGACCACCTAAAGGCTGGTTGAATACGACCATCTTCATCAGAATATGCCTCACCAGCATTCTGTGTCCCAAAATATAAAGCTGGCATCCCTGACTTAACAGTCGACCCCCGCTGGGTAAACGACTACCGGTCTCTCAACAGTAACACTGTCCGAGATAACTTCCCCCTACCTCGCATTGATGACATACTCGCCGATTGTGGGAAGGGAAAGATCTTCGGGAAGATGGACATGACTAACTCCTTCTTCCAAACACGGGTACACCCTGACGACATTCACCTCACTGCTGTAAGAACACCGTGGGGACTCTATGAATGGACTGTCATGCCACAGGGTGGATGCAATGCCCCTGCCACACACCAGCGCCGAATGACTGACGCGCTCCGAGAACACATTGGAAAAATTTGCCATGTGTACCTCGATGACATTATCATCTGGTCACAAACCATGGAGGAACATGAACGAAACTGCAATACAGTCCTTCAGGCCCTCCGCAAAGCCAGCATCTATTGCAACCAGGTGAAATCCAGCCTGTTTGCCACTGAGTTATGTTTCCTTGGCCACATCGTCTCTGGGGCTGGGATCAAACCTGACCCACGCAAAACCGACCGTATTGCGAACTGGCCCCAACCAACAACTGCCACCAATGTCCGAGGTTTCCTAGGACTAACCAGATACATTGCCACCTTCCTTCCAGCACTTGCAGAATACACGAGTGTCCTCACCCCCCTCACTACCAAGGAATGTGACCGACAATTCCCCACATGGACCCCAGAACATCAGAATGCATTTGACCACATCAAACAACTTGTCCTCAGTGCTGACTGTCTCACCGTAATTAATTACGAAGACAAAGCATCAAACATCTATGTCACCACTGATGCCAGTGACCGCCGGACTGGGGCTGTGTTAAGCTTTGGAAAAACCTGGGATACATCCCGGCCAGTTGCCTATGACTCCTACCAGCTCAATGACGCCGAGAAGAATTATCCGGTCCATGAGAAGGAGCTTCTTGCCATTATCAAGGCATTGAAGAAATGGCGATCCCACCTGCTTGGTGCACAGTTCGAAGTTTTCACTGACCACAGAACTCTCGAGTACTTCCAATCGCAGAAGGAGATGTCGAGACGACAAATGAGATGGTCGATGTATCTTGCAGACTTTGACTATCAAATCACCTACATCCGCGGCGAAGACAACACCACTGCTGATGCCCTATCCCGCATGCCTGACACTGTGCCTGATGCCTGCCTTGCGGCCTGTGCGATGGCACACACACGTAATGCACCCAAAACCCCAGTCGCCGGCATACTCAATATTGCCGCTGACCAATCCCTACTTGACGCAATCATTACCGGCTATGAGACTGATGATTTTGCCAAACAACTCACCAAGGACATCAATATGGGGAGCATCGAAGGGGCAACCCTCACCGATCAACTCCTTTATGTTGGCCGCCGGCTGGTGATCCCACAAGATCTCCGAGTCCATGAACTCCTTTACAACCTTGCCCATGACACTCTGGGCCATTTTGGCTTTGACAAAAGCTATGAATCCCTCCGTGGCTCCTACTACTGGCCAAACATGCGTCGTGACCTGGAGAAAGCATACATCCCATCATGCTCTGAATGCCAGCGCAATAAAACCCGCACTTCCAAACCCACTGGTCCCCTACACCCCCTACCAGTTCCTGATGACCGTTTCGACACTGTCGCACTGGATTTCATCGGACCACTCCCCGAGGAGGATGGAAAGGACACCATCCTGACCATGACTGACCTTCTTGGTGCTGACATACGCATTGCCGGTACCCACTCCACATACACTGCCGCCCAAGTTGCCGTTGTCCTTTTTGATGAATGGTACTGTGAAAACGGCCTGATGCTCCATCTCATCTCTGACCGAGATGCTCTCTTCACTGCTGAACTTTGGACGGCCCTCCATAAGCTCACTGGTGTAAAACTGAAGATGTCAACTTCTTACCACCCTGAGACCGACGGCAGCAGCGAACGGACCAACAAAACTGTGAACCAAGCCATCCGGTACCATGTTGACAACAACCAGAAGGGGTGGTTAGCCAAACTCCCTCGTGTGCGTTTTGCTATTATGAACACCGTGAACTCATCCACTGGTTTCTCAGGCTTCCAACTGAAGTCTGGACGATCCCCCCGAATCATCCCTCCAATCGCACCACTCCCTAGTAATGCCACTACCGAACAAACTACCGCACATGACATAATATCCCGAGTCACAATTGATGTCCAAGAAGCGCAGGACAATCTCCTTGCTGCAAAAATCAGACAGGCATACCATGCCAATGAACATCGGGCACCAGAAGATGTCTATGAGATTGGCGACCTTGTCATGCTCTCCACAGAAAACAGGCGCCGGAACTACAAACGCAAAGGAAAAATGCGTGTTGCAAAATTCATGCCGAGAAATGACGGCCCCTACACCATCACACACACCTTCCCTGAACGCTCAGAATATACACTAAAACTCCCAAACAACCCAAACACCTTCCCTGGTTTCCATGCCCACCTACTCAAACGATACATCCCGAACAATCCCCTCCTCTTCCCTGACCGTGAGCCTGCCCGGCCACGACCCATTGTTACTGAAGATGGCACTGAGGAGTGGTACATTGACAAGATTGTGGATGCTCGCCGACGTGGACGAGGTGTACAATACCTTGTCCGCTATGAAGGATACGGGAAAGAACATGATGAGTGGCGCCCTGGTTCAGAAATGACTGAGACAGATGCACTTGACAGATGGGAAGCTGAGAATGGGACAGAGGTTTGACACCCTCACAATTTTTTTAGGTGGGGAGGAGTGTAAGCCTGCGACCAGACTCACGACACAAACATGCACAGCCACCACAAACATCGGCGAACATCGGCACACATTGATGCTTACAATGGCTACACAGCCACCCTGAACATCGGCGAACATCGGCGAACTCATATATCAACTTACGCTTGATGCGGCCACTTTCCAACACGGTTTCAAATCTCATATATATACCATCTTTTTTTCCTTTGTTGCCCCACTCTTTACCTTGTGCAACAAAGGTATAGTTTACCGACCTTCTTATGTATCTTAGACTGACTCTTTACCTTGTGCAACAAAGATAACGTGATCCTGTCTTACCGTCTGACTTAGTGAGGCTACCTAACCAGGCAGCCTTTCAAAGTCAGTTCAAGTTCTTCATCCGAGTCAGCACCATACATGTCCAAGAACCCTAAACCCTCATACTCCTGTCCAGCGCACGAAAAGTCCAAGTCCAGTTCACCTACTAGTAGCAGCTCATCATCAGGTCCAGGTTCTCTGTCACCAAGATCTATGCTAGCACAGTTGTCCTCAGTTTGCAAGTTAAACTGGTAGGCATTCCCTGTTGGAGCCGCATCCGAGTCCAATCTGTCACCAGGGTCTTCTTGCTCTGGCATAGTGATTGCCGGTGCCATTTGCTGCTAGAATTCCCTTTCCATACTTTGTTGAAGTGTACGTTCCACACCAATTAACTCCAGTCCACCTACATATCACGCTTTTGGCTAGGAGGGTCACCTCCGGTATGTGAAACCCATTGATTGGCATCTTGGACTCTGGCTTCTGGTATGGCCTTGGAGTTACTGGGCTTTCTTGATGCCGGTGCCTCCCAAGGTTCTTTCTCTGGATTTTCTAGTGCCGTTGAAGTTGTTTGAAGGCTGCCCCCAGAAGATGTGGGTAAACCACTCGGTTCTTGAATAGAGTGATGATCGCCTGTATGGTCATCAATCAGCTGTCTTGATGCTGCAATGATGGGCTGGCTTGACCCATCAACTCTTGAATAAACATGACCGACTCCCAGACCCCAATGATAGCACATTACCATGTCATAATCGACAAACCTGTTTAACTGTGTAATAAGTTCCTGAAATGATGAAGAACTATATGGGAAATTGACCTCACCTGTTTGCATAATAACACCTCCAGCCTTTGTGATCTTGTGCGGATGCAGAACGTGGTTTGGCATCATCTGTGCATCATGATTTTCTGATGAAAAACCTTGGGATGATGTGGCAACCCTGTAATACGTTCCCGGGGTCCACAAATCCAAAGGCTTCCTTACTGGTAATCTGATGGAATTTCAGTGAATCCAAGCGTCCCTCCTGCCATCCCTGTTGGACTGGTCTATCATCACCAACCATCTCAAACCACCTGACCCACAAGAACTCCATATGCCAGGCACTGTAATCCATTTTCCCATTCTTTCCTTGACCAGCATATATTACATTGGCATGGTATATGCCCAAGACACGGGCATATCAATACTGATGTCACATCACCCCGTTTGAGAGAAGCATGATGTTCCTATGCTCGGTCTGTGGATTGATAGAGTCTTGTGACCGTCTGACATCATATGTGGTGTAGCTGACCTTCATGACTTTGTGTCCATACATGAGATTGTTCTTGAGGAAGATTAACTTGACGTCAGTGTCAAAATTTAGATCTGGAAAATCGGTAGGCCATTCATCCTGCAGTCTGGCATTGATATGTGAAGCTAGGTGCGCTCTTAATTTCACATGGAAACCCTAAGATATACATATGTTCAATCCACCAGCAACTGTAGGAGTATCAGTAACTGAAACTAACCATGACTGCGGGATCATCAGCATGTTTTTGATGGAACGTTCCTATATGGATTGGTTCACTTTCGTCAACCCCAATGTGATGGTGAACAGCTGGGTCATGCTGAGGTTGTGGTGATTCGTGTGACCTTTCTTTGTTTCCAGTTGATTTCTTGCAGATCTTCCTTATCCGGGTTTGTCTTCGCTCGATCTGCTCAAGTTGCTGTTTGAATCCCCTTTTGGAGGTACATTTGTACCTTCCCTTAGGACTGCGATGCTCCAGTTCACCCTGTATATTAGTAAAGGTGGTTAGGTTTCAAGTTCTTGTGAGTCAGAATCAATGCAATCACACTCACCGATTCTGTGGAATAGGAGTCTGTTGTGCCATAGTTCGTAATGGTCTCAATGTAATCTCCCAGAGAATGGACTTTGTATGTACTCATGTTAAAACCCTTCGGCTTTTGTGTAGAAGCTGTTGAGGATGACGATTGACCTCCCTGAGCCCCCTTGGCACTCTTTCTTTGTCACACATCAGCCTCTCATCTTAACTCCTTCATCCTGAACTGTGTACACATATTATCGTTGAATGTTTGCAGACTCCCCCCCAATGCAGTAGTCTCTTTATCAAAAATGGCAAGAGTCAGGTCACTGTGCATGCACAGTTTTGCAGGCCCATGCCAATGTGCCACATAGAACAGAAGTCCCAGTACAGTTGAATTATGCGGCTCTGGTAATAGTCCCTTGAACACTGGAATGATGCACTATTCGTCATTGATAAGCATTAGAAAGGATCAACTTCTGATGGGAACATGGTACCTGGAGGAGATCTTCAAAGTTGTGAGCAGCCATTCACTTGAGCTCGGATACATTGACAGAAAATTGCTGTATAGTGTCACAACCAAAGGTCGGTACCAGGCGGAATCTAAGGCCAACAAAATTAAAAGCATGGTTTTAGCAAGAGTAATAGTCAAAGTTTCAACTACCTTTTGTCAAATTCATGCAAAAGATATTCATGGACTGACTCTAGCATCCAAAGAAGATGCACCAATAAAGCCTTCCAAACACCTAACTCAATTTCATGCAGCAAATCAACAGGAAATATTGTGAATAAGTCAAAGCCAAACTTTGAGAGCGGGTCAGAAAATGCATTCTAAAACAAATTCATTTTCGGGATGATTAGGAATGATGGCGACTTACAAAAGACGGTACAAGGGATTCATCCTTCAGCTGCCACTCAACATAGGCGCCATTGACCGCAAAGTTCTTCTGGAATATTGCATCTCTGGCTAAGGCAACAGCTTGCTGCTGTAAGCCTGGCATCCCCAGCCTTACCACATGCCTCCTTACCCCTAGCTACTCCTGCCCCTGCCCCAATGGCCAGTTGTATGTTTCTGTTGCATTCAGGCTTACAGTTTGTAAGCCAAACCTTATATGTAGAAACTGATCAGTGGCTGTGACATTGTTGAACCTTAGACATCGTAGCACTCGCCTTCATGTAGTCCCCACACCTTGGGAATATATGGTGGTCATGTTATGCTTGGGTCTTGTCTCAGTGAGCCTGTAGACACAGGCTTTCAGCTGCCTTGCGGCGTTGTTGTGTCGCTTCATGTCTCACCTCAGTTTACCATCTGAAGACATGCTAACCATACCAATCAATCCTAGTGACATCTTACAGCGCAGACATGGGCAACCACCCATGTTCCATATGCCAGTCATCAGCACTCTGAGAAAAACAATTCAGATCAGTAACTTGAATGACAAACTAAAGTGCAAATGCATACTTCTCGGGATAATCTGCTGAATAAGTGAATATCCAGGGATAAAAACGACACTGCAGACCATCACCGCAATCTATTACAATGCCATGCTCATAGGCAAAAAGAAATTTGTCATCCAACAGACATTTCCATTGCTCATGTACTAATTCTCAATGACAGTGAGCCAGCAACTCCCTGGTAAGTTTCTTCCCTCCCACAAACTGCCCCGCAAAATCTTTGAATTCGTCTGGAAGCTGGGAGAAAATATATCAATTTTGATGTCATGCAGAGGCAATTACTATTTCACTATAGTCGTCGCACCTGCTTGAAATATGCCACATGCTCATAAAGGTTGGAAGACAGTTTACATCTCTGATATTTGGAATCATTTCCAAAAGCCATATACAGCGGCCAAAGCTTCGCATTTCCAAACAATGTAAGAAGGGTAGCATCAGACCAAAACATTAGCCCAACTACAACCCTTGGAAGGTTGCAATCTGGCTCACCAGCAATGTTCTGTAAGCCTCAGTGTGCGGCCACAAAAGCCAGAGAGGTGTATAGCTCTCCATAAAGGTGGACGGCTGTACTGTCTAAACCATGAGCCCCAGGTCCAAGGCCAGCAGTGCTTGAATTAGCATCTGGTTTCCATAGTAACTCAAAGGGTTCAAAGTGGAAATGACAATTGTTGTCTGCATCCTTCTTGATCCTCTCCTGAATAACTGACATCAAGGATCGATGGTAGAAGTCAGGGACAACATAGTCTCAAACGCCTGGGCTGTCTAGACAACAATGAAATGGGATATGGATAGATATAGCTGACTTTTGCCAGCCTGCATCATCTTCATCAAACCACGCCCCTTCATCCCAGTCATTCAAAGCTAACTGCCAATTGATCCGACTCCAATTAGTGCTATGAATATTTTGCGGTGAGAATTCAGTGCTTCCAACAATATCCAATAGCCTTTTAAAATTCTCCTGTGACTTTTGTGAACCATGATTCCAGCACCAGTCCCCCAACCGAAATGAGGTTTCATTAGGGTAGGGGTAAAAATCCGAGGATTTCAAAACAGTCAGGTTCTGCTTACTAGAAAGTGATCTGTTGGAAAGCATGGTTACATCAACCTCACGTTTGGGATGATGGTTTGGAAACTCTGGTCCGTGATATTGACAGTAGACTCCAAACGTGTTATGCACAGTAACAATAAAATCGGCGTCAACTGCGCGAGCCAAATGTGACAGGGTGTTAAGTGCACTGGCCATTTGCAAAGGTGGGACTGAACTCGGGGGAACAGCCAGAGACTTGGAGGGGAGAGGTGGCAGCCGCAATGGAAGTGCAGGAGCAGCCTGTGGCAAGATATCACGGAATCTCCTGTCATACATAATAAAACCAGGGCAAACTGGGGCAATCCTATGACGTTTGCTAGGCCTCGGCTCCACTGGAATGTTGTCAGTGGTTGTGGCATTAGTAACTTGTGGATTTTCCTTAAAACATGCCAATAATTCACCAACTTGGCCGGGACAAACAATATAACTCACAGATCTGGACAATAAATTGGAACTTTGACTGGGACCCTGTATGAATTCAGGAGAGTCACAGTCATCATCTTGTTGTTTCCTGACAACAAGGGCTCGAAGTCTCTTCACTTTTCAAAATGCAAATATCTCCTGTGCATTTGCTAGCACTGTAGAAAGATGCTGTTTGCTGTCAGAACAGGAATTTTGATGATTTTTCATAGCCCCAGGAGTAGTGAACACCCTCCCACAAACACAGATCTCAGTGTACACCATGATCTGTTTGGAAATCAGTTCAGGGAGAATAGGTTCACTCAAACAGCTTCGTTCTCACCAATGTGTCACTGTGTGGACTCAGGGTGCAAGGATCATAGCTGTACAAAACTGCATCGCAAATCAGAAATAATAATTACTAATCATCATTGGTTGGTGTGACTTTAGTACTTATTACTACTACTAGTGCTACATATTTGTAAGTAGTACTAGTACACAGAGAAGTTACAATGCACAATAATAATAAAAAGGGACAAATCAAGAATATGTACATGCAAGATTTCAATGACACAGATGATGATTGAAACTTGAGAAGGTCCAACAATAACATCCATGGGTTTACAAGTATATCAAGATCAGGAGGATATAGAATGAGAGAAAAAGGCTATAACATGCTTAACAAAGCAGTGGATGTTGGATGCTGGATGTTTGAGTACTGTTCCGGTCCCATAACTGAGAGGCTGGATCAAAAGAAAAGGGTGGTGTGGCTTTGCAAAGTGACAGGGTATCTTCTCCAAAGGTTCGGATAAGTGGAGGGGCCAAGTCGGAATACTCAGGTACTGGATGTATTTTGTCGACCATTGGGTAGAGGTGTATCACTGAAAAGGACTCTTTCCTATCAGGATTGTCCAGCCATGGACACACTCCCAAGTTCAGGATTCCCCGGTAACTGGAATTGAAAGGGGTTATAGAATCATCCAAGAATGTTGACATCTGGATTGTGCGATCACCAGAGGAGGATTCAGTGGACGAAGGAGAGTAACTTAGACCTGGAGTTGAGGGACTTGGACTTGAGTTTCTCATTTCTCTGGAATATGTAAATGCTGACATTGTCAGCTGGAAATTGACACATCAACAAAAGAACTAAAATGAAATGAAACACGAGGCTTTACCGTGAATAAGGAGGATGTAAGACTCAGTGTCTGATCTGACATATCATCAAACAACTTCTAGGTGGTCAAATAAGAACCTCTGTACCAAACTGCACTTTTTTTTTGGTGAGCTTCGGAATACTATCCGAGCCCAGACAAACACATAGAACCTCCAGTCCATCAAGCTTGATATTAGAGTACAACATGAAGCATCCATGAGTGTACATCAGGAAATCAGGGAAACACTGGCATAATAATACATCAGGATGTTGTTGCTGAGAACAACCGACTTTAGAACAGGACAACTGTTAGTACAGCAGCTGGACGTTGAAGGCTTCCTCCCCATCAGAAGTTCTGCAGTGGTCATAATCAATGATAACGTTCTGCAGTCAAGCAGGTTTTGCTCACAAGAAAAACGTGCTTCAAGTCTACCCTTTTTTTTTTTTTTTTTTTTTTTTTTTTTTTGTTCAACAATTTATAGCACGGTGCACGTAAGCAGTCCGCGGGCACGAAGTACGAATACAACAGAGTAAACTACGCTCCAGCATACCCGCACCCCCGCCGGGGTGAAACCTTCCTCTCTCTTTTCGCCTCTTAGGTGGGCACGTCCATGGATAAAGCCCCGGTGGGGCCGGAAAGACCTGCCGCGTACACGCAGCGCAGGGCCCACGCAACTCGCCCCCCACAGCTAGCCCGGTCCCCCCACACGCTGCCAGCCGAAGCCAGCCGGTGAGTAGTGTCAATTCACCGTAAGCCCCCGCATCCCGAAGGACCCGGAGGTGAACCGTGTTCCCTAGCAGGGAGTGAAGTGGACCACCCCCCTCATCGAGAGGCAGACCGTCGATCCAGCATATGCGCCGTCCGACGAAATGATGGGCTGAGGCCCAGAGGGCCCAAACGGTGCCTGTAAAGGTAGGTACGCAAGGCAGGAGCAGAACCCCTGCATCACGTACCCATGACGAGCCTGAGGCATAAGCCCCAGGAGCCCCCCGCCCGTAGCGGCTGGAGGCGTGAAGTGAGCCCTGGTGATGCCCCAGGCACTCCAGAGTGCAGAGGTGAGGCGGCACCGCAGCACCGCCCCCAGTCTGGAAAGGTGGAGGGCACAGGGTTGAACAATCGTGCACCTCAGACATGGCGCGGCCCTCATAGAAACAGAGGGCGGGGCTGTAGTGGGAGGGGCCACTTAGGGGGCCATCACCGAGGGATGGCAGCCCAGAAAACGGCTGGTGCGCAGTATGCGCCCATTGCTGTGTAGTGCGGCCCCTGGCGCTATGCGTCATGGGCCCAGTAATAGTGGTGCTGGAGGAGCGATTCCCCCTGCCCTCCACTGTCCGATCTTAGCGATTGTAGATAATCCGCTGCCCCCTGATCACAGGCGGGCAGTGGGAGATGCTCGATCTCCTGTCGGCAGCGGGGAGCGCCAGCCCCGCCGCAGTCCTAGTGAGCAGGTGAATCCCATGAGCGCACACATAGAGTGCAAGCGCCCAAAAGGGAGAAGGAGGAGGGCCACGCCGGCACGCATACCCCAAGTGCGGAGCGAGGACCCACCCAGAAGAGGTGAGCAGTATCCTGTAGCCGTAGAGTAGCTTAAACATCGAAAGGAAGATGTTGCAGACACACCAAATCCCTAGATCCTCTCCAGGGATCTGAAAACCTCAAAATGAGCACCCCCCTACCCAAGCGTTCTCCCCCCGACCCCAGAGCGGGACCCCCAGCCTAAGCCGGCAGTGTTAGTTCACCGTCGAACCCCCCCACCAATTGGTGGAAGGTGCCCCACCCCAGAGCCCAGGATCCTTGAGCCCAGGTAAAGTAAAGTGGCAGACAGTAGAACACCCACTTAGTGGGCATCCGCGGACGATCCGAGGGGATCGGTCAAGCAGATCAGCAGGGTGCTCAGGAATACTCCCAAGCACCCCCCAGTAGACGATATACACTGGTCTGATCGAAGATCAGGCCAGGGGACGGACTGCTGGACGGCGCGCCAGACAGTGTGGAGAATGTTCCCACGACACATGGTGGTGGTAACAAGTCAAGAGATTGCTTCAAGTCTACCCTGACGTTGTGCATTCTGCACACCTCACAATGGTAGTCTGTGGAAGGTGAGAAGTTGAAGCTGGTGATAATCAAAATCAGAGGGTGGGTGGATAAAAGTGTGCCAAAGAGTCTGACTCAGAGGACACTGACTTTTAATGCAACATGTGATCATACTCTTGCCATTGGGCGAGAGCTGAATCAAGACATTCCTTGGATGCATCCACCTGCAGTTCAAGGAGGCTGACCGCAAGTTTTGCCTGTCAAAGCCTTGTTTGGAGCTGCTTGTCCTCCATCGTCCAGAGTCAAACAACGGTAGCAATTTTAACTGTGGGTCCTTGAGCAGTACAGTGAAGATGAACATAACAGCGATGGCTACTAGGCTATAAGCTTTATTAGTTTAGGAGCAAAATGACAGAAAAAAGGGAATGCACCTTGTCCAAGTTAGATATTAAATTGATTGTCTGTAACACATTGGCGTTGTGGTAGGGCTAGTTGGCCTACTCGTCAACTTCCCCCACCTGGGAATGTCCGTTCCAATTCCCCTACCAGATGCCAACACAGAGGGAGTACAGTATATTCCTGTGTTTATTTTATTTTCTTAATAATCTCATTCTATTATTTTCTAGTCTATCATTAGGTTCCTACCTTTAGATAAGCATATCCTGTTCACGCGGCATGTGAATCATGGATCTCTTCAAGATTTATGCTTCCTCAGTTCTTCGTACCCACAGCCACACTTTTGATGCAGATAGCTGGACTAGGGTTTTTCATTTTCCTTTCATTTACGAACTTCCTATCACGTTCCGTTCTCGCATCAACTCATCAACAATCCATCAAAATCATTCGACGCGACTTCTCCGGCACATCAAATTCCAACTCAATGGGTCAAACGACTGGATGGTAGGGTTGAGAGGTGTCATTTGGGTGTTCTCCGTGCTTGCTGGGGGCACAGGCGACGAACAGTCAATAGAGATCCCTGACGATGAACCTCTCCCCGAGTTATTCCCAGTCTGTGAAACCCTGAGACAAGGACTTGACTACGCCACCCTACCACCACTCACATCAAGATCAATGATCTTATCTTGGACTCCACCTGTATTCCTGTTGGCGTGAGAGAACGCGCACATACAGTTTTTCCTTCATAACTACTTGTAGTTTGTATATAAGGTGTCTCCCCACCTCTCTAATGGGACCACTTCACTTTTGACTCACATTTGACGTTCCCTCTTATAAGTTTCCCTAGTCTCCCAAGTTCACTACACAACAAGGTGTAGTTCATAAGGCCTTTCTCGCTCTTTACATCCCCTTCTTAAGTTTCTCTCAGCTTCACACTCGACTGCGCTGTTTCTTACCCTCTTTCTTTCTTCTCGCTTACCCCATCCCTTGTGATGTGACGACCTCGTCAATGAGACCTCCAGCAGACCGTTGACCCTGCCACAGCGTTATTGACTTGAGCCTGATCTGTTGCGATCGTGTAGTCTGCGAGGAGGTTCAATAACTTAGGGTTTTGGTCTTCTGGAGCCAGTGACGCCATATACTATGAAACATCAGTAACTTGATATAAAATAATTATGTGGCAGAATTCACCAGAGGAATGTCAATTTGTTCAGATAATGTGGAAACATTGTCTGGCCAATCAAATGTATATCGAGCTTCAAAAGATGAGATGGGCAATGGTTGTGGCATCGAACCTGGTGCAGCATTGCAGAGAGGGGACAGGGAAAGAGCATGAGAACAAGAACAAGAACAAGAACAAGAACAGGGACAGGAATTGGTTGAACAGGTTGAACAAGAACGAGAATGTGACTGTGTTGAACACAGAGGTAAAGCCAAATGTGAACGGCCTCTATGGTAAACCCTACAACTCGGAGGTGAATCCATCAAGAACTTGGGGGTGAGGAAGAACAAATAAATAAGGATGGCAACTTGAAAATGGTTTTTCATCGAATTGATCCAGAGTTATGCATAGTAACCATGATGGGAGTTAAACGTTAAGACGTCAAGTCTATGATTGTAACTGGGTACTTGTACTAAAGACTCGGATTACCTTACTATTACTAAGCTTCACTTGTCGCGGATTGATAAAAATACCTCGTGACAACAGCTCTAGCCTTATTGTACTACACCCTTTCTTCATGCCATTTATTCCAAGTCAGTGAAGAGCACTTCAGCAATCCCAGTCATGGAACTGACAACTGAAATCCGCCATGTTTTGACTGCTCCAAATGGATCTGACATTGCATGCAGTGGCCGCAGCTGCATATTCTCAGCTGTCTTCATGTAGTAAGCTGGTTCCAAGGCCTTTGTTAGTGTAGTAGATGAACAAGTTTTGAAGCTGTTGAAGTTGAAGCCAACGTTGGCTGGCTCACCAATCTCTATTCACGTGAGCGGGGCACTCACTGGGAACAACTGAAAAACTTTTGATGGAGTTGCTCTATTCAGTGATCATAGTACACATATTCCAATCTCACCATTTCTATGATCTCTCGTGGCTATTCAAAGTTTTCATCACTAACCAACCAAAAAGTCACCGCTACCAGTGCCGTGCATCTGAGTCATGCAACAGCACTCACTTCAGATGGGTGATGCCCGAAGGGTTTAATCTGGGTTTAAGTCAGCAGCAAACTTGTAGGTGGTCACCATGATTCACCTTTCAGGCTATGGTCGGAGTTCTCCGAGTCTGAGTTTGCAGGGCTGCATTAAGCAAAATTCATCATCGATCATCGATAAGGTCTATTAAAGGCTGCCAATCCAGGATTGATGATAGTAGATACACTGAAGTTTGCGGTAAGTCAGAAATAGTGGGATAATCCTCCGAGTCCTCAGCCGCCCTTTCAGGCAATGATCGGAGTTCTCTGAGTCCAGGTTTGCAGGGCTGCATTAAGCAAGATTTATCATTGATCATTGATCAGGTCTATCAAAGGTTGTCAATCCGCAATTGATGATAGTACTAGTCACATAGATACGCTGAAGTTTGCAGCAAGTCAGAAATAGTAAATCTTGTAAATTCTTCCAAACAAGCAACCTCAGGCTTGAACTTGAACTTGAAGGTCCCTTCTGTAAGCAGTGCTAGCACTTAAATTTCAAACTCAGGGAGTCTAGTCATTGTGCATTAAACGGTCATGATATTTTAGGTTAACGTCACCAACCTTGGTAATGATTGCCACGCCACTGGCACCTTGCACAAGCCTCATTGAACTGGGATTGCCAGTGCCATGACAGTGGTACTCAGGTTCAAGGTGTTGTCCCAAGTGGCAAATGAAGCAGGGCCATACTTCTCACTGGCACTGGCACCAGATTTGCTGTGGCATCCATCAACTTTGGTCCAAACACTGCATGCTTCCCACACTGTGACTGGGCAAACGTGGCCTGGGGTGAATGCTGCATCATCTCCCTGGGGGAATTTGATGCAGACAAGGGGGGACACCTTGCCCTCTGGGACCTGGGAATCGTCATCCGCTTTCTGCCTGGCTCAGTAGTTTTCCTGCTGTCTGCACTGGTCCGGCACTCCAACACTCCGACTGCACCCCACGAGCGCTGGTACTCCTTCACACAATACACCTCTGGTGGGTTACTCCGGTGGGTAGCACACAGCTTTAAGCCTGTGCCTGTAAAGCTGGAGGAGTTGAAGGAAATTCAGCAAAAACAGTGGAATGATGGCATGCGCATGTTTAACACAGTAGGATCTGAGTATTAGTGGCTTACTGCACATGGGATTCTGTACTAGATTGCATAATTTGACTTTGACTTTGACTTTGAACGCTGATGATCAGAGCCTCCCTGTGATAGGTTGGAACTGCTTCAACAATGGAGGGCACATTCCAAATAAATTAATAGTATGTACTAGCCATTGGGTTGGTAGTATGGACCTTTGATTTGGTACATTCAAGGCTGGCGGTACACTGTCTAAAGTACACATTCACACTGCCACGATGCCATCGTGTAATGCACGAACCCCATGGCTCATAGCAATGCTGGTGATGAGAGCAAGAAGGGAAGTTTGAATACTAAGGTAAATACGGTACACACTTGAGTTTAAGCCTGAACAGCGACACTTTAAGCTCAACACTTTAACTACATTAATCCAAGTACAGAAAGTGCATGTGCTCATCCCCTGGCAACAGCTCTTGCCAGTCTGTGGGCCACTGGAATCCTGGTGATAAGACTTGTGCAAGGGTGTCATGCATGACCGTTGGGTGACCCATAGCGTAGGCGGCATCAATGAGCCCACGCTCCAGTTCCCGGAATGCCAAATGGTGGGCTTGCCTTTCAACAGCAGCCTGTTCCACTGCCACACCCCATCGCTGCATGTTTGTTAACCCACCAACCACCTGCCCTGCGGTAAGCCTAACCCAGACCCCACTGTCGCGATTTACAGACTCATATGCTGCTACAAATGCCTGGGCATATCCAAGCCATCAGCTTGCCCATTTCTGTGTGAAACAGTGCCTGAAACACACCAGCATAGCCATTGTGCCCAGCACCTTGTCCAAGAGGGTGCCGACAATTCCAACCTCGGTATGTGCTGACCTCAGACCAAAAAAATGTTCTCATATGTTGTAGTCCATTAATGCAACATGGACCAGCTGGTCAAAAACTATGAGCCTGCCAAAGTGAAGACCAACTTACATGTCGGAGGCTGATAGTCCTAGTAACATTGTACCCGGCGTGTGGTCCAATGCCCTACCACCTAGCATAATTTGAGGGTAGTGTGAGGCTGGCGTTAGGTTGTTGCTTGCGGCAGCATCGAGAAATGGCAATACGTCAGAATGGATGCGATGTTCTCGCAATGCCTCTGCATTGGGTAGCTCAGCAGTCAGCCCAGGAGTGTATTCCGAATCTCCCCAAAGGATCTGCCATCGTAATTGAGGAATTATTAGTGGTAAATGACAAAGGGAAAATTACCGCCTGCAACTCTGCTGAATCTCCCTCATCCCCGTAATTATACAACCAGGATTTGAAGCTGGAGCCTGGCTCAGCTGTGATCAAGGATCCTGACATTACTTGCTGTGAAAGTCCAGGGGTGTTGAGAAGGTTGGAATGGACGTGATGTTCTCGCATTGATGCCTCCATGTCGGACAGCTCGAAGTTCAGCCTGGGGGTGTATTCCGAATCTCCCAAAAGGATCTGCCATCGTAATTGAGCACCAGTGGTAAATGATGAAGGAAATTTTACCTCCTGTAACCCTGCCAAATCTTGAGGCTGAGGCTGAACGGCGCTGGCTGCCATGGAGTGATGGCGCGAGGAATATGGCAGCCCTGAGTCTGAGTCAAAGCTGTTGTCCATGACTGGGAGCAAGAAGAGGCAGTCAGATTATATGCAGCCTGTGACGATCCCTGAGGCTGAATACTAGTAGTAGTATGTACTAATTTCAAGAATTCACATACCAAATTATCGGGGAAAATACACCTGAAACAGGTCTGTGGTGGGTAAATTCCCTGCCGTACTGAGGGGTTGCTTTGCCTACTTTTTGTATAGCCAGTGATGCGCTTGAAGCAGGGCATCTTGAGGAGTTCATCCAAAATTTCAGCATTCCTGCCCTTGGAAAGGTTACATGGGGCCTGTATGTGGGGAGTTAGGCCCACTGGCTCCGAAGGTACGACGTGCGGGACTCACAAGTGTGCCAGTCCCATGGGTGATGCCCATTGCAAGTGCTGGATGCTTCCCATGGCGATGGCGCATCTGTTTATCCATAAAAATGCATTTCACTCTTGCATTTTTGATGGCCTCTGCAGCTTCCTTGCAAACCCTCCCCCACCCCTCGGTGTCCCGTGGCCCACTGGCAAGGAGGCCAATCATGCGGCCTTTGGTGTCAACAATGGGGTGGGTGGTTCTGTCTGCAGTTAGAGCATGGGCCATTGAAACTGCAGGTGGGCTTACCTCCCATCCCATTCAAAGAGCTGCAGCTTGTACTTCTGCTGTAGCTCTGCCAGGCCATAAACAACCCAGTCCTCCTCTATCTCCCGAAGCCCAATCTGTGCAGGCTTTGAGTGCGGCAAGTCGTAGGCTGCATTGGGTTCCACACCCAAAGAGTACTTTTTGGCCGACTCTTGGTGCTTTTGAGAGCATTCCTTGGGCCTGCTTCCATTGAGCTTCCGTGGAACCTTTTGGGCCTGGCAGTCTTGGGAGTTCTTTTTTTGGTTCTTGGTCAAGTGTTTGGGGGGGGGGGCAACTGGGCAAAGGGAGGTGGTGCTGTCAATGGTGCCACTGCAGGGCTGGTGCTAGTGCTGGCCAGGTCGACCTCTAGCTCTGGGAGGTCTTCAGCATCGCGGTAGGCCTCCGCCCTGGCGATGGTGTCAAGGGTACTAAACCCCACGGGACAGTAGAGGGGCTCACCCCACGGGACAGTAGAGGGGCTCACCCCAGAGAGGGGAGAGCATTTTGCCAGACTGGGTTTGTTGCACTGCATCTGTGAGTCACAGGGTAAAGCGTGGGTTAGCGTTTTTGTGTGGGTCTGGGGTAAAGGGGTGGGGGGCAAGGCAGAGCTTTGCCCAGGGTTTTGCATCCAAAACTGGGATGGGAGTGCAGGTGCATGCGCCACCCTTCCTTGGAGCGCTCTTTTTTTGAGGTGGGGCCACCTCTGGTTCTCCAGTTCCAAGGTCAGATCCAGAGCCACAGAGGGGGCGTCTCTCGCCAAAAGAAAACACGCAAAACAAAAAACAAAACAGGAAAAACAGCACATGAGGGGGTGTTTGCCTTGCATGGTTTTCAGAAAAACTCTGTCTGAGGGCACAGCCCGGAGCAGAGGCATCGGTCATCAGTTGTCAAGGTGTTGAAGCAGGCACAGCACTAGGACGCAGATGACAGCAAGTCAGTCTTAAGGGTTAACGCGCGGTGTCACAACCCGTGGCATGTGGAGGTAGGGGTGGCAGAGAGCTTGAAAGGAGTGCAAAAGAGCCTTGGAGGTTGTTCAACTTGAACAGGTTGCTGGCATGAGTGACTACTAGTCATGGTACCAAGGTGCCAAAAGAACCAAATTTGCCACTAGCTAACCTTAACCTGTTGAACTTCCAAGTTCAACTTGAAGTTGACAGATCCAACTCAGTCCTCCAGTAGCTGAACGACTCCAGTCATTCAGACGCAGCGATGGCCCATTGTAACTTGAACAAAGGCACCCATAACAAAGGCTTGAAGCGTGCATCTCAGTCATTTGTGCTCTGTGAGTTCATCTCATCTTGCTCCCCTATCAATCCATTGGCTCCAAGCATGCTTTTCTGCCAAGATGCATGAATTCTATGGGTGATATGCTGTGCGTTGCCTGCACGACTTGACATGATGCTGGTCATTATTCTGCCATCCTACCCCACCCATCGGTGAAGCCCTCAGGTGTCCAGCAAGAAGAAATCCATCTTCCCCTACTTTGGATCTGCAGGGCCTGTGGTGAGACATTCATGTCGTCTCCAGTATTCTGGCCGGCACTGTTCAAATTACAATGTATCATTTTTGGGGCTCTGGGACTGAGGTATTTCCGCCCTCTTGTACCCTGCCTAACCACCCTCATCCCATTCAGCGATTTCCTGTTCAATTTCCAGGTTAAAATGGTTTCTAAGAGTGTGACCGACGTCACCCCAGAGATGCTTTTGAAAGACCCATCGATCTTGCTTCACGCAAAGGATTTCCCTGATCATATGTATGCCATTTATAACCCATGGGGTTCTTTCTTACAGATTTATCCAATACACAGCAGTAGGCACTATGGATGGTTTGTTTGGAGCCATCACCCACGATGGGCGGTACGTCATTATGACTCCCAACAATCACAGTATACTCAACCCCCTGCTTGGAGGTGATTGCAAGGTTTTCCTTTGGTCAAACCTTCATTTCGGGGATGACAATGAACTTCAATGGCCCCAGCCTTTCGTTATGCACTATGGGCACTTGGCCTGTATAAGGAAACGCCCCACTAGGTCGTTGAGGTGTCAATACCTGAGCATGCTGTGGGAGTTACCAAGCCGTGCTGACTTCTTCCCAGACAGCGGAATACTCAATGGAATAGGCAAATTACGCCATGCATTCTTTGGTGGGGTAAAGCGCTGTTCTGATTCTACCCTTGAACAGGCCACGTTGCTGCAATTCACTAACATAGTCTTGGTGTCAGAGCTCATGACCACACTCAAACTTCTTCTTCATCATCTGGAGTTCATTTCTACCACATTCCATACCATGCAGATTATTGTTCATGAGACGCAGAGGGTTTGTCTGGAGTTGACAGCCCTTCTTGATTTTGAGGAAATCTTTAAGCCACAAATGGCACAGGGTAGGTCTGTGGCCTGTGTTAACCCTGATATTATTGGTGCCTTCACTCATGATCTGGGTGTTTGTGACACTCTCTTTTGTGCTGGAATTCCTGTTTGGCTGGTGCGGCCATCCTCAGATCTTCATTCCATTTGGGTGAGGGCCCATGCACCTCTTCTGGTTGCTAACGGTATGATTCCTCTGGATCCCCCCCTCGGCCCTCCACACCCTTTCCATCGTACAATATATGTAGGAGCTGGCAGCAAACTTGAGAAGTACATCGCTATCGCCCAGTATGTGCAACAGCTCCTACAGTTTCCAGATCCTTTGGGATCTGTTTGTGCCAAGCCACTTACTGCGCCACCACCTCTGTCCCCACCCTCCAGCCATGGCACAGCTCCCAGCTCATGGCATTTCACTCCATGTAATGCCCTTTCTTTTTCTTTTGTTCTGCTCTCCCTATAGCTGATTCTGGTTGCAGATGCAGATTGTCCTCCCAACCAGGGTGTTAAAGATCCGAGAGCCCCTGCAGGTGGAAGGAATAAATTTGAAGACCCTGAAAGCCCCTTGTATCCACCTGCCATCCCTGCATGGTTCTGCGCAGCTGAGGGCTTCAATGTACAGTCTGCAAAGTTTGTCTATGAGCTCATTCCTACCAACCTCAACTACATCTTCCCTGAACCTGCAGTGTTTGTGGCTGTTACTCTGAAACGCCAAGAGGCTATGTTCCAAGGGTGGCTGAAATATTGAAGTACCATGATCTATCATGTCGGCTCTAGTGACTTTGGTGCTCAGCCCATGCCTCAGGGACTTTGGCGTGACTTTTTAACCTTGGAGCATGTGCAGAAGAAGCGTGAGCTGCAGCAGAGTGGGGATAACTCGTGGATGACCAAGAACAAGGCAGAGAAAGGGAAACCTCAGGGGGGTGCGATGCAGTCTTCAGAGAGTATTAGGAGCAGGAAACACCGGGAGCAGGCTGCAGATTTCTTACAGGGGGGTCTCGATGCTGCAGAGGGCATCGAGTTAATTGGGTCAAACAGTGAGTTGAAGTGGAATGGAAAGGTAATTATATCCCTGAATGACTTGGAACGTGAAGAGATTCTATGGGAGTTAGCTGAGCTCAACTTCCGTTTCAAGCTCCTTGGTCTTGACTTGAGAGCTACAACTGCCGCTCCTGCTCCCTCCCATCAAGAACTGATAAGGGACTGCTTTCCTGGTGTCAAAGGAGGGGATGCTGCTTGTTGCTGATCTGGGTGCAGCTAATCACGGTCTTGCAAGTGACAATTGCGAGGAAAAGGCGCCGTACCTGCAAGCACTCAGAAAGATCATGATGACATGGTGAGGAGACATCCCCCCTATCATTCTAGCCGGGGGGTTCTGATGGACCAAGCAAGAAATCGAGGACCTTGAAGATGCAATCACAGCATTCTATGTTTGCTCTTTCTATAACCATTTTAGATGTGTGCTGGTTGTTTCTCATGGGCTTTTGCACCAAGCCTCACTACATTGTGCTCTACTGCCCCCAGCCATCACAGTTCAAGATCCCGCCCCCAATATATTTTACGATGTTTCTGTGCTCCACCCTATGCCTGAAGTTAGCTGATTGTATGTACCTTTGCTACATTAGTTTGTTCGTACCTGATCTTCCTACAGGTTACCTGTACACTTTGTGTAGTAAAAATTAAATCTGGATCATTTTCTGTTCATTGGTGCTTGAGTGTCAATGCACTATTCAAGAGGTAGAGTTTATTTTGTCTCAATTGCTCCTACCAATTTTTCATTTTCAACTGCTGTGGTGCATCTCGCAATGCACCTGCCAAGAGAATTACTAAACACAGCCTCCTGTTTATTTGGTGTTGCACACCAGGGGGTCAAGCGCTTTGTTTGAGGAGAACTGGTGGAATAATGGCGGGGAATGAAGAAAGCAGAGGAAAAATAGCCACAGTCACTCCAACAGTGGAAGTACCAGTGACCGCATGTACATCCTCATCAATGACTACGAGACACACATTGTGTTTTTGGTTGCTCCGAGTCTGAGTTGCATAGTTTTGCAATGTTGCTGAATGCCTGGTTGTGGAACATGTTTACCAATTAGGGACTTAGAACTCAAGCATGCTCGTGCTTTTTCTCCCTCGATGCAGGCCCAGTCTTCGATGCAACTCATCAATTACTTGATGTTGGTACATTGCCTGAATCTTCAAAGTGGCTTGGGATGATGACAGGGTGCTTTCGTAGATGAAACCAGATAGAAATCTGTTTTTCAACATGTGTCTTGGCTATAAATGTAGAAATAGAAGGTGATGTCTTGGGGCTTACCTGGTTTGGCCACAGTTTAGTTAACTTTTTTTTCAGAATGCATCACTGGATCTGCAACACAGGCATAAAAGCATGGTGCAAGATAGGGCAGATGCAAGGTACAGATACAAACATAGATTTTTTTAGCAGGAAATATCAAGAAACTGGAACAAAAGGTATATGGATCCAAGATTGTGAAGAAACTAGGAAAGAATGTGAGTTGTACATGAGGCACAAGATGAGGAGTTAGCAGTAATGGTGATGTGCAGGTCAGAAATGTTATATCTTTTCCGGCATCACATCAACTTTCACTGATCACAGCTCAGGAGACATACTGTATAGTTCAATTCCTGTTTATTGCCACGATAAATCCTACCACCGTTTGACCATCCCTGAGCAGGTTTACCGTCATATAGGTGGATGGTGCTGAGAGAAAGCCCATTTGTGTCTAGGCCATGGATTGTGTAGTGTGGAGTGGAATCTGATTTGGAGGAATGGAACCCCCTCCTTTTGGTTATCATCAAGTGAGGGTTACCAGAACACCATGAGCAGAATTATGGGTACTTACACAACTGTCCACTGGAGGTTTGGTGATTTCTTCACATTGTTGCAGCTCACCACCAGCTCCATGAATAGGTTTTTGAGCTGTTGGAAGTCCCACTCTTTTGGGTAGCATTGATATTCGGATGTGAGGAAGCACAGCACAGGGTTTGGCATGAAGATTCTCGACATTGGTATGGAAAGGTCAAGTATACTGTCAGAGTTACATTAGGCGCTCAGAACTCTGCTTATGCAAACATGCATTACAGGGCACGCACCACTTCTAGGGTGCAGTGGGGCATTCAGTGCAAGGTAAGCCCCTGCTACCTGTATTCCCGCCATGTCACCACTAAATGCCCACCCCTTGAAAAAGGTAACGCTCTGGAAAAAAATGGTGGGTACGGGTAGGTGGCATTCTATTTCAGCAGTGAGGAACAAAGGTACAAATAGAATTGAGTCTCTGAGTGAACACCAGGTGTGACAAGTGGTCATACCCTTCATCCTTTTGTACCACCACCTCACTCGTTTGTGACCCTACCTTTCCCCTGTTGTTCTCTCTTTACACCAGCCATACACTCCCTTTCCATAATATTTTAATCTCCTCACCTGAACTGTCCTCCCATCCAAATGGATCGTATCACACATAACCCCCACTCAGATGAGTGTCCTGACTACAACTCAGCTGCTTTTGCACTCGTCCAAACAGCCCTAATGGCTCAAAATGACATAGACAAGGAAGGAGCTAATCAAATCCTCGTAGACACCTGGAAGCAGGACAGTGACAGGCTGAAAGAAGCATGGGATAGGCAGGTCAAGGATGACCTTTGTCTCCAAGAGGAAAATGATCGTGAAGCCTGTGAAGAGGAAGAGCGCCTGCAGGCTCAGAAAGACTGAGAAGAGGAGTCTGAAAGACGTGAGCTCAAAAAGAAAAAGCCCAAGATGAAGGAGTTTAACCAGGAGACAATGGTCGACAACTTCATCACCCCACAGCCCTCCTCATATGCCCTGAACAAGCTCAAGTCTTTTGAATACATCGAGTTGTGGTATTTCACACCTGAAGGTTGTCTAGATGCATACGACAGTCAAAGATCTCAAGCAGACAACACTTTTAGCCTCACCAAAGTTGGTGAATCCCTTGCCCTTAAACAAATGTCAGCAGTGAAAGCCTCTCACAATGCAATAAAAGACGCGGACCTCACATGGAAGCAAATGATGATGGCGAAAGTCTTATTCCTTCAGCACACTCAAGAAGCCAGCTGGCCCACAAGCCATCTCAACTCACTCACATGCTTCTTTGTCAACCTCGAAATTCACCCATACTGACTCCACCCTCATGGAGAAAGATCACTCATCTTGTACCAAGCCAAGGTTCGTCATAACTGGCACAACAAGCTCAAACGTAGCCAAGGCTTCAACATCTCCATCATCAATGAGAGCCTGCTCCAAAGCATCTCCACCGAGGTTTTGGACAAGGCCCATCTTGATGGCATTCGTGAGGTCAGTGGCTTTTTCTCCCTCATATAGCACAGTACTAACACAACAATGATCTCTTCCTTGCGCAAACTCTCTCCTCCTCATTGTCATCAAATGCTTCAATGTGCTTCGCTTCTCATTTCACTTCTCGCTTTGCATCCCCCTCGCCTCTTCAAATATTGTGCTTCCTCTACCATTTGCTTCACTTGGGCTGCATGCCCCACACTTTGTACAGTCCCCAAAAATACTTTACTCCTTCTACCTCCTGTACCAATAATACTGCTACAACATGTATGGTCAACTCATTGGTCATGTACAACCTGCCACGTCAGAATATACAGATTGAGTCAATCCGTCAGGCTGCCCTCATGTCTGCTCCCCCTCACTCCCCGCCCAAGGCTCACCCTCATGCTCCACAAGAGAGACGCGAGCAGTGCTCATACTCCCACTCACCCCCCCCCCCAGCCAGAGAGTACTCACCATGCAAACGCCGTGCTCAGTCCCTGTCGCCATATTCCCCATCCTCCAAGAAACCCCACACTTGCTCGGGTTTTTCAGATGGTGCAAACGCTTGAGGCCCAACAGTTTGTGCCGTCTGCTTGGGCTTTTTCAGGCACGACATCAGCAAGTGCACATCCGAATCTTCATGGGATGGCTCCAAGGCCAGGTGTCGTTGGAACAAGCATGGGCACATCATCAACCCAGTGGGCCTCATCCTCTGCGTTGACTGGCAGCGGCCAAATGGCTGCTCCACCCCTGGACACAATCACAAGTGTTCAGGATGTGGGAAGCAGGACCATGGAGCTCAGAAGTGTCCTCAAGTGCAGAAAGATTAACACCAACACTCCACACAAGGCAGATGAATGGGAGTGACTCCTCACCAAGCTTCATCTACTCAAAAAATACACAAGGATCCCCAACCAAATACGCCACGGGTTTGACATCGGCATCCACCCTATCACCATCTCATACACCCCCACTAACAGCCCCTCCCTTGACTTACACCCCAACAAATACCTGTGCATCGTTAACCGAGAATTCACCTCTCACCATTACATTGGACCGTTATCCAAGCTTCAAGTGGAGGAACTCATTGGCCCTTTCCAGTCATCCCCACTCTCCCTGGTTCCCAAGCCGAGCAAGCCCAGAAGCTTTAGAGCCATCCATAATTTTTCTCATCCCCATTCACCTCTCCCTACAATATCCTCTATTAATCACACTATTGAGTCCAGTCATTTTCCTTGCACCTGGGGAACGTTCCCCACTGTCTGCTTCACCATATGGAATCTTCCCCCAGGCTCTCAGGCATCCATCCATGATGTCGCCAAAGCTTATCACACCATCCCTGTTACCCTGGAACAATGGCCTGGACTCGTCGTCAAGTTACGCAATGATGATCAGTTTGCCATCAACACCAACAACTTCGGCCTCACATCAGCCGGAGGGGTTTATGGTTTCCTGGAGGATGCTGCGGCAGATATTTTTCATGCCTCTGGAGTCGGCCTGTTATCCAAGTGGGTCGACGACCACATATTCTTTTTGCATCCTACTCGAGCACCTCCCTGGCTACAACATTAAGAGACAGGAATGGCATACACAAATCATGGCCAATGGTGGCCAAATCCAAGATCACAGCAGGCTGTGGTACAAAGGTGCTGATCTGCCTAATGGCCACCCTGCTGGGTTACAAGGATGCAAGCTTCAACCTTCAAGACCTATCCTCCTCTTCCCCACGATCCACCAATGACGCCCTCTTCTCCTATTGCGACACTGACATCGACTACCTCTGAAACAAACTCAGCATCCCCTGGGAACCCACCAAGTCCGTCCCCTTCAGCACTTGGGTTCCCTATCTCGGCTTCACCTGGGACCTTGAAATGCAAACAGTCACACTTTCCGAGGAAAAGAAGACCAAATACCTCGACGCCATTGAAGACTGGAGGTCATGGCCAAAGCACATGCCAGAGGAGGTGGAGAAACTGTATGGCAAGCTTCTGCACATGTGCCTGGTGCTCCCCAAAGGTCGTGCGTACCTCACTAACCTCAAATCTATGCTACGGAACTTTCATAACCATTCTTTCATGTCACACTCCCCACCTCGAGGAACCGATTTGGACCTACTGTGGTGGGCGAACACCCTCATCAGGCCGGCCCTTGTGTGCAAAATCCCAGGGCCCTGCCAGCTCGTTGATCACCACACTTTCTCTGATGCTAGCTCAGGAATTGGTGTTGGCATCACAATCGGAGCACAATGGCATGCATGGCAGCTGCTCCTGGGGTGGAAATGCCAGGGCTGGGATATTGGCTGGGCAGAAGCAGTCGGATTCGAGCTGCTCATCCAAACTCTCCTTGCGGCCGACTCCCCAGGCAAGCATCTCAAAGTCTTTGGCGACAATAGAGGCATTGTTGAAGGCTGGTGGAAAGGAAGGAGCAGAAACAGGCTCACCAACGAGGTGTTCCGCAGGATACACGATGTTGCAAGCTTTCATCAATGTGATATTCACACACAGTATGTCCCCAGCAAAGATAACCCTGCCGATGGCCCTTCGAGAGGACTCTACCCACCCCTTTGCCATCTCCTCCCTGTGACCCCTGTCCCCCCAGAACTCCAGGCCTTCATCGTCGATTTCGACTCGCCACCTCATCGATCCGAGCTGGCTGCTTCCCAACTCAGAGAGCCCCTCGCCCCCCTCCCTAAACCAACTGAGCATCCAACTCATGCCGAGCGCCTCACTTTCAATGAGAAGCTGCCCCTGCTCCTTACCAGCCGCACCTAACTCCATTATCCTCCCCACTCCACCCTCACTGCCTTGCACGCGAAAGACTTCAACTCTGGAAGCCTGCCTCGTCTCATCAGCCCCAAGACAATCAAGGTCAACAGCTCAACCTCTCAGATGACCTCAACAGAGTCATGGACATCATGGTGCATGTGTGGGCCAAAAGCACCTGCAAGACATATGGCACAGGCCTCCTGACGTACCACGTCTTTTGCGACAAGAAAGAGATCCCCGAACTCCAGCATGCCCTGGCCAGCTCGGTTCTGCTCCAGTCCTTCGTCGCAAGCTTGGCCGGCTCATACAGCGGGGCTGCCATAGCCAACTATGTATGGGGAATCCGGGCATGGCACATCCTATACGGAGTCGTGTGGAAGCTGAACAACATCAAGGTGGAGACCATGCTTCAGGCGGCCGCCAAGGTATCCCCCCAATCGTCCAAGCGCAAGAAGCGTCGTCCCTACACTACAGAACTCATGACCAAAATCGGACTCCAGCTCAACCTGGGCAACCCGCTAGATGCTGCCATTGATAGGTATCAGGAGCGTCCAAAGCTCTGAACCATCCCATTTTCACATTTTTAACAACACCTCCTCATGCCACATTCTACAATCATCATAGGATCTCACACGCATTACTACCAATACTCGTGCTACTATGCAGCCTCAAAACTCTTCATATTTAGCTCCCACATCAGTTATATCGACCTCCACCTCTTGGCCCACTCCGTCATCCACCTCACTCTCTTCTTTCCTGGCTTGGGTCACCACCGCATTGTCCTCTGGTCGCACTTGATATTGTTCAACTCATTGTTGGCAAAGGAAGAAGATATCTCACTCACTCCAGTCAAGGCTCCATCGTAATGGGTCACAGAAGATAATGGGATCATCTCCTGCAACAGGCAAATTTTCTGTGTTGAGCTCTGATGAGAATTGTCCCCACACAATAGCGCGTCTCCATTGGTAGGCCATCAGGATGCACATAATCAAGAGGATGATGAAGAAGAAAAGGACAAGAGAGATGTTGTTAGAGATCATGGTGTAAGGTTCTAGTGCAAGGAACGGTATTATCAACAGTCCTATGATTTTGGTCACATGACAAGGTTCCCAGGATTACATCATCATCCTCTCCAGTCCCTATCACCTGCCTGACAAGCCACTGGACGCATTTTTGGATAGGAGACAAGTCCTATTACACCAGGTAGATTTCTTGATCTAGTACCCACTCTTTATTCCATTACCCACTCCTTATTCCATTACCCCTCCCCCCCCCTTCTCATTGGCATCTGATTCCTTCTCATTTTACTTGGGTCCTCTTCACCCACTTCAATTTCCTGGCCCCACTTTGAATATCTATATAAGACATCTAGTAGATAGAAAAGAAAAACAATATATCATTTCCCCTCTATCATTTAGAGCACAGAGCTCAATTCTAGCTTTGTCCTATCATATTATCTCGTCTCTTTTTTTTTTTTTTTTTTTTGTTTCAATAATGTTTAACGTGGTGCACGGACGCAGTCCACGGCTATCTACTACAGAAGACAGCTGGTATACAATGTAAGTTTGAAGGGGAAACTACAGCCCCAATACTGCACATGAGTGCGTGAAGGCCAGCGTGCTGCCTGTCGAGGCAGCGCGCAAGGCCGGACTACAGGCCGAGGGCGCTCAGGCGCCTCCCCGAACCGGCTCGCTGGCACTCCCAACGGCGCGTACTAACACTCCCGGTGTCCTACCCCCACTAAGCCCCTGCGCAGCCCCTATTAGTCGCACGCGCCCACCGACGCACCGGCCAGGAATGAGGATTATAGGCCTTCCCACAGGTCGACCAACCCGCCAGCCATAAGGCCCGACGGGGTTCGGAGCCCCTCGGTTGCCTGAGTACAGCCCCTCCTCGCTTAGCCGCCCCACGCATGGGACGGTACCCACCAACTGGTGGGCCCCCCAACCTTGCCAGCGGCGAACCCGAGGTTCGGCGTTACCGACAGAGACGTTGCAGGCTCAGAGACCGAGCGCGCGTTCGGCGGCCATCAGGCACACCAGGCCACCAGACGGGGGTCATACGCCCTGCGCGTAACCCTCATCCCGGATCCCACCCTTCCGGGGGGGCAAAGGCGAACGCCCGCGGGTTCGCCTCGAGAAGTTCGACAAGGTCCGCGATAAATTGTGGGCCCTGCCGGTGTTTCTTGCGCTTCACGTGGGGGCACACGCGGAGCAAATGATCGCGGTCCTGGAAGGGCCGGGGGGGGCAAGTGCAGTGAGTGTCCTCACTGGGGAAAAAGCGGTCGCGGTAACTCCCGATGGGGGCATGCGCCGTGATGCACCGACATAGTCGGGCCGTCAACCTGCAATCAAATGCAGTTTCTTTGAGCCAATGCCCGCAGCCAGAGGCGGTGGGCGTGGCGGGCGTCTTCCGCTGGGCCCTTAGATCCAGGAAGCTCTTCCCCCGATACTTGGGGTCCGCAAAGCGGGCCACCCAGTCCTTCTCTGCCGTCTCCTTGAAGGAGGCTAACAGCCAATTGCGAGTGGCTTTAGGGGAAATCCCTAAAGGCAGTCGTAGTGACGTCGCGACGTCATGGGCCTGCTTGTGTACCGCCCACTCCAGCTTGGAGGGGACGAACCACAGGTGGATTTGGCGGTCCTGGCTCAGATTGAACCAGGGCCGTAAAAGACGGCACAGCCTAAGCGCGTGCTGTTGACCCCCTGTATTATCTCGTCTCAGCAACCCCAGTTCAAGTCTCATTTATCGTATTCTCCCTCAACTTTCCATCCTTCTACCTTGTGACAAACACCAACCCAAAGCCACCTCACAACCTTCCTCTAGTCTAGTTGGAGTACATTTGGTGTCATTTCCAGGTGTCTCCTCGGACTGAGTATCATCACCGTGTTTGCGTGTCTTACCACCTGTTTCTACACCACTGCCAGGGTTGGTGAATTCACTGTGCGCCACCTCATGGACTTTGTCCCTGCACTCCACATCAAACGTTCAGATCTGGGTCATGCCCAAGACCGAAACAGCCTGTCAGTCATCAACTTGCACATCCCCAGGACTAAGACCTCTGCGGCTGGGGAAACTGTATCATGGAATTGACAGGAAGGGCCAACTGACCCCGAAAATGCACTGGACAACCATCTTCACATCAATGACCCCTCGCCAGATGCCCACCTCTTCGCCTATAGGCACAAGCAGGGCCACTGTCCCCTCACCAAGTCCAAATTCATCTCTCGTTTAGCACAAGCAGCCAGAGCGGCAGGCGAGGACCCTCTGCAAGGCCATGGCATTCACATAGGGTCCACTCTTGAGTATTTACTCTGCGGAGTCCCTTTCGAGGTGATGAAAGTACAAGGGCACTGGGCTAGCAATGCCTGCACACTCTACCTATGCAAACATGGGCAGATTCTGGCACCATATCTCCAAGCATCGCCAGTACTTCATAATGAGTTCCTGCAGCTCACCATGCTGAGCGTCTGCTGAAACCCTCACCCCAATGCTTGTGCTTCTCATATTCATAAGTCAGCAGTCTCACTCCTAAAAGTCACATGGGCCACAAGACTCACTCGTGCGTCGTCAGACTCCTAATAAGCCCTGGGAGCAGCTTGTCTTGTTACCCCCCCTCTGGGTCAGGTCTTGCCCCTCGGGTCAGAAAGCACTCCGTGCTCTTGCCCACCTTAGCTTACTCTTCATGTACACAGCATGCACTCTTAATAGTAAACCTTTGTCCCTACCCAAGTGGCCACTCAAAGATTCAACCTACCCAAGATAAAAAATGGAATATAATGCTGAAATCATCATGCCTGGACAGTTCCAAAAGTATGTCTGCTGCCAACCAAGTTCTACGTTCTGACTTCTCACTGAACATCACACATTTCATAGACTACAGGAACAATACGCAGGGGAGTTTACTATCGTAGAAGCAGATGTCTCACCACTTGAAGCCACATTCATTGAACCGTTCTCAGAGAAGAGTATGTATGGCAATAAGATCATATCTGATCATCACTCATTGTTATTCCAGTGATATGGACCATGGATGATTTCATCGCTGGTGTAGGGTCTGTCAGCAGGGGTTCCACGCTCAAAGCGCTCCTAACATGGGTTGGCCTGGGGGTTCTGAGGGAGGATGAGGAGGCAACATTCAGGTTGCTAGAGATTGTGGAAGAGCGTTCAGCAAGTGAGATCGAATGTATCAGACCAGGTTAGTAAACCTTACTTTAATCAATTGAAACTTTGTGCTGATCTGAATACGATATCCCAGCTCCAAGCAGCGTACCAGATCTTCCACCTGTGACAACCATGCAGCAGCATCAGGCAGAACAGATGGGAGTCTACTGGAAGGTTTGCGGTTTTGCTGTGGTGATAACATTTGTGCTGAGCATTCTTGCCTCCCGGTATCATGTATTGTTCATTGAAGGAATGCTGAGAAATCTAGGCCTGCTGCCGCTGGATATGATACAGTCCATGAAGCTCGCTCCGGGGTATGATCACATGAATGAGCAGCTCACGGAATTTTTGGAGGCTGCTAGGAGGGAGGGGCTACTTTCTGGGCATGATGGAGTGTGGCAGCTAAACGTGTAGAGTTGGCCAATTTCTTTCTTTTCATCAAAAAACAATAGACTCCCCACAGATTTATTACAAGAAAACTTGGCCTCGGAGGCAGACCTCCTTCAATGTTACTCAGGGAAATGAACATTATACAATGAATAGCAAGCAGTACACCTCAACCTCGTGGATCACTATTGTACCGTCAAATGATACCTTCATCAAGGTGATTTGTATTACTTGATACTATTTTTTGTTGCACCCTACATTCAATGGATATGAATTGCCATCTGCGAAGTAGCATCCAATTATTTTTGCTTCCATGATGTTACTGTTACATCCCCTCAAATGTTCTTTCCCTCCCCCCAACTGCAAGCTGCCGATAGAGCGGCGTATACAGGTTGCTTCCGTGTGTCTATTTAGGATACCTGGTATCTCCGGGAGGGACTCATTAAGACCAGGTATGAGGTAGTATCAGTTACAAAATTCTTGCATTATGTTGATCAAATCAATATATTTCTTGTCTACTCCTGGCAAAGTTATATAAATTTTCTGCCAGCCTTGGACATAAATGATCTGTTGTCAGAATTATTAGATCTAATATCAGTTACAAATGCATTATGTTGATCAAATCAATATATTTCTTGCCTACTCCTGGCAAAGTTATATAAATTTTCTGCCAGCCTTGGACATAAATGGTCTGTTCTCAGAATTATTGGATCTAATATCGATTACAAAATTCTTGCATTCCTATATCTTTCATTATATTTCACTATAAATCTGCATTTGTCTGCTTACTGCTTACAAACTCTGCCTGGTCATACCAGGGTCCCTCCAATTTCCTGATGTTGATGGCTACCTCACAGTTTGTGTAGTCGAAGGATCTATCGATGGTGGATTACCTCGCAAGGCAATGTCTGTGTCGCTCTCAGCCTCCACATTGTTGTAAAACAAGACAACATCAGCCTTCCCACGACGTGTCACCGTGGCGACTCACTTCCCGCACCGCCACCATCTATCTTGATGTTTCCGTGAGCCTTTTACATACTGTTTGTACTTACCCTTTGCCCCGACATTCTCTATCCGCCTATTACTACGCTTCATAGACATGTTTACATACATATCCTTAGTTGTACTTATATACCGCAGACTTGTTTACAGCACCTCAGTTGTTTGCCTACGCAACACTGAGGTATAGTCACTTTCTCTTGTTCTTGTAGCATCCCATGCTCACTATGTACATAGCCTTGTTGCTATTCTTACAGGTATATAATATATATAGTCATTTGCCTACGCAACACTGAGCCTTGTTGCTATTCTTACAGGTTATGGGCCCTGCGCTAGCTAACTAAGCCAGAAATCCTCACAAACTACGATGTCTACCACGTTGACCACCACAGATATCCTCCCCTCCTCCGTGCCTAAGCTCATGCCCACTGGCGTGAATTGGACAGCATTCTCCATCCGCTTCAAGGAGGCAATTGAGGCCAAGGGGTTTTGGGGACACTTCGACGGCACAACTACGCGTCCAGTGCCGACAGCATCCCCTGCGAGGCAAGCAGAATCAGATGCCATAGCAAAATGGGATCGCGACAAGAAGTCTGCGAAGGCCTTGCTCATGCACCAGATCCCCGACTCAACCCTCATCCGTATCCATTCGAAGTCCCTGCTGAAAGACCGTTGGGACCTGATCGTGGCCGAGTACACCTCGAAAGGTGCCTTTGCACAGGCTGATCTTTGCACATGCTTCATGGAGTTGCGTTGCCCTGAGAAAGGGAATGTTTGAGAGTTCCTCGACAGCCTAAGGGTGAAACATGAAGAGTTATCTACTTATGGAGTCGATATCAAAGCTGCAGATTACTGTTTGACATCATTTCCTCACTTCCCCTCCACCTCTCCAACTTCGCGTCAAATCTACTCGCGAATGCAAGGCTGTATGCCTCCTCCAAGACCATAGATCCCGATGAGCTCATCGCACTCATTTTGGAAGAGTCAGAGTGGAACATTGCCCACCGCTCATGTTGGGGTGGTAAACCCTCCAAGGGAGATGACAAGGACGAGGCCATGACAGCTTCATCTGGAAAACGTGACAAGAAAAAGACTTGCTGGAACTGCAGTGAGGAGGGGCACTTCAGACATCAGTGCAAGAAACCCGTGAAGGACTATGATGAGATAGACCTCACTCATACTCGACAGCATCACATGGTTTAAATGTTACATTTCGTGACAAAAGCACAATTCTGTATACTACATTTTTTCATGCATGCTTGCGTCGATTCTGGGACGAGGAAGTTGTGGAGAATGGGTTTTACTACAATACGCTCGTTTTCTTTTTTTGAATTTGTACAATTTGCACAAGGAGTATATGATTTGTCCAATCTGGTCTAAAAATAAGCTAGTACACAAGAATCTAAGCTCACGATGTGTCCTTCCGATTGGTTGCAGCAGGGTATAACAATGCCTAAGCTCAAGAAATTAAAACCCTTGAGGAATATCATCACCATGATGGCGCCCAAGGTGTTGTAGGGGAAATGGTCTGTTGGTAGTTTGTTGACTTGAGTGGTCACGTCGCAAGGGTTAGGGTAAGCTAGGTCAACAGGAGGGGAAGAGAATCAAAGCATGGAGGGTGGAGGGGACAGCCGACGAAGGAGTAGGAGGCCCTTGTAGATCGAAACGTAGATAATCTTGTACCGAACAATCGATGAAAGAGAAAATAACACGATCTAATTATGATCAACGGAGTCACGTGACGTTCGCGTCGAGATAACTAGAAGGGCTTCGTCTAACCGAACTGAGGTGTTCGTAGACTCTGAGACCGGGAATAGATGGACGAATGTCCCTGTAAACTTATAACTTGGGAACTTAGCTTGTAATTCTACACCTTGATGTGCAGGGTACTTAGAAACTTGTGACAATCGATGGGGAGTTGTTAAGAAAGTGAGCGACGTGGGGATCAATAATAGATTTCGCTGCTCCATTCGAGAGGTGGGAGGACACCTTATATACAAACGACGAGTAGTTACGGACCGAAAACTGATCACTCGCATTCTCTCGCGATGACCAGTCCAAACAACCAGAAAAGTAGGCTAAGACCAAGAAGGAAAAGAAGATCAAAGTAAAAGAAATCCCGGACGTTGCAAAGTTGTTCTGTAGGCCTTCTCGAGTCCTCGTCTAGGGGTTTTCACTGTTGGCAATGGCTCGGGGAGAAGTTCTTCATTGGGGCCTTCTATTGACGTGACGTCGCTTGTCCCCCTCAAGCGCGGAAGGCACCCGAATGGGACTTCTCGACCCTATGTCCAGCAGATCGGCCCGTCGATTTGGATGTTGAGGTGCCGAGGTGTCGGTGATTCTTGATGTGGCGGATCGTCGTCGCAAATGAATTTTAATAGATCAAAAGAAGTAAAAAAAAGAATTGAAGTCGGCCCGTCCATTTCCTCTCGCGGCCTGATACTGTAATGTTGACTATCGCGTGATATTGGTACGAAAAGCCTATGAAGTAAAAATAGAATAAAAATTGTTAGTAACACGAAATGCATAGGAAATGTGTGAGATTCAAGTAATTATGCCGAGGTGGCATTGTTGCAACAAAATATTGGGGCTTGATGGAGGGTGACGAAAAGGTGGGGTTGACGAGTGGGGCTCATCACCCTACCACAAAGGCTCCTCAGGTGCATAGAAAAAAGAGAAAAATTGCAGAGGTGGAGAAAGAAAATGTAAGCATGCGCTCATCCCAGAGCAAAATTATCATTAAACACACTCAAACAGATCCTGACGCATCATTCACGCGAAGCCAAGAGAGTACGCACTCAGAGCCCTGAACTACAGGAGACTTTTCCACGCGCATCAGGGCATTCCGCTGATTTGACGCATTTGGGTGATTTGATGTGTTTGGCTGATATGATGCGTCAAATTAGGCACCTCATGGACTTATCTGATGTCAATCTGAGTCCAGAGGTGGCACTGAGAGATGCATCAAATTTTTCAGCAACCATAACAACAGTCTGGATCGAACCTGTCGAACCCGTTATAGACCACATCCCATTGGACGGAAGTTTGTTGATCCATGTGGGACACCCAAGCTACACACGGCAGCTGGAGATAAGGTGCAGGCAGACAGCAACAGTGGCAAAGATGCCGAAATGCAGGAAGATGATGATGAAGGTGAAAACTCGGGCGAGAGTGAGTTTCGATATGAGAAAAGTGGGATGTTCCTTCCACCGCCATCTATTGCAGAGGCTGAGGTGGGACTTGAGGCCATCAAAATCATTTTGAAGCCACCTCAAAAGAATGGGCCAGGCTATGAGCACCACGGGCTGGACAAGCTAACCCATAGCCATCTAGAGGCCATGAGAAGATTTTTATGGAAATATATCTGTGGGGCGCAAACTACAGGTTGGACTCTGGCATCCCTAGATGTGGCTAGAGATCATGAGAGGGGTGTTCATCATGCATGATGGCTGCGAGAATGGACACGAGCATTCCTGGAAAACTGGAAGGATCTCCCAAGTAATGTCTATGGGACCTGGAATATCTCAATGCTTGACGACGAAGATCTCGCCTGAACCATCCAACTTCATCTCCAGTCCCTGGGTCCATACATCCGAGCTCAAGATATTGTTGACTTCGTAAAGCTGCCCGAGAACATGGCAAAGTTCAAATTAAAGAAGTCGATTAGCCTCGCAACTGCCCAGAGATGGATGAAAAAGTTAGGCTACAGGTGGACAACAACCCCAACTGGACAATATGTTGATGGGCACGAGCGATCTGATCTTGTGAATTACCGCCAGAAGGTGTTCTTACCAAGGTGGATGAGCATTGAGGAGCGAACCAGGAAGTGGACGGCTGATTTTGCTGATGAGGACGCCGGTGAACAGCCACAAAATTGGTGTACAGTTGTATGGTTCCATGACAAGTCTACCTTCTATGCCAACGACTGACAAAAGCTCCGATGGGTTCACAAAAATGAAAAGGCAGTCCCATGCGCAAAGGGCGAGGGGGCATCTCTGATGGTTGCGGATTTTGTGTCAGCTGATTATGGCTGGCTACGATCGCCGGACAAAACCAAAGAAGCAAGAGTCATTTTTAAGGCAGGGATAAATCATGAGGGATACTTCACAAACGAGGACATCCTTAAACAATCAATGACTGCTATGGATATTCTAGCAGAGTACTACCCTCATGAAGACCATATATTCGTGATTGACAATGCATCCACGCATCTCATGCGGTCGGGTACCGCACTCTCAGCGCGTCGCATGCCAAAAGGCACAAAAGCAGTTGGCAAATTCTGGGGAGCTGATCTACCAGTTCTGGACAGTGATGGAAAGCAAGTATATCAACGAGATAATATGGGAAAGCTGACAAGAAAGCCGCTCAAAAAGAAAGTCCCGATGGATGATGTGCAATTTAAAGATGGGTCATCACAAAAGCAATACTACCCAGATGACCACTCTACATGTTGGGATTATGTATACAAGAGTATACAGGCAAGCCAAGGCAGTCAACATGCCTAGGGAATATTGCCAGAATATGCTAAGTCAACACTAGGGTTAGGGCTAATGCGCATTAACCATAACCCTAGGGAATGGACAGTTAACACATGCAGAGACATATAGGGGAACCCACAGTTAACACATGCTACAGGATTACTCATACTGCAGCATGTCTATGATAGCCTATCCAAGACAAAGCTATGGATAGAGTGTCTATGACACACCCTGCAGGAAGTCTAGGACTTACCAAGCCATGATATCATATGTCACTATTATTGACACTGTTATAGGGGATATGATAAAGTTACTCCACTATTAACTGGTACAGGGGTCTATTACAGAATACCTCCTTTATATATTATAGGAGTGCATTACACTATACCTCCTAACTGTGTAGTATAAATATTGCACATCTTGTAGGAGATGATAATAACATTCCTCCCTGTTGCAGACTCCCTCACTCACTAGCCTTTGAGATTAACTTCATCTTCTTAACCTTGTCCTTAACTCCTCCTGTCATTGTTCACCACTCCATTCCCAACACTACACATCCAGGCTGCTTCAAGGGAATGGCTGTCCTTCTTGCAGAGCGGGGGCTAGTAGAGGAGTCAAAACTTCAATATGAGTGCCTAGGCTTCAAATGCAAACCTGGGGCAACATCATGCTGCTGCCGTTGAACACTTTACAGCCAGCCTGATTTTGTTGCTGTTGAGTCACTTCTTGAGGCACACTGCCACTCAAGAAACTTTGGGGTTTTATTCTTACCAAAGTTTCATTGCGAGCTAAATTTTATAGAACAGTGTTGGGGCTATTCTAAGCACAAATATCGCGAGTTCCCTGCCTCATCAAAAGAGGCCGATCTTGAAAAAAACTTACTTGATGCACTTGGAATGGTATCACTTGTATCAATGCGGAAATATGCATGTCGCGCCCAACAGTTCATGCATGCTTATCATGAGGGACTAGATGGGAAAGATGCAGCTTGGGCTTGCAAGAAATACAGAGGACATTGGGTCATTTCCTCATTCCTTCTGGCTAGTTTAGACAAACCTAATGCATAGATTACTCCTACTAATTACTATAATTATATTATCACTTATTCTATGTTTCCTCCCTCCCTCAGCAATGCTTCGGTATTATAGTTAGTTTCACATGATGGGTCACAGCAAAAGTAACATCACATGATGCTGTCGAGTATGAATGAGGTCTATCTTAAGAAGGAGGCTGGCAAGAAGAAGGATGACTCCAAGAAAAAGGGTGCATCTGCGAACACCGCTGAGGAGTCTGGATCCGAGAGCAATGCAGCTTTCGCCGCCTTTGATGTCGAAGGCAGTGACTCTGGTGACGAGTTGGACTGGTTGCTTGCGAGCGAGGCAGCTGAAAGCATAGAACCAGACAGTGATTGGTTTACAGAGGCTGAGGACTCGGGAGTGAACAGCGATGACTCAGCTGGCCCAGAAGAAGCCCTCGTGACTGGAGCCAAAACCACCGGGGAGACCCAAACCGAGGTCTATGACTCAGGGTGTACCAGTCATATCACACCATATTGCGATGCCATGCAGAATTTTGTGGAAATTCCCCCCAAGCCGTTCCAAGCTGCCAACAAGCAGAGCTTCAAAGCCACAGGGAAGGGCGAGATGGTAATTGATGTTCCTTATGGAGCCGATATCTTGCAGCTGAAGATCACTGAGGTGCTCTATTCCCCAGAGGTTGGCTATACTCTGGTGTCTGTTGGGTGGCTGGATGGCTGTGGCTTCACTGTCATGTTCGGCGGTGGGAAATGCAAGATCATTGGACCTGATGGTGCTCACATCAGAGAGTTCCCAAAGGTTGGGCAGCTTTATCGTGTCACACATGAGGCAGAGATGGCAAACATAGCTACTGAATTGCTCACTGTAGACCAGTTCCATTGTCATATGGGGCACATCTCCCCTGACATCGCAAAGAGACTTGTCCGAAATGGTTTTGTGACTGGTGTGAAGCTCAAGTCAAGCACTGATGGCACACCATTCTTCTGCGAGTCATGCGTGTATGCCAAAGCAACTCGGAAGCCCATACTGAAGAGTCGGCTGGGAAAGCGCACCACTGAAGTGGGTGGAATCATCCACAGCGACCTTTGGGGGCCAGCACCAGTCGAGACCAGAGGAGGCAAGCGGTACTACGTTACATACTCTGACGACCACACAAGCTTTGTGAAGCTCGACCTCCTCCAGAAGAAGAGTGAGCAGCCTGCCGCCTACAAGAAGTTGGAGGCTTGGTACGAGACCCAGCTGGATGTGCACATCAAAGTCTTGCACTCAGATTTGGGTGGGGAGTACAAGGACAAAGAATTTGTTGCATACTTGAAGTCCCGAGGCACCGAGCAGAGGTTCACAGTCCATGACACCCCAGAGCACAATGGCATCGCAGAGCGTCGCAACTGGACCATTCTTGAACATGTCCGAGCTTTACTCCATGCAAGCGGTCTCCCTAGGAACCTATGGGGAGAAGCGGCACACCATGTTGTTTGGTTGATGAACAGGACGTCGACCAAAGCTGTTGAGGGTATGACTCCCTATGAGGCTCTCCTTGGCAAGAAGCCTGATTTGAGGAATGTTCACGAGTGGGGAGAGAAGGTGTGGGTAAGTGTTGAGGGAGCTGGTGACAAGCTGGGTGGGTGAGTGCGAGAGGGACGTTGGGTGGGAGTTGATGAAAACAGTAATGGGTACCGCATTTATTGGCCTGACAAGCAAACTGTCGGAATCGAGCGGAATATCTACTTTAATCCTAACTGCTCACCAACCTCTCCTCTCGAGGGGGAGAATGCGGAGTTCGACAAGATAAAGGTTGACGAAATTGTGGGCAGCAACCCTGCCACTACAAAACCAACTATGCCCCCTGTCAAAGCACCTCCCAATGAACCCCATGATGATTCACAGTCTGAGGTGCCACCTACCCTAGAGCCAGAACCTGCCCAACGAATCCGAAAACCCAGCGTGAGAGTCTGAGCAATCCTTGAGGGACACAGTGTGACATCTATACGGCCATCCAATCCAGTCCTGGCCACTGGAGTACAGCCACCCACTGTTGATGACGAAGATGAGATGCCAAATCTTGTGGAAGATGATGACGATGACGACTTGGATGAGTACTTGCTGGTGGTGGAAGTCAGCAAAGTTGAGGGTTTAGATCCCCAAAATCTAGCAGAGGCAAAATGACGGCCGGACTGGCCACAGTGGGAGGAAGGCATTCGCAAGGAACTTGCTATGCTTGAGAAAACCGGCACATGGGAACTAGTCGATGCTCCAGCTGGTGCCAACATTGTGGGCTCTAAGTGGGTGTTCCGCGCTAAAAAGGATGCAGCGGGTCATATAGCACGCCACAAAGCACAACTTGTCGCACAGGGCTTCTCCCAAGTTCCCAGCGTCGACTACTTTGACACCTTTGCCCCTGTCGCCCGGCTTGCATCGATTCGGGCTGTCCTTGCCATCGCCACTGCTGAGGATCTCGAGCTCCATCAGATCGGCATCAAGAGCGCATATCTCAATGGAGAACTCACCAATCATGAGGTCATTTACATGGCCCAGCCGCCTGGATACTATGCACCGAATTCGAAGGGGAAAGTCTGCCGGCTTCGAAAGACACTCTATGGCCTCAAGCAGTCTGGCCATCGTTGGTACCAGAAGCTCGTCGACATCTTGTTGAAGCTTGGTTTCTCCAGGTGCGAGGTCGACCAGGCTGTCTTCTTCCGCCGAAATGAGAGTTTCTTGATGATTATCCTGGTGCATGTTGATGATTGCACCATTGCTGCTTCAACTGTCGCCCTTGTCGCCAACTTCAAAAAGGAAATCTCGAAGCATGTTGAGATAACTGATCTGGGGGAGTTGCATTGGTTGTTAGGCATTGAAATCAAGAGGGACAGGGAACGACGCACCATTCACCTCACCCAGAAGTCCTACATTGAGTCCATCCTTAGACGTTACGGTTTTGAGGATTTGAAGCCTGTGACATCGCCAATGGAGCCCCATATTAGGCTCACATCAACTCAATCGCCCGGAACAGCAGAGGAATATGCCCAAACGCGAGACGTTCCCTACCATGAAGCTGTGGGATCGTTGATGTACGCTGCACTTGGCACCAGACCGGACATTGCCTATGCTGTGCAGTCAGTCTCACGGTTCTTGTCCAAACCTGGTATCGCCCACTGGGAGGCTGTCAATCGAATTTTTCGCTACCTCAAGGGCATCAAAGATCTCTGGCTCACCTTTGGTCACAAAAAGACTGACTTGAAAGGCTTTACAGATGCCGATGGCAGTATGGCTGAAGACCGCCGAGCCATCACCAGGTATGCATTGATCATTAATGGTGGAGCCGTCTCTTGGTGTGCTAAACGGCAGGAAATCGTGTCGTTATCGACCACCGAAAGTGAGTACATCGCCATCACTCACGCCGCTAAAGAAATTCTTTGGATTCGGTCCCTCTTCGAACAAACCCTCGGCATCAAACTCGGCCCCACCACACTCCTCTCCGATAATCTGTCTGCCATTGCCCTCACGCAAGACCACCAATACCATGCCCGAATGAAACACATCAACATCCATTACCACTTCATCCGCTGGATAGTCGAAGAAGGCCAAATCAAACTCATTTATTGCCCTACGGAAGACATGACAGCTGACGCACTTACCAAAGCCCTCCCGTTGCCCAAAGCAAAGCATTTCGCATCGCAATTTGGCCTTATGCCGCCTTGAGGGGGAGTGTTGGAAAACAAGACGACATTGGCCTTCCCGCAACGTGTCACCGTGGCGACTCACTTCCCGCACCGCCACCATCTATCTTGACGTTTCTGCGAGCCTTTTACATACTGTTTGTACTTACCCTTTGCCCCGACATTCTCTATCTGCCCATTACTACGCTTCATAGACATGTTTACGTACATATCCTTAGTTGTACTTATATACCGCAGACTTGTTTACAGCACCTCAGTTGTTTGCCTACACAACACTGAGGTATAGTCACTTTCTCTTGTTCTCGTAGCATCCCATGCTCACTATGTACATAGCCTTGTTGCTATTCTTACAGGTATATAATATATATAGTCGTTTGCCTATGCAACACTGAGCCTTGTTGCTATTCTTACACACATCCTGGTCCTCCATGTACCAAGGTTTGTTGGTGTGCTTGGTGCCATCGGGGCTCGCAAGTTTACTGGTTTCTTCATCATCCCATGAGAATGGTGATTTGTCACAATTTCCGGTGGAAATGTGGTCAGAAACTGAAGAAATAGACAGAGCCCCATCGGAGGCATATCCAGACATTGAAATAGATACCAAACGAGTGTGTATGAAGTCGTAGAAGTCAACAAATGTTGGTTTTCCAACTTGTTAGATTATTTTTATTTTTATTTATTTTTCTACACTTTTCAACACTCGCAAACATGTGGGACATCATTTTCCGAAAAGTCTGTACATTACCACATTTTGATCAGGGAGGCCATGAGTATTACTGCTGTACAATGTTAACATTATTCAAACCTTGGAGGTCTAGTTTAGACTTGAAGAACAAGGACGAAAGTTGGGAGGACGCTTTCTCTGCGTATCCATTTTCACCTAGGCAACGCAAAATAATAAGAAACTTGAATATTCGGTACGAATGTCTTGATGCCCGAGATGACTTCCATGCTCAGATGAAAAAAGGGTCTGCTTCCATACCTGGTGGTGACAATCGGTTTTTATCTAAGTCTCGACAACGAGGTGAAGGGTGACTCCATGGATGGGCCTAGTGGACCCATTAGCATCATGGCAGACATTTCTGGTAAACATGAAAAAGCGAGGTATGTCTTGATGAACGACACAAGAAGAATATTAGCAGATATCGGGTGGTCCAAAAATAGACCAACTTCACTTCCTGAAGAAACTGGATTAAGGCTTTTGCATATGCACCTGTCCATTGTTATGGCACCAAGCGCCTGGAAAGCAACCATCGCTGCAAAGCGTGCTGAAATACTAGAAAATCATTCCCGATACCTGCCTAAAGATGCCCAGTTAGGCGGCAGGTCAATAAACTTTGTTCCAAATGATGTGCGTGTTGTTGACCTTATCCAACTCATTTATATCAAAGGAGTGGCAGGCCACAATAGATAAGGTCTCGCATGGATTCCAATTGAACAAGGAGCAAGATCGCGCTTTCCGGATCATCGCAAATCACGCCTCCAACCCTGATTCTGATCAGTTAAGGATGTATGTCGGTGGGATGGCAGGAACCGGCAAGTCACAAGTTCTCAAGGCACTTCTCGAATTTTTTTCACTGGAAAATGAGTCTCATTGTCTCATCACCGTCACACCAACGGGCAGTGCTGCTGCTCTTTTGGGAGGCTCAACCTATCATTCAGCATTTGGGATCAACACCGATGGTTCATGTTAAGACAGAAAAGATGACCAGACTGGGGATTGAACCCAAGACCTCCTGAACATATACCAGTAGCTCTACCACTGAGCTATCAGGTCTTATTGGATTCAACTTGGTTGGTTATTGTTGATATAACCTAAGACCATATTGACACCTCCTTAGCTGCATATGTGTCTTACACCTCATTGGGATGCACATTTATACAGTGAGGTTATTACAACACTTATGGCCCACATCATGTGACAGATTACATCATCCAACAGTTCACAATCATCAGGTACTCAACTTTCGCAAATCAAATCGAGGTTAGAATATGTATTTCTCAACAAAGTGTCTATGTTAGCATGCAGAGACATGTATCTGATTAGCGAACGGTTGGCCCAAATTACGAACAATCCTGAGACTCCTTTTGGAGGCATGAATGTGATCTTTGCTGGTGATTTCGCGCAACTACCTTGCGTTATTGGTCAAGAGCATGCGTCGCTATACAGCCATACTGTGGGGAGAAATGCGGTCTCGCTTCGGGATCAAGAAGCCGCAATTGGTAAGGCTTTGTGGCACCAGATAACGACCGTAGTGATTCTGCGAGAGAACATGAGACAGCAAGTGCAGTCCCCAGAAGATGCAAAGTTCCGCTGGCGAACATGCATTACAAGGCATGCACACATGCTGATCTCACTTTCCTAAGGAGTCGAGTGTCCAGCGGTTTGCCAGGCCGCCCTTGCATGAACAAACCCCAATTCTGAAATGTATCAATCATCATGGCACTAAATTCAGTGAAGGATGAAATTAATTGGTTAGGTTGCTTGAGATTTGCTGCAGAGACAAATCAGACCTTGACCGATTTTTACTCCATCAATACTGTGCCATCCAAAGAATCCTGGGGTGATGCACAAGTCCATCGTCAGAAAGCCGGTAAAAGGCGTGTTGTCAAGCACAACAAGCTTCCAGAGAATGTCCAGAAGGCACTTTGGGAACAGCCATGCTGTGCCAATACAAAACTCATTCCAGCCAAACTTTCCATGTGTATCGGCATGCCATTGATGATACGGACAATGCCGCTATGGAAATGTGCATTACGAAGGGGCAGGAGGCCTTTGTGCATTCGTGGGACTCATCACTTGACACAAATGGGAAGCGCGTATTAGAAACCCTTTTCGTGGAGTTAATAGACCCTCCTAGCTCAATAACGATAGATGGCTTGCCTCAGAATGTTGTGCCGTTGACAAAAACCAGTGTCTCAACCTCCTGTCAACTACCGGATGATACGATAATAACAGTCTCACGTACTCAGATAGAAGCCCTCCCCAATTTCGCAATGACAGATTATGCCTCGCAAGGAAAAACTAGACCTTACAATGTCGTGGATCTGACCTATAGCAGATCTCACCAGGGATACTATACTGCATTGTCGAGGAGTGCTAGTGCCACTGGAACGTTGATTTTTTCAAGTTTCCATCCTTCCAAAATTACCGGAGGTGCTTCGGGTGCGTTGCGACAGGAGTTTCGGGAGCTTGAGCTTTTGGACAACATAACGACGTTGAGATTCGTTGGTAAACTCCCAAGGGAAATTGCCATGGCGAATTGTAGAAATCACATGATTGCATTGTTCCGAGGACACAAGTAGTGTTGCCACAGCTCGGCTTGGCTTGCTCGCGGCGCGGCTCATGCAGCTAAGCCGATTTTCCGGCTCCGGCTCACAAGCTGAGCTGATTTTCACGGCTCCAGAGCGGCTCAGAGCGGCTTAGCCGTCCAAATATAGCACACGTCAGTTGCTATTGTGCTGGCCATTCGTCCTGCGTTGCCTGTGCTCCCTCTCTTCATCTATGCTATCCTATGCTCTCCTTTTTTGTTTTCTACTGCCATCTAGCACTTGGGAGCCTTGTAACACGAAAGTAAGCGTGTTTTTGACTTTCTATCCTTGTGATCAGCCAAACTGATGATTCTTATCTCTCCCACTCTAGATTTCTGCATATCTTTGTAACAACCACACCTGGCATCACACGGTTTTCTCCTCCCCTCCAAAATGGATGTGAGATGTTTTTTTATATAGCTGGGAGGAGTCTGAGGCCCCTCTGCATGCAAATCAAGTGTTTAATTGTTCTTTTCTTTCTTTTTTCAAATACTAACTGCTTTTTGTTATTTTTAGCTTATCTACTACTACAACTGTTGGAGTACAAGGTGGCAAAAGTCTACCATTCGACCCCTTACGGACTTTGCGCCCCCGAGCATGCGCCACCGCCACCAATGTTTTTTGTTTCAAGCTCCCATTAGTATATTAGTCTGGTGCCTCGATAAACACATGTACGGTACGAATATTAGGTTCCTTTTGTTTATCTCTTCCCCATAATTACTGCTCTCGTAGAGAGCTTATTCTTTTGTTCTCGACCCTGTAGTTTAGGCACACTATGTTTTCACCTACTTATCTGTAGTATTTTCGTGTCGTTTACCTCAGTGCTTTGCGTTCTTGCGTGCAAACACTGAGGCAAGTTTTCTATCTATTGTACTTTATATTTTACTTACTCACCATTTTATTTTAGTTATCGTGACTAGGTGATTTAATACTAGTGCTTTGCGTTCTTGCGTGCAAACACTGAGTTATCGTGACTAGCTATTCTTATAACAACGACATATGACGCATGCGCACACCCCTCCTTCCCGTCCAAATGGGGTTGTTTGCACCTTGAGCACCCACCGTCGCCTGCTCCGTCACCCCAACAATGGTGGCAACTACTGCTACAACCTGCCGTGAAATGACACCTAGGGCCACCCAGACGACCACCGACACCCCGGAGACGGTCAATGAGGCCGTAAACGACACACAGGATTTACTGCCAACAAAACAGAGTCTCGAGACGATGAGCAACCATGCTCATCAAAACATGTCTGCTCTCTGGACGAATCTTGCCACCAGCTCTAGGACCTACAAGGATGCTATGGGAAGCTGTCCACACCCCCCAGTCCCTCCCTGCTCTACCCCCTTGCTCGAGTTTTGCCCCATGAGCCCATGACGACCCCTCATGTGTCTACACAGCCTGTCACGTCATCAACAACATGATGGCTATACCTCCCGCTCTGCCCTTCTCTGGAACACAGACCACGGCCCAGGAATGAACGAGCACGCCCCCAGGCATGTCACAGACCCCCTGGACACATCCCAACCCCCCGGCATGCTCGGCACCCTCATCATGGGTGGATATGGAGGGTGACGAGAAGGGAGAACAAGGGGACGAGGGCAAGGTGGGGGGGCCAGATGACACGTCGTTTGCCCCCCCCCCCCCCCCCCCCCGGTACGTTTTTTCTTCTTCTTTGCTTTGTTTTATCCACTAACAGTGTGTTTTCTTTTTGTAGTTGCCACCCTCACCTGCTAACGACACCCACTGCCACGAGCCACTGCTCGTGGGGTGGTAGATCCCCTATGTCACCACCTACAGGATGACACCCATGCCTGCGAGCAACTGCTCGCAGGGTGGATCTGTTTTACCGCCATGTCACCACTACCACCCCTCACTTGCAAACGCAAACCACCCACGCCCGTAAGCAACTGCTCATGGGGTGGATCCTTACCCTGGCCCCAGTGACGACGACGAAGATGCACTGTCATTGTTGTCGTATTTAGCTCCTGTGCTTGACGAAGCCTGCAATTGCGGGTCTTCCCAGACGCAGGAGCTATTATGTGACGGGAGACGGTGGGTTCCATTGCCCAAAATCAGGATCTCAAGTTATATCTTCATAACATATATTGTACAACACTGCATATATGTACATCATTTAAGGCAGAAATGGAATTTACTCTTCTTCTTCTCCCTCTTCTTCATTGTCCAAGCAGAAATGGAAGTCATTCATCATCATCTTCCTCTTCCTCCTCTTCCTCTTCCTCCTCTTCCTCTTCCTCCTCTTCCTCGTCATCTGAACCACTCAGGAGTTGTTCCAATGCTTCGAGATCCTTCTGCAGGTCATCAAGATCTTCATCAATATCATCTAGGTCCATCTCAGGTTCTCCCAAGCTACGCCCATATGCTTCTGCATCCCCCACAGGTGCTGTCCTTGCTGCAAATTCAAATTCTGTAAGTTCATCTGCCCAGCGCATACCCTGTGTAAAGTTCAATGGTCGTCCCTTTTTAATTGAGTACTTCAGGATTTGTAGTGCTTCCATTAGTTTAGCTGAGATGCACCTTCTCCATGGTGCCATTGTCTCCTTCCCAGATGAGAATACTCTTTCGCATGGGACACTTGAAGCTTGGATAGGTATACTATCCATTGCTAGTCGGAATATGCAAGGGTACTGTTGTTCATGTTCCTGAATATATTTTAGCAAAGCAACCAATCACAGATGGAATACAGATTACCTGCCAAAATGCCAAGATACCAGATCCAGAATTACCATTGCTTAAATACTGGTCTACCTCCTTCTCCAATGAAAGTTTTGGCTTTGAGGATGTAGCTCAATTCAGACCAAGAATATCCATTGCTGATGGCTGAGAAGATGAAGACTTGGCTGCTGGTTGGTTTGATGGTCTCTTGTCAGCTTGATTGTCATAAGGGCGAAGCTATCAGAATTAAAGCATTAATTTTGCTCAAAATAGGCTCCCAATGTGAAGCTCACGGCTGTCAAAAACATGCCTCTGGCTATGGCATACTTCTCTGGTGATTGGGCATCATAGTAACTTAATTTGTTTGCAGGATCAATGGCTATTGCAGATTATTTTTAGTTATCCCAGGCTACTGTGAATTTGAATAAGCTCACCCATTGCCACCACATATGCCGGAGTATCAGCTAGACGATCTTGATAATCTTCAAGCTTATCCAGACCTGGCTGAATGATATTGGTCCACTGTGGGTTTTCATCCTTAAGCTGTGTCCACCTGTTGATAAAGGCAGAGTATGCAGGGATTGAGTAACATATTGTAGGTGTTGCTTCAGCACCCAAAATGTCCTGAAATGCATGAGGGACCTAGAGCATTTACATCAGTATGCTTAATTGTTAGAAATCAGCTGAATAATTACTTGAAGTATTTGCTGATAATCTGCTAACAACTCCCAATCATGCTCATCTAACCGATATTTTGATAGTTCTTTGAATTCATTATCATGTGTGATGTCTTCAATTGCCTATAAAACTATTAACTTGCAGTAAATCAGTGGCATGGCAAACTTACTTCTTTTAACTTCAAAACCCAGCTGATCATTAGCAATGTTGACGACCATCTTGTTGTTACATCACGAAGGAGCTGATAGTCTTGTTCAAAATACTGCTGCACATATGTGGAAAATTGCTGTTTCTTGATATTACTATTTCATATCTGCCAATGTTGTCAATAAAAATTGATATGAATGAATTAAAAAAATATATAGTTTACCGCATTTACAAGAGAGTGAGCAGTTGCAATGCAATCCTTGGCATAGGTGAAACTGGGATCATAATCTGAATAGTCTTCAACAGTGTCATCAATGTACATCAGATCTGTGATTGCTGCCAATGCTGCTTTGCATGCAAGATTTACAATATGAGGGAAGCAGCTATCAAATAATATTAAAATTAGATCATATAGCATATTGTAAACTTACCGAATCCTTTGTTCACTCATTTTGATCTTGATTTTGCGCTTCTGAAGAAGAGTTGACAGGCATGTGAACATAGTGTCATTGTTGGATGCATTATCACAGGTAATCCATCCCATCTAAGATGCTATTAGAGTCTGGCATAGTCTAAACATATAAATTATTCTACTTACCTTTTCAGTAATCTTTAAGCGGTCAGTGATGAACAAGAAACAATGTGCCAGATGTTCGCCTGTGTGACGTCCTGGAAGTTTGTGAAATCCCACAAGATCTGATCAAAGTCAGAGGGTTTTCTGAGAGCCCTTTTCTACCACGGCCTCAATCCAGTGTGCAGTCACAGCCATGAATGATGTCTGGTGTGGATCAGTCCAGGCATCAGTGGTATATGATATTTTTCCAACTGATTTCTATAAAGTTCTGAATTCAGTATATATTTCAAAATTTGAAGAATTAATTTACTGCCATTTCCTCTTCAAGCTGCTTCATGTGCTCTTCATAAACTTGTTCAATATGGGTGCGCATTGTAGAACGACCTGGAATGTCAGACTCCTTCAACTCTTTACAAAGAAGTAGAAATATCTTTCTTAATCTTGGAGACTCCACAATATTGATAGACTGACATATTGTCAGTATTATGTCAAGTTGGAAGAAATTACACATACTTGATCATCACCAACAATGAATTCAAGAATGGCTTCTACAAATGCCTCCTTTGTATATTCCTGACGTTCGCCCTCCAATGATGTAGGCTCAGGTTCCGCACGAAATTCACGAACAGCTGGTAAGGCTCCCTCAGCAGTGATCTTAATACCCAGATCATCACAACTAGTAACCCATTCCTCAATATGTTCACCAGATAAATGCTTCCTTAGAGATCCAGTGCCTGTTGTCATAGCAAACGTGGCAATAACATGTGAGGAATCAGACTTGTGAGCATGTCTAAATACCAATTACCCAGTATACCATAGAATTGAAATGTGGAGACTTACTGGCATAGTACACACTCACGTTTTCCCTTGACTATAGTGAGAAATTCCCAGACATCTTTAGCACCACCTCTTGGTTTACGGGGTTGGGGCTTGCTATGAGGTCCAGCACGTGGTGGTTGTGCACGAGAATGTGAATGAGAACTGAGGACTGACTGAGGGACTGACTGAGCAGCAGTAGATGCCTGAGACTCTGAGTCTGAGTGGGAATTAGCACCTGCATGGAAGTCCAAACGCTGCAGTCCTTCTACCAATCCCTCTTCAACATCTGAGTCACCACCTACAGATCCCAACTGTGAAGGTAAGTTCTGGGGAGAATGTTGGCGGGTTGGGGAGGGCTGTGGTTCTTGAGCGAAGCGAATATGGCCACCGCGTTGCTTGTGTGGAGTAAACAAGAGTGTAGCAGACTGCTTGTTACTAGATGCCTCAATCTGATGAGCAGCAAAGAGAGACGTAGGAGCAGTTGGAGTCTTGGTGTTAGACTTTGTAGGCTTAGTGGTTTTGGAGGGTTTTGCTGCTTTGGAAGGTTTTGCTGCCTTGGCCTTAACTGCCTTGGGTTTAGCAGGAGTCAATGGTATTAATGGATCAATCTAAATAGACCCTATTAGTCATATGCATACCCATAGAAACATTGTGACTTGCTTGCTGCAGACGCTTAGATGGTTGACGAAGATGTGCTTGAGGAATAGAAGGTTCTATAAGACTTGTCATTACTTACTATATAAAGTGATGACAATATACCAACCCATGGGAGTCGGTACAGAAGAACCTGCACCTGGCAATACATTTGTAGTAGTATCTACATCATATAACAACTGTAATCATTTAAAGAACATACAGTTTGTGGATACATACCTTGCATAGAAGCACCAGATGATGACTTGGTAGTGTTCCGAGTAGTTGTACAAGAAGCAGCTGTTTCTGGTATGCAGTAAGCAACACAAATACACAGACTATTAAATAACATGCGAGGTTGTTTTGAAGATGCTTTCTGCAGGACACGAGGACGAGCTTCTACAGAATTTTTGAAGACACTTGAATGAGAATGTCCATTAAAAAAACAATCATATGGTACATACCAGAGGTGTCAGGAAGAACAGCAGAAGCTATTTACATGAACAGTCAGAGAAGAAAAATAATATAAATGCCTGCATACAGTCAACCACAGCAATGGGCTGTTGTGCTTGAGAAGATTCTTCAGGATTTTTTGGGGTTTTTTTACAGGGAGGCATGGCAAGGGACAGATTGGGTGGGCAGAGGGAGAAAGTTGGGGGGAGGAAAGAAACCACAGCATGGACATGCTGCCCTTATCTGACAGTGGGCATAGCTAAAAACAGAAGTATTGATTGCTCCATTAATATAGTGAGAAGATCAGAATGGCTTAAATCTTGCAGAGTTGCCTAAACAGACCACCGTGGAGATTGGCAGTTCTCATGCTGTTGTGTTATCAGTCGTTGTTGTCAATAGCTATCCCCATCCATGATGCTCGCAGGTGGTACTCATCGTGAAGTCACCCTGTGTCAGTATTCCACCCACAGCCCACCCCATGGGCAGTCGCTCAAGGAGCTGGGCGTGGGTGGTGTGCCGGCTGCATCACTGTAATAGACACACCCAGCAAGAAGCCCCTGCCGCTGAGTGGTGAGCTATTGCTCACCATCTGGCTTGCAGGGGCTGCAGACGTGGGTGGCCTCTGCTTGTGGATAAACTGAGGGATGGGGGCTTGATGCTGGGCGGTGCGTCGTTGTCGTCACCCGGTGTCAGCATTCCACCAGCAGCCCACCCCCCGAGCAGTCACTCGAGGAGCTGGGTGTGGGTGGTATGCCGTCCACATCGTCATCCGCCATCCATTGGCATTGTGTCATCTGCCATATCGTATGTCATTGCCGTCGAGAGCTACCCCCATTCAGCGTATTAGACATCAAATTAAATACTAAATCACTGTCAAGGACGTCCTTGTCCTGAGTCATCGAGAGAGATGGATGATCCATGGTTGTTATCGAGTGCTTGGCTTCATTGTGTGCTACTTCATCCTGCTGGACGAAATTCGAGACTGCAACCAATTCTTGTCCACCTGGTTTTTCCGTGACGTGACAGGGAGGAGAAACTTGACCGTTGCTTCAGAAAACGTGCTCTTCATGACGACGTGGGGGGAAGCCTTCCATACTTGGACATTGGCATCCATGCTGGGGAGTAATAGCTTGTTGTGAGACTTTTGTTGGTACCAAATGTTGTGCAGATGGAGGCGTAGGTCAAGGAATGCCTGCTGGTACTTGACATGTTGAATCTTGAAAGCTCAACAGCTGTTGACAAGAGGATGAAATAGGGTCGATGTTGGCTGCAAAGGTGGAATCGTAAACGGTGAAGTTTGCTACAGTTTCAGGCAAATATTTGGGAGCATAGGTATCCAGTATGTCGTTGTTGTACTCATCACCTTCTGATGTGAGTTCCTCTTCATCCTTACAGTAGATGTCATCCTCGTCAAATTCATTCTGGAGAAGAGCTAAAACATCGGCCATTGGCGGTGGGGACCGTACTGTAGTCTGATCTGCTGGTAGTTGATCACGAATATCTGGCTGAAGCGCTCGTGGAATACCTTGAAAAAAGAGTATATTAGCTTCGTGTACTGTGAGGAACTGTGTATCGAGAAGGGGAGTGGACTGTGCCATAAATTTGTGATAATATTCGTTGACATCTTCAAGTGACTCAAAGTCTTGATCGCAAGAGTGATGCTTGATCCACTTTCGAAACTTGTCAATTGTAATGTGAGGCTTGTGATCTTTTGAACCATAACACTTGATGAGGTATGCGCGAACTGCGGGCCAGTCGTTCTGAATCCAACATGGTGCCGCTTCGACAACATAGCATACACGTCGATTGCAGTAACGAAGTATGTAGGATGGAAGATTGGCAAAAGGAACCTGTGAGGAAAAGGCGAAGGATTTGAGAGTATCTAAAAAATCATTAACACGCTTGCCCTTGAAGAGCGGGGTGTCTGGGGTGCCTGGGATGGGCATAGGATAGCCATATCATATCTGTTGGTGAGCCATGTTGGGCAAAATTGCAGAGGCGAGGTGGTGGTAGTTATATTACTGAACAGTGTGGAACGTTAGTGGCTGGGGGTCTTAAGAACCCAATTTCGTAGGTTAAGGAGACTTAGCAGCTTGAAACTACGCCTTGGTGCATAGTAGACTTAATAAACTTGTAGTAACTTAATGTTACGCCTTGTCGCGCAGCAAACTTGGTAAACTTGAGACTTAATGCTACGCCTTGGTGCACAGCGGACTTGAAACTACGACTTGTTGCATAGTAGACTTGTAAGACTTGAAACAAACTTGAAGTGTCGACTCGCACGTAGGGAGCATTCGACGACAGAGGGGAGAAGATGGTGGACGATGGGGATCGAGCAGAGCGAACGTTATCGTTAACAGAGTGTCGTCGTGAGTCTATTGCTGATCTTGAGCCGAAGGGGAAGAGTGACACCGAGTCAACTCAAGAAAAGCGAGAGCGACGCCAAGTCAAACTCTCAACAGGCGACACCAAGTCGTACCCGTATTCTGAAAGTGATTTGGGGGGCGGAAATACTTATGAACTATGCCTTAGCGTGTAGCAAACTTGTCGATCTTGAATAAGCTTGTAAACTTGATAATAAAATGAGAACCCGTTGAAAGGGTCGCTTGTGAGGTTTGGAGGGGAACGTTAAGATGGGAGACGCCGCGCTTGAGGAGCGTTTGACGGAAGGAGTCCAATGCGATGGACTTGACGCGTTGTAGAGCCCTTGATATTCCAACAAAATGAAATGTTGAATCTTTCACAGATGCGATGGGTTGATGACAGGACGAATTTGATACTTTGTTGATGCGAACGGGTGGCTGGGGAACCTTAATCGAGGTAACGTTGTGTGTCAAGGATGAATAGATTGGGGTGTGGCAAAATTGACGCGTCGTCGATATGAAAGAAGCTGTAACACACGAGTGAGTAATGAAAACAGCAAAAAGAACTTACTGGAGCCCCAGATGCTACAAGGAGACGCTACAATTGGCCAGGGCGTTAGACTGCACGTTCAATGCCTTTTGAGTGTCAAAACGGGTGTGTTTGGACAAGACTTGATGGGCTGGCAACGTGTTTGATGCGTCATCAATGGAATGTTGATGACGCTATGAAATTGACGCGTTGTTGATGGACTCGGAATCTGTCATCGATGTGAAAAGGACTACATAGAGCTTGAGACCACCCAGAAATAAATGACGAATCGAAAAGTCAGGGGTGCCGCCCGGTGTTTATATACAGTCGCTAGTTTGCACCTGTGCCATGTCATCTTCTGTCACTAGCAATAGTTTAAATCCTAAATAAAGAACAATAATTAGTAGGAAAAACGAAAGGAAAACGGAAAGAAACGCACCAGACGACGGTTGCCTAGGTTGATGCCCTGGGTAGAGATAAGGATCATCAGTTTAGGCGATCACGAGAATCAGAAAACAGAAACAGACTTACTTTAGTACTACATTGGCCCCACATCCAGGATAGTAGCAGGGGATGAAAGAACAAGGCGGTGGATAGAAAGAGGGGGAAGTTGAGGCAATGCAGGACAGCAGGGCAATAGCGACGAGCAAGATCAACCTACTTGCTATATTTGGACGGCTAAGCGGCTCAGAGCCGCTCAGAGCCGCCCAAACTGAAAGCTGAGCCGGGTATAGCATTGAGCCAATTTACCGGATTGGCTGGCCCAAAATAGCAGCTCGGCTCAACGGCTCGCGGCTCCGAGCCGAGCCGTTGGCAACACTAGACACAAGGGGTTGGGTTATATGCCTTCGGCCATGCATAAGGCTATAAGGGTGACCCATTTCTTGAGTGGGATGACTCGAACATTGAATGGACCATAGTTGATAGGAAGGGAACCAGACGGGCAGGGGAACCGGAGAAAAAAGCCGAAGTATCAGTCGAGGTACCAGTGCATGACGACAAAATGCCGAAAAACGAAAGGGCGGTTTCCCCCCGATGCTCACGCGGTGTGCCTAAGAAGAGAAAGAGGTCAGATACATTCAGCAGTCCGATTCAGAAGTTAAAGTTGGTTAGAGTCGAGTCCGCTTTGAAAGGCGCATCGACTAAACATACCCTTTGGAACTCAGTGGGAGCAAAACAGCTGTGCATACGACGCAGTTATCGCAATACTATTCAACTTGTGGCGAGAAAGTCCTGAGGCCGCACAAGCTGGTTGGCGTGAAATTAAATGAAATGTGTTAGATGTGTGGTTGAGCGCGTTTAGGACTCACGAAAGCATACCTGCTGTAGCTCCCGACTCGGATGTGCGATATTGTTTATACCAGATAAGAGAGCACCTTAGGCGAGGTTACCTGGTTCGCATTCCACTTTTGGCCAATACGCGAGTGTCCACTCAATATTGGATTATTTGCTTGTGATGTCACGTCGTCTCCCGAATCATTCGGTCATGATGTAGATTCACAAGAGTCGCGAAGCACTTCCTGCAATATCGTGTTATCAAGAGATGGGTGCAGTCTGCAAGGAATCTTAAACGACTTCACCTGTCCTTCTTCCGCGACCTGTTCAGTTTGTTCCGAGAGTCTGGTGCGTAGATTTAACTCCGTATGTCATCCACCAATGATTGCGATCGACTTGGGGGAAGATGCCTTCGCTCAGGAGACGTTGGAGCTTCATCACCGAATCCGGATTTTTTTGCTATGGCCATACAGCCTGGCTGTAATAAGTGAAATATATAAAATATGTAAAATTATTACAGTTGTAGTTACAGCTACCATATATACCACAGAGCGGTTTCCCAAAAGGAAGAATTCCTGCTCATGTGACATTGGTCATGTACTGTGGGAAAGATAAGCCTGCAGGGGAAATTCATATAAAAAATGGTCACATTTATCCTGTCATACATTTTGTCTCATCTCGGTATCTGTTGGTAAAGCCAAAAAAAAAGTGCTTAGCTACAGGCTGCAGTAGCATGGGCAATTGTCCTCACATGTGAGAAATACATGTATGAATTGCTGCACTATGTATTTAGTGGCCAACTTGGCCTTCTTGAAAAAGAAAAAAAGGGGGTCTAGGTTACAGACTCCTGTAATATTTTCTCATGGCTATATTACCATACATACCACAGAGCAGTTTCCCAAAGGGAAAAATATATTCTCATGGTACATTGGTCATGTACTGTGGGAAAGATAAGCCTGCAGGGGGAAATTCATATAAAAAATGGTCACATTTATCCTGTCATACATTTTGTCTCATCTCAGTATCTCTTGGAAAAGCCAAAAGAAAAGTGCTTTAGCTACAGGCTCCAGTAGTATGGTCAATTGTCCTCATGTGTGGGGAATACATGTATGAACTCCTGTACCATGTACTTAGTGGCGAACTTGGCCTTCTTGAAAAAACAAAAAAAAGAGGCTCTAGGTTACAAACTCCTGCCATATTGTCTCATGGCTATACACCACAGAGCAGTTTCCCAAAAAGAAAAAAATTATTCCTGTAGTACATTGGTCTACACTGTGGGAAAGATAGGTCTGCATAGTGAAATTCATAAAAAAAATGGTCATATTTATCTGATCATACATTTTGTCTGATTTCGGCACCTCTTAGAAAAGCCAAAAAAAAAGTGCTCCAGCTACAGGTTCCCTAATGTAGTCAAAATTCAAACAAAAAATGGTCATATTTTTCTGGTCATACATTTTGTCTGATTTCGGCACCCAGCTACAGGTTCCTTAATGTAGTCAAAATTCGAACAAAAAATGTTTGTATCTATCTGGTCATACATTTTGTCTGATTTCGGTACCTCTTAGAAAAGCCCCCCCAAAATGCTCCAGCTACAGGTTCCAGTAATGTAATCAATTATTGTTGTATGAGGGAATAGGCATGTGAATTGGTACCATGCACCTAGCAGCTAACTGGGTCTCCAGCCACGCACGGTCAGCCACGCACGGTCAGCGAGGGGGTCGGTGCAAGAGAGCTGATGGGAGCGGCGGGGATGTTGCGGAGGGCCACGCACGGTCGGCGTGTGGGTCGGTGAGCGAGAGCTCATGGGAGTGGCGGGGAGGAGGGAGGTGTTGTGCAGATGGGAGAGGCGGACGACGGAGGAACGTGTGTCTGTGGAGAGCCACGCATGGTCAGTGTGCGGGTCGGTGCGCGAGAGCTCGTAGAGAGCGGCGGGGAGGAGGGAGGGATGCTGAGACGGACGACGGAGGCGGATTTCGGGAGGTTGTCGAGGTAGGGGGCGTCATGGTCATCAAAAATACTGGACATTTTCTTATCATGAGATTCAGGCTTTGAGGACGAAAGGATTGATGTTTGTTGGCATTGACTGTATCACTGAAACCGTTCATATTCCAACAACACAACTATCCTGAATGCATTTAGCCATGATACAGGATACACAGAGAAAATAACGCACCAGACACAGATTTCAACTGGAAGTAAGAAAAGTTCTTTTTTAACTCCCTCTTTAATGCCTGCGTTCGAACCACTGCCTTGAATTTTGGGGTCTCCCAGCTCACTCTCCGGCGCCCTGGCATCTGGTAAACCCATGCTTGATCATTGGCCGGGTCGTGCGTCGTATGACAATTGAACCGTAAGTGGCCTGTGCTGCTGAATCCCCTGATTGTCACATGGGTGGATTGGTTGGAGTGGTTGGTAGTCCTATAACTGTAAATTAGAGAAATGTTTGCACTTGCATTGAGACTTACATGAACGCAAGGTGTGCTGTTTTGTGTTCAGCATCAAATCTCTATGGCTTGCCGAAGGCAAAGCTTAAGCTTATGCTATTGCCGCAAACTATACCGCCATCGTGGATCAGACTCCCCCCCATGCTGGGTTGTCTCACTGGTACGAATGGAGATCAATTTCGCTGCTAACTAACATAGAAGTCCAGAGACGGCACACCAGGAATGGGGAGAAGTGCAATCGTGAGGCACAGGAGGTCTTCTGCGGATAGGATGATGCCCCAGAGGGCAGAGCGCACGTCCGGTGTGCGGGTCGGTGTGCGAGAGCTCATGGGAGCGGCGGGGAGGAGGGAGGGATATTGTGCAGAGAGGCGGACAACAGAGGAACACACGTCCGCGGAGAGCCACGCATGGTCGGCGTGCGGGTCGGTGCGCGAGAGCTCGTAGAGAGCGGCGGGGAGGAGGGAGGGATGTTGCGCAGAAGTGAGAGGCAGATGACGGAATGAAAGGGGATAGACTTAAGGTCTGTTGGAAGAGACAACATCCTCAAGTGCAAGAGAAAGCCGTGGTATACTGTGACTTTGAAAGTACAGATCCACTTCCGCCGAATCTCGCAACCCACTGGGTGCGTTGAACACATCGGTTGATGCGAGTGCTAAGTTAAACATTATCAGCCAACCAGTTACAAGTAAAATGATAGACACTTACGTCCAGAAAAGTCTTTCATGTGCAGTAAAATAGTAGGTTCAGCCACAAGCATCTCGGGAGTTAGGTTTTCGGGGAGCACCATCTTGTGGTTGAGCCTGCATATTGGAGAATAACCTACAAATGATGAGGACAATTCTGCAACAGGATATTGGACATACATCAGGATCCATTCAATCCATTCGGTGCAAAAAAAAATGGCTAAATTAAATAAACTGCAGATCATTTGATTCGAGACGGCACGAGCATCTCACCCCCAAGAGATGGCCATTTCGCCAAAAAGGGAAAAAGGTCTGCGGTTGAGGGCTTCAAGGGTCTTGAAGAAGAAACAGCTTGCCGCCAGGGCAAGTCGTTCAGGGGGACGTACAACGTCACACCCTGGAAGGAAGGAGCCAGAAGCAAACAGAAAGCGCTCAGAAACAGGGGAATCCTAGTACATCGCGTGGGCTTAGAAAACAACTCGTCGCGTAAGGCGAGTTGTTAGGAGGACATACAATGTCACATCCTAGACTCGGAATGAATGGAGAGTTCAAGTTGCCACGATGGCAGACAAGAGAAGAGAAGAAAAGGTTGAATGCAGCTCACCGTAAGTTCAAGTTGGACCTGATTACGACTACTAGTGACTCCGAGTCGGAAGGCTGACTCAGACGGTGACGATGCTGTCACGGTGTCGGAGTTAGACTTGTTTGGTCACGGTGACTGTATAGTCGGAATCCGAAATATAATGATCACTAGCACTAGTGCTCAGGCTAGTACTACTACTAGTAAAGAGCGAAGAGGTGTTACATATATTACTAGTACTAATAGTAATGTTTCAACTTGAAGAGGTTGAAGATGGCTTGATTAGTGCTGGCACTTTAATATCACTGCCACATTATAGCTATTCTCATCACAGTTTTGGAGTTGTTGTCTCAGTGTCCCGGCTGCCAGACCGCATTACATGGTTATCTAGAGATGGATGGTAGCTCCGTGCAAGTACTACACTGAACATTTCCTGTTAGATTCCTGCTTGTCATACTGAAGCAATCTTAATTCAACTAGCATTTTGCTTCGGCTTTTCTCAGCATCTGTGGGAACGCTCTTGAACTGATGAAGGGGTCCGAGTCCGAGTCATTGATTACCTAGTGTAAAGATACACAGATCCGCAATAGGGCGCCAGCGAACTTACATTGGCTTCCTGACCATCTCACAGAAATCAAGCTTTTGCTGGAACAGCTCATCATCGCTTCAAGCAGATCTCATGCACGGCATGAGTATCCTAGACAAAGCATGATATTAGTGGCGGTCGAACATGACGATGCGATGGTGATTCAAGTCAGCAACTCGGCGATTCAATGACTCAAAACATCGCTTGAATTGTCAAAAAATTTGAATCGTTAAATTGCCTCAAGGCTTGACGAAAATGATGCACGAACCAATTTCTCGTGGGTCAATATAGCAGGCGCCGATATAGGGACACCAACCAGTTCCTTCTCTCTGGAGGGGAGTGCCGATTTATCCACTGCCAAAACCAACGACGATGGCGCCGTAGTTGTACCCGGGAAGGTCATGGCCAGCTATTGCAGAAATAGAAGGTAGAATGACGTACAAGCTTTATCTGTTTGTCAATTGGTATGCATATGACAACCACGAGACTTAACGCGATATACTCGACTTTATGCGCACATAACAAAGAACACAAAGAGCACTAAAAAGACACAGAACCATCGTCGTCGTTATCACTGTTCTCTCCATCTCCCAAACCTAGGCCATCATCATCCGAATTGCTCCCATTCAGATCTGAATCAAAGTCTGAACCACTATCACTGCTTGAAAGATATTCCTCTACATCAGCCTCCCTTTCAGCCTGGCCAAACCTCTCCGCTAGCAATTCAAGGGTTCTTGGGTGTGCATGTGGGTAATTGTTAACATGGGGCTGACACATGCTACCTTCAGGCCCAGAATCCACATCCATGTCACAGGTCGCTTCCTTAAGAAGACCCAGCCTTAAATGGCCGATCCCCCCTCCAAAATAACGCATAAACATATCTCGATCAACCCAGCTGTGCAATGCAAGAATCAGAAGGGACATTCAAGGCATGGCAACAAGGAAAATATACATAACGACAAAGTAATTAGTCCAATCGTCGGTTGCACCTGGAAGGCGTGCAGCCGTCGTAGACATAGTGCGCAAAAGTATATCTGTTCGGCCATCAGCATGAGCTGGAACCAAGTGACATCCACGCAGAACCAGAGATGGGTCGAGGAAGCCAAATGCACCATCGTCTGGAACAAAGCCGATCTTGGGTAATCGTGCCACACGGGAGCCAGATTGATAATCTTGCTCCATACCAAACCAGCGCACCCACAAAAATTCCATACGTTGTACTGAACGGTTGCGAGCTTCAGGTCCAAGATGAAGAACATCTGCGTGAAAAACCCCGAGTACACGAGCATACCAGAACGGATGTGCCCCGGTTGCCTTCTCAGGTGATAAAACCATCACATCACAATGGGTACGAGGATTGATGGAATCCTGGTCACGACGTATGTCATAAGTGGTGTAGTTGACACGTAGAACCTTGGCAGAATATATACGATTGTTGAGGATGCGAACTGAATCCCTGTCTTTAGCCGAAAATTCCAGTTCATCGTCCCCCTCGAAATCATGACCTAGGAGTCGGCCCAGAAGGTGGTTTTTTAGCTTAGGAATGAAGTCCTATGAAAGCCCTATCAGCAGATAAACTTAAGGGGTGATAGGAAAACCTTTTTGGCTGGGTCGTATGCAGCATCATGCACAAAACGCATCAAATCAAGCGGGTGATTTCTTGATTCACTTATATGATGATGTTGGTCGATAGCAGTGTAAGGAAGACAATCGTTATCCGAGAATTGGACATGATGAGCATGGCCATGTTGAGCAGCGTCTCGTGCTCTTTGCAAACGAGTAGCACGGCGTTCATGTCTTGCAATCTGCCTTGTAGCATTGATTTTGTTGGTCCGGCGATATAGACGCTTTACAAGGCGGTGAGCGAGCTCTCCCTGTACATGCAAAGTTCGAAGACCGTCAACCGCAATGTCGAAAAACAAAACATACAATTTGAGTGGAATAAAACATACAATTTGAGTGGAATAAGAATCCGTGGTTCCAAATAACCGGATGGTGCGAATGTAATCCCCCAGAGCATGCAACTTGTAAGTGAACAGATTGAGAATCTTGACTTTCGCTTGTGATTTCGAAGGATTCATTTCTGCTGTGGAAGGACCTGCAGATGCTGCCGAAGTACCTATGGCTGCCGCAGGGTTCATGCCTGTTGTTGAAAAGTTTGATGCTGGCGAGCCTGTCGTTATGGCTGGGGTACTTGTTACTGGGTGTGGGCGAGGAGCCTGAGCTCTTTTCTTATGCCTCACTCTGGTTGCAGTCTCACTAGGCAGCTCTTTCACTGTAAAAGAGGTTCTTGACCATTCTCGAAAGGATCGCAGTTCACGGCCAATCGCAGTTGTAGCTTTATCCAGTCCCTTGAGGGTGTGATCTGTGTGCATTCTGAGCTTTGCCAAGGCATGCCACTCCGCCATATGGTACAGCAGTATCAATAGCAGTGTGTTGTATGGCTCCGGGAGCAAGCCGTCAACTACAGGTATCATGTTCTAGGTGAGAAGAATACAAATTAGTAACATGACCGAGCAACAAGATGGAATTCACCTGTAAAATGTCCTCGTAGTTTTGGGCGGCCAAGTTCTTCCTTTCAGATACGTTATTGGAGAAGCGCCAAATAGTACCTTTGCCAAATGTTGGGATTTGCCGGAACCTTTCCTGGTTTGAGAGATCCAATAGAAGTAAGTAGACAACGATGACAAATACCGGGCATTAAAGTTAGTAATCATGCTACCTCCGGGTGCAGCTGCATGTAAAACTCTGATGATGTGAATCAAGGTAGATTTCCAGACACCAAGCTCGAATTCATGCATCAGGTCCACGACAAGCATAGCATAAGGATCGAAACTGAATGGCGCAAGTTTCTCGGCAAATGCATTCTTGTACAATCGTTAGATAGAGGATAAGTGAACATGGTGGCACATAACACGCACCAAAGTAGGGACTAAAGAGGTTGGCTTTAACATGCGCTCTATCCCAACAGATCTCACAGGGAATCCCTGCCGGTAAATAAAATTCCGTGCTCTTGTTATCCAGTCCATATTGAAGATCCGAGCTCTGGAGATTCGTTGCTGTGAATCTCGAACCTGACCTATTTTATCTAGCTCGTCTTTTGGCACCAGACATCGCGGGCAAATGCATAGCCCTTTGTCGCGTAGGGCAGCTAAAAGCATCCTGTACAGGGCGAGTGATGTGAGCTAATGTCATAAGTCTACATGAGTGATTTTACTTCTCAGGATAATCCGCAGAATACGTGAATATGCGTGGATAGACGCGACGAGATATACCATCAGCACATTTTAGAACAATACCATGTTTGTAGGCCTCCAAGAACTCTTCATTCAGCAACGCACGCCACACTTCATGCATAAGCTCTTTCCGACAATGGGTGAATAGGTGGGTGGTTTGCTGTGCTGAAGGAACAAAGGTTGATAGCAAATCATTAAGACTATCCGGGATCTGATTTTTTTGTCAGTAATTGCCAGTAAAACAAACCAATCCAACATACAGATGGTATGTATGCCATGTGATGGCATGCCCCAGAGTTTGGCTTCGCTCTTACATATTTAGAGAGGTTTGCGAAGTACATATATAAAGGCCAGACTTTAGCAGTTCCAAAATTGGCGAGATGCGTGGAGTCTGACCAAAACATAAGACCGGCTATAACTCTTTCCAATTTGCAACCTGGTTCAGGCGGTTGTTTTTGGAGGTCATTGTAGGCGGTTTCAAAAGCGTCCGACGTATAAGCTTCGTCGAAGACGCGTGTTTCCTCCCCTGTATTGGGGTCAATATGGATGCGCCGGAATGGTGTGAGGTGAAACAGCGACGACGATGTTGCACCCCAAGTTGCCTTAATCACGTCCGTAATCGATCGATAATGAAGTCCGGGAACGGAGAATTTTCGAGGGGCAGCGTCCTTCTTTGGTACAGGAATCTCAAGCTCTATGGTAAGTTCTCGCCAGCCATCATCATGAAATGGAGTGCCACAAGCCGTGGTCTCCTTGGCACTGTCCAACCGCTTGTGCCCCCGGTGCGCGTTAAAGTCTGCTAAATCTTCAGATTTAAATTCAGGATGCCTGATGACCTCCTTTGCGAGTCGATCTAGTTCACCCTCAGTCTTTTGGCTGCTGCCATTATTATGCCAGCTCATTAAAAGAAACTGCGACATGTTGTCAAATGGCCAAGGGGGCTTAAACTGGGGGGTCGTGGGCCTAACAGGATCATCCGTAAAAGTTGGGGAAGATGTTGTCCTAAAATTGGCTAAATCTTCTGGCTTCACTGATGCGTCAGGATCATACGATGGACGATGTAGGTATTCCCGTAGGATGCCAAATTGGTTTACCGCAGTCCGAAACAAGTCACGGACATGCAGTATAACGCGGCGTACAATGTTCGGAAGAGGAGGGTTAATGCTTGCAGGAGGTTCGGGTGGCGTATCATCAAACCTGCGTGGCCGACGATAATTTCTCCTTGGCCGCCCGGCTTCTGTGAGTGGAAGGGCGGGGCAAGGTGGTAGTGGCATGCTGACTGCAGGGATTGCAGAAGTGGCGTCTACCATTGCGATAGGGTTGTCATTTGCACCTGATATGGAATCGTTGGCAGCCATCTTCTATTAGAAACAATCAGAACCCTCCTGCAGCTGACAGTGTACAACGTACATTCAAGTGGTCTATCCTAACCTTCCGAGCATCAAGCCCTCCTAGAGCCTTGATTTTCTGCGAAGTAACTCTCCTTCGTTCAAGCTTCAGAGCCAGAGAAGTTCTGTATGCCTCGCAAGTGTTCTGATGTCTGCTTAGGCCTGCATGATTAGCGAACTCGCGCGTACACGGGCTTATGCAAATAAACAGCATAAGCAGGGCTAGTGTCGAAGGGAGAAGCGCAATGGCTAGGTGAACGTGTTGAAGAGAAGATGTTGATCTCATATGACACTGGCCTCTGCTCCGGATGACAGGTGTATTCTGCTATTGCCACAAATGTCACCTTCCTCGGGAACTTGTGAAGAAGTATAAGAACACCAGCACTGCTGACTCAGACTTGAGTCATGGCCTCCAGGTCGGGAGTCATCTACCAGCTCTCTTACTAATACGGTGCGCTAATACAATACAGGCATCGATGAATCACCCTCATTCCCCCTGAGGCACCGCCAATTCGCGAGCTGCTCGTTGGATAGCTAAACTCTGCACTGAAGAACCAGCTACTCGTGGTTGACCATGCGACGGGAGGCGATGACTTCCAAAAACTTTACTATCAGGAAATGTTAGTAAGGGTTACATTTGCATTAGTGCTCACGCACAGCGTCCACCAGGAAAGTAGAGCCTGAACATCTGCTTCAGCAGCAGGACCAGGCGCATGTTCAAAAAAATCAATCATGTTGTTATAGAACCCTGGGTAACTGAAACATCCATCCTCCTCATTCCATGATGTTGCGCTGGAGAGAGAAAATCGCAGCTGTGTAACTGCATTGTTGGTAGGCATTCTGGCTCAAGATGCATGGATGCTTACCTGGACAGCGACATATGCAATGGCACGGGGTGTCACCGATCTTATGCCCAGAAGGTTGGCGACATTGCCACGTGTTGGAGCTTTGCGAGTTTTAGCGCGCTTCAGTGGTCAAGAGGCCTGGTTATCAACATCATCCTGGCTGCGAACATCTTCTGCCGAAGTAGGTGAAGTAAAAATAAATTTAAAAGCCTAATACGGCATGAGGAAAATTGTGGAAATGAAGTACAATAGTACCCACCTTGACCAGGATTGCACTTTTGAATAGGCCGCCATCCAGTTCATTCTTGTTAACTAACGCTTTCGGGTAAAGGAATGCTGGCCACGAATCGGCTGTTACAATAAAATCTGGATGGCCATCGCGGATGCCCTTTCGAACGCTACGGGGCATCGATTAACAAAGGACTAATAATTGAAACAACAGACTACCTCTCGTTATTCCAGTCATACTCTACAGGACAGATGAGTTTACCAGTTAAATCATGTTCAAACCCGCGCTCCAGCTTGTTATTGGGCGAGAGCGGCAACGTAGGGTTTTCAAAAAGTTCCGTGAGCCAGCTAACGACAGCAGGCTTCAAATTAGCCGCATCGTCACCACGGGCACCTGCAGCTCCCTTTCGTAGCTGCGTCAGTAAATCATCAGTATACTTGTAGAATAGGGGGGGAAGACAAAAGCACGTCTCTAATGTATACGCCAAGTTCAGCCACATCCAGCATGGTAAGTCTTTCTTCAAGCGGTGCTATGTGCCGCACCAGAAGTTGATACCCCTGAAAAGTGCGGTTTTCGCTGGATGCAAAAGGGTAAGTTCTTCGTTATACCAGAGTCTGGTAACTCACTGGATACTGTGCTCGGTTGGATCACTCCCACCGTCGGCTTCCAGGGTGCGACAACGATTGCTCTCGTCAACTAACTCTTCAATCGATTGAAAGGTTGAGACTAGCCTAGGGATGATGCGACCTTGCGTAACGTTTGAAGCAATGTCCCTGCCACGGAGCGATACTGATGAATGGGTGTACTTTATGAAGGAGTGCGAGGAATGGTACTGTACGATTTGCGCTTGCCACCAGCACTCCGTAACTCTTCCAACTGTAATTCAAGAGCTGCTATTCGCCGTTTGGCGCCAGAATATGTGGCACGAAGGCCATCCTCTTCCTCGCTGGCCATGGAGTGCGAAATATATATCTTGTCGCAAATCGGGGAATTAACGAAAGCTAGCCTGAGGATAGTATGTACTCTTGTAGCCATCGAACTAAAAAAAAATGACTCGTTGATCCCGTGTCAGTGTATGACTCGTTGATCCCATGTCAGTGTATGACTCGTAATTTTCAACTCGAGTCAGTCGTATATAAACAGGGGAAAGAAGGTGATTCTGAGCACCGCGGTATACCATGAACTACAACAGTGCAGATTACAACGCCTTCGGATACGACCCGGAGGGACGCATTGCTGCAGTAGTCGCATACTTTTATGGGCCTGCCTGGCAGCCAGTCTACGGTCATGCAATTGGACCGCCTCGATATGGGCCACCGGCGTCATGGCAGATTCCTTCATTGCCCAATGACTTCGTGGCTCGTCTACCCCCCTGCTACATCGGTCAGCCTGGTGCGTATCTACCAGGCCTGACAACATTCAACACCACGAACTTCGCTGCTCTGTTTCTTACCTTGAAAGATCGACCCACGCCAACAAGAAGCCTCGAGGCTCAATATGGGAGCCGCATCTTAGAGGGGCTCCCTATTGGTGAAGTCAAGGATGGAGGTGAGTTTAGGTCAACGGATATCTAGCCTTAACAAGACTTACCCCATATAATAGTATTCTGGATTTCGGTGCGCTATGTGTTCGAGTCGCAGAAATGGGAGTTCTGCATCATGACCGACGTTACGTGGAAAGCTTTTCACGAAGTGGCTTGCAGGCGCCTGGATCTTGAGCCTACACGCGCCCGGCTCGCGTACAGACTTTACGTGCATGGCATTGCAGGTACTCTCACAGGCCTCGTTGATGAAAAAGGCTGGAGTAGATTAGTCAACAACATTGGAGAAGAGTTCGCCTATAGTAACGATGTGGGGTTAGAAATTCTGGATGTGAATAACGCTGTAAGTTCTACAGTGAGATTGCTGCAGGAAACAGCTCTTACATCACAGTACGCGCAGCGGCCAAAGGGTATCGCAAAGAACGTACGGTACACCGATAGCATTGGACCTCGGGCCCGCCGCTCATTATGTTCTCGTGCACCAGACATGGAAACATATGCCTTCTTCTATCCAAGTATCCTATTTGACTTGCCTGAGCGATATGAAGGGGTAACGTCTGAGGAAATAGAAAATATCCGGGGGGCAGGCATCGAGAACGCTGATGACTTTACATTCCTTTCCCCGTTGAATCTCTACCTTACGACAGGGATTGCACCTAGAAAGATCATAGCATTATACCGTTGGGCAGAGGACATGGTTATGGGGGTCCACCAGGAGCAGAAGGAGACCATTGTGGAGCTTAAAGCCCTGAGGAACGCGATGAAGTAAATTGTGGACAAGAATTTCATTATGTCGCATAATCTGCAGGAACGTTAGTTTGGAAAATGGGAAAAGATAACGCTATGAAACTTACGATTCTCTGCTGGTGACATCAATTCGTGGGGAACATGTTCTGCACCAACTCGGTATCGCGGGCGGAAGGATTGGATCCGCCACGGAAGAGGGCTGCCTCAGATCTTGCGAGGGCTCAAGCATCTTGAACAACAACTTGTCACCTGGGCAAGTTGCTGAGGGGGACGCACAGCGTCACGCCCTGGAATGAATGGATGACTTTGCAGGAAAAATTTGCAGGGAGGATGCTCGAGTAAGCGCTGACAGTTGCGCCCTGCAGGAAATAATTTGTATTTAGTGAGCGAGCCCGGGGAGAAACAGGGCTTGCGAAGACTGAGCGCCATGATGGGGAGACAATTTCACGCTGTCACTAGGGGAATTTGAAGTTGCTGCGGAGAATCCGCGATGTCCTTGACCTTCGAAGGAGGAACAAACTCAGAGTCCAAAGAGTAAATAGTAGATACCAGAGGCCTCTAATCTTGCAAGGGCTTACTCGTCTTGATGAAGAAACAACCTGTCGCCAGGACAAGTCGTTGCCAAGGGGGACGCACGACGTCACACCCTGGAATGACTGAGGCCTGGAGGGCGCAAGGCGACATGTAAGGAGCACAGGAACCGTGACAGGACTCGGAATCTGGAGTACTAGTAGTATCAATGAGTGTTTGCTAGAGGACAGGATGCCAGTGATAAATATAACTACAACGCCCAGTATTCAAGTTACTAGTAGACTCGGGGTTGGAGCCTGCAAATTGCAGTGCAAGGCGTTCTCAGGCTGTTGCCCAAGTTAGAACTATTCAGGTTTCTTTTGCATTCATTTCGCATACGATCATGTAGATCATTTGTGCAATTTACATTACTGACTACAGGAGGGAGACTTACTGGGGGCGGGACCGTTGGCTGATGATGGGTGTTGGAGGAAGAAGAAAGAATCGTGAGAACATTACAGGGAGTTGGTGTTGTTTCGCGAGAAGTTTGGGCGTCGGGTAAGCCGGTTTCCGGTTAGCCGTGTCTGCCCGAGGATTGAACATTCCGAACAATATCCCATGTTTGGGGAACCGCTTTCGCACGCTTTCACGCTTTCATCCCTACCACCACCTTCAATCGGCAGCGCTCCGCTGCCTCCTCGTGTAAGTCCCTTTCATCTTGTAGAGAGTTAGTAAATATGATACGTGGTAATGATAATGAAATGACACTACAAGAGAAGACTTTAAGCCCAGCCAACGGTCCCGCCCCCTCCCCCTTTCCCGTAGTCAGTAAAGTAAATTGCACAAATCATAATCATAAGCGAGATGAATGCAGGCGATCTTATCCCTCTGTCACGGTGTCAAGCCATGTGGTCACGTTCTCATACTCAGGCTAGCGGTGCTAGTACTAGTAGCGGTACTAGTAGTAATAATTGCTTACTATACAGTGACAGGGACGCGATCTCAGGCTCAGGCTTGAACTTGAACAACCACCACCAGAGCTGCTTGAGGGCCATGGCGTTTTCAGGCTTTATACCTTCATCACGCTTGTTCTCTAGGGTCGAACGTGGCATGTCAGGTAAGCCGCTAGGTCACCCTTTGCTTTGCTCTGAATTATGCCGTGGCCATGGAGTACCGGAGTACGTGGGTCCGTCCTTGGAATCCGCCGAAATGTGCTTGGGGGCCTTGCTTCTGATGGGCTATACGGCCTCTGAGTGCCAGAGTACGCGGGTCCGTCCTTGGAATCCGCCGAAATGTGCTTGGGGGCCTTGCTTCAGATGGGCTATACGGCCTCTGAGTGCCAGAGTACGCGGGTCCGTCCTTGGAATCCGCCGAAATGTGCTTGGGGGCCTTGCTTCAGATGGGCTATACGGCCTCTGAGTGCCAGAGTACGAGGGTCCATGCCTACCATGCATGTCTTGGCATCTGCTTGGAGGGGGGTGCCTTAATTGCCCCAGGCCATAATGGGGCCCTACCCATTGCTCCTTCATTCATTAGCTCAATGCACGCGCCGCTGTGCGAGGCTGACGCTATTATTCATGGCAGGGCGGGTGCTTCGAGGGGGAAAAGAGTACTCGCCATATGGGCTCAATGTGATCAGGCCAGCGGTGCCTTTCAAGGTGCATGAACGGCTGCAGGAAGAGCTTTTATCACGCACTGAGGATGAGGACTGGGGCGGCGTGAGTGATGGTGGCGGATTTGAGGATGATGGGGATGATGGGGATGAGGATGGGGATGGGGATGGGGATTGGGGAGAGGGGGGGGCAGCGACGGAAGGGGGCGGCGGGGTATCGCTTGCGCATGGTGTACAGAGCGGGGTTGAAATAGGGGTGCCAGGGGAAGAGAGGTGCCTACGTAGCAGAGGAATCATGGGGGCGGTTAAAAGAGGAAGGGGCGGCAAGAATGATCCGTGGGCGGAGCTAGAGGGAACGCCGTCAAAAAAGCATAAGTGGGGTCACCTTAGTGACAAGGAGCAGCGAAAGCGGGAGAGGAAGCGGGAGAAACGGGCGAAGGAGCGTTCGCTCAGCCAGTCACCGGTGAAGTCTGTTGCTGCACGGAGGGCGAGGGAGGCTGCATTGGAACCGATCAATGCGGTGATGAAAATAGAGGGATTGGCGCCTACAAAGAGTGGATGGATGGGAGTTCGGGGCGAGAATGTGAGGCGTGATGATAGGCTGCGTGAACTGGAGGAGGAAGGGTACCAGATGTTCAGCTGGGATGGTGAGACGCCACATGTGATTGCTGATGATGATGACAGAGCTTTTGTGATACTCGGTGGGCAACCTCGGGATGAGGGGAAGGGGAAGGGGGATGTGCCAACATATAAGAACTGGAAGAAGGAAGTTGTTGAAAAGTCATTCGAAACACACCGCGAGGTTAGATCTACATATTCATTCACGAAGAAACAGCGGAAGCACCGGCGAGGAGATTTTGTAGCCATTGATGAAGGGATATCATTTGGTGGGGGACAAAAGGTGGAGTTGGATTTGTTAAGATGAACATTTTACTGGGATTAACTAGCTGGAACAGATGCCATGCCCTATTAGGCTTGACAAAAATGGGAGGGAGATTGTTGCTCGGCTTAACAGGGATTCGGCGGAACGGCGACTGATTGGATTTGCGGACTCTGTGTTCAAGACGTATGTTCCGCGAATGCACCGGTATTACGGGGAGACGCTTGAGGCTCTGTACAAGGCTCACCCTGAGCTTAAAGTGATGGGGCCTGGGCATGCGAATCCGGGGTATGATCCTGGGCCAGGGCACTGGGCGGCAAAGACTCGAAATTTAGGGTATTGTACAGCGACGTGGGAGCATGTGGACCATGCTAACCTGGCATGGGGGATGTGTGGGATTATTGCAGGGGGAAACTTCAATGCAAATGAAGGGGGGCATCTGGTGCTTCATGATCTAAAGCTGATTATAAGATTTCCAGCAGGATCAGTGATACTGATTCCATCTGCCCTTTTGAGACATTCAAACATTGGGGTTCCTCAGAATCAGATGCGGTTTTCTACCACATTGTACAGTGCTGGGGGACTTTTCCGATGGGTTTACAATGGGTGCAAGTCAGACAAGAGTGTGGTATTGGAGGGGGAGGGGGAGGGAGATGAAGGTTGGGAAAAGAGGGAAAAGGATAGGAAGGAGCGGTGGAATAAGGGACTGGAAATGTTCAGTAAATTAAGTGAACTATGTTAGATAGTACAAGGATGATAGGCTCTGTAGATGCTGAGAAGTTGGATGTGTTGTGTGGTACTCCTCTGTACTTGACCATAGCCCCTTGAAATGGTGGTGGCACAGGAAGAACAGCGTCCCCATACCCTTTTAATCCCTTACTGAAATGTTGAATCATTGTAGCCTGTCATCCCAAACCTTGCAGTAAAATTCAAGGATGACGATGGGATTAGTAGATGGGGTGATGAGGATTCTCAGGAAACTCACCTGGCCATGTCAACAAGAAGTTGAAAGAGACTGACAGATGTTTGTGTGCAGGGTATACAGGATGCTGACTTGAGAAGACAAATGAGAGTAAAAGATATGTATTTTGTAAACTTGGTTACAAATGGCAGTAAATGGCAGTAAAGGGTCAGCAAATACAATTAGCAAATACAGACGTGTCATTGACAATCTTGAGGCAGCCTCAGACTTCAATATCCCAACCCAATGTGAAGTTCTTAAGGCACTCTCAACCATTGGTAGATGCGTGGATGACTTGAACCAACAGATCGCATGCAAGTTTGGGATCATTCAGCAGGCAACTCTGCCTCAATGAGACCAGGACCATGAAAGAGAGTGTTTTGACTGACTTTTCCCCAAGACTGTAGAGAAGTTGTACCTATAAACTTGACTTTAGTACATCAAGCCATACATAGCAAACTTAACATTAGTACCTCATACCTATTTTGCACGAGTTTTCCTCGCTTCCTCTCGAAGACCAGACATCAGTCCATCATTCTGTTGCTTTTCCTCCTTCGTCTCATAGCCAACACATAGTTCACTGGGATTGAGCTCTAAGCATTCCTCCGAGAGACTTTCATGACCTTCCTCCGTCCGATGGATAACAGCTAATATGACTATCGGTCGACCATCCTCATATCGATGGTGGATTCGGCGGACATATTTGCCACGATGATCGCCCTCAACCACCATGAGCAACCCATTGTCGCGCGTCGGATTAGGATGCTTTGGGACAACGTGTTCTGCAGGCAAGAATCCTGAAGTCTTGTAGTGCGTGAACCGAATCGATAGCTGCCCGTCCACTTGCGCAACTGCAACGGCCATTTCCTTATCTTTATGTTCGCCGCCAGTAACCGATACCTTCATTTTGATCCCAATAAGCTGCGAGTCTAGTAGCGGATGAGCTGGGCCTTGCTGCTGCGGGGGGATAGGCATGCGATGGGGTTGGGAAATTGCCTCGGCCTCAGTCTCTGGCCAGGGGGAATGTGGAACTGGAGTCCGTGATGATGGATTCCAAGCTGGTGACGAGAGAACATAATCAGGCATGGGGGTTTTGCTACTACTTAGTAATGGCTTGTGCTGGGGAGTTGGATACCTGGCGCGGTGACTTGGATGAGGTTCAAAGAGGTTGCTCCTGGGCCGGGCAAAATCATATAACTTGAGATTGGAACTCAAGGGAAATTAGTCCACAATGCCTACCGACAGAAATAGAGCCATACTTTGCTTCCACGACGACGTCATAGTCCAATACTTCAGTTTTGAATGGATGTGCTGGGTCAAGGTGGGTGAACTGCGCAGTTATTTTGAGGCCACTCAATGTGTCCTGCTGGGGCAGAACGTCCTTGACAACCGCACGGTAGCCCTTCAACGGATGCTTAACCTTGCAGACTATGACTTGACTGTTGATCCATGGCACTTGCTCACGCATTCGTGGGTCTGCTGGCGTACTGGCGGGTGTAGACCCCACAAGCGAGAGAGGTGGGTCAATAACTTTGACCCAGTTTACATGGATAATGTGTGGCTGGTAAACAAAGCTAGCGTTTGGTTACCAAGTTCGGCTGTATACCTACCCACCTTTATGACGTTGTGACGCACACCCCCCAAGGCGCCACCCCTTCCAACAGCCGTTACACCGCCATTTATGTCTTCCCGTTCCAGAATCTCGGCGATCTTGACCAAATCATCTTCAGCTGCTATCACCCATGCTTTTTCTCCCCGGAGAGCTCCGCTCGTCACTTCAGCAAAGTTGCCAACGACAACGTGCTTGCGCAAGTCCGACCAAGGGACATTCACCATCCCCTCCCCGGTCTCAAGGTCCACTTCCACTGACCGAGCCTCTATGGCCTGGATAATGCCTTGCTTTTTTGACGACTTGATGACTATATGCTCGCCTTCAGAAAATTTCCATTCCGAGGGGCAAGGGAACGCCGCGTTCATAATTTCTGGGTGAAGGCTGGTTTTCAAATTAAAGAATATCGTGCTCGGCATGGAGACGGAGGTAAGGGATATGGAACGAAGATGGAAGGTTCTACGTTCAAGACCATGCTGGAACCAGCGACCAAAAACATACCACGATCCATCATTCCCCAGCTTGTATTGCGTGACGCCACGGGCTATCAGCACGTCCCTGGTAAGCAGCTCAGGGTTGGCGCGGGTGTGGGTGCTAGACCGTTTCCTTTTCCCGGATGATAAGCCTGCATGAGAGAGGGGGGGGAGACGGGGAACTAAAAGCATGCTGACTTTCCCTGGGGTGCAAACGAACGAAACGTAGCCTACATCCCCTTTGTACAACCCACGGCTCACTGTAACCCAATCCCCAGGAGAGGGGCACCTTCCGCCATAGTCCATACCCAACATCATCGTCCAATCTTGTATGTCGATCCCAGAAAAACCGTCCTGCGGGCGGATAATATTGGGAGCAGAAATTAACAGTTTGACCAGCGAGGCGTTCATAAGGGCCTCGATGTAAAACCAGCCGCGAACCGAATCCCGCGTGAACGCAGACCTTAACGGGTGGTGCGGTTGCGCAGCCTGGAATAGGTAAAATACAGCGGCTCTCTCCTTCCCTGGCTAAGATGCTACATGTCAGTAGAATTATCAACAAATTGTAACGATCGAGGCTCACGACGCAGTGGACCCTTAGTAACGGATAGTCTCTGGTAGTCGGCCTGCGCGTAATGTCGGCAGCTGGGGTGTCCGAATCGACGTCGGAATCAATATCGCCGTCGTATCTTGCCTGTCGTGCATCGAGAGTACGCGACCGTTCCAAAATTCTGGCCAGAAAGTCGTTCAGACCCTCCTCGTCTTGGTCAGGCAGTTCCTTCCCCAGGATCGGCCTTGGCGCGTCTTCTGGTAGCCCATGATCCTGATCGTCAATGAAGTCGTCTGAAAGGCGAACGGATGTTAACCGGCATCCATAGAGAATAAAAGAGTCAACTCACCAGGACCTAGCTCGTCGCCATATTCGTCCAAATTGTCCTCGTTGTCCACCTGAGCCTCGATATCAAGGAAACGACGGAACACATCTGTGACATTGCTCGTCATGGCTTCGTTCCCAAGTTTCCTAGGGATGGATAGTATAAGTATTGATTGAGGGCTTAAAGTCTTCTCTTGTAGTGTCATTTCATTATCATTCCGTTATATTACTATTTACTAACTCTCTACAAGATGAAAGGGACTTACACGAGGAGGCAGCGGAGCGCTGCTGATTGAAGGTGGTGGTAGGGATGAAAGCGTGAAAGCGTGTGAAAGCGGTTCCCCAAACATGGATATTGTTCGGAATGTTCAATCCTCGGGCAGACACGGCTAACCGGAAACCGGCTTCCGGATAACCGAGGTTCAAACTTTCTCGTACAGATCACCAAACACGGTGGCTTCTTCGCACGCCTTCTCACTCTTCCACTAACCACTGGCAGGTTGCTGCGCCTTCTTTCACCTTCTTGTTGTGCCCTCCTCGTATAAGTCTTGAAGACGGTTAGTAAATAGGATACATAAGAGTGAGTTCTGTCCCTTCTCTTTGTAGCTTTTCCTTCACTGGTTCATCAACACTGGCACACTGTGCATAAGCCCTCGTAAATTCGGAGGCCCTCTACCCTTTCTCTCGGCTCTGTCTCTCGGCTCTCTCAGGCTATTCCTCCTTCCAGGATGTGACGTTGTACGTCCCCCTAACAACTTGTCCAGGTGACAAGTTGTTTCTTCCTCAAGATGTGCAAGCCATTGGGGTTGCCTGTTCTTGCTATGCGGCCTCTTGCATGTGCAGTGTACCACCTGTTCTCGTTGCTGGGTGAGACGTTCACGTCGCCTCAAGATCTATTGGTTTATCATTTGTTCAATCAACTACATCTTATTCATGGGATCAAATCGAATCTGAATGTAGGTCCATGCCAGACCTCCCGAAGTTGTTCCTGCTCTCATCATGTTCAAGCTTTTGTCCAATTTTGCAGGTTCAAACTCAAGTCGTCTTTACCCCTTCATCATGTCCCCTGGCAGAACTCCAGAGTTCAATGAAAAGATCCTGGCGTTCAAAACCTTCACAACAATGCTATCCAAGCTCGAAACGCATTCCAAGTCACCATCAACGTGGAAAGTCGACGATAATATTATCAAGGGCAACAAACGTGAAGAGCTTCAAGTTCTGGATGCGCTTGCGACACTACTGGTAAGAAACCACGAGGTCGTTGCTGTATCCGCAGATCGCAGCGGAGCAAATGGGATTATCCAGGTTATTGCATGTGCTTGCCTCTGTAATGGCACCACCTTCACATCCGACATCCAGCTCAACGATAAGGATGGGATATACTATGCTACCGCTAATCCACGCAGCATAGAAAGAGCAAAAGAAGATGCTTTGAATATGGGACTGATGTTCGTTCCAGATGCCCTAACATACGGCGGCAAACTTGCTGCCATTGCCCAACCTAGTCAGCAGGTGCAGGATACGGTGGAAAGGTCTCGGTAAGCACACAATCATTTTGCAACCGTACACACCTTGAAACAGGGCATTCATAGGCAGAACCAGCCATGGGAGGATCATGTAAAAGTGCTCGAGTCCCTTATCATCCAAGCCAACACTCCCCTGCCGGACGATGCCAGTGTGCTGTTAGCTCTCCTGTTTTATGTTGTCAGCAGTTCATACATGAAAATGGAACGTCGGCTCTCTCACAAAACCTGGTTGAAACCGTTTTTCAATGCGCTCATGCGCATCACGGCCTTCACATTTCATGATGTTCCACTCCTGCCCGAGGAAGACAGAGTCTCAAAAAATGATCAAAAATTCTTTGCGGAACTGCCTGTGCTTGCTTTAATGGACCCCAATATCGAGGCACAAATACCAAACCTATTGGAGGCATGTGACAAAAACACGGGCTCAGCTTCATACGAGTACTACACCCAAGCAACGTGCATGGAGTATCATACTCTCCTATGCTATCTGCTAGGAAAGTACTCGGACTATATACATACGCTTGCCACAGCCCTTGACCTCGATAACGGCGCTTTCGCCCATAACACCCAGTTTGCCGTAATTTATGGGGAGGCTGCTCTGAAGATGGTTTCTGGGCTTACGATCGGAAGGCATCTCCGAGTCATCGAGTCCATGCTCCGTACTCAATATTATGCAGACCTGGAAACCAGCGTGATGATGCAGGATGATGGCGATGGAGCGATGGATGAGGATGACGGTAGGAAGGTGAATATGGCAGTTGATGATGAAGAGAAGGCAGATATTCAGCTTGGCAGCATCCAACCAGGCATCGTCAATGATCTGGGTCAACCACGACCTTTGTGGGAGGTCGTCAGAGACTGGCTGAAGTTAATTCTATGTCCGTTTGAAGCTGTAGCCATCCTCACCCATACACCAATAACTCAGCTTGCCTTCAATATTCATGCTCTGGCTATTCCACGTCCATCGCGGGAGATGCTTCCCTGGAAGGACGCCTGTCGGAAATACATCCCTGAACCGAAAACACATATAGGCGAAGTTTCGGCAATACAGATCATCAGAGACACCGAGGCCATGGTGCCTCTTACACACCCGGACTTTAAGGGGGTCAGGAAGATGATATCCAAGACGAAGAAAACTGGATACAAACCCAAGCAAATCAAGGAAATCGTTAACGCCCTTGAAGCACTCAGAGATGTCTGTTGCAATTCCATCCCGACAATTGCTGCGATGAAGGACATTATTCTTAATGTTCAGTCGCTTTCTGACTTAGACGCCAGGAATCAGTTGGAGGTGGTAAAGGAAGTGAGGGGGCAGTTGATATCTTTGAAGGAGAGTGTCGATTTTTTCGAGAGTCTCATGGACGACAGTGGACTATCAACTGGGGAATATTTTGATGGCACATACCATTGCGAACTTATTGAACTGTGTCTCAGGCATCTAGAACCCCAGGGCGATGCTGACCTCGATCACATCGTGGAATTGTTAGCGGTGAGCAATTTTGTATTCTTACACTTCTCACAGCCATGAGATATTTTACCATGTATAGCCGACTGGATCTCCTATGGGAATATCCAAACCTTGCTGCCCAGTGTGTTCGAAAGTGGTGGACACTTTTGCTAAGAAAGGTCCACAGTATTCATGCCTCGTGAGGGGGTCCCACACTAGGATATCTCCATGCTCGTTACCACCATGGATTCCGGAGGACATTCTTGATGCGATGCTTGAGCATTTTGGAGCTCGATTGAGAACAGCACTTTGTGCATCGCTCTCGGACCCGGTGAAGAGGAAGCGGAATCACTCCGCAGAATCACACAGGCTTTCCCCTGTCCCAAGTCATTTGGAGCACCCTGATTGTGGAATCTTCGCAGCTATCTACTCGAATTGGTTTCCATCACTCTTCAAGGGGCGGCCGGCTCAGTGAACGCTACTATACTCTCATTTTCGCGTGTTGCTTGTTCATACTTTGACCCAATGTTGTTGCGGATCCATAGCCTCTTGTTCACATATGACACAATACCCACCTGATTGTCATATTTCAATATATATTACTTGTCTGCTCGGTTTCCCCTCACTTTGAGAATCTACACAGTTTCTGACTACTTGCTTACAGGTACAGTCGAACCTGTCTTAACCCATACCCATAAACTCCGAAATCCCATACCTTTTTTGGTCCACCAAGTCGGTGGGCAGGGAATTCATAACCATGTGTATGATGAACATGCGCACAAAGCGATGATGAGCACCTGAAGAAGGTGAAGCAGAATGCCGAACAACATGCCTTGAAGATGGAAGTGGTTTCTCGTCCTGCCCTTGACGAGAAGGCATTGTTCGATGAAGATGATGCAGAGGATGATGAGATTGTTTTGGGACGCAGTGATGCCGCAGCGCCGGAGGAGAAGGAAACTTCAAAGCAGAGACTGTTGTCACAGGCTAAAATTAAGCCTGAGTTCGGGGGGCAACAGAGGTCGTCTGGGGGCGGCGGTCATAGGTGGTGGCCGTCTGGGCACAGGCTGAGGGCCGGGGCTCGTCGTGGGGCTGGCTGGTGGTCCGGAGGGCTGTGGAAAGGCTGGGGGGCGAACGGTGCCGTTTGCGAGGTGCTGGGGCTGATTCTGAAGCTGGGATGAAGGCGGTGGTGGCCATCGTCGACAACATTGACGACGTTGGTGGGGGCTGTGCCGACGTTGTCAGCGGTGACGTGGCAGGGCTCTGGGATGCAGGGGGTGGTGGAGCAGGTGGCTCGGGGGCGTTGTCGGCCAGTGTGGTCGCGTCGCAGGTGCTGGGTGGTTCAGTAGACGTCCCCGCGTCGCTCAGTGGACGGGGCGGCTCATCGGGTGCTGTCTGCACAGCGGCGTTGGTGGTGTCTCGAATTCGAAGTGTCGAGGGATGCGCAGGGGAGAGCTTTGGGGCAGCAGGGGGTACGGACAGCTGGCGGGGGGTTGGTGGTGACATGGGGCGGCTGGGGAACGTGTGTGGCGGTGACGCTGGCCGTCTGCGGCCGAGCGGGGGGCACTGGGAGTGAACGGGGGGTGGTGGGAGTGAATGGGGGGTGGTGGAAGGTCTGAAGGGGTGTGGGGCGGCCGGCGTCGTCGAACGTGATGGGGAAGGGGCAGCAGGGGGGGTTCAGCGTCGAACGCGAGGCCGTTCAGCCGTTCTGGGTGCAGGGAGTGGGTGTGGGCACGTCCGAGGCAGCGGGGGGGTTTGCTGGGGTGCCGTGAAGGCAGGGGGGGCAGGTCAGGCAGCGGCCGCAGGGCAGGGGGCATGGGCGTCGTCCTCTGTGACGTGGCAGGGGCGGCAGCTGGCTCTAGGGAGGTAGCAGGGGCCGGAGGAGTGAGCTGGGGCATGGCGCTAGTGTGCGCCGTTGTCCTATGTTATTCTGAGGTATGCGCCTTTCAATTTACTGCTTTGCTGTATTCGCTAATCATTTACTGCCATTTGTAACCAGGTTGACAAAATACATATTGTTTACTCACATTTGTCTTCTTAAGTCAGCATCCTGCATACCGACATGGCCAAGTGAGTTTCCCGAGAATCCTCATCACCCCACCTACTAATCCTGTTGTTGTCCTCGAATTTTATATTAGCGTTCTTCGGCTTTGGCGCTACGCCCTGTGTCCACCCCGTGATGCCCCAAATGCGCTGCCGATGTTGTTAGAGGTGAGAAGACGATATGCGCCTGAGCTCGTGAGCGCTGGCGTCGTGGATCTCGTGTGGCAGTTCGTTGCTTTTTGTTAAGCATACTGCTTTCTTTGCTGATTACCCATCCCCAGAACCTGTCAACATTCATACCCTAGCAACCACCACACCATCCGAGGGTTCGACTCGACCAGCTGGCTATCTTTCACCGCCCACATCTTCCCAACAGCCAGCCGTGACATGGTGTGGGTGTATGTAGTTGACAGTGGCCTGCGCAACTCGCCAACCACCCATGTGCTTAGGACTGCCTCTCAGTCGAATGGGATGGCCTGCAGCGTCACTTATGCCCAAAAGTTGACCAAGAAAAATTTCATTCGTTCTAAATATGCAAAGGTGTGCCTTGTTATTATTTATTGCTTTCTTTCACCTGTTGAATTGCTGGCTAACGGTTATTCTGAAGATCTAGTCAACGCGTACCCTGCTATCGTCCTGCTGTGTTTACGGTTTTAGGCACATATCGTTGCCTCCATTGAAGTATTTTCTGACTACTTTCAAGCCTAGTTGTATATACTCAGTGTATCTACTTCTTTCTTATGCCTCACCACAATTAATCCCATCTCAAACTCGATTGCAATCTGACTGAGAATGTGGCAGTGAAGGTGGGGACTTGCCAAGTTTTTTGGGTGGCAAAGGGAGATGGGCCACTTACAGGTGGAGAGGCTCTGCAATGTTGGAAAATTATGACATGTGAGGGGAATGCTCAAAATTAAGGACCATGCTGGTATGTAATTTGAATTACTATGAAAGAAGAGGATATGGAATATGCCACTTATGGGTGCAGAGGCACTGCAATGTGAGGGAAGTAATGACTTGTGAAGGCAATAAGGACTGTGTTAGTATCTACTTGCAACACCTGAGAATAAATATGCAAGGTGGGGAGAGGACATGGAATATGTCACTTACAGGTGCAGAGGCATGACAATGTTGGAAATATTAATATATGTAAGGGGAATACTAAAAATTAAGGACCATGCTAGTATCTACTCGTAAGACCTGAGAATTAATAGAAAAGATGGGGAGAGGACATGGAATATGCCACTTACAGGTGCAGAGGCATGACAATGTTGGAAATATTAATACATGTAAGGGGAATACTAAAAATTAAGGAGCATGCTAGTATCTACTTGTAGAAGATGGGGAGAGGGCAGGGAATAAGCCTTTACTGGTGGAGAGGCTCTACAATGTTGGAAAAATGATGATATGTGAGGGGGAAAACTCAGAATTAAGGGTCATGCTGGTGTGCATTTGTAAAGGCTCAGAATTAATATGGAAGATGGGGAGAGGACACAAAATAAGCCTTAACAGGTGGAGAGGCTCTACAATGTTTGAAAAATTATGACACATGAGGAGGAATACTCAAAATTAAGGACCATGTCAGTATGCATTTGTAAGAGCTCAGAATTAATATGGAAGATGGGGAAAGGACATGGAATATGCCACCTACAGGTGCAGAGGAATGACAATGTTGGAAATATTAATACATGTAAGGGGAATACTAAAAATTAAGGACCATGCTAGTATCTACTTGTAAGACCTGAGAATTAATATGAAAGATGGGGAGAGGACATGGAATATGCTACCTACAGGTGCAGAGGCATGACAATGTTGGAAACATTAATACATGTAAGGGGAATACTAATAATTAAGGACCATGCTAGTATCTTGTTGTAAGGCCTAAGAATTAATATTGAAGATGGGGAGAGGAGATGGAATATGCTACCCCCCATTGCAGAGCCCCTGTAGTGAAGGGATCTTTCAGATACAAGGTTACATTATGTAGGAAATTTTACTTGCTACTTCAAGACGTGACATTGAATGTATTGTTACCCCAGCCGGTTACAATGTGTTACACCTTGAGCCATATTTAGACAAAGATTACAAATCATGGAAGGCCAACCCATGATCTCCCGGTTTCGGTGATGTTACGTCAGGCGACATCCGTCGACTCAGATACTTCAAGTTACGACTTGAGGGGTGTGATATACTATGCGGCGGATCATTTCACTGCGCGGGTCATCACTCTATCAGGTATGGTGTGGTACCATGATGGGTTACTGACCGGGCGGTCCTTAGTGTACGAAAACATGGCACCAAACCTAATTCAGCATGAAAAAGCAATCATTGGAATATACGACATGCCGTGCGCAGCAGCGGCCCATTAGCGCAAGTTACTCATACACACCACACCCGCAGAACGATTGTACCGCCTGGTTAAATTACACTATCGCCTGAGATATCACGAAATCATTGGTAACCACAATCCGAATCATGATTTATTCAAGTTGATAACCCACCCATCGAGCCCGCCCTTTCGGAGGCTGGTCATCCGTTCATCCAAAGTTCTTCCGCTCATCCGCTGCAGCTTCACATACTCACATCAGTTTCCAAACCCCAAACCTTACAATTACCCCCCACAATCTGGCTACCGAAGGTTGAAACGCCTTGGATCATGTTCGATCTCATCCATCACTGGCACCCAGGAAAACAGGGTACTGCCCTGCTTTCTTCGTTGGGTAAGTTAGACTCGGAGGTGCGTTAAATAAAATATGATACCATCTCCAGAAATTCGAAACAGCCGGAAGAAGATTTAATATCGGCAACCATTCGTTTTCGAATTCACGACGAGAGCCGACGAAGAACAGGGGGGCTTGGACGTGACCTTTCTATGCAAACAAGGGCTGTATAGTAGCCACTGGCACAGGCCGCCTGTCCCCATTCGCGGCGCGTGCATGCGTCTATGCTAAATTTAAAATAAAAGGAGATATGACCGAATTGTCGTATCATCCGTCTCCTTCGTGAACCACATACCACATACGACACTAATTATCCCAGCCCCAAGGGTTATGCATTATGAGAATCAAATGAGAATATCTATATCAACTGAACAACTGGAAAACTACGAACTACTGGTTCTTGACTGGTTCTTACATTCATAAAGTTTGTCAAGTAAGCGCAGGTCGTTTGCCTCGCCAATAGGAGCATGGCATTGACGATGAAGTGTCAGCGCACGGTTCAGAAGGGTTTCTGCTTCGTCCAACATGCCCTGTCGCAAATACAGATCGCCGAGGCTCTGAATGTCATTTGCCTCACCAAGAACATCCTGTGCCTGTTGGTGAAGCTCAACAGCACGCTTGAAAGATGTCTCGGCTTCGTCTAGCTTGTCCCGTCGCAAATACAGATCCCCGAGGCTCTGGATGCCATTTGCCTCACCAAGAACAGAATGTGCCTGTTGGTGAAGCTCAACAGCACACTTCAAACATGTCTCGGCTTCGTCTAGCTTGTCCCGTCGCAAATACAGTTCCCCGAGGCTCTGGATGCCATTTGCCTCACCAAGAACAGAATGTGCCTGTTGGTGAAGCTCAACAGCACACTTCAAACATGTCTCGGCTTCGTCTAGCTTGTCCCGTCGCAAATACAGTTCCCCGAGGCTCTGGATGTCACCCGCCTCACCAAGAACATCCTGTGCCTGTTGGTGAAGCTCAACAGCACGCTTGAAAGATGTCTCGGCTTTGTCTAGCTTGTCCCGTCGCAAATACAGTTCCCCGAGGCTCTGGATGTCACCCGCCTCACCAAGAACATCCTGTGCCTGTTGGTGAAGCTCAACAGCACGCTTGAAAGATGTCTCGGCTTCGTCTAGCTTGTCCCGTCGCAAATACAGTTCCCCGAGGCTCTGGATGTCACCCGCCTCACCAAGAACATCCTGTGCCTGTTGGTGAAGCTCAACAGCACGCTTGAAAGATGTCTCGGCTTTGTCTAGCTTGTCCCGTCGCAAATACAGATTCCCGAGCGTCCGGATGCCATTTGCCTCACCAAGAACAGAATGTGCCTGTTGGTGAAGCTCAACAGCACACTTCAAACATGTCTCGGCTTCGTCCAGCTTGTCCCGTCGCAAATACAGCTTCCCGAGCCTCTGAACGCCATTTGCCTCACCAAGGACAGAACGCACTTGTTGGTAAAGTTCAACAGCACACTTGAAAGATGTCTCGGCTTCGTCTAGCTTGTCCAGTCGCAAATACAGATCCCCGAGGCTCTGGATGTCATAGGCCTCACCAAGAACAGAATGTGCCTGTTGGTGAAGCTCAACAGCACGCTTCAAACATGTCTCGGCTTCGTCTAGCTTGTCCCGTCGCAAATGCAGATCCCCGAGGCTCTGGATGTCATAGGCCTCACCAAGGACATCCTGTGCCTGTTGGTGGAGTTCAACAGCACGCTTCAAAGATGTCTCAGCTTTGTCTAATTTGGACTGTCGCAAGTACACGCGTGACAGGCAGTTGAAACATGATCCGAGCAAGCTTGGCGAACCTGAAATGCTCTCTACTGCTCGGAGCACTAGATCTTCAACACCACTACCAATGTACAGCGACCACCATGTATATTCGATGGATGCACGAACAAGGAGATTGTCCACCCTCTTGGCTGTGTACGCTTGCATGAAGACTGAATAGATGTTGAGAAGTTCTGGAGGAACGACCGCATAATGGGTGCGATCAGTCTGGTCTTGATTGTCATCGAGCACTTCCACATAGAAAGAGGTTAGACCGCGTATTAGAATCTCGTCAAGCTCGACCTTTGCCTGGCAGAAGTGGCGGATAGGCGAAAGCAACCGGAGTCGATGAGGGCGACAGATCTCGTCGTTGTGAATAAGGGACGCTCGTCTGAGCGTTAATAGCAATTTACGGAGTTGGATCGTCTCCGGTAAATGCTTTTGTAACTGGTCAATGATCGTCCCGTCAGGTAACCCATCTGGAATCAGAGACAACAAAGCAAGAATCTGGAGAGCATTGGGGTCTGCTTGCATTCTTGGACCATAAACCGACAGGTGTATTGAGGCATCGAGATTTGACAGTCGACCTTTACCACCATCTTCTACTACCTGGGTACGTGTCTTTTCCCATCGAGCCCACAACGACATCGAGGTCTCGTTCCCTTCTTGGAGCAGAGAGCCAATCAGCTTGATCGCCAGAGGAACTCCATCTACTGCCTGCAGCAGCTTTCCCGCAAATTCGTCTACTGGACCACACAAACACTCAAGCATCCGATTCGAGTTGTCCGAGCTCAATGGACTTAAAGGCAGGAACAGAGGTATTGACCAAGACAACCTGGAAGGACGTTGTGTACCGCGCATCGTGACAATGATGGCCAACTCGGTAATAGAGTTGAGGTGAGACAGTAGTAGTTCCTCCACGTCAGACCGACTTGACTCATCATCCCATATTGTCTCGAAATTGTCAAGACATAGGATCCCCACTGTCCGACGAAATGAAGAGAAAACCTGGTCGAATAAATGCTCGTTACGTTGTGCAGGTGGGATATGCAGGACGTCGGCCAGGGCCCCAAGTAGAATGCGAGTAGATGATATGGCCTCACAAGAAACAAAGTACCGTCGCGTGTAACGATCGATGACTTCAGGGGCATGTAGAACCGAGAGAGCGAGTGTTGTCTTTCCCATCCCGCCTCCGCCCAGGATCGCGACGCGTGCTGGAGTTTCACTTAGCAATGTGCTGACAATGTGGAGCTTCTCCTCATCCCTTCCGATCATCAGTTGTGGTTTTGGGGGTAAGATAGGGTTGTATATAAAAGGGCTGAGCGAGAACAGTGTCATAATGACTATCGTGGGCTATGAGATCTGACTTACTGGATGGCGGCGGGGGGCTCCACAAGCTTCCCTGAAATGTGAGCCAGATTAGCTTGAATTTGAACTTGAAGCCCCATCTATGACTTGGATTAGCTTGCACACTGGCAAGGTAAGGTAAAGTGACGAGACATGCCATGAAGTCCATGTTGAAGTCATCGATGAATCGATTAAACTTGTTCAACTCGTCCAACCGTGAGGGGCGGTTGACCACTCGATCGAATATGCCCTTTGACGTGTGTCTCCTCAATACTGCAAGGATTCTTACCAAAAGACTAAGCAAGTTTGCATGAGACTCAAACACGGGACGAAAGAATCGAAAATACACACTCCTTGTACTCGTTCAACTTCGCCTCGACGTCCTTCAGCGAATCCCGGCTTGACGATGCTGCGACTTGGAGTAGCCCATCTAAGATGACCTTCGACCTGCGTAGTATTTTGTCGATAAGTTCCCGACATCGATCCTTGTTCGTACGGATTTCCTATGTGTTCCGTTAAATTAGTGCTGGCATGCATGTTCGCACCCGTAGTTACATACTTCTTTGATCTTGATGATTTGTAAAAGGACTCCAGCTAAGCCTTTGACATAAGGAATGTCTTTCAATATCTCAGCAACCTCCTTCAAGATACTCGATACAGTTACAACAGCACTTGTTGCGGCGGCATCGACGTCTTCCCACATGGAGGTTGACGGAATTGCAACATGGCCTGGGGATGGTTGGACTCCAGGTAGTCCTGGAAAGGCAGGAGATGGAGCTCGTGAATCAGGGCTGCTGGCCATCGATGCTTGGCCCAGTTGAAGGGCTGAGGTACATGTCGTTCGCACGCCAACACCACTGTCAGTGCCATGTCCGAGTTACTTAGATCTGCAACGATCTGCATAGGGATATTAGTGACTGAGTGACGCACCGTCACAGATACATATTCAAATTTCAATATCAACTTGCAATTTATCGTAAGTAGCTCCTTGTCTGGAAATGCCACTAACTTGATTTCGCCGTAGGTTGTACATGAGAGCCTGTAATTATATTAGCTAGTCTCGTCCCCACCGCCAGAGGGTCAGAAGCCGCAGACCCGCGAGAACAGGAAAGAAGCCCGGGTGAGGCCAGAACGCAAAGTAAAAGAAGGGCTATATGAGTAGCAATCGAACATGTCAATTTCAATTTTCACGACCCCCAAAAACGTCCGTCGATCACACAAACCAGCCCCGGCTCCCCCGAAGTTCCCAAAGCAGCAGCCATCCACTGTTCATTCCTCGCAAGCTAGGGTGGAAGAGCACCGCCTCGCCTCCCCCTGCTGCGCACCCCCGGCCCATGCAGAGTTTCTCCCTCCTCGGGACCCTCGGCAGGGAGGAGAGGGGACGATTTGTATATCGCCTAGGCAGGTCTAGGTGCGGTTCTCGCATTTCGGCCCGTTCGAGGTGCTGTGCTATCCGACCCGCATTGTATACTTAATACTTTCTCCGACAACACCTGCGACATGCCCACCAAGATCGACAGGAGGGTGAAAGACTCGGGCTCCTCCACGCCCTCGATGAAGTACAAGGAATGCACCGAAAGCACACTTTCCCTGGGCATTGGCCCGTCTCCACATATAAGATAATCTTCAAGTGCACATATTTTGCAGAACCCCCCCCCCCTGCGCCCACTGCGCGGATCGATGGTCAATCCGTTCAGCATTTTCCCAAGAAGGCGGGACTCAGAAAAGACACGGTGAGTCTGAGTTTTCGAAAGCTGTCGGCCGTGGTGGAGGATTTGCACCGTTCTGGAATGGTGCATTTTCTGGATGACGAAAAATATAGGGTGAGCGCCACTAGAAGGAGAACGGTAGGTGGGAAAGGGAAAAGGAGGAGGACGGGAAGCGCCACAGTTCTAGGATATGCTATTATCCTCCACCTAGCTTCGGTCCGAGTCACGAGCATGCCCCTCAAAGTCATACTTGTCAATTCCAAATCCACGCAACACGTTGTCACTGTAACTCAGTCGCTTGAGCCTGAGGCCTGAGGCGTCATGCGTGCTCTCATCCCGAAATAGTTGCCCATAGTCGCGTCGCCCCCGCCCCCAGAAAACAACACGCTCTGGTTGGACCAGGGTCCTGGTGTCTGCAAGCTGAGTACTTTGATTACCGTGTGCACTAGCCATGGTCGGCCGGGGGTCACGGTGGCAGCAACAGCGTCGTGGCCTGAGAGTAGCCTGGCTGGCAAGCCGTCTTGTAGTGTTAGTGAACGACTAGATAGTCGTTCACTAATACTACGGAGTACTGAGAGTGCACAATGTGCAAAGCGTGAACTTGAATTGTGTAAAGGATTATGTAATTGTAAATCATATTTGGACGATCTGTGATCGAACTGCTCCACCACTTCGAGTCATGAATGTTTACTACGGTATGACTCGTATACATGACTCGAATGTATACCGATTGAGCTGTTTTCGACTCAATGCCGCGTATAAAGGCTGTCACCGTCTCACTTTTTTGATTCAAGAACCTAACCCGTTCTCTCAGTCATAATTCAATGTCCAAGACTCTTGCTGCAGCTGCTACCTCCCAGAGAGTTGCTCTCCCCGATATCCCTGAGCTCTATGTCCCTAATTTTCTTGATGTACTTCTCCCTGTGGTCGATGTAGGAATGTCTGAGCCAACTCTTGCGGAAAAGGCCCAACCTAGGAACGCCATGATGGACGCCCTAATGTCGACGGCAAACCGAACGTTCACTGAAAACCTTGCTCCTGCGTATAGTTCTACCGGCTCCCCTACCCTGGATGCATTTCAGTTTATAAAGCCTCACGTCTCCCAACTACAATTAAACACATATATAAAAAATGCATGGGACGAAGATTCATCTTTAACACTCAGAATCATCTGGAACCTCCGTAGTATCCATGACGGAAAAGGGGACAAGGAAACATTCTATCGGTAAGCACATCTCACTTGTCGAGTCTGTTATTTATTCTGAGATGTCACCATTGAATGTAGTGCATTCGGCTGGCTTTACGACAACCATCCACGGACGGCCATTTCTAATCTCCGCCTACTAGTCGAACCAACCTGTACAACCCCCAAAAAGAAAAACAAACAACCCATGTCCCACGGGTACTGGAAGGATTTACTCAACATACTAGTCCTAGCCACAGTCGACGAGCTTAACGCCACCCGTTCGACCTTCCTCCACTCCGAAAGACCTTACACCTGCTATCCCCGCAGTCGCAGATACAGACTAAAGCATGGCTCCCGCACCCAACGCATCGAAGCTGCGACCCGCAGGACACAGGAAGAAAGTGCACAAGCCAAGCATGATCGAGCTCTTGCAACTGCACAGCGGCACGAGATCCTTCTGCGCAAGCTAGCACAACCAAAATACCGGGCTCTCTATGTAGCAGTCGCCCGTCTTTTTGCAGATCGGCTAGCGGAGGACCTTCGTGTTCTTGCTCAGATTGACGCCCTTAGCCCTGGCCCAGAACGCATGTCCCTCTTTTTCCATCTATCTCTTGCAGGCAAGTGGGCCCCGAGCCCGCACGGTGCGCATGATCGCCGTACGAACATCGCCACGGCCATCATTCAACTCATTCAACACCACGACACTCCTTTGATCTACCCCTCTGCGCTCAAGGATGCCCTCGCTCCGCAGGAAGAAGCAGTCATCCTCCGCTCGTTCTACCAACGCTGGGTTCTCACTGCCCTCAGGAAAGCTACATCTCTCCCCGAGCCACTCATGGCGGCCAAGCGATGGAAGGAAATCAAGTACAATCGTGTCGCATCGATCTGCATGAAAAGCAACATGGAGAGGTTTTACCTGAACGACCCTGACGGCTTCCAGGCATACCTCATTTCCGTCGAGCAAGGGAAGAAATCTATCAGCGGTGCAACGTTGCTTCCACATGAGCTCGTTGCGCAGGCAGTGGCGCTCGAGTCTGAGTCTGGGCTAAAATATGACGGTAACAAGTACCCCGCCCTTGTGCAGTTCAGGAAGGATCTAGCGGCGACACAGAGGAGAGTAGTCGAGGCACAGTGGAAGACGCTGATCGAAAATCTTCGTGATTCAGGGAGGATAGAAAACGCTTTGGCAGTGTGTGATGTCTCGGGCTCGATGGAGAGTTTGGAGTATGGCGTTCATATGAACAGGAAGGAGAAGAAACATGTAGAGCCGATTGTTCCTGCAATCGCACTCTCGCTCGTGCTCGCGTCCCTCGCGAAGCCTCCCTTCAACGGCGGTTTCATCACGTTCTCTTCGCGGCCCGAGTACGTCCCGCTCGATCTGACGAAATCGCTCCGTGACACGGTCCTCGGAATGTCGCAAGTAAGCTGGGAGATGAACACGGATCTGCACGCGGTGTTTACCAAACTACTCTTACCGCTGGCCCTTGAGCACAAGGTGCCGAAAGAGGATATGATCAAGCGCTTGTTTGTGTTCACGGACATGCAGTTCGACTCCAGTGGGGCGCAGGGGAGGCGGGCGCATGCTGCTTCGTGGGAGACGAATTACGATGCTATAGAGCGGGCGTATAGGGATGCGGGGTACGAGATGCCGGAGATCGTGTATTGGGATTTAAGTATGCATGGCCAGGGTACGGTCGAGGTACAGGGGGAGCGACGAGGGGTGGCGATGATGAATGGGTTTTCTGGGGCGATGTTGAAGGTGTTCATGGGTGAGAGTGTGAATGAGGAAGGATGGGAAAGTGTGGGAGATGATGGAGAGACGGTGGTGGCGGAGGACTTCAATCCGGTTAGTGTGATGCGGAGGGCGGTGACGAAGAAGAGTTTTGACGGGCTGGTGGTGCTTGATTGAGATAATGCTGCCCGTCATTGGCCTGGTGCTGTCTTTGTACGTTTGGCCTGTCTAACCCTATAACCCCGCGTCAGAGCAGTCAAGTCGACACAGTCACGCAAAGCTCGTAGTACCTTAAAAATAAAATAATTAAAATTAACCAAAAATGGAAACGGAAAGAGGATTGCGAAATTGTTTTGAGAGGTTGTTGATATCTGTTGTTGAACAGGCTCTGATCATTTTCTGAGCACGCATGACAGCACGGAAGGTGACCGTTCTCATATCTGGCTCAGGTATTTAACACTGTATATCTTAATGAAAGTCGACTTTCTTGGATAATGCCTGACTGGCAGGAACCAACCTTCAGGCCTTGATAGATGCTCTGAACACACCGTCCCTTCCGAATACTCAAATTATCCAAGTTTTTTCGAATCGGAAAGCTGCATATGGGCTGACGCGCGCAGCTCAGGCCAATCCACCAATACCGACTGCGTATCTGGCCCTCCAACCCTATCTCAAAGCAAACCCAGGCAAGACAAGAGACGATTACGATGCCGATGTCGCGTGCATAATTTTAAAGGAGGATCCAGATCTAATCATTTTGGCTGGATGGATGCATATATTTGGAGATGGATTTTTGCAGTTTGTTGATGGAAGGATGCAGCTGGAGGGCGAGGCCAAACCCAGGAGAAAGACTCCTGTGATAAACCTCCACCCGGCACTTCCGGGCATGTTCGATGGAGCGAATGCCATTGAACGAGCCTATGAAGCTTTCCAAAAGGGGGAGATTACACATTCGGGAGTGATGATCCATCGAGTGGTGAGGGATGTTGACCGTGGTGAACCTTTGGTTGTAAGAGAAGTGAAGATGACGAAGGACGAGCCCATCGAGGAATTTCAACAGAGACTTCATAAGGTAGAACACGAAATCATTGTAGAGGCGGCGAAGAAGGTTCTGGATGAGGTATAAATATCGGTGAGTGTGTTCGTCTTTGCCTTACTGCTACGCCGATCACTTATTGTGCGAGTGTCGTTACAGTATCTTTATGGGTTTAGTTGCTGTTAAGCTGAGAGTAGGATCTCAGAAACCTGCCTCCAATCTTCCGTCAAAGCACTGCTCGATGTAGGTTGCTTGGGCTTTATAAATATGCAAAACGGGGCAAGTTGGAATTCTGGTGGTGACACTGGTAAACGTTGAACGTTTACCATTTACCTCTCAGTGACTGAGTCAAACGCTCTGTACGTGCGCGTTTGTTGTAATGCTTCGATTTCAAAATAGCAATAAACACCGTGATATTCAGCATTCCTTCCATCGTTACTTCCACCTCTTAACTCGTCGTTTTCGCGATACCTATTTCTCTTGCGATATCAAGGTCGGCAGTCAATTAAACTCGATGTCTACCCTCCTTCAAGCTGTGGGAAACGGTTCCGACCTGGACATGGTTTGCTTGTTTCTAGTTTGCGTCCAGAGAAACCCCACTGAATATCTTCATCAGGTTCATTCTCCTTCGTCGACCTTATGCACGGCCTCACCTGCGCTATATAACCACAGCTCACCCGTTCCACATGTGCCCCGTATCGAATTTGACTCGTTCGATACGATGCCCTTCTCAGTTGCGAATCGTTTTGTTCTGACACGTCGCCGTGGCTTATTTGATCATAACCCAGGCGTCTTTCTCTAATTTATTTGAGGGTGAATTGGAGGATTCCGGAGCCGATGGGAATATGAGTTACGATATTGAGGTGTGCCTATTTTGTGAAATTGTCTATTCTAGTGAATTAATGCATCTTTCAGCGTTTTACGGATTTAAAAGAGCTCGACTCTGAATGGGATGACGACGATATCGATGTAAGTGGCTAATGATTAGACTTGTTTCCTCCACCCCGAACCGCTTTGCTTCATATCAAGGAAATCGTGATATTGGCTCCCAAACCTTCTGGCAGATTGCCGACAATCGTCGAAGATGTATCTGATATTGATACCATATTCAAGGTCTTTTCGATCACCTTTTCCTGTGTCCGAGGCTCAAATATCAACGCAGACAGTTGTTATATCTGATTTTGACATCTTGGAATTTTCGCCTCGCGCCAACGCTAGATTGTGTCGAAAACGTGATACGAACCAACTATATGCGTTGAAGACTTTCCCAAACTGCGACAAAACGGATTCGATGGAGAAGCTCATTTTAGGTACGATCAATGATATCCGAGCACCATTTCTTCCCCGGGTGCATTGGTTCCTGGAGTGTGAACAAGACTTGCAAATGGTGGTGGTACGTTTATTGCTTTCTCCAGCATCTAGAGATGCAAGTCAAAAATACAGGATTATTACCCTTCGGACAATCTGTCTACATTGCTAGTTCGCCATGGCGCATTGAGGTCTGACCATGCCCTGTTCTACGCGAGTGAAATTGTAAGAACCACACCATTATCTTGGTCCGATTACTGACTTGTTAGTTACTTTAGGTGCAAGGGATATTGGCCCTACATTCGGCTGGCATTGTCCATCGAGCTCTGAGCGCAGAAAACGTCATGATTGATGTCGCCGGTCACATCGTTCTGACTGGTTTTGAGTTCGCCGACAATATCCTTAAATTACAAGGGACGAGGTATGGGCCTAGGGACCGCGGGATTGCGCCTGGAGGAGCGAAGGAAAATCAGGCTCCAGAACTCTTGTTAGGCTGGACCCATGATTTTGCCGTGGATTGTTGGGGATTTGGGATCTTGTTGCATCTTTTGCTTTCTGGTGTCGTAAGATTTCTTACACCTTTCAGTTGTACGCATTGATGATGATGCGCATCATTCTAGCACCCATTCAGGAGTGATAGCCTAGTTGCGACTCGAGAATATCTACTGAAGAAGATTATTCGGGATCCGATCGCTTTCCATCCGCTCCTGGAGCCAATAGCGCGGGATTTGATAAGCAAGGTATGGATTATCCCACATAATGGTCGGCGTGTTGTCTATGCACCTCCCTTTCGATAGTGTCTTGAACGTAATCCCGTCGTCCGATTTAGCATCTATGCCTCACTCAAGCATGAGTATTTCTCCGCAGTGTATGCACTTTCTTTCTCTATCTTATCTTTATTGAAATATTACTGTAGAAAGTGGGAAGCAGTGGCTGCAAAGCGTATCCAAGGTTTGGTTTTCTTCCCTGCAGCACGGATTTCGTTCACAGTTCTCACTTTCTGTCTTCATCCGAAATAGTTCCCCATCTCTCTGATCGCATGGGAATCAATTCATGTAAAGACGATAGTGATGGCGACAGCACGAACAAGACCACCTCGACTGACCTCTATAACTACGAGCCTTGCTCAGAAAGGGACCGACCACAATCGCCGAGCTCGGTGGAACCCACGCCAACTACCCAGGCGTTTGGTACGCCCTCACCACTGCAACTACTCCAAGAGCTCCCCAAAGTTTCCAGGATGTCCTCGTTGCTGGACGATATACCCGAGTCCATCGAAGACACGCTGGTAATTTCAGGTCTAGGTTCTTTGGCCCATGGTCCTCTGATATGCAATAATTCGCCATCCGAAAATCTGATAGCGGAGGGAGTCACCAAGGAACGCGCGGCGCAGTTTTGGGAGACACTGGACTCGGAGCCACCCCTGATTTCTTTAACATCAGGCTCTATGGATGTTGTGGGGAACATCGCTCCTCGACCTCTGAAACTTCGTAAGGCACGATCTTCGATTCATCGAGAACGACGCTTTTCCACCCTCAGCACCTCATCACTACACAACAAACTACGAAAAAAATCCCGACCAATTAGTGGAGTTCCGCCTTTGCACCAGGAACAACAACTACGAGATCAGACACGAGCTGGACTCGGTCTCCCGACAGGTGTTGAGAAAATTGGAAGTGGCATCGGATTCACGTACACCAATCCTGGCGCTACTCGATCCAAAGCCTCCATCTGCACGAATGTCCCTGCAACCTGTCACAATATGCTCCGTGTTAGAAGACTACCAGTACTGGCACTCGGACTTCGCCTCGCGAACGGGTTGTGCAAGACTATCGCGAAGACCAAACCGAGATGCATCCCTGTCGTTCACGAAGACTGCAAGCCCAGCGAGACATTTACGCAGGAATCGCGTTGGAGCCTTGTGTTGCCTATTGCAGCGTCTCTTGATCCTCTGTCTACTCTTGCTTTGACGACGTCAAGCTCACCGATGTCGGAAGCTGGTCTGCTCACGCCCGATACTATGTGTTTTGAGGAGTGCGGTGTGGTAACGAAAGGTGAGTTCGAGGAAGAGGTCGCGTACCAGGTTAGGGATGGGGATCCTGTTTCGACTTTGCGCTTAGTCCCCCAGCCCTGTTTGGCTCAGAGTCAGCAGATCCCCCCATTGTAGCTAGAAGTGGAGACCCGGCGTTGTAGGTTCCGTAAAGTACTGCTATCTGGATTTGTACATTTCTAGTCTTGTAGAACGAGTACTATAATTGACCCGGATATGAAAAATATTTTTTTCGTGACCCTCAAAACTCATACACTGCACTTTGAAACAAATCACTTGTAGGCAATAATTCCCAAATAGTGGTGAAATAATAGCTAGCAACTATCTCGACAATATGGGCTGTATTAGACACATATTCACTGAGTATTTTCTAAATAATGACGGGATGATAGCTACTGCACTATTCATATATATTTTCATTCATATATATTTTCGTTCCCTTTCCCTCTGTTGTCACCGGAATTCGAGGCGAGTCACTACCGATAGTGACACCGCTAACACAAGATGTATTTTCTGAATATTTTCTAAATCAACTGGCTCGTGTGTTTTCTGGCTGTTATTTGAAAAATATTACTTATATTCTCGGTATATATCTCAGTAAATATTGATGTGGGGGACTTTACAAAACTTTTTTGTTACCAAATTTTATAAGTTGTGCGTCGCTAGGGCACCAACAAGTTCAAAAGTTGGGGTCTACATCAGCAAATATTTAATTTTGACCCCGCATCTGGTTTGGAGTCTGCACATGAGTAAACCCTGAAATAAGTCATGGACTTACGGTAAAACTTTTGAGTACGACTTGGAATGAAGGAGATTTCCGATATCACATGACCCAAAATTTGGCAGTCTTTCACAGACATCTGAATGAGATATTATTTGACTCTTTCTGCCGTCACGCATTATGGCTCTGTCCCGCTTCAAACTCGTATTCTTCTCCCCTCATAACAGAACGCAGGATATCCTAAATCACCTATTCACAACATTGCCAGCCACAGTCGGCAAGATCGGAGAGTATGAGTGCTGCGCCTTCATGACTCGAGGCACTGGTTAGCTGTACAGACTACTTGCTCAACGAGGCAAAGTGAAAACTACCCTGGATCGCACACAGGTCAGTTCAAACCAGGCCCGAAAGCGCATCCGACCACCGGGAAGGTAGGGGAGTTGGAATATGTTGAGGAAGATCGAGTAGAGGTGATCGTGAACGACAAGGGAGCACAGAGGGAACTTAGGGAGGCCATTGAGGAGCTGAAGAAGGTAAGTCCTATAAATCTGAAAGGAATAGTATTGAAGTTGCCTTTGTCGGACTCATAGGTGCACCCTTACGAAGAGGTCGCATACGACATTTACCGTGTGGAAAATATGTGAAATCTTGAGGGAACGGCCGGCTGCGGATAGCTTTTTCGAACACTGTACTACTCTAAGCAATTGAAGCAGACCGTAGGTATTGCATTGTGGAAATACAACTTACTGGAAGAAAGTTTGACTTCGAATTCGCTACATCCGACTGATACTCTTTTCAGGTGATGAATTGGGTGGGGGGGGGAACAAGGGCTGGGTGTCCTTACTGGTGGCCTTGCTGTGAATACAAACAATCCATGATGAATCATAACTTAGGGTCAGTTCAGTAGCGTGACCCGCGGGAAACCCACAAGGGAAATTCTGTAAATGGTAATTTGGGTTTGTTACCTGCATGCCGTCTAATCAACAAGATGCCTGCAGAAGAGCTGCTGTAGCAGCTAGCCCTTATGTGTTTCTTGTGTCCGTCGTTGTATGCTACACCCTCATATTGGAGGCAAGAATATCATAACTCTGCCCTAACTGGCCGAGCATGGGTCGAAGAACTGATTCGTGGTCACCCTGATAGAATTTACAACGAGCTCGGAATGCAGCTACATGTCTTCATGGCATTTGTCCTAGAGCTTTGTTTGTGTGGATTGGGGGATGGTAGAGATGTTCTGCTGGAGGAACAAGCTGCAATCTTTCTCTACGCATGTGTCACAGGTCTCTCATTTCAACATGTTAGAGAAAGGTTTCAACATGCAAAAGCTATGATTTCAGAGTGTGTATTGTCTAGTCTACCATCATATCACATGGTCGAGTAAAGCCGCAACGAGAGCAACCTTGTCTTCAGCTGTCCAGCTAGTGTTACCTGAGTCTGGCAGTGCCACAGATGCACTCTTTTCAGAGGCCGACATGTTGAGAGTGACTTTGGTGCCATTCTTGTTGAAACCAGAGGCAGACAGTGCGACAGACATGGTCAATGTGTGGTCAGAGGCAGGTGAGTTGAGAACAGAAGGGGTTTCATCAAATAATGATCTGGTGTTGGTAGCAGGATTGGGTGGCACATTCACAGGACTGACATGTCAGCCTCTGAAAAGAGTGCATCTGTGGCACTGCCAGACTCAGGTAACACTAGCTGGGCAGCAGAAGACAAGGCTGCTCTCGTTGCGGCTTTACTCGACCATGTGATATGATGGTAGACTAGACAATACACACTCTGAAATCATAGCTTTTGCATGTTGAAACCTTTCTCCAACATGTCGAATTGAGAGACCTGTGACACATGTGTGCTATCAAAGGTCAGGTACTCCGCCACCCCAAGGTACCTGATGCCCAGAGAGTCCATATGAGTACTTGATGGCCTTTATACCTTGCTCAGGTGTTGGCTAGGATGTTGAGAATGAGTTGTTACTGGTTTTATATTTTTCAATGTAGTCCTCCACTTCCTGTGAATATTTTCTGGCAGCAGGTGCCAAATTGAGAAAATCTGGGAACTTGGCCAGTTGTGGGAATCTATGCCCAAACGATGCGTGTCTACATTGCCATTTGCTCAGCATTGCACATGCAGACTCTGGACCTCAAATTGCATTCATAGGTATAGTTATAAGCCTAATCTACCTAAAATCAAACATTCTAACTTATTTTCCCTTTGTCGCAAGTCTTCTGCTATGCCTTACCATCAGTCTGCTCTTGGCACCATCTTCATCACCTGCCAGTTCAATGCCTGGTTCACTGCCCAAAAAAGACCTTGAGGGATCCACCCCATCATTTCTAGAATGTGTCCACCTACTTTGAGTAGCAGCAGGATGGTCCTCTGATGCAGGTGTCTGAGGTGGTATGTCTGTATGAGTGAAGATTTCTGCAACCTGTTCCTCACTCTCAACCAGTGCAGTTTCCCCTCTCACATCTGTCTTGCATTCCTGTGGTGTCCTAGTGTCCCCTAGCAACTGGATGTTGGTATCGCAAGCCAAAGAGGGTGCTTGTGGTGGTGGCACCTGCTGTCTTCAGACTGGATGAGGTTTTGGCTGTGGATGAATAACTTCAGGTGCAACATCTTCCTTGTCATCATTTGCAAAAAATCTGGGTGCCCTGGCCCGGCATTCTCATGGTAGGCAATGTTCAGGTTGTGTGGTGGCCATTTCAACTGCTGGTAAGTCTTTATAATCTGTCAGAGTTGAATCAGACTCTGAGCCTCATCTGGAGTCATTGTTGGGGTCCTGGATTGTTGCCACAGTGCCTTCACCTCCAATGCGACCACCACAACCCCCATGAACCCCATAGCCACCATCGCCACAGCCACCTTGACTGCAACCACCACAACCACCACAACCGTTGATGATACTCAGTCCGAGGAATCACCTGGAAACACACACCAAATGATAGTCCTACTAGACTAGAGGAAGGGTGCGAGGTGGCTTTGGGTTGGTGCTTGACACAAGGCAAGATGATAAGAGAGTGAAGGGATAATACGATAATAAGACGATGACTTGTGCTTCTTGAGACGAGATAATACGATAATAGGACTCTGGAATTGAGCTCTGTGCTCTATATGATGAGGGGAAATGATTTATTGTTTTTCTTTTCTATCTACTAGATGTCTTATATAGATATTCTAAGTGGGGCCAGGAAATTGAAGTGGGTGAAGAGGACCCAAGTAAAATGAGAAGGAATCAGATGCCAATGAGAAAAAGGGGGGGGGAGGGGTAATGGAATAAGGAGTGGGTAATGGAATAAAGAGTGGGTACTAGGTCAAGAAATCTACCTGGTGTAAGAAATCTACCTGGTGTAATAGGACTTGCCTCCTATCCAAAAATGCGTCCAGTGGCTTGTCAGGCAGGTGATAGGGACTGGAGAGGATGATGATGTAATCCTGGGAACTTTGTCATGTGACCAAAATCATAGGACTGTTGATAATACCGTTCCTTGCACTAGAACCTTACACCATGATCTCTAACAACATCTCTCTTGTCCTTTTCTTTTTCATCATCCTCTTGATTATGTGCATCCTGATGGCCTACCAATGGAGACGCACTATTGTGTGGGGACGATTCTCATCAGAGCTCAACACAGAAAATTTGCCTGTTGGAGGAGATGATCCCATTATCTTCTGTGACCCATTATGATGGAGCCTTGACTGGAGTGAGTGAGATATCTTCTTCCTTTGCCAACAATGAGTTGAACAATATCAAGTGTGATCAGAGGACAATGCGGTGGTGACCCAAGCCAGGAAAGAAGAGAGTGAGGTGGATGACAGAGTGGGCCAAGAGGTGGAGGTCAACATAACTGATGTGGGAGCTAACAATGAAGAGTTTTGAGGCTGCATAGTAGCACAAGTATTGGTAGTAATGTGTGTGAGATCCTATGATGATTGTAGAATGTGGCATGAAGAGGTGTCATTAAAAATGTGAAAATGGGATGGTTCAGAGCTTTGGACGCTCCTGATACCTATCACCGTGACCACATTCAGCCTGTACCCTAGCCCTCTCTGCATCGGCTTCTGCTTTCTTTGCCTGACATGCTGTGGCCTTTGGATGCTCCTGATACCTATCAACCTCCCCTTTACTGAATACCTGACTGTCCCAGTCAGTCCGTCAATCATTTGGTCATGATGTAACTCCAGGCGCGTCTTGTTCGGATCCGGTAGAAAACACGAGGCAACACTCTTCCTTCACTACTATGGCGTTCTTTGTTAGTCCTGCTGGTCATCAACAGTCATCTCCTTCTCCAGGCCTTCCATTGCGGCTCCCTCCATTTGAGTCTTTAGAACGATCAATCCCTTTCCCAACTCATGAGGCAGTGTGGGTCGAGGAGGCTTTGGACGGGTTTGGTGGCAACCTGAATGCAGCGTGCGAGGGTTCTGGAGCACCAAAGAGTGCGGATCTGAGAGCGGTGCATTGTTACTTGCGTTATAAAATCCAGATGACTCATAAATGAGCGTAGTGCGATTGATGTCGTCAGACAAAGCATGGTCCTCGGTGCATATATATCGAAGGCAAAGAGAGGTGTGAGCGATGCACACAAGCAGGTCGATGTTGCTACTGGAATGGGGTAGCCAAAGACGGTCGAAGAAAGTTATCCAGGCCGCGACGCGATTGAATCATGGGCCCATCAATGATTGCGGGTCCGTCAACGATCCAGGCAGGGGAGATAGAGGAAGAGGAGGAAGAGGTGATAGATGTTGATGCAAGGGAGAAATTGCAACAGGAAGTGATTGGGACAAGGATTAGGCGGTTGGAGATAGAGGTGGAATGTCTTCTGGAGGAGATCGTGATGCTGAAATTAAAAATTTGAGAATGTTTTTGTTTTTGTTTTAATCAAAGAATGGCAATGAAAGTAAAAGAAAAATTTATAAGAAAAGGGGAAAGGCTCAGAACTCCTTCATAGCCAGTAAAACCCCTTAGAGGTTTTGCGCAACCATGCAGAAGCAATATTGCGGCTTAAAATATAAGTAAAAGGTGTCTTTGATAGAAGAAGAAGAAAAAGAAGAAGAAGTAAGGAAGGAACGTCTCATAAAAGGATGGGGTCATTCAATGACTATATCATCATCTATTTCGGAAGTTGACTGAAGTTGTTGAAGACAAGAAGAGTCTATGTCCAGAAAATTAGGAGGCATAGTAAGTGATTTGCGAGGAAAATAAGGCAGTAGACGGAATGCAGCAACTGGCTGATGTAGAACAGAGCCATCAAGCTCACAGAGGACATAAGCTCCTCCATAGTTGCGAGCAATAACAATCAAAGGGCCAAGATAGCGAGGTCGCATTTTTCTGTCCAAGGATTTTTCCACTTGTCATGCACCGTTCCGCCGGCTACGCAAAACCCGACGGTTTTACCGACGGATACCCGAAGTGGTACTCACATGATCACTCCAAAAGTGGTATTCAATGGCAGTACAAGAATGACTCAGAAACCAGGATAAAGAAAGGTGTAGAATATTCCAGACCTCGGAGACACCGCGCGATGCCCGACTTATTAGTAACTACTTAGTAATCTTCTTACCAATCCCGCTATTCAAGACTATAGTAGAAACATTTGTACTTAGTATATAAGCTCGCACATTAGGTCGAGCTATCCAGTTTGAATATTGATTTGTTAACTCTAGTTGGATTCCAGTTCAACTCTCTAGTTCTTCCTCCCTCGGAACCCCCGACGCATTTCCGCGTACCCGAAAACTCACTCCTGAAATCAGGGACAACCGGATCAACAGGAGGGCGCAACTTCTTACAAGTTGAAGCCAAGTCCCGTTTGTTCCCCTTCGGAATTACCGCGCGTTTTCCGATTCTGCCCGCCCCCACTTTGCACGACCTTAACAGTATATTCAAACTCACACTCCATTGATCCGAAAATTATTATTCAAACATGGTTACTCAAACGACTAGCCAACCCCGAACCACCCGAAACTCTCAACGTGCTGGATTAACCTCCCAGCAACGTTCCCGATTAAACCAAACACGACGCAGCAGTACTACGTTCGGTACTTCCGCACGAGTTATTTCCGCATTCCGTCCTATAGGTTCTGGTGCAGAATCTATTAGCACGCACATTGCGGCAAAGCCGCGTCAAACCCCTGCCAGAGATTCTGACAACAATGACAATCGTACCCCCACGCCATTAGAATATGTCGACGACCCACAAGAACCCACGGAAAACCCGCCCGAACCAAACAACAATGATGATGGTGACGACGGTGATCCACCTGACGACCCCAGCGACCATGAATCAGACAATGACGAACCTCAAAACGAGAATGATAGGTTCCTCCAAGTCATGTCCGATCTTGCCGCAGGCATCCGTACACTCCGCCAACCCAATCCCGCCCCAAGACCCGAAAAGGTCAAAGTTCGGGAACCCGACACTTTTGACGGTTCTGATCCGCGGAAATTGCGAGACTTTCTTGTCTCCTGCAATTTGCATTTCCGAGACCGTCCCCATGTCTTCTCTTCGGATGAAAAGAAGATTTTATTCATCCTCTCTTACCTCAAGGGAGCAGCAATCAATTGGTTTGAACCTGGTCTCATGGACCCGACAAACAGTGCTCACTGGATGTGGGACTTCACGGAATTCATCAATGAACTAGAAGCCAACTTCGGCCCTCACGACCCCGTCGGTGATGCCGAAAAAGCGCTTACAGATTTATCAATGAAGGAAGGATCCCATATCCTCAAGTATAATGTTGAGTTCTGGAAACTCGCCTCAAAACTCGATTGGAATGAATCTGCGCTCGCCGCGCGCTACTTCCGCGGACTTCCGCTGCGTTTACGCACTGAAGTTCTTCGTGGTGGGAAACCCACTACACTTAGTGCTCTGCGCCTTAAGGCGCAAGATGCCGATGAAATTTATTGGATGATGAAGGAAGAAGCCAATCACGAAAATAAGGCTTCCTCCAAAAAAGACAACAAATCGTCCAACAACCTGAACAACTCCAAAACGGGAAACAATAGCTCGTCCCGTTCGGGAAACCCGACGACTTCCGAATCCTCGAGTAGTAAACCAAATCCGAAGACTTCAAAGGAGAAGTCTAAAGATACTACCAAAGTGAGCAAAAATGGAAAGCTCACTACGGAAGAACGAGAACGCAGAATGAAGGAAGGCCTTTGCCTCTACTGTGGAGAAAAGGGTCATGTAGCTCAGGACTGTCCGAAGTCCAAAGCGGCTAAAGCCCGCGCTGCTACGGTTACGTCCAGCGAGTCCAAGACGGACTCCGCGGACTCAAAAAAATAATCAGCAACCCTCTGGATCAAGCTATTCGGGCTGAGGGTTGCGTTGACCTTGACCGTGTAGCAAAATTTGTACGACTCAACGCGTCCGCTCTTTCAAAAGCTGAATCCCTTTACGTCAACCTGACAATCCCCTCATTTTCCGCATCCGTCCGTACTCTCCTCGATTCCGGTTCTTCTCATTGTTTCATGGACACTACGTTTGTGAACAACCATAGCATCCCTACCTTCGCGGTTCCACCCGTCGGACTCCGCTTGTTTGATGGAACTTGTAATTCCATTATTACCCAAGCAGCGGAACTTCCGATACTTTTCCCGACTGGTGTCACACTAGTCCTCAAGTTTTATGTAACATCGCTCGACTCTTCCTGTTCAGCAGTTCTAGGTTTTAATTGGTTTAGACAATACAACCCGTTGGTTGACTGGTCTACAGGCCATATCGCGTTCCGTTCTGCTGAATATAGAGGTCCAGCTCCTCTGACATCTCCCGGAGAAGCAGCCCCGCTGCCTGATCCATCTGAACCCATTCCGAACCCCTCTGACCGGAAACCCGCGTTAAATCCGAACCCTCCCATTCCTACATCTCCAACACACATTTCTCTGATCAATGCTCCAAATTACCTACGTGCTGCTCGGTTACCCGGATCCTTAGTTTTCCAGCTATCCCTCACTAAGGACTCCTTATCCGGAAATGCCGCGCATTCCGATAGTCCGCCCGCAGTAGATCTTTCTAAAATCCCGGAAGACTACCACGAGTTTGCTGACGTCTTCAGCAAGAAGAAGGCTGATACCCTTCCTCCCCACCGATCTTACGACCTAAAGATCGAGCTAGAAGAAGGCGCATCACCTCCTCCTGGACGCATGTATTCACTATCCCCTACTGAATTGGAGGCACTTCGCACATTTATTGATGAACACCTAAACAACGGATTCATCCGGCCTTCAAAATCCCCTCACGGAGCACCGATCCTCTTCGTTAAAAAGAAGAGCGGAGAATTACGGCTTTGCGTCGATTACCGCGGCCTCAATCGGATTTCCAAGAAAGATAGGTATCCGCTACCTTTGCTTTCTGATCTTATAGACACCCCGGGAAAAGCCCGCGTGTACACCAAGATTGATCTACGTCATGCTTATCACTTGGTGCGCGTTGCCGACGGAGAAGAGTGGAAAACCACCTTCCGCACCCGTTATGGTTCGTTCGAGTGGTTAGTAGTACCATTCGGCCTCACAAATGCACCCGCAACGTTTCAACGTTTCATGAACGACATTTTCCATGATCTCCTGGACGTTTGCGTCATCATTTACCTTGACGACATCCTGATTTACTCTGAAGACATGTCACAACACAAGAAACATGTTAAAGAAGTACTTCGGAGATTGCGCGCAAACGGCCTTTTTGCCGGAGCATCAAAATGTGAATTCCACCGAGATACCGTTGAATACCTCGGATTTATCCTTTCACCCGACGGTTTGCATATGGCCCAGGATAAGGTCCAGTCTATTATGGATTGGCCCGAACCCCGCAAAGTGAAGGATGTTCAATCCTTCCTCGGTTTTTGCAACTTTTACCGCCGCTTTATTCACGGATATTCCGAAATCACCGTACCCCTTACCCGCTTAACCCGCAAACATGCGCCTTGGAATTTTAACGACACCTGTCGAACGGCCTTCAACCGTTTGAAGGAAGAATTCACCCACGCCCCCGTACTCACTCATTGGGTACCTGACTCTCAGATGATGGTTGAAACCGACGCCTCGGATTATGCGCTTGCCGCTATTCTTTCAATCCACACTACTGATGGAGAAATTCACCCTATTGCATTCCACTCCCGCTCTTTCAATCCCGCCGAATTGAACTACGACACTCATGACAAAGAATTACTTGCCATCTTTGAGGCATTCAAGCACTGGCGCCAATATTTGGAAGGCAGCGCAATTCCCGTTGATGTGGTTACCGATCACAAAAACCTGGAATACTTCGCCACCACCAAGCTGCTGACCCGACGCCAAGCCCGATGGTCTGAGTACCTTTCACAGTTCAATATGGTTATCCGTTTTCGTCCTGGTAAACTAGGGGCCAAACCTGATGCTTTAACTAGACGATGGGACGTCTACCGCAAAGGGGGAAATAGCGACTTCGCCACGGCAAATCCGAGCAATTTGCGCCCTATATTCACTGAAGAGCAACTTGTTTCCTCATTACGGGCCACTTACTTCGCCTCTCCAGTCCTTAGAACAGCCGTTATTATGGACATTGACCAACTCCATAAAACCATCCGAGATTCTTACTCCCTAGACCCCGTAACTTCCGCGCAACTCCCGCGCACATCCGACCCCAAGTGGACCATTGATGATAGTGGTCTACTACGCCGCAACAACCGCATCTATGTCCCAGATGCTAATGACCTCCGACTCAAAATCCTACAGTACAAACATGATCACATCCTGTCAGGACACCTCGGACAAAACAAGACACTCCAGCTTGTACGACGA